>CM029478.1:26593419-28993419 GCA_017140325.1 Eucalyptus leucophloia subsp. euroa
TTCTCTTGATGCCAGGGTTTAATTTCTATTAGAGATAGCTATGTTTTGGATTCATCAGAAATGCAATTGACATGTTCTTGAGCTCATCTTTGTTGAAGATGGATGAGGTAGGAAGAAGTAACATTCCCTTGGATTTGCATTTTTGCCCACGTACGTTTGTGGATAACCCTATTACTTGGCTGCATTAATGGTTGATGATTTAGGCAGTACCTATCTTGTTATTCGCGATCATTGGTACTTGGTCGCACCCACTTGCTATTTGGTTATGTGTAATCTTTGTCATTTTGGACTTCTACAATCATGCCCGTTTTGAACTTTTCAAAAGCAAATGGCACTTTTAAAATTTCATCCAACTTTTAAATATTACAAAAAAGTTATACCTGAATTTACGCGACAGTATGTGAAAAAGTTAGTAAAAATCAATCCAGATCTGACTTTTCCGCTTTGAGGCATAATTTTGTGTTGGCTTGTCGTGCAAGCTTGTTCGTTGGGATTCCTTACTCAAGTTTGTCTTCTTTCTTTCTTTCCTCATAATCATGTACGCCCTATTTCTGTGTTTTTCTTTTTGGTGCTCCTCAATTCCATCTCTCTCTCTCTCTCTCTCTCTCTCTCTCTCTTATTTTTATATTTATCAGAAAGAGATTTTGTGTATGTAAAGATTAACAGAGATTAAAATTTGGGCCCTCCGAAAAGCCTTGTTGGATTTTAGGCACGGCCATCACCAATACGAACAGTTGGCCCAGGGCTGATGCTTGGGCCTGCTTTCCCTTTCTAGGCCTGGCCCATCATCTAACGCCCATGGTTAGGTCCATTGCCAATCTCTGATCTTTTCAAGCAAACAATTCCTCGTATCATCCAAAAGCGTTTGGGAAAATGTCCATGTGATTGTGTCAAACGAGGCTTTGTAGCAACTTTTTCTAATTACACTTTTTAAAGGAATTCGAAATGTGGAGAAAATTGCTCATTGCCTATCTGTAGATACTTAATTCTGGTCATTAATCAATGTGAAAAGTCCCATATCATTTTGGATACTTTCGAGTTAATGATTCCCAATGAATTATTTCTCCCTTACTAGTAGCATCGAAAATTTACTGATTAGTGGTATGTACATACTTTTTGAAAAATGTCCATGTGATTGTGATAAATGAGACTTTGTAACGATATACTATACATATTGGCAACCTTCCAATTAACAATGACACCCGATTACATGGTTTCACACAAATTTCTTCATTAATTGAGTAAAGGGAGATAAACATATAAAGAGAAAAAGAATCTGAATTTACTAAAAAGTGCAACTTATTGAATAAAAGAAACTAGGATGTTGTGCGTAGATTAAGCAAAAGGGATGATAGCACGTACATGTTTAATGGTTCACGGGCATCAACTATCATGTGGAGCACCTATCTTGTATGTGTAGATTTCATTTATAGTTTGTTATTAGGATATGGACACAATTGAACTCCTTTTGAACACGCTTTCTCTACATGTATTGTCAGTATCGTGCAAAGCTCATCGTGTCAAGAATGGCTAGTATAAACTTAAAAAAAAAAGTGACATTAATTAGTCAAAAAACTCAATTATGGGGTCACTTGTAATCGACCCATGTACAATGTCGTCCATGATCGATCATGTCCATGACCTCTAGCGAACAAAAAAGAGTTAATCTGATCTATCTTTTCACGGGGATTGCAACTGTATTAGGCGTGGGAATTCAATAATGTTGACACTAATTAGGTTTCGGTAAGAAAGGGACATTTGATTAGGTCAGTCTTTTGGACCATATTGTCTTAGTTGCCATATCTTTTCTTCGACAGTCCAAACCCATCAAAAACAAAAGAAAAGAAATGCGGTCCAATCTCTTGGCAGTGGTTAAGGAACAAGGGATTCCATAAATCTCCAAAAGGAGATTGCGTTTCCTTTGAAAAGCATTTTATGAACATATCCTTTTGCTTTCTCATCTTCTAGAAACCTTTTTGATCTTAGAAATACTCTCAAATTCCGATATGCTCCATCTTTTTATTTACTAAACTACTCTCTCTCTCTCTCCCGTGCGAGCACATAATATTCACGGAAAATGACAAAACTTGAGTACTTATCCGTCATGAACTTTTACTTATAGATAGAAAGAGGATGCTTTCTAAGTAAACGCCACTTTCCAATTTCTATTGTCAATGTAGGCTGCCTTTTTTTCCTCCCGCCTTAACGAAACTTCCAACATTTTTCTAGCTTTCGCAAGGGATTAGAATAATCGAAGTAGCCGTTCATTCTAGTAGGAGAACATGAGAGAGTAATCACAAAGCGGGTCGGACGGAAAACTAGGCTGATTGGACAGAAATCACGTGTGAAGGTACTGGATCACCTACGAAAATCGATGAAACCGTGGGCCGGGGGTTATGTGTGTGGAGGGATTAGAGTCCCCACAATGTTGTTTCGGTGCCACATATTTTACACCTAGATTCTTTAATCCAACTATTAAAGTAAAATTTATCAAATATTGGATGCAATCTTTGATTTTTTTTTGGAGACGTACTCTTGAAAGTTCCTCCATCATTTTACACCATGGCATGACTTCAGGTACCGTGTATGTTTTGTGTTTTAAAAAGATGTGTAATGACGCCAAGTATATGCAATATGCACTGTGATGTGTGTACTAGTGCAATCGACTAAATGGCATTATATTTGATGGTGCATGATAGTTTCAAATTAGCAAAGCCATGTTATTATTTGGCCAACATAGATAGGATATTTTTGTCTTTTTAGCCATATTATATTGGTTTTAAAAGGTTGAAAATATTAGGAAAAATTCCTAATAAATGTATGAAGTGCTATCATTTTTTTAAATAAAGGTACAAAATGAATATTATTTTAAATAAGAGTTCGAAATACTCTAATTTTTTTAAATAAATGCTTGAAGTGTCTATATCAATCTTAAAAAAGGTATGAACTCATCTCACGTGAAGGCTAATTTCATCTTTTAAAATTTTTAATTTTTAATTTTTTTCTTTTTTTTTTCTTTTCATAAAAAACAAAAAAACTTTTTAAAAAGGAAAACGCATGTGAGAGAGCACCCTCCCATGGCTACCGCCCCATTGCCGATGGGGTGGCAACGAGGCCAACAGGTCCTCGACACTTGGGTGAGGACTAGTGACCCTCGTTGACCAGAGGTGAGGGCTAACAAGCCCTCGCTAGAAGCGAGAGAGGGCGGCGACCCTATTCCAAATCTAGGCAAGGGTCACTGGCCCTCCTGCAGGCTTGGCGGCCCTTGCCCAGGCGCTGGCAATCCTATTAGCCTTTGCCACCTCCCCAACGGTAATGGGGCAACGGCCTCTCTTGTGTTTTTTATTTTTTAATAAATTCTTAATCTAATTTAATTTGAATCTAACTTGTGTTTGGATGAAAACATCCCTAATCTACTGGAATATTTTGCTATTGTTGTCTCTGAACTTGAATTAATAGAAATACAACTTTGAATATTTTATACAATTCAATGACTAAATTGAACATCTATACAAAATTTAAGGACCACATTACACGTTGAGTTAAAGTTTTGAAATCATATTGAATAAATTAAATGTTTAAGCATCACATTACCCATTGGGTCAACACTTAAAAACCATTTGTATTATTATTCCACATATGAAATAGATAAAAAAAAAAAGACTTTAGTAAAAAGGTACAACATATTGACATGCTTTATTCATGGTATATGAAAAAGGCTAGGATTCATGTATTGATTAGTTAAACCAAATGATAGCTTTGGTGGTCCTATCTAATTGAAAACTTTTGCGTTTAATGGGATGAAGAGCATCGACTTTCACACGGAACACCAATCATTTATCGATGGATATCATTTGCATTATGTTTCTATGATATAGACACAATTAAAACTTATATCGAACGTGCTTTTGCCACATTATTGGCATCGTGTAAAGTGCACCGTGTCATGAATTGCCGGCCCTGAGGCTTAATTAGTAAAGACCAAAAAGGAAAAGGTGAAATTATTTAGTTGAATTGTATATTAGGGTCATTTGCAATCAAACCCATGTACTATGTTGTACCTTGTACGAGATTTATCATTTTGCTGAAAAAAAAGTTCATCTAATCCATCTTTTCCCGAATACTCCTCCTGTATGAGGTGTGGTACTTCAATAATGTTAACATAGATTAGTTATCTGAAGAGAAAGGGACATCGATTATTGGTCCGTCGTTTGGACAATTTTGTCCTAGTTGCCATATCATTTCCTCAACAGTCCAAACCCATCAAAGGGTGGTAATCAAAGAGGCCAAAAAGCTACATTTGAGAAAAATAAAAAATACTGAAAAAAGAAACGGGGTCCAATCTCTGGCTGTCCCGTATCGCGAACCTTTCAAAAAGGGGTTATGTTTCCTTTGAAAAATATTTTATGAAATATACCCTTTTCTCTATGGCCTTCTAGAAAGCTTTTGATCTCAGAGAGATTACACACGGCTACTCATTCCAACATGCTCCATCGTTTGTTTATTGAACGGCTCTGGGCGTGCATGGTTGTGTTCTTTTTCTTTGTTTATGAACAAAAATTTTATTTTTTTGTTTCTAAGAACAAAAAAAGAACTGAAACGCGTTTGTTTATGATTTTGTTCCAAATCTTTTTTTTTTTTGTTTCTGAGAACACATTTGGAACAGAAACAAGAAAAAAAAACCTAGTTTTTGTTTCTTGAATAATTTTTAAGAACAAATTTTCTTTCTCCTATCTTTTTCTTCTCCTTTTTTTTCTTCTTTTTTTTTCTTTGGCCGGTTGCCGGTTTCGCCATGGCGAGGCTGGTGACCGGCCAAAAAAAAAAGAAAAAAGAAAAAGAAAAAGAAAGAAAAAAAAGGAAAAATAAAATAAAAATATTAAAAAATTAAAAGAAAAAAAACATAAATTTACCAAACGTTGTTTGGTTCTTTTTATTTATTTATTTATTAACAAGTTTACTAAACACGTTTTCGGGTCAAAAATCGTTTCTCGGAATAAATAATTTTTTCAATTTTACATTTTTTGGAACAATTTTGAACGTAAAAACACAAACAAACGCACTCTTTGTGTCTGTCTCTCCTTTTTTCTCGCATGCGCACGCGCACACACATAGATACACCCACACATTGACGCACGTATGCGCATAATATTCATTGAAAATGACAAGACGACTTCCTATCCTTCACTCATGATTGAACATCCGCTTATACGGAGAGAAATGATGCTTTCAAATTTTCCAATTTCTATTGTCAAAATAGGCTGCGTTTGTCCATTTTTCATGAAACTCATAACGTGCTTCTAGCTCTTTCAAGAGATTAGAAGGATTAAAGAAGTCGTTCGTTTTGGTAGGAGAACATGAAAGAGTAAATCATGAAGCGATTGAATAAAGAAAAATAAGGTGGATTGGACACAAATATATGTGCGAAGGTATTGGTCATTTACGAAAACCAACAAAACTGTGGTCCGAGGATTCGATTACTTGTAAGGAAGAACTAGTGTCCTGCAACACCTTTTTCATGCCGCATTTTTCAATTGAATCTCGTGAATGCAACTGACAAAGTAATTTCCTAATATGTTGTAATAGAAAAATTAAATAATAAGACATACCTTTATCTAATGGGTTAAGAGAGATTAGCGTCCCCGTAATACCTTTTTCATGTCACATTTTTCAATGGAATCTCTTGAATGCGACTAACAAAGTAATTTCCTAATATGCTATGATAGGATAATTAAATAATAAACAATGTTTTCATATATTAGGTAAAGCTTTTATAATAGCTAGTAGTGATTTCACAAAATCTTACATGATGTTAAAGCAGTAACTCCTAAGTTCGAATCATTCCAAGCCCATTTTTTTCACCACAATTACATATTTCCATGGTTAGTACTAATTAAAAAGACCAGCCACGTTTATTTAACAACTTACGTTTTTAGGATAGTCGCGGTGATCTTGCAAGATTTTACATCAAATGCAATTTTGTTGATTTTTCCAAAGATGTATTCTTAGAATTTTTTTCATCATTTTGCTCCCCAGCATGATGCCTCGTGTTGTATTTTAAAAATATGCAAATGACGTGCAAGTACATGCGCGAGTCCTAATTGTGATGCGTATACCAATGCAGTTGACTAAACGACATTTTATTTGATGATGCATGCCGAGTTTTGAAATTGACAAAGTTATGTTCTTACTTGACCAACTTAGATAAGTTATTATTGTCCTTTGCTAGTTGGTTTTAAAAGGTTGAAATATTTTAAAATAAATTAACCACAAGGAAATGGGAGATGGGGGTTTGAATTTCTATCTTCTCAAGAGATTGGAATGGTGACGATTTAGTTTTAGGTGTGGGTTTCGATTCTCACGCATTGTAAGGAGATAAGGTAAAAGTCTTAAGTTAGAGTTAGAGTAGGAGTATAGTATGATTGATAAAAAAAAAAAAAAAAGTTTGAAAAATTCAGGACATGCGCAAGGTCTCTCTGGCTTTCACGGAATCTGGGTTGCCAGCGCAAATATTTAAATAGGCAGACTTATGACTTAGAGATTTTATAAAATACCTAGATTTATTTCAGCAAAATGACAGCTACAAAGACATTTTTTTGTACTTTTCAAAGACTAATTTTAAGCATTACGTCGATCTACTTATTTATGAAAATTCAATTTTGATCCAGCAGAGCAACTGCTATGCTTAATTAATTCTAAGCTAATTTTGGAGCTATGACAACACTATTTTATTTGTAGGGGTTTAGACCCCTTGTCTGGTGCCTCTCCAATTTTATTCAATCCATACACACCCAAGATTCGCCTGAACTTTGCCGTGGATTTCTCCGGAATATCCGCAAAGAAAGACTACGATTGTAAGTAATTAGAATTCGAGAGCGTAATACAAGAACTTATAATTTGCCTTGGATTTCCTTTTGCTTTTTGCCCTGCCAAGGTACTTCTTCAGAGGCAAAAGGTCAGGGGCTTGATGATTTGCTTACATTATTTACTTCTTTGCATCATTAATTGGTATGAAGGATGATATTTACTTGTCTCGTGCTGGTCTTCGAAGTCATCCTCAGGATTGTGTTGCTTATGCTAAATGGCATAAATAGCATGAACATAGGGTATCCCGGTTACTGGTTAGGCTTGACATGAACACCTTTTCTTTTCCAGTTGGAAAACATAATTTTCATTGTTGTTCATGGTCTCATATCCATCATCCCAATTCCACTCTAGACGACAGAATCTATGAGCAGCCATGCTTGTATCCAATTTCATGACAATCTTGAGGCCACACTATCTAGTCCACTCTGCACATTCATCTATCTTTGCAACTTAGTCATGATCATAACTCTTATATTTTCAAACATATTGATAATTGATTTGCATCTAGCTTCTATAATTTTGCAATGGAATGCCCCACGGAGCTTGCTGTCACTAGTATCACACTTGAATTCTTCACTAAATAAGACCCTAGACCAATGCTTAGTTTTAATGTGGAAGAGTGCTTGGTAACCTCCATCTATTATGGCTAATGGAGCTTTTAAGTGAGTCTTGAAATCTGCCAAGTTGGTGCTCCAAGCAATAAGCTAATATCACTTCTGTAGCTTATCACCTCTATATTTCATGGCTCAGTTTGCATAAATGTGCCATTAAATTTGCATCAACTCAACAACTACAGAATCAACTCTCTACAAAAATTCAAATCAATAAGCAGCAATAGGTGATTGCTACTCCAAACATAATATCTCACAATAACATTACCTTTGTGGTCACTCATGAATGGTTGACCTCACCCATCGGTTATACCAAATTCAGCCATTGGATTTTTGCAATAATTAAGACCAAGTGTCTCTATTCTCCACCTTCACAATAGCTTAGCTTTGTGAAAGCATTTGGTTATTTCCATGTCTTTTGATGGTAACCAATACCTTCCCTTTATATGAACTCTTCAAAAAACATCATCCTCTACAGCCAACCAAGAACAATCTTTGCATGCATCAAAGCGAAAATACATCATATCAAACTTAGTCCCAAATCAAGTGGTGGCTTCTTGACAACCTCTACATAAACTCTACTGATTGGGATTTGAAGACTACATTGCCTTACATGTTGATCAATGTACATATCACTTTGTAATTAACCCTTTTGTATTGATTTGTAGACATATTAACCCTAAGTTGCTCTTTCACTAACTCCTTGAAATGAGGACTTTTGATTTTTGGCATGGCCTTGATGGTATTAAAAAAGTGCTTAGCCAGCCACACACTAGTTACCCTTTTAAACCAGATCCATCACATACTTGGGTACTCTATCCAATACTAGCTTTCTCTCCATCATTACCTAGTGCCCTCATCTTCACCATAAAAAACATAACATACACATAATCATTGTGACTATGGAGATAATGTTAAACAAGATCCCTACCACTATTATCATCATATTGACATGCTTTATTCATGATATATAAAAGAAACTAGGATGCATGTGTTGATTAAGTAAACCAAATGACAGCTTTGGTGGACCAATACATTTAGAATTTGCCATAATGTGTTTAATGGATCAATGGCATCAATTCACATGTAACACTTATCTTGTATGAGTGCATTTCCTTTACAACATGCTACTATGATAAGGACACAATTAGACTTTTTATGAACATGCTTTTACTACATGCATTGTTAATACTGTGCAAGTCTTACGTGTCATAAATTGCCAACCCTACATCTTAGGAGATTAATGGAAAATGTAGAGAGCTTGATGGCAAAAAGCACAAAGAGGAAGGTGTCATAATCTCATGAATCGTATGTTAGGTGTCACTTGGAATCAACTCATCTACTATGTTGTCCTGGATTGATTATGTGATGACTCGTGCTGAACAAAAGTCCACCTAATCCATCTTTTCACGAGCACTATCACTGTATTAGGTGTGGTACTTCAATAATGCTAACATTGATTAGGTCAGTCCTTTGGACAATATCAAACCCATCAAAATGTGAAAGTTTTTTTTTTTTTGGGACAAGATCAAAATGTGAAAGTTAAAAAGGCATAATTTATTTGGGAAACAAAAAATTTGAGATGGGGCCCAATCAATTGCCAGTGTTTGTGGTATTAGGGATTCCGTGAATCTTTTCAAAAGGGACTATGTTTCCTTTGAAAAGCAATTTATGAAGATACCCTCTTCTTTATGACCCTCTAGAAACCTTTTGATTTTAGAAAGATTACTTATACATTTTATATATGATCATATTCTTTCCTTTTTGATCTCTTAGAAACCTTTAAGTTAGAAAAGGTTTTATATACTCCCAAATTCCAATATGCTCCATCTTAACCCGCATAATGTTCACTGAAAATGACAATACTTGACTACTTATCCTTATCTCCACTTTTATGGAGAAGAATGATGCTTTCAAGTAAACGCCATTTTCCAATTTCTATTGTCAAAATAGGCTGCCCTCTTTCACCTTGATGGAACTTACAACATTGTTCTAGCTTCTTCATGAATTAGAATTATCGAAGTAGTCGTTGGTTCAAGGAGGAGAAAATGAAAGAGCGATCATGAAGCGAATCGAATTAAGGAATATCGGGCCGATTGGACATCTAGATACACGTGTGAAAGTAGCGTTTAATTACGAATTTAAGAATGGAGAAGTGCGGATGCTTAATCAGATTGAGAGGTCAAATGGATTGGAACGTGGTCCAAATGGTCCTAACCCTCCTACGGTTGTTCAATCGACCCTGCCTCTTCATCAGTCAGGCTTTGAGCTCTAAACATCAAGATTCGAATCGCTAATGCAACTGCATCTCACATCTACGATGGCACCCTTGGAGTTATGCCTTAATCCTAGTTAATCTCTAACTGAAGGTGAGGAACCACTTTGGCAAGTCGAAGACTTTCTCTACACGTGTCAAAGTTTGCGGGGTGCAGTCATTGATCTAATTCAAGAAAAGAATATTATAAGCGCCATAAGTTTCGTATGCGACACTTATTCCTAATCTTAACCTCTCTTCTTGTCCACAAATAGCAAAAACAAATGAGGCTGCTAATTGGATTTCGAAGGCTCATTGTTAAGGTCTCTTATTGTCTAATTGGGTGACGTATCCTCCTATAATCCCGTTCATAAAAAGCCTAACACAGCTACCATGTTAGAAATTATTGAACTATTGTTAACTCTTCTAAAAGTTTAAAATAATAAGTGAAGAGAGATCATATATATATATATATATATGTATGTATGTATGTATGTATATATGTATATGAAGAGTATATAAATCTCGTTATCAAACGGTATTAAATATTTCAACGCATGTTATGATGAAGGCACTCGGCGCTCGGTATTGGTTTTCTAGAATGCCAGTGGAGCCGAGAAAGTCAAAATGATCTTTGCAATTGCACGAAAAAAGCAAAAAGAAGAGACAAAATGTGGGAATCGAAAGAAAGAAGAGGGACGAGATCTTCATTGGCGGCGGCTTTGCTTGGAGAGGTGGGCCTCTAATGCAGCAAATTTCCATGTCCTCATCCCCTCTTTTTTGAAAACGTGGTTGACTTGTTTGCTCCACACTTTTCTTCACTTTTGATTAAACGCTTCTTAAAATTTCAACGATGTCTTGTTTAATTGCACGAATTTGACCGGCTCTAACACGAGGAGGAGACTTCCAAGAGGTGAGTAAAAGATCAACACAGAAAGCAATGGGCAGAAGAAAAGGGAAAGGTGGTAAATCTGTTGACTTTAAAAAAAATGAACCCTTTCTTCAATTTCTTGTCGAAACTGATGGGATTTTCTCTCTTATTTCTAAAAAATTATTATAGATGTCGATGTTGCGAGAATCATAAAATTTAGAAAAGTAAAGCCAATTCAGATAAATTCATTCAGTTCGCTTAATAATTTTTTTTTAAAAAAAAAGGTCATTGGGGCTTAATATCAAGCAAACCTTAATTTTCTTTTATTCCATCTCAAACATCTTGATTTCACGTGCCTTTCAAAAGCGGAGGAAGTTTCTGTCACTGTAGCGAAACCAAGCGATCCACACCTGTTTACCGTTGACCCTGGGATAGAGAGAAGAAAGGCCGAAAGACAAACGGGTTTCCTTTTTATCCCCTGTTCACATATACCAACTCATTTCAGGATTAGTTTAGTCATCTTACGCTTAGACAATTTGTTTGGTAACTTGATTATTGTTCATATAAGATTTCATCTTAGAAAATCCAAAGTAAAACCTTAAATTATAAGATGGAGAGACACCGTATGTGTTATAAAGAGCATGGAAATCGAGCCTGTATTTGAGTGACATGAGGCAACACTTCCGCAATCCATCGCCGACGTACAAGGAATGCAAGAGAAACGGAACATGAAGGATCCCAATCCATGACATTCCCCCATCGTGCATAGATTAGAAGTTAGAACTCAGGCCTAAGAATAGATCATGAAAAATGATGAAAAATGATTATAAGGGCGACAAATAAGAGGTTTCGAAGTATTCAAACTCGCAACCTCCTGCCTTACTATCCTAATTAAAATGTCTAATTTGAAAGTCGAAAACTATTAGTCAGAGAGGAGAGAGAGAGAGAGAGTACGTTCCATGAAAATTCCGTATCCAATGAAGGACAACGCGTCTGACAATTGCTAAAGAAGGAAATAAGATAGCGAAGTGGTGATAAAAATCCAGGGCGAGGCTGACAAGAAATCACATGGGTCTTTCCGATAAATTGATACCTAAGAAAAATTGTAAAGCTCTAATGCCAGCGTCAAAATTGCGCCTTAATCAAAAGTGGAGGTGCCAACTAAGCTTCCTTGTCAATTGCGCTCATTCAATTTTGGAGTGCAAAATTGACCCCCCTCTCTCTCTCTCTCTCTCTCTCTCTCTCTCTCTCTCTCTCTCTTTCTCTCTCTCTGTGTGTGGACATATATAAAGTATGATGAAGACGTCTTGTTTACAAAAATAATTTAAAGACGAGGGGTTCAAGTGGTCAGCACAAACGTCAAGGGGGCGGTGCCCACGCTGGGCTTTGCCCTAAGAGGAGGTGAGGAATCCCATCACATTGTCCCACATGGTCTTGCACTGTTATTGACATCGAAATTGGCAATTTCTTATAGACCAAAGGAATCACCTATTTAATGGGCAAGGCTTATCTTTAATAGTGTACAAAACTAAGCTCAAGTGGGTTTGGATTGTGGCACGTCGAATTGAAAAACCATCTCGAGAAAATGAAAATTAAGAAACCCATTATCGCTCAAAGTAATAAACTACTTTTATGTATGTCCTTTGTTTAATATTCGTCGCCGCATTGATCACATGAGCCTTGTTGTGCCTATTGAAACCCTAATTGATGTTCGAAGTTCTCATCTTGCATCCCTTTTGCACGATGAATCTTGAACCCGTGTAAAACAAGTACTCTAAGATCAATCTATGGCTTTATATGTCATGATCCACATCCTTATATGCCGGCTCTAATTGAATGAGTAAAACAACATACAATTCGATCGATTCGAGGGAACATGTTACATTACATTACATATATATGTACTTACGTTTTCTTCTTTATGTGATATTGTTGCGATTCTTATCCAGGCGAGACCTAACTAGTCTGGTTCCGCCGATCAGTGACTTTGGAGGGCTCTTGACATGGGCGACATCAATCGAGATAAGCACAAGAAGACTGAACCAGTCGCGACACAGTGACAACCGAAGACTTTTCTTCCGCTCGTGGCGTCAACGAGTCGCACCTAACTCGCTCCTGGAGTGCTCCTCTCTTCCCCCATTCTTGTTCTTACCTTAGTAAAATAATTATATCACTTGTGGACACCAGACTATGCAAATTAAGTCAACATTTGATATTCCGGGTCAAAGATGCGATAAATTAACAGTAGATACGCCTCGTGGAGTGGTTTTGCAGAGAATAACGATTTGTTAAAGGCCTATTTGAAGATAGCAGTGGCGATAGTGGGAGCTTCAACGAGGGGAGATTCAGCATCTAGATGGAGAGACCCTCAAAGGCAAATCAACGTGCGGATGCCCTTGCTGCAATTGGAAAGACCCTCAAACTCTCACTTCATTGTATTTTGATAAACCTCAATTTCTTACATACATGATGGTATTATGTGCATTTCTCATTCACTAGGATTTTACATGAATTTGTGAAAAAAGAAAAAAAGTTACAAAAAACATTTTCGTGTTTACTTCATATATCAAATACCCTCTCGTTACAATTATCATTCTCATTTTTTACGGTAGATTTTAAGTGTAGCTGTGGCTGAGCTCAAGGCCAGATTGAGGTTGAACTGTAGCTATGGCCGAGCTCTACTGTAAAGCCTGCTTAGCTCGTGAGGCTGTTGTAGATGCTCGTGGCCTACTACGGCCTAGTGAGCTCAAGGCCGACCTTGCACAACCTTGGCAATTGCAAGTCATGGGGTTAGGCCAAGCTTGCTTGGCCTCGTTGTCACTTTTTACTATCAATCTCGCCGCAAACAAAGACAAGATGCGGGTAGCTCTTGATTGTCATTGTGCCGTGCTGTTACTAAGTATGATATAGAGAAAAGACAGGGGGACAAAGAGTAGGAGAGGGGTTCGAATGCGCATGAGGACAAACGGGCCTTTTTTAGGTTGAGGAGATGCAAAATGTAAGTTTTGAAACGTAACGAGGGTATTTGATATATAAAGTAAAGTTGAGGATATTTTCGCAACCATTCCTAATGTTTTTGTAAAGTGATATTGGGTAATTCACGGAGTTGTTGTTCATTCACTCAAAGTCATATAACTTAAACAGTTCACATGAAACATAAATACTCAGTTTGTTTTGTAGAAAATATATAATTTGAAAAATATATTTTTTAAAATAATCGCTCCTATCACTTAAAATAATTAGTTAATTAGAATAGTTTTATTAATGATGGTGACTTAAGTCAAAATATTTTGTGGACAATAACAAGTTTTTGGTTCATTTGTATCCGTAAGAGATAGAAACGATAGTTTTTAAAAAATACTTTGTCAATAGTTTATATTTTGTGAAATAAATAGAGCCAAAATGTGTCCTAAATTTCGATTTTGGTTCCTTCCTTGTACCCTTTTCTACTATATTCGTACGTCCAACTTCAATAAGATCATGATGCTCAATCATATATTCTAGTTGAACGATCCACAATCATTAGATCTATCACGTAGCGTTGTCGTGCCATCACCCAACCAAAACAAGCCGTTTCAACTTCTACACATCCCACCTTTATTAAATTTTTATATTTTTTATTATTTGATTTTTGATTTTTCAAAAAAAAAAATCATATTTTCAGCCACCAATATTTACACCAGAGCATGTGAATCTAAATTTTAATCATAAAAAAATAGAGCGGCCCCAAGACGGCGCTACCAACTTTGGTCTCTACAACACCTAAAAAAGAGAAAAATAATAAAAAAGGGAAACATAAAACTTTGATCAATTGAAAAAAATTCCGAACAACAACAAAAAATAACCAATTAAAAATTTATGGGGCACTAGGAAATAGAGAGTACGTAAATAAAGAATGAAATGATAGGTGTGGACCATTCAAAGTTTAGTCGTATAGATATACATATTATATGGTCATTATTTTAATAATGAAGTGCTGAAATAATTTGAAAGAAACGTCGTCGTTGGGACCCTTTTAAAAGTGGCTCGATTTTGAAAATTCGGGGACTCGAGGAAGACGAAGAAAATGGGTGAGGTGTCGTCGATGGAACTACAGAAAAGTCCATTGATTCTCCAATATCACTTAACTTATATGGGAAAATTATACTCTGTAGAAAAGATATTAATTTTTTTAATGTGGTTTGGCTTTATCAACTGAGTATAGCATTTCGACCAGAAAAAAAAGAAAAGAAAAAAGAAGCTAAGTATAGTATGATTTATGGATTTCTTAAGGTTCATCCCTAGTCGTTTCTCTATAATTGTCTTATTGACTTCACATGTGCTAGCAAATGCGCGCATCTTCTATGTGTATGTAAGAAATTGAAATTCAAAATATTAAGCAAAGCTGCTTTATTATGAAGTATCCGAACGATTAAATAATTAAAAGAAATCTTTGATAAAAATACATACTTCGGAAAATAGTAGAGATTAGATGTGGAAGAGAATTAATGTCCAAGATTTGAAAGCTTTATTGAGAAGGTAGTTTTCAGATGGGTATATTCAGATTCTAGTATTGAAACATGCGAGGGATAATATGGTATATTATCGGCTTATGCATGTGTCCATGTGTGTACATTTTTTTGTAAAATGAGTAATTCGGGATATTTGGAAAAGAGAGAAACAATCGGCATCCCTTAACATAAAATAAGAGGTCCTCTTTAATTTATGTACATCCGATAGACTTTATGGTTTTGTACAAAAATCTTAAGCATAGTACTAAAGCTAAATTTAGCCCCCAAAAAATCAATCGGAGCATTAATTCCCTAATTGATGGATAATTCCGATTGAAAGAGAAACTTACTCCGGAAGTGTTCATTTATTGCCTATTTGACTATCTACTTTTTGTCAGACTCCACGGACAAGTTATATGAAACGTGTACTCCAATGATTGTTTTGTATAGTAATCTACTTCTGTTGTTTCAAAAGGACTCCAATCTATCTCGAATTCAAGCAGCCCAGCGCTGTAGCTCCATTTTTTTTAGAAGTTATTTAAGAGAAAAAAGAATTTTAATTTCATTGTACAATGAGCAATATCAAAAAAATAATAGGATTACATTTTGATTTTTCTTTTTTATTTGAAGAAAAATATTAATAAAAAAATTAGATATAATATCTTCGACCTTGTCAATAGAGATAGCTAGTGAGAGACGTTGGAAAGAGAGATTAGCCTCACCGGGCAATGACTCGCATTGTGGTGAGCAATCGATGGTAAAAATTGAGGGACAAGGCAATGGTGCAACCGGAACTATGATGTTTCATCTACTCGCATAGTGTGATATTCATCTCCACCAACTTTGCCTCTTAGATTTTCGAAATTTCTTGATTTTAATGGCCAATTTGCTCTTTCCACGAGTCTCGACACATGAACACTTTTCTTCTGGCGTCGGGGTCTTCTTCAGCTCCTACGTTATTCAACGGAAGTGTGATTTTCACGCCTCCCACCGTGCATCATTGGATTGCTTATGCCTGCAAAAGAGCGAATTTGAACTTTCCATGGTGCTTTCCTTTGTCACCTTTCCTTATGTCAGATGCCTATAATATGCTTTGCTCCCGTCTCTCGCATTCCTGGTGCTTTCCCTCCGATATCGTCCGCCTTCTAGAAGCTTATGTTGTCATGTAATACAATATAGTTTCTGCATGGTACTTGAGTAACAAGTTGACAGGAGGAATATTTTTTGCAACTTAGTCGAGATTTTTCAATTCGAATAGGGAAAAGCACTTGCACTAGTTTCTAAGTCATCATCATTCATCACAGCGACAAAAGTGTTCCTATTTCCTTTTTCCTTTTTAAAATTGACACAAATTATTTCTAAATTTTGGCTAATGTTTACTGTTATCTCCTAATTTTTAATTTATTCAATAGGATCCCTAAACTTTGCCCCATTGGGCAATATCGTCTTTAAATTTTTGATTTGATCAATGTGGTTCCTAAACTTTTGGTATGTGTTTAATTTAGTTCTTGGGTTATATAAAAACGTTTGATCTTGTTTTAGAACTTGAATCAATTGAATGATAACATTAATTACTTCCATATAGTTCATGGTCTAAATTAAATATGTATTAAAAGTTCATAGACCACGTTAAATAAATTCAAAACAAAAGAATGAAAAATATTTCGCCATTCATGAAGATAGTTAGATATAAATTAATATTGACAATCATAGTAACTAATTATTTCAAGTGACACAAGCGACCATTTTTTAGAAGATATTCTCTAAATCATTTATTTTTCTGTAAAATAAACGGAGTTCAAGGTCAATAATAGATAAATCAATTTTTATACGATAGATTTTTTAATTTTCTCAATTACTCGTGTGATCATAATTTTCTTAAATTAAGATGACTTATGTGTTTGGTAACCAAAAGCATCCCCACTTTTCTGCGGTTACCACTTCACAAACATTAATTGAATTGAGCGAGCAAATTTTATTGTCTCCAAAAATATTATATATATATATATATATTATGGAGGGAGATAAGTATCGCAGGTCCTATTATTCCAATTTACAAGAAAAAAATGTATCATAAAATGATCAATATCATCAAGAATCCTAAATTATGCCTATTGTGACGCTTTTTTTAACATCATTGAAACCACTTAACCATATCCGATGTGATACTTGTGTCTTGAATTTTTCTATTTTTTACGTTACCAAAATCCCCTTTACCACAGTTACATCCCACATACCTTGATGTCCCCTTTACGTTAGATTTTTAACGACCTTCATAGACAAAAATTTTTTGGTAATTGATAACACGAAATTTTTTTTACAATATCAGTGTCGAAGTGTCAAATTTGGCAAGCAGAGGCAGGGTATTTCAATTGTATTGATGTAAGATTTTGGTGATAAAAACATTTGGCATAATTGTTGGGAGATTATATCAGATCACAATTAATTATTCTAAAAGCTTAAAATTATTAAATAGTGATATGGTTTATTATCTAAATATTTTAACATTCGTATCCAACAAAGTTTTATAAGATGTTTTTCCAAACGAGAAATCTTTTTTTTTTTTTTTGAGGGGGGGGGTCAAATCCTATTGAGATTTTAAGAGAGAGAAAGAGATCAGCAAAAAAGGGAAAATGTCGTGACCTAACTTCTCCCGCAATTTAATTTTCTATTCTCGCGTTCACCCGATGAAAACAGCAAAAGATTAAAAAAAAAAAAAAAAAGGAAAAAAAAAAAAGAAAAAAAAGAGGATTTGTCGCATTCCTGGAGATCCCATTATATCCCACGGGCTTTCAATGTGATAAATTGCCGCAGTCAGTGTAGCGATACCAAACCAACTTCATCTTCTTCCTTTCATCGGAGCAGGTGCGCAGACGCAACCGCCGCCGCCGCCGTCCTCCACCACCATCGCCACCGCCGCCGCCACCCTCTCTGCATATACCCTTGCCTGTTCGCAGCACGGATAGGATGCCGCAGGTGGATCTCGTCTCTGCTTGCGCCGGTGGCTCCTGCGACCGCAAGATCGCCTGCGAGACCATCGCCGGCGCCGAAGATTCAGCGTCCGCCCCGGCGGCGGAGGGCGGCCTGGACCAACTCTCCGATAGGCCGGAGATCCCCCCCGATTTCCCGCCGGAGTCCTTCTGGCTCTCCAAGGACTCCGAGTTCGACTGGTTCGACCGCAACGCCTTCTACGAGCGCAAGGAGTCCACCAAGGCCAGCACCAACTCCGGGAACCTCAACCCGAGCTCCAACTCCAACTCCCAGCGCTTCTCCCTCAACCGGAAGTCGAAGGCCTCCATCATCGGGCTCCCGAAGCCGCAGAAGTCCTGCTTCGTCGACGCCAAGAACCGGAAGGCCGCCACCAAGGCCGCGAACACGCGGCTGTTCCCGAAGCGCAACGGATCGTCGGGCGGGAAATCGAACCCGCCGCTGATCGAGCCGTCCTCGCCCAAGGTCTCGTGCATGGGGAGGGTCCGGTCGAAGAGGGACCGGAACCGGAGGTTGCGCAGCCGCAGCCGTGCCGTCGAACCGGCCGCGGCGAAGGCCAAGCCGGCCGCCAAGAAGAGGACCGGCCTCTTCGCCAGCTTCCGCTCCATGTTCCACAGAGGCGGCAAGTCGCGGGCCGGAAGCGCGGCGCCGCGCCGCGGGGCTCCCGGGGAGTCTCCCCGCGGAGAAGCTCCGCCAGGAGCGTCACGCGCGACATCAGGGACCGCCTGCCGGCGTGCGAGGCGGGCGCGCTCTCCCCGGAGTCGCTGCCCAGGCGGAGCGCCGCGGACGGCGACGCGCCAGGCCTGGGCGGGATGAAGCGGTTCGCATCGGGCCGGAGGTCGGACGCCTGGGCCAACGACGCGGACGCGCTCTCCCCGGAGTCGCTGCCCAGGCGGAGCGCGGCGGACGGCGACGCCCTGGGCCTGGGCGGGATGAAGCGGTTCGCGTCGGGTCGGAGGTCCGACGCCTGGGCCAGCGACGTGGCATAGAGGAGATCCTCCGCAGTCAAAGGCGGCGACGCCAGCCGGGCGGATCTCGGGCCCCACCGAGGACGGAGAAATCGATCGGGGATGAGATCGGGATGCCCTGGGTCTCGGTTGGCTGGCTGCCGCGTGGGGCCCGCTGGCCAGGATTTTGGGCAGGTAGGCAGGTCGTCGTTCGGCTGACGTGGCGCGTTGACTGTTCGGGACGAGGTAAATAAGAACAACTATTCGGTGCGAATTTACCCCGCTCAGCATAATTTTTGTTTTCTTTTTCTCTCCCTCTCTCTTTTCTTTTCTCCCTTGAGTGGGGCCGAAAATCTGGTTTTCGATCTGTGTAATGGAAACGGGTAGGCGGCGCCGCCGCCGGCGGTGGCGGCTTCTTCAAGGTTTTGTAAATAGAGAGGTTTGGCGCAAGAGCAGGGATTTTTGCTCCCTTTTTTTTTTTTTTTCTTTGCTAGCTTTTCTTGTTGAGGGCGGTGGAAGGGAAAATGAATGAACGGATTGAATAACATGAACAGAACCGGTGAAATTCGCCGTTCCCTTGTAGTTTCCGATCATCATCGGCGACGGCTTCCGGTCCGGCGGATGGATCTGGTCGATCCCAACTCGCAGATCACGAGAGATTCTTTCTTTAACTCGAGATGTCTCAAATCCCATCTGACAACTTTCAAAGTGGCGATCTCGAGATATTTTTATTTAAAAACAAAGATGGTATTCGAAGAATACTTCCCCCTCAAATAAAATCCCACATGGGAGCGCTGTCATCGAATTCTTTGTTTTTTTTTTCTCGACTTTGACGTAAGGGTGTGCAAATTAACCCAAATTCTGTTTTTTCTCGCTTATTTTATGTGCGCAAAATGCCCCGTGAGATCGGACCGTCGTCATCTTTCCTGGAAAATGATGTTCATTTGGCCAATTTTGACTGCATCGATGCTGTCACGTCAGGGTGAGCCTGGGTCAAACTGCTTGACTTGGATGGCCGGCTTATTCTCTCGGCTGAAAACTTGGGTTCGATCAATTTCGCTTGATGCCGACCTTTAACGTTGAAGATGGGTGATGGTGATGCATATTTTGGAATAGCAAATATCGTTGAAACAACCTTCATGTCCGGTACAATGATTTGGCGAGGCAGATTGGACCAGATAGGTCTACTAGATCAGTACGAATAGAAATCTTATGGTGCACAGTCGATGTTGCGCTTCGGGATGGGATGAGTTTTTATCCCCTTTGGATTGGATGAAGGAAAATATCAAAAGATAAACTTATCATGGTTACAAATTGGACAAGCATCATTCACTCTGCAACCTCTCCTCCACGGCACTATCGGCCACCACCACCGCACATCATACAACGATGTGGCCTCTCATGACAGTCGCCATCCGTTGACAACCACCACAAGGTCCCTAGGCATCGACAACATCGTGCGGTGGTTACCTGAGTCACCCATCTCCATCGCTCTTTCTTTCTTTCTTTCTTTATCTGTCTCACATGAGCTATCTTTCCATTTGACATTTTTGGTGCTATGGGACTACGACGACGACGCCATTTAATGTGGTGGCGGCCGCCGTGAAGGGGCAACCACTGAACAATCAGCACAGCGCCTAACTCTAGCGCTTTTTCGTTTTTTAGTAAAATTTTCAGATTTTTTTGTTTTCCAAGTCTACTCTTCATTATGTGGATTTGTAGTATGTCCGTTGTCATTTCCAACACTCTCCTATATAGAGAAAAATTGTATTACATTCATGACCCTAAGATAAGGATGGAATTGGAGATTTAATTTGCTTGTGCAATAGTTACGAACTATATCTTCTTTTGCACGAACGAAGATTGGGAACCTAACAAGAGTTTGTTTAAAGAAGGGCGTGCTCTTATATAGGCGAAAATGCAAAAAATAATTTTAAAAAATTCATATATTTTGGATAATAAGAACCAATATGACTATAGTCAGATTTTACAATATCTTCAGGTAACCTGAAGAACTAATGATAGACCTCCGTAAATTAGTCACGAAATAGCTCTCTCATTAGCCAATTTTTTTATTATCTAATAATCACCTTACTCAAATTAGGGCGCAAATTGAGGGGCGCAAATTGACTTTCGTTCGCATGTGGTGTCCCTGTCAGCGCAGCTCTACATCAAAGTGGTCCAAAAGCAGAGAGGTTTGAGGTCATAGGCGCTTAGGTTGGATTCTGCGAGCTCTATTCAACTTCAACCCATCAAGGGTAGAAAATCAGCACCGATCACAGTGTTATCATAGGTAGGGATGTCAATGGTCTGGTTTGCTTTGGATTTTTAGAAATTTGAACCGAATCTAATCATTTGGGTGTGTTCACATCGGGCCAAGTTTTTATGATACTCGAGCTGACCTGAAAATCTATAGGGGCACAATTAACCCGATCTGACCCTCTTGAGAACTGTTGTGTATATCATATAACCCAAGAGAGCGGGTCAAGTCGGGTCGGGCCGGCCCTAATCAGTTGGGTTGAAATCAAAGTTTTCATCCTTATTTCATTGTGCTTTGGGGGTGTCAAAAAGCCTGTGTCAGTTGGGCCCAGGCCTAATTCGACCTTACCCCAAGCCTGACAATATCTTCATCTAAAAATCCCAACCCAAAGAAGACTAAGGTCCGGCCCTAGAATACCCTACATTTTATGATGGGTCGGGTCGGGTTGGGCCACACATGGGTTTTTTGACATTCCTAGGGTGTGCATTAATTTTGAACTGAAGCGCATTGCAAATTGAATAACTAGAACCCAAGACTTGAATCGGTTCGGTTTTCTGGTTATCTTTTTTCAAATATAAAAAAGAGGTCTAGTGAAAAAAAAAAAGAGATTGTGTGAATTGTAATATTAATGGGGCGATTTTCAGTTCAATTCGGTTGACCAAAACAAACCAAGACTATCCGAGCTAGAATAAAAAATGGTTATTTTTTTATTATCCAAACTGACATTCAAACCAAACTGAAAACGCACGAAAATTTAGTTCACTTCAGATGGTTTCGGTTCTGTTTGGGTCCAGTTCAGTTCCCACACTCCGAATTACAGGGTCTGACTGGATCAGATTAGAAGAAGCAGTCGGATGCACGAAAAAGGGATTTAGATTACGAGCGAGTTGGACTACAAACAACGTCAGTACATGACAGATACAGCTCAATCGACCACGTCTCTCTGTCTCTCCGTCTCTCCGTCTCGCTATTTTTTCAAAATGATTAAACTCGAACAGGTTGGGCGATGCGAAAGATGTCCAAGATCACTCGTTGCTGAGCTCGTCGTAGAGCTCGATGCGACGACCGTTGAGCGGCTGAAGCGGCCTGCAGTTGATTTTGTCGTCGGTGGGCAGCGGGGCCTTGAGAGCTTCCACCTGCTCCTTCGATATCGACCTCACCTGCACGCACATTAAAATTGTCCATTGCCCTTTTACTCAACTCGATCTCATCAGTTAATCTAGATCGGTCGGGTTGGTACGGCGTGAATTTGCGAATTCGATCCGGAGCGCGCGCGCGCGCGTATGTGTCTAAGGTCGCATACCTTGCCGAGGACGTTCCAGACGACATTCTCGGTGCATGGCGGAGTCGTGAGAGACCCGGCGTACCGATAGTACTTGCGGGTGTTCCTCCTGATCTGCTTGGGGTCGAAGATACCCAGAGGGATGTGAGATTCCTCGTCGTCGCTGCAATCGTCCTCGGCCAGCTCGTCCAATTTGTTCTTTATCTGCATTTCCGCGGTACATGATCAGTGACGACGGAATAGAACCGAGCTCCACACGTACTGCTAGCAACTCCTTTTCGATCGCGGAAGGACACGAGACTCGAATTGAACGGAAGGAAGTGCTCGTGTACATTCATCGAACATATGCATTCGCCTTTTTATTTTTTATTTTTACCTTGGAGAGGAGGGGATCGGGGTCGCCGAGTGCGAAGAGGACCGCCACCACGGCGAATTCGTCGTCGCTCGCCTTGTGGACTAGATGGAGTTCAGCTGGGAACCTGCACTCAATAGTGAAGCAAGACAAACTTTCACTCCTCTTCTCTTTTTGTTCTTTTTGCTTCAATTGATCAAAGCTCCCAAACCCTAATGGAGGGGAAGCTGGAAGCATCAGTTTCTTGAGGGGTGATTGTGGGTCGAAGCTCTTCTGCTGAGCCCAAGAAACTTGGGGGAAACCCTAGGGGCGAAGCCCTTATTCATCTTTTACCCATTCGATCACAGGGCTGAACTTGATTGTCTTGCTAAACTGGTTTTCACACAGTATCTTCTCACAGAGAGAGAGAGAGAGAGAGAGAGAGAGAGAGGAGAGAGAGTGTGAGTTGCTCACTGGATTCCATCGATGGTGTGCTCAGAGGGAGAGTGCCAGTGCATTTGCTTTAAGCTGTAGTTCTTGCCATTCACGGACAGATTCCCCACTTCTTCCTCGTAAACCACCTTCACATCAATCGTTTCATCATCTTTCATGCAACCGACCCTCGTTTACCAAGCATAACTTCATTCTACATACATTAGCAATGTCTATTCGAGGATTGGAGAATATATTTATTTATTTATTTATTTAATTTTTTTTTCAGGACAAATACATTAAATAAATTCATGTGTGGCTGATGCGGCGATGTCATGAATTAGGTAACTCGTTATTGAAACATTATCATAATATTGTCGATTTTAAACACACAAAGAAAAAGCCCATTTACATGCATATTTAAATTCATGGATAGGTTAAGATTGGGAAATCAATCGATATAATATGAAATGTATCGAGTGCATAGGTTCATGAATGCGATGAGTCCTACTAAAACTGTCTAATTCTGCACCTTCTCTTCTTTCACTCCATTTTCATGACCTAGATTTTCTTTCACCTCTAATTATTCTTCTTCCAAACACATATGTGAAGCATCACTATGTTTTTGGCCAAGAAAAAAACAAGACACTTCATCCATCAATTATAGCATTCTCTTTTTCCATGCAATTCTCCAGCAAGACGCCTCCTTTTGACTCATCTGCATCGTCACTTTCCGATCTTGGTGTAAAGTGATGACGTGGGGCCTAGATGTCAGCTTTTAGACACTCAATAATTCACAACACTCATCAAATTTTCAAAAAATTTTGACAAAAAGTCGAACGTTCGCTTGGTTATTCATAACAATATCTCTCGACGAGGAAAATCATTCGACTTTCGACTTAAAAATCAATGGAAAATCACCTATGAATGAAACTGAGGAACTTAGATGCTCAAAAGAAGAGAGGAAATCATAATGCTTTTCACCGTTAGTTTAGCGACTAATCAGTTAGATCGATTAACAAATTACCCCGAGGTTGATGCCATTGTTAACGAGGGTCGCGTTCGCAGGGCGATAATCCCTGGTTAAGGGCTTGAGGTTCTTATTCAGCACCGTCGCGTTCCTGACTATGTTCACAGGAGACTGACGCTGCCCCTGCGCGCAAGCCGCGAACGTCGGGCTCAAGCTCCCCCAGTGTCTCGGACCCTGAGGGCCTGCATACGCGAACTTCACATCTCCGGTATCTGTTTCATGCCAGACGATAAGCTCGATCTTTCAATTAGTCGTCGACAACACTTTAAATTCCTAGATGAATCGGATGATCAGAACGAAAATGTGGATGTGATGAACGCTCTTCCTAGAACAACATGAAAGCCTGGAAAAACATGCTTTCGATCCATGCAAAGATTTCCGGACACTTCCTTCCGAGACAGAGATCAACGGAGAGAGATGCCTACCGTCCGCCGAAGCAGAGGTGAGGAGCAACGCGAGGGCCACGAGGGCGGGGAAGGAGACCGATGGGGCGGGCATGGCGGGCGGCTATTCCGAGAGCTAGCGAGAAAGAGCTTGTAATGTATAGCTCGTAATGTATCTTTCCGATGAGGATGATGATCAGGGAGGAGATGGGGGTTGCCCTTTTTAGGGAGGCTTTGGAAAAGCTCCGTTATGGGGAGAGAGAGTTGGTTGAGAAGACTGATTCGACAACCTCACGAATGGCGGATTCAGGCGAGGAAAGAAGAAGAGAGGGGGCTATAATTGGGATGGGTTTGTTCCTCGAGAGTCTTGGAGCACCTCCCATTTCCTTCTTTTGGCCTCTCCTGTCCGTTTATACCCGTTTGTTGTGCCCACCACTATTCCTGTTTCTTGATCGTTTCGTTTCTGTTTTTTTTTTTTTTTTGGCTATATTCTGTCAGAAGAAGGTTTCATATTATCATGTCTAGAAAAAGCATTCTAATTGTGATTCGAATGAAACATGTTCTTTCTTCTCGTCTTTATGCTTAATGAGATAAGAAAGGTATAGAATTAGGGAAATGAGAATGTAAAGATAGATCGTGGCCTATTCCATTCTTTGATTTCTCCGTTTGATCGAATTGTTACCATTTGAGGATTGTCTTTATCAAATGATCGGAGGTCACCCATTCCATTCTCGACTAGGGTTTATAATTGAAAAGACAAAATATCATTTTTTCAGTAAAGTTTATAAAATCAATTTTCCATCAAATTGTTGTTGGATAACGAGCGCTTATTAGAGAATTTTTTGAGCTTGTATAGAAAGTATCTTCAATCATTTCAAGAATCACTATATCGATATCTAATCTAATTCAGGACCTGATAATAATGTTGTGTTATTTGAATTCAAATAAGGGTGTTTTTCTAGGCTTCTAGAATGACATATGTTTGCATTCAATGCTAGCATAATGGTCACTATTATTTTGAATGTAACGGTGACATGCGGACCACAAGTTGTAATTTGCCCATTACAGATTGCAGAATTCTAATTTTAATTCTCCATGTCAATTTTTTTTTTCTGGTTTCTTTTGCATACAAAGAATATATCTTAAGTCTCGATTTTTATTGGATAATGTTTGATAGTCATTTTAATGAAAGAAGCTTGTATTCGCTGCTTAAATATGTGATGATTTCACGAAGATAGTTTATGCATCAGAAGCACTCACATGATAATAATATGTGAAGAAGCAAGTAGATGAAACAAATCAATAAGATATTCACATTATCTCTTACAACCTATTTTTCATCCAAAATTTGAAAATTCTCAATTTATGAGTGATTTGCTTATCTACATGTCATTATAACGCGAATGCTTCCGATATACAAAATATGCTCTTCATTGCAAAATAGTGGATTTGTTACATTATTAACCTTCTTTTCCAAATTTAAAATTGTTACTACGACTCCTTTAATTTCGTGTCCCCATTTTTTCATGAGACTTTACATCATATTTTAAGCATCGATTTCATATTTCCTATTTATAGGACAATAAATAAATTAGAATTTTTTTAAAAAGTATTTTTGCTATTATCACAAGTGCATCATTTTTGTCCTGTGTGCGAAGATAAGCATAAACCAAAAGCACGCATGGCATCTCCTTATACATGAAAAAAGCCATTTAGTAAATTCTCTTTTACCTTACTTTTTCTTTTTTGGTCAGTTCTTTTACCTTACTTGCGCGTGAAAAAAAGGCAGTATATTAAGATTCTCAGACATTAAGCACAAATGCTATTTCGTTAGGTCTTTTGTGTACATGTTCTTGTCGCCGGCTAATTACTTAAGCTTTTGAACTAAGCATATTAGAACTAAGCGGCGGCCACGTTAGTTCTATGTAAAAGAACTTTAATAATACATATTTATTTCGTTAGTGGATAGTTATATGCAAACTCCCATCCATAAGAATCTCTCTCATCCCGCGTGTTGGATTACAATTTTACCCAACCCTTACTCATTGGGAGAATTCCATAAGTCCCGATATAATGGATATTTCGAGGGCGGAAGTCAAATTCAGAAGTTGACTATATATAGTAAAGATATATCGTTCTAATAGTGCCGGTTTGTTTTTTTTTTTTTTTTTTTTTGGGAGTTAGGCATATGTGTGTTAAGTCACTAAGTGTGTATTCCTAATAGTGCCGGTTTGTCATTTCCAAGAAAGTGGTAGGATCTTTGCTTGGAGTCTCATAATCTTAACTGAAATGGAGGATAGGCCTATCAAGATTGGCCAAAGTGTGTTCCTCCCTGGCCATGAACCTCCACCATTGTAGGTGAGTTTGCCATTGGGTTGTTTAATGCGACCGAGTTAGGCATGTCGACAACCGACCAGGCGACCACTATCTAGTGATAATCATTTTAATGGCCCTTATTATTGTCTCTAGTTAGATATTAATCAAGATTTACCAAATTGGTATACTAAATAATGTGTCGTATTTGGTAACACGGCCCTTTTAAATAATAAAGTCTGCATTCAACTTGTGATGGGGCGGCCCAATAAGGAGAGGGAGTAATTCCTCCGCTCAATTCGCAACAATTTTCACTTTTCACTTATAAGTAGTTAAATTATAAATTCCATCCTGATTTTTTTAATATATATTTTGACCCCTCTATTTCTTTGAACAAATTTTTTTCCCTCTAGCCCAACTCATAAACTCACTCCAAATTTTTATAAGTTTCGACTAATATAAAAGTAATAATGGTTCTATTTCTCAAAAAAAACGATTGATTTTGGGATCGTGACCACGTGGCGACTAAGGCACTTTAGGATCGGATTGGATCATGAAGCACCTAAGCCAAGCCTTGCTCGATCGAACGTTCACTCGCTCGCCTTATCTGGATCGTAGAGAGAAAGAATGAGAAGAGCTCGGAAACATAGAAACTTTGTATGGCGGAAGTATTGAATGTCTACAAATGAAGGAGGACACCCCTTTTATAGTTGAGGGCCTCGGATTACAACCATTGATCTAAAATTCTATCGGCGGACAAGATTGCATTGCCTTAACAACCGACATAAATATTCAACTACCAGCTACCGACATTAATGAAAGGAGACTTCTAGAATCAAGGGTAATGACGGTGATGTTCACCCTTGGAAATCTTCGGGAGAAGTCTTGGTGGGAACCCGAGCGAGCATAGGAAGTTTTTCTCAAATTCGGGTTGACCTTCTAGTGACACTTGACTATGGTCTTTGACAAGTATTTGCATTGAACTTAGGTCATAATACACGCGTGTCAGATTAATTTTAAGGTTTTCTTATTTCCGGGGTATCTTTGGATTGCGTAAGTTAATAATGTAATTATTTTATCATTTAGTTCAATCACGTACAGTAATTGCGTCGTCGATGGAGAGCTATTTTGATTCATGTTTAGGAATTATGACCTGAGATGAAATGGTTCGGTGGATGTCGTGTAACTCAGTTCTATCATGATTCCTGCTATCAGAGCCTATTTTTCAAGTAAGTGGCTATATATATATGCAAACTATCCATACTACACCAAAACTAATATTCAGTTTTAATGGGCAAAATATCGCCATTTAAGATTTGAAATTCATAAGCTTTAAAACGAAGGATCTCGATGCTCAAATTTCACACCCCACTAGTGGCCGTTTCGCGGGTTCCGCGATTTGTATTCTGTTTCTGCACATCACAGAGAAAAAAGTCCCCAAGGCATCTGTACAAGGGCATTTTCTGATATTTAGGCTCTGTTCATTTTGCTAGAAATGTTGTATTTCTGAAAAAATTTTAGAAAATATATTCTATGAAGTTATTATTTTAGAAAATGACAATATTCTGGTATTCAACTGAAACTTAAAAAATGAACTAGAAAATATATTCTACTGTTCGGTATGTAAAATTCAATTTGATTTTCCTCTGTGCACTCATATTAATAAAATTTTTATTTTTTTCTAAAAAATCAATTTTTTAATCTTTATTTTCTTTCTATTTTTTAATTTTATTTTTCCCTTTTATTTTTTCTTTCCCCTCTTCTTCTTCAATTGGTTGCTAGTCACGACAACTAGCCAAAGGCAAGTTCAAGGTTCACGAGGTCGGTGAGCCTCGAGCTCATTGGCCTTGAAAAGGTTCGTCGATTTGGCAAGGCCCAAGGCCAATGAGCATGAGCCTATGACCGGTCTCATGCTCGCCAATTGGGTGAACCATAAGCTCCAACCTTAGGCCTCGCTAGATCGGCGAGCTAGAGGCTCTCGCTCGCCGACCTTGGGCCTCGCTAGATTGATGAGCCTCGAGTTTACCCAAGGCACGTGAGCTTGAGGCTCATGTGTGGTTGGTCACTAATCATTGCTGTGGTTGGCAACTAGCCGAGAAGAAGGAAAACAAAAAGAAAGAAAGAAGTGGGGGCTAATAGGGATGTACGATAAGAGCGAGTGGATAAAATGTTTTCCCTTCTTTGAAATGTGAAAAACATTTTCCCCCTATTTAGAAGACTCTTTTTTCATTAACAGAAAATATTTTTCTCAATCAGTTCATTTTTTGTGAAATAAACGTCGGAAAATTCAAAAAAAATTTTTCTAGATTTTTTTTTTTTTTTTTTTTTTTACGAAAGAAGTGGAGTCTAAGTCAATAGGTATTAACTATGAACAAAATAAAGAGACAAATGACGCTTGGGAGAAGGGGAGGCGCCGGAGAAGCATTCCTCAAATGTAGATCATAACAGAACTTGGACTTCTTCTGTGACATCACAAGTTTGAAGTGGACTCACTTTCATATATAGCCTGTGCATAATTTGGCCATTTGAACGGAAATAATTTCTCTTACTTAAAACCATTTGGATTTTATTGTTCGACCCTACTGAAAAAAAGGCTTTGGCTCTGCTATTGCATCGATAAAGAGTCTGTCACATCATTTGCTTTATTAATTTAGTAAATTAGCTTCAATGCAGATAACCTTATTCTATCCTACTGGTTACATTTGCAAAAGAAAATAAACTTAAGGGATGATACGCAATGCAATTCTAGTAAATTATATAATAGAATGACCGAGAGAGGTGGGTTGGGCCGGGGGGGAAGGATATATTCTTGGGATTGATATTTCATTTTACAAACCAAACAAGGGCATTCCTATTTTTAAAGATCTATTCTCAGGAAATAGCGATTCCATTCCAACCTCGTTCCTTTTCAGAAATCAAACTTCCCGCAAGCATTGTTCAATGCATTGTCCAGAATATTCATAAATCTTAAACCCAATACCATGTTAAGATGTCGACGATAGCGAGAGGAGATGAGATTGGTATCCCATCCTTACTTGTCCCTATGAATTCCATTTACTCTCCAAATCTGATTTATTGGAGTAGTCAGGCGTCCGCAACCTACTCGAAACTTGTTGTAGTATTTATGAGCATTGACTTTTGATTTGACATATCTTCACGGTGCTTTTAAACAGTGATACTCACATTCTTTCAATAAAATCCATTCATAGGGTGGTAGTGTGGCCCCCAAGGTCACACTAAATGAAATCCCTCATTTGTTTATTCATAACCAAGGACAAAAGTTAAAAAATTAAAAATAAATCGAGAACTTTCCAAAATGATAAGATTGGGGTGGGAAGGCATTGGGAAGGGAACAGAAAGCGGACAATGACTTGCATGACCTCAGAATATATTGAAAGAAGAGACCTTGTTTATTTATTTATTTATTTATTTTTGATCGAGGATTTGCCGGAGCATGCTCTTATCGGCTTATATTGATTTGAGGTCTCATGGGCCTCTGCGGTGAAAGACCTACAACGACTGTACCTTGGGAGAAATTGGCCAAGCAATCCATTGCCGGGCCCTCCCGTTTTAATCGCTAGTAACGCAGGGTTTCAAACCCTCGATCTCCATGCGCTGCCCACAAGTGGGTAGAAGAGACCTTGTTTTGACTCATGAAAATGCCATAAAGGGAGAGAAGGCATCAAATGGCCGATGCCTCATCATCCCACCAAAAGAAAAGGGAATATATAGTTGCACTGAAAAAGGGATCCTGCTTTTTTCACTATGGTGGGTGCAGACCTCACAATAAGGCCATCTGATGAAGATATTACACCCCAAGTGCCGCAAAAAATGGGCCTAAAGCATTCACAAAACTCTGGGACAACTCTTTTGTTCTGAGCTTCAGAAACAGGGGATAAGAAGATTCTCTGAGATAAAGGAAGCTTTGTCAACTTTGCAATTTACTTTCATGTCCCCATCATCTCCATGTCAAGTGCCATTTTCTTTGTGGTTCACTCCAATATATGGTCTGTGCTAAAAGGAAAGCCATGGAGACTTGAAGAAATTAGAGCAGCAAGCAAATAGATCATGAAAATTCTTGTGTGCTCTTCGTTTGTGACCGGTGTATTGGACAAACGCATCCGATCACAGTTCAGAGAGATTACATGGGGACTTAACTTAGCCCGACTTGCTTTTTTGTTGTAAGACCCTGGTAACTGTACAAACAAGAACTAGGTATTCTACAGCGATTCGCTCTCTTCACCACTTATCCAGTAAACGATCATGACGAACTGACCAACAGAGCATGTCCCAGCAGGTTCCATCTTCTGTGCACATAGGACCCTGCCAGTGCCACCACTATCGGCAAGCCATTAAAGAGATGGCTCTTTTTGAAGTGGTGGTCTTCACACCACTTTTTTTTCACCTCTTTTTTAAGTGGTGGTCTTCACAACTTTTTTTCTTTCACCATCCCAGTCATTGCTTTGGGAGAAAAGCATCCCAGGTTCCTATTTGACTTCCAGTCTGCTACAAAAATAAAGAGATTGATTCCACACGGGTCGACACTGTTGGAACTCGCCATCACTTCCCTACCGGAGCAAGCACCACACTGTCAAGGGTTGGCGCTCTCCGCTTTACTTGGTCGTCTTTAAGGATTTCCCCAAACGTCATTTTCAAAAAATAAGCATATCCAATCCGCCATTCTCATGCCAAGTGAAGAGTTATTCCTCTCTTGCTTATTCCTCTCTTGCCAGAAATTGTCAAGCATCTCTTGTTTCAGTGCATTGTTTTAGTTAGCGCTAAATAGACAACATTTTACAATACTATCCTGTCACCGGGACTCAAATTGAAGTACGCCATTTTCTAGGCGATACTATGAAAGCAGCTTTGTGATCCAACATTCATCCAAGATCAAAGTGAAAAGCACGAAGCAAGTTACAAAAGGTAAGACAGTAAACGTAGCTGCTTATATATACAACATAACAGAAGCAGGTTTCTGCTTATTTCAAGCATCAGTTTCAGGCAATTCAATCTAAAATTGCAAAATACATATGTGTGTATACTTATAATTATAGCTCCACTTATTAAAGAGCATAAGTAGCTCTAAGATACTCCACAATCTCCGCACTTTCAAACATTTGCACCCCTGTATTTGGGTCTTCCAAATAAGGTACCTGTCAACCATTATGCAGACGTGGAATCCTCTTAGTACTCGATGCACGGAAAATTTGGATTCTTCATTGACAAATGAGATAACAAATATGGACGCTCATCCACTGCTTAATTACCTGAAAATGCCCAGCTTTCTCATAGAGAACTTGCCGTTTTGGGCTGCCACGGGCACAACTGAAGCACGAAATGCAATATTACTTAATGAGAAAAGGTTTTACTATGGCAGCATAATCTAGTAGACATTGCACATATACAAAATGAACCGATAGCAAACATCTGAAGTATAAGGTCCCAATTAGGGCTCACCTCAATAGCACCGACATCGATATGCGACATGCAACACGATGGTGACAACACGACACGACATGATATGCCGACATGTCATTTCTAAAAAAATAGAGAATTCTGACATATTGGGCTACGTTGTGTATTAAATGTATATATACTTATATATATGATAAATTGTCATTTTTATAATTATTTCAATCAAATAAATTTGATTCAAATTCACAAATAAAAATAATAAAAATAGAGCCTAGAATGAATTTACATTAAGAACATTAATCATCATTTCTTAATATTATTCATTATTTCAAATTGCCAAATTCAACTACATTCTATTCCAAGAATCCATAAAACTTGAGGAGAAAAGAAAAAGCAATCCATATTCCATCATTAGATATAGCATTTAACAATTAATTAGAAAAAAAAAATCCACATTTCACCATTAACCATAAAAAAAAGTCATTCATCTACGTTATCCACTCCATTTTCATCTTTCTCCCCATTCTTTCCCTCTCTCCCTCTCTCTGCTTTTTTTTTTTTAATGATAAATTTGCATTTTGATTTCCATCTTATTGAAAATGTTGAAATTGACTTCGTGCAAGTCAAAATGGCTTGTCGGGATGCCAGACTTGTGTGTCACTAGTGTTCGGAGTATTGACCACGTGTTGGATGCTCGACACTTTTTGACCGACACGCATCTGACACTGATGCGGAGGCCCTGGAGAGTGTCTGTGCTTCGTGGGGCTCACTCAAGTAAAATTTCAGGAGGAACAATGTAATAATGCTTGTGGCCGAGGAAATTCTGAACGAAAAGTATTCAAATTGTGGATGACATAAAAATTCGCAAGTTGTTTAGAGACTAAGTACTCAATTAATAACCCACAATTAACCAGACCTTGTAAAATTGAATTTCACGGGAAACATTGACGATCTAAGCGTTTGGTAAGTTAATGCAGGGAGCACCAGTAAACATGGAGAACACACTAGACACTTTCTTGCATTTAGGTAGACTACTAATGGTTGATATTAAAACTGAACTACTGTCTTTTTAACACTATTACTGCATAAAAAAACCTTCACATCTGAGGTGCTTTTAGCTATTGTGTTGTTGCAGACCAAGAGTCATCTTTCGTAGGATAAAGAACAATTCTGATGTGCAGAAATTTAGATAAAGTAAATAAAATCAATAAAAGCAGCGTGCCAGCAAAACTGAGGTGCATGAATTCCTATAATAATACTTAGCCATTACCTGCGAACTAGGTGAGGTAATTCTAACTCCACTAGTACTTCACGTACAAGCTTGCAAAATGGAGACCCCTGAAATGAGGATAAATATTTTAAAACCAACATAATAGAACTCATCTCTCTTCAGTTGGAGCTTCTGCTAGTCTCTCAAGTACTTGGCCAACTATGTGGCAGAAAGCAAAGTTCTATGATATGTGACTTATTTTGAGGGCAGCAAAATACTTCACCAGATGGTCAATTTTTAGGAGCAAGAAGTACTCACAATTAAAACAGTTAAAAGAATTAGCCACGTATAATGAACAGGTCGGAGACTACTCGACATGAATCGATATGCAATTGAAATGAATTGATGCACTTGATTTTCCTCCCTTTGCCCCACGGTGAGGTACAAAATAGATGCTTCTTCTTGGTAAAGCAACAGCTCATTATATTGTGGGCCTAGTGAAATCCCTCTAATCTTAATAGTCCAATATCAACCCCATGAGAAAAATCCTTGATGCTGGTTGAAATTTCTGTGTAAAGCTCTTTGTTCTCGTGCTAACAAGTACAGGTCTATGCCAAAATCTATTTAGGGACAAAGTCAATTTACTGCAGAAAAAAAAGCAAATGAAGAAACAGGAATTGAAATGCAAAAACAATGTCGCAGGACTCCAACCAAACTATAATCAGCAAGAGTGATATTAGGGTACTCAAAAATTAGAAGGCAACTTAACTATACCAACCTCATATGCCCATATCTCTAGCGGCTTTGGTGGTAGTTTTGCGGGTGTGTAAGATGAACCCTGCACAAAAGCAAGGGATGAGCCAATAATATAAGTACAAGAGATGTAATGAACAGCTACAAGATTTAGCATTGCCACCTTTCCCATGCGACCAATCATAGCAAAGCCTTCAGTCAGGGTCTGCAATGTAGACGAATTGGAGGAAATAAGATCATGCATTTGTAAAAGAATCCGGGAAATTCACAAGAATAGCCACTAAGAGTAGTAGGTCAACCGTGAGAAGACCTAGAGATAACAAAACAGGAACACTTCCATCACCTGCAACAATGGAAAAACAATGTAACTTGTCTGGTTCAGTACTTAGTAAAGAATGAGAGATAATAAAAAGACTATCCAGTACCTCAAGTTTGAAAATCATCATAAGTGAAGAAATTGATAGAACGAGTTAGCTATTTATGAAGAGGATAGAACAAGAACATTTGATCGAAAGTAAGTCAATGCTACTGAAGAGCTAGCTAAATAAATAAAAATTGGAACTAATATTGGATAAATCAGATTATTTTTCTACATCGGTGAACAATTTTACCTTTTTTGTAGAAAAGGTGGCTTCAAAATGAAGTTAGGCATGGGTCATTTTTAATGATTCTTAGATGAATCACTAAGCAATCGACCATGATGAGTCATTGTAATAATTTTCATGAAGTTAATGAACGACCTACCAAAGCCAAGAATATTCAAGATCAACAGGCTGTGTCTATCAGCCCCTCCCCAAACCCCTGCATTGTGGGAGCCTTGTGACTGGGACACTTTCATACTTCTTGTGGTAAAAATTGGTCTAGATGAATAGATGGCAGTAACATGATATATGGAAAAGTGATAGTTAAAAGACTCAAGTGCTACAAAGTTGGTACCATTTTGGCTAGCAAATGGTCAAACAGAAATAAGGATAGAAATAAAGGACATAGTGAAGGCATGGCAAGAGACTGGAGAGTTAGATGTGCTTGGAAAGAATCTCGGGTTGGGCAACTGTGGGCAATATGAGACTCTAATATGTACTAATAACCTATTTGTTTCTGGCACAATGTAGTTATTCTTCACAAGACTAACACCAACATCTAAGAATAAAGAAAAACTAGACAAGATGCAAAACGTGATCAAGTAGCTTTGCAACTTGGTCATGCATTCTCCTTTTCTAGGTTAATTTTTCTCTCCTCAGTTTTCTGGCCCTTCATAATAAAGTTCAACCAACATCCTCAAGAACAAGAATATCACAATAGCATTGTTAACAGGGGCATGATATGATCTCTGCAACTTTTGCATGAGAATATGCTACTGCTTTAAGTGTGCAATACTATCCAACTTCAACATCAACCCTATTCAACAACTACATATGTGAATAACAGAAGAGGAGAGGAAAATAATTTCCGAGAAAACCCTACTCAGAAGAGGAAATTATGCTAGCAACTATTTAACAACTGCATATGTGCATAACAGAAGAGGAGAATAAATAATTTCTGAGAAAACCCAACTCAGAAGAGGAAATTATTCTAGCACTCACCATATTTTGTTACCAAATACTTGATTATATCATCCGATTCATACATCGCGACTCCAGTGTTTGGATCTACCTGCAAAGAGGAAAAGGGAAATACTAATTGAAATCCAGGATCCTTTAATACCATTTACCCCTATTATTAGCCACAATGCGAGATAGATGCTACAAAATGAACATAATGAAAAACCAGTATTCCATTGGAAATGGATGGAATTTGATTGGAGAGTGGTCATAAGAGTGATCCAAGAGTTTCAGAAAAAGACTATGCTTTGTCATTTGTTGGATATAGAGTCCAGAAACTGAAGGCAAATAACCACATTAACCTGCTTTAAGCCACAAAGTGCCATTAACTAGTATGGTTCAAGATCTTTCTCATGCTTTTTAAGAAATGTGCTCCGTTAGTCTATAAAACTTACATCTAACGCTTCAGCATAAAAAATTCATGGTAAGGAGTATCAGCTTATCCATTCAAGGAAGAATTAAATCCTCTTCTTACTTGACACCAGGATGAAATTTAACATTGAGAAGAAGAGTACGATACCATATATGGAAATTGTTTTTTCCCGCCCATCTGAGCCACCTTGGGACGGAAATTTGGACTATTTCGTGGGCATGGATAGAATATAACATCAAGATCCAATACTGCAACAATTTCCCTAACCTGTTGATGATTCGAGATGTCATTTTGGAATACTGCATCCAGAATTTGAGTCTCAAGGCGCACATCAAAGAACGGCACAATTAATGGATTTACAAAGAAAAAGCAAAACAGAACTCATACCTTATTAATAGTAAAAGCAGAGTCACATTAATCTGCAAATCTTACTAATTGTTGTCGATTGTCTAATTAGAGGATTAAGGAACATTACCAAATTTCAACAATTTATGATCAAGATGAAAATCACAACTAATTCATCTCGTTTTAACAAAAATGGTGTAATTTCTTCCCAGATGGTACAGTTCAGTACCACAAAATCAATGGGGAATGTATCTCATCAAGAGCAATTTCCAGTCGGCTGTTAGCTCTGTCAATCATTCAAGGATGGGCATATTTCTCAAAAGGACAGATGTAGATCCATCGAAAAACAAAAAGAGGAGATTGTTGACTAGATTTTACCTTTCGACAAAAAGGACAGCTGGTGATCCACGATATCCACACATACACATTCCCCAGGTGAATGAGAGCAGAGAGAGGGAAGGGAGAAAAGGGAACAAAAAGACACTGTTAGAATGCGTCCGTTGAAGTACTGGGTGAAAATTGGTATAAACGCATCATACAAATAGAAAAAGATCCTGGCATCCCATAAGCGGAAGAAGATCTGATAGGTACAATGACATCATCCATCTAATCTAGCAACGAGTAAAATGAAAAATACCAAAATGAGTACCTCTCAAACTCGTAAATTTCAATAGGCTTCTCTGGCCGAGGACCTAATTTTGAAGTCTCCTTAACCTTCACACCTATTAAAATCGAACAATACAAGGAAATGCATATCAGAAAGTAAGCATGCTAAAGTAGTAGCTCAATGAACCTGTAACACTTGTACTTGGTTTTTCTGCATATAACTTTCACACACATTGACCAAAAGTGGCTAAGTAACAACCTTGCAAGTGAAGTTACTCTTAAATGAAAAAAAGGTGCCACAGCCTACCAGCAATATCTAAAGCATACTGGCCAGGTGGAATCTCATTTTCGGAAGCAAAGGATGCTGAGTACCTGTCATAAAATGACAAGCGTTACTGGTTCAGATTCAAATGGCCTGCGGCATTCTAACAAACCTTTCAAGAAAAATAAATAAGAATGCAAGATACAAGCCCCATTACCATAAATTCAGCTAGACCTTTCACCTTGAGTTTATTAGTCAAAACCAACATCAAAGAGGTTCAGATCTAATGCCGTATTCCTTAGCAATTACTATATTTGTCTCATCCTTTTTACAAGATAAAGATATATGTCAAGTCTCCCACTATATAATCATAGTCATTCAGTTCTGATATTTCTTGTAAAATAAAAGAAGACAGGACTTTCAACTATTTGGGTCATAACTGAATCATATCCCCCGGTCACCACAATCTCAAGTATCCTGTACTCCCTATGTGAATTCTCATGTATTGTGAAAGGGGGAAGAAACAGATGTCTTATTCTGATCCAGTAATTTCGATAATAAAGGAAAGAGTGAATGTCTCATTTAGGTATCTTGATTAAACTCCTCAAAGTGGCCTTTCACAAAGAAATATTATTCTTTCTTTTTCTCAACGATATTAAATACAGTAAAAAGAGTCCAAAAATTGCGCAATGTGCAACTGTTTGAGTGCTTTTTAAGAAAGGGAATATGATGAGAATAATAATGTCTCATTTAGGTATCTCGATTAAACTCCTCAAAGTGGCATTTCTCAGAAGAATAGTATTCTTTCTTTTTTCTCAATGATCCTAAATACAGCAGCAAGAGTCCAAAAATTGCCCAATATGCAACTGTCTGGGTGCTTTTTAAGAAAAGGAATATGATGAGAATTATCACTGTCAACATTTTTGCACAAGTTCAAGTACAGTAATTTTGTTGGATTTCTTCCTTTTTTTCCACCTGTGAAGAACTCTCCAATTCCTGATAAGTTCATTTGGGAAACTCCATTCTTTCTCCTTTCAAAGGCCAAAGAAGCATTTGTTACGGGGTGTTAGTAAACCCATTCATGTGAACTGCTTTGCTTAAATGAAGTTTGTCATTTAATTGCGGTTACTGACGAGAACTTGGGTTCATACACCTGTTTATTTTTCAATGAGATTTTCACTACAATTTTCAAGACTCACGTAGTGTCTACTGCTAGGTTTCTGGTTATTTGAACAACCCATTTCAAAGATCAGACAAACAGTAGAATACCTAAACGTATGTTGCAGATGCACGATTCTTCAAGCCCCACAACGTTATAAGCCAAAAGCAGGTCTAGCACACCAACAATCCGCAGAAAAACAGAAGAAAGGACATAACCCATTTCGATTTTACACCACAGAAATCCAAATTAACCAATCCAGCCAGCTAAAAGCACCAACTCATGCCTCAAAAACCGAAACTTTAGGCAAACTCAACAAAGAACTAAGCAAACAGAGAAAAACCCAATACCCGGAGACAAAAACGCCGGTGCCCAATCGGAAGATTAGGGCGAGAGACGCACCCAAGACGTCGAGGACCTTGTCCGGCCTCACGCCGAATCGCTTCGGCTCGGGAGGCTTGAAATCGGGGAGGAGCGAAAGTCGGCGGTTTGGTAGCCGTGGAAGTTTCAGGGGAGTCGGTACTCGACGCCCTGACGCTGACGGAAACCACCGAGGGCTTGAGGGTCGTGCGGTGGCGCGAGAATGGCCTCAGCAGCGGAGGTTGAGGCATGTTCAGGACTCCGGCCATCGTTGGGAGGACTGCGGAGTGCGCTGTGGTTGGTGGTGGTGGTGGTGGTGGGAGTGGTTCAGTGGTGAAGAGACTGCGCACGGGTGCACTAGCTCTTTTGAGGTGGGCAATTTGTGACGGGAACTGTTAGGTAATTCAGTTATTCTTTTACCCAATAAAGAAGAGAAAAACTTTCTGCAATTCTTGATTCTTTTTCAATCTTTGCTCTTCATCTGCGGAGGAGGTGGAGAGATGGGTCGGGGACGAGCCGCCAGAGACAAGGGTCCCGATGAAGCAAGGCGAGGATGAGGTGGGGACGAACCTCGAGAGAGGTGGCGGCTTCCTACTAGGGCAAGCGAGCAAATTACTAGCTAGCTGGTGCACAATCGACTGGAAATAGATCATGTGTCTAACTTGATGAATTGTGGGTAGTGACTCAGTATTCTTTTAAGGTTTGAGGAGAAGTTTTTGTACAATAAAAGAGGACATGTCAATTTCAGATCTTATCTAATTAAATCGACACTTTTCATAATTAAGCACATTAAAGTGATAAATCTTGTATTTCTATACGTCTTTTCCTAATCTTCAACGCCATTGTTTTTGCGTCTTTAATGACTTTCCTCACAATAAATATAAATTTAAATGGCTCAGCCTTTGTTAAGCCTTAGAAAATGAAACCCACCACCTCTATCAAGTGTGGTAAGGTGAAGGATTGTCTCAAAATGGCCATTAATCGTCCATTTTCTGACCCATCTTAGGTGACATAGCTTTGCACTTTGAATGGAAGAGCTTTTCAACACGTGCTAAGTTCGGCCCACCTGTTCAAGGTTGGAGATCACTGAGAACCCTTGCGAAATGAATTACTTCTGACAAAAGATGCACTAAATTTAGGCGATTTCACTGTATAAGTATCTCTGCACTTTGCTCCATTCCATATTCAAGGAAAGAGGGTTGGCAATTTTACTCCCCATGGTGAATATCCGTGACACCAAAAAATTCTGAGATGCTCCAAGTGATGTGAGCTCGAAACATTTGAGCTTTTGATTTCGGTGAATTTCATGTTGGACCAACATATTTAAGAATTGAGATGCTCTAAGCTCACATATACCAAGTACATCTAATAATACATTCATGGCTTTCGGCCTAGTTCTCTCTAAATTGGAAAAATCCATCATTGTTAGGCCTTCAGCTCAAGTTTTTACATGATGGCACATGCAAATGCTTGAGCTAGAAGAAGATTTCCCGAAACATAACATTTTTCATTTCCCAATAAAGATGAATGAAAATGGAGAAGACTTGGTTAAAAAAAAAAAGAAAAGAAAATATGATAACCTTAAAAAAATGAAGAGTAATCTCTATAAATAAAAACATGAAGATTTATAGAATATTATTTTCTCTCGGAGAATAAACAAAGGAGGTAAAAAGAAAACTAAGAGGCTACATGGTGAAAGAAAGGTTCTCTCGCCAAAAAAAGAAAAAGAAAAGGAAAGAAAGGTTGACATTGTTCTACTTCTAACCTCTATTTGGGTTTGCGACGGGACGGATCCATGGGGGCTCGCACGGGCCTTAGCCTCCCAACTCATTGGGCAAAGCCTCCTTAATAAGGAGTGTTGGGCTTAAATGGGGGGACAGCATATTTGTTATTCCACATTTCCTTTCTCATATATTTGTAAGGGATTCATACCATATATATATAATATATATATATAAATCATCATGCGCTACATTTACTCTAAATTAATTATTGGGTCATAAAAGATCTCAGACCGCTGAGACCGGTATAACCTTAACAAATCTACTGAAATCTTCAGGGAAAATTTAGTGGTTTTAGTAGATTTTCAAGATGTGAGGGAGCTCTTGAGGCAACATTAGTACACTTTTGAATTTCAATTCATTTTCTTTAGATTCAGCTTCACCAAAATGATATCGTTCAAGAGATACATTTATATTTATTTTTTTTGTTGGATCCATGCCACACGATGATCATCCGAATTGTTTACCGCATGCGTTTTCGTGTCAACAATCTAAAGGTGTCATTGAACAAAAAGCTAATGGAATGTAGTTTTGTTGCAGGTATACTGATTTGGGATTTTTGTGACATGAAAATTAGTTTGACATAAATGTGGTATGAATATATTAGTTGGGATTTTTAATGGTATCGGCTACCTATATATATATAAAGGGCAATATATCAACAAAGAAATGGTAGATGGCCCATTGATTGGGTCTTCTTGCTGGAGGCCCCTGAACACGAGTTTGAATGTTTAAGGCAAGAGCGTCCTGGAGCTTGAAGACTTTTCTACACAAGATTGATTTCGTTAATAACAAAACATTAAAAGGATGGTTTACTTCTGACAAAAAAAAAGGATGGTTTACTTGCCAAATCTTGATGGGATATAGTCTCAAATCAAGAAGTTTTCCCACCCTTGATGATGTTGTTCGGAAGCTTATTCAGATTGGAAATACGTACTTGTTTATTCGAACAATTGGAAAGCTCCTAATCATCTATGTCCTAGTTCGAATAATTCTAGTACTAAGGTGTTTTCGCTTTTGTAAACATCGTTTAATTGTTCTTGTAAGAAAATTTACCTTCTTGATGTACAAGAGTCCCGACATTTTCCCTTTATGTTTTCTATGAGCATGCAATGATATGTTGCATCCAACCAGTAAAGATCTAGGTTATGTTTTCACACATCCATGTTATTATCAATCATCCCATCGATGTGGTTTAGTCTAGGCCGTGTCTTGTACATGTAAGAATGATTGAGACTATTAATATATATTTGTATATTTAAGGGTTTTGTTTGGGCATTTAGTGATTTTGTTTTTTTCAATTCACCTTAAGAAAGAGTTGGCTTTACTATAAGGTAAGTCTTGGGGTGTCTTGAACTTTTAGCTTTTTCGACATGCAAGTCTCCCAATTAATGAAATTTTTTTATTGCCCTCAAGCACTTACTAAAATTCCAATTTTGCCTACTATTTTAGAAACCCTAGATTTCTAGGTTAGGTGATGCTAGCTAACAGCCTCACCGGTAGTTGAGTTTTTCTAGAAAGAGTTGGAATTATTTTTGAAAAGAAATAGCATAAGTCTTTTACAAAGTGTAATTGTTTTCCAAATGGCATTTAAGTCAAAATTGTTTTCTAATGTGTTTTTATATTATAATTTACAAAATACTATTTGCATTTTAGAAAACCCATTTTACTTAAAATATGTTTGTTTCACTAAAAATTCATGATTTGAAAGTCAATCAATTATATTGTTTATAAATAATAAATGAACGAAAAATATTTCTATAGTTTGTAAAACTATAGAGATATTTTAAAAGGCATAATTTGAAAGGCATAATTTGTTGTGGGTGAGAAAGATATTTTTTTTTTGATCGATTCCTTTAAGGGATTAACCAATCATTTTTTATAATATATTTTTCAAATTACTTTTCTTCTGTAATCATAAACAAATCTTTTGGCAACGATTATAAAGTTTTGAGAAAAACGTGTTTGTTTGTCTTGAGTATCGGCGTCGACTGCAATCATTTTCCTGATACGGCCGAGCGCACCATGCCTTAAAACCAGAACAAATTCTACCCGGCGGTGCCGCCCGACTATGGAGATGGAAGGGTCGTCGTTTCTTTACCACGCCTGCAGACAAAGGGCCGCGAGCTTTCTCGGGAAGTGGTCCCCACAATCTAGAAGCCAACCAGCAACGTAAAACGACAAAACCCTTTTATGTAAAACTCATTTTGGCTCCATCAATTTGATCACTTTTTTTAGAGATTGAGACTACCATTAAGAACCATCGATTTTTTTTTTTAATCCTTAAAATTTAAATTCTGTAATTTCAAAAGACTACACTCGCATCTTCAGGTCATTACTTCATAACAATGTAGTCCATAACATTATGAAAAATATTGTGAATTATAAGACATGGAATGAAACTGCTGTGGTGTAGATTTTTTTTATCCTCGAAGTACAAAACTGCAAATCAAAAGTAACATGGTCTAAAAATACGACAATAATGAAATTTAAGTTTGAAAATGGTTCTTGTCATACCTTGTGTCTAATTCCATTTCAATCATATATTTATTTTCCTTTCGGCTAAGTTCAAAGAACTATAAACTTTGTATCTATTTTCAGAAATCCCAATAATTTTTCTTTTCATTGCGTTGGTAGCATAAAATTTTGTGGGTCAAATATATTTTTGGAAAATTCCCACAAAAAATGCTAAGTATTTCCCACATGCATGGATATTCCAAACTTTTTTTCGTCTCACCCAAATTTTGAAATTTATACCAATCCAAAAAAAAACCTCTCCTCATTATGTCAAGGCTGGTAAAAATTTGATTAATACCATAAAAAATCCCAAACTAATATATTTATGACAAATTTATTTCAAACCAATTTTTTGATTACCAAAAATCTCAAATTGATATATTTGTGATAAATTTATCTCAAATTAATTTTTCACCATCAAAAACCCCAAATTGATGTATCGCATTAGTTTTTATTAAATTTGATTAATATCATAAAAAAAATTATGAACTGGTACATTTGTGATAAATATAAAGTAAAAACCCAAATTGACGTATCCGTCAATTGTCACGTATTATTTAACTCAGTCATTTAATGATAAAATGGAAACTAATAGTGGATAAATCACTTTGTGGTTTTTCATAATATTAACTCTTAAATATTCGATTGGGGATCCTTATGACCTCAGTGTTTTAATATTATATGAGATTTTGTGGGACCACTGTTAATTGTTTTAAAAACTTAAATTATTAGACGAATGGATGGATTATTTTATTAAATATTCTAACAAGGTAATTGTTAGAGAAAAGTTTAGGAAGTTGCTGTATTACAGGAAAAGTTTTTTTATAATTTTTTTATTGATTATCCCAACATTTTTTTTTTCTAAAAGTGAAAATGGAGGGGACCACGATGCAATGATGGAGAGAATGAGAAAGGAATATATGTCTCGTTGAAAAGGGTCCAGCTTTTCCGAAAAAAAACCGGACATCAACCACGAAGTGAACAGCAAAACAAGAAGTGGAATCTGGCTTCGCCCACTGAACTTTATATCTCCCTCGCAACCCCCCGATCTTTTTGACTGAGCCCGTGTATTTAATTCGCGCAAAAAGCCCAGCCGCATGTATCAAGAAAATGCAATTAAAACTTCTTTCTTTTTGTTTTTGGTCGGTTAATTAAAACTTCTTTACCAAGTAAAGGTTGTCAATGAGATCTTGAAAGAATGAATCGAATCTTGGAAAAGGGGCTGTTACCGAGATCTCGATCCGACTATCTCTCTTTCTCTGCCCTAAAAACACTTTTTTTTTTTTTTTTGAATGACAGTAAACTGGGACATTGCGTTTCAAAGACGCAATGGTTGCTGCTTTGCTAGCTTTCGGGTGGATCGACAGAGACGCGACCGATAAGAGTAAGACGAAGAGAGAGCAAAAAACGATTTCGCTTTGAATGGATTTATGCGCACTAGCTAGGGTTTCGGGTGCATTCATCAGGCTGACGTGATGAAAGACCATTTTTGATCTCTTCTTAGCTGAACTAGTAAAACCCTAGGACAGGATAAACTACACATACCGTCAGATTATCCCTTGTTATTAATGAGGAGATTTTTTTGCAATGGAATAGCTTGCCGTTAACCAATCTAATGTTTAACGATCCTTTTGCGATAGATTTCTGTGTTTCTTTTGTCACGGTATTTCTTAACAAGTTTTTAGATTGTAACACTAACACTCCGTTTGAATGGGACGATTAGGCAAGAAAAGAATGGATATACATAACCCCAAGAGAAAAATTTGAAGGAATTGAGTTATGATGTTGTTTGGATTCTGGTGAGGGAACAAAGGGAAAGAAAAAATATTCTGGCATAGCTTTTTTTTGTGCATATAAAATAAGATGTAAATATTTGTCTAAGTGAGAAAGAAGAATACATTATTTTTTTTTGTTCGAAACAATTCATGAATTAAAAAAACACAGATCCTTTTGAATCCCTAAACACAATTATGTATTTATTTTGAATCATTTCTCTTTCTTCCAAATTCCTCCTAATAAACATAGTGAAAAATTTTTCTTATTGATATATCTGACATGATATTGAGGTCATTCAACCACGTATATAATAATATGGATATGTATGTCACGCATTTGATAAAATATAAATAATGCAGACGATTTTAATTTACACTAATAGTGATAGTGAAGTATAGTGATAGTGAAGTATGGCATGATCCTTGCCCGAAAAAAAAGTATTACATGAAGTACACATGTAATAAATTCTCATATAAGGTTTATTCATAGTGCGGAGAACCTATGTGCTCATCAGTGACCTCACAAGTCACAACTCAAGTTGAAACATCAAGACGGGGACTTCACAACCCAAATTGAAACTTTAAGACAATTGCAACTCATAAGAAATGGGGGCATCAGGGTAAGACAAATAAACTTAGTCGAGCTGCGACGACAATGGAGACTCGGCGACATGGCTGGGTGGGTCGGCTGAGAGTAGGCAAGAGAGGAAGGAGGAGGGGAGAACATTAGGGTTTTAACTTTTATGTGTGCGTGGTCTGTTGCGTAAAAGAAAACGGATGATTTGGTCCGATAAAAAACTTTTCCAAGTAAATTCACCCCTTAATTTTAGATTATCCCGATTTAACACACGCCATTTCCAAACGGTTTAATCTTTTAAAACAACTTTTACCGAAAAAAGAAGAAGAGAACAGACAGAGAGATGAGAACAGCCGATCACTCTCAATTCTTCACAAAGTAATGAGTGGTCGGCCAAAGCATTGAAAGTCACTATCTAGGGCTCATCACTGTTTCATCGTTCTCCATTGAAGGGATTGATTTTTCTTGCTCCAATAAAGCGTTTTTAGAGGAAAACCCCGCTTATGTTTTGCATGCGTGTTGACCATCAGCCAGCACTATCGTGTATTCTTCCCGATTCATACCCTCTTCGGCGAATTGCCTCCATGTATTCTTTCCATGATCATGACCCCCGTGCAACTATTCTCACAAAAAGTTCAACTAAAGTGAACGGATGGAAATTTTTCTACTTCGACCCCCTGGCGTTTACTAGCTGCCAACAATAGAACAAGCTATAGACAAAATTATATAAAAAAAATATTAAAAATTATTATAGAAATACTAATCCAATCTTTAATCTTTCAAGTTGGCCAATTGAATCCTAATTTTTTTTTTATAATTTGCCAATATAATTATTTTGCACTTTTTTTGGTTGTTGATCATTAATGCGAATGTTAGCTATTGTACATGACATGATTGATGTTGACGTGAATAATTTTTTTATTTTTTATTTTTATATTTCTTCCTTTTCATTTTCTTTTCTTTTCCTTTTTCACCCTTTTTCTATAGTTAGCCATAGGCGAGAGCCAATGAGGCTCGACCTCACCTCTGGCAGCTAGCCATGGAAGAAGGGGATAAAAAAAGAAAAAAAAGAAAGAAAAGAAAAAAGGAAAAAAAAGAAGGAAAAAGCTCAAAAATTTATAAAAAATTCAAAAAGGTTAAAAGATTCAAAGAAATTGTCTACGTCAATATTGGCCATGCCACGTAAAACGGCGAGCATCCACATAAATGATCGCCTACCAAAATTATTCAGAATGATTACATAAGCAAATCATCAACAAGTTTAGAACTCAATTGCTTAAATTGAAAGACTTAAGATTAAATTGACATTTATATAATATATTTAGGAGTTTTTTTTTTTTAAGTTTCTCGAACAATATATCTGCATCATTTATATTTATTGATTTAGATATGGTAAAGATACAAAATTTTTAACCCATTCATGGGTAACGCAGTTGGTTGAGAGTCCCTCTCTTATCGCTGAGGTTAAGAGTTCAAAACCCTGCGCCCCTAGCCATTTAAGTGGGGGGCTATAGTGGTGGGTTGCTGTGCTAGTCTTCCTTGAGGCATAAGAGCCTTGTCTTTAGGAGCCATTCGGGCACAGGGGACATGTGGTAGAGTCCTCGTTTACCAAAAAATAAAAAAAAGACACGGAATTTTTAAAGTTGTCAGAGAGAGTACCTTTTGAAGGTTACCCTCAAGAGTGGGCTTCCACTTTCTTTTGATGTTTTCTTGCATTCTCATTTTGTCTATCTCCTTCTTTTTGCATATTTTAATTTTTTTGAAATTTCAATGAAGATCAACTTCTTAAATTCTCTAATTAAATTATGTCCATTGGATCATTATGCTTATTAAGGATTAATTTGTCGATTTAGGTGTGTATCAATTCGTATCATCTATCAGTATTATATATTTATAACATATGTCTGAAGCAATTTGCAGAAAAATTAGTTTGATAAAGAAGTTAAACAATGCACTATAGTTTTAGTAACTAAGAAGTCAATAGCATATTTTCTACATTTATGGATTCAATTATATTTTAGAAAGTATGTGAATAACATATCGAACCCTCATCCATGCCTCATATGGGAAACTGGCTAATATGCGTGCCGACAATTCATGAAGCTACTTATTTATTTAGGCAATATACATTAGGATAGCGCACCATGGCCAGATGACTATTAAAAAAACTCGGTTTTCAGTCTGCTTGGGAGATAATTTCTTGTCATTGTATATTTCAGGTAAATCGAACAAAAGGCAAATTGAAAGTACTAGGTTTTGTTCTGTCGGAATTACTCCCGTGACAAAATATCTTTCACCGAAAGTTATTCTTCAGTTTTTTTAAGAGAGGACAAAGATTTTGTGTCAACTTTGGATATCCCATCTAATGAAAAATTCAATTTCGTTGATCCAGACAACATTATACAATCTTAGGCTAAGTTGAAATTTAATCAACAATAAGGCGCACAAGTTAAAAGTCCACCCGTTGAACTATGCTAGAATTCAATCAACGACACAATTTGAGAATATAGGATATAACGCCAAAATTTAATCTATGACAATGCATCGGGATAAAAAGATATGCTGAAATCTAATCGATGAAGGAAATCTGAAAGTTATGACCAAGGAAATTAAAGTGTGGTATAGGACAAGTAAAGATAAGAGGATAATATTTTGATTGATTTGTCAATGGGGTGTGTTGCTGGATGACTGGTGCTACTTATGGTGAAGTTATGATAATCGTTTGACGGTTGTGTCTTCTCTAGTAACTGCCACCACTGGCTTTGTTCATGTTCCTTTATTCCCATAGATCACTTTGCCCATGCTTCATGTAACCATCCTTGCCGTATTTTGAGGATTGTGCAATTATCGATGGCCGTTCTATGGCTGGATCTCCAAATAGCAACTGCCCTTTTTACATCATGCGTCTTTGATGCTACTTATCTTCGTACTTTGAGTAATATTCAAAGTGTTTCTGTTGGAAAAGTTGCCGCCAAGGTCCATACAAGCGGCTACCAACTGTCCGTCGTCGTGTTTCAATAATTGGACATGTGAAACTCCTTTATCCTGTCATCGGTCACCGGATATCTGCCTTTATATTCGTAAAGTCCGGCATGCAACAGACATCACTCATGCCTTATGCACATGATTGTACCTTATCTCTGCCCAAATATTTTATATATTTCCCACCTTCGTGACAAGCATTTACCAACCAGATTAATTATGAGTGTTAAAAGATTTATGTTCTTTGTCAATTCAAAACCAAATTAAATGTGCCTTCTATATGTAGCTTGTATAGGCTCCCCCCATCTAACGGTTTAACTTTACGTGGACTTTGTATGCTACGCGAGTGCGCATTTTCATCTTAAAAAATCAAATGTTTGGCCACGAAGCACTTCGCGAACAACGAAAGGACAAAAAGCAATGCCATGCCTTACTGACCCACCTCTTTCCCCTTCGAGAGGGAATTAGCGCATGGTGTCTAAGAATTCTGCCCGAAAGTAGGGCAAATAAAGTCAATTTTGTTGGCAAGGAAATCGTGCATTTTCTTTTACGTAACCTGGTCTAGGATTGGTAGCCACATCGAAAATGACTCGGCGAAGTTAGTACTTACATTAAACTAAATCTAGACGGTCGGGCAATTTTTTTTTTAGTCATATTCTAACTCTCAACTCACTTTTAGATTTTTACCATATTTCTTTATAAGGTGTAAGAGTCAAAATTTACATTTGAAACTAATTATCTTTACCATAACTCATTTGAAAAGGTGGGGATTCGAACACCTTTCTCCCCCTTCCCATGTGAGAAGGATGACCATTAAAGTGAATCCTAGTTGTTTGATCCGGTAGTTTAGAACTGTGCAAAACACACATGGAAACCAACCAATACATTCGTGTAGTAACTGCTTGAAAAAAAAAAAAAGAAGTTTACGTACTCATAGAAAGTTTTAAACGATATTTGGCTCATGCTTGGTGAATTATAAGATGAATGGCTAGAGCGAAGGACGCATGGGCAAGTCCTTGTATCGTGAAGGTAAAGGAAAGTGCAAAATTCTTAGCGGTCGGTAATATCCACTGGAAAAAAAGCCAACCATCGTCCTCGTCCGGTGCACAACGACAGGAACCCACCAAAACAATAGTCAAAGGTCAACCCCTCATGTTCGCAAGTGGGGTCTGGTCGGATTCCGTTTGCTTTTGGTGCGATTCTGGCGTATGCGTCGAGTTTGGCTTACAATAATAAACACGTCCACGATGGTCGCACTAGAACTTGGCTACCATTATTTCAATCCGAAGCATGACTATAACGTGAACAAGCGATGTGGAATGACTCTAGCACCGCATGAAATTTCAGCTCGTCCAAATCGAACTTCGCACCGTAGTTATATGACAGGAATCCTAATCAGATTCCGACAGGAACGGGAGAATTCAATTGCTAAATGGAGAGTGAAGAATGAAGCTCGAAGCTTGCATTTCATATCATGTTAAAGATTGTCAACTTCGAGAAGAGCTGAGTAGGTAAGTTCAAGATGGAACTTTTAACAGCCGAGAAAATATACCTCCAGCATCTTTTTCTTTCTTAATAAGATCAGACATTTAAATTTAGACACCCGGACCCTTGGAGTGCCAAAAAGCTGGCATAAAGGGACACTTAAGTACCAAAAGTTATGAAAATGACACTTAAGTGCTAAAATTGGAGCAAAATAGATCACTTAAGTGTTAATCCGGCCAAAACGTTGACGTGTCAATTTTTCGGCGAAATAAGTGCAAAATGGGGTCGTTTTGGTGCTGACATGGTAAAAAATTAATATAAAATTAATTAAATTAAATTTAAAACATTTAAAAATAAAAAAAATATTTAAAATATTTAAAAAATTAAAAAAATTAAAACGTAGGCGTAATTTTGAGGGCTCAGCCTTGAGCCGCCTCCTTTTTTTTAATTATTTTTATGAATTTTTAAATTTTTTAAATAATTGTATTTGTATTTTTAAATGTTTTAAATTTCAATTAAATTAAATTAATTTTTTACCATGTCAAAGACAAAAACGACGTCACTTTTGCATTGTCTGGCCATGTTAATGTGCAAAATGACACCATTTTGCACTTATTTCGCCGGAAATTGTGTACGTCAGTATTTTGGCCGGATTGTTATTTAAGTGATCAATTTCTCTTTGATTTTGGCAGTCACTTTCGTAACTTTTGGCACTTAACTATCTATCTGTGCTAATTTTTGGCATTTGAAGCGTACTTTTGCCTTTGAATTTAGAGATACACAAATTAATTTTCCCTTCTCTATAGTCAACTACATCAACTATAAGATCTATATAGTAAATGGTCCAAATTGAATAATCAAAGTAACAAAATATCATAACTTTAGTAAAATACCTTCCAACTTTGGAAATCGCACCCTAAAACTGACGAGGCTTCACTAGCATAACAATCTCTGAGGTATTGTGAGGATAATAATTTATTGTGAGTTATAAATTCTTGAAGGGGTGGATCTCACAATAATTTATAATTTATAATTATTTATTTTTTGTGATTAAAAAAATACTATTATTTTTATAATAAATTAAAAATTATGATCCAATCATTTCTCAACCTGAAATGAGAGATTTCTCTCCCTTCTCTTATTGCCCTATTCGCCCGGCCCAACCCAACACCATCGCTGCCTTCGGCAAACTCAACATTAGCCCTGTGAACGGCCATCTCCAGCCGTCCTTCTCTCTCTTAAATTTCTCTCCCCCCGCATGCGAGTGAATTATATATCCTATTGCGTGTAAATTATTTGGATATGAAGACTATTTGTACCGTTCAAATGCATGAACTTAACAGATTAATAAACTTATGTAACATTTCTCGAGTTTCAAGGTAGTGGGATGTCCGGACCTGTGATTATCAAAATTGGCCGGCTATACAGGATATCGTTTTTTTGTTTACATCCAAGGAATCGTCGACAGTCCAGCTTACACACCGCCGAGAGTCCCTGAGGTGGGGTCCAAGAATAAACATCTGGAGCACTGTCCTTTTCAGTAATATTGTGATCCCTACGAGGGCAATCTTGAATTTATTCCCTATATAAAGCATGACTTAACCCTTTCAAGTTCAAGCCCTTCACTTAATAAAGCTGAACCTTCCTTCACAACCTTACACAATTGTGTTTCTTAAGCCAACCAAGAACAAAGAACCCCATGGGGAACTGCTTAGTTCTTGAAGAAAAGGTGATCAAGATTGTCAAGACAGATGGCAAAATCCTCGAGTACAAGTCCCCGTTGAGGGCTCGCCAAGTCCTCTCCGAGTTCGCTGCAGGCCACGCGATCTCGCAGACGTTTCCGGCCATGGCGGTCCTTGAGCCGGACTCAAGGCTGCTCTGTGGCCGCGTGTACTACATCTTTCCTCTCGATCCGTCCACGACATCGAAATTCGCTAAAACCGAGAACAAGAAGAAGGTTAGGTTTGCTGATGATGATCGCAAGGTGGTGGAAGAAGGCAAAGAGATAACTAAGGGTGGTGGGTCACCATCGGTTGTGAGGATAAAGGTGGTGATCAGTAAGAGAGAGTTGGCGGAGCTGCTCGCGAGAGGCGGAGTTTCTGTCAAGGATGAGATGATTAGTTCTCCGTTGTTTCAGAGTGAAGAAAGAAGCACAAGTTTGGGAGGTGATGATCAAGGTGACAATCTTTCAAGAAGTTGGAAGCCTTCATTGGAGAGTATACGTGAAGTCAACTAGCAAAACACAGCATTCTCTCTCTCTCTCTCTCTTTCAAAGACACGCACTCACAACACATGCCAGTGAGTTTTGTTAGAGGGGGAAATTATTGCAAAGACTTGTTGTGATTCTGAATTATCTCTCAAGGAGCATAAGCTCCCAGCTTGTTGAGGCCCAGAAAAGAAGAAGAAAAAGAGAACTCGGCCGCTAAATGTACGAAACAAGTCTATGTAATAACTTTTCTTCTGTGATTTACAAGAGAATGAGAAACAGTATCAATGAAAGCCAGCAGCAAATATATGTGCACTTATGAAGTCCTCTTCCATGTGATTAACTTTAATTACCATCGCGAGATCATTATGCAACATCGTGAACTCATGATTCCTAGATTGAAAACATCCGCTTTCGGAACATTATGAGAGTATTACCGGATCCAATTGGGTTTGGCGCTTGTCTTAAGAATTGATTTCTATAGTAACTCTCCCTATGTTGATGTTCTTTAACTCAGGTGATCTTTTTTGCTGTTAAAAGGAAAGAATTGGAAAGTCTATTCTTGTAACCATATATGTCAGATTTTAGCAAAGGTGGGGAGCGTGCAAGAAAAAGGTTCTGCTTGACAGTTTTGAGATGAAGCCATGCGTGCAAATCTCCAAGCTCTAGAGTCATGACAACATACTAAAATAGGTAGGGGACCACTGTAATAGTTAGGTGCCCTTTCCACCACGAAATTCATGATGGGGATATGATCTCACGAACCCATTAGTACAAAAACCTGAAAGTAATATAGTGATAATGATGTTATGTATTTTTCAACTCAAGAAATCAATGGTTGTGAATTTGATTCATAATTGCTTTTCTCTTTCTTTAGAGGATACATTACCTCAAATTTTTAGACTCATCTTGATTGGGCTCATTCATTCTAGCCATTCTCGCACATAAAATCTAAAGCTCTAGCAATTGTTCAAACTTTATTTCTTAATGGGGATCTTGATGAAGAGATCCATATGGACTAACAACCGTTGGTTTTGTGGCTCTGACGGACAGGAGCCAAAAGTATACAAGTTAAAAGGGAGAAATTTTTGGTTTAGGGTAACTCGAATTTTAATGAGGAGCCATGACGGGTGATTTACTGCGCTGATTCCTCTTTGCGTACCCATCTAATTACGGTCATGCCCTGAATCATAAAATATAATGATTGAAAAAAAAAATGAAAAGATAGCACTGAATCTCTCCAATTTGGAATTTTGTACTGAATGAGTCACTTCCCATGGGCAATTGCGATGCATGACCAACACTAGATAGGATAGCATTATCACCAATGCAATGTACTCATTCGACCATTATCATTGCCTTAATGGTGCGGCTAATCATGATCACTAGAAAGAAATCTTATCATGCTCGCCTATCGAAAGGGATCACATGCATTTACTAAAGTCATGCTTGTTTTGACTTATAATAAAATGTACATATGAAACTTTTCCTCAATAGAGGAAGAATTATTTTTCACATTTCTGGTATTACAAAAAAATAAAATAGTACGATGCTACAGTACTTCGAACGTCAATATTTATGCCTCGCAAATCCTCTGGCCCTTCCATGGGTGACTTTTCTTCAGTCGGATTGGGAAGGTGGAGTTAGTCTAGGGTGAAAAAGAATTATCCAGGAAAAGGGCTAACCATCGTACCAACAAAAAAAAAAAAAAAAATTAAATCCAAAACATCAATATGATATAAGATATTTCAGATTTTTAGTGTTAAAAGTGATCACTTCGATCTTCTAATGCAAGAGCAAAGACGAATGAGAGAAGGAAGTGCAAAAAGTAATACCATCTCCTGCTCTACGTGCTTTTCTACGTGTAGAGGACCAAAAGAATGCTAGTGACGTTCACGCAATGCAATTTAAAAAGCAAGGTGTGTGTGTGTGTGTTTTTATTTTATTTTATTATATTATTTTCATAAATCATTCTTTTCAAGTCCTTTTGGATTCTCAAATTTTCTAACCAAGTCATTCTAATATCAGATCCGATTAGCAGACATGGCCTTTGAAGTGGGAAACGAATAAAAATTTTCCAACATTGACTTTGATGCGTGGGCGTCTACATCAACTAAAATTTTTCCACATCATACTCTGACGTTGTCCACATTGACTAAATTTTTCCACAGGCACACATGTAAGATCATTTTTCTATTATTTAATAAGATAAATATCACCCAAAACCCTAAATTGATATACATTTGACAATTTTATTGGCAAACTAATTTTTTAACTATTAAAAATCTCAAACTGATAGACATATTACTAATTTTTTGAATAATAAGAATTCCAAACTAATACATTTCTAACAAACTTACCATCAATTATTTTCCTTTAAATTAGATTAATTCATGAAAAATCACAAACTTGTATATTTGTGACAAATATATGGTAAAACCCTAGACTAATACACGTCAACCACCGCATGTCATCCAACTTAGCAATTTGACAGGAAAATGTAATAGGAACTAACGAAGGGTAAAATTGTCACAGATGTACCGGTTTGTGGTTTAATTTCATGTGTACAAGTTTAGGGTTTTCATGGTATTAACCCTATTTAATATGAAGGTAATTCTGATTTTTTTTTTAAAAGGTGAGAGAAGAGATATATTTCGGGTTGAATCTATAAATAGATATATAGGGCCAAATTGTAGAAATGACAAAATCATGTTCTATTCTAAAAGTATAAGGACCAACTTAAATAACTAAAGTTGGAGAACGAAATTAAACATCGACCAAAAGCATAGAGGCAATGTCCCAAGTATAAACTATAAAAATAAATAATGAATAATAACAAACCAATCATGAATGGAAAATGATTATATCAATAGTGGATATTAAATAAAAAATTAATTTATCATAGAGACGACATTCTACAGTTGTGGATGTTAATGCCAATTTATTTAAAGATAATTATAATAGGTTATTGTTAATGTAACATCCCAATATATATATTCCAAATATAAAAAGAAAAAAATTATTGAAAATTTGTGCCGTCATTAGGGATTCTTAAGATTTTTGTTAATAGCATTTATTTTGATTGTGCTATAATTATACTATAGTAAATGGAAGTATGCCATAAATTTTCTTATTTATTATTGTTATATATATATATTTTCTTTTGCATTGAGCATGCTTACGAAAATTTGATCACCGATTTAGGGGCGAACTTCGCTTGAGCTGCCAATCTTAAGCCGCCATCATTGAAAAGTCCCAATTCTTATATCGTTTGAGCAGTTGCTTCGTTCGATTACGCTGAGTTTCGTTTTTAGTTCTTTACGTGCTCTACGCTCTAGGCCCTTAGCGGAACGATGGGCCTCAGGTGGTGCCTTGCAATGAGTACCAGAGAAAGGTGGCTGTCTCGCAGGATATCCTCGGCCAAGCACATTGATCGGGTTTTCGCCTTCGATAAGGGTCTTTCTTCATTGCTTCGTCTTTAAGTTTCTTGGTTCCCGGTTTCTTAATTAGCTATGTCATTGTTACATTGGATTGTGGTTGGGTTGGATCGGGTTGGGTTGGTCTCATGGATGTACTACTGGAAGAAAATTATTAAGCTTCTGGTACTCTCACAGGACTCAGGCACTCAGTGCGCTCCATACAGTCCTACCAGATTCCTACGTGTAGCCTTCCCCTTCTAGGCTTGACAAGATGTTTCTCTCGCAGTAAATGGCATTCAATTAACAACCATTCGTAATTTATTAATTTCATTGATTATGCGATCTAACTACACATTAAAAAGATAATAGTACCTGGTAATGGTAGGTCCTTTTCATGAGTAAACGATTAGCTATTTCCTATACTAGGTTGTTCATAAATGTGTAGAAGAAATGGCGTTATCCCTTGTTCTTTTCCTTTCCGAAACCGGGGATGTTTAATAAAACGAGTATGGGTTTGCTCTCTGTGGACTGATTGCTGTAAAGATCACATTTAGCAGACGATACATTGGATTTTGCTTCGTATGAATTGAAGTCTCGATAAAATGCTGCTACAGTTTCATCTTTTTCTGCAAAATCTGACAACACCGCTTTAATTGATCTTCGTCACGATCACTCATTAATTTTCAGTTCAAGTATCTTTTCATTCCCAACTTGCGTTAAACTCATAAATCGGTAGGTACGGTCTTTTATTTGATGGTTACATGCGTCATCTTGCTTTTGCATGCGGGTTTTTTTTGTCCATCTGCACAGCAGAGAGATCTTTATGAGCAAGCAGTAGTTCCAATTATAAATGAAGTTCTTGAAGGCTTCAACTGTACCATTTTTTGCTTATGACCAAACTGGTACAGGAAAGACATACACCGCGGAACGTAAATGCAAGAGATCAGAGGGACTATGCCAGTGTGTTTGCCATTACCATCTTAATTATGAATGTTCTGCCATATGCAAACATTGGAATCTTAATCTGTCTTCGCTATGATTTGAACTGTGGCAGAGAGGACCCAATGAAGAATTGTTGGTGTTTTGCGGAAGCGTGTGTGTGTGCAAGTGTGTGTGTGTGAAATATGGACTACAAAGGCAAGGGTGTATGGGTTAAAAAAAAGAGCTTTTATTATGAAAGGTTTTAGTACAAAGGAAGGATTTTGTGGAAGGAGTGTGTGTGTAGTTTTTCTATTCATCTTCTAGAGACTTCTACCTTCTACACTTTTCTTTTGCCACCTAAGCTAGATTTTCTTAAGGATTTTTCTTGACTTTTCTAGCTAATATCAATCTTGAAGCTTCTAGAAATTGGATCACACATTCCAACACTCCCCCTTGATCCAATTTCGGGATACTCCGGACTTGTGTTATAAAGTCTCGGACGTACCTTGAATTTCTCTTGTAATTTGTCCCGTGCCTTTTATTTTGTCTTCGTTCCACGATCCCTTGCATTCTCTTGTTGAAACACTTGCATTTGCCTTTGAACAACTTTTCTTCAGCGATGTCCCATATGTCTCGGGGCATCAAAATGTTCTTAGTTGTAATTGTTAGCTCGGGCTCGACTCGGCTTTGGTTCTGGCTCGGGCTCCGGCTCTGGCTCCATTGGCTCTCGCTCGGGCTCTGGCCTTTGATTCTGGCTCTGGCTCCGGCTCTGGCTCTGTTGGCTCTCGCTCGGGCTTTGGCCTTTTTAGTTGAGGATGGTGAGGACAAACGCTCATAACCATTCGATAAACCTAGTTTTGGCTTCATGGTCCCTTACGCCTAGCTCAGTTACGAACCTGGGCGTAACTTGGCTCGATACCACTTGTTGGTGTTTTGCGGAAGCGTGTGTGTGTGCAAGTGTGTGTGTGTGAACACAAATGAATGAATTACAAGCCTATTTATGGGCATGAGTTATACCTTAGTACGACATTCTAGATTTTTATAGAATGTTGCCATGTAGGCTTTATCTAGGAAATTCTAGATTGTAGTTTATCTATTCATCTTCTAGAGACTTCTACCTTCTACACTTTTCTTTTGCCACCTAAGCTAGATTTTCTTAAGGATTTTTCTTGACTTTTCTAGCTAATATCAATCTTGAAGCTTCTAGAAATTGGATCTCACAGTCCAACAAGAATTACCTCTAGAAGCAGGTGTCATACCTAGAGCGCAGTGAAACAAATTTTTTTTACTCTGGAGAGCCATAATGCTGGAAACAGTGTGAAGGTGACATTTATAGAGTTGTACAATGAAGAAATCACTGATCTTCCAGCACCTGAGGAAATTTTCCGAGTTGCTATGGAGGATAAGCACAAAAGGGAGCTGAAATTGATGGAGGATGGAAAGGGGGGTGTTCTTTTTTGAGGGATAGAGGAGAAATTGTGACAAATGCAACTGAGAGCTTTACTTTGCTTGAAAAGGGGTCCTCAAAGCGTCCTACCGCTGAAACACTGCTAAATTTGAATGCTTTTCTTTCACTATGTTTCTGTCAGAGGCTGGTTTTGCAATCTTACAATAAGACGTTGATTTTGGTTTTGATGTAGTTGGTCACACTCTTTGTTTTCAATCACAATACGCATCAAAGAAGCAACACCGGAAGGAGAAGAATTTATTAAATGCGGCAGATTGAACTTGGTTGATCTGGCTGGATCAGCAAACATATCCCGTTCTGGTGCTAGGGAGGTAATGTCTATACAATCTGCCCATAATTTTACTGAGGGGCAATATATGTCCTGTGACTCACTGTTTAATGACATGTATCTGATAGGGTCGTGCATGAGAAGCAGGAGAAATTAACAAAAGTTTGCTTACATTGGGAAGAGTCATTAATGCTCTTGTGGAGCATCTTGGTCATATTCCCTATAGGTACATAGTGGTTTCAAAATATGATATAATCTGATGTGCTTTACTTGTTCCCATCTAACGTGTTTGATAGAGCTTACGTTCTCTTAGGGGATAGAAAACTCACTAGGTTACTCATTAATCCCTTGGAGGAATTACAAAGACCTGCATTATTGCAACGGTCCACTGTCTGGAAAAGACTTTGAGTACCCCAAATTATGTGCATAGGGCAAAGAACACTAAAAATAAGCCTGAGGTCTGTTTACTATCACGTGTCTTCTCATATTATACCTTTCGGGTTGCTTGAAGCATTCCAATTCATGTCGGCCCTTTCCCCTAGTAATTTGCTGAGGTTGGGTCGGCTTTGGATGAACTAACATAATTGCACCTATCTTATCCTCCTCGCTTCAGTAATTCGTTTCATTCAGTTGAAGTTGATAATTAGCTGTTTCCTCTACTGGTTTTCTACCTGTAGTCTACAAACCTTATATTGTAGCCTGCAATGTTTTTCTTGTTTGAGCAAGCATGAGCTTCTATGTCACTGGGGTTCTTTGTGGAATAGTGAGCTGTTTCCTCACGTAGTTGCGAGGAGATTGAACATTCTGAAGATGTTATGCAAGTGAATAGGCACATCTAGCTTGAACTAGATTAAGATTTAAGTTTTAGGGAAAAAATCACAAAAAACGCCAAATTTTACCCAGAGTGACACATTTACCCAAAATCATTTTTTGTGATATCAAAAATCTTAAACTTTGTCCATTATGGCAAATTTACCCCAAGCTTCTTTTTTGTGACACAAACTTGTTTCTAAATGTATTTTTCACACTCCTGAAAGTAATGGCTAAACATTGCTCTCTAAAGAGGATGCTGTTTCTGTGCTTCCAAATAAAATAACAAAGAGCACCAAAAGAAAAGTGGGCAATGCACTTATAGAAGTCTTCCCACAAGGAAGGAGATGGCCCAATTGAGATTCTCGACTCACGATTTGTTCCGCCATGGGAGGTTGCATCTCGTGGCCCAGAAGAAGGCGATGCCAGCAATGATATGACATCCAAAAAATAGGCGGTCTATAGAATCCGGCACCATATGATAGAAGGGACATAAGGCATTATCTATCCTACCATAAGATAATAACATGGCTTGGGTAGGGAGTTTGCGTTTAGCAATAAGCCACAAGTTTAGTTGGTACCTTGGAGTGATCAAGTTGTTCGAGATGAACGCATGCTAGAAGACTCGAGTCTTCTTCCTCCTAGTGACCTCCCAAGCTGAAGCCACCGTGAAGAGGTAAGATGAGTTCCCCTTCTAGCTAAAGCGATCTGAGTTTTGGTTGAGAAGTGGAAGGGGATCCTCCCAAGAATCCGAGACCCTCTTGACCATGAAGCCATGGTGAGTGAACAAGTCTGCCATTGTCGCCTGCCTAGAAAGGCCAGAGCCATAAATGGTTGAATCTAAAAAGTACAAGTTCAAGGGACCCCAGGGGTGCCAAATATCAAACTAAAGAGATATCGAACGACCATCCCCAATCCTCCAATAGAAGGAGTTTAGAAATTCGGTCTTGAGTTGGAGGATCTTCTTCCAAGCCCATGAGTAGACAGTCGCCTTTTTGGCCACCTAGAAATTCGACATTTTTAAGAAAGTTGAGTGAACCCATTTGCACCATAGTGATTCCTCGTTCGAAAATAGAAGCCAAATATGTTTTAGCATGGTGGCCTCGTTATACTCGCGAAGTCTTCAAATGCCAAGGCTCCCCTCCTCTTTTGGGCAACAGACGTCATCTCATGACACCTTTGCACCCCCTCTCCCCAATTCCGGCCTTTCTAGCGAAATTGTTTGAGGATTTGTTCAATTTGATCCAATATAGATATAGGTAAGATGAAGACACTAGCCCGGTATGTTTGGATGGCATAAAGAACTGACCTTATCAATTGCAGACGGCCGGCAAAAGAAAAAAAATGATGAGTCCAAGATTGTACCCTCGTTGTGATGCAGTTGACTAGCATGCAGCAATCTACCTTGCTGATCTTGGAAGTGATGATGGGGACCCCGAGGTACTGAACCTGTAGGCTCCCTTCATGAAACCCAAGGGTAAGGAGAATTTGGTTCCTTAAGGAAGGTGATCCTCTTGCAAGGTAGACCTCACTTTCGTTTGTGTTTGGAAACAAACCAGTCCACTTCAAGAAAATTTGGAGGCCTTCCTTAAAGAGCCTCATCGATGACAAATCGGTTTTACAGAAGAGGAAGACGTCATCCGCAAAAGAATATGTGTGATAGGTTCGTCGCTCTACACCTCAAATAAAATTTGAACTTCGGCATCGAAGAGTGAATTGAGAGTATATCGGATAAAACCTCCATGGCTAGTGTAAACAAATAGGGAGATAAGGGGTCCATTTACCAAAGCCCACGCCCACTGGCAAAGAAGCCTTGTAATTCCCCATTCAAGGTAATGGAAAATTTAGGAGTTCTCACACAAGTTATGATGAGTCGAGTCAAATGATTGGGAAATCTGAAGGCCAGAAGTACAATCTCAAGGAAGTCCCAATCGACTGTGTCGTAGGTTTTTTTGAAATCCACTTTGATTGCGCACTTAGGTGAGTAGGGGTGGAGGTGAAAACCAGACAAGAGTTCTTGCGCCGGAAGGATATTATTGCCGATCCGTCGGCCTTTCACAAATGCACTTTGGAAAGGCCCAATGACATCCGGAAGAATTGCAGCAATCCAATTGGCCATAAGTTTAGTGATGCACTTGTCAATGGTGTTACGACAGGCGATTGGCTTGTAATCATCCACAGAGGTTGCATTCGGGCTTTTTGGTACTAGGACCAAAATGGTATTATTAATCTCTTTTAAGAGCCTACCCGAGTCGAAGAAGTTCTTCACCACCGATGTAACCAGCTGACCAAATGTTCCCTAGTTGTGCTTAAAGAATTCAATCGTGAAGTCATCAGGTCTAGGAGCTTTGCCTCTAGCTAGGGAAAAGAGAGTGTCCTAAATCTCTTGGTTAGAAACAGGTCGGGCAAAGAAGGAAGCCTAGTTAGCACTAAGGGGGGCTCGGATAACCTCTGGATTGCCTGAACCGATGGTCTTCCATGTACAACCACCGGCGATAAAAGATCTTGGAAGTGACTAACAAAGTGCTGGTGAACTAGCTTCAGGTTAGTGATTTGGATGCCTGACGCATCCATAACAGAGAGGATTCTATTCCTGGCGTACAAACGACTAGCAATGGGTGAGCCAAGGGGGAGGGAAAAGGAAGAGACAAAGAGAGAGAGAGAGAGAGAGAGAGAGAGAGAGAGAGAGAGAGGAGATAAGAGGAGGGGAGAGAAAGAGAGAAAGAATGAAAAACTTAAGGAAAAAGGAGAAGCAAGATTTCAAGAATCAATTTTTTAAGAAGATGAATGTTTGGTCCGAAGATATTGTTATATGTCCAGATGAGGAAGATATTGCAAGACGTGCAAGTAGAAGTGCATGTCCCGCCATATGCTGCGCATGGCAGGAACTATATGGCACTGATATTGTCGGTTTTCATGGGTGTAGCCCTGATTGTTGCTCTAGGGTTCATCTAATGATACTATTGGATGAGGCATGCCGGTTATGGAGAACGCTATGGAAGCGGGTTGAGGCGCCAGCAGATGAGGGTGACGACAGACTTGCAGTCCAACCCCACATTGTCGTCTTCTTCAGATTCTAGTTAGATTAGTTTTAGCAGTCCACACATTTTTTTGTAACATAAAAAACCCTGAACTAAAGGGCATTTTTGTTTTTTACTTTTTTTTTTCTTTTACTAACAACCGAGAGTAGATGAGGGGCGGTCGGTGGTGGTTAGAGGATTGCATGGCAGCAATGGTGGCACAAGGATGGTAGCAACACGACAAACATGCGGTAAGCGTGCAAATTGCGGGCGGTGAGCGTGCGAACGACGGGCGGAAGGCGTGCAAACGACCAACAACAGGTGAGCCAAGGGTGAGGGAAAAGGAAGAGACAAAGAGAGAGAGGAGATAAGAGGAGGGGAGAGAAAGAGAGAAAGAATTAAAAACTTAAGGAAGAAGGAGATCAAGAGTTCAAGAATTAATTCTTTAAGAAGATGAATGTTCGGTTTGCGGATATTGTCTTTTGTCTAGATGAGGAAGATATTGCAAGACGTGCAAGTAGAAGTGCATGTCCTGCCATATGCTGCGCATGGTGGGAACTACATGGTACTAATACTGTCGGTTTTCGTGGGTGTAGCCCTGATTGCCGCTTTGAGGTTCGTCTACTGCTGGTGGATAGGGAGACTCTGTCATCTGCCGGCGGATCCAGATGGGGCATGTCGGTTGTGCAGCACACTGTGGAGTTGGTTGAGACGCCAATAGATGAGATGGTGATGATAGACTTGCAGTCCAACCCCACATTGTCGTCTTCTTTAGATTCTAGTTAGATTAGTTTTACTAGTCCAAACCTTTTTTTTTTGTAACATAAAAAATCATGAACTAAAGGGCATTTTCGTCTTTCACTTTTTCTTTTTTCTTTTACTAACAATCGAGAGTAGATGAGGGGCGGTCGGTGGTGGCTAGAGGATTGCATGGCAATAATGGTGGATCAAGGATGGCAGCAACATGATGAACATGCAGTAAGCGTGCAAACCGTGGGCGGCAAGCGTGCAAATGACGGATGGCAGGTGTGCAAACGACTAGTAACATACGAGCCAAGAGGGAGGGAAAAGGAAGAGACAAAGAGAGAGAGAGAGAGAGAGAGAGAGAGAGAGAGAGGAGATAAGAGGAGGGGAGAGAAAGAGAGAAAGAATTAAAAACTTAAGGAAGAAGGAGAAGAAAGATTTCAAGAATTACTTTTTTAAGAAGATGAATGTTCGGTTTGCAGATATTGTCTTCTATCCAAATGAGGAAAATATTGCAAGACGTGCGAGTAGAAGTGCATGTCCCGCCATATGCTGCTCATGGTGGGAACTACATGGCATTGATACTGTTGGTTTTCATGGGTGTAGCCCTAATTGCCGCTCTCGGGTTCATCTACAACTGGAGGATAGGGAGACTTTGTCATCTGCCAACGGATCCGGATGAGGCATGCGGGTTGTGGGGCATGCTATGGAGTTGGTTGAGGTGCTAGCATATGAGATGGTGACAACAGACTTGCAATCCAACCCCACATTGTCGTCTTATTCAGATTCTAGTTAGATTAGTTTTAGCAATCCAATTTTTTTTTTTTGTAATATAAAAAACTTTCAACTAAAGGGCATTTTTGTCTTTTGCTTTTTTTTTTCTTTTACTAACAACCGAGAGTAGATGAGGGGCGGTCGGTGGTGGGTAGAGGATTGTATGGCAGCAATGGTGGCACAAGGATGTAGTAACACAACGAACATGAGGTAAGCGTGCAAACCGCGGGCGGCGAGCGTGCGAACAACGAGTGGAAGGCGTGCAAACGACCAGCAATGGGCGAGCCAAGGGTGAGGGAAAATGAAGATACAAAGGGAGAGAGGAGATAAGAGGAGGGGAGAGAAAGAGAGAAAGAATTAAAAACTCAAGGAAGAACAAGAATCAAGATTTCAAGAATTAATTTTTTAAGAAGATGAATGTTTGGTTTGCAGATATTGTCTTCTGTCCAGATGAGGAAGATATTGCAAGACGTGCAAGTAGAAGTGCATGTCTTGCCATATGTTGCGCATGGCAGTAACTACATGGTACTGATACTGTCGGTTTTCGTGGGTGTAGCCCTAATTACCGCTCTCGGGTTCATCTACAGTTAGAGGACAGGGAGGCTTTGTCATCTGCATGCGGATCTAGATGAGGCATGTCGGTTGTGGAGCTGGTTGAGGTGCTAGCATATGAGATGGTGATGACAGACTTGCAGTCCAACCCCACATTGTCGTCTTCTTTAGATTCTAGTCATATTAGTTTTAGCAGTTCAAACTTTTTTTGTAACATAAAAAACTCTAAACTAAAGGGCATTTTCGTCTTTTTTTTTTTTTTTTTTTTACTAACAATCGAGAGTAGATGAGAGGCGGTCGGTGGTGGCTAGAGGATTGCATGGCAGCAATGGTGGCACAAGGATGATAGCAACACGACGAACATGCGGTAAGCGTGCAAACTGTGGGCGGCGAAAGTGTGAACGACGGGCGGAAGGCGTGCAAACGACCAGCAACGGGTGTGCCAAGGGTGAGGGAAAAGGAAGAGACAACGAGAGAGAGGAGATAAGAGGAGGGGAGAGAAAGAGGGAAAGAATGAAAAACTTAAGGAAGAAGGAGAATCAAGATTTCAAGAATTAATTTTTTAAGAAGATGAATGTTAAGTTTGCAGATATTGTCTTCTGTAAAGATAAGGAAGATATTGCAAGACGTGCAAGTAGAAGTGCATGTCCCGCCATTTGTTGTGCATGGTGGGAACTACATGGCATTGATACTATCTATTTTTGTGGGTGTAGCCCTAATTGCCACTCTTGGGTTCGTCTACAGCTAGAGGACATGGAGATTTTGTTATCTGCCGGCGGATCCAGATGAGGCATGCCGGTTGGTTCAGGTGCTAGCATACGAGATGGTGACGACATATCTGCAGTCCAACCCCACATTGTCATCTCCTTTAGATTCTAGTTAGATTAGTTTTAGTAGTGAAAACTTTTTTTTTGTAACATAAAAGACCTTGAACTAAAGGGCATTTTTGTCTTTTGCTTTTTTTTTTCTTTTACTAACAACCGAGAGTAGATGAGGGGCGGTCGGTAGTGGCTAGAGGAATGCATGGCAGCAATGGTGGCACAAGGATGGCAGCAACACGACGAACACGTGGTAAGCGTGCAAACCGCGGGCGGCAAGGGTGCAAACGACAAGCGGTAGGCGTGCGAACGATGGGCAGCAGGCATGCAAATGATTAGCAACGGGCGAGCCAAGGGGAGGGAAAATGAAGAGACAAAGAGAGAGAGAGGAGATAAGAGGAGGGGAGAGAAAGAGAGAAAGAATTAAAAACTTAAGGGAGAAGGATAAGCAAGATTTCGAGAATTACTTTTTTAAGAAGATCAATGTTTGGTTTGCAGATATTGTCTTCTGTCCAGATGAGGAAGATATTACAAGACGTGTAAGTAGAAGTGCATGTCCCGCCATATGCTGCGCATGGCGGGAACTACATGGCATTGATATTGTCGGTTTTCGTGGGTGTAGCCCCAATTGCCTGCTGTGGGGTTCGTCTACTATTGGTGGATGGGGAGACTTTGTCGTCTACTAGTGGATCGAGATGAGTCATGCAAGTTCTAGAGCACGCTGTGGAGCTGGTTGAGGCGCTAGCAGATGAGATGGTGACGACAAACTTGCAGTCCAACCCCACATTGTCTTCTTCTTTAGATTCTAGTTAGATTAGTTTTACTAGTCCAAACTTTTTTTATAACATAAAAAACCCCGAATTGAATGGCATTTTCATCTTTCACTTTTTTTTTCTTTTACAAACAATTGAGAGTAGATGAGGGGCGGTCGGTGGTGGCTAGAGGATTGGATGGTAGCAATGATGGCACAAGGATGGCAATAACACGACGAACATGCGGTAAGCGTGCAAACCGCGGGCGGCGAGCATGTGAATGACGGGCGGCAGGCGTGCAAACGACTAGCAACTAGCGAGCCAAGGGGGAGGGAAAAGGAAGATACAAAGAGAGAGGAGATAAGAGGAGGGGAGAGAAAGAGAGAAATAATTAAAAACTTAAGAAATAAGGTGAAGCAAGATTTTGAGAATTACTTTTTTAAGAAAATGAATGCTCGGTTTGCAGATATTGTCTTCTGTCCAGATGAGGAAGATATTGCAAGATGTGCAAGTAGATGTGCATGTCTCGTCATATGTTGCGCATGGCGGGAACTACATGGCATTGATACTGTCGGTTTTCGTGGGTGTAGCCCTAATTGTCACTCTCGGGTTCATCTACAGTTGGAGGACAGGGAGCTCTGTCATCTGCCAGTGGATCCGGATGAGGCATGCGGGTTGGGGGGCATGTTGTGGAGCTAGTTGAGGCACTAGCATATGAGATGGTGATGACAGACATGCAGTGCAACCCCACATTGTCATCTTCTTCAGATTCTAGTTAGATTAGTTTTAGTAATCCAAACTTTTTTTTGTAACATAAAAAACCTTGAACTAAAGGGCATTTTCGTTTTTTGTTTTTTTTTTCTTTTACTAAAAATCGAGAGTAGATGAGGGGTGGTCGGTGGTGCCTTGAGGATTGCATGGCAGCAATGGTGGCACAAGGATGGCAGCTACACGATGAACATGCGGTGAGCGAGCAAAGTGCGGGTGGCAAGCGTGCGAACGACGGGCGGAAGGTGTGCAAACGACCAGCAACGAGCGAGCCAAGGGTGAGGGAAAAGGAAGATACAAAGGGAGAGAGGAGATAAGAGGAGGGGAGAGAAAGAGAGAAAGAATTAAAAACTTAAGGAAGAAGGAGAAGCAAGATTTTGAGAATTACTTTTTTAAGAAAATGAATATTCGGTTTGCAGATATTGTCTTCTGTTCAGATGAGGAACATATAGCAAGATGTGCAAGTAGAAGTGCATGTTCTGGTAGATGTTGCGCATGGCGGAAACTACATGGCACTGATAGTGTCGATTTTCGTGGATGTAGCCCTAATTGCCGCTCTAAGGTTCCTCTACTGCTAGTGGACAGGGAGATTTTGTCATTTGCCAACGGATCCAGATGAGGCATGTTGGTTGTGGACCACGCTGTGGAGCTGGTTGAGGTGCCAGCAGATGAGATGACAACAGACTTGCAGTCCAACCCCACATTATCGTCCCCTTCAGATTCTAGTTAGATTAGTTTTACTAGTCCAAACCATTTTTTGTAACATAAGAAACCTTGGACTAAAGGGCATTTTTGTCCTTCACTTTTTTTTTTTCTTTTACTAATAACCGAGAGTAGATGAGGGGCGGTCGGTGGTGCCTAGAGGATTGCATGTCAGCTATGGTGGCACAAGGATGGTAGCTACACGATGAACATGTGGTAAGCGAGCAAAGCGTGGGCGGCGAGCGTGTGAACAACGGGCGGAAGGCGTGCAAACGACTAGTAACGGGCGAGCCAAGGGTGAGGGAAAAGGAAGATACAAAGGGAGAGAGGAGATAAGAGGAGTGGAGAGAAAGAGAGAAAGAATTAAAAATTTAAGGAAGATGGAGAAGCAATATTTCGAGAATTACTTTTTTAAGAAGATGAATGTTCGGATTTGCAGATATTGTCTTCTGTCCAAATGAAGAAGATATAGCAAGATGCGCAAGTAGAAGTGCATGTCCCGGCAGATGTTGCGCATGGCGGGAACTACATGGTATTGATAGTGTCGGTTTTCGTGGATGTAGCCCTAATTGCCGCTCTAAGGTTTGTCTACTGCTGGTGGACAGGGAGACTTTGTCATCTGCCAGTGGATCCAGATGAGGCATGTCGGTTGTGGAGCTGGTTGAGGTGCCAACAGATGAGATGATGATGATAGACTTGCAGTCCAACCCCACATTGTCGTCCTCTTCAGATTCTAGTTAGATTAGTTTTACTAGTCCAAACCATTTTTTTGTAACATAAGAAACCCTGAACTAAAGGGCATTTTGGTCTTTCACTTTTTTTTTCTTTTACTAACAATCGAGAGTAGATGAGGGGCGGTCGGTGGTGGCTCGAGGATTGCATGGCAGCAATGGTGGCACAAGGATGACAGCAACATGACGAACATACGGTAAGCGTGCAAACTGCAGGCGACGAGCGTGTGAATGACGGGCGGCAGGCATGCAAGCGACTAGCAACGGGCGAGCCAAGGGGAAGGGAAAAGGAAGAGACCAAGCGAGAGAGGAGATAAGAGGAGGGGAGAGACACGAAGAAAGAATTAAAAACTTAAGGAAGAAGGTGAAGCAAGATTTCGAGAATTACTTTTTCAAGAAGATGAATGTTCGGTTTGCAGATATTGTCTTCTGTCCAGATGAGGAAGATATTGCAAGACTTGCAAGTAGAAGTGCATGTCCCGCCATATGCTGCGCATGGGGGGAACTACATGGCATTGATACCGTCGGTTTTCATTGGTGTAGCCCTAATTGCCGCTCTCGGGTTCATCTATAGCTGGAAGATAGGGAGACTCTAACATCTGCTAGCGGATCAAGATGAGGCAAGTTGGTTGTGGGTCACGCTTTGGAGCTGGTTGAGGCACTAGCATATGAGATGGTGACGACACACCTACAGTCCAACCCCACATTGTTGTCTTTTTTAGATTCTAGTTAGATTAGTTTTAGTAGATAAGGGGTGGTCGGTGGTGGGTAGAGGATTGCATGGCAGCAATGGTGGCACAAGGATGGTAGAAACACGCAAAAATGCGGTAAGCGTGCAAATCACGGTCAACGAGTGTGCGAACAACGGGTGGCAAGCGTGTGAACGACGGGCGGCAGGCGTGCAAATGACTAGCAACGGGTGAGCCAAGGGGGAGGGAAAAGGAAGAGAGAGAGAGAGAGAGGAGATAAGAGGAGGGGAGAGAGAGAAAGAATTAAAAACTTAAGGAAGAATGAGAAGCAAGATTTCGAAAATTACTTTTTTAAGAAGATGAATGTTCAGTTTGCAGATATTGTCTTCTGTCCAGATGAGGAAGATATTGCAAAACATGTAAGTAGAAGTGCATGTCCGCCATATGCTGCGCATGGTGGGAACTACATGGCACTGATATTGTCGGTTTTCATGGGTGTAGCCATGATTGCTGCTCTCGGGTTCATCTACAGCTAGAGGACAGGGAGATTGCATGCTTGCCAGCCATCGTTCGCACGCCTGCTGCCTGTCGTTTGCACACTCGTTGCCTACGGTTTGCATGCCTACTGCATGTTCGTCGTGTTGCTGCCATCCTTGTGCCACCATTGATACCATGTAATCCTCTAGCTACCACCGACCGCCCCTCATCTACTCTCCGTTGTTAGTAAAAGAAAAAAATCAAAAGACAAAAATGCCCTTTAGTTAAGAGTTTTTTAAATTACAAAAAAAAAGTTTAGATTGCTAAAACTAATCTAACTAGAACCTAAAGAAGATGACAATGTGGGGTTGCACTGTAGGTCTGTTGTCACCATGTCATCTGCTGGTGCCTCAACCAGCTCCATAGCATGCTCCACAACCGACATGCCTCATCTGGATCCGCTGGCAGATGACAAAGTCTCCCTATCCTCCAGCCGGTTGTGGAGCATGTTGTGGAGCTGGTTGAGGCACCAGCAGATGACATGGTGACGACACACCTACAGTCCAACCCCACATTGTTGTCTTCTTTAGATTCTAGTTAGATTAGTTTAAGCAGTCTAAACTTTTTTTTGTAATATAAAAAACCCTGAACTAAAGGGCATTTTTGTCTTTTGATTTTTTTCTTTTACTAACAATGAAGAGTAGATGAGGGGCGGTCGGTGGTGGGTAGAGGATTGCATGGCAGCAATGGTGGCACAAGGATGGCAGAAACACGACGAAAATGTGGTAAGCGTGCAAATTGCAGGCGGTGAGTGTCTGAGAATGACGGGCGGTAGGTGTGCGAACAACGGGCGGCAGGCATGCAAACAACTAGCAATGAGTGAGCCAAGGGGAGGGAAAAGGAAGAGACAAAGAGAGAGAGGAGATAAGAGGAGGGGAGAGAAAGAAAGAATTAAAAAACTTAAGGAAGAATGAGAAGCAAGATTTCGAGAATTACTTTTTTTAAGAAGATCAATGTTCGGTTTACAGATATTGTCTTCTGTCAAGATGAGGAAGATATTGCAAGACATGCAAGTAGAAGTGCATGTCCTGTGATATGCTGCGCATGGCGGGAACTACATGGCACTTATACTGTCGATTTTTGTGGGTGTAGCCCTGATTGCCGCTCTGAGGTTGGTCTATTGCTGTTGGACAAGGAGACTATGTCATTTGCCAGTGGATCCAGATGAGCATGTAGGTTTTGGAGCGCGCTGTGGAGCTGGTTGAGGCGCCAGCAGATGAGATGGTGATGACAGACCTGCAGTCCAACCCCATATTGTCATTTTCTTCAAATTCTAGTTAGATTAGCTTTAGCAGTCCAAACTTTTTTTTGTAACATAAAAAACCTTGAACTAAAGGGCATTTCTTCTCTTTCACTTTTTTTTTTCTTTTACTAACAACCGAGAGTAGATGAGGGGCGGTTGGTGGTCACTAGAGGATTGCATGGCAGCTATGGTGGCACAAGGATGGCAGCAACACGGCGAACATGCGGTAAGCGTACAAACCACGGGAGGCGAGCGTGCGAACAACTGGTGGAAGGCGTGCAAACGACCAGCAACGGGGGAGCCAAGGGTGAGGGAAAAAGGAAGATACAAAGAGAGAGAGGAGATAAGAGGAGGGGAGAGAAAGAGAGAAAGAATGAAAAACTTAAGGAAGAAGGAGAATCAAGATTTCCAGAATTAATTTTTTAAGAAGATGAATGTTCGATTTGCAAATATTGTATTCTATTTAGATGAGGAAGATATTGCAAGGCGTGCAAGTAGAAGTGCATGTTCCGGCATATGCTGCGCATGGCGGGAATTTCATGGCCCTGATACTGTTGGTTTTCGTGGGTGTAGCCCTGATTGCTGCTCTGAGGTTCGTCTACTGCTGGTGGACAAGGAGACTCTGCCAGCGGATCCAGATGAGGCATGTCGGTCGTGAAGCACGTTATGGAGCTAGTTGAGGCACCAACGGATGAGATGGTGATGACAAACTTGCAGTCCAACCCCACATTGTCGTCTTCTTCATATTCTAGTTAGATTAGTTTTGCTAGTACAAACTTTTTTGTAACATAAAAAACACTAAACTAAAGGGCATTTTTGTCGTTTACCTTTTTTTTTCTTTTACTAATAACCGAGAGTAGATGAGGGCGGTCAATGGTGGCTAAAGGATTGCATGGCAGCTATGGTGGCACAAGGATGGCAACAACATGATGAACATGCGGTAAGCGTACAAACCGCGGGAGGTGAGCGTGTGAACGATGGGCGAAAGGCGTGCAAACGACAAGCGGAAGGCGTGCAAACGACCAGCAATGAGGGTGCCAAGGGTGAGGGAAAAGGAAGGTACAAAGAGAGAGAGGAGATAAGAGGAGGGGAGAGAAAGAAAGAAAGAATTAAAAACTTAAGGAAGAAGGAGAAGCAAGATTTCGAGAATTACTTTTTTAAGAAGATGAATATTCTGTTTGCAGATATTCTCTTTTGTCCAGATGAGGAAGATATAGCAAGACGTGCAAGTAGAAGTGCATGTCCTGGCATATGCTGCGCATGGTGGGAACTACATGGCACTGATACTGTCGGTTTTCGTGGGTGTAGCCCTGATTGCCGCTCTGAGGTTTGTCTACTGCTGGTGGACAAGGAGACTTTGTCATCTGCCAACGGATCCAGATGAGGCATGTCGGTTGTGGAGAATCTGTGGAGCTGGTTGAGGCACCAGCAGATGAGATGGTGACGACAGACCTGCAATCCAACCCCACATTGTCGTCTTCTACAGGTTCTAGTTCGATTAGTTTTACTAGTCCAAACATGTTTTTGTAACATAAAAGACCCTGAACTAAATGGCATTTTCGTCTTTCACTTTTTTTTTTTCTTTTACTAACAACCGAGAGTAGATGACTGGCGGTTGGTGGTGGCTAGAGCATGGCAGCAATGGTGGTACAAGGATGGCAGCAACACGACGAACATGTGGTGAGCGTGCAAACCGCGGGTGGCGAGCATGCAAACAACGGGCGGTTGGCGTGTAAACGACTAGCAACGAGCGAGCCAAGGGGGAGGGAAATGAAAGAGACAAAGAGATAGAGGAGATAAGAGGAGGCGAGAGAAAGAGAGAAAGAATTAAAAACTTAAGAAAGAAGGAGAAGCAAGATTTCGAGAATTACTTCTTTAAGAAGATCAATGTTCGGTTTGTAGATATTGTCTTTTGTCCAGATGAGGAAGATATTGTAAGACGTGCAAGTAGAAGTGCATGTCCCGCCATATGTTGTGCATGGCGGGAACTACATGGCACTTATACTGTCGGTTTTCGTGGGTGTTGCCCCGATTGCTGCTATGGGGTTCGTCTATTGTTGGTGGATAGGAGACTCTGTCATCTACCAGTGGATCTAGATGAGGCATGTCGGTTGCGGAGCACACTGTGGAGCCGGTTGAGGCGCTAGCAGATGAGATGGTGACGACAGACTTGCAGTACAACCCCACATTGTCGTCTTCTTTAGATTCTAGTTAGATTAGTTTTACTAGTCCAAACCTTTTTTTGTAACATAAAAAACACAGAACTAAAGGGCATTTTTGTCTTTCACTTTTTTTTTTTTCTTTTACTAACAACCGAGAGTAGATGAGGGGCGGTTGGTGGTGGCTAGAGGATTGCATGGCAGCAGTGGTGGCACAAGGATGGTGGCAACACGACGAACATGCGATAAGCGTGCAAAGCGTGGACGGCGAGCGTGCGAATGACGGGCGGTGGGCGTGCAAATGACTAGCAATGGGCGAGCCAAGGGGGAGGGAAAGGAAGAGACAAAGAGAGAGAGAAGATAAGAGGAGGGGAGAGAAAGAGAGAAAGAATTAAAAACTTAAGGATGAAGGAGAAGCAAGATTTCGAGAATTACTTTTTTAAGAAGATCAATGTTCGGTTTGCAAATATTGTCTTCTGTCCAGATGAGGAAGATATTGCAAGACGTGCAAGTAGAAGTGCATGTCCCGCCATATGCTACGCATGGCGGGAACTACATGTTACTGATACTGTCGGTTTTTGTGGGTGTAGCCCTAATTGCCGCTCTCGGGTTCATCTACAACTGGAGGATAGGGAGATTCTGTCATCTGCCAGCGGATCCATATGAGGCATGTCGATTGTGGAGCACGCTATGGAGCTGATTGAGGCGCTAGCATATGAGATGGTGACGACAGACTTGCTGTCCAACCCCACATTGTATTCTTCTACAGATTCTAGTTAGATTAGTTTTAGTAGTCCAAACTTTTTTTTATAACATAAACAACCCTGAACTAAATGGCATTTTCGTCTTTCACTTTTTTTTTTTCTTTTACTAACAACCGAGAGTAGATGAGGGGCGGTCGGTGGTGGCTAGAGGATTAAATGGCAGCAATGGTGGCATAAGGATGGCAACAACATGATGAACATAATGTGGTAAGCGTGCAAACCGTGGGCGGCGAGAGTGCGAACGACAGGCAGCGGGCATGCAAACGACTAGCACGGGTGAGCCAAGGGGGAGGGAAATGGAAGAGACAAAAAGAGAGAGGAGATGAGAGGAGGTGAGAGAAGGAGAGAAAGAATTAAAAACTTAAGGAAGAAGGAGAAGCAAGATTTCAAGAATTACTTTTTTAAGAAGATCAGTATTTGGTTTGCAGATATTATTTGACAAATTTATCGGCAAACTAATTTTTTAACTAGTAAAAGTCTCAAACTAATAGACATATGACTAATTTTTTGAATAATAAAAATTCCAAACTGATACATTTCTAACAAACTTACCATCCATTATTTTCCTTTAAATTAGATTAATTAATGAAAAATCACAAACCGGTATATTTGTGACAAATATATGGTAAAATCCTAGACTAATACACGTCAACCATTGCATGTCATCCAACTCAGCAATTTGGCAGGAAAATGTAATAGGAACTAACGAAGGGTAAACTTGTTACAGATGTACTAGTTTGTGGTTTAATTTCATATGTACAAGTTTAGGGTTTTCATGGTATTAACCTTATTTAATATGAAGGTAATTCTGATTTTTTTTTTTAAATAAGGTGAGAGAAAAGATAGATTTCGGGTTGAATCTGTAAATAGACATATAGGGCCAAATTGTAGAAATGACGAATTCATGTTCTATTTTAAAAGTATAAGGACCGACTTAAATATCTAAAGTTGGAGAACGAAATTAAACATCGACCAAAAGCATGGAGGCGCATTGAGGCAATGTCCCAAGTATAAATATAAAAATAAATAATGAATAATATCAAACCAATCATGAATGGAAAATGATTATATCAATAGTGGATATTAAATAAAAAATTAATTTATCATAGAGACGACTTTCTACAGTTGTGGATGTTAATGCCAATTTATTTAAAGATAATTATAATAGGTTATTGTTAATGTAATATCCTAATATATATATATATATATATATATATATATATATATATGTATTCCAAATATAAAAAGAAAAAAATTATTAAAAATTTGTGCTGTCATTAGGGATTCTTAAGATTTTTGTTAATAGCATTTATTTTGATTGTGCTATAATTATACTATAGTAAATGGAAGTATGCCATAAATTTTCTTATTTATTATTGTTATAATTTTTTTTCTTTTGCACTGAGCATGCTTACGAGAATTTGATCACCGATTTAGGGGCGAACTTCGCTTGAGCTGCCAATCTTAAGCCGCCATCATTGAAATGTCCCAATTCTTAATCGTTTGAGCAGTTGCTTCGGTCGATTGAGCTGAGTTTCGTTTTTAGTTCTTTACGTGCTCTACGCTCTAGGCCCTTAGCGGAACGATGCGCCTCAGGTGGTGCCTTGCAATGAGTACCAGCGAGAGGTAGCTGTCTCGCAGGATATCCTCGGCAAGCACATTGATCGGGTTTTCGCCTTCGATAAGGTTCATTCTTCATTGCTTCCTCTTTAAGTTTCTTGGTTCCCGGTTTCTTAATTAGCTGTGTCATTGTTACATTGGGTTGTGGTTGGGTTGGTCTCATATGGATGTACTACTGGAACAAAATTATTAAGCTTCTGGTACTCTCACAGGACTCAGGCACTCAGTGCGCTCCATACAGTCTTACCAGATTCCTACGTGTAGCCTTCCCCTTCTAGGCTTGACAAGATGTTTCTCTCGCAGTAAATGGCATTCAATTAACAACCATTCGTAATTTATTAATTTCATTGATTATGCGATCTAACTACACATTAAAAAGATAATAGTACCTGGTAATGGTAGGTCCTTTTCATGAGTAAACGATTAGCTATTTCCTATACTAGGTTGTTCATAAATGTGTAGAAGAAATGGCGTTATCCCTTGTTCTTTTCCTTTCCGAAACCGGGGATGTTTAATAAAACGAGTATGGGTTTGCTCTCTGTGGACTGATTGCTGTAAAGATCACATTTAGCAGACAATACATTGGATTTTGCTTCGTATGAATTGAAGTCTCGATAAAATGCTGCTACAGTTTCATCTTTTTCTGCAAAATCTGACAACACCGCTTTTAATTCATCTTCGTCACGATCACTCATTAATTTTCAGTTCAAGTATCTTTTCATTCCCCACTTGCGTTAAACTGATAAATCGGTAGGTGCGGTCTTTTATTTGATGGTTACATGCGTCATCTTGCTTTTGCATGCGGGTTTTTTTGTCCATCTGCACAGCAGAGAGATCTTTATGAGCAAGCAGTAGTTCCAATTATAAATGAAGTTCTTGAAGGCTTCAACTGTACCATCTTTTGCATATGACCAAACTGGTACAGGAAAGACATACACCATAGAACGTAAATGCAAGAGATCAGAGGGACTATGCCGTTGTGTTTGCCATTACCATCTTAATTATGAATGTTCTGCCATATGCAAACATTTGAATCTTAATCTGTCTTCGCTATGATTTGAACTGTGGCAGAGTGGACCCAATGAAGAATTACCTCTAGAAGCAGGTGTCATACCTAGAGCAGTGAAGCAAATTTTTTATACTCTGGAGAGCCATAATGCTGGAAACAGTGTGAAGGCGACATTTATAGAGTTGTACAATGAAGAAATCACTGATCTTCCAGCACCTGAGGAAATTTTTCGAGTTGCTATGGAGGAGAAGCACAAAAGGGAGCTGAGATTGATGGAGGATGGAAAAGGGGGTGTTGTTTGAGGGATAGAGGAGGAAATTGTGACAAATGCAACTGAGATCTTTACTTTGCTTGAAAGGGGGTCCTCAAAGCGTCCTACTGCTGAAACACTGCTAAATTTGAATGCTTTTCCTTCACTATGTTTCTGTCAGAGGCTGGTTCTGCAATCTTACAATAAGACATTGATTTTGGTTTTGATGTTGTTGGTCACACTCTATGTTTTCAATCACAATACGCATCAAAGAAGCAACACCGGAAGGAGAAGAATTTATTAAATGCGGCAGATTGAACTTGGTTGATCTGGCTGGATTGGCAAACATATCCCGTTCTGGTGCTAGGGAGATAATGTCTAAACCATCTGCCCATAATTTTACTGAGGGGCAATATATGTCCTGTGACTCACCTGTTTAATGACATGTACCTGATAGGGTCGTGCATGAGGAGCAGGAGAAATTAACAAAAGTTTGCTTACATGGGAAGAGTCATTAATGTTCCTGGGGAGCATCTTGGTCATATTCCCTATAGGTACATAGTGGTTTCAAAATATGATATAATCTGATGTGCTTTACTCGTTCCCATCTAACGTGTCTGATAGAGCTTACGTTCTCTTAGGGGATAGAAAATTCACTAGGTTACTTCAGGATTCCCTTGGAGGAATTACAAAGACCTGCATTATTGCAACGGTCCACTGTCTGGAGGAGACTTTGAGTACCCCAAATTATGTGCATAGGGCAAAGAACATTAAAATAAGCCTGAGTCCTGTTTACCATCACGTGTCTTCTCATATTATACCTTTTGGGTTACTTGAAGCATTCCAATTCATGTCGGCCCTTTCCCCTAGTAATTCGCTGAGGTTGGGTCGGCTTTGGATGAATTAACATAATTGCATCTATCTTATCCTCCTCGCTTCAGTAATTCGTTTCATTCAGTTGAAGTTGATAATTAGCTGTTTCCTCTACTGGTTTGTCTACCTGTAGTCTACAAACCTTATATTGTAGCCTGCAATTTTTTTCTTGTTTGAGCAAGCATGAGCTTCTATGTCACTGGGGTTCTTTGTGGAATAATGAGCTGTTTCCTCATGTAGTTGCGAGGAGATTGAACATTGTGAAGATGTTATGCAAGTAAATAGGCACATCTAGCTTGAACTAGATCAAGATTTAAATTTTAGGTAAAAAATCACAAGAAACTCCAAACTTTGCCCAAAGTGACACATTTATCCTAAATCATTTTTGTGATATCAAAAATCCAAAGCTTTGTCCACTATGGCACATTTACCCCCAAGCTTCTTTTTTGTGACACAAAAAACTTCAAATTTTTTTCTGTGACACTAAATTTTTGGGGTAAATATATCACATATATAAGTTTTGGGTTTTGTAGTGTCACTTAAAAAAGTTTGGAATTTTTGGTGTCACAAAAAAATAAGTTTGGGTTAAATATTTCACACTATGCAAGTTTGCAATAAATGTGTCATATGGATACAAGTTGGGGATTTTAATGTCACAAAAAAAAAAAATTTGGAGTAATTGTATCATAGTTTTGATGATTTTGGTGGCTTTTACCCTAAGTTTTGAATAGAATGCGTATCTGCTATTCTTGGTTGGCATTTTATCATAAAACTTTAAAAGAACCATAGGTATAATGTATTCTTTTCAACTGCACTACTGTCAAACAGCATTGTGTGTGCCTACAATTGTGATGTTTGATTTGAAGTCGATCTTCGTTTTATTTTCAAGTCGCTACTCATGATTGCATGAGAGGATGACAACTTGCGCTCTGTGTAGGTAAAGTTTACCTGGTAAACCACAAGATGATGAAGTCCACTCTCCCTGAGGACCCTCACGGTGAAATTGATTTGACTTAAGGCTGGTGAGAAACTTACGCGAATCCAATTGTGCTGACATTTGTTCTTAGAATGCAAGTTATCGGATACAGTAAGAGCATATAGTGATTTGTGTTAGCGTCTGTAAACGCTTTTATTTTGTAGAGTTGTATGCTGCACGAGAGAAAACTGGTGTTTAGGAGGAGAGTTATTATCGGGAGGAGAGTCAAAGAAAGGTTTTTTTTTTTCTTATCTTAACTTATTTTCATGTTTGGATTTTAGACTCTCTTTGTCTTAGGATCCTTTGCGCGGTTTTATCCTCATTTATCATCTCTTGTGACAGCAAATTGAGGAATTGCAAGAGATACGTGATTCTCTCGTTCAACATTGTTCTAAATTGAGGAGCAAGCTCCATTCGACTGTGGTTAGTGATGTTTCATTCCGCTGGTCAACTGTTGCAGAAAGATCTGGAGCATATGAAAGAGGAACTTAAGAAATGCCAGTATGAGAGGGATTTCGGATCAGAACAGAGAAAAGCAGGTAATTTATGAGGCCTTTAATATTGAGTGTCTTATATATATATATATATATTTTGGTCGGAGAGTGTCTTACACTTAAAAGAGTATTTTCTTAATGATTTAATAGAAAATGCAGAGACTGCTCCGTTATATCATGAAATTTGTAAACACTCTCTTGGTGAAATAGAGGATTCATATGATGACAATGATGACGATGATGACGATTGGGTAGGAGTCAGGAAAATTCGTGTAAAAAATATCCGAACCGAACTAAGTTCGGGTAATAAATGAAAGAATCGGCATCATAACAGCTTTAGTTCAGGTCGGTTTGGATATCAAACGGAAGAAAACACATCCAACTTTGGATTATGATTTTTAATGCCACATAGAATATTATATGCCAGTGTCCTTAGCCATGCGGCTTTAAAAATTTCTTCTCGAGTCTGTTTTACTCGCTTACACTCATAAGGATTATAGATATAAACTCTAAAAAAAGAATTGAAAATTATATTACTAGCACCAGAGAATATTTGAATAAATAAAAGATGGATTATAACGGAAATTGGAAAGTGGTGTTTACTTTTTTTTTGGGTTGAAAAAAGTGGCGTTTACTTAAAAAGCATCATTCTTCTTCGCATAAGTGAACGTTCAAGTGACGGATAAGTGGTCAAGTGACGGAATTTGGGAGTATACGTAAACGTTCCAAGATCAAAAGGTTTTTTAGAAGATCACAAAGGAAATGATATTTTCATATTATTTTTTTTTTTAAAGGAAACATAATCCCTTTTTAATATTTATCCCTCAACCACTGCCAAGAAACTGGACCCCATTTCTTTTCATTTTCATTTTCACCTTTTGATGGGTTTGGACTGCTGACGTGGCAACAGGAGACAATATCGTCCTTAAGGACCGACCTAATCAATGTCTCTTTCTGGCCGAAACCCTAATCAACGTCTACATTATTGAATTCCCGCGCCTAATACAGTTGTAATCCTCATGCAAAGATGGATCGCATGAACTCTTTGTTAGGTAGAAGTCATGGACCCGATCGATGCAGGACCACGTGTTACATGGATTGATTACAAGTGACCCCTAATCTAGTATTTCGACTAATGAATGTCAACTATGTCTTTTTGATCTATACTGGCAATTCATGACACAATGCGCTTTGCACTATGCTAAATGATATATGTTAAAAAAGCATGTTCAAAAGGAGTTCAATTGTGTCCATATCCTAACAAGAAGTTGTAAATGAAATCCACTCACACAGAGAGTCGCTTCATGCGATAGTTGATGCCCTTGATCCACTAAACCCACTGTGACCAATTTTAAAAATATAGGACCGCCAAAGCTATCTTTACATTTACTTAGTCAACCCACGCATCCCGAATTTTTTTTATATACCGTCAATAAAGAATGTCGATATGTTGTACTTTTTAGTAAATTCAGATATTTTCTTTTTTCTTTATATATTTATGTCACTATGCTAAATTAAAGGAGTAATTTGTGTGAAACCATGGAATCTTGCGTCCTTGTTTATTATTTAGTTGCCCGGAAGGTTGCCAATATGTGAAGTATACTGTAAATGCTGCATTCGCTACTAATTTTACACATATGGAAGTATAAAAGTTTCCATGTAATGGTAATAACATGAAATAAGATAACCGCATTGATTAGTAGCTTTTCAAAAAGTATGTACACTGAATAATAATTTTTCAATACTGCTAGTAAAGGAGAATAATCTCAGCCGGAATCATTAACTCGAGTGACTTTTTGCAATCTAAAGCGTGAGTTGAGAGAGAGAGAGAGAGAGAGAGAGAGAGAGATGGGATTGAGGAGTACCAAAAAGAAAATAACAAAAACAACGCATAGGAGTGAATGGTTTTAGAGTGCGTGATTTGCACTTTGGAATTGGGAATCACCTATTAAGGATTGGCTCTAAAAAAATTGGAATTGAGAACCGTCATTAGTTCTATGGACCACTCAAAAATCAGAGTTCATTTCTTGGGCGGATCCATGGAACTAGTCGAAATGTCTTCACTTCCGATGAAGCATGAGATTTGAGAATGAGCAACAAGGTCAAAGGCCACAGGTGACCAAGAGCGAGAGTAACAGAGGGAGCAACAAGGCCAAAGACAAATTAGAGCGAGATTGGGGGAGGCATTGACAAGGCTAGAGACCACCAATAGCAAGAGTAAGAAAGGGAGGCAAGGCCATGAGTTAAGTAAGGTGAGAGATGAAGAAGAAATTAGAGTTTTGTCTGAAAAGTTAAAACTTAAAAATTAAATAATAAATTATGCATATTTATCAGTTTGGTCCACATGGGTGATTCCACACTTAGACTTGAGAATTGGATTGTTACTCATTGTTCTAGTACCGCCAATTCTAGGCTAGTTTGATTCGATTTTGGGCGATTTGGTCAGTTCTGGATTCTTTTGCACATCCCTTACAAGGCGTATATAACCATGAGCAATGAGAGAATAGGGAGAAACTTCTGTGAGGAAACCCAAGGAAGAAGTTTGTATGACAAGCCAACACAAAATTATGCCTCAAAGCAGAAAAAACAGATTTGGATTATTTTTACTATTTTTTTTTTTTTTTTTGCACGCGTATGTCTTTGACACATACATTCAAATATAACTTTTTCATAATTTTTAAAAGTCGTGGAATATTTTATAAGTGCTTTTTAGTTTTGAAAATTTAAAAATGGGGCAATGACTATAGAACTCTAAAATGACAAAGATTACATATAACCAAATAGCAAGTGGGTGCGACCAAGTACCGATGATCACAAATAACAAGATAGCTATTGCCTAAATCATCAACCATTAATGCAGCCAAGTAATGGGGTTATCCACAAACATATGTAGGCAAAAAAGCAAATCCAAGGGAAGGTATCCGAAGTTCTCTAACCTCTGAGCATCAAAGATAAGCTCAAGAACATGTCAATCGCATCTTTGATGAACTCAAAACATAGGTATCTCCAATAGAAATTAAACCCTGGAATCAAGAGAAGGTAAAATATGTCTGCAATCGACTAGGCGGGCATCACATCACATGACTTAACAGTACCCAAATCTTTCTACAATAAAGAGGTCACCACCAAAAAAAAAAAAAATAAAAATAGGTGTTGATATTCGCTGTTTGCAAGTTGACAAAGCTTGTTGTAAGTAAAAGTGTCAGGCAAAGAAGAAAAAAGTCGTTCAAAACAAATAATGAAACTCGCATCAAGGTCTACAAAGACATGCAATGCAGCATAAGTGATTTATATGTTTTGGCACAGGCGTCAGTGACTCATGAGCAGAATTTGCATGTACAAGTCCTCAGCCAGTTAAGCGTTCAGCCTACTAATCGTTGGGAAGCAATAAGGGTGCTCCAGAAATTTAGGGAAATGCCCCTACAACTAAGTATTGACTGAACGATTTTCATTTCAATCAAAATGCAACCTAATGTTGCCCAAAAACGGATTTGAACAGAACATTTTCATTCTAAATGGACACCTACCTAACTCACTCAAATTCGCAATGATCCCACAGCTAAACATGAATCAAGCAACTAAGTTCTTAGATTCATCTCGGTTAGCCCTCATTCTAGCCATTCTCGCACATATGGATATATGGATCTAGAGCTCTACCAATTATTCAAACTTCATCTCTCAACGGGGATCTTGATGAAGAGATCTCTTTTGACCAATACCTATCGGCTTCGTGGCTTTGATGGATAGGAGCAAGAGGTATGCAAGTCGAGGGGAGAGAAATCTATGGCTTGGGTAGCTCGGATTTGAATGAGGAGCCACGACAGGGTGATTTGCCGTGCTGGTTCCTCTTCACGTAGCCGGCTAATTAAGGTCGTGCCCTGAATTGTAATATATAATGATTTAAAAAAATGAAAACAATTTATAGGAAAATGTTTTTAGATTTTTTGATGTTTGTTTCATGAAAATGAACTAATCCTAGAAGGCATTTTTCATCAATGGAAAAACTTCTTTTAAAATAGTAGAAAATGTTTTCCCCTTTTTATACAGCAGAAAACATTTTCCATCCCCTTTCTTTCACTTCTAAACTTAGCACTTTTTTCACCAAGCACCTTTTCTTTTTATTTTTATTTTTTAAAAATTCAAAAATTTTATTTTAATTTTTTTCTTTTCTTTCTTTTTATTTTCCTTCTTCTTTGGCTAGTCATGCTAGTCACGGTGATGGCCGACAACCAGCTTATGGCAAGGCTCCGCCTCACCTCGCCCAAGGCCATGAAATGAGTTGGAACCTCACCAAAGTAGCGAGCCGGGTGGGGCTCAAGCCTCACCTAAGATCACTAGCCGAATAACCTCGAGCAAGCTTGGGCCTCTCAGATTTGATGAGTTGGATGAGGCTCAAGCTTCACCTAGTTCGTCGGATCTAGTGAGTTAGAGCTTATTGGCTTTGGGCAAGCTCAACGCCTCATCAAATTAGGCAAGGTGGAATCTTAGCATAAGCCGACGAGGCTGCAGCTTGGCCATGGCTAACTATTGACCAATCATGGCAATCACCGAGGAAGAAAAAAAAAAATAAAAGTAAAAAAAAAAATTAATTTTAAAAAGTAAAATAATTAAAAAATATTTAAAATGTAAAATGCATGAAAAAAAGTTTTTTATGGAATGAAAAAATTTTTCACTTTATTTTAGATTTCAGTCAAATACCGATGAACATTGTCATTTTCCTAAAAATTATTTTATGGAAATGTCATATTTTTCGAAAAATGAAAGAGCCTAAATTAGTTGCTTTCCTCAGGCACTTGCGGCGCATGACCAACACCGGGTGGAGATAGCCTAGCCTCATCACCAATGCAATGTATTCATGCGACCATTATCATTGCCTTAATGATGCAGCTAATCGTGATCGCTAGAAAGAATTCTTCACTATTAATGCTCGCCCATCGGAGTGATATCACATGCATTTATTGAGGACATGCTTGTTTTGACTTTGGGCTTTTATTTGTTTATGCAGAAAATAAATAATTTAAAAAATATTATCTTAAAAATAATTACTTATATCACTCGACATAATTATTTTAAAAAACATTTTTAGTATCAACAATAATTTAAGTTTAAACATTGCTGTGAATGATGAAATGCTTTTTGTTCATTCATATTGTAAGCGATATAACCGATAATTTTTGGAAAAAAAGGTTTTACTAATGATTCATTTATTTTACGTGAAATAAATGCATCCTCATAATAAAAATGTATAAATGAAATGTTCCGTCAATAGGAAAAGAGAATTATTTTTGAATTTCTGATATCACGGAAAAATGAAATAGTATGATTCTGCAAAACTTCGAACGTTAGTATTCACACCTTGCATATCCTCGAGCCCTTCTATGGGCGACCATTCTTCAATCGGATCAAGATTGTGGAGTTAGTCTAGCGTGAAAAAGACTTAGGATATACGGGCTAACCATTATACCAGCAAAAAGAAAATCAAATCCGGAACATCGATATGATATTAGATATTTCAGATTTTTAGTGTTGAAATTGATCACTTCGCTTTTCTACGTGTAAAGGAGGACAAAAGGGATGCTACCGACGTTTACGCAATAGAGGTTGAAAAGCAAAGTCTGTTATTATTATTTATTTATTTTTATAAATTCTACTTTGTCCTTTTGCATTCTCAAAATTTCTAATCAATTTACTCTAATACCAAATCTGATCAAATACAACTGATATGGTCTTCGAAGTGTGAAAATTGATAAAATTTTTCAGACATTGACATTCATGTGGGTGTCCACATCGGCTAAATTTTATCTACATTTCCCATAGAGGTAGAGGGGGGGTTTTCAGCCAATTTAGAGGAAGTTTCTTTGCTCGATGGGTGTGTGCCAGCCAATCTGCTGCTCGATTTGCGTCACGAGGGCAATATATTACCGATGTGTTGTTGCACTGGGATAACTCCTCTCGGCACCGTTGAACAATTGCTTGTAAATTCCAAGGTGGTTCAGCCCGGCCCATCACGAATTCCACAACCGCGTAGCTGTCACTTTCGCATATCTAGAGAACTGCTTGACTTTTGGCTTCCTGCATGTGTCTCGACTGCATCTCTTTTAGATAGTAAATCCCATGCAAAATTGCTTCGGCTTCCGCGTGTGGTGCGGAAGAAACCCTAGATTCAACGGCGAAGCCGTCGACGGCACACCCAGCTCCATCCCGTGCGATTCCGGCTACCAAGTAGATGAACTCACTTGGAACCCATGACGCGACAACATTCATCTTCATCTCCTGACGGTTCGGTGGCTTCTAGCGCTCCGGTAGGTATCGATTTGGGTTTTCTACTTTTTGATTCTTCTTCCCTTGGCTGAAAGTAATGGTTTGGGTTTGTGCGAGACCGAGGATATCCGCGGGTTGTGGGCGCTTTGCTCGAAGATCCAAGTGTTCCGAGCCTTCCGGATCTGCCAAAGAATCGCTTCGATGAACTCCGTGCGGGTAAATCCCCTCTTGAGTCGAAAGCCTCGAGTAGCCATTGATCAAATCTCTTTATATGTTTTGTGATGTTCGTGCCCTGCAAACGATTATCCTCCCAGATCTGTTTTGTCCATTTACAAAATAGAAAGAGGTTCTGTGGTTTCAACTTGTGAGTAACACAACTGGCATAATGGATCAGGGGTGATGTGTCTTTTGTAGAGATTTTCTCTCGTGGGAATAGCATTTTGACATATGCTCCAGAGAAAAGTTCTAATTTTCGGTGGAACTGTGAGACACCAGATCTGTGTCCATAAGTTACGTGGAGGCTGGAATGAACAGGATGCCTTGTGTTGATTTTTGTTGATAGTTGATGAAGAAGCCCTGTTATATCCACTCTTGACAGAATATTTTCCTGTCTTGTTTCCTGTCCAAACTATGATATTTGGCTTGGGGTTTTTGCTCGGGGGATTGCTAAGATCTCATTTGCTATGTTTTCCTAAAAAAACTATTGAATTATTGGCTGATTCCAAGCTCAAGAATTTTCATTGATCAGACCTGCCACCATAGTAGGTTCTTGGTACGTTGTTTGTCCCCCAATAATCCCCTATGATAACCATTTGTCCTCCCTGATTTTGATGGATTTTCCATCCCCTACTAACCATTTTGTATCTGCTTTTATTGTATCTCGTCCTAGTATCAAACTTTGCCAGCTCCATGATGATCGTTGGCCCTTCTGAGCTGTCTAGAGATCGCCATGTGGAAAATAGGTACCTTTTAAGACTTTGCTCCACAATGCATTTGGAGAATTGTATAATCTCCATGCTTGTTTACCAAGCATTGCATGATTGAAGGTAATTAGATCTTTAAACCCCATCCCTCCTTCATCCTTTCTAGTTTTCATAACTTCCCAGTTTTTCCAATGCATTCCACGCTTTGTAGCTCCTTTCTGCCACCAAAATGATGCTATTCGCATTTCGATTGCTCTGCAGATGGACACTGGCAACTTAAAGATCGACATTGCATAGGTTGGTATGGTCTGTACCACACTTTTGATCAAAACTTCCTTTCTTGCTTTGGTGAGTAACTTTTCTTTCCAGCCCTCCAGCTTTGAGTTTACTCTGGCTAATATCCATGCAAACAGTTCTTTTTTTGATTGTCCCCATTCCATAGGAATGCCTAAATATTTTCCTGTCTTTTCATAAACAGGCACTCTCAATTCTTGGGCCATATTTCTTCTTAGTGGTAAGGGACTATTCTTGCTGAAATAAACCCCTGACTTGTTTAAATTGACAGCTTGCCCCGAGGCGTAACAATACTGTTTAAGTGTAAGTATCAGATTCTGACATTCCACTATGGTACCATCCAGGAAGGAGATAACATCATCCGCAAAAAGAAGGTGAGAGAGCTTAGGGCAAAACCTATTTAGCTGTATGCCTTTAATGCTACCTTCTGTGACTGCTTTTTACATAAGCCATTTTAACACATTTGAGATTAATATGAATAGATATGGTGATAGAGGATCACATTGTCCGAGACCTCTCGAGGGGTTGAAACAAAGGGTAGGTTCTCCATTAAGCTTCATACTGAATGTCACCGTTATTCTGTATTGCATTATTAGGGCCACCCATTTCCCAGAGAAACCCATTTTCAGCATACAATCTCGAACAAAATCCCATTCAATTTTGTCATATGCTTTATGCATATCTAATTTTAATACTGCTTGATGTTTTTTCTTTCTCTTTGTGATGCGTAGTTGATGTAACACTTCATGCACAATTAGGATGTTATCCTGTATCTGTCTGCCTTGAACAAAAGCGCTTTGCTCTGGTTCTATTATCTCTGGCAGCCAATTTTTTAATTTGTTTGCTAATAGCTTTGAGATGATTTTGTAACTGAAATTGCATAAACTGATAGGTCTGAATTGGCCTATGGTCTCAGGATTTTTCACTTTGGGAATCAAGGATATATGTGTTTGATTAAGGAGAGGATCCAGAATACCTGTGTTGAAAAAATTCTGCACTAGCTGGAGCAGGTCAGTCTTTAGAATTTCCCATGAATTTTGATAGAAAAGCCCATTGAAACCATCAGGGCCTGGGGCTTTTAAAGCTCCTAATTGAAAAACTGTTGCTCGAACTTCCTCCAAAGTGGGGTTGGCCACCAGATCTGCATTGATGTTCTCATCAATAGGAGAATGACACTAGTTTAAGACTGGCCGGTAGTTTCTCGGCCCTTCTGTTTTGTATAAATTGCTGTAAAATGATTGAATATGATTTCTGAGTGCTACAGGATCACGACACCATCTGTTGTCTTCCACTTGCAGCATTGTAATATTGTTTCTATGCCTCCTTTGTACCGTTGTTGCATGAAAGGAACGGGTATTTTTATCACCCCATTGTAGCCATTTTATACGGGATCTCAATCCCCAATATTGTTCTTCCTGCTTCCTCAATGTATCAATCTGGTTTATTATACTTTGAGCTTCTTTTCTGCTTGTGTGCTGGACTAGTTGATTGGTTATTTCTGTTAGAGTCTGAGTTAGCTCTTTTATTCGCCTTGGTGCATGGGCATACTTCTCTTTACTCCATTTTGTTAATTCTTTTGAAGTCTCCTTAAGTTTCTCTGAAAAAGTAGCCAGTTGAGAAGTTGTTTGGCTCTAGATTTGATGGATAACTCCATGGTACTCTTTATGTTCGATCCAGAAAGCCTCCATCTTGAAGACTCTTTTTCTTTTCTTATGTTCAGAGTGTAGCCTAAGGATGAGAGGGTTGTGGTTTGAGCCGATAGTTGGAAGAGCTTGGATTTCTGCTTCATGAAAGGTAATTCGCCATTCCAAAGTGCATAACACCCTGTCTAATCTTTTTTTAACAAGATCATCCCCTTCTCTGTTATTTGCCCATGTGTATGCACATCTATGGCTATCAATATCCATCAAAGATAACTCATTAAGCATATCTCTAAAGGCTGCAATTCTTTTATTATCTGCTTCTCTTTTCCCCACCTTCTCCCACATATATAATATCTCATTAAAATCTCCCATGCATATCCACGGAATTGAACTATGAGGTTTCAGAGCCTTCAAATTTTGCCATAATAATAGCCTCTCTCCAAAGTTTGTAGAAGCATGAACAAAGGTTATCTGCATGACATATTTGCTTACTGGATTAGTGCATTCCACATTGATAAACTGTTTTGAACTGTCTTTCACTTTCAGTGTTACTTCCTCATGCCACATTAAGGCTAATCCCCTTGCTATGCCTGTCGGATTATCTAGGAATAAGTGTTGAAATTGTAGATTTTTGCTTATACATTCCACCATTGTTGCTTTGTTTTTAGTTTCCATAAGAAAAACTAAACTGGGCCTTTCAAGAGCAATTAAGGCTATTAGTTCCAGGATTGTCAGGGGGCTGCCCAGCCCCTAACAATTCCAGCTAATAATTTTCATGTCGTCATGGGTGGCTTATTAGGGCTAGCTACCAAAGTCCATTTTGTTCCATCTTTGAGCAACTTCACTGGAGTCTCCATCAAGTCTGAATCATCTATAAGAAGGGGAGCTGGCTCAGGTAAACACTTCTGCTTTTTTGCTTTATGCACCTTCATATTCTTTTTGCTGCTTTTCCTTATTTTCAAAGAATTCTGTTTGGGAGCTTCTAAGCAAATGATCTGTTTTCCATAATCTCTGGGTTCCTTCTTATTTGGTATAATTTCTTCCATGATCTCCTGTTCCATTGAACTTTCTGCTCTCTTTTTGCTGTAAGCTTTTATTCGCATATTTGGGCCTGTCTCTCTCATTGTTATATCCTATCCACTAGCTGGAGAAGGTGCGACAGGTATTGTCTCTTCCACTATAAGTTCTTCTTTGATTTTTCCATAAAAAGCTTCCCAATAAGGGCTGTGATCACTTGCTTCTACTTTAGCCAGGGTCCATAGGGTCCTATTTTGTTGACTGCCCATGGTGATTCCACATAAGGGATTTTTGCACAATCTTGTGCATAGTGGTCAATTCTTCCATAGGAGTAGCAGTAATGAGGTAATCGCTCACATTTAAATTCTACCCACAACCATTTATTACCAATATCCAAAATGGCCCCTGGTTTCAGAGGACTAGACAGGTCAATTTCCACTCTAACTCTTCCTCCTTTTTGCTGAACATTCCCTATGGATTCTGATTGGATTTCCTGGACCTGACCAAGCTTTCTTCCCAGATCATGGTAAACTGTTTCAACCCTCCAGCCAAGGGGATACCTCCAATTCTCACCCAAAATACTGTTCTGGAAAAATCATAACAATGTTATGGGATTTCAGGCTCGCACTGTTTAAGGACAAGCATATTGCTAGAATAAGACCAATGTGCGGACTTCATAACTCTCTCTTTTTTCTCCTCTGATTGAAAGATAAAGGTAAAGAGACCTGGTTCTTTTTGTACACACGATACAGCTTCAGTTTTCCATGCTTTCTTCATTGTAGAGAGAAATGCAGGATAATTCACATTGGGTTTAGAGTAAAGTTTACCCAAAAGAGTACGTTTGCATTCATCTCTTTTTTGTGAGGGTATCTCAGGGCATACTTCTACCACATTATCCTCGGACCAAAGATATCCAAGCCTTTTACATAATGCTGCCACCCTCAACTCGTTTTCTTCCTTACTGTCCATACTTTCTTGCTATAGGGATGGAGGGTTTTCGATAAGCTATTTAGATATACAAGGTTAAGGTAGGGGAAAGCTGGAAAGTAGTTCGCTATACGACAACTTCATGTTCAAATTCAAAGAGGGACAGGTAAAATCACACTTCAGTGTTTCGATTCTTTCTTCTTCTGCTCGAGATAGTGCTTACCAAACAACTGACAGAAATTTATGCCCATTCCTACTAACATCAAGTTTTCACAGCAAATTGGACCCAAAATATGATCAGATCCATTTCCATAAGATCCATCCACAGTGACATCAATCCAAAAAACTAGAGGCAAAGCCATAAACATAGCAGTGACAAAATCGGTGTAAATCCCCGTCAATACTACTAAAATCCATGAGCCCAGACCACTTTTAGTAATATAAAGGCAAAATCCAACCTTTGTCAAGCATCGTTGGCAAGATCTCCAGCCGTCGTAGCCGTGACTCATAAGGAAAGCTACTGTTCTATTGGGTAAAAGAAGCCGCCATACTCTGCGGAATCAAGATCGGAAGGAACTTTTTTGGGGTTTTTCTATCTTGGGATTCATTGTGAAAAAACGAAAGAGAAAAGGAGAACGATTGCAAAGGTTTAGACAAGATCTAGGGTTTGTGGAAAGGAAACGCTACCCAGGGGTAGAGAGAAACTCGCATAGGCGAGAGAGTTCAATTTTTAAATTCATGTAAGAGTTCACATTGGTTAAATTTTATACAAATCATAGTCTCGCGTTTGCGTTGTAGGACGGTCATGTTAGTTGATGGATAATTCACTGGTTTGGTAAGCGAGGTACTTGATTAGAAAAATTGTGAAAATAATAATTAGATAAATTAAAGGTACAGTAACTTGATTAAGAAATGGCGTGAACATAAATAAAAAAGGTAGAATTTATTATTTTACTTATTTTGGAAACAACCATGAAAGAATAATTTGCCCTTGCCTAGGCAAGAGTCGGGTACAAGAACCTGTTGTTGATGATAAAAAGAGATTATATGTGTAAATTTTAGGAGAAATGACATTGCAAATACCTAAATTTTTACTCATTCATAATTTGATACCCATGCTCGTTTTACTCAGCTGAGTAGCTCAACGTTTCAAATTTGGCTTAATGTGAGGTCTCCATTAAAATTGGGGACATAAAATGTCTAGCCATTACCTATATATATTGGTGTCCGATTTAACCTTTTAAGATAATGTATGCTAGCATAAACATATTGCATAGCTAACATCGTCCATGTTTATATTCTATCTTATCCTAAACACTCAAATGGAGATAGGATAATTTTTCTTAGATAAGTGAGCCATGTCAGCAGTTATATTTAATTTTTGACAAGTATGCGAACCACGTCAGCAAAATCACATGACATGATAATTTTTTTTAAGGGAAACCTCACATTAAGCCAAATTTGAACAGTTGAAATACTAGATTGAAAATCCGTAAATTAAGAGCTAGCTCATTCTTCCCCCCATTAGAAGAGGATGGATTTGCTTTTCATGAGTTCGCAATCTATTTTAGATATCTGATTAATTTCTATTTTTAGACAAGATTAATGAATAGGATTATGAAGTATAGGTGCTTCCTTAAAACAGCACAGCCTGGGGCGGAGTCTGGTCTTGTCATGACTGGCGAGCGCTGAGTAAACTTTAAGATTTTCTGTTCTCATTCCCCCTATGTTCTTCAACCGTTCCCCACGGGACCTTTCTCTTCCCCTTGTCTTTCTGTTTTTTTTCTGGTGATCCTTTCACCTTCTCTTGTTCTTTATAAGTTCTTCAACCTCCATTCGCCATCAAATAATAGCACATGTACCATAAACTATTTCTACAAGATTCGATCGTGTAATGTCCATGCATTCTAAAAGTTGAAACAGTCGAAACCTTTGTGATGTGCCTTTTAATTTAGGATGATGCTTGTTAGTGGTTGACTATTACGATTGATGATTAGGAACACACTCATTGGTACGTTCGGTAATAGACCAAACAAGGTGTAGGATATAGAAAAACTTATCCTATACTTTATTCTTGGCAGTGTGGATAATTTCTACTCTGCAATGGGCGGTCATGTTATGCTTGTCGATTTGTACACTAATCCCATTTCCTAAACGAAGTGCATGGAACAATACTATCGAGCAAAACTTGTTACATTAATCGGATCAACTGTTTATCCTGCTTTTCTTCCAGTTAAAGGAATTGCATAGTCATTTAGGAATAGATCGAGGTAGGGATCACGACAGCTTGGGTTGCGAGACCGAGAAACTATAAATTAAATTGTGGCCTTTATACCGAACGAATCCTTGCACGCCACTCTCTACGTAAGCTTCCTATCCAATTCCTTCCGTGGAGTTTGACCAAACTTAGCAGCAGTAACACAAATGCTTATCCTTAACTCTGCTTCTCCATGTAAATTGGGAAAGAAGTGAAAGAAGCTTTTTGGATGTAAGGATGACCATTTGTTAGGCAGGTTCAGAATCATCCTATGTTAGAATGAGATTTTGGGTAATTGCATCAGATTGGAACAGCAAAAATTTTGAAATTAATCAGAATTAACTCCCTCATATTCTCTCCTCCCTCCTCCTTCTACGTCCCCTTCTTCTTCCACCTCTCGAATCTGTCCTATGCCCCTCCAATTTGATTCCTTCTCTTGTGATTTTGTGTGTTCACACAAGCAACAACACAAACTGCCCGGTAGGAGGACAAGAACAAGAAAGTAAGCAGCATGCTGATCAGAAATTTTCAGGGCTGTCATCCAACTGCTTTTCATCTTCTATATCTACCTCCAAGATTTCCTAGCGACAGAACAACAACTGAACATCATCACTGAATGTTAAGTGAACAATTCTCTATCTTGAAGTGATTGTTTCTAGAGAAAATAGAACCAATGCATATATCAGTCAGTTTTGAGAAGTGAAACCTCAGTAAAGGGACTTACTGGGATCCTCTGCTTCAAATAGTTCCCTACTCTGGCGAGGACCATGGATCGTTCGTGCCAAAACCGGCCTTTAAGACTTATCTTCACAAAGGGTCCATCCAGTTCCGCAAGCTCAATTTGTCCTGCAGTACAATTATTTCTAAGACTTCATGAAGGGGTGAAAGAGAAAAGGCCTTTTTAACTGCGGGGTTGATATCACCTGTTATGCCTACTGAAGTGTCGAAAATTTGAGCCAACTGCAAACGGACATAGAAAGAGAGACCATGCAACCATCAGATTTAATTTTCTAAGCAATTCCACACAATCAATCTATTTAAGGTTTGAAAAAGAATTAATCAGCAGCTTTATTAAGTCTGTCTAGAGAAAGTACAATTCAAAGGACTAGACACGAGCAGCGTAAGCTGTTCTTTTAACACAAGCCATCTGTATCGATGGTGATGGAGGTGACTTGCATAAGAAAGTAGATTCATCGACCTGTGCACATCCAAAACTAAAGGATTACTGAACCAGGAACTGGAGATATTTCCAAGGAGCAAATCAGTCTCACCAACTGTTAAATGGCAAATACCAAAATGAAGTGCATCTCACAATGACTCCAAACAATCACCAATTCAAACAATGCAAATAAATACCGAGTTCAACCTACTTTCGCAGTCCGAACAAACGGACTTGGTTTTTCTTCAACAAAATGCATGTTGCGAACCCACATTGCTGATGCAAAGACAATGAGCAATGCCGGAGATACTAAACTAAAACTCAACCAACAAGATCAAATCGAGGGTCTGAACAAGCTAGCCATGAAAGCATGGGCTTCATTTATTTCAATGTTCAGTTCAGTATCATCGCATTACTTGGTTGAGTCCTAAGGTTTCAGAGCACACTTCCAAGCTAAAGAGACAGTGTCATACCACATCATCATCTCCCCATCGGCCAGTGAAGGGGATTTCATTCAACTTATCCTAACCGTGTACGCTAACCATGAAACAGATTCCATCATCAAATTCCACCAAGAAAGACGACCCGAGATTACTTGCCTCCACCCGAGCGTCGGCTAGAACCAGCCGGATGTTCTCTTCGGTAAGATCAAGCGGCGGCGAAGGAACTCCTGCAGCCGCCGCCGCCGGAACCAGCCGGAGACGCGGCGGCGGCGGCGGCAACGACCTTGCGCTGCTCCCTAGTCTCAGTTTCGGGGGCCGTATCGACGAACGGCCGTAGCTCGGTACAGTTCGCGGAGCGAGCGAAGCGCTGGAGGAAGCACGCCGACGAGCAGAGGAAAGCGGAAATGGCGTCGACAAGCGACACCGATGAGGATGACCGACTTCCACCACCACCACCATCATCTCTTCTTCTGCGATCACCCTATGCTTCGTCGTCTTCTCGAGCCACTTCGGCTTTTGCCCGACCGAACCAGCAAAGGAAATGCGATAAGGCCGAGGCCTGTCCTCGACCACTCATAAACTAAATCACCTCCTCCTTTTCCCATATAAAAATTAACATAAAAAATTTCAAATTAATATATATGATAAATTTATCATAAATTAATTTTTTGATTATAAAATTTTTTAAATTATTATATCTATGACAAGTTTATTCCAATCGACTTAAAAATCCCGAACCTGGTGGTATCCTCCGACTTCTTAAAACCCTAAATTAATATATTTATGAAAAATATATCCTCTATTAAATTGCATTAACATCACGAAAATAGTACAATTTGGACAAATAAAGAGTAAAATCTTAAATTAATATACCAATCAATGTCAGATGTTATCTAATCCATTAATTCAATAATAAAATTTAACAAAAACTAATAAAGAGAAAAATTTATTATAAGTATACCAATTTGGAATATATTTATTAAATGATATCAGTTTTAGGTTTTTGGTTGTTAAAAAATTAATTTTATGGTAAATTTGTTAAACGTGTATTGGTTTGGATTTTTTCAGGATATTAACATAAAAAATTATTCAATTAGAGTATCATTAGTCATTTTGAGCAAATTAAAGGAAGCTTTGTCCAAATTATATGCACTACACATGTACGACACAGAAAATTCATCTAGACCTTCCGTAGTCCTTGGTTACATGATCCGCTTTATTCAAATCATATCAAACTCGAACATCCTTGGATTTAAGGAAAACTCTCAGGGTCTTGGGATTAAGACCAACTCCCACCGTCTTAGGGCTAATTCAAGTTACCAATCTTGAGATTCTAACCCTTGAATTGGCATCGGATGAAAAAAAATCTAAAACTACAAATATATTGAAAATTAGAAATTAATATATCAATCCATTTCAAACACATTACTAAAGTTATAAAAATATTTAAAACCATTAATGAAATATCGAATAGCTAAGGAAAAAAAAAAGTAATGTGATGTCAAATTTGGGGGAAATGGGCGTTAAAATGAAGATTTTCTAGGTTGAAAAATAATCTCAAATTGATTTTTCAGTTTAGTTGCAGCACACCCCAAAATAAGACTTCCAAAATAGTTACGCATGCTCGGAACTCCATCCTGTATCAAGAGTTAGCCCATTAATCCCATCCTTTTTAGCTCTTAACAAGCTAATACAAAATATAGTGTAATTGCATGTTTGGGTCGTAATACGTAATGATCAACAAATAGCATATTAATAAAGATATTTTCAAAAAAGTCAAGATACGGCCTGAGTCGCCTAGACCAAGATCAACTCAATTTTGTTTGAGTTATTTACATTATCTAAATTATATGCATGACACATGAAAATTTTGGTTAGACCTTCCACAATCCTTAGAAACATGATCCACTTTGTCAAGATCATACTTAACTCGAACATCCTTGGATTTAAGATAAACTCTCGTCATTTGAGTTTTAAGACCCACTCCCACCATTTTAGAGCTAACTCAAGCTACCGAGCTTGAGATTCTAACCCATGAATTTGCATTGGACTGATAACCTAAAACTACAGATATAATGAAAATTAGAAATTAATTTATTAATTCTTTTCAAACACATTACTATAGCCAAAAAATATCTAAAACTGTTAATGAAATATCGAATAGATAAAAAAGTAATGTGTTGCCAAATTTGGTAGATGTATGGTTCCCCGTGTATAAAAGAAATTTTTATCGTCCTCTCTATATTCAGGTTACTCCAGGAAAGCACAAAATTGCCTCTTTGATGCTATTTGCCTTGCCGCTGATGTAAATTATTAGATAAAAACAATCAATAATTCTAGTTTATAATTACATCCATTAGCATTCACTTACGGCTCTTTAATGATTCAGCCACTCTTTTAAGCATCGCAAAAGAATTCATGAGGAGACTATGGAAGTGCTTGATTTTATATATCGATAGTGGCCCACTACAAACATTATGACAAAACTCTTTATCTCACCAAGACATAGGCATCATCAGAGTAGATGGATTTCAAATTTATTTTGAAAGGTTTTGGAAGTTATTGAACTTAAAATCGTGTCATACCATGTTTTTATTTTTTATTTTTTTTGGTCCCGTGTCATACCATGTTGATCATGTCAGAAATTGTCCACCCTATTTTGAAGGCCAATAAGGAGGTGTCCCAGACCGTGGATCAGGTGATGGGCACTGACCATGCCCCATAGCCTGAGGAATCCGCACGCACACTTGGCATGGACGGTGGCGCCCCCAATAGGGATGACCCGACCCATCATAGGGACGATCCGACCCGTTATAGAGAGTGAAGCTATATGCAGGGGAAGATAATCACTACTAAAGTTTTTTTTTTTAAAAAAATTATTTACTGTAATTTCAGTTGTGGAAGATTATTTATGTGAGGGTACTTCCTCTTATTTTGGAAAGTCCAGTTCTGTTTGGTGTGACTTTATTTCATTTAATGCACAATATTATTGTCGAGTTGATTAATATTCTTTTTATTTTCTCAATCGAAGTCTAAATCCCGAAGCAAGCGCGAGACGTAGGTCAAAAGCTATACTCTGCAGTGGAAAACCTCCACCATATGCCATTCTTATGTTATGCCAAAGTGAGTTGTTCGAGTGATTTGCTATAATAACATCTTCAGTTGGCGGGTATGCATTTATGAAGTAAAAAAAAAAAAAAAAGCAAAAGTTGTGAGTTCTGAGGAAGACTCTCCCTTCCATTTTTTTCTTCCAAGTATCAACCCAGAAAAAATCATAAAAAAAATAAAAAAAAATTGCTTCCTTCTTCGATCACTTTCAAAGTCAAAGAAACCCATAAGATCGAGAAAGAAAACCCAAAAGAGAAATGGAAGACAACGGAGGAGGCGAGGACCAAAAAAAAAAAGAAAACCCAAGGAATTGACCAAAAAAAAGTCGCTCACAATCGGCTAACAAAGACAACTGAGGAGGTGGCGACTGGAGGTAGTAGGGCTCGGCTTGGACCGTGATGCTGGCGACAACGAGGGGAGCGGAGGTAGGCTGGTTGAGGATGGAGGAGCAAGAGAGAAATCGAACGTTTCTAATTTTTATTCCACATTAATTTACTGTTTTGGCACTGTATCAACGTGCCAAGATTTTAGTTGCAGTGAGAAAAAAATGCGTACCACATTATTTGATGAATGATAGTTTGCAAAGCATTGAATATTTTCTCATCACAAAAGAATTGTTGACTTCAAACACTATGAAGGGATTGCTGCTTTGGTCCCCTGCTCCACAAGCTTTCTGGCTTTTGAGCATAGTAAGGCTTGGGGCAAGTACAAACTATGGGCGTTTGGTTCGAACTTTGGGGAAATGCGCAGCCAAATGCAAATATCTTTAGCGTAAAGGGTTTTTCGAGAATGCTCGGGTGTTTGGCAAATTACGCATAGGAAAGTGACTTGTGTAAAAATACCGTTTGGCAAAACTTATTACAAATGGGCTTTTGCTTTTATTTTTATTTTTTTAAATATGAAAATAAATTCGGCGGACGGTCGGCCGAGATCCGGCCGTCCGCGCCGCATTTGGCCTCTAGAAGGCCTCATTTGTGCGAGCCGCGGGAGTCGGAGGGGATGGATGCCGCGAAGAGGAAGGCGTCAACGGTGGAGGCGGAGGCGGAGGCGGCGCGGGCCGGTGGAGAACTAGAAGTCGAGGGCGTCCCGAACGGCGGGGCGGGAGGGCCGTCGGGTTGGTCGAGGGGGTGAAGCGGATCTGGCCGTCGAAAGGCCGAGATCTTGCCGTCGGACGAAGCCGAATCCGCCTCCGACCGCTAGATCAGCCTCCGGACGGCCGGATCGGCCTCCGACGGCCGAGATCTAGCGGCTTGAGTCCTAGTCCTCGCGAGCTGAAGGAGTCGACCGTCGGGCCGCTCGCGCTCGTCGAAGGAGATGGATCTGTCGCGCGAAGAGGAAGGCGTCGACGAAGCGGAGGCGGAGGTGGCGTCGATGACGGAGGCGGAGGCGGAGGCGAAGGCGGAGGCGGCGTTGACAACGAAGGCCAGAGAACTCGAAGAAGTCACGGGAAGAAGGTGAACAAGTGCGTGAACGGTGAGCTTGCATTGCGAGAATCTTTGAATGCTCAAAGTTGCCCTACCCCGACATTGGGCTTTGAGCATGTGGAATGCTCGCATTTAGCAAATGGACATTCAAATGCCCTTACCAAACACCCAAAATTTCTCCCAAGGGGCTTTGGAGGCCCAAAGCCCCTTGGGAATGCCCAACCAAACGCCCCTATATGCATAACATGTGCACGACACGTGCACGTGTGCCGTTCTACTGTTTTGGCACTGTATAAATATGCTTAGATTTTAGAGGTGAAAAAAAAAAGCCCACTATCTTAGCTGATGATTGGTTGCACAGCACTGAATATCTTCTCGTCACAAAAAGAGTTGTTGACTTCAAACAACGAGAGAAGATTTTTTCTGTGGTCACTAGCTTCACAAGCTATCTAGCTTTCGAGCATGGTAAGGCTAGAGGCAAGTATAGACTATATGCACAATACGTGCACGACATGTGCACAGCGCATGGAAAATTCGACTAAACTTTATGCAATCCTTAAAAACATTATCCATTTTGTCTAAATCATATCCAACCCCGACATTTTTAGAATTCGACTAGTTTAAAGACTTGTTTGCATTTTTTTAAATTTTTTTAGAATTTACTCTAATCTCTCTAATATAACTGTGACTCTAATAGCTAAGCATGACATCTTACGTGGTTGGTTATCTTGAATAAGCCAGCCAAGAAGCATAGGCTTAGCAAATGGGATTCTTTTATTTCCTTTGTCAAAAATATCCCTATGTTGATGCTTTTCCATGGAGAAAATATTGGGTACGTCTCGTGCTCCAACGTGACAAACAAGAAGGCAATAAGAAGGCGACACGTGTCCTCGTGGGACCCACAATTTGGAGAGAAAAAGAGGCGCCATTTTGAAAAAAATTCAGTCTTGTATTGCAAAGTTCTCTTTCTTCACACCTCTCTCTCTCTCTCTCTCTCTCTCTCTCTCTCTCTCTCTGATGAACTCCCTCTCTCTCTCTCCACCCTCCCTCTTTCCGATTGGTGAACCACCGTGAGCAACTGACGAACCAGGAGGATATCGACGAGACGACCATGAGCAACTGACCGGCGTGCGACCCCCCTCTCTCTCTCTCTCTCTCTCTCTCTCTCTCTCTGCCCTCCCTCTTTCCAACCAGTGAACCACCGCGCCGACCCTCCGACTCTGGATCTAGCCCCGACTCATCCGTCCCCTGCTCTTTCTCTCCCCTTGTGTCTTTGTTGCCCTCCCTCTCTTCGCAGCGAACCAATGCGTGACCGGTGAACCACCGTGCCCCCCCTCCAGCTCCGAGATCGAAACGTTCGCACCCAACCGCCTCACACCCATTGGGCTGTTGATCTCCAATTCCGCCCGCATCACGATCTCGCTAGTCGCCGCCCGACCTCCTTCGTTGAGTCCCCGAGAGGTGGGTGTGAGGCGGTCGGGCACGAACGTTCCCGGATCGGAGTTGGAGAGGGGTGCGGTGGTTCACCGGTCACGCGTTGGTTTGCCGCGAAGAGAGGGACTGCAGACAGAGACACAAAGGGAGAGAAAGAGCAGGGGAACGACGAGTTGGGGGTAGATCCAGAGCCGGAGGGCTGGCGCGGTGGTTCGTCGGTCGGAAAAAGGGAGGGCGTAGAGAGAGAGAGAGAGGGAGGTTGCACGCTAGTCGGTTGCTCGCGGTCATCTCGCTGGTATCCTCCTGGTTAGTCGGTTGCTCGTGGTGGTTCGTCGGTCGAAAAGAGGGAGGGTGAAGAGAGAGAGGGAGTTCATCGGAGAGAGAGAGAGAGAGGCATGAAGAAAGGAAACTTTGCAATACAAGACTGAAATTTTTTCAAAATGGTGCCTCTTTTTCTCTCCAGATTGTGGGTCCCGCAAAGACATGTGTTGCCTTCCTACCGCCTTCTTGTTTGCCACGCTAGAGCACGAAATGTACCCAATATTTTCTCTTTTCCATGTAATTTTCTTCATGGTCAGATTTTGCATTGCAGGGCTTGGTTTATTGTAGTCCTAGACTTAGATGGCGTTGTGCTATCTGATTGGTACTTTCAGCTGGTAGCAAGGAAGTTATAACCAAAAGTCGGGATAAGTACACTAGAAGTGCTAAAAGTTGTGTATGGCGCTTACTTTAGCTCAAAATATTTTCACTGGCTCACTTAAATTCTGAATATGAGAAAAAACGATCATTTAAGTGTCAATAGTGAAAAATTCCGGCCAAATTGATTATATGTCATTTATAACTAAAATTATAATATGACTTGACAATTTTTTTTTTTAATCCAGTGCACGTGGCATTTCTGTTAAAATGATCACTTTAAACAAAATTCAGTACTCAAATAATCACTTTAAATATAATTTGGCACTTAAATGATCACTATTTATAACTTTTGGATGATGTCTTTTATGAGTTATATTCTGATTAGAAAGGTTGGTGAGCCACATAGGTTTGAGAAATTAATAAAATATAGTCACATTAGATTTCTGGTGACTTAGACTGGAGTTGACACTTAAATGATCGTTTTTTTTTTGAAGAAGTGGCACTTAAGTAATTTGAATTTTTTTTTTTGCACAAAAGTGAACACTGTAAACAACTTTTTGCACTTTCAATATACTTATCTCTCCGAAAGTCAAAATTTCCATGCAAATAAAGGCAAAACTATGCATAAAGAAAGATAACAATAGTAGTAAAAGAGCATCATGGAGACCCAGTTCTTCGCATAATTTCACTTACTAGGGCATGCATAAGAGAAAATTATAAAAAAAAAAAATCATAAATCTAGTGCAATTGTATGAATTCAGTCTTAGATTTTTTTTTTTTTGGGTCAATTGAATCAAGAACCTGTTGTATTTCAGTTCATTTGGTCAATTTTAATCGGAAATCAATTACATAAATGCCGGCCAAGCTATGTGACGAGGTTTGCACTGACGTGGATCATTTTTGATAATATTTTTCAAATTTATTTATTTTTCATTATTTCCTTTCCTTTCCTTATATATATATATATATCCTTCTTTCTCCAATCGTTTATTAGCCTTCTTTCTCCAATCGTTTATTAGGCCTCGATGACTGGCTAGAGATGAAGGTTGACAAGGTTGACCTCGTTGGCCTTTGGTGTAGCTCGCCCTTGTCAGCCCTCAAATATTGCGATCAAGAATAGAGCTTAAACATGTGAGGAAAGAGTTTGATATCAGCTTTATTAGAGATGATGCATGCAACTTCGGCACCTCATATATTGTGACAGAGAAGTGAGCTTTAACGTTTGATGAAGAAGAGCTTTAACATGTGATGAAGGAGTCTGATATCAACTTTAATAGCGGCAATACATGCAACTTCGGATTCTCGAATATTATGACCGGGAATAGAGCTTTAACATGTAACGAAAGAGTTTGATAACAGTTTTACCAGTGACGACACATGCAATTTCAACCCCTCGAATATTGTGACCGAGAACATAGCTTAAAATGTGACAAAGGAGTTTGGTATCAGCTTTCACAACGACAACACATACAACTTTGGCTCCTGGAATATTGTCACCGAGAATAGAGCTTTGACATGTAATGAAGGAGTTTGATATCAGCTTTAATAGCGACGACACATGCAACTTTGACTCCTCGACTGTTGTGACCGAGATCAGATCTTTAACATGTGATGAAGGATCATTTATAGCAAACATTCATGTATTTCAAAATATTTCACTTGACTTACTGCATATTTTCTTTTCAGATGGGATTATTTTAGTTTGTTATTAACATCTACCAATATCTGAATTTCATAAAGAGCTTTGTTAGCATAACAGTTTTTAGATTACTATAAAATAACAGTGTTGTGAATCACAAATTCATGAATGAGTAGATTCCACAATAATTTATAATTATTTATTATTTGATTTTTATAGTTCATTGTTATTTTTACAATAAATTAAAAACTGTTACGTAATCATTTCTCTATCATAAATAAACAACCTCATCATATCGTGAATAAATGAAAAGATTGTAGTTCATATAGAAGCTAAATAGTTGTTTTATGTATATGGTAATGATATAATTTTCGGAAGGGGAAAGTTTGCTCAAATTCTAATTGATTATCTACGACAAGCTAAAACTTATAAGAATAGTACATTGTAATATATTTTCTCATGATTTGATACTTAAGAAATAAATGGATAGTAATCTCTAAAGAGTTTATGGATTCTGAATTGGTAACCACTAAAATTTATTTAATTTGATATGACTTTAAATGAATTTATTTTTGGTCAAAATTTTGAATGAATTGAGAAGTGAGTAAATAAATGGATCACAAGCTGCTAAAGATCTAATAAATTCTTTAATTGTAACTGCCATAATTTATTTATAGATAAGTTAAGAATTATTATTGCATGCATATAACTTTTTCTTCATGAAATATATAGTTCACCACGGGCCATTAATAGAATGTAGGGTGATTTCTTCTTCTGAAAGGTAGGAATCCGTTTTTGCTTATAACGTGTAGATACAGATAAATTAGAGGAGAGATATATCATTTTAAGGCTTGGTTTTACTGAATCGTACTATAATAATTAATTTCAAGTTAAATGGAAATTTATTCATTATATAATTTAATTATAAAAAAATTAGTTGTAAATTTACGAGGATAATGTTAATACCATGACTTATAATGATAATCAATGATTTAAATACTGTTTATAATTATCACATATGTATATTAAATGAAGTAAAAATACAACATGTAATTCTTTTAATATGCGCGCATATATATATGGGGTAAAAGGACTATTACCTTTCCTCTCCACGAAAATCTTACCACCTAGAAATTTTGCGTCATTTGGAAATACCCTAAACTCACAAAATAAGACTAGCATGTATTAATAAGATTGATTTTTCTTCTTCTTCTTCATATAGAACATTTGAATGTCACAAAATTGAAAAGATTGCAATTTAGATAGAAGCTAGATAGTTATTGTATGCATTTGGTAATGATATAATTTGTGGGAGGGAGTCTTTTTACATGATTTGATACTGAAGGGGAAAAAAGGATGGTAATTGCTGAAGAGTTGATGGGCTCTTAAATGGTAACTTCTAAAACTTGTTTAATTTGATATGATTTTAAATGGATTGAGAATTGAGGGAAATAATGAATACCATTTAAGAGCCCATCAACTCTTCAGCAATTACCATCCTTTTCCCCCCCTTAAGTATCAAATCATGTAAAAAGACTCCCTCCCACAAATTGTATTAGTACCAAATGCATACAATAAATATTTAGCTTCTATCTGAATTGCAATCTTTTCAATATTGTGACACTCAAGTATTCTATATGAAGAAGGAGAAGATTTAGATAAATTAATAAAGAGATATATCATGATTGCCAATTGGTTAATTTATCTTAGGGTTAATACCCTAAAAAACCCTAAATTTGTACACATGTAACAAATTTACCCAAAACTATTTTTTTGACCATGAAAAACCCAAAACTGGTACACATTTGACAAATTTACCCCAACTGAAGATAAAAAACCCTAAACTGGTACATTTATGACAAATTTACCCCAAACTAATTTATTCGACCGCAAAAAACCCCAAACTGGTAAATTTGTGACAAAAATACATTCCGCTAAATTAAATTAATATCACAAAAAAATCACAAAAATTATAAACTGTGAAAAACGAAGCGTGAAATCCCAAATTGGTATACTAATCAATTGTCACGTGTCATTTAACTTAATAATTTGATAGTAAAATTTAACGAAAATTAACAGAGGGTAAATTTGTCACAAGTATGCCAGTTTAGGGTAAATTTATCAAAGGTATACCAGTTTAGGGTTTTTTGTGGTTAAAAAAATATTTTTGAGTAAATTTGTCACAAGTGTACCAGTTTAGGGTTTTTCAAGGTATTAACCCTTTATCTTATTATAATGTAAGAATTAACCCACAATTAAATGAAAATATATTCATGTAATAAACTTATATGTACTTTAAATTATGAAAAAATTGTAATCGTAAGTTTATGTGGATAATCTACAATTTAATATACTATTTTATAATTATCATTTATATTAAATGAACTAAATATATAACACATACTTTTAAAGTACATGTAAACTAGGTGGACGGGATCAACTAGACAAGTTGGATATTGATTCTCTGTCTCTCTAAGACAACTCCTTAGAAAAACCATAATCTTAGACCTGGGGCATAATGTTAAATGATTGTTTTTTAATGGATATGGAAGGTAAGGGATGCGTCTATACATGGTTTAACATAAGAGAAAGGGAAGTCACAGTGAGAGAAAGATCGGATAGGGCAATATGCAACTTAGAATGATGAGTAGAGTTTGGAGTGTGGAGACATATGCTTTACCAGCTATAGGCTCTAACCGTAGTCCACTTCTTAGTGCAATGCACTTGAAGAACAACAAGAGGCAATAAGAGTTTCACATTGAGGCTTCTTGGGTAAAAAACCTAGAGTGTAAGGATGTGGTTAAAAAGGCAGGTCCTGATAGGTTTTGTTCTTGTGGAGACATAGGGAGGAGATCAAGGAAGGTAGCTAGTGCATTGGGGTCTTAGAATAAAAGGAAATTTTCTAATGCTTGACGGCAAGTTGAGTATCTAATGAAGAGACTTATTGAGATTACTAATAACCCAATGGGGTAGGCCTTTGGGGGGAATGACAATGACTCAAAGAACAAATAGAGATATTATGGAGGCAGGATGATATGTACTAGAGTATGAGATCCTTGGTTGGCTTAGGTTGGGGGGACAAAAACACCAAACATTTTTCATTCCACATGATATGAAGAAGAATACGTAATTAGGCATTAATGCTAAAACTGGAAGACAATCAATGGTGCCACAACCCTGAAACATTAAAATAGCATATTGGGCAATTCTACAGCTCCTTATATATTACTGTGAGGCCCATAAATTACTAACCTATACTTGAGCAATGCTCAAACATTGTCCATGATGAGATAAATGTGGCCATGATGAAAAATGTGTAAATAGAGGAAGTGAAAGAAGCAATGTTTCAAATGGGAGCAACTTAAGCACTTGGTCCGAATGGATTAAATAGGCATTGTTATCATCAATACTAGATTGAAATCTAGTAGGATGTATATCGATATGGTAAATGGTTTCTTCACTATAGGTACTTTTGACCCTTCACTTGACCTATGTTGTATTGATTCCAAAAGTAGCCAGCCTAGAGAATATTTCACAATTTAGGCCAATAATCTTGTGCAAATGTAATTACAATATTATTTAAAAAGTAATGGTCAATCATCTCAAACCATGGCTTCTTGAGATTATTGTGATAGAACAAAGTGCCTTTGTGGGTGGTAGACAAATACATTATTATATCTTGATAGCCCAAGAGATGCTTCACTAGCTCCACATCCAAAAGAGTGAAAAGAAAGTCCAGGGCAATTCTAAAACTTGATATGCAGAAGGCCTATGATAGAGTTGAAACAGACTTCCTATATAACTGCATGAAAACAATGGGTTTCTACGAGGAATGGGTACAACGAGTCAAACAATATATTGCCATAGTGGCTTTTAGTGTGAAAATGAATGGGGAACCACTCCAACAGTTTCAACCTTCTTGAGGGTTAAGATAAGGTGACTCACTATTACCTTATCTTTTTTATCATAATAGCAAATGTATTATCTATACTTATGAACAAGGCAATCTTGAATGAGAGCGTGCGTGGAATAGAACTAAATAGGTGGTGCCCCATGATCTCCTATCTACCCTTTGTAGTGATTAAAGAATGCCAAAGCCTGGAGAATATTCTAAACCACTATTGCTATGCTTTAGGTCAAGCAATAAACGAAAACAAATCGTGCATCTTCTTTAGGCCAAATTGTCCATGGCTATTAAAGGAGAATATGGCGGATGAGCTTTATGTCCCTATTATTGACAAAATAGGCATATACCTAGGTATTCCTTCAAACTGGGGATGGTCAAAGAAACAAATGTTTGTTTGGATCTTAACACATGTTAATGCGAAGCTGGAGGGTTGAAAAGAGAAATTGATGTCTAAAGTGGGTAAGGAGATCCTTATCAAGATAGTAGTCTAGGCCCTTCCATAGGTCGTGGTATCCATTTTCAAAACTTAGGTTTCTATTTGCAAATCAGTTGAAAAAAAGATTGCTTATTTTTGGTGGAAACAAAATATTGAAAGACAGGAGTCCATTGGAGGATTTGGGAGTTATTAAAAACAAGGAAAGATAAAGGAGAATTGGGATTTAGGGACTTAGTGGAGTTCAATAAGGCGATGCTAGGGAGACAAGTTATGAAGGGCTTGCATTACCTACAAGGAGAATTTTTGCATTACCTACAAGGAGAATTTTGGCATGCTAGAAATGGTCATCACCCTTTATGGAGGTGGCAAAGTTTGGGAGATGGGTGCTAGAATCTGAAGTGTGATCCTTGGTGGGAGATGGTCCAAGAATCTGTATTCGGGAAGACCTGTGGCTATCAATGGCTGCATTGGTGGCATGGTGAATCAACACAACCCTAAATATGTAGAGGAATTGATTGAACTAGTCACCCATGATTGGAACCTAGTGAAGCTACATGAATTTTTGAGGAAAGAATAGTTCAAGAGATCCTCTCCATCCTACTAAGTATCAACTCACAAAGGGATAAATTAGTGTGGATGGTTAATGTATGGGATTATATTCGGTGAAGAGTGGCTACAACAAAATGTGCTCTTAGGCCAAAAAAACCTAACTTTAGCTTGTTGTCAACATCCTACCAGCCTCCCAAGAACCTATGGACTTGTACATGGCAGAGTCAGCACTGCTTGAAGATTCATTTCTTTATATGGAGTGTATGCAACAATGTTCTCCCCACAAAAGAAAATCTCTACAAGAGAAGGCTCGTACTTGATACATTGTGCCCATTACATCGCCTGCTCTTGAAACATCCAAATCTTCTCCTTTGGTGTGATTGGACAAGAGAAATATGGTCAGATCCCCGCATTAAAGTAAAGAGATCAACAGATGTAGTCACTCAAATGAATAGATGGCTCACTAGAAACCTATCTTCCCATGCGTAGTCGCAATCAAGTGAAATTCTAGTCGGCGTGCATGGCTCATATGAAAAGAACGTAACATGTGGGTATACTGAAACATCAAACCTTGACCTCGGGGAATAATGGCTGAAGCAATTGACGACCTCAACCTCTACGAGTATTGGAATCAAAAGGAGGGGAAATGGAGGGGATATGGGAAGAGAAACTTACTGGTCGAGGGATGGTCACCGCCGTCATTGGGCTCATGGAAATTGAACATTGATAGGTTGTGGTGTAGCGACTCACGACTAGGAGCAATGGCTAGAATTTGCAAAGACCATCTTGGGCAACTGGTGGGTGGCTTCGCAAGATTATCATTGCTCCATCCGCACTCGCCGTGAGACCCTAGCCTTGAGGCAGGGTTTGCTGTTTGTGAAGAGTCGAAGAGAAGCCTCGCCAAGGGTACTATACGATGGAAATACTTCAATTCAGATCGAGTCAAATTGTACTTCGCTGGAAAGCTCCATCACGAGCCAGGCCGAAGCTCCATGTGCTGGCCAAACGTTAGTCAGGGAGTGTACACATCTCTTGGATTGCTTACAAGGTGTCTCAATTACTTTTTATCCGAGAGAGGCAAACATTGCTACGGATTGGATAATGAAGGCCTATCGTTACGAGTCTTTGCTTGTGAACTAGTTGTCTACTATTCCCTATTGTGATTTTTCTTTGTTATGTAAAGACATGGGACACTACTATGGTGAATTTTCTAATGACAATAAAGTTTTATCCAAAAAAAAAAAAAAACCGATCAGTGGCAGATTAGGTAACGAATTTTTGGTTCATAATTAATTTTTCCTAAATTTATTTTTGCAATTTTTAGTTGAATCTGCTGATTTCCATTTTGCATTAAGGAAACTGGAGAGAAATTCGATGTCCATCACTGTCGAGTTTTCGAGCTCATAATGGGATCGCCAGAAGTAGTGATTCACTGGGCATGAACGAAATCATGACAAAGCGGAGAAAATATAGAGGGAGTGGGAGCAGCATCTATTCTCTCATTATATCTTCATAACCCATATACGACCCATTAGTAGAAATATGAATCCAAAAATGGGCCCATGGCCCATTTTGCCACCTCTAATTCTCTTCACAGAACTTCCGAGATCGGGAAAGCATTCAGGACGGGCTCTATGTTCATCGAGTGATGTCTATTTTGGAAATAGTGGCGATTATCTTTATTTGACAAGTTAATATATTATTATGCAATGCATACTCAATTTTTTTTTTTTTGAGCAAGGCAATGCATACTCAATTGACTTGGCATGTTTTCGTCTTTGGGAATGCGATACTTCTTGTTTCAATTCAGTAAAAAATCCAAGGATGGAGTTTTGGTGCTTGCCGATGACCCTAAAAAAAAGTGTAGGGCTTGCTTAGGGTCTAATTCCTAAAAAAAATTTCAATTTTAGATCAAATCTCAATTCTATTTTTAAATTTTTTCTGTCTTAAAAAACCCCTAAGTTTCATTCTATTCCCTAACCTGCCCACGCTTCAAGAAATTGCCACCAAATTTTTGAAAATAAACAAATTTAAGAGGTTTATTATGTGTCTTTTATTAATACTTTCACCTTATATGGAATAATAATAACATCATGTTATTAATAATTTTTAAGAAATCGATAGTAATTTTTGGACGTGTAGGTAGATTTGGGATTTAATTAAAAATTGGGAATTTTCTGAAAAAAAAAAAAAAAAAAAAAAGGAGTTCGGGACAGAATTGAGATTAGACGTAAAATTCGGGGGTTGAGTAGGGAATTAGCTCTTGCCGGGGTTTTACTATAAGTACGGCAAGCAGTACCATGGTCTAGGGTTCGAAACTCCTTAAAAGGAAATACAAAACGCCTCTTCTTTTTCATCGCAGACGGAAGTTCGAAACCCGGCAATCTCACTTTTGCCGCGCGCAGTTCGCGGAAGAAGGGCCGCACCGCCGATCGCCATGGAAGCCGCTGGCGAGCGACGAGCAAGGAGAAAGCCTCCGGCGGCGGCGGGCGTCGGAGGCCGGGGGGACGGCGCGCGCCGTCGAGCGAGACGCGCCGCCGCTGTTGGAGTATCCCGGGAGCAGCACCGAAGTCCGCGTCTGGCCGTTCGACCGCTCCGTCGAGAATCACTTCAGAGCGGTGGACTCGGCCGCGGAGCTCTGCGGCGAGGCGGGCGTCGGCGGCGCTCTGGACGACGGCGAGATTGCGAGGTTGTCTTCTTCGATCGCTTTCTCAAGGTGAGCGATTTGAAGTGATGGTGAGCTCAATCGGAGCTTATGTCGGCTTGTGCTTTGGCTTTTTCGCTTGCGTGAGCTCTGATCTTCACGTTCATCGCTGAATGTAAGAAGATATTGTTACGCCCATGATGTAATAGAATCTCCCAACTTTTCGGAGTTCTGTCGTTGCTGTAATTTGTAAGTTCTTTGCTTGTTAAGCAAGAGTCGGTTTCTCATTTTACATGAGGCCTCTCTTTCGCTTCAGAGCGGTGGACTTGATTGCGGAGACTTGTGGCGAAGCGGGCGATGGTAAGATTGTGAGGTTGTCTGCTTCAATCACTATTTCAAGCAATTTGAAATGATAGTGAGCTAAATTTGAGCTTATTTGGTTCGCACTCTGGTTGTTCGCTTGCTCGAGCTTTTTTCTTTCATCCTCATTCGCTAAATATTAAGAGCACATTAGTGCACTCATGCATTATGAAGTCAAGTTTCTAAAGTTCTATCGGTGCTGTGTTTTGTAAATCCTTTTTACTTGTTAAAGAAAAAGTTGGTTTTTCAATTTACCTGAAGACCTTTCTTCCTCTGTTTGTGATATGTGAGTGTAGCGATGCCATTGAGGAATGGAGGCACTTGAACTATGAACCCAAGGTTATCAAATTTGCTAAGGAATTACGGGGTTTGCAGGAACAGGATGCTGGCATTAGGGTAACCTTGCCACCATTCTCGTCTGCAACTGTTCCTCAGGTATTATGCTGTTGAAAGCTTGATTATGCACCGTTTTTATGCATCTTTCCACTTCCATGAGTCTTCATTTTCATGTCCCCTTCCCCATTAGTGCATGCATATTGGAACAGATCATATCATTATGTTGAGATCAGGACACTAGAATTGTCAAAATTATTTTACAACTTGTAGTTTGGTTTCACAACCTTACGGATGATTTTGTCTAACCAAAAAGAAAATAAAGAAGAGAATGTCAACAATGATCATTTTGGCTTCACAACTTTTTCGAAAGGTTTGTTTTAGTGTCTCCAAAGACTTAGCTTTGCTGGAGAATCCTAAGTTGTAATATATTGAAAATTAAATTATGCGTTGTGGCTTTTTAAATGATTAAAGCATTGGATAAAATTCTCAAATGTTCTATTTTAAAATGATTTGGAATTTTAAGTGATCCCTGGAAAAGTTTCGGAACTGATAGGATCCAACGGATGCTATCCATTAACTATAGACATAGAGCAACTCAATCATCAGCGATTTCTAGCTATTTATTGACCAGTCATTGTAGCACAAAGGCTTCCTTTATGAATAACCCACATGATATAATATTTCAACCAAAGAACATCATTTCTAAGATGAAAGGACCTCTAGCTCTTAAAGACATTGTTGAGAGCATAAACTTACCCCCAAATTAAGGAATTTGGACTAGATTGATTAGCAAATATAACCCTAGGACTAGCATTAATTTCAGTTAAATCCTAATTTGTTGGCCAATCTCAATTTCCGCTAAAATTCGTGCTGCCAAGCAGGAGCAAGAGGAGAAGGAGTTGGGTTCCCATTCAAAAGAGCAAATTACTTACGTTATGGATTGAGATCTCCAACAAGAGTAAAAGTCAGGATAAGTTGTTGATTATGATCACAACATGTAGGTTATAGATGTAGGAATGGTTGAGTGAGAGGGGTTACTAGTATTGGTTTTAGGGACTTGGACAATGGCCGAGCACTAGATTTGTCTACAAATGAGAGGGGCGAAGTTGGCAGTTGGGGTTGTGTGAACCAATTTTGTTCACCATAATTGAAGTCCCTTTTTGTGGTTTTACAAAGTCTCTTAGTTTTCTAATTTTAATAGGGAGAGAAAATCAATCAAATTTTTTACCAAAAAAAAAAAAAATCAATCAAATTGTAGAATAATGTTTAGAGAGCTTCTTTCATGTTTTCATGTATCATGATTCTGATGGAAGTGGACTTCTCATCTTTGGTCCACGGACATACAGTAGTTGGTGAACAGCTTTAGCGCCTCTCTTTGCTCTACTTCCTGATCATACAAGTCCAACAGTTGTATCGTTTCCTCTTACAACTTTTCAACCAATTTAGTCTCAATTCTTGAATTTGGGACAAGTCTATGTCCTCAATGACTTTGCTCGGTATATATTTGTTGGACTCGGCTTCTTTTGTGCTAGAAATGCTATTTTTTGTTCAAATGTAATGTGATGATGGTTAATCGTTGGAATGAAGCTTTTTTGCAGTTGCTCTTCAATTGATAGTTTGAAGTTGCTAGTGTTTGTGGTGTTGTGTGTTTCATGGTTAATTGTTGGAATGGAGCTTTTGTGCAGTTGTTCAATTGATAGTTTGAAGCTACTGATGTTTGCGGTGTTGTGTGTTTCTAATATGGACACTAGAAGTTTCAAAACTTCTTAAATGTTTGCTTAAGTTCCATAATTTTTTGAGGTAGATCATTTGAGTGTCTCTTTTGATGTTTAACTATTAGAAAAGTCAGATTTGACAATCCTATTCTTTAAGTGTTGTCACGTAGGATTCTCTGGACTAAGTTCCCAGATGCTCAAATGAAATTTTTAAAAGAAAGTCTGCAACCAAAATGGTCGTTCCTAAGGTTTTGTTACCAAACTGTATAAAACTAAAATAGTTTTGGTACTTCTAGTGGCTAATCCTCATTATCTGCTTACAATCATTTCTTTCTGATGGTGTGAACTGCAAACCTTATGCAGGATAATGGACCCCACGCAAATTGCAACAGGTGTTTCTATCGCATTTAAGCTTAAAAATATGGTATTCACACAGTTTGTGGAATTTTACAAATATTTACTGTTTCAATCATGTTCTATGTTGATCGGCATGGCATGTACATTGTTGTTGTTCTCTTATTTATACTTGATATTGAACATGCTTTGCACCAGACTTTTTGGTGCTTAAAGTAGGAGGATTATGTTCTGATTGTTGGTTTGGAAGCTTCACAATGTACGATAGATGTTACCAACCTTTTTTTTTTTTTTTTTGGTCGGTCGGTCCTACTTTAATCCTATTCTAATACTCACTCTCAGACTTCTGCCTTGCCTCCTTGCAGGGCGTGGGAGTCGAAACCCACTCCTGAAATGAAATCATCCCCACCCCAATCCCCCGAGAAAGTAGGGATTTGAACCCCGCACCTCCCCCTTCCAAGTTGGAAGGGTGGCTACTGGGGTGAACCCCAAGTGGTTAGATGTTACCAACCTCAAAGACCTTATTTTCAAATTGCACACTTGCATTTAAGAACTACAGTCAGCCTGTCAGCATCTCATGTTCACTGTGCTACTTATACACATTGTAATCATAAAATCACTTACTGTATTGCTTTTATTTATCCTGTATTGATCTCTTCGTTTTAAGATATAAGCTGGCTCAATTAACTATGGGATCACGAGATGGTTATCAACTTATTTCTGTCCACGAGATTCTAGGGGATCTTAAAATAGGCAGCATGCATGACTAGCAATCTCTGTAGGAATTTTATCTTAAAAATATTGTGATGGAAACCAAATGGCAAGTAGCTCAATGTCCCAACAAGTTAAGTTCATATCCTGGGGTTAAGGTACCTGAAGCCTAAGGCCTGGTGTGGGGGCTGAAAATGCTGGATCAGTGACTTTATTATTGCCGTCTCTCCTGTAACAGTTTTCTCTCCTCTTTTTTCCCCTTATTTTTGACATAATGGTAGCACTTTTTGAGGGGTTTAACTTGGTGTTGTGGAATATTTATATCAGCAGTTCTTTCTCCCAAAAGTTTAAGCTACTAGCAAAGTGATCCATACTTTCTATTAAGCGTATCTGTACACTTCTTTCCAATGTTTTTGCACATCAAACTCAAGATCTACATCAGAACTGCATCAAATAGGATGTGACCATTTTTTTTTTTTTGTCTAATCTAGAAGCAGGGATTCTGGTATTCGAAAGCTTGACCTAATAAAAACCACTTCTTGCTATTCTGAATTAACTTTGTTTAAATCTTAGGAATGCTCAAACTTAAAGTTTGTTTGGTGGAGAACTCAAAGGATTTTGCAAGTTTGCCAATCTTCTCATCTAACTAATATGGGCAACAAGCTACCATGCTTTCACACTCAATTGTTATGACGGCTTAATTGATGGACAGCTAAGCTTTATTAACGAAAGGCTAAAATTTGCTCTCACCTTCAAAGCCTTGCATTGTATATTTGGCTGCTTGGTAGTGCCATAGATAGGTACCCTTTGTTGGTAACTGGGTATGGGCCTGCTCATCTAAATGCTTTAGTTGGTAACTGGTACGCATAACTTACTATTCTAGTACGTCAAAGTAAGGCTAATGTATACACGTGATCATCGTCTTGCACTTTCTAATGTGCCATTGATGATGTTGTCCATAGATGCTGCTATATTTTCAGATTTAGATATTCTGAACTACTTTTGAAACTCATGTTGCCTTCTCCTGTGTGATAAACACATGCGCACCATGCTTCAATGTCTCCTTTTCTTTATGTTACATAAGGATGACATCTCCATCTATCTATCTCCGTATTATTTCGCAGCAAGGATTTTGTCATTTATGTTGGAGGTTCAATTTGGGCTCTGGATTGGTGTCCCAGAGTTTGCCACAGACCTGAATATCAGACTAAAAATGAGGTACCTTTCTCCCTCCGGTGAAGCATTATGGTGGGCAATTTATTTTCTCCACTTCTGTTTCAGAAAATTGCAGTAGATTACTTTGAGAAGTTTATGGTAGACAACGTGAATGTTCTGGCAAATGTCTTGCCGGAATAAATTGGCAAAAAGCTTAATGCTTTTATGAGAGTGCAGGATATCCTATAATGTCTTTCTGTAATTTTGATATTGGCTCCTCTATTCCTTCGAGTTTGGGATATAGAACATTCTATTCTAGATGGTAAATGAAATTCCTTCTTCTCTGGATGATGGACTGGTCGGCCATCTTATTTCTTAGATTTGGTCCAGTGATTTCCTTTCTTCTTTTCCCCTCCCTTTTGGTGAAATAGTTGGATTGAACCCTTTAATTATGCAAATCTTAGCCCTATGAAGTAGCTTATTTCTCTGTCTGCATTAAATTAAGCACTTCATAGATTGAATGAATGTTGAAGCGGATGCCCTGTCATTGCTGTTAGTACTATCTAATTTCATGGTCACTTTTTGACCTTATTAGGATGAAAGCATTTTGTGCGGTATGGCTACTTACAATGTCAAGATAAGATGTTTGAACTTTCGAGGAATGAGCAGAATTAGCTTCTATTAATCTTGTTTTGGTATGACTAACATTAATTAATCTATTTGCCATGGCCCTGTTTGTGTCCACTCTCTGCAATCTCCAATGCTTGTGCTGATTTGGCTAGGCATAGGAAAATGTGAGACTAGTTTTACATGTCCCTTGCATGATTGATTTTTAAAGATCATCTTGCTTTCTCAGTTCATAGCTGTTGCTGCTCATCCTCGGGGATCTTCTCAGCACAAATTAGGTGCCCTACTTACTGGCAGAGGTGTCATTCAAATATGGTCTCTTCTTAACGTAAGTGGAGATGCGGAAGAGGCATCTTTACTGGACAAGCCTAGACAAAGGCGTGCAAATTCACAATCCCTAAAAGAGAAATCATCTCAGCCTCCAAGACCTAGGGGAAGACCTAGAAAGAAGCCCTTAGAAAGACCTTCTGATGACTCAAATTGCAACAGTCAATTCGGTCAGCCTCTTGCTGTTGACTTTCCGGAGAAGACACCGATATCATATACTTTAGATGGGGTTTCTGGGGTTCTCAATGCACAAATTGCAGGGAAAGATTCTGGCCGAAAAAGAAGAAGTAGCAAAGCAGCAGCATCCCCAAATACTGGTAGAAGGTTAGATAATGTCGGTGGTGTGGAAAGCTGTCATGTCGATGAACATGTGTCAATAATGACAGAAAAGGAGGAAAGATTCTTGCCCTGTATAAATCAGCAAGGTCAATCTGGCTTTAGAGCGTGTTCTGCAGGAAATAATGCTGTTGGAAGTAATAGCAGATCGAGTTCTGGTACTTTAATATCGGAGGATGTTGCCGCACCAAGGTTGGTGTTTTGCTTTTCTCACAATGGACAAGTTGCGTGGGACATGAAATGGCGGCCATTTGATATGCATGAAACCAAATGCACACATCTGATGGGCTATCTAGCCGTTCTGCTGGGGAATGGGTCTATAGAAGTGTAAGAGCTGTACATCTAGATTTATCCTTCTTTCATATACATTTGTGTGTCCTTTAACTATAGTGTTTTACTTCATTTGAATAACCATATGCCCACTCCATTAAGGTGAAATCTAAACTAATATCAGTGGAAAAAACACAGATGATCTAATTACTTTGATGGTAACTCATTTTGTCTTAAAAAAAAAAAAAAACTGCTGGATAATGTTCTTTGTTGTCTTTACTTTCTTGCATAAGTCTGCAGTGTTTTTGAAAGTGTTTTATGAGAGCATGACACAATTTTGTTGACATGTGATTTAGACCCTGTTGCACAGTTGAACTCTAGCTACAAGAGACTTGCTTTTACAAATTCCATGCTGAAATTGGGACACTATGGTTTTTCTGTCTTTCCTAAATAATAAATATCTTGGGATAATCTTTTTTACAAGTTTTTCTAGGGTACTATTTGCCCTATTTAATTCGAACCATCTTTTTTTGGATTGAACTTTGTTTGAAATGGAAAAATATATGTGGTATGGCATAGGTTATAGTCCCTCACAGAAAGGGAAGAACCGCACCTTTGTGGATGTTCAATGAGTGAGAGGAAATTATAGTTGTACCTTTGTTTAATCTCACAATCTTGCTGTTTAATTAGATTATATCTCACCATGTACCAGCTTTTGTATTGTGTCTTAGATAATCTATGTTAATAAGTGGCAGAAAAGAAGCTTTTACATATTGAAACGGGGAGTTTTCTGCATCTAGTTATAATAATTCTATGTTTCAAGTGCAGGTGGGAGGTTCCACTGCCTCAAACAGTGAAAGTTATTTATTCTTCTACTCAGAGGGAGGATACTGATCCTCGCTTTATAAAACTGGAGCCAGTATTTAGATGCTCAACACTTAAATCTGGTGGCATACAGAGGTAAAATATATGTTGATTGGAAAGCATTAGCTAGGGGTGAGCGGTTCCCGGTTCCGGTTCGGTTCCGTCTAGAACCTGGAACCTACCCTCGGGTACAGGTTCCTCATTTCTTGGAACCTGGAACCTACCCGTCAGAACCAAGAACCTGGAACCTACCCTGTTACAGGTTCCAGGGTCGGTTCCAGGTTCCAACAGGTTCTTTTTTTTTTTTTTTGTTCATTTTCAGATTTGAAAAGCTCTTTTCAAACAATTGACAGTTAGGCTCGTAGGATTAAAATAGCGCAACAACATGCATGATCAAGCACTGTTCAGAAAACTTCATTCATGAAGCAGCACATAAAACAGGGAATAGCATGCACAAAATCTTGGCATATCTGTACATGAATATCTCCATATCATAACCAAAACTTTAGATTGATGCATAAAATCCCAGAAACATCAGTTCAAGCACCAATCCAAGGAGGAGGTTGTCCAGATGTCATTGATAAACCTTGAACAGATAGATCACCCCAGGATGCAGCAGAGTTTCCTACCTGAAAAGCATTTTTAGTGGATACAGATACCATTGGAAGTCACAAAGTAATAATAATTTGAGCCTCCTCATTAAATATATGGAGCTATAGAGTAAAAATGAAATCAAGATAATGTTCCCTAGTATTACCCTCAAACTACTTCCGTGACATCGCCTAAGGGCTCTAAGGTTTCCACCATTCCTCTGAAAGAAGCTGATATCCCGAGATTGAGATCAAGACCACGGTCACCATCTGCATCAATTGCATCAGAATACTTCATCAACCTTTTGTACTTGACCGGAAACCAATCAATCTTTAGCCGTGAGGGAAATAAACAGGGCTGCAGGTCGAAAGACTCAGAGAAAAGAACCCAAGATCTAAAATGGATACACTTAAATCTTCTAAAACCATGACAACACTTCAAAAAAAGACAATCTGAGGTTTACTTTCACTGGCAATGTCAAACCACAGTATGAAAACAAATAACATGAACAAAAAAGATAAGTGCAACTCTCAGACGATGGCATTGGCTGCACTGGCAATTCTCAGCCACAGGTCTGCCCACTCTTTCTCGATCGGACCAGTAATGGCAGAACCTGAAAATTATTAGAAGAGGATGAGATACAAGGATCATGGAGAAACACTGTCCACAATAGCAACTCTGATTTAAAAGTCAAGCCAAAAGCTTTCATCAGTCAAATTCGTCTTGCCTCTAAAACCACACTATTTGTATCAGGAAGCCTAGTCCTATGAAAGTATCACTACTTTCCTTTCTATGGATATGTCAAAGCATGTAAATTCATGAAAACCTTTGCACGTTGTGAAGAGAACTATACCTTTCATTTCTCCTTTTGGATTCATAATGACCTTGGCATTATTTGCAAATGTAATTACTTACAGAGTCAGAAAACAAAACATACTGCCAGCACATAAGAAACGGGGGTTTACCTTGGGAACAAATCAGGTCCTTTTCCTTGACTGTCGATGAGACGACGTTGACAAAAAGGGCCAAGGATCACCCATCAACATGTGCTGGCTGATCTACTTCTTGTCGTGATTAGTTGATCGAAATGTCGTCGCTCCACCTTTTGGCTCCCGAGGGAGTGACTCTTCACCCTGGTTTCGGTTCATGTTCTGGACACGCCCCCGGCAGAGGTGAAGGTTCCTCGAAGGATCCTTAAAGTGGACTTGCGCTGGACGGCGTCCGTCAATGTTTCCTCCTCCTCCACCCCCCATCAGCTCAGACTACGTTGCTTGACCCTTTGCACGACTCGTACTACTGATGCAACATAACAAATGCATCTAATGTGCAATCACTTAATAGAGTGGTCCAGAAAACGAAAATAAAAACAAGTGAAAAGATGTCGTCGGTAGAGTTTGTTGAGCCCAGATGGAGCAAATGTCACAATAGAAGCAACGAGACATCTTTTAACGAAGGACACTCTCACTTTTCCAGACTCGTGACTAAATCAACCACAGATGTATGGTGGATACCTGACTAATTATGGCACGGATGGCGCGGCGAATACGGTGGCGGTCGCGACTCAACCCACGGCCAAGGGGGGAAGAGCTCGGTTCTGGCGGAGGCGGTGGCGATTTGAAGCAACGACGGCCTGAACAGCCGAGTGAGCGAGCGGCGGCAAGAGGTGGTGATGGTGGCTTGGGGACGGTGGCAGTGGCTCACGGCGGCAAGGGGCGGTGCGGACGGCGCGACAACTCGTTGGGCTCAACGGTGAGACGGCTCGTTGGACGAGCGGTGGATGGTGGTGGTTCGGTGGCCAAGAGGTGGTGGTGAGTAGGGCTTAGGGCGGCGGTGTGGTGGTGGGTTAAGCAGCGAGCGGCGGCAAGAGGAGGAGGAAGAAGAAAAAGAAGAAGAAGAAGAAGGGGTAGGGTTTCGGCCGAGAGAGGGGGAAAGGGAAGAGAGAGAGAGAGAGAAGAAAAGAAAAAGTTGGGGGGGGGGCAGGAAGTGACATGACGAGGGAAAAGGGTAGAAAAGAAAAGAGAGAGAGAGAGAGAGAAGAAAGGGAAAGTGGGGGAAGAATCCGCAAAGGGGGGAAATCTTGCGGGGGAAAAGTTAGGATTTTTTTTTTTTTGAATTATGACCGGTTCCGGTTCCGGTTCCCGGTTCCTTTTTAGGGAACCGGGAACCGGAACCGGAACGCCGGTTCCCAGAAAAAGGGAACCGGGAACCGGAACCGATCTCTTTAGAATCGGGAACCGAACCGGAACCTCCTCCGGGTTCCCGGTCCCCGTTACCCGGGAACCGTGCTCACCTCTAGCATTAGCGGAGTAATTTCTCAATTGCTAAATGACAATGTCTTTTGAAGTGAAGATTTTGATTATTGTTGAATGATCTGGATGGATTGCTACAAGAGTGGGGGCAGATGATTCCTTTCATCTGCCCCCTTGTAGTTTATTATGGTAGTTCTCATGATTTGATTTTTTTGGTTTTTGCTTTACCTGTTTCTTGTTGCCGTTGGCATGTAGTTGGTTGATAAATGGACTGAAGTGTCGTGTATAAATTATTGTTGTTACCCTATGATTTTCGTAAACTTCTGAGTTTCTTTTGTTATAGCACTTCCATTCAGCCTGCAGCCTATATATAGTTAAGTTTGCATTTGTGGCATGATGTAGGGATGTTATGTGATACAGAGACTCAAGCCTTGTGCAGATTGTGCTTTGATTAGATGAGGCAGAAAGTATCATAATGTAGTTTTGTCTCTTTGAAAAAATTATGTTAAGAGAGCTTATATATTATTCATACTAGAGTTAGATGTCCAAGGATTAGATGGGTTCAGGCATGGTGCTCATGTTTCCGTCATTCATGTGCAAATTGTATGCTTTTCTATGTCCTGTTTTCTGTTTCAAGATCTCGCTAGTGGGGTGAGATGGGGACAGCTACATCACAAATCCAATACTCCATGATCTCAAATCTTTATTAGGCTAAAAGAGAGCAGAAAGACAAATCTGGCAAGAATATGATGTCTTGGTCCTTGTGTCATTTGTACTACTCTAAGATAGAGCAGCCTCTTTGGGCCAAATCTACCTAGAGGATCCTTTAGTTTGCCTATTTTCTTTTCAATTATCTGGATCAATCATGATTCGGCCATCACTTAATCATGTTACTTGGCTCTAGAGGCAGCTGCTGGCTTGAAGCCTTGAACTTTTGCAGAACCCTATACTCCTAATAGAACCTCTGCACCGGTTTTATGTTTTTCTTTTCTTAAAAGTGGTTGGTTAAGTGGTAGCTCTAAAAGTGAATCTTTTTTAATTCTTTGCACAGCATCCCGCTGTCTGTGGAATGGTCGACTTCTCACCCACATGAATATTTGCTTGTTGGGTGCCATGATGGAACGGTATGCCTACTAATGTCATTATATAATGAATCTGTTTCTTTTCAGGCTATAGTTTGAATTCCTGTATGAAAGTCTAACTTAATATCTTCCTGGTGAAGCAAGTACTTGAATTCATTTGACTCAATGTTTATTCTTTTTCTTCTTGTAAAATAACTTAAATGAATGAACTTTTCACCATTAGGCAAAATCTTCCATTTTCTTTCCTATTGATATGTATTCACATAACCGTAAGAATAATGCCAATCATTTTGATTTGGTAGGACAATTTTTTATGTACTTAGGAGTTCCTATGTCAGTATAGGTAATGAACACAATTTTTAAATTTTAGGAATATAGAAGCACAGAAGGATGTTATTTTGTGTATTCTCTTCTTAATTAGGAATATAGAACATAGAAGGATAATATTTTTGTGTATTCTCTTTCCCATTTAAGTATGTTCATTCCTTTTCAAAAGTGTCGAGAATCCTAGGAATGTTATGGCTTTAAGAGTTCCTAGCTTTTGAGCATGTGTAGGGAATATGGACATACTTTCATGTATGATTTTTAATATCAAAGAGGAGATTACTTATGTAACTACGGTAATGCTATTGTTTTATCTTCTTCTCCAATGAAGAGCTTCAGCTCTCTCTTTTGTCATCATAACTGTGAGTTCTGCAATTTGTTGCACCACCTCAACGGTTCATTTTTCTCCTTCTGCAAAATGGTTCTGTACGCTAGTATGAAATGTCCAGACAATATGAATTTTGATTTAATCCCTTGGTTTGCCGAAGATCTTTCAATTATTTTATGGTTCAGGAGAAAGTGTTTGCTGCTTGAATCGCTTGGCCTACCAGTGGGCCTCGTAGACCAAGCCTTGGCATAGAAACTATCCATCCTTGAGGGAATATTTTGCTCAAGGGGGTCCGCAGGGCTTTCTTCTGTTTTCTCTCATCTGCCTGGCCTGTGCTTCTGTCCCATTGTACCGATTCTCAGGCCAAAGTGCCGCCATTTATCCAACATTTAGAACTCTCATGATGCAACTTGAAGTGGCACATGGCTTGCAACAAGGAGGTTTACATCCTTAAGAAAGAAGCCATTTCTAACTTATGTCTCTGGATTATTTGGATCTAATCACCACTTGTTTCTTTGATTGAGCTGCTCATCTTTATCTCAGTGCCTTTCTAGTTTATATTTTTTTATTGAACACCAAACTTGTGACATTCAGGTAGCTTTGTGGAAATTCTTTGCAAGTAATTCATCCAAAGGTAGTTGGCAATTTGTCTGTCGGTTCCCTTCTGATTGTCAAACTTTTTGGTCCATTGGCACTTGCATTTATTTTTATTAGTGTATTAATCAAATTTATGCTTTTGAATTGCAGATACAAGGCCTTTGCTTCATTTCACTGCAGATACAGTTCCTGTCAGAGCAGTTGCTTGGGCCCCTTTTGGAAGGTGACTTTTACTTCAGTTGTATGTTTTTTGTTCCTTTTGGATTGTCAGTATGTAAATGTTAGGTTGTCTTTTATTTGCTGCATAAAATTGTTGAACTTCAATAATTAAAACTTTAGTACTTCTGTAAGCAATGAAAAAAGGGCTTAAAAGAGTGAACTTTTGAATAAGGCTAGATGTCTCATATTATTAGAGTTGTCCCACAAAGAAAAGGCAAAAACAAAAGCAACAACATGCCAGACCATCTTTCTGCCGATGTAATTCCCTAGCTGGAAAGGAAACAAGGCAGACCATCTTTCCGCTGATGTAATTCCCTAGTTGGAAAGGTAACAAGGCAGAAAATTTTAGATTTAGTTTTTTGATTATTATTGATCTTGAGAGGGTCAATCAGGCAGTGCATGGAGGATGCTGCCCAGGCACATAAAGAATGACAGAATGTTCAAGAACGTCTATTGACTCATGCGTATGGTGTGTTCACCTTGCCCAGCTGGTAATTATGGACCAATCAAAACATAGTCAGAAGGATAAGAAGGCACAACGGTTGCCTTGTTTTTACAGAATTGGTAATCATGCGTTCAGCTCTCTGGAGACAGTGTGCCAAAGCCACAGTTTTCCCTATTCTTGCAGCTGCCAAGTCCTGTTGTACAATTTTAGTGCAACATAGACGATTCATTAAGAAAAGAGAAGGCCATTCTAGTTGGAGATTATCTCCTATACTGATCCCTATTGTTACAACTGGAAAGTCACTATTTTGGGGTGTGTTGATGACTATTTGAGAAAAGGGAGCCATTCTAGTTGGAAGTTATAGGTCCTCCAAAATGTTATCCTAGTTGGGCTCCCTTCCCATTTCATTAGCCATTTTAGCTGGAGCTTAGGTCCTGGCTCTGTCTAGGTTGGTTTCACCTCTCCTTTTTTCTACTTTTAAACATTTTGTCAAATGACAATATTTTTATGTGTCCATTTGTCTGCAAAGTCCATTTAGGGTGATCTGATCTGGGAAATAGAGCTTCAGATCATCTTAACTAAAGCGCATCATAGTGTTGGGTCTATTGTTAATAATAAAATGAGCCAACACTGGTATATCGATGGACTGGTTTGAGTACAACTTTTGCTTTTTAGCCTTACAATATCATATATTTTTGGGGAATAAAGATATCTCAATTCCATTTTAATGTACAATTTCTTCATTTTATGAATGTTGATAAATTTAGAATAGGTATAAATTACTGCATACTATTAGAATAGGTATAAATTACTGTATTTTATGATTTATTTTCATTACGATTGTGAAGACTACTTAGTTTGACCTTGCTTTGTCATATTTTAAATTTTTAATAGACATATGTATTTTAAGTAATACTTTTATTGGAATTTAAACATTTTGCAGTGATCCCGAGAGTGTAAATGTCATAGTCACTGCTGGACATGGAGGCATTAAGTTCTGGGACATGCGGTATGTTTGGTAACTTATTGTTGACTTCTTTATAATCCATGTTAAGAGATTCTCCGTGTCTTAATACAATTTCTAGAATGGCCACTTTTCTGATAAATATGTACTTGCACGAGAACATTAGGATTCATGTTGAGTTCTGATGATGGTTCAACAGGGATTGATGCCTATGCTAGAACTGTTTGTGTCTGTAGAGTAGGCTAAAGGCTTAACAACAACTAATCCAACTTATATAAACTCTTCTGATATTAAGCACATGGAGCTAATGAATGCATCTTTTAATACTCTCTCATCACGGGAGATTGGCCATTATTGTTCAAACCTATCTAATAACTAAGCTTGCTAGTCTGTAGAAATAAAACTTCATTCTTATTTGATTGATCAGAAATGCTACTTCTGTCGAAGGTTGCAAAACACACTACGACAGACAGACAAAATCCATTTGCTCATGGTTTTCATAGAGTTGCAGAAAGTATATGATAGGCTCTTAGAAAGAGTGTTAGATGGTTTTGAATTGGAGAATGTGGCACATGTTTATTGTATATAAAGCTAGTAGTGATGTGCGTATGCAGTTACGAAAATTAACCATTGATGATAGGTTACATTACGTTTAAAAAAGAAGAAGTCATTGTGTCATTGTTATGGTCAGTGGTGAGGTCATTGAGAAGTAATTGGGTGACATTTCATGGGGTATCCTTTTCTAATTGTATACTGCTAGTAGATGAAGATGGGGCATGGATTCATGTTGCTTGAATTTTGGAGGGAAGTTTCAGAATCTAGGATGAATACAAGAAAAAGCATTTTATATGATGATACACCCTGTGGTAGTGATGACTTAGTATAACCAACCAATAACTATTGTCCGCATGCTATGAATCTTACTCTACTTGGCATCATGTGTGTGCATCTTATTTTTGATTGGTTGGTTACAACACATCTTTGCAATGTGTGTCCTTATATGAAAAATACCAAATACAGTATTTTGATTATTTGTAAAGGAAGGAAGAGGTTCATATGAAACTGGGGTTGAGATTTGGAGTGAAATAAGTAATTATCTTGGATCAATTATCTTGATGGAACTACCGTTAAGAAAAAGAAAATCGCGATGGAAGTAACATAAACATAATCCAAGGAAAATGGATGAAGTAGAGAAGTGTATCTAGTATTTTGTGCAATCAAGGGATGCCACTTAAGGGATAGATCAGACCTAAAAAGACATTATTAGAAGTTTAAGGAAATAAATGGACTACTTGGATCCTTCAGAAGTCTTGCTACGAAAACCGAATGAAATAACTTAAGGATTGAATTAGCCGATCTCACACACTGGGAAAAGGTTGTTGTTTCTGTTGTTGTAGTAGTATTATCACTAGGCTTGTTCTTGTTGTTATTGTTGTAGTATTATTAAGGTGGTGGTGGTGGTGGTGGTGGTGCTTGTTGTTGTGATATTGTTATTGGATTTAGAGAGGTTTTTTAGTTTTATTTTTTCATTTTCTAGAAATATTAGTATGCATTCATGTCTGAAGCTTTGTGTGTGGTAGGAAAAAATTTACATTTTGTTTTTGCTAGTCAGTCAAACTGAACTGGCAAAGTAGGAAAAAGCTTTTGGGCAGGTATACTGGAGGCATGACAACAGCCAATTGAATGCCTAAATATTCAATCAAGTTCTTGCTCTAATGCCTAATATGCTAATTCTTTTTTGTCCAGTACCTAATATGCTAATTCAAGCATACTGTTTTTTACCAGATTTTAATGTTGAGGCCATGGTTCGGATTTTGGTTGTAGTAAACATGAATAAACTGGGCTTGCAATGAAAAATATAGATTGGAGCCTGTTTGGAGATCCTTAGGATTTTGTTTGTGAATTTCAGTTAAGAAGCGACTTTTAACTTACCTTACCTATGATTCTTAAATTACAAGGTGGAAGGAGTAATGTGAAATTTTCACACTAGTGGCTTTTCTGCATATATGCAAAATTTTGTTGTAAGCCTACTCTTCACACTTTAAAGGGCAACTTTGGGATCACTTGCTCATTTATTTTCAATTGGACCAAAATTGAATGACAATATAATGGAGGTTGCTTTTTCATACTTCTAGTCTTGGCTTCTGCCAGTGGGCTTTTGACTGGTTTTGGACATTAAAATAAATCATGAGGGCTGACAAACCAGCTGCAGGTGTTCTTGTGGTTCTGCTATGGTTATTGGTTATAGTATATCTGTTCGTTCATATTTTTTAGTGACAGGAGATTATGTTGCATGGTATACTTGATAAGTTACACCTGGTTGTTGGCAGTGATCCATTTCATCCCTTGTGGCACATTCATTCTGCACCCAAGAATATCCTTAGCCTTGATTGGCTGCCAGATCCTAGGTATACTTGTTACCGCACATGCTAAAGCATGTCTTGTAGCCTTGACATTTTCTGTTGCAAGTGCTGAAGTATCAACCTTTCTCTTTCAGATGTGTTCTTTTATCATTTGATGATGGAACAGTGAGATTGCTTAGCTTGTCAAGGTCTGCATATGATGGTCCTGTCACTGGAAAACCTCTCTGTGGCACGAAACAAAGGTTGCATACATTGTACTGTTCATCCTTTGCCATCTGGAGTGTTCACGTCTCAAGACATACTGGTATGCTTCTAATTTTTGTTCCAATGTTTAAAGTTAATTCTTTATTGGGCACTTAAAATTTTTCTGTTGGAAGCACCTCTATAATTGCACCTCTGTTAATATTGTTTGTCTTACATTTTGTCCTAAAAAGATTGATTGAATTTATTGTCTCAGCTCTATCGTTACTCCCTAAACAAGAACAGTTCACTGCAAGCTTAAATTTTTATGTTACTACTATCTTCTTCTAGTGATCTTACCCACTTAGATTAACTAGCCACTTCCTGGAATTTAATTTGAATAATCAGGGATGGTTGCCTATGGTGGTGCTGATGGAAACGTTTGCCAATTCCAGGTCAGATTGAATCTCCTCTGCAAAGTCCTATTTAATGTTTTCTTAGTGAAATGTTCTCTTTAGATAGACGTTCCTGAAATCCTCCATCCTTGTTCGCTCATCATGTCTGATTATGGGATTTGAGGTGTCATGTTCAAGGCTTGTAGTGCACATTTGAACCTCATGGGCATCCTGGGTCACAATCGGGACTTATGGGTCAACTGACTGTTTGCTGTGTGACACGAAGGAAGATTAAAGGAAAGCATGGCAAGATCCAAAACCAACAAAAGTAAACAAAAAAACAAGCGATTCACATGGCATATATGTATGATCCAAGTAATCTACTTGTATCGAATTCTGTCTCCTGTCTTTTCAATGATATATGAGAATTAGTGATCACAAATTAAATTTGCAAGTGCTGCAAGGTTGAGCAAGTTTTACAAGCTTTGACTGCAAGACAGGATGCCCACATCACATGTTTTAACATTTTGTAATATAAAAGTCTATATGTGACAGTTCAGCAAAACTGCACTCTGATTGTATTCGCTGTGATCAGCTCACCTCCAAGGCAGTGGACAAGGATCCATCACGACACCGAGCCCCACATTTCCTGTGTGTGTCTGTTGCAGAGGAGGGATCGGCCATTGCACTTAACATGTCGCCATCAGATACTCCTGTCACACTAGGAAAACAACTTAAGGGGACCCCAAGTTCAACGCATGAAATGCTATCTGCATCTCCTGAGGTGGAAGAAGCCATGGAAAATGAGGAGGAAGGACCAACTCCTGACGACCAAATACTAGGTATATGGCTGACCCTAGTAATATCTCGTGAATTTTTTATTGGAGAACTTGCGCATAAATACTATTCAGGAGTCTTTCAAGTTTCAATCTTTTTTTCTTCTTTTTCTGTGGCAGCACTGTGCTATGGTGATGATCCAAGTGTGGAAACGGGATGGGAGGAGACATTGGCATCTTTCAAGAGCAAAAAAAACCAAACCTCTGGGAAGCTTAATAAGAAGAGGCCACGGGTTGAGATGCAAAGGGACAGAGAGCCAGAGACAGTTCCTGAGGGAGCAGAAAATGCGGTTACTTTGACAGAATTCGAGACTTTTCCTCCTAAGATTGTGGCGATGCACAGGGTGAGATGGAACATGAATAAAGGTAGTGAGAAATGGTTATGCTCTGGTGGTGCTGCTGGAATATTGAGGTGTCAACAGATAAATACGTTGAGTACAGATCGTAAATCAAAATGGAAATGAGGAAACAGAGATTTTCACCAGTCTGGTAATTTGAGGCTTCATATTCAGTTTTTGGTGCTGATGCAAATACGTGATATAGCGTTTCCCTCTTAGGGTTAGTAAATATGCATCAAAGCTTTATCTGGGAGGTTTCTTGAAGATTATAGTTAAGCTTGCCCGTTGGCATGGAACAACACTTGCTACAATGGAAGATTTCTTATTGTATCTCATTGATTTTTCAGAAAGGCTACGACCATCGGTTGTAAATGGGTCTATATAAGACTAAGAGGATGCGTCTGGCAATGTCGAGAGATACAAAACCCTACTTAGCTCATTCTGACTCTGGTTACCGCAGGCAAGATAAAAATTTTAAGTCACTTGCCAATACATATTCCGGTATGCTACATGAAACAAAAAGAAGGGATTGGAAGAAGTCTCTTATATCGTTCGCATAGAGATTCATAGAGATAGATCTCAAAGATCATTAGGAGTATCTCAAAAGGGTCTCCATTCAACGTAAGATTCTTATCCTAAGTTAGTGGAATTTTGATCGGTTCTGAGGTAGGATCATGTGGAGCATATGGAAATTGTTATTTCATCAAGTATTTGCCGTACATTTTTTTTTATCGTGGGGACGTTATGTCTACACCAACATTTATTTGCCTGGGTTCATTTCCCGACTTTTCTATGAAATTACTTGCTTTGTTTCATTCAAGTCATTCACCAACATTTTTTTAATACTTCTTAGTTACCAACTATTTCGATAATGTTCTTACAAAAAAAAAAAAAAACTATTTCGATAATGTACCTAGATATGGATCTACGAACTCTTTAGATGAATGCTGGCAAATTATTAGGAATAGTTGGTAAATTAGGAAAAAGACAAAAAAAAAGTGAACTTCGGTAATTTCGTATAAGAATTAATAACTCAACACGTTAGTGACATCTGAAAATAAAAGTCGGTGAATTTGAAAATTTAAAATGATGCTAGTGCTTTCTTAAAAGTGTTGGTAAATGACAAACGGATAATAGGTTAAGCGAATTGCTAGCCAAACTTGATGTTACCGACAATATTTGACAGTTACCAATGCTTTTACGAATTTACTGTCAATGCAAATGGTTCTGGCTTTTCTGACCAAAAAAAATAAAAATGGTTCTGACTTTTAACCCACGGAGTTTACGAATTTACTATTGATGCAAATGATTCTGATTTTTAACCCACGGAACACAAGAATTGTCCTGCATTTTATGAATTTACTATCGATGCGAATGATTCTGATTTTTAAGCCACGGAACACAAGAATTGTCCTGCATTTTATCAGCACAGATTCGCTGTGCTGATTGAAGGATTCATCATATATGCTTGGCTGATGTCGCAGTTTACAAATTCTGAAGACACCGGAAGGTAGAGATTTTGAGAGGGGAAAAAAAGAGATTAATAATACATAAATCTCAACCTCAAAATTTTATATTTATAAAAAAATTTATTCTAAATTAATTTTTTTGATAAAAAATCCGAAATTAGTACATTCATAACAAATCTATCTTCTGTTAAATTGGATTAGTACCACGAAAACAACATATATGATAAACAGAAGACAAAACCCTAAATTAATACTTTCTTTAATTGTCACGTGTTATTCAACTTAATAATTTAATGTTAAAATTTAACGAAAACTAACGAAGAGTAAATTTGATACAACTATACTAGTTGAGATTTTTCATGGTATTAACAAAGAGAAAAAACACAATAAAAGGACTACAAATTGAGGATATCTATGATGATTACCTTAATTCACTCGAAGAAAACCGGAGTAGATGAACAACCTTGTTAATAGTCTAATCACGCAGAATGTTCACTTCAAATTATGGGCAGGTGCAGGATCATTTCCTTCACTTTTCAATTGGCAAATTCCTAGAAGCAAGAGAGATCTCGCTGCGCTAGCAATCATGTTTCTTTTGGTCTCCCTATGAGGAAGAGAATCTGCCTCCTCAACTATTTGGACAAGGTCGCACTTGGCTGCTTAAATCAAAGAGGCCTCTCTAATTACCAATTTTTAATGTTTCTGTGCTCTAGGATGTGACAGGACATGGAAGAAAATTACTCTAGATTTTAAGTTATCACTCCTATCTTCATGCTTCGATTCATGCACATATGAAACGCCTAAAATAATGGCAAAATTGGTGTTGCAGTTCCTGTTGATCCCAGGATCCCCAGGTATCCAAGCATCACTAGCCAAACCTCACCTGGCAAAGCCCAATTGCACGGAATAATTCGAAAACTGTCATTCCCTTCTCCTCTGGAATAGGACCCGGGTAGCTCTTGGATGATTGGTATGAGATTCTGTGCTAGCAAAACAACATGGTTCCTCTGTTAGAAATTTTGCGAAAAACCATGATCTTGATAATCAGGATCAAATGTGGAAACATGTAAATTCTAAACTAACCTCTAGCCATTGATGACATCAAAAACAGATACACGTAGCTTGAATGATTGTGAATAGGCACTTCTAGTCAATTGCCATCTTGATGTTGATGGTGTGTTCTCCAATTATCAGATAATCAGAATGATGAGAATAATAAGAGGATTTGGCTTAGATAACCTGTTTATATGCCTATACAAATGCTAATAGATATTGTCTTCCATTAAGACTATTCTTTGTAGATATGGACAATCATAGTTATCAATAACTAGATTTGGATAATAAATCCTTAATGAAATCTAATGTGGGCAATTTAAACTAAATGTGGGATCATATTAAATAAAATTATAACATCCTTTACTATATAAGATGGGATGATCAGCATTAGGCTTCTTGTAATTTACATTGTGAGACATGGTGAAGGTTGGGGCCACTAAACTACCTCTAAATAACAAAATCAAAAGCTTTCGACAATCACAATGCTAAGAAACCAAACTTTGACACTAAACGAGGTTTAACTCAAATTAATTTCTTAAACAACCTAAACAGTGCCAAACTATGATTAATATTCAAGGACCATATTCATTTGGGTTATATACATTGGAAGTCCTAAAATTTGTCAAGAAAATACAATTAAGTCCTAAAACTTGTTATGAAACTACAATTGAATCTTAAAATTTTCAAAAAGTGCAATCAAGTCCTAAACATCCTAAAAGTTGTCAAATTGGTCCAATCAAGTCTTTCCTTTAATTGCAAATTTTGAAAAAATTAGCATATGATTACATTTTCATGACAAGTTTAAAGATTTGATTGCACTTTTTGAATATTTTAGAACTCAATTGTACTTTCTAATAAGTTTTAGGACTTTATTGCCCTTTTTGAAAGTTTTAGTACATAATTACACTTTCGTGATAAGTTTTAAAACTTCCACTATACTTATCCCTATTCATTTTAAATAGAAAACTGTGAGTAACCAAGTTGATCAATATAAAACATAAAGATTGGCAATGAAATATAAAATTTTGTGGCAAAAAGCAAAGACATTGAACAATAGTTAATCTAATGTGGACAAGGAAGAATTCATATGATTTTGGTCTAGGACAAATTAAAAAGATCTGAACCATCTAATGAACAATTTAAATTGGTATGAAAGGAATAAATATCTATACTCAAATGTATTTAATGAGTTGTAAGACAAAGGAACCTAAAAAAGCCATCCATCTTGTTAGCGCTCCTAATCTTTTCTGATGATGACAAAGTTATCTCCACATTAATGGAAATATCACACTTGTTTGCTTAAATTGGTGTCTTTTACCTTCAAGCTTTGATATTTCTATCCTCAAGGAAGTATCTATGTTAAAATAAGTCTCTAGTTTAAGTGAAGAGAAGAAACTTTCCTAATTCAAGTAGGTTTCCTATTTGAATAGCTTTTCTAGTTGAATGATTTCCTAGTTGGAGAATGTTTCCTCTTTTGGATCCAACTTGTCTACATACAAGAAGGGTGACTTCTTATGAAGTGCATCAAAGATAAAATTTTGGTTGCGAATTATGTTGAAGAAAACATCCTTTAGTGTTTTGAAGTTGACAAAACGTTTCCATTAGTCTAGTCTGAAGACTTGCAGACTCTTCCATCAAAGTCTGAAGACCTCCGAACTGCTAGACTCAAGACTCAAAGTCCATCCTCATCGACAATTTCTAGACCATCGAAGAAGGCTTATCCGAAACGAAGTATTTCGTTAAAGATTTGATTCTGTCGTTTAAAGAAGATCTCTTGGCCGGATATAGCATGTCGGAATCCATTATTCAATCACGATTAATTCAGGAATTTTGGATCCATTGATTAGCGAAGTATACTTGGAAGGTTCTACTTATGAAAACCTAGATCCTGATTGTATGGGCGAGCAAGATTGATGGGCTATCGTCATGTTCCTTAAATAGCTCGAAAATCTTCCTAATTGATTCTGTCCAACGGGTAAATTGGAAGAATTCCTTTGGTAAGTGCCAACAGGTGTGTTGGCATAAAAGAGTATATAAGGAAGACATTCCAGTTGTTTGAGTAGGTGTGTTATAGAAGAATTCCAAAATCTAAAACTCCTTGTTCTTAGTCAATTAAACTGTTGAGTAAAATCTTGTACGCAAAAGAGAGTCTATATCTTTGAGAGACCTTGAGGAAGTGTAGTAGAGTCTCTACATTGTGGAATCAAGGAAGAGCTTTACTATAACAATTCTTTTGTTCATAGTGAAATCCAGCCGATGGGCTGTTAGTGCGAAAGAGTGGACATAAGCTTGGATTAAACCGAACCACTATAAACTCTGTGTTCATATTCTCTTCCCTACGCTCTTTTACTTTGATCGTAACTCGATTTGTTTACAAGAGTCTAATTTGCTTTTGAAAATCTATTGCTGATTTAAATTACACACTTCACCTAAGGGAATTTATTTTTACATCTATTCACCCCCTTTTAGGTGCTCGTACTAGCATTCACAATTGGTATCAAAGCCTGTGTACTTATTTAAGTTGAAGTGTTTTACTTCAGAGTTAAAGATCCATGGCCAGTATATTGGCTCCAGGATTGGTTGAAGGGCAAAGCAATACTAGACCGCTTTATTTTGATGGAAATGAATACAACATATGGAAAAATAAGATGAAGGCATTCTTAAAATCAAAGGATCTTTGGAATGGGATGTGGTGGATAAAGGAATCATTCCTAAAGTTGCACCTGTCTCAGAAAGAAGAAAAGAAGCCGTTGAGTCTAGTGAAATGATTTAAGAAGAGATAACTAAGAGACAAGCTCTTGATGCAAAAGCAATTTATTCCTTATATTGTGCATTATCTCCTACTGAATATAACAGAATATCTTCTTGTATTACAGCTAAAGATGTCTTGGATAAATTACACATCACCTATGAAGGAATTGATCGAGTGAAAGAAACCAGAATTAACATTTTGCTTGGTCAATACAAAGCATTCAAAATGAAATCAAGATAATCTATCACTAACATGTTTAGTCATTTTATAGAAATCGTGAATGGTCTTGAAAATCAAAGTCAACCAATTTCTGATCCCATGAAAGTGAACAAGCTACTACGTGGACTCTCCAAGGATTGGAATCACATAAAGACCTCAAGAAAGGAGAGACAAAGAATTATGCCACTTTCTGTTGATGAATTGGTTGGGACTCTTCAATCTTATGAAGTGGAGCGAATCAACGAAGATAAAGATCTAAAGGTAAGAAATCCATTGCATTAAAATCTAATGATGATTCTAATGTCACAGATTCTGAAGATGATATTGATGATGAAGAGCTTATTCTCATGATAAGAAGATTTAGAAAGCTAAACAGAAAGGGGAGAAGATTTAATCCAAAGAAACAAAGTTTTTAAAAGCAACAATCTAAGTTAGTTGAGGATGATGAATCCAATAAATATGTAGTTTGCTTTGTATGTAAGAAAAAGAGATACATCAGACTCAACTGTCCTATTCTCGGGAAAAAAAAAGGAAAAGTTGAGAAATATCAAAAGGCACTTAAAGCAGAAACTTGGAGTGATACAGAATGTTAGGAAAGTTATGATGATTATGCCAATATTTATCTCATGGCAAAATCAGACTCAGATTCAAACTTCGAGACAGACTCAGATTTAGACAGTGGATTCAAGGTAAGTAATTTGAATATCCCTACTAGAGTCTTTAGATACATTGATGAATTGTGTCTTAATATCAAAACTTCTCTCAAAAGGATTTTCGAACTTAAAAGAGAAAATTCTACACTAAAACAGCAAGAAAATGTTTGGAAAGAATAAGTCAAAAGTCTAGACAAAAGTGTTATTACTTTGAAAGAAAATGCAGATAATCTCTCAAAAGAAAATACATTCTTGAAAAATGCATTCTTAAGTATTTCTAAAAGATTTTCTATAGGATTTGAAAAACTTGAAAAAATTCTTTAAGCACAAAGACCTTACTTCAACAAATCAGGTTTATGAATGACTGCTGAAACCATTCCTCTAATTGATTTTCCTAAAATAAATGAAAGAATTAAGCAAAGACCTACAAGAGATGCTTACAAAAATCATTTCCAAATTTTTTTTTGTAAAACCAGTAGGTTGTAATGCTCTTAAATGTTCTAAGTGCAATGGCTCAAATCATTTTGAGAAAGAATGTCATATGGTTTGGAAACTTGTTAAGAAGGTATAAGCAAAAATCTTATATTACACTAAGACCAATGGACCCAAGAAAATATGGGTACCAAAGAAAGCTTGAGTCTCTTTTCTAAATTCAAGTCACTATTAAGAAAAAAAATGTTAAATGGTACCTCGATAGTGGATGCTCAAGGTATATGACAAGAGATTCAAATTGCTTCATAAAGTTTGTTCAAGTTAATGATGGAAAAGTCTCTTTTGGAGAAAACAGCAAAGGAAAAATTGTGGGATACGGAATTGTAAAGATTGGAAGCCTCACGATCAGTAATGTTTCCTTAGTGGAAAGACTCAACTACAATTTGCTAAGTATTAGCCAACTGTGCAACACCGGTTTCAAAATCAACTTTCAAGAGGGAATATGTTCATGAACCAGTAAAGAATCATCTCAGTCTTTCACGGGTCGAAGATATGGAAATATCTATCTCTTGGATGTCAAACCAGATGAAAATCAATGCCTAATCTCAATTCAAGAAGAAGCAAGCTTATGTCACAGAAAATTTGGGCACATCAACATGAAGCAAATAGCCAAAATTTTAACAAAGAAACTTGTTCGTGGACTACCTAATATGTCATACTAAAAGTCTGATCTATGCACACTATGCGTGTTGAGAAAACAGGTAAGAAACTCATTCAAACCAATAAATCAAGTTTCCACTAATCATGTACTACAACTCTTGTATATGGATCTCTTTGGACCAACTAGAACTCAAAGTATTGGAAGTAAGAAATACTGTTTAGTGATTGTGGATGATTATTCATGATTCACTTGGGTATATTTCCTGGCAAGTAAGTTTGAAACATTTTCTTATTTTACAAAGTTTGCTAAAAATGTCCAAAATGAGAAATGATATGTTATTTCAAGTATACGAATAGACCATAGAGGTGAATTTGAAAATGAAGACTTTACAAAATTCTGTAATGAATATGGTTTTCAACATGTGTTCTCTTTACCATATACTTCAGAGCAAAATGGAGTCGTGAAAAGAAAGAATAGGTCGCTTCAAGAAATGACTATAACTATTTTAATATAAAGTAATATCTCTTTTCGTTTTTGGACTGAAGCAGTTTCTACAGCATGTTATATTATTAAAAGAGTCTTTCTAAGGCCTATTCTTGAGAAAACTCCTTATAAGTTATTCAAAGAAAAGAAGCCCATTGTTTCATATTTTCATGTGTTTGGATGTAAATTTTTTATATTGAAAAATGCAAATGATCGAATTGGTAAGTTTGAAGAAAAATTAGATGAAGGTATTTTCCTTGGATATTCTATCACAAACAAAACTTACAGAGTTTACAACAAGAAGACTCAATCTGTGGAGGAATTGATGAATGTCAAATTTTAAGACTTTATGCAAAATTAATCAATTCACACTCATCTTGAAGAATCTGAACCTGCTCTAGACTTTACAAAGTCTAAATCTCCAGAAGCAACTCAACCTTTGGAAGACAAGCAACAAATGATTAACGAAGATTCAAATTAGGAAAAAGATCAACAATCTGACAAATCAACCAGTAACTGGAAGCATAAGTCCAGTCATTCCAAAGATCTCATTATTGGTGATATTAATGAAGGAATTCGCACAAGATTCAAAAGGCGCAAAGAGTCTATTGCTATGGCTCTTATTTCTAAAATAGAACCCAATAGCATAGAAGAAGTTTTAACTAATGAAAGTTGGATTGAAGCTATGTAAGAAAAACTCAGGCAATTCAGCATCAATAATATCTGGGAATTGACTCATAAACCGAAAGGTAAATCCATCATTTGAGCTAAATGGTTTTCAGGAACAAGATGAACGAAAAAGGAAAAGTCCTAATAAACAAAGCAAGACTCGTGACAAAGGGATATACACAAGAAAAAGGGATAGACTATAATGAGACTTACGCACCAGTAGCAAGGTTAGAAGCAATTAGATTATTACTTGCTTTTGCTTGTCATAAGAATTTCAGGTTATTCCAAATGGATGTCAAAAGTGCTTTCCTAAATAGATTTATCCAAGAGGAAGTCTATGTGGAACAACCACCTAGTTTTGAAGACCCAAAGAAACTAGATTATGTATTCAGATTGAAAAAGACCTTATATGGTTTAAAGCAAGCACCTCGAGCTTGGTACGATAGACTAAGTAAGTTTTTAATTAAAAATGGTTTTGTCAAAGGTAAAGTTGATACTATATTGTTTATCAAAAGAGTAAGCAAAAGTTTTTTACTTGTTCAAATTTATATTGATGATATTATTTTTGGATTTTCTAATGAAAGTCTGTGCAAGAAATTCTCTAAGTCTATGCAAGATGAGTTTGAAATGAGCATGATGGGTGGACTAACCTTCTTTCTCGGGCTTCAAGTGAAACAACTGAAGGAGGGAATCTTTATTCATCAAGAAAAGTATGCCAAAGAACTTGTTAAAAAGTTTGGTCTTGAAAATTGCAAAAAAACCGATATACCAATGTCAAGTTCATTGAAGATAGACAAAGATGAAGGAGGAAAGAAAATTGACCAGAAGTTATACAAGAGTATCATTGGTTTACTTTTTTATTTAACTACTTTTAGACTTGACATTTTGTTCAGTGTTTGTATTTGTGCCATATTTCAATCAGACCCTAAAGAATCTCATTTAAGTGCTGCAAAACGTGTTATCAAATACATTGCCTCAACTTCAAATTTGGGTCTCTGGTATCCTAAAGAATGAGACTTTACTCTTCTTGGATACTCAGACGCAGACCTAGCCGAATGCAGAGTTGATAGAAAGAGTACCTTAAGCACATGTCAACTACTTGGAAGCGGGACAGTATCTTGGTTTTCAAGAAAGCAAAGTATAGTAGCTCTTTCTACAGCAGAAGCAGAGTATGTAGCTCTTGGAAGTTGTTGTTCACAAATTTTGTGGATAAAACAATAGTTAAGAGACTTTGGAATTGAAGAGTTATGCACTGAAATCAAATATAACAACACTAGCGCAATCAATCTCACCAAGAATCCGATTATTCATTCAAGAGTAAAACATGTAGATATTCGACATCATTTCATTAGAGATCATGTTCAAAATGGAGAAGTTTCGATTCAGTTTATTAATTCAAAGAATCAACTGGCGGATATATTTATAAAGCCTTTGGAGAAAAATCAATTTGAAGATATTCGTTCCAGATTCAATATCTTAAACTCTAAAGAAGTTCATACTCAGGACTGAAAGTCTAAAGGCACTCAGACTCAGATAATCAAGATCTATGGCTGTAAGTTATTTTTATTAGAAACTCATCTTTCGGATCAAACCTTGAAAAGGTACGATCATTTATCCAAAATTAATTGGTGTTATTTTCCCAATTTTCGTGATTAGTGCAATCATTCCTTTTCGAAAAAGAAGTTATTTTTGAAATGACAGTTATCTAAATTTTGAAAAAGGCAGTTATTTTTAAAAGGCATTTTTATATTTCCTTTTTACGGCGTTCCGTATGCCTTGCTTCGACTACCTTATATACTGTCGGTTCTTCTTTGTTTTACTTACAAAAACCCTAAGAGAGCACTGATCCTCCACTTCTGTCTTCTTCTCTTGTTTAATTTTCGAAAATTTTTCATCTTTCTTGGGAAAACAAGCTTGGAATCTCTCAAAGACTGTGAAAAATGTCGTCTCAAAGAAAGACTTCGAGGATCGTGAATAGGGGACCACAGCAAATGCGTGAGGGGCCTACGCACTTTGATCTCACCGAGGAAGAAGAATCTCCTAGACAGTAGTAGAGCCCACAACATTCTTAGCAACGTCCATCTCCTCCATCTAGACCTTAGGAAGTTGCACATCGAGAAGAAGAGGAAATCATTGAAGATGCAAAACCCGTAAGAACTCATAAGCACGCTTTTACCTATAAGCTTTATCGTGCTTTAAAGAGGAGTGGTACTCTATTGAACTACATTGATGACTTTCTTAAAGACAAAAGGTATAGAAATAAAACTTTCTTTTTACGCACGATGGAACGACTGGGAATTGCCCCTGCGAGGTCGGCGGAAGAAGCTTTGGTGAATATCCCAAGTGATCCACGTGTTTGAGGGATAAGTCAACCAGATGGGAATGATGATGATAGGATGTATAGTCAATTTAAACCTAGAATTGGTATTGCAACAAAAATCCGAAGCAAAAGGACGGAGTTGTTTCGGTCGGAGGAACATAAGCAACTATACTCTAAGTTGTTGAAGCATTGGGTGATAAACCCTAGAAGTGTGGAGTTTGATTTTCTTGACTCTGTGAATGTCAATTTGCGGGAAAAATTCAGTTTTCTTCAACTCGAACAATTTTGTTCTGAATCTACAGAAGCTCATGCTGAACTTACTGCTTATTTCTATTCGAATATCAATTTCTTAGATGCGAATAGATTCTCTTTTAATGTTCGAGATCAAAACTATGTGGTTAACATGAATACTTTGGCTGATGTGATTGGGATTGAGAGAAGGAGATATCAACCTATCAGTGTATATGTTGCTCGTGCAACGATTGAGCTTGTTCAAGATAGAACAATGGAAGGGAAGATTTCCTATTTGAGGATGAATGCGTCCAACATTCTGCTTCACAAAATTGTGATTAACTGCCTTAGACCAAAATCTACCTTAAAGATCAACGTTTCAAACTTGGAGGCAAAGTTGATGTATGCCATCAATGCTAAGAAAAAGTTCTCTCTTCCACACACTATTATGTTCCATATGTACAGAACAATGGTGAAGGACAAGGGTCAACTTTCGTACGCAGCTCTTGTGACCAAGTTATTCAGACATCTGAACGTTCAGCCTCCCCGGATTCTTTGTGTTCGATCATGCAATCAAATGGTGGTGGGATTGAAAATGGTCTCTAAGATGCGGTTGAAGGAACTCAACAAGGCATTGGAGCAGTTCAAAGTGAAAACCCCTGTCAAGACTCATTCAGTCTCTTCAGCGGGAAGGCGAAAAGGGAAGGAGCCCATGGTTGCTCCATCCAAGAAAAGAAGAGCTCTCATCATTGAGGATAAAGAGGATGTGGATGATATCACTATTTCTACGATGACATTAAAAAATTTGAGTCGTTCTATACCAGAAACAATGGAGAGATAGGAAAAAGGCAAGGATGAGACAGAACAGAGGACTGGAGAAAGAGAAGATTTGGAGAGAGAAGTAGAGAGAGAAGCAGCGGAGAGAGATGTAGAGGAGGAAATAATTGAGGAAGAAGAAGAAGAGGAGAGAGGAGATCAAGCAGAAGCATAGCATGAGGAATACTTTTCTCCACCTGAAGGCATGGAAACATGGGGAGATCCTGAGAAAATAGGAACATCCTCATTTCCTGCCACCAATGAAGGAGTAAGTCGTTCTCTAGCAGATTCAGAGAACATCTATGCCTCTCAATTTCCTGAAGAAGGACATGATGTTTCATCGCCCAATTTGCGTAACCATGCTGATTTGCCATCATCTGCCTATACACTGTCTAATCATGTAGAAGCAAGTACTCAGATTGATAATTCAGCAGATTTTCGCAGAATACTTGATGTTCTTTTGGAAATACGAAGTCAAATATATGCTCTGGGATGCGAAGTACAAAACTTGCAAAATGTAGGTCAAACCTCTTCAGTTTCTTTGCATGATCAAATTCAAGCATTGCTCTTTAAGTTCAAGTAAATGCCAAGGGTGAAGATGTGGCGCAACTAAAGGAGGATTTGAAAAAGCTGGAAGAGATTGTCTAGTCAATAGGAGATTTCCAGCTTATTCGTGTTCCCGAGCAATCTTAATTGCATTCTCTTTTCATCTCTACCTTTTTAATGATGACAAAAAGGGGGAAAGATGTGGTGCAAATTTGATTTTAAACTCTTGACTTTTTGAACTTTTGTGTCAGTTATGTTTGATTGACTTGACTTTTGTGTTTGGCTGTTTGGATTTGGACTAGATTTGGATTTGACTGTTTGAACAATTGTTTATCTTAAGTACTATTGATATCTCATGGCTTTGCTCATTTACAGAACTAACCTACTTTCTGCGGATGCAGATTCTAAATGTTATCGTTACTAAGTCATTTATCTTTGTGAGATATCCATGTTTGCTTGAGTAATGTTTTGCAGGTCAAAGTTATCCAAATCTGCAGGAAAGTTTTGTCACCATTAAAAAGGGGGAGATTGTTGGAGAAAACTTCCTTTAGTGTTTTGAAATTGACAAAACGTTTCCATCAGTCTAGTTTGAAGACTTGCAGACTCTTCCATCAAAGTCTGAAGACCTCTAGACTGCCAGACTCAAGACTCAAAGTCTATCCTCATTGACAGTTTCTAGACTGTCGAAGAAGGCTTATTCAAAACGAAGTATTTCGTTAAGGATTTGATTCTGTCATCTAAAGAAGATCTCTTGGCCGGATATAGCATGTCGGAATCCATTATTTAATCAAGATTGATTTAGGGATTTTAAATCCGTTGATTGGCGAAGTATACTTGGAAGTATCTACTTATGGAAACCTAAATCCCGATTGTATAGGCGAGCAAGATTGATGGGCTATCGTCATGTTCCTTAAATAACTCGAAAATCTTCCTAATTAATTCTGTCCAACAGGTAGATTGGAAGAATTCCTTTGATAAATGTCAACAGGTGTGATGGCATAAATTAGTATATAAGAAAGACATTTAAGTTGTTCAAGTAAGTGCGCGATAGAAGAATTCAAAAGTCTGAAGCTCCTTGTTCTTAGTCAGTTAAACTGTTGAGTGAAATCTTGTACACAAAATAGAGTCTATATCTTTGAGAAATCTTGAGGAAGTGTAGTAGAGTCTCTACACTGTGGAATCAAGGAAGAGCTTTACTGTAACAATTCTTTTGTTCATAGTGAAATCCAGTTGGTAGGCTGTCAGTGCAGAAGAGTGGATGTAGGCTTGGATTAAGCCAAACCACTATAAACTTTGTGTTCATATTCTTTTCCCTACGCTCTTTTACTTTGATCGTAACTCGATTTGTTTACAAGAGTCTAATTTCCTTTTCATAATCTATTGTCGATTTAAATTGCACACTTCACCTAGGAGAATTTATTTTTACACATATTCACCCCCTCTAGATACTCATACTAGCTTTCACAAATTGCATTCCAAGTGTTTGAAGCCATGAAAATCTTGTGTTGAGATTTTGTGAATTCCTTCATAAGCTTGAGACACTATTTTGTGAGGAATTATGAGAGCCAGACATTGTGAGTTATCATGTGTAATTAGGGGATGGGAAACACTTGCGTTTGAGTGACTTGATTCTAGTTGTAATGTTTAGTCATATCGCTTCATCTATAGTGGAATTTTTTACTACCCTCCTCTTGAATGTAAGTCACATTGATTAGACCACGTAAATATGATATCTAGTTTATTTTCTTATTTTGTCTATTATATTATTTGTTCGCTTGTTTCCACAACATCTTCAAACAAAGGAAGTAATAGAGCTGGACTAAGTAAATTTATGCATACAGTGCATTAAAATGATTCTCTTCTTCTACTTGGAATAACGATATTAAGGGGATGCCCATTGTTGGGGTCATGTGCATAGGTGTGGCACCCCAAAGCACCTAGGGTCACCACAGATACCAAAGAAGAACCTTAGTTCCTAGGCAAATTTTTTTTTTTAAACGGTCCCAGCGCATCTTATTTGCGGAAGCATAATCGAGTTCTACCAATTCTCCCACCAACAACCATAATACAATTACACACCACTAAACACCGTAAGAAAAGATAAAGCCAAGACACTTTTATTTACATATTTTTATTATGGATTTTCTTGGGTCGGTATAACAAAAGAAAGGCCAAGACTTTTCACTACACTCGGCCATAACCCCAAAAAGAGACAACTCGACCCACTATGTCGATTATGCAAAATCCTCCATCCACTAGTGTCGGCTATTGTCCAAAAAGTTGCAGCTCCTACTCCTCACGCACGAGCTGTCACACCCACCCCAGTGCGTCAGGCGGTGGCGGTGGCAACATCCCTCGCATCACTCCATCTCGACGAATGTGAATAGATATGAACTCTTGAATGACAGGGCCCTTAGCCAGGCCCACGTCATACATCACTAATGCGCGAACCCGAATGAACGTCAGACTAGGGATGGTGGGACAGTCGATCTCCACACACTCGACCTCCACGTCCGAAGGAAGGCCGTAAAAGACGCCCCACGTGACAGCAGGGAGCAGCATCTTTCTAATCTGAAATGTTGGTCCCTAAAGGGGTGAGTACAGCCACTCAGCAGGTAAATGACCCAATAAACCACTCAATGCATTACACAATACAATCATAACAATCATAGCATAACACATGTCATTCATGCATCCATGCATAATTTACCTTGAAGCCATGCATATGTCATCACACCACATGTACATACATCCTCATATAACCTTCACCATCATGTCATACATTTACCATCATGCCATAGGTGCACATACATCCATGCACTCACCATCATCATGTCATACATGTACCATCATGCCATAGGTGCACATACATCCATACACTCACCATCATCATGTCACATATACCATCATGCCATAGGTGCACATACATCTATGCACTCACCATCATCATGTCAAACATGTACCATCATGCCATAGGTGCACATACATCCATGCACTCACCATCATCATGTCACATATACCATCATGCCATAGGTGCACATAACATCCATGCACTCACCATCATCATGTCATACATGTACCATCATGCCATAGGTGCCCATGCATCCATGCACTCATCATCATACATTCATGCATACATGTTACCATATCATGCATAATTCAATTTCAATTTCCCATTTTTTTCTTTCATTTTGGGCTGCCACATTTCTCTTTCCCAAGACTAGTATTTGCATCCCACATTTATCGCTCGCACCCCACCTGACATCGCGAGGAACCTCTAGCACAAACCTCCAGGCATCCGGCACACACACTCCGGGCATCTCGTACCCCAACTAGCATCACGAGGTATCCCCCGGCTCACACCTCCGAGCTTCTGGCACCCCCACTCTCCGGGCATCTCGAAACTCCCGAGGACCCTTCGGAATTACGCCACTAGGCCACTGGGCATCCGGCATTTACACTCCCTGGCCGGGCATCCCGACACTCCCAAGGCATCGTCGGCTCACACCTCCGACGGCCTTCTCATTTATCATAGTTTATATTCACAATTTATGGCTCAATTTCAACATGGCATATGATATGATGATACACAAGATCATTTTCAGCATTTGATTCTTATATTTATTTCCAATCATCATCATATATGCAGCAAGATCCAATCACTTATAACAACACAATCCATGGGGTCCATACAACTTAGAATAATCCATACATCATGTCTTTTTGAAATTTACCAAATTCCAGCTTGCACAATTTCGGAAAACACATAAATTAAATATCCATATGATCTTCAAAAATTATAAAATCAGAACATGTGATAGGCAAGACATAAAGGTAGCAACTCCATGAAGAACACATGCCCAAAAGAACTTCACACAAAAAGATATAGCTCACACATTCCAGCTTGCAACATTCGGATACAATCAGATTGCGCAGTTCTTGAAATATTTCAATTTAAATACCCGAATGGCCTCCAAAAGTTATGAAATTTTACCAGGTGATATTCAAGACCCTAAGATAGATTTTTCATGAAGACATCAAGACCAGATTCGTCCTAGATAATTTCCTATGGACGGTTGAAGCCCCTGTTCCTAGTACCGAACAGTCCAGTTTAGCTGTCTCCGAAAAATCAAGGTTTCGCCTACTTATCTTCCTTCATTTCCTCTGAATTTTGTATATGTTTTGCCTTAAGAGGTCCACTACAACTTTCATTAAGGGATCTAGGTGAGACTCTCAAAGGATAGTCACTATATAGTTCACGAAGTCGCTGGAGTCCCGTACAATACTTCCAGATCTGCCGTCTTCAAAAGAAAATCGTTTCACTAGGCTATACTTGTTCGTTTTATCTCAAATTTGAGTATGTTAGTATTCAGGATGTTCTCTACAACTTTCGTGAAGATTTCGAAGTGAAATTCTCGGTAAAAAGTGACATGCAACACACAAAACCACCAAGAGGTCAACAAAACAGTTTCAGATCTAGCGTTTTCGTAGAGGGAGGGTTTTACCCCTCAAAACTCAGCCATTTTGTCTCAAATTTTAGTATGTTATACTTTGAGATGTTGTCTACAACTTTTGTGGAGAAGTCGAAGCCAAAATTCGACTCGAACCCCGCATGCAAGCCTCTACAACGTTCTGGGTCAGGCGGTATACTTGAAAACAGAATGCTATTTCAAAAACAACACACTCAAAGCTTCGGTTCTCACACCCTGAACGTCCGAGATTCATCACCATTCAAACACAAATGCAAGATACCGAGCAAGCACAAGCAACATGGTGGACGACGGACGCATGGCGACGGGCGACGGACGAGCGAACGGACGGACGCACGGCTCTTCCTCCTCTCTCTCAGTTCCTCACTCTCTCGGCAGCTCTCTCTCTCTCTCTCTTGGCTTGGACGACAGCCCCCTAAACCGGCCATTCTTCCTTTTATTTCCCCCTCAAAACCATCATTAGCCATCATTAGAAGCCACCCACAATGGCCAATAGGTGAAGTCCCCTTTTTGCCACTTGGCAAAACCCATGCATGATGGGCTTAGAAGTGGGCCGGCCTCTCCCCTCTCTCCTTGAGGTCGACAGCAGCCTTTCATGGCTTCATGGGCCGGCCTTTTGGCCCATCATAGGTCCACATTCTTGGGCCTAAGACCCAAGCCTAATCAAATCAAATGTTAACCCCTTTTTAATACTAATTAGATCTTTATTGAACCAAAGTACTATAGTGTAAAAAAATTAAATAACTATACACTTGATATCACAAATCCATAAATTCTAATCCACAATAAACATGGCCAAAGATAGGTCACCCTTTTCCAAGATTTATCCACTAAAACTCGGCCATAGTTCTTAATACAAGACATTAATTTGAGCACCCCTAATGACTGGCAAGGAATTCTAGGATGCCACAATAGGTAAAATTAAATAAAAAATGATTTTTAGTAGAAGCAAAAACACCCTTGCACGTATCTCCAAAACATTATTCATGCATTTTCATAAGAAGTACATAGAAATGAACAAGAAAGCTTATTGCATTACCCTTATATCATGCCCAAAGTAGTTTGAGTATGACGTTCTTCAGATCTAGATCATAAAATGTTTGACCTCCTCATAGCATATCTGAATTGTTCTAGTTCTAATGTTCTTTAGTCTTAGCCCCATAAATATTGGACTTCTAGTTCAGACATATCACCAATCTCGTGTTGAATGGTAGAGAGAAATTTTAGGGAGTTCACCACTTCAATTGTGTTAGAAATTGCTCTTGTGAGTGACTAATTTGATTGATCTCTATTATCTCTTGATCATCTCATGATCCTCTCTTAATCACTTCTTATAATTAGTCTCAAATCACATTTACTTAACTCTATTTAGTGCATTAACTTTGAAATCGTTTCGAAGTATTAATTCAGTCATTGAGTTTGAACTCGCTTTAAAGTGTATATTTGGATGTTGGTTCAAAAACCCTTTTAGAACATTAGTTTGGGCATTAATTTTGTGGCCAAAATAGAACATTATTATGGGCATTAATTCTATAATTGTTACAAAGCTTTAAATCAACCGTAAATAGAAACCGAAGTCATCCCTCTCTATTTCCACTCTCATCTTGCACAACACAACTATAGCTCTCACACCATATCAACTTGTCAGCAACGCACCCTCGTTCCGCCAACACCTGAGCCACCCGCTGTCTTGCATCGTTTCATTGTGCTTTCTCTGCCTAACTCAAATCATCGGAAGATCAATCGCTTTGTCGAGCTACAAAAAGGGTTTTTGAAGACTTAAGGCAAGTAGATTGTCCTCTATTCTATGCTATGTAGGTCAATGTTGCTTGGCGAGGGTGAGTTTCTTGGATTTCTACGGTTTTCATTGATTTCATATATGTTTGTGTTAATCGGTGATTTCAAAAAAATTATATAGCTAGCATTGTTGAGTTCATGATTTATTGGGTTCTCGAATGTGTTATTGTGGTGCCGGTTATTAAAATTGTGCGTGCTCGAGATTGAGTGATGCAAAAACCGAGCAAAGTTTGAAGACCTTGTCGAATGTTAGATTCCATCACGGATCAACCCACGGTTTTGCCAATTTTATATGAGATTGTGTGGTACAAATTTCTTGAGGTTCTCACAAAATTACACCTTATACTTTGTTCTACAATATATTTGATTCTAGATTTTTCGAACTTCATACAACTTATATCACTACCTTGATAAAACACGAGTTTGAGTCAGCTTTTCCTAAAAACCTTACTGACCTCTAGATGATCGCGAATTTTTGCTAACTCTTCAATAAGGAATTTGGACAAGTATTCTTCATGAAAGTTGTAAGTTACATCTTAGACTATAATTTATAGTTTTTCCATGGTTTTTAGAACTCATTAAACCTATGAAATGTCCCTTTTGCGTTTGTTCCAATTCTGCAATTCCACACTCTATTTTGGCCTAGTTTATTCGACTATTGAGAGTCATACAAGCTGAATGGTTTTTGAGTTCTTCACGAGAAATGTTCCTTTGGGTCTCATCTATGTTGTAGTAAAATTTTGTAATTTTTGAACCCGATTTACTTAGGTAATGTTAGTGATTTCCAAAAGCATGCAAATTGCCTTTATGGGACAATTTTGGGATTTTGGATAAATTTCCTTTTGTAACTTGTCTTTTAAGGCTAATATTGCCGATGAATGAGTTTTATACCATTTCCATAATTTATAAGTGAATAAGGGTTGGCTGATTCTACTTGAGTTTTTCCTATGCATTAGGAAAGTAAATGACATTTTTAAATTGAATTATTGACTTGTTGCGTCATGGTGTAAGTGTGTTGAATGTTATCGATTCCTACGACGATGATGCCCCGGGTTGTAGTAGGGGTATTTGGAGGGGTAACAGGATTCCTCCATATACCTAGGGGGTAACAGGGGTCCCTAGATGTTCTCTCGATGCTGGAATGGGTGCGAAATGCTTGGAGGGGTAACTGGGTTCTTCCAGATGCTTGGGGGGTATAACACGGTTCCCTCAGATGTTCTCAGGATGCCATGTGGGTGCGAGATGCCTGAGGAGGTAAAGAGGTTCTCTTAGAAGATGGTGCCAGCTAGGTTTTTCTAAAACAAATATGATTATTGGTGTTTTCAAGTTCCATTTGACTTACTAGTTTCAGAGAAATTATTTTCTTACCGACCTACTATTTTGATTTTAAAGAAGGTTCTCAAACAAGTGATTCAAACTGATTTCATTTATTTTTTATATTTGGAGTTTCCTCACATGGGTAGTGATAGATTTACGTAGTATAGATTGGTTGACATTATGCGTGCTGAGTTTGTACTCACTAGTTGTTGACTATCCTCTTCCAAATTATTAGACATGCCGGTCCTACCTACCTCCACCTCGATTAGTTATGGTGCTCCCGTCGACTTCTCGAGTCACCTTACTGATTTTGTAAATCTTGATTTTCTCGAAGTTGTCTTTGTGTAGTGCATATCTATCTTAATAGTCAATGTCAAATCCCCAAAGGGCCCTATACTTCTAGAGTTCATCACAGTATATGCCCGTATCAACGGGCATTTGGAGGGACCTCTCCCACTTCCCGATGATGACGAGGCCAATAATGGCAACAACAAAGTAGAGTGAGGCAAAGATCGGAGGATAGTGGAGTAGCATTTTTAGGAAAATCAAGTAGTGATTTTTGACATACTGGAGGATGGTGGATAAGTGACATTGTATATATGCACTTGCGGGTAGGGAGGATAGGACTGATGAAGCTTTTGACGTAGTTAGGGGTGGTAGGCCCTTTTTGTCCCCCAATGTACCCCAACATATGTCACTTAAGTACATAAATAAGAAATGAAATGTGATTGACCGGTCCATATCTCCCGCATGTGTTCCTTTGAGTTTTATATGTTCTAGGTCATTCTTGACCATACATGCTTCAGCATGCATAAAGAGTGAAAGAATATTATAATCGTGTTAGCAGTGATGTGCTAGGGGCATCACATGTAGAGCAAAAACATCCTCATCTTTTAAAAGTAGCTCGATCTCTTAAGTACCAAGCATCAATTCCTAAAACATTTTGGGGAGATTGTGTGGTCACGGCTGCATATTTGATTAATGGCACGCCAACTAGAATTCTTGATGGGTTGTGTCTGTATGAGATGCTTTTAGGGAAACCACCAAAATTAGGACACTTGAAAGTTTTTTGTTATTTATGCTATGCGATAACTATGGGACCTAGGGACAAGATTGACCCACATGTTCTTCGATGTCTTTTCATGGCATACCTTTCACTCCAAAAAGGATACAGAGTTATGGAAATATTGACAGATCATTTTATTGTTAATTGGGATGTTGTTTTCCATGATGATATTTTTCCATTCCAGGAATCCATTTCTTCATCTTCGACAACTCAATTGGCACCCAACAATCAACAGTTTCTATCGGAAGAAGATTTGTTTATGAATTCGCCACACTTCTTGGTCCCAATAGGAAGCATGTCAGCCATCCCAAAAGACTCAAGTCTAGCAATCAAGTCACCAGCCTCATATCAAGAAGAAGCTAATCCTTTCGTTTCATCTCTATAGCAATATATTGATACATGTCCTCCATCATTGCCAATTGAATAGCTAGTTGAGCTACCACGACGATCTAGACGTCTCACTCATCCACCTACATGGACCAAGGACAACCAAGGACTATATATGCTCCACGTTATATTCTTCAAGTGCACATTATCCTATGTCCTCTTGTGTTTCCTTTAGTCGAGTATCGCCAAAATATGTGTTGCGTTAGTCGTATATCAGAGGAATATGAGCCTTCATCATATGAAGTAGTACGTGATCCACAATGGCGGCAGGCCATGAAGGTCAAACAAGATGCTCTTGTGAATAATCATACCCGAGATATAATTCCACTGCCTTCCCATAGAAAACCGATTGGTTGCAAATGAGTATATAAAATCAAATATAAGGCATATGGTTCTATTGAACATTACAAGGCTGGATTAGTTGCCAAAGGATTTGCTCAACAAGAAGGTTTCAATTACCATAAAACCTTTTGTCCTGTAGGCAAAAAGGTAACCATGCATTCCTTCCTATCTATTGTTGCATTCTACAATTGGGAGCTATCTCAAATGGGTGTCCATAATACTTTTCTTCATGGTGATCTTGATGAAGAAATCTACATGGACCTTCCCTAAGGCCTTCGCAAATAGGGGAGTCTCAAGTATGTCATATACATAAGTCCTTGTATGGACTCAAGCAAGCTTCTAGGTAATGATATGCGAAATTTACTATTGCACTCATGACTATGCATTGTTCTCTTGGACCAAAGGTACCTTATTGATTTACTTATCATAAGAAATGACGATTCTGCCATTAGAAAGTTTAAAGAGTATATGCATTTAAATTTCCATATCAAAGACCTAGGGCCTCCCAAGTACATTATTGGGATTGAGATAGCTAGATCAAATAAAGGGATATGTTTCAATCAGCAGAAATTTGTCTTGGAGATTATTAGGCTATCAGGATGAAAGCCAGCGATCATTCCTATTGAACAAAATGTCAAGCTCATGACATCCAAATATGATAGAGGCATCTCATCATCTAATGAGGACTAGTTGCTTCAAGATCCATCAAGTTATTAACGGCTTGCTAGGAAATTAATCTCACTATGACAAAACCTAATATATGTTTTGTAGTACAAATACCCAGTCAATCTTAATCTGCATAATCCAAATCAATCCCATATAAATGTAGTACTAAAGGTTGTAAAATATTTGAAGGGATGGCTAAGACTTGGAATTTTATTGTCTCATGATTGTGACATGAAGATGACAACTTATTGTGATACTGATCACGTGACTTGCCCAATGACTAGAAGATCTGTTACAAGATTCTGCATTAAATTGGGAAGATCTCTTATTTTGCAGAAGACTAAGAGGAAATCAATCGTTTCCTTATCATTAGCCGAATTAGAATATTGGGCTTTGGCAAAAACAGCTTACAAAAATAATTTGGATACAAGGTCTACTTTCAGATCCTAGAGTAGAACTCGATGGAGCAACCGAGCTTTTTTGTGACAATAATGGTGCGCTTAAATTAGTGGTAAATCTTGTTTTTCATGAAAGGACAAAGTATATAGAGGTTGAATATCATTTCACTCAAGAAATTCAAGAGGGATTCATTACACCCGAAGAATTGGAACAATGGAATAGCTTGTAGATATTTTCACTAAGCCTTTATGCTAGAGACAACATATTTATTTACCAAGTAGGCTTGGCGTCTTTGACATATAAAAGACGCTAGCTTGAGGGGGAGTGTTGGAGAAAGAATTGATTTTGTTCTTGATTCTGACTCTAGTTGATTCAATCATGGATATTCAAAGATAGAGTAGGAAAGATTAATCATATTTATTCTTTCCTTGATTTTCTTTTGTATTATAAATACAAGCATATTTGTAGAAAGAATATAGAAGTAATGAAATTACATTTTTCCTCCAAAATACATATCGTCTTCACTTCCTTTCACTCGCTCTAGGTGGATTTAGTGTTAAGATATTGCTGACGACACCATTGAGAGGAAAAAAAAAGTCTTGAAGTCTGATCAAGGGTGATTGGTTGTTAATCCTCCAACCCAGCTCGTTACCACACCGATGGCCAATTCTCCTCCCGAATCACCATCCATCGAAGGTAGTGAACTTTGCATAGGTTCTATATTGTCCCAACAAACTCCAACATGCAAAGCAAAATCCATCTTCAATGGAAAGATAGAGAAAAAAAAATTATAGCTCTACAGTGAGAGTTTTATGAAAGTTATGACACTTATAATATCTTTATCTTGAGAATTGTATGAATAATAGGGTTTACGACCATATACACCAATAAGACACTCCAAAGAGCTCAAATTTTATGTGATTGGTTCATACTATGTTATGTTATATGTGTCACAACCTTCCCTTAGGTGAACTATCCAAGAAATAGTTACTGAATTATTAAGTTTACACTTAACTTAAGCTCTTCGAAACCCATACCAATTTGCAATTTTCAGGTTATTTAATATGCAAAATCAGGTCACCACTAACCTTTTTTGGTAGGTTGATTAGACACCTAAGTAAAATGTGGAAGAATACTTATACGAATAAGAGATTCAATGGATTTAGGGACTTGATTGCGCTAGATTACTTTAATGTTCATTCGGTAACTTTTCTCTTTTAGTTAAAAAAATATTTATACAATCAACTTGGATTAATCTTTAACTTAGCCACTAACATGTAATAAGTGATCATGTAGGTGCGCAACCAATAAAATAATAACCAATAATCAAAGCACGAAATAAATAAATTGCTAGAAAATAGGAATTAAAAAACTCCAGCAATCAAGTAAGTAATTTTTTGATTTTTTATTTAACTTAAAATAAAAATTATACTATATACATGCATGAAATGCAAACTTAGAGCTAAATTATGACCTAACTCTCATGACATGCAATTAAAATAATTAATGTTCTATCATGACATGTAAAATACTATCAAGATGACCATAATATGCAATTTCTTTTATGACAAAAACTATGACATGGAATTGATGACATGACATGATGATATGACAAGATATGATGATGTGGTAATATGACATGGCATAACATGATGACATAGCAATATGACATAACATGATAACATGGCAAAATATGATGATGTGGCAATATGCATGGCAAGTGATGATGTAACCTAATCTCTATCGCGTGCAGCATAAAGACAATAGGAATTTCAAAAGCTTCGTATGATGTTTATTTTAGTATAAAAAATTTTCGTTCACTTAAGTGTCAAATTGGAAAAAAAAAATGACCACTTAAGTGTCTCCAACAAGAAATTATAACAAAAAAATATCGTGTGACTTTTATAATAAAAATTAATTTGTCTTGATAGTTTATGTAAAAAAACAAGTCCACGTGTACTGCCTAATCATCACCGTCCTCTCTCTTTCTCTCTCTTAATAACCAACTAAATCCTAACTCCATATACGAACAGTCACATATGAAGTACTTTAGTAAATGTCACCGTTTGTCTTCCTCTCCCAAACACGCAAATACACTCCAGACCCCCTACAAAAGCACCAAGGGTGTGAAAATCTGCACATTTTTTTTTTAATGGGGGAACAAAGAGAAGACTAGAGAAGAGACCGAGGATAGCTGTGGAGGTGCATCACCACCGTTGATGTCGTAGGTCAACATTGACCCGCAAGTTGGTCCCTCAAAATTAGTGGTGCTTAGGTACTTGGTTCACTGGACTGAATCTAAATAATTATTTTCAGTTTTCGAGTTTCCTACATGCATGAAATGTGTGTTCTAGAGAATACAGATTAGCTAATCAAATAAATTCCTTAGACTAGACACCTTTTCTTCTTTGAGCTCGAGGATAAAATACAAATTAACCTTGATAAACCTTTGGAATATAGAACCCTGCTTCATAATTTGCCGAGAAAATTTTCGAGAACCACCGATGGGAAATGAGAAATGATAATCGTTTGAGGCATGGAAGCAATGTTTTCAAGGATTATTCCCGCCCTTGAGAAATTACAAAAGGCAATGCAAGAACCATGATAATAGTAAACTACCTAAGAGAGTAAGAGAAGGAAGTGTTATTTTATGTTGATTTCCAATTAGTGCCCGCGCCATTGATCTAGTAAAGTCAGGTTTGGCCCAAGCTCATGTGCACAATTCACGGATTGAATTTGTTTCATTGCCTTCCCCATCCTGGGGATGCGTTACGAGCTCTCTTTATTTAAATTGATCATACTCCATGCTTTGAATTCAATAATTCGTAATAACATATATGATGACGGGCTTCGAAAAAATACCTGAAAACCTCTCTCGTCGGCTAGCTAGCTAGTGCATAGGAATCAAACATAACACTTTAGTCATTGAGCTCTCATTTGGTTAGTGTTAACAAGAATGAGAGAATCAAAACAAGAATTCAGAAAGGAATAGGAGTAAAGAATGAGAAGTAACAAACGGTAACTCACAACCGAATCCTCACATTTGATAAATCCGTTTAAAATACGACAGGAGGGGTATTCCAAAATCAACGAATCAATAAAAGTGTCAACGAATCAATAAAAGTGTTCTCAGTTTATTCTTACCATTCTGTATGGGGCAAAACAGCGATCAAAGAAAAATTTACATATGTGGATCCAATTACCTAGAATGAACCACTTAAGTTGATGCACAGGATACCTCTATAAATGTCTAAAAACTGCATTCATCCTAATCTTTATAAAACGTCAATGTGTATAGTTAATTGTAAAACCGTTTAATATTATGTTGACATTATGACACAATAGATTATGGCATCGTGTCGATAAAAGTTAGGGATTGAAAATGTCGGTAAAAGTTAGAGATCGAAGCAAGTGTACGTAAGTGAGACTAAACAAAACTTTACTCAGCATGAAATGGGATATAATCGTAAAATGAACACATATGCTGCAGAGTTCATGATCATTTTCATTTGATAATGTAAGGAATTTAGGTCATACAAGATATGAATTTCTAGAGGAAGGAGCAAATGATATGGCTTTATTGTTCGACATATGCCCTATGTCCAGTCTTTATAGCATAGTCGATTAATGGGCGAGTTTAGACAAGGGTTCAGTTTTGGACTTTTCAGCCCTCGATAGTCCCTATTAACGCTCGAATTTCAGCCGGCATATTAAACATATATTTTAGTAAGAACAAAATAATAAATAAATAAATAAATAAAAACAAAAGAAAAAAATGAGAGTCCAATTGAATTTTGTGAGCAAGAATCTGGCTGGGTTTAGTATAAAAAAAAAAAAAAGAGAGAGGTAATGACATTAATGGTCAATGAATTATGGCCCAATGTGCATTGTGATTCTTGAACGTTTAATTTATTCAAAATAGATCTTAAACTTACCTTAATGTGCAATGCAATTCATGAACTTCTAATTTGTTCAATATGGTTCATAGCCTAGTTCATGAACTTTTAGTGTATGCTCAATTTAGTCCATGAACTACATGAAAATATTCACTATTATCATTCTTTTGAACATTTTTAAATAGTCCGGGGATTGAATTGACCATGCACCAAAAGTCTATAGGCCACATTGAACAAATTTAAAGATTATGAATCACATTACATATTAGGCTAAAATTTACCACACATAAGAAATTAAAATTTAAGGATCATGTTGTATATTAAGCCAAAATTCATGGATCATCTATGCCATTTTCCCTAGCAAATGTACACCAGGAGTGCCAAAACTTGGGATGGGTGGACACTTAAGTGCCCAAACTTTCAAAAAGTATACTTAAAAGTCACTTTTTTTAATAAAAAAAATTAGGACACTTAAGTGCTAATTCCGACGAGAGTAGCAGAAAATCCAATGTGGCTTACTTTTAATAATATAAGTGGTCTGCATTGCTCGCCAGAGAGCTTACTTAACAATGGAGATGCAAAACAACGTTTTTTTGTCCAAAAAATGATTTTAGTATAAATATTAATTAAATTAAATTAAAAAACCAAATTTAAAAAAAAAAAAAAAGGGTTGTCACAAGAGGCCCTTGCCACTACTGCCGCCCCTCACCCCAAATTTGGGCAAAGTTCTACAAACGATTGCTAGTAGTTGGCTAGGGTCACCAACCACTAGTCAAGGCCTAGCAACCCCACCTAATCCTCACCCCACTATCGCTAGCACTTTCCGATGATAGTGCAACAATAGTAATGGTAAGGGCCATAGAAGCTCTCCTTGCATTGTTGCAACCCATATATATATATATATATATTAAAAATCAAATGTTGGGGCAAAACAACGTCATTTTGGGACAAGTTAGTCACATCAACACCACGTGAATAAGTTTTCTTAAAATAATTGCCACCTTAGTAAAACATGTCACCAAAAAATGCCACATTGGTATTTTGACTGGAATATGATGGCCGAAATTCACATCAAAAGGAGAATTTCAAGGCTTGATTGAATCTATATAATTAAGGCTGGAATTTATATAATTGAGCCTATGTGATTAGTTTAAACTTTAATTAGAGGGACTCTGAGCATAGTTGAGCCTCATAAGAAAGGGTTGACCTAATTTTACACTATAAAAGGAGCAGACCTAATTTTGCACTATAAGAGGAGCTCTTAGTCTGGACAATGGGGGGCTGGACACTGAGACTTCACGTCCACAAAAAGTCAGGCAGAGATAGAAAAAAGTTTTTTTCTTCCTGTAGGTTCTGAAGGTCGGAAATTTGAGAATGGTACACACAGAGAGAAGGTAGAGGCCACCCTTGGCCATAACTCCTATTCGGCCGAGCACCTTCCGACGACGACATGGCCTCCACTCCTCCGTTGCTGCTGCTGCGCCCGAACCCGCTGCTGCCTCTCTAAACTGAGCCCAACGACAACGTTGCTGCTGTCTGCTCCAAGCCCTACATCGCCGTCCCTGCTCATCGACTTTCTATTGATCAACGAGACAACGACCATGCCGAGAAGACTTCCCTGTGACCAGCGACCTCGGGTCCAAGCACCTGCACTAGCGAACCAGCGCTCGCAGTCAGTTGCAACACCAAACATCACGAGTTTTTAGTTCGTGTTTGCAGGTTTTCCGGTAGCGTCTAGCCGTTGCATCCCAAAATACCACCACCATTTTCGATGTGCCGCTGCTCCTTCAATTGAGGACGCGAAGTTTTGGGCATCAATGTACAGCACGAAGCCAAGTGAAGAATATGACCATGTGATGTAGCAAAATAAAGCTCGAGGAATTGATGAGGATACCGAAGGGAGCAGACGGTCAAGAGACTGCTAAGGACCCGATCATATCTTTTGTTTGGGTTTTTATTATTGAAGGTCTTTTTGGCAAGCCCTCACCCCGTCGACCAGCTCTTGCCGATTCCTCGTCGCGTCGATCACCTTACCGAGATCCTCACCACCCAGAGTCTCACCGAGTCGACTCCTCATCGCCGAGCACATCGCGAGACACCAAAAACTGGCAAGTTACCGCGAACCCCAGCCTTCTCGGCCGAACACCGCCGTCGGCCATACCGTGATCACCACCTGACAGCGGCTGTCTACACCATGATCCGGCATCCAATCCGCCCAATATTTCGAATTTGGTAAGAATCTAATCTAATTTGAATATTGGAATATTCGGTTGCCTAATTTGAAAATTTGTGATATTGATTAAATATTCGGATGATATATCCTATCCAAAAATATTTTTGAATATCCGTGGATTAGCATAATTTTCTTATACACAATGTACATATTATAACAGTCTAATCTCATGCCCGTGATCACACGGAAAATCAGTCAATCCTATCCACAATCAGTCAGATATGATTGTCGATTTATTTCTTTTTGAATTTGAATAGATATGGATGATATCTTGAGTGATAGATGTTGTTGTGTTCTGCTTGATTTGGTTTAGTTTGGTTTTATCGTATGCACAAAAAATCGCAAAAAGATGCAGATAAGATAGAGTAGATATTAATTGACAAAATTGCATATTAGATAGCATTGCATGTTTAAAATGATTCTAGATAATCTTTTAAAATCAATTAGGATTTAGATTTAGAATGTTTTTACATGTAGATTGCATGCTACGATATAGTTCATCTAATTAGAGATAATATCCAATTTAAATTGGGATTCGATCTTGATTAATCCTTAAGATGAATTGGAAAATATTTAGTTCTAGATAATTTTTTTGTTAATTTTTAATTCCGAATTTCGATGAAAAGTACCAAAAAAAAAAAAAGTGTCATGGGCATGTCATGTAGAATTAGGTTCTAAAATGTATCTCATGTAGTAATTGCATGTTAGGTTCATTTGATTAAATTGCACATCATGTAGAGTAATTTAATTAAATTGCATGTCATATTACAATAGTGCGTGTCAATTTTATCTGCCATTAAAAGTCGCATGTTTGGCTCATTTCATTAGATTCCATGTCATATTAGAATTTGCATGTCTAGATTCATGTACTTAATAAATTACGTGCTATGCTAGAATAACATGTTTAATTGTCATTAGAATTAGAATAATTAGGTACGTGATATGTTGCATGTGATGTTAGATTGATAGCATGCATTGCATATAACTAACCATTAAAATAAGAGAAAATCCTTAAAAAAAAAAAATTGAGTGGAATTGTGTGTTAATTTGAAAACATGTTTAGGCCAAGAATGTGATTTTCTAATTAACTTTGTAGATGCTTACACTGTTATGAGATAAGTAAATTCCTTCCTTACCCTTCACAAGTTATGTACCATTTTAATTATTAGGTGTTTCATTACTCATCGTGCATTCACATGACCACGTTATGTGTTAGTGGATAGATTAAAAATCAATTCAAGCTAAGCTCCTTGTCAAACATTTTTTTAGAAGAAAAAGGTACCCAAAAAATGTTAGAGTAATCTAGGGTAATCAAGTCCTTGAATCCATAATCTCTTGTTCATAGGAGTAAAATATATATTCAAATACTTTATTTGGGTTTCTAATCAATCAACCAAAAACAAATTAGCGGCAACTTCTGATCAAAATGATTTTGCATGTAAAAATCTTGAACCTTATGCCGTGAATTGGTATGGGGTTTGAGGAAGCCCAAGCAAAGTTCATGAATTAGTAATTCATTATCCAAACCATGCATCATTCAAGTGTGGTCGACATAGGAGTGATCAGCGGACTGATAGTACGCATAAAGGAACTAAAGATATCCCACGTGAGATTCTGATGTGGATCCTTAACGTGTTATAACTTCTTAGGTCGTCGATGGTGGGGTGAACTTCCGCCTGGATTGGCCGTCACTAACATGATCGTGCAGCAAAGGCCAATACAATCGAAGGTCCACCGCGCCATTAATGACCCGAGGAGCGATAACATGTTGAGGATTCACGTCTGGACCTCAGCTTAGACATAGGATATTTTTAGCTCAATTTTGTGTATGACTGGTTCGTTCATCACTCCTATATCTACCAAAATTCTCCACAAAAAAAAAAAAAAATTGTTGTTTATCATCACAATGTTATCACGTAAATTGTAACTACATAAAAAAAAAATTGGGAAAATAAAAATTTGTGTGCCCTATTTTTCTCCATTTTGATTTGAATTTATTTTTCTAATATATATGATTATGAGACAATGACTTTATATTTGAAATTAAGTTGCTTGGGTTAAAAACAGAGAAAGGAAAAAGAGCTTATGTGGCAAAGCAAGAGAGAAAGAGAGGATAGCCAGTATTGATGGCACTCTACCCAGATTTCGATTGCCTAATGTACCGTTTGTCCATCGTTGGTATTTTATTTTCCTTTTCTCCGCATTTCAAGTTTTTTTTTCCGATTGCATATATATTTAAATGATAGTGTTTACTGAACCATATAAATTTGGTATCTGATTTATTATCTTGTTTTGTCTATTTTATTATTAGATTGCTCGCATTTCACAACATATATGATAAAGCAAAGTCTAATTTTCCCGCTTTCATGTGACAAGCTCTTAAGCCTCAATTATACCCAATAATTCATACAGTATTTAGCTGTGAATTCCTCGCTAAATAATCTCTCAATCTCATGAAGAAATTATAAATTTTAACACAATATTTCACAGCTACAAACTAACTTGATGAATGAAATTCATGAGTTTCCTCTGCGCTTCAAGTCTTCTCTCTTTCTCTAGACGTGGACTCCAGCAAGAAGATCAACAACGGTGATTGAGGACGCTGCATCCTATATATATACGTACGCCACCTGTATTAAAAAGGAAATAGAATCCAACTAGGGTGCAGTCAACCCATGTCCAATTTTTGGATTTTCCTGTTTCGCCCTGCCCGACTTCATCAAGAAATAGATGTGCCTCGGTCAACTAAGTCCAAGATTTTAAATGTTGTTGACCAGCTTTGGCTTTAAGAATATGACGTGAACGAGGAGGAGACTAATTTGTTTACCCCTCTCCCTTTATTTCCATTTAATTTATTTTCAAAATTCAGCTTTTCGCTTCGAGTTTAAACTCGAGATATACTTTAACAATATATATATAGTCATATTGAGTCCACTTAGCATGGTCACTCAATATCTAATGGAGCAAGTAGTGGCAGTGGTAGGTCATAAAAGGAGCGATCTCAGAAATCAAGCAAGTTAGTGGAATGGATTGCAAGAGAAAAAGGTGATCAAATTGAAAAGAAGGGTACAATTATAGAGGACTAAACTAGATCTAATATAGAATTAAACGATATGGTCTATTGAGTCCATATTGACCCTCATGCTCTACTGTCCTTAGAAATTGGAAGACTATGCCATCCTTTCATTATTCGCTCTAAAAATACTTGATATGGCTAATAGTGCCTGTGGTGCTTTTCTGTCTTGGTACTTACTCATTACTCATTAGACAAGTTTTCTGGTTCCAAACTGGCAATGAAATGCTTTTTGACTTGCATATGCACGAAACTTTTCAAAATATATGTCCTTAAGTTCGTTTCTTTGATATTATCCTTGACATTGGGGTTTTACGGATTGAGCTGCAAGTGGAGGGCGCATGTCCATTTGATATATGTGCTCGAGTCAAATGTTATTTATTTGACCAACGCTCTCCAGTGTAGGGATTAGGGATGTGCTCACAAAAGTGAAGACATTGGCGTGAGTAGTGGGTTTGTTCAGCATAAATACCAACTTCATTTTTTTTCGAGTAAATGCACAGATGAGTTTGATTAATCCCCACGAAAGCGAAGACATCATACACACCCTTCCAGTGTCAAAGCTGGTAGGGACCTGTGTATCTCACCTTTTTATGGCAATCTTACAGTTTTTGCTTCATTGCAGAAGACATTATCAGTTCTTAGGTAATGTTCTTAGTGGATGTTATTTCTCTCTCCTTTGGCCTCATTTGACAAATTTAGTCTTGTTTCATCTCTTGTAGTCTTAACAGCAACAACCCATCCTCCCTCGCCTATTACCTACTAGAAAGCATATTGTCTCTAGCTATGTCCTGTTTTTCTCCTTGTCCAGGTAGTATATTTGACAATAGTATGGTAGTATTTGTGTAGAAATCAGAAACCACGTAAATGAGACTTTTCTGCATCAACAGCACCATCCAAGGGATTAATAATGTCTTCGACAGTCATTAGGAAGATCCCTGTTCGATCTTAGCTTTCTTTCCTTGGGAGGATTTGAACTATTGTAATTTAATTTATTTATGATATCAGCCACATTGCTTTTCCGTAAATCTTCAGGTGAATTATTGTGAATGTATAATTTATGTTCTAAGGCATGCCAACATGTGTGCACACTGACATGCACATGTACTTTCGCGTTTGCTCGGGTACATACTAGTGAGCTCAGGTCCATAAAGAATATCATAGCCATTCTATAACTTGGTTCTAGTCATCCTCCTCTCAAGGATTGTTATTTCACTGAAGTTTTGCTTCATGGAAGGAAAAAATGTAAAAATTTGAACTGGTCCGGTTACTCGAGACTCTGCAGCTGGTGAACAAGGTTAGTAGATGCAATTGATATGCATCAGACCTGCTTGTGGGCCCTAACTGTTTAGGAGTATAATATCTGACCAATTATGCATTCAAGTTCTCAATTTCTGTTGCTCGATAGCAGGAATCGAACTTCTGGACCAAAGATTAACCATGGAAGACCACTAATTCAACCGCCAATATGATGCAAACTGAGTTTCTATCACGATGTTTATCCTAATTTAGTTCCTTTTGATAGCAACTCCTAGATTCTCATCTCTTGCTTTTGCAGAGTTAAAATGTCAGTTATGTTTATTTCTGCCATTCATTTTCTATTGTCGATGTTGATGTGCCTATCATCTGAATCATATGTGTGGATGCTCTTCATTTGATGATGAGGTTATTGCATTCTTCCTCGGTCTATGAAAAATGAAGTAGTACCTTTTCAGAGCAAGCCTTATGAGCTTGACATCACTTGCTAGTGTTGTATTGTACCATCTCTTTTTGAGCCATTTAAAGTCAAAGATTTCGTATGATATCTATTGCCTTTCATTAGAGAAGTGAAAAGACCATCTACTTGCTTGTTTGATCCAATGTATAATTTTTATTTGCACCAAAATAGTTATCTTTAAACTTTTTGATCTTCTCTCTCGAAATGTAGAGCTCTTTCTACCTTAATGGTAGACTTTCTTCCAGAAACCTAAAACCCATCGTTGATTGCCACCATCTCCCCTCTATTGCCCTTAGTTTCAACCATTTACTTCACCATCGCTCCATTCTAGTACAAGTTATGGATTTCGATTTCTCACCTTCCATCTCTTTCCTCACTTAGATATGACCTCCCGTTATCCAAGACCCACCTCACCTTCCCAACGAGGGACCATCACCATTACACCTGCACCATTTCTCTTCCCCCCCCCCATCTCTCGAACAATGCATGCCTCAATTGATCCATCCGGTCGCCTCCCTCAACCGTCTCACTCCTAATTCTTGTAGCTCCTGGCTACTTTGCATGCGAGATTGTCCACCCGGCTCGCCTCTCCTAAGAATCAATCTAGGGCCCGAACTTTGATGTGAAGCATTGAGGAGGAAGAAGATGCATGCCTCGCCGCACTCTACAACAGATTAGGCCACCTGTGGTCAGAACAGGAAGTTGAGGTGTGGGATGACGCGACCCCAACAGAGAAAATAGAGGAATGTAAACTGATACCGGTGAGTAAGCTTCTCTCTAACACATCCATTAATTTCCAAGCATTTCTGAACACAATGAAACGAGCATGGCGCACCGACCAAGTAGAAATATCTCAACGTGAAGTTGGGCGGTATGTTTTTAAGTTCAACTCTGAAGGGGAAAAACAAAGGGTATTGGATAATGGTCCTTGGCTTTTCTTGAATCACATTGTCATTTTAAAGCCTTGGACACCGAATACTCCCTTACATTGTTATGACTTTACAATTTGCGTTTTCTGGGTTCAAGTATTTGGGCTTCCTTGGAACGGTGTACTGAAAGTATGATCTGCAAAGCTGTGAGAAATGTGGATAGAGTGCTGGATGTTAAAATCAAGTATGAAGAAGGAAATACTCTTAGAGCAAGGAGGACCAGAGTTGAAATCAAATTACAGGAATCACTTAAAACAGGCAAACTAATCAAATTGGAAGGGAAGAACATCTGGTTGGATTTCCGCTATGAAAGATTATCACACTACTGCTACTCATGTGGCAAACTAGGCCATTACGCTATGGATTGCAAAGACTTTCCTTTTGATGAAGAAAAAATGGAAGGAAAAGATAAGATGTATTATGGCCAATGGCTACGTGCTGAAGTCCGAGAACATAACCCGTTTTGGCTAACCTTTTACGAGACACAAGAATAACAAGAGGAGGCAGAAGAGATTATACCGGAAAGCCCTCAGCCATCCACCTAATTGATACCTGTGGAACGTCCAAGGAATAGCAAGAACAAGGAAGTTATGGAGATAACGGCAGGGCGACTAGTCGATATTAATACAAAAATGATCAAGAGGCGTCATCAAGAAGGCGAACTAGTAGGAGCTGAAGCTACTAAGGCAAAGTTCCCTGCACCATAATAGCTTGAAGTTAATAGGGACTTAGTAGAAGGATCATCAAAATCTAAGAAACTGAAGAGCACAAGTCTGAACACCAAAGTCGGCCTGATCAAGAAAGCTAAAAGGTATAGCCCTATGGGCTGCGCACTTATATGCAAGAGGAGATTGATGAAACTCACCTTATGAATACACCAATTTTTGAGGTGGAAAGATCCGGAAGTTAGGCTGGGGTGGCTAGCCCTAATAAGCCATCAAGTGACAAATGAAGCTAATAAACTGGAACTGTCAAGATCTAGGCATCCCTTGACAGTTCAAGCACTAAGGGCCCTCGTGGCCCAAGAAAAGCCTAACGTAGTTTTTTTTTAATGGAAACTAAAAATTAGAAAGTAGTGATCCAACGACTTTAAAAGACGTTGAAATTCCCAAGTTGTTATGTGGTAAATCCTATTGGTTTGGTTGGTGGTCTAGCAGTGTTCTGGAATGATCAGGTTTCCCTATGTGTGGATCATCACTCTACGGATTTCATTGATATGATCTACAAGGATGTGAAGTGTGGAATGCCAATGCGTCTCACCTGTCTTCATGTGCCAGCGGTGTATCAACAAAGACAAAACTTATGGGCAAAATTGCAACAAATAAGCTACTCTAATACCTTACCGTGGGTGTTCGCTAGAGATTTCAATGAGATTATCTATCATTGGGAGAAAGTGGGCAAGAGGCTAGCTGAACCACATCGAATGCATTCATTCTGTGAACTTTTAAATGATTGCTCACTAATGGATGTGGAAAGTAAGGGATGTGCCTTCACGTGGATAAATAATAGAGAAATGGATGATTTTGTTAAAGAAAGACTAGATCGAGTGCTGTGTACTATGGAATGGGGAGTGACATTTCCGGAAGTTGAAGCTTTTGCCTTACCTGCTTTGGGTTCTGATCATAGCCTAATCTTCTTAACCACGGAAGTAATCCCAGTTAGAAGAAAGAAGCCTTTTACATTGGACGCCTTTTGGCTACAGGATAAGGAGTGTCGCACGGTCATTGCAAACTCCTGGGCATCCTTAAAGGTGAATGTCTCAACACTACCCAGAAAGTTAAAGGCTATCTCTTTAGCCCTCGCTAGCTAGAGTCGATCGAAATTCTCTCAAGGCCATCATCAAATTAGTGCTTTGAAGTAGCAAATTCAAAGTCATATAAACCAACCTAGTGGCCCCTATGACAAAGCGAAGGTTGATCGACTGAAAGAGGAAATACAACACTTATGGCAACAAGAGGAACAGTATTGGGCGATGAGATCAAGGATTAACTGGCTTAGATGGGGGGACAAAAACACCAATTTTTTCCATGCCACCACTATCCAAAGGAGGCAAAGAAATCGAATAAGTATGCTGCAGGATGAAAATCAATGGTGGATTTGAGATCAAAAGCGATTGAAGGAGATGACGATGGACTTCTTTGAAAACTTGTATCGATCAGTTAGACATCGTGAATATGGGCCTATTCTGGCACAATGTCCACAAGTTGTAACAGAGGAAATAAATACACTCGTTGCAGTCACTTGAGAGGAAGTACAGCAATCAACATTCCAACTAGGGGCTACTAAAGCTCCTGGGCCAGATGGATCGAATGGACTATTTTATCAGAATCACTGGGATATTCTACAGGAAGACATATTCATCTCAGTGCAAGACTTCTTTATCTTAGGAGTGCTGCACTCAGATTTTAATAGGACAATCATTTCCCTAATTCCTAAGATACCACACCCAGAAATGCTGGATCAATATCGTCCAATTAGCCTATGTAATTTTGTCTACAAAATCATATCTAAGGTGCTAGCGAACCATCTGAAACCATGGTTACCTGAGTTGATATCCACGGAATAAAGTGCATTTGTGAGTGACCGACAAATCCAAGACAACATACTAGTGGTCCAAGAGGTGCTCCATCAGCTCAAGATTAGGAAAAGAAAGAGAACATTTCAGGCAATACTAAAGCTAGATATCCAAAAGGCTTATGATTGGGTGGAATGGGACTTCCTAGAGGCTACCTACTCAAAATGGGATTCCATGGTAAATGAGTATAGTGGGTGATGCAATGCATTACAACGGTTTCCCCCAACGTCAAATTTAATGGAGAACCCTTAAGCTACTTCCATCCAACAAGGGGCTCAAACAGAGAGATCCTTTCTCTCTATACCTGTTCATTCTATTGGCGAATGTCTTATCCACCCTTATCAAACAAGCCGTTGACATGGGAAATATCAAGGGAATCAAATTAAACAGGTGGTGCCTTACCCTATCTCATCAATTTTTCGCGAATGATGCTATCTTTTTCTTAAATGGAAGACTCCAGGAATGTCAGAACTTAGCAAATGTACTAAATCAATACTGTTTAACAATGGGACAAGCTATGAATCAGAATAAATCAAGGATCTTCTTTAGTAAAGCTTGTCCTATTAGGTTGCAAGAAAACATGGCGAGAGAATTAGAGTACTTATGCTTGCAAAGATTGGCATTTACTTGGGCATACGATTTGATTGGGGGGATCCAAAAAAGAGATGTTTGCTTGGATTTTGGGTAGAGTAAATGCAAAGTTGGAATGGTGGAAAGAGAATCTAATTTCCAAGGGCGGCAAAGAAATCCTGATTAAGACAGTAGTACAAGCACTCCCGCAATATGCCATATCGATATTTAAAATTCCTGTATCTATTTGTAAATCCATTGAACAGAAAATTGCAAGGTTCTAGTGGCAAAATAATTGTAGCAAGTCCGGAATTCATTGGAAGAACTGGGACCTACTCAAAGGTAGAAAGGACACCAAGGGGCTTAGCTTTCGAGACTTAATCACTTTCAACAAAGCTTTGCTGGGCAAACAAGCGTGGCAACTTATCCAACACCCATCCGCCCTATGGAGCAGAATTTTCAAAGCACTTTATTTCCATTCTAAGGAATTCTAGCATGTGGAAAAAGGAGCTAGACCATCCTGGGGTTGGCAAAGTTTACCGATAGGCAAGAATTCAATATCGAATCAACTTTAGTGGTTAGTCAGCAATGGGCAAAGGATCAGAGTCCATGAAGATAAAATGGCTATCAAAAGGTATTATAGAAGGGCCTGCACCGAGAGGAGAACCTGTGAAGGTGGTGGATTTCATTATTGCGGAACAAAGTATATGGAATGTACCCCTACTTCGCAATAGTTTTGACGACGAGACTGTAGAGGAAATTCTTACCCTCCAGTTACAAACCCACTCCACAACTGACCAACTCATCTGGAAAGGACCGCAAACCGGAATGTATACAGCAAAGAGTGGGTGCAATTATATCAGTCATACAGAAAACAGCCTCTTCATCCTATCAAGCCCCACAAAAAATGTGGAGAAAGCCATGGACTATGAAGACAACCCTTAAACTTCGCATATTCATGTGGTCCTTATGCCACAATGCGCTGTCTACAAAGGAAAACCTCTACCACAGATGAATCATCCCAAATCTGATATGTAATTTATGCTAAGATCAGCTCCCATAAACAACAAAACATATTTTTCTCTTGTGCCCATGGATGCAAGGCATTTGGTCACACCCACAAGTCAAAATCATGATACCATCACATGGAGTAAATAGAGTAGACGCCTAGCTTGCAAATCTGATCGAGAACAGAGGCATTTTACCTTATCTTGAGACTATTGCATCCATACTATGGCATATCTAGGAGGCGCACAACCATTTTGTCTTCCGGCAACTGCACCGAGATCCAGAATAGGTGGTGGAGGTGGCTCTTGCTAACGCAAGGATAGCCCATAGCTATCTTTAGACAGCATTGAAACCAGGGAAGAAGCTTCCAAACCTTGATCTGGTGTGGCACCCACTGAAGCCTGGCATAGTGAAAATCAACATCGATGGGGCTTATCCAACGTCAAGCAACGAGGGCGCCAGGGCATGTGTATGCCATGATCATTCCAGAACATTGGTCAATAGCTTCACCAGCAGCATCCAAGCTTCTTTGGCACTACAAGCAGAGGTACAAGCACTAATCCTCACTCTCAAATATCTGTTGCAAAAAGGGAAAGAGCATGAAAACCTACTGCTGGAATCTGACTGTCTGGTACTCGTGACTGTTGTGCACAACCCTAGCTTGATGCCGTGGGAGAGTCATGCTCTGTTTGCTGAACGTGCGACGCTGATCCCCTGTTTCTCCAACCTTCAGCTTTAGCATTGTAGGAGAGAGGCTAATTCTATTGCTGACTAGGCCGCTAAAGCCCATTGTTGCCGCATCCTTCCCCCGAATTGGGCTGTTACACCTCCCCAACCCCTCTTGGATCTTGTATGCTTTGAAGCCTTGGCCAAGGGTTATTCTGTTTTGCTAGTTTGAATGAAATGCTCTATTTTCAGACCCCCCAAAAATAAAAAGTCAGATGTCATTTAGGCAGCTTTTCAAGAGGAGAACCACGAGACATAAGAAGAGGATGAGAAACACAAGAAACCATGAGAAAGATAAAACAAAATTTGTTATATACTTGATAGTTGATCATCATTACACACATGGTTTGAATATCTAAGAGTACCGAACATAGTAGCTAAGAAAGTTGAAGAGTTTTGCGACCAATTCGAACTAAATGATCAATCTGAATGTTACATCAACACCAATGATGTCACATAAAAGAGGAAAAGAAGAAAAAATTTTAAAAAAAAAAGTAATTAAAAATTGCCTACATTAACGTCGGTCATGCCACATAGAAAGATTGGTATTCACATCAATGATTTTTATCCAAAATTGGTCGAATGGAATAGTAAATTATTTATAATTTTGAAAAAATCGAGCAATCGAATAAGGTACGCTAATCAGAATAGGTCATGTCAAAAATTGCATGTCTTAGAAATAGGGATACTATCTTAGATATTATCAATCTGACTTGGTTTTCATTTGGAAAGACAAATGATTATCAAACAGAACAAAAAGCATTCACTTCTGATAAGTACATTTAAGGCCAAATATGTTACGTAGAAAAAGTACACATGTTGTTATGAAGAATCTCGACTTTGCAAATCCTACTAACCAAGGCACATATTCTAATACTCATGAAATATTCTGTCTCCATTGTAATCAACGCCATTATAGAGGATAAACAAATTGTAATTGTACTATGGGCGATAAAGGTCATGGACAGTGCTAGGTATCACTTTGCAATTTGATTTTGGGGAAATTTTCAAATAAAACCCAAAATACTCTCATTTTATTAAATAAGGACTTGAAGTGAATATTATTTCAAATAAAAGCGTGAAGTACTCATATCCATCTCAATGAATGGCCTAAAGTGATTATGATTGCTTCAAATAAGGCTAGCCCCGCTGGCTGATAAAATATTCAAACCAATTAAGGATACTTTCATCCAAACACAAGTTAAATTTAAATTAGATTAGATTTCAAATTAAAAAAATAAAACTAAAAAAAAGGAAAACATAGGCCCCTCCTACCTATGGTCGCCACCTCGTCGCTGGTGGGGCAGCTACAAAGGCCAACGACCCTCACTAACTAGAGGCGAGAGCCCACAAGCCCTCACCAAACGCGAGAGAAGGTGGTGACCCTCTCCTTGATCTGGGTAAGAGTTGTCGACCCTCACCCAACACCTTCGAACCTCGCCCTAGGTCTGGGGGCATTAGGCAAGGCCCGCTAGGCTTAAGTGAAGGATCCTCACCTAGGCTAGTGGGAGGGTGGGCAACTTTCATTCAGATTTAGGAGAGGGTCACTACTCTGTCCCTCTTCTAGCAAAGGCCAGCTAGCCCTCACATCTAGTCAACGAGGGTCATAGGACCTCACTTGGGCACTAGTAATCTCATTGGCCTTTGCCACCGCACCCTCTCACCTATGTTTTCCCTTTTTATAATATATCTTTTTAAATATAAAAAACGAAAAAAAATAAAAAGGGAAAAAATTTAAAATTTAAAATTTAAAAGAAAAAATTACTCTTCATAGCCAGTGAGTTGAGGCCCTTGTTTAATATTAACATGAGCACTTCAAGCCTTTATTTGAGAAAATGAAAGTAATTCGAGTCTTTATTTGGAATTTTCCCTTGATTTTGGTACTTTAAAGTTCCTTAGTTAGTATAAGTCATGTTTGGCCAAAAAAAAAAGAATTTTGGGATGATGCCATTACATTCTAAAATGCTACCAAATCCTCTAGCCCAATGCAAGTCCTACCCATTTTTGGGTTTTAGCATTTTTGAAATGCAAATACATTTTCATTTCGGTTTTGCCCTCACTAAATTTTCTAAGTTATAGTTTTACCCTCACATTTTCCACCTTATGCAACGTCACCGATGAGCCCAAATATTATCACAAGCAAACCCAAATCCAAAGCCGGTAAGGTCGCGTTTGGTAACGTTTCCGTTCAAAAATTGTTCAAGGAAATAGAAACAGAAAAAACTATTTCTGCTCCAAGGAACTATTCTTGAACAAAAGAAGACGTTTGGTAAACTTGTTCCAAGAATAAAAAATAAACAAAAACACATTTGGTAAATTTGTATTCTTTTTTTGTTTCTTTTAATTTTTTAATATTTTTATTTTATTTTTCTTTCTTTTTCTTTTTTCTTTTTTTCTTCCTTTGGCCGACGACCTTGCCCAGCTATAGTGAGGCTCACCGCCCCCAGCCGAGGCGAAACCTCACCGTGGTTGGGCGAGGCCGAGCCTCGCTAGGGGCCAATGACACTCGGCCTTGCCGGGGGCCGGCGACGCTCGGCGAGGTCGCCGGCCCTCGATGGCGTCACCAACCCTCAACGGCCGATCGCCGACCATGGCCGAGGCCGGGGACCGGCCAAAGAAAAAAAAAGAAAAAAAAAAGAAGAGAAAAAAAAGAGAAGAAAATTTGTTCTTAAAATTTGTTCCGAAACAAGAAACATGTTTTTCTTGTTTTTCGTTTTATTACAAATGTGTTCTGGAAATAAAATAAAAAATAGATTTGGAACAAAAATGCAAACAAACACATTTCTATTCTTTTTTTGTTCCTTGGAACAAAAAAGCAGAAATTTTGTTCAAAAACAGAGAAAAAAAAAAGAATGAAAACCAATAGGCCCTAAAAGGCTGCTTGAGGTTGACCTTAAGCAACGGCCGGTATTAGATCTAGCTCACTGACATCCAACCGTCACAAGTAGATTTTCTTTAGTACTTATTAAAAATATTTAACTAAAATTGTTTACAAGTTTTTTTTTTTCCTAAATGGCCTTTAAAAGGAAGTCAATTCACAAGGCACTTTTTAATTACACTCTACCAAAAATTATTTACACTTTGAAAAAACCTTATTTGTATTTTCTCAAAAGATTTTCCCAAAAGTCCAACCAAACAAAACGAAACACACCTTGCATGCTATATGCCTATTTCATGTTTGAAATTAATGTTAAAATCATCTCTTTATCTCTTTTTTTTTATATATCTTCAAAAAAAGATTAATATCACGAAAAATCCTAAATTTGTAAATTTGCGAATATTTACCCCATACTAATTTTTTTTATTACAAAAAATTTCAAATTAATACATACATGATAAATTTATCTCAAATTAATTTTTTGATCACAAATAATCCCAAATTATGACATTTGTAACAAATTTATTTCAAACTAATTTTTGGTAAGAAACCTTAAACTAATTGACACATTTGTTATTAATTTACCATTTTTTCAGTTTTCATGAAATTATATTAATATCTTGAAAAATCACAAACTACTACATCTACGACAAATAGAAGTAAAATCATAAATTGGTATACATTTCAACTGTCATTTATCATCATCCAACTCACTAATTTAACAGTAAAATTCAACAAAAATTATCAAATCATAAATTTATCATAATTTGGGATTTTAGTTTAATAGTTTGTGGTTTTTCATAATATTAATCATTTTTAAAAATGCGTTTTTCCTATTTTCGGGAATGTTAAGGGGCCGCATCGCGAATGGTGCAAGGACAAAAATGTAAATTCGACAAGCGCCTTCGTCGTCCTCCGCATCCCCACCGGCAAGAAAAATCCTCAAAAGCCTCCATTCCTGAGCCACTCGAACCCACCAGCAGCAGCATCGCATCGCATCCAACCAAAGGCCTTCGAGCCTCGATGAACAAGGAAGACTCTCGTCAATTCGAGCCCTCCCCGCGATGAAATCGATGGGCACCATCTCCACCTGCTTCGCCCTGCCCCCCGCCTCTCGCTTCCACTCCGCCTCTCGCTTCCACTCCCTCCGGCCGCCCCCCGCCTGCTTCTCCCCAGGAGGTCGCCGCCGCAGGCCCCGTCCTTCCCGGGCGTCTCGCTCGGCGGGGCCCGGGACCCTAGGGCTCCGCCGGCCCCGGCCGCGGTGAGGGCGGCCGCCGACGTGACGGCCCCGGGCGCCCGGCCCGGGGGCGTCGTCGAGAGCGACAGGCTGCCGTCCGACGTGAGGAAGCGGGCGATGGAGGCCGTGGACTCGTGCGGCCGGAGGGTCACGATCGGGGACGTCGCGAGCCGGGCCGGGCTCAAGGTGAACGAGGCTCAGCGGGCGTTGCAGGCGCTTGCTGCCGACACCGATGGCTTCTTGGAGGTAGGTTCAATTATACTGTAATGCCAAGCACAAGCACAGGCATTTTTTCTTGAATGGCATTTTGTGGGCTGAGTGCCGTGCCATCTGTAAGCTTTACAAAACGTGATGTGGAGCGTTCATGTAGAAAGGTTACATTTTTAAGGTAATGAATATGAGTGAAAAGGCGAATCACGAGATGTTGCATTTGGAACGGGCTTTGAGCTGATCCATGATGGCCGACCTGATCCAGCACTTCAGAATTTATCAAAACGAGAAATGGTGGCAGCTTGAATTTCCCAAAATTGCAGCGAGCTTTCCCATAATTGTGGGACTATAAAGAGAGACTTAATTGTTAAAAGCATTGGACGGACCTCTTCCGAATTCATCCATTAATGTTCTCCAGTAAATTGGAGATCGTTTGGCAGGTAGTACTTAATATGGGATACACCAGAATCTGTGTGTGCTAGAGTGAGTAGCCATTTTGAATCATCCAAAATTCGCTATAGAGCCTTGAGACCATTCAGGTGGTGCATAGTGGGTGAACAACAGTTCAGTGGCAGACTTTCTACCAATTCTATATGAAGTATTTGGTCTATTAAATTGAATCACTGGCATATCCATATCACAAATGCGTGGTAGGAGTGTGATCAAGAAATGTGAGCATTCACTATGCCGATCAAATTTTCACATGCCATTTTCTATGGCTTCAGCTCCATATCATTTCTTCCTGCATGTACTCATCTATTTCCATCTAGAACTTGATACTACTCTGCAACACTCGCTGGTCTCTTGCTACCTGTTTTGTGGCTTTTGAATTTGAAATTCACAAGGGCATGTAGTGAGGAAACCAGTGCTGAAAACTTGCACAACACCAGTATCAGTAGAGTTTGATGATGCCTTCTTCGGCTCACTACACTTGCGAGTAATGTGACCTAGCTTGGCAAAGATAGAGCATTCATTTTCGCCGTGTCTCTTTTCCCCTTGGTGTTCTTGGTCATTCTACAATGAGTGAACTTGATCTTCCTTTCTTGTGTGTTGTGTTGGCAAGATTGGCATTTATGACTCATACTATGATGAAAAGCTAAAAGGTGATAACTGCAAAATTTGGTACTTCTAGATACAGTGCATCTTTGTACAGCATGATCCATTGGAAACACCGACTATTTCCATGGTTGGTTCTGAAGAAGGGAATTTGTTCAAAACCACAGACATAGGTTTATTGGACATGGAAAAAAAGGATGCAGCAGTTGGAGCATTTTGATAGTTCTTTTGAGGATTGTCTTATTTATGTACTTGAGCAATACTTTATGGCTGGTCCACTTTCAATTGCCCCTGTAGAGAAGTTTTTGCACTCATTAGAGAAAAATCTTTAGGTAGCTGAAGAATTGATCATCTGGTCAGACACTTATAAAAACCTCTCCAGCCATAATGAAAAGGAGCATCGAGAAAGTTGAAAAAAATAATTACCGAGTTAATGTGAACTGACTATTTTCTCGCTAATCCATAATAGATCCAGGATGGCTTCTGTTTTCTTCCCTTTGGATGGGAGCACATAAAGTTAATGTTATACCAATTGATCGAATTATTACCTCTAATGATTTGGCTCTTCTCGATTGAAGAACAAAGACTTGGCTTTGAAAAAACTTGAGGATAAACATTTGTTGTTGAAACTGGTGCATAGAGATTTTGGGCTATAAGAGTAAAAGGATCAGAAGTGGAAAAAAGAAGTGAATTTGATTGGAAGGAAAAAGAACAAGTTTGTAGTATGTATGTTTCTAGTACTTTTTTGCTCATCAAATTTTGTCTTTCATAGGATGTAGACTAATGAGTTGCGGCATGTGACTAGAAACTGAGTATAGTTTGTTGAGCACCTTAAATTCTAGCTTGAAAAACACGGTAGAGATAAAAAAACAGTAATCACCTGAAGTCAAAGGTGCCTATGTTACTCTTTAAAGACCAATTTGCTAATTATCAGGGGCTGTTGGCAAGAGCCTATACAAAAGATTCCAATTATCATTAGAAAATAAAGCTCAATCATTGCAAATTTAATTTTCTAAGAGAAGATATCATAAGAAGGAAGTGGTGGTGTTGTACATTTCTGTCTTAAGATGATTGTTGATCCCTGACTAAACCTATGGTGTTGTACATTTCTGTCTAAGATGGTTGTTGATCCCTGACTAAACCTATCTCTATAGATTCATTTGTCATTATGTAAGATCTTTAGGTTTTCGAGGACTGTGATAAGTTTGTGGTTGGAAAGTGTTACCTAGTAACCTAGCACATACTTTTGTATTGTTTCACATGAAATGACAAATTATGATGCTGATGGTCTATGCTTAGAAAATGCAAACATCCGTTATATGTGGAGCAGAAGAGTTATATGATTGGTTCTCCCAGAGGAACAAGCACCTTTTGTGTTTAGACATGTGTAAAGATGAGATGATTAAAATTGACCAGACATACCTACAGTATAATGGAACATAGTGGAGTCCAGTTTATGTACTGTAGGGAATTGATGGTGCTATTTGAGCAGACGTAAGACTCATTTTCTACCAAAGGCATTGAGTCGAGAAAAATAGTGGAAATTGAGATTATTGTGATTCTAGAGGTTCTTACTTGAATAAACAGCACAGATGAATTTTCTAGGAGATACATGAAACCCTTATTATCTTTGAACAATTATGTTTTAATTTGGCTTTTTGAAGTTCTTTCTTGAGTAATATTGTTTCTTTAAGGTTGCTTCAACAGGTTTCAGACGAAGGCGATGTCTTGTATGTATTTCCAAAGGATTATCGTGCAAAACTTGCGACTAAGTCATTGAGGATAAAAATTGAACCTTGGCTTGATAAGGCAAAGGTACCGATTTTTGTCTTTTACATGTCCCAGCATTCTCTCGGGAAACTCTGTTGGTGTGTGCTCCACTTGAAATTTGTCTTGTAACAGGCTGCTGCTGAGTATCTAGTGAGAGTTTCTTTTGGGACAGCCCTAATTGCTTCAATAGTTGTTGTCTATACTACCATTATTGCTTTAATCTCAAGCAGAAGGTACATTTCCACAGTGATGTTTGACTTGCTATTCGTTTTTCATTTGTTTCTATAATTGGAATTCCAAATAAATTCATACGATTGTGCACTTGAATTTTTACCTGACAGTGAGGAAGATAACCGAGGAAGACGTGGAGGCAGATCATATGACTCTGGATTTTCATTTTACATCAGTCCAACTGATTTATTTTGGTATGTTGGTTGCTTTTTCTTACTGGTAGACAGTGTCACCTTTTTAGGTCATCTGTGGAGCTTCGAGTGTGATTCTTCTTTATTGATTTATTTTGCTTTCTATTTTTTTTTTATTATCTTCTTTTGACTAGACACCATCTGGCTTTGTTTAATTTGAAAAAAATGAGTCAGATTTTGCAATACATTAAAGGTTTTGTGATTGACCTTCTTCGTTTTATCTACATAATCCATAGATAAGGAACTGAATGGGCAAGTGCTCCTTTCTGCTGCCCAAATTATATGGTTGTATACATAAAGGATATATTTGCTGATGTTCATTTCTCCAATATACTAGTTCCATTACTCAATGTGTAGATCTATGTTCTCTTTACTTTATGAGATGCAATCCGTTGTATACTCTGAAGGAACATAGTTTGTATATGCACAATTTCTTTGTAAACAATTAGAACCATTTTATTAATTAGTTGCTGTTATGGTTTCATGCATGAGATGCATGGTTATATTGGTTTTATAAATTAAGTTATTATTCTTGCACTATGCATTAGCATCTCCTGGAGAAAGAACTGATATTTTTTTTGATGAGACACTTTCTGCAGCTTAAAATGTCATGCTTCAAGATTACCTGCTTAGCGGTTTGGATGATGCAGGCACCTCATGTTTCTTAATTGAAAAGTTGGCATGAAAAATTGCACATGTTCATACTCCAATCAAGTTGGCATAACCTTTGAATGTGCATAAGAGGACATTCTCAACATAACTATTACTGCTATATGGAACTTCAAATGATGTGTCCAATATTTGGTTTTTGGAAGGTATTGGGATCCATATTACTATAGGAGACGACGGTTACAAGTAGATGATGACAGAATGAACTTCATTGAATCTGTATGTCATGATCAGTCATCTCACATTTTCTTCATCCATTTCTACCTTCAGGAGTAAAAGTGAGATAACACTTTTTGAATTCATCTGCTGCAGGTTTTCTCTTTTGTATTTGGCGATGGTGATCCAAATCAAGGAATTGAAGAAGAAAGGTGGAAGTTGGTAATATTTGAGCACTGAGTTCAGTGGTCCGTCGCTGTTATCATTAATTTAAATTAATATCATTGTCTTCTTCTTGACTTGTTCAACTTGCATAAGTGAGAACTAATATCTGGAACTAAAGTAGTAAGCCTCTTGAATCGCCAAGGATGTTGTTGGAGCGCACCATGTAACACAGGAACTCAACGACTGGAAGATCCAAACGACCTAGCATCCTTATCATGTTTACCTTTAGAGACTATTTATGCCTTGTGTGTTACTATTATCTATGCTTTTAATTGTGTAACCATATGTATCTATAAAGTGCCCTGCATGTTTATCCAAAAGAAAAAAAGAAAATCTTAAGCAATGCATTAATGTTAAATAATGTAGACTATCAATAGAAGTGAAACCTTGAAACTCGATGCTAAATGATGTATTACTTTTGAATGTTTCTGCAGATTGGTCAATATATTTCATCTAACGGTGGTGTTGTTGCGGCTGAAGAACTTGCTCCTTATCTTGATGTAGAAAAGACAACAGATATGGTATGTAGTAGCTGGGTCATGGTGTATGTCTGATTCTTATGTCCACATAGAAGTTTTATCCTGTTGTTGTCATGGCTCTGTTATCATTTGATTAGTTTTTTAGGGATGCCTTCTCTATACTTCATCATTTTGATCTTACAAGAAGAGAAATGATAGATAAAAGAAGTTCCATGTGCAAAATTAAGCTCGAATGATGGACAATGCTTCGGACAATCTTCTCCATTTTATGTTGGTGATATGCATATTCTGATCAATTGGTTGGTTCATTTACTTAAGAGTATGTTATCTCCTTAAGTTCGTTTCTTTGACTATTCTTTGCATGAGATTATCTGATTTTGAAATTAATGGAATGATTGATCCTCATATGGAACTCTGAGTCTTCTATTTTGAGAGAATGAATTATTTCTCCTTTTTAAATGTTGTGCAGATCCTAAATGAGTTTTGTTTTGTATTATCATGAGTGGCCTTTATGAGTTTTATGGGTCTGTATATGGTCCATGTCAACTGTCATTAAAGACTTATGCACTGATTGAGCTCTCTCCTATCTTTTTCCAGAGTGATGAATCATACATCCTACCTGTACTTTTGCGTTTTGATGGACAGCCAGAAATTGATGAAGAGGTATTGTTAAATGCCAATTGAACACTCGATATCTGGGATATCTCCTCCTAAAAGTACATGTTAATTTGGGTATCATGATTATCCTGTATTTGGTGTTCCACATTTTTATAAAGTCGAAGAGTGTTGATTGCGTAATAATCCCAATTGTACACATTGATATCTGAATGCATGGGACTCGTTTCCAACCGAAATTTGTTGCATCCTACATTAAAAGATTCTTCTGGCTGCTTGTGATGTAGGGAAACATTCTGTATAGATTTCCATCTCTGCAGCGCACAGCTTCTTCCCAGCGAACTGGAAGGAAAGAATATGTGGGTAGAAAATGGACTGATTGGGTTGGTGGAGTACAAAAGTTCTTCGAAGAAAGGAAATGGCAGTTTAGGTAGCATTTTCTGTATAATCATTAATTTGTAAAGAATTTTACGGCTAGCCCTAATGTTTGCTCACTCTGCAGTAAAGCTAGTGCATCAGAGAGAGCAATGGTTATTGGATTGGGCGGGCTTAATCTTTTTGGTGTTATCATTCTTGGGACGATGTTAAAGTATGTTGCTATCATAATAGATATATCAGCTCTCTCTCTCTCTCTCTCTCTCTCTCTCTCTCTCTCTCTCTCTCTCTCTCTCTGACTTATTTTTTGTCTTTTGGTTATGAAAGGGATTACACTACTCTACCAAGTGGGTTCATTAAGTTTGTTGCTGACATATTTCCCTTGCTTCAGGTACTATTGACCGTTTGATCCTGCTTAGTTTCTTTTATTTTTGTTTTACCTTTTATTTTTTCCTAAAGTTAGTAGATTTTCATGTCAAGGTAATAGTAGATTGATGGAGACTTGACTGTGGTTGTTTCCCTGGATATGTTCTATTCACAATATTCTGAATAGCAAAGTTCTGTCTTGAATATATGGCACTGAAGGTGGCGTTTCCTGTTGCATGTGGTTTACTCTTCCATGGGTTTTCTACAATGTTGCCCTCTGTACCCACCAGAAGTAGTTATACTTTTTGGACCAAATTAATTGTTGATTTTAATACAGTTTCTCGTATGCTCTCTCTCTCTCTCTCTCTCATATTTTGTTTTCATGTTTTCTTGTACTGCCTTAAATCACTGCAACAAGCTCATTCTCTTACTGTGACCATACTTATCTGCACTATATTGGTTTGTGCTAGTTTGTGGCTCTTTATGTTACTTTCACAGAATGTTTTAGAACTGGTGTCCATATAATTTTCTATATGCCAAGTCTTAGTTGAACCGTTGAACCTGTGAACTTTCTAGGCATTTTGCTGATTGGGGTTCTGAATCATTTCACAAATGCATCTCATCAACTTCTTGATGCATGCACACCATGTATCGGTACTTTCCAGTTTTCACAAAGATATTTCAGAGCAGTTCTCTGCGGTTTATACTCTCTATCTATTTATACATTGCATTGTGACTTGAAATATCTGCAGATCTATGCTGGTTCATTTTTTGCAATTCCGGTGATCCGTTGGTTGCTCCTGCGCAAGAGGAATGGTGAAATTGAGAGAAGAAACCAAACCAGGCTAAAGTTTGCTCAAGCACTTGAATTGCCAGATATTTCATTGAGACGGAAGGTAAATAACATTGTCGTTGTGCTCTGTCCAGCAGTTATTATTCTTTTTCTGGCAAAAGGTTACTATTCCTTTAGTCAATGATCTACCATTTTCCTAACAAAGTTTCTGTTTTTGAGTTCATTCTCGGTATGGTATTTTTCGTTAGAATTTGTAAGTTATACATACCTAGCCTTCTCTGATCCTCTATACACAGTAGCTTTTGCATTTGCTTTCCCTTCGTCTGCTTAACATGATAAACACTTAAGTGATGTTGCTATATAAGTGATTCCTAAGCAAGAGCGATAGCTCAAAAAGTCAGAAAAACTAATCTTTACAAAATTCAAGATTCAAATGTCAAGATATAAACGGGAAACAATTCCCACATGCACGAAGGTTACTTCAAAATTGAGAGGAAACTCAACTTTCTTGATGTTTCCAAGCAGCTGGGTTGGTTGCCTTTACTATGCCAATGTTTGAGAGTCCCAGCTCATCATCAACAAAGGCATATACTATCATTATCTTCTATAAAGTTAAGACATTTATTCCATAACCGCAGCAATATGATATATGGCTTTCTTAAAAACCATGTTTAGCTAACATTTAGCGTCTGTACTTTTGTAGCTTTTAAGTGCTCGGGAGATGGCACAAAGAACATTCATCGGACAGGATCGGATAGTCTATAGCACTGACAAGGACTTTATCGAGCAAGACTATGATGCCCGTGACTGGGAAAGGAGGTTTCGAGAGAATGAGAAATCGGAGTAAAGACAGATTATGAAGTTCGTTCATCATGCACAGTAAGTCCATACTCGATTGATACAGGAGGAGAGCGGATGAATGCACGTCGTGGTTGCCGAGGAATTTGCGTAATGGCTTGCATTCTCCGCGTAGGAAACGCCCACCCACACCATATATTTTTTGTACCTGTGATATGTCACTTGGCGATCTTGGGCCAATGTTGGCTCCTGGATGGCTGCTTACACAGTGACCTGCCAATTGCCAGTGTGGTGGTCTGTATCTCGATAAAATTAAATGTTAGTTTGGGCCTTTTGTATGTAAGTGATAAATGCACTATAAGGTTTAGAATTTCTAATGAAAATGTAATCAAATTCTAAAATTTTCAGAATGTGCAATTAACCTATTGTCGGGGCGTCCCACAGGCCCTACTGATGTAATACTTTACTCGAATTGACATACTACATGGATTGTCACATTAGTAATTTTCAGTGGTAATTAGTTACATTGTAATTTGCCCAAATGTTATGATAAAATCGAAAAATTTAGGATATAATTGTAATCTGTATAATAGATTTTGGACTTGGATTAATTTGGTAATTTTTTATATATTCAGTAGTAGGAATTCCTTCGCGTGCCTTTTGTTCCGGCATCGGCCTTCTGTCAGCCATTCCCCTTTTCTCTCTCTCTCTCCTGAAATCCAGAGTCGTTGAAGTCTTGAATATAGCCAAAATATCTAAATTCCCTCTTTTCATATTCACACCTGGAAGGTAGCCAAATTTAACCGGATTCGTTGAAATGCTTGATGTCTGTGGACATGCACAAGCTACTTGAGAAATCAGGTCTACTTGTGAATCCGGGTTCCGGTGAAAATGCAGTGGATATTGACGGTGGGAAGATGGTTACAGGGGCGCCAAAGATGGGTGCTATGGCGGGTGGCGGCAGTGGCCAGTGGCGGCGGTTACGTCGAGTGGCGGCAGTCTGGGAAAGAGGAGGGAAAACGGAGAACGGAATTGATGGCGGAGCACTTGCTTGGCACCACGTCAACGCAAGTGCTCTGCAAAATGTACATTAAAATACCGAAAATAAATTAAGGAAAAAAAAAAAAAAGCCACATTGGATTTTTCAACAGGTAATGGCCATGGTATGTCAATATGCCGAGCCAGGCAGAGGAAATTCCCCTGCTAACTACGTGCCTCGCCCGGCAACACCTGGTTTTCATTGTTTTTTTTTGTCCTGAATTTAAAAAAAAAGTCAATAAATTAAAAAATTAGAAAACAAATGGTGTTCCTTCATGCTAAGTTTTGGCATTCTTGGTATCCTTATGTCATGTTTTACACATGTAATTAAATGTCTAATGATCAATGCATATTTAATTAATTGAAGATTAGCCACAATATCTTTAATTATATTAAATTATATACATTAAGAGTTTTTGAATCACATATAGTCAAAAACATTAATTGTAATTAGTCACCTTAATATTATGAATTTCATCTTGTAGGAATTTTCAATATATTAATGGGATTAATTAGGATGAAATATCATTTTATCTTCATTACTTTACCCCCAGGATTGAAAAAGAGAATATAATTTGATAGTTTTATCATAAAGTAATTATGAATTTATTTAAATAGGAAGCTTAACTCACATGCAGTTTTTGATGTTACATGAATAATATGTTTTACATTGGTAAAACATGATTTAAGTTTATTTGCCTCAAATATATAATATATAAGTTTTCTTTTCTATTATAATGCAGTTTTATCACCTACAATTAGTTGTAGTATAAGTGTTCCCGAACTAAATTATGATAAATATAAAGAATTGAGGGAATTAATTCTTCTCCAATTGGAATGCATGGATATTGCTTATACTATGTGATTAGACAAACCATCTGCTCCTATTAAAGCTAGCACTCCAGCTGAAGGTACTCTTTATGTACAATGAATGTACATAAAGAAAAAATTTTCTATTAGTATTGATAATTCAATTATTCAATATAACAATGTTAAAGAATTACTAGAGGCCAGTGATGTATAATTTGAATCTTCGGAGAAAGTATATGCTATGATCCTAATTATAAAATTTTCCTTGTTAAAGCTTACCAGTGTAAGAGGTGTACATGACCATATCATGAATATGGGGATATTGTAGCTCAACTGAAGAATCTTGAGATTGGGATATCAAAAATTTTTCTTGTATATTATATCCTGAACACTCTCCCACAAGAGTATGCCATTTTCAAGATTTCTTACAACATATAATACTAAATGGACAATCAATGAACTCATGATCATGTATGTTCAAGAGGAAGAGAGGCTGCTCATGGAAAAAGGAAAAAATGCTCATATGGCAACACAAGATAAGTATAAAGTGCAAGGCAAGCATAAAAGAAAAGGTAAAATGTCTCTACCTCCCCAAACTAGTATTAAGAAAAAATTCAAGTGTTTCTTTTGTAAAAAGAATGGACACATGATGAAGAAGGATTGCATCAAATTTAAGGTTTATCTCAAGAAGAAAAGTAATCTACTCTCGTGTGTCTATTATGAATCTAATATGGTTGATGTGGATCACAACACTTGATGGATTAATTATGATTCTACAATCCACATTTTAAATTCCTAGCAAAGTTTTCAAACCAATGGAAACTAGCAAGAAGTGAACAAAGCATCTATTCAAGAAACGATATGCGTTCCGTGTGGAAGCTATTGTGATATATAGATTAGTTCTCAATAATGGTTTTTAAAAAAATTAGAAATAATCTTTTATATTCCTAGTTTCTCTAGGAATTTAATTTTAATTTCAAGACTTATGTCATTGGGATACTCTTTATTTTCAAGTTCAATATTTAGTTTATCATATAAATTTAAAATTTGTTAGGAGTGGTATTCTGTCTGATTGAATTAATTTACAAGAAAATGCCATTTATAATGTGATGTGCGTTCATGATGATGTTGGCATAAAGCGATGCGTTGTGAATGATGATTTCTCTATATTGTGGCATTGGAGATTATGACATATCTTTATGGACAAAATTAAGCAATTAGTAAATGATGGTTACTTAGTACTCTAGATTTTACTTATTATGACACTTGCGGGGACTGCATAAAGGGAAAGCAGACCAATAAGTCAAAGAAAAGTGCCAAGAGGAGTACGGAAATATTAGAAATCATATATACAGATATTTGTAGTCCAAATATAAATCAAATGGTCAGATATACTCCATCTCTTTCATAGACGATTATTCCCATTTTTAAAACGCCTTTTGAGTTATTTAAAGGTTGGAAACCGAGTTTATGACATGTACACATATGGGAATGCCCATCTGAAATAAGAATCTACAATCTTTATAAAAAAAAAAAAAGTTATACCCAAGAATTATAAGTGGGCATTTCATTGGATATGTTGAAAATTTTAAAGGATACAAGTTTTATTGTCCATGTTATACCACTAAGTTTGTAGAATCAATAAATGCTAAGTTTCTTAAGAATGACCTGATCAATGGGAGCAATCAATTCAAAGACCTTGTCCCTAAAGAATATCATTCAAATATCAACCTTCAACTTCAGGTACTAAATTGGTCTTTGTTTATAACACTCCTTTAGCTCAATTGACTGTTGAACAACTAATCATTAAATATCCACCATCCGTTGATATTAATCTAGTACACCCATTTATTTAACAATTACTAGAAACTATTGAGCATCCAGTTAAATAACAAACTCATCAAGATAATGTTGGTGCAACATTAAAAAAATTATACTAGAATGAAGAAATCAAAAATCCCTAGTGATTACATTATATATCTATAAGAATCTGACTACAATGTTTGAGCTAAAAGTAATCTCCAAACGCTTTCACAAGTTATGAGTTGTGATAAATCTAATTTATGGTACAATGTCATGAAAGAAGAAATGAGTTCTATGACATCTAACGAGATTTGAGATTTAATTAAGTTACTTGATGATGCAAAAGCCATTGATTATAAATAGATCTTCAAAACTAAGAAGGATTCATTAGGTAGTATTGAGAGATACAAAGCCAGACTCATTGTCAAAGAATTCACTCAAAATGAGGGAATCGATTACACGGAAGTATTTTCTCTTGTATCTAAGAAAGATTCTCTTCATTTTGGCATTTGTTACTCATTTTGATATTGAGTTGCATCAAATGGATATGAAAACAACATTCCTCAATGGAAAACTAGAATAAATGGTTTACATGAAACAATCATAAAAATTCTTTTCTGGTATTGGTGAGAATTTAGTGTGCAAGTTTAAGATCATATAACTTGAAACAAGTATCTCACCAATGGTACTTAAGGTTCCATGAGGTCATTTCTTCATTTGATTTTGTAGAGAATATCATAGATGAATGTATATACCGAAAAGTTAATGGGAGCACGATTTGTTTCATTATCATATATATGGATGACATTCTATTTATAACTAATGATAAGGGGTTGTTGCATAAGGTGAAACAATTATCTTTAGGAGTTTTGATATGAAGGATATGGGATATGGATAAAGCATCTTATTTCGTTGGCATTAAAATCCATAGGGATGGACCTTGAGGCATATTAGGACTATCTCAAGAAAACTATATTAATAAGGTTTTAGAGAGATTTCGAATAAAAAATTGCTCACCAAGTATAGCATCCATTGTGAAGGATGATAGGTTTAATTTGAACTAGTGCTCGAAGAATAATATTGAAATGGAACAAATGAAGAACATCATATATGTTTCTGTTGTCAAAAGTTTCACGTATACTCAGGTTTGCACTTGACCCGACATTGCCTTTATTGTGGGAATGTTGGGAATATACCAAAGTAATTTAGGCATGAATCATTGGAGAGCTACAAATGAGGTAATGAGATACCTTCAAGGTACAAATGGACACATGCTTATGTATAGATGGACTAACAGCTTAGAAATAGTTGGTTACTTGGATTCAGCTTTTGTTGGCTGTGTTGACTCACACAAATCAACATGAGGATAATTTTTATGTTTGTTGGTGGAGCTATATCTTAGAAGAGTACAAAACAGACATTGATTGCCACTCAACTATGAAGACTGAGTTTGTTTCCTATTTTAAGGCCACCTCACATGCTAGTTGATTGAAAAGTTTTATATTGGAGCTTAGAGTTGTGGATTCTATTGCTAGGTTATTAAGAATATTTTGCGAAAATTTAGTTGCAGCTTTTATGGCTAAAAAAAAAAAAGTGGTAGTCAAAACAAGTACATTGACATCAATTATTTAACCATCAAAGAATGTGTTAAAGAGAAAAAAGCGATTAGAAGACACGGAAGCATTAAATTGATAATAGATGATCATTTAATTAAAGGCATGTCATCAATGAGTTATAAGAATAATGTAATCAGAATGTGCATTAATCCAACCATGTAAATTTTCCTTTATATGAAAGAATTGTGAGACTTTATTCATTTGTGATGTTTTTCTCAATACAATTGTTATATATATTAGTTTAGGATTTCTTTCAATGAAATGTTGGAATTAAATGTTGGAATTAAGTGGAAGAATGTTGAAATATTTTTAATGTGATCCCACATTTAGTTTAAAAATTGCTGACATTAAATTTTATTGAAGTTTTATTATCCAAATTTGATTACTTATAACTATGGAGATTGCCCATATCTACTAGGATTTGTCTTGACGGAAGACTATTTATATTAGGATGTGCAAGGGCATATAAATAGGTCATCTAAGCCAAACCCTCTTGTTATTCATTATATTTAGATTATATGATAATTGGAGAACACACCATCAACGTCAAGAGGACAATTGGCTAGAAATGCCTATTCATGATTGTTTAGGCTATGCAAATTTATTCTTGATATTATTAATGGTTGGAGGTTAGTATAGAATTTATACATTTCCGCATTTGGTCCTGATTATCGAGATTTTAGTTTTCAGCAACATTTCCAACAGGTTAAACCACACAAAAAACTCAGATTGAGCTTCCAATCAAAGCAACGAAATTGGAGAGCCTTATTAATTTTGGCACATTGCTAAGTTGATTCCTTTTGAGACCTCATCCTTAAATACCATTAGTAAAATGTGAGGTCAAAAGAAGGAAATGCTCAAGTTGTCATGACAGGTGACAGTGACGTCCACACAAACTCAATAATGTGTTTCTTCTAGGATGGAAGCTTCTCTCCCTTCTACCAAGGGAAACGACCCCAAAGAGAAAAAGGAATTTGAGGTTTGACGAAGCAAGGACCTAGGATTACCTATTCGGGAACGGATTTGTGGTCATTAAGCAACGCAAAAAGAAAAATTAATTTTGATTCTTTTAAAAGAGAGTATACGTTGACACTAAAAAATAATTCGAGTTTTGATCGATTAGTGAGAGTGTGTTGTCGATAGGATAGCTGCAGACTATCATTGCAAATTGGTGACTAATACAGTTGGCCATCATGATGAAAGAGAATTGGCAAAGATTGGAAATCGATATATGATAAAAGGGGGAGGCGATTTGGAGATCGATAAAGGTTGCGTACATAGAGATAAAGTCAAATTGTAATCGTTTACGGATAAGAATATGTGGTTATAAGCAAATCAAGTTGAGGCCTAGATTCTCGGGAGTAGTTAGAATTTGGAATTTGAATAATAACCGTCCAAGAGGGTTGCACTTTGTACAAGGCTACATAAGGTCTAGAAGAATCAATTGTAAAGGATCCCTGATCAATCACACCTATCAATTTTCTCCAGCAATTTACTTTATCAATTTTTTATGGGAAAATGTCACAAATGGTCCTTGAACTTTTATCTAATGTTCAATTTCATCCATGAGCTTTCGATTTGCTCAATTTGGTCCCTAAACTATCACTTAATGTGCAATCTCGTCCCTAGACTTTTAATTTGTTCAATTTGGTCCATGAATTATCGAAAAAAACTATTTTTAAAGAGCTATGTTGATGACACAAGAGTGTGAGCGAGTGCCTCCATACTAGGGATTATTGAAATGAGCCACTAGCATTGCAAAGGGGAAGGGGGATCTTCAAAAGATCGAATTCACACAAAAGAGGCAAAATTGAATTTGAAATTGATGAGATAGTCGCCTGCTACCTACAACGACATTGTTCTTTGGCATGCACGAAGTGTTAATTGAGTAGAGGCTTCGGTTAGTCAAACAAGATGATATGCCGATGCTTGGATATTGTTGCTTTCGCTGTTGGCAAGCATGACAAAAAACAGAGCAATAAATTGCAACTGATGCACTCTCAAGGTGAGAGAACCTACATTTGGTTGAGAATTGGAGAAGAAGTTGAGTCTTGGCAAAAGCAAATTCATATTATGGCTTGAGATTGGAATTTGCAACGAATGATGGAATAAAGGAACCTATTATTGTAAGCATCGTTTCGGCGTCATTGAAATGTCTACAAACAATTTTGAGGAGCAAAATTTAAAATCTTCAACATGTTAGACAATGTTATAATGGTTTGTGATGAAGAAAGGCCACTCTTGTTCATACAACAAGATGACAGAGAGATACAATGGTTGATGATGGCATTGAAGGTAGAGGTGGTGTAGAGCGAAGGAGGACATGTGAGGAAGATGAAGAAAGAAAAAAATATAAAGAAAGAAATGTTCTTGAACAAAAATACCCAGAATATGAATAAAATTGGAATTTTAGATCTTTATTTGAGACTGACTTAGTCACTTTGAGTCTTATTTGAGACACTGTCCACTTTGGGTAACTTTTTGAGAAAAATAGCTCCATTTAGACCCTTATTTGAAATTTTCCCAAAATAGAAAGAAGAAGATCCTATAGTTTTTGGAGTGCTAGATCATTATTTGATATGAATTAATGATATCCTTTGAATTGATCAAAATATATTAAAATTGAAAGATATTAAAGAGACTCTTTTTTTTTATTTATATATAATGGAATAAACATAATCGATCATAGTACAAAGATTATATAGATACTTACATTCATTGAATGGTATGGGTCTATTCTAGCTACTTGCTGAAAATTGACTTACGAATTGCCAACCATTAGTCTTCTTGAGCATATTGACAATCAAGAGTTCACTAAGTTGTTCAACTTACCATGATCTCTTCAAGCCTTTGCATACACTTTATTCTCCTAAATTGGTTAACCCCCCATTAAGGTTCATCCTCCTTTTAGGCATCCTTCCACTATAAACTTTAAATGCCGTTAATGGTGACAAAATATTCCTTATAGTAACATTACCTGAAATAAAACAACATATACATCTATGAATTAGTAATGGAAGATAAATGATTTTGTCAATTTTTTAAGATATCGTAGAAGATTTTCGAAATAACAAAAAGTATGGAAATGCTCAGTTGCTCATGAGCCTTTTGCAAGAGCTTTTCTATAAAAAAATTTCATTTTATTTTGAAATCGTAAAGATTTTTTCTCTAGAACTTGAGTTGTATATTTGAAATTAGGTGTGAGATTGATATAAGAGAATTTATTGGTTGTCTTTTGTGCTGCTCTTTTTACTTAGAAAAATTGGAAAAAAAAAAAAAAAGAGAGATCTTTCGGGCTTTCGTCGGCCCGGCCTGAAATGGACTATTTGGGGCCGAAAGGCCCTAGATGTTCGGGCCGGGCCGGGCCGAGCCGGGCCAATTGCCAGACGCCCGGACCGCCCGGCTATGGCGGGTCTTGTCCGGAGTCGGGTCGAGACCCGAAGCAACCCAACCGAGCCCGGTCCGGCTGCCATCCTTCTTTCAGTTCCCGCGCACAGAGAATTAGGGTTTAAGGGGTCAGCTCCGAGCTGCTGCTTCTTCTTCACCGTGACCGACACCGGAAGCTTCAAGCCCGGAGCTGCCATGGAGGACGAGATGGATGCATCTCCAAGCTACTTTGACCCGGAGGATCTCTCAATTAGAGAGCAATTCCGACGATACGGGTAAATCGATGCATCCCCTTTCACTTTGCATTTTCTCCGATCATCTTGTGCTCCATGGGTTTTCAAGATTAGCTGGAATCGGAGGGGAACGATGGTTCGGTCATCGTAAGGTGGATGAGAGTTTGCGAATCGGCAGCCCTCTTGGCACCATTGTGGTCGCGGTGTAGTTCTACAGCCCGCCATCTCTGCTATGCATTGCCTGATTCGAGTCTTGAGTGCTCATTAGGTGTCGGTAAATGTTGGTTTTGTCTTGGCAACGCATGTGTAGTTAGGATTGAATCGTGTTGTTGCATGCTCAGGAGAGGGCAGTCGTCGACTTCCAACATATCGCCCCAGAAACGTTCGGGATCGATGGTGCGGCAGGGTAGTTTGTTGTATGATGGACCGCGCATCCACAGCCCAACAAATGCCGCACTTCTTCTTGACATCATCAAGCAAGAAGCCTCAGGCTTCGATGCTGATTATGCAGAGGGAACGCCTGCGAGGACCCAATCTTCTTCCAAGAGAAGATACTCCATCGAGAGTCATGGGAAGTTAGAGGCCGGGATGGGTTTTGATTCGGTCCGAAGAGCTGGAAGCTATTCACTGAAAGCTTGTAAGCAGGAGGATGAGTCATCATCGGACAGTGGGGAGACAACGTTCTCTTTATTCGCTTCTCTCCTGGATTCTGCTATTCAAGGTGTTCCAAGTAGATTAAATGTTAGCATGTAGACATAAATTGAATAGATGTTCTTCAGGTCTCTAATCTCATAATTGATTTATTTTGTCACTTTCACATATGCATTATTTGCACTGATATCATGGAAAGTATGGAAAACTTCTTCATGGAAATTTGAATCTGAGATGAAATATGAGCACATGCCTCGATCTTAAGTTCAGTAACTGTGATGCATTCTCTTACTTAAGATAGTCATGTGTGATAATTTAAATTGCCGTGATAGATGATTTTCTATATGGTTGCTAAAGGTTCCCCTTGGTATCCTTTCTGGGAGTTTTTATCTATAAAGATGCAGGTGCTGTTTTTCTGTTTTTTTTTTTTTTTTTTACCTTTGCCTCTCCATTTAAGCTTCTCCAAAATCTGTTCTAACTTAGATTATGTGCATCAGACTAGTGGGCCTGATGTTTGACTTGTTTGTTTTTAAATATGGATGGGTTGTGTTGTCAACAAAGAGACTAGTTTTTCTTTTCAGCACAGATTACCTACTTTTATTAGAGAGAGTGTATTCATGAGTAATAGACATGAGTCGACATACAAAGAGGATAAGTAAGTTTTAAGTGAAGAGAGGACATTGAAGACATGCCCACCACAGAAACAATTTGTTCTTGCAAGGTTAAATGAAGGTTGAGGGAAGCTTTTATGAGGATATTATGGTCCTTTTGGAGAATGTAAATCAACAAAAGACGCTTAAGCTTCAATATCGATATACTCAAAATCTGTGTACAGGCTGCTTCTAATTTCTTTTGTGAGCTTAGCATAGGTGTCATGTAATTGATCTCTTTGTGTCGCATATGGGTGTGCAAGTGAGTTTATGTGTGTGTGTGAGCACGCGTGTTTATATATGTTTTTGTCCCTTCTTTTTAACCTGAAGTTCACGAGTGCATAAATAGTATGGTGTTGTGGGCATGCATCTGTTCTATATCTAAATCTATATCTAGATCTGCAGTGTTATGCAATTTGGCAGACTTAAATGTGAAACTTTGGATAGTATGCTTTGTGGAGTCTTACTTTTTATCATTTTGCAGGGCTGATGTCTATACCTGATCTAATACTACGATTTGAGTCATCTTGTAGGAATGTTTCAGAGTCAATCAGGTATATTACATCAGACAAATAATACAGTACTTAATAACTCCTTCTGTGGGATTTTGGCAATGTGTGCATGGACTAGCAAGTTCACTGCACGATTACTATTGCCTTGTTGAAGTGTAGTACTCTTCTTAACCCTTGCATGGCATGATTCTCATTTTACTCTTTTTACTTTAAAAGGTATAGTTCCAATATGAAGCATCGTATTGTGGAGGACAAGCTAATGAGACAAAAGGCTCAATTCTTGCTTGATGAGGCTGCTTCATGGTCTCTCCTGTGGTATCTATATGGAAAAGGAAATAGATCTCTGACCTATTGAAGTTGATTATATGCTAGAATATTTCCTTCACAGTTTAATCTATTAAATCTTGTTTTGTGAAATTAGCACGTTATTCGTTGTGTGTGGCAAGTTTTGTGAAGCTTCATACGATAATGAGATCATTTGATATGTTACAATATTTTTCTTCCGTTGATATTTTGCATATAACTACCTGGACATAAAAAATGTGCTGTAATTTTTGCATTTATCCATGTGATGAATTAGAAATTGTTCTTGGATCCTTTATAGGATCACTGTTGAATAATCTTTTTTATGGGTCGGTTAGTGAATCTGAAATTGATTTTGTGGATTGAGATCAGGATCAAGTTTGATAAATATATATTTGAATGGTAGGTTAAGGTCAAGGATGGGGACAAAAATTTCTTAAGGATCTATTTGGTTCTTTTTTTCTTTAAAATTCTTTGTGGAAACAGAAAACTGCTAGGATATGTCTTTTAGCATTTTATAAAATGGTTCATGAAGTTTCCAATTATATATGAGGAAAGATTTGGGAATTCTTGAAAAATTCTTGTTTGAACATTTCTTGCCAATGTCGGAACAGAAAGTACAAGAAAGATGACTTATAGAGAGTATAAACAATGTACCAAATTTGTGCTCCAAACTTTTTGAAGTTCTAATATAATCAAAATGAACACAGTTACAAGTAATCGGATGATTTGAAAGTTCCAAAAAGCACAAGATCAAGAATTGGACCCAGAAGACCAAGTCTTGCAAAGAGGTAAATCAGCTCCTAGAGTTGTGAAAGAAAAGGATGAAGAGAGACAGTCTGGAAACAAGAAAACATTTTCCTAAAAAATTTTCACTGAAAATGAAAATCTGACATTCCTCTAGAATTAGAGATGTACCCTAATCTTTTGATTTTACTATTTCCCCAGCGACTTGTAAGTATTTGTCTAGCCTGTTATTATGTGAATATTTCATGTATAATATCTCTGCCAAGTTGCCCATCTTCTCCTGAAGCTCTGTCCGTGTGCATGTGCTTCTAACAATTTCCTTTTCCTATACAGGGAATGAAGACATCCCAAAAGATGTATATTTGGTAATGCATCTTGTTGTCTCAACAGTTATCTTTTGATGTTTACAAAATGACTTCAGAGTCGAGTATAATACTTTCCTTGTTCTAATAACACCTCTCTTGTTTACTACAGTATCCAACTACATCACATTTGGAGGCTTGTCAGTTTGTTTCAAATGACCATACAGCACAGTTGTGCCTCCGGGTTGTTCAGTGGTTAGAGGGACTAGCTTCCAAAGCGCTTGATTTGGAAAGCAAGGCATAACTCTATTCACTTATTTCTTTTATGAGGGACATCAAATCATGTTGTAAAGTGTGATTTGTTGTTCAGAATATTTGACAAATGTCACCTATGCTTCACCAGAATCTCTTTTCTGTGTGGCAGTGTTGTTTCTTACAATTTGGTGCCTGTCAGTTCCAGTGGGACCATGGTTTTTTGTAATTTTGTAGACAGGATTGTGTCAGCCACCTAAGAAATTATAAATAATGAACTTTTTTATGGTTGTGTACTAAACCATTTCTCCCATAAAAGATTACACCAGAGGTCAATGGACCCATAAGGTCAACTGTAGTTGACTTTGGGTTTTAACAATGGAGGAGTTATATCTTCTAGTTATGCCGTAGTTTGGTGGATGGTTGATCTCTGTTCTGATAATATCGGCTGCTTGCTTTTTTTTCTTTTTTTAATCATTGGGATGAAAATGGCCTTGAGAATAAGGTCAAGCAGGAGCAGGATCATGTAATTACTGTCCAGCAAAAGAAAAATACCTAAAAATGGACATTGTGCTGTTCTTTTGCATATTTAGACTGGAAGAAACAAGGAGAGCTTAGGAGGAGAAGAATCTTCATAATAAAATTCATGGAGTTTCAGTGTTATGTTGTTCATCTTTGGTATAGGGAAGTGGAAGGGTGAAGATGGTGGTTAGATACTTATGTAAACGTGTTTCTAGAATGATTGTGACACAATGTTGTGTTTAGTTTTTGTACCTGAAAGGCTTTGCTTTAGAAGCCATTTTTTGTGGGGCAGATGCCTTCTTGGTACCACTTAGTGAATCTATTGTATTTATCAGAAAATACACATGTATTTTATTGTCTTTCTATTAATATTCCGGTTTAGATGCTAAGAAATCCTTTTGGTTTTGAGAGGTGTTCTGTATATGGCTTTAGTTTTTTGGGCTCTCTTTGTATGTGGGTTTGCGCTCCTTGGTGCCCGGTAGTTGAACTTTTTATCTATCATCAGAAAAAAGGCAAAGAAAATACTAAAAATGAGGAAGCAAAATGTCTACAATCCTTCTCTAATGGTAATCCAACTGAATGTAAGTCTGCTTTCAGTATGCAATTGGAGAAAAAAAATCCATGAGTTGATCTATAATGCTGAGTGTCATGCTTGTATCCCCCTAGGTTCTGATATTGCTATGCTTCTGTGCTGGCCAAATATTAAAGTTTTACTTACTGATAGATGGCATGAGTTTTGTACTGGGGCTCCCATTGAATTTATCTGTCATTTCAGGTGCGAGGATCTCATGTTGGAACCTACCTACCCAGCTCTGGAATCTGGCATCACACTCAGAGGTTTCTGAGGAAGGGTCGTTCTGATACGGACACTGTTCGTCACTTGGATTTTGATGCTCCAACACGTGAACACGCACATCAACTGCCTGATGACAAAGTATTTATCTTGCCTCATAGTTCTAGCAAACAGATACCCACTGTAACATTCCAATTATAGCATTGGTTATAAACGAAATATTGAGCAAATTGCTGTTTGAAGCCTGTGTTCCCCCTTCAAATTCGGTTATATTTCATAGCATTTCCCCTTGTTGGCCCCAGCCTGCTTAGAAGCCTTGAGATGATTCATTCTCAATGAAGCTTGTGCATCTATGTTCGCCATACTTGTCTTTGTTTGTGATTTGCATGCCTTGCTATAAAAATGATAAAATGCATTTGCTAGTGCCCTTCTATTGTATTTTTTTGGGGGTCATGTGAAGACAAGTCATTTGTGATAGAGAGAGGTTCTTTATCCGCATGTATTAAGGTTGAGAAATGTAGCTGAATCCTGAAGGATACGATGAGATATAATCCCTCCTTTCAAGGATTTTAAGGATATTACAGCATGCACCTCTTCCAATAGCCAAGAAGGCTGGAATTCACAGTTTTTCCATCTTCAGCATCTGAGTAAAATACTCAGTCTGACTGAGAGCTTGTTGTTATTCCTCCTCAAAAATATATAGGTTGTACTTGATTTGCGTAAAGAATGTTGTTTGCATTGGTAGTTATCTCTGTTCTACCTCATTTCTTCACACAAAGATAGGGAAGGCACTACAAAGCAGATATATTGTTGATTTTCCAATCCCCATCAGGGGGGGGAAATTGTCTGTCTTGCCAGCAAAGACAGATGCTATTTACTTTCTCCAGATTCATTTTATTGCTTACATGCTGCAGAGCACATGATGCCACTTGATAACTATGGGTTTTCCGAAAAATATCCGTGTCCATGAAGTTGATGTTAATTGATGGATTTTAAAATTCCTACTTAAAAACTTTAAAAGACTAATTATTATGAAGAAGAATGATACCTGTTTTGGTACTGCCGGACTGTTATCATCACTTCATATAGTTTCTGGAGCTGCCTTATCTACACCTAACTCAAAGCTGAAGCCTAGTTCTAATTAAGTGAAAGTAATGTTATGTGTGAAGCTTTTCTTGCAATCATTCTGTCAATAGTTGCATGTCTTTCCTATTTTTCCTATTGTTGGGTGAATACTGTTATCTTGAACATATACTTGTTTAGGATCCTTAAACTCGTGGGAATTAAACCAGGACTTTCAATATTTCCTCACAGAAACAAGATAATTTGCTATTGGAAGATGTGTGGACTTTATTAAGGGCTGGGAGAGTCGATGAGGCTTGTGACATTTGTCGGTCTGCTGGACAGGTGTGTTGAGTTACAAAAAGATGCAATTGTAAAATCAGCCAGTATTTTAATGTTCTTATGAAGCATACTTTGTTATGGCATGGCAGCCGTGGAGAGCAGCAACTCTTCGTCCATTTGGAGGGTTGGATCTATTTCCTTCCTGTGAAGCCCTGGTAAAGAACGGAAAAAATCGGACTCTACAAGCAATTGAGTTGGAAAATGGCATTGGACACCAGTGGCGCCTCTGGAAATGGGCATCCTATTGCGCATCAGAGGTGGGGTTCTAATGATAAATTCTGCACACACTTGACTCATTATGTTAACATTTTAATATTAATATGCAGCATCGTGCCGAAAATGCAACTCTGTTTAAGGTGTATTGGTTCAACAGTCTGCATATATATGTTAATCTCATCTTTTTGTGGTATTCGCTATGAATAACTGCAGACATCTTCATTCAATAGTGTTAGGATTATTACTGAGACTCAGGGTTCTTCAAGTTTTTGGATGTTTGATGATTCTCTCTGGTGTTTGGCTTTTGTAGTCTTACATATGTGTCTGCTTTTGTGCATGGTACTTTAAAGAGGATTGCTGAGAAAGATGGTTGCAAATTCGAAGCTGCTGTATATGCAGCCCAGTGTAGCAATTTGAGGTGCTTGCTTCCAATATGTACAGACTGGGAGGTTTGTCTTTTCCATCTAATAAATATGATTAGTATTGATTTCTTTAACTTCTTCAAGTTCTGTTTTTGGCCTTTTCCTATTATATGTTAGCATTTCTTGTGACAATATCTTTTGCATGCTGCCACAAGATTTAGCCTTTGAGGCATAGTGATAGATGATGGACAAGTTACAGGTAGGATTATTATTTCTGTTTCCTGGTGCTCAAGGTAGAGAAGGAGAGAATTTTTGCAGATGCAATATGGACTAGCCATTATGAGGTTCATGGCAGAAAGGTGTACCAGCTGATGCTTATAGGAATAATTTTTGCAGAGTCGATTCATATTTGCTTGGATAACAGTTTTATGATGTAAATATAAAAGATTAAAAAGGAATTGAACCTTTGAGACATCATGGCCATGTATTGGTTTGCTCCCTGTGTCTAATTACTACATGGATATTTTACGGACTTCAGTGTCAATTTCACAAAATCCAAATGAGGAAGGATTCTAAAGTTATAAATTCTGTATGAAGTTCTCCCAAAGACTTGGGCAAAAGCAGCAACCCCTCAGACACCATGCCTGGGAAGAACTTTAACAAGTAAAAACCTGAGAACTTTGTGATTTTATTGTGAACTGGTGCTATATGTGCAGAAAAGCTTCAAATCTGTAAATAATTGTGGTTAAGGTGCTTCAGAAATTTGGTCAATTTCTAAATTTCAATTGGTGACATGTTATGAAGAACACTGAAATGAGTTGCTTGTTTGTTGGCATCTGTGCGAAGGTCATGAGTTTTAAAAGAAAGTTCTTTAAGGCGTGTCTGGATTATCATTAGCTTTACTGAATCTAAATTTTGTGGCAGACACCCTTTGACTTTTTGTTTAACCCTAAATGTATGAAACTTTTATGACATGTAAATGTTGAGACTTACATTCACATATAAAATTTTCATAGTTTTTTGAAATTAGAATATTTTAAATTTTGGCGGGAAAGCAAAAATGCACTCTTTGCTTTTAAAAGGCTTAAACAAGCAGGCCCTTGATAACTTTAAAGTTATTGAAAACCCGAGTTTCACGGTGAGTACTGTTCTTTTTCATAAGTTTTTATTAATATTCATTGAATCTTGCCATAATGATCATTTCACCCAATTTTTTCATAATTTCACTTGTTCATAGATGTAAAATAGTTATTGTCTCAATAAAAGATTGCGATATCAAATCTATATGAGCAAATTAGTTCTGATTTAATCAAGAACTGTGAAACTTTTTTTTTGTGTCCTTCATCCTATCAACTGCTCTCGGTTGGTCCCTCCTTGCTAAATCAGGAACCTGTGAAGCTTCCCCAAAAGGCTTACCAAATAAGATAATGAGATGGAAAGTACTGGATAGAATCGGGTAAACACTTGGCCTCATGCTTGAAATTAAGCATTGAAAATTTTTAAAAACCAAAACATGACATTTCCTCTAAATAATGAAAGTTCATCCAGTGGTTTATGGCACAAAAGGGCATTGTCCTGGAAAATATAAGTCAATTTGGAGAAGAAAAACTCTATTGACAAATAAAAAGGAAAAGGGAATGAGAGAAACAAAGAAAAGAAAATAAGAAAATTCAACCTTTTTCTATACCTGACCTAATTCATGCGGTGGACTAGTGTGAATACCATGCATCTTGAAAACCCTAATTTATATAATTGTAAGATTTGCATGATGCACAAGCTCTGGTTTGGGGAAACAGGAGAAGAAATGGTTGGATCAGAAGCACCTTACAACTAATTGAAAGAGACAGTATTTGACACTTTGCCAGACCGCAATTTGAATTTTGCTTCTGAGTAATTTTCCTGTTTTTCTATTCTTTAGGCCTTGCTTAGCATTGTCTATTATGTGCATCTTATATACATGAATAGGCTACCTTCTTTCGTTTATTATAGTACATTTATCATAAACAGAAATAATAATCACATGAAAGGCTGATGTATGCCCACCACAATTACAGTCTGCTTGCTGGGCAATGGCCAAGTCCTGGCTTGATGTTCTGGTGGACATGGAACTTGCTCGTTTGCAGCCTGGTGGAATGACTCATTCAAAGAGTTATGGAGATGAGTTTGATGGCAGTCCTGAACAAATCGAGGGCACATCTCAGTCTTCTTCGGGGCCTGAAAATTGGCCGCTGCAAGTTCTTAATCAGCAGCCACGACATCTTTCTGCTCTTCTTCAGAAACTTCACTCGGGGTACTAAACAAGACTCAATTTCTTTGGAAGTTAGTATCATTTCTTTCAATATATGATAAACCTCACTTTCGGCCTAATTTAGTGATGCTGTACATGAGGCCGTTATGCGAGGATGCAAAGAGCAGCAAAGGCAAATTGAGGTGAGTATCTTGGCAGGAGAATCACTTTGGCTTAATTATGGTCATGGACACATGAATGAAGCGCATAATTACTTCTTTACTGCATCGACTGTGAAAATTATATCATCATAACTTTTCCATTCATTTTTGTCTCTTATACAAAGGTACACAATCTGTTACAGTTAAAGGGGGCAACTTTTATCCTTTTGGACAATTTGTCCACACAACATGAAACATACATTATTTGACTAAGAGTTCAATTAGATCTTCGAGTGATAATTTTAATGTTTATTACTTCATTTGAGCTTGGCATGACTTGCTTTCACAGATGAAACTTATGGAAGGGAAGATACCCCAATTGCTGGATCTTATCTGGTCATGGATAGCACCTTCAGAAGATGATCAAAATATCTTCAGGTATTAGAAAATGAAAATGATTAGCAACTTTTTTCATGCCCATCTACTCACTAAAATGTAAAGTAATTTTTAGTTGGAGGCTCCCTCTGACCATGGCTTCCCAGTTTTTCTTTTGATTTTTCTAGCGCGATAGTTGAACATGTTTTTCTAACTGGCCCCATGAAATTGGATTTTACGTTCAAACTGTATCATCGTAAAGTTTTATGAACTTTGCTAAATAACTCTTGGAAATCTTAGGAGTCTCTAAAGCTTGGGATTACTATATTAAGCAAGAAGAACAAGCTTATTTTTACCAGTCTCACAGTATCAATGCCCTTAATGGTGCCACTACATGTGGAAAGAAAACATAACATCGGGATCATGATCGCCTTCTGGCACCCTTTCTTGGGCTCTTTCATGATCTTGACATAGAGTTTGCACTTCTAAAGCAAGTCATTCGATTGTTCATTGCATCTCAACAATCCATTGAGTTTGGTTGAGCCTAGGATTCACATCCTTTTTGCAGCCATGAAGAAAGATTGGAACCCGGCTCTTATACCATGATAACAGCTAACACCAAGAACAGAATTGAGGAAGCAAATCAAACAATTAACAAGGAAACTTACAATCTAAAAGGTTGTCTTGTGGATGTCAAAGCTAGAGAAAAGGAAAAACAAAAATCTTGAAGACAACCTTTACTCAATAGTGGAGAGTACCCTCTGAAAACAACACTTCAACACTTATAAATGGGCATAAAACGCATTATTGATAGGACGCCCGTTAAAGAAGTAAACCTAGTACTTCTAGGACTCTGAAAACATAAGTAAAGACCCTGAATCTCAAAATTCTGTGAACGGTTAAAGCAAGAATAAATCTTCTGTTATGCTCCTGCATCTCTCTCTCTCTCTCTCTCTCTCTCTCTCTCTCTCACCCTCCCTGCATGTGTGCATCCTGAACCAGAAGAATAACTTCTGGTTGTCTTCTATTTATTTTGTAATGATGCATACTTAAAGGCCGAGTCCTAACATTTGAGCAATAAATGTATAGCTGTTTTCATTTGGTTTTGCACTTCAAGAAGCCAACAACAAGATGAAACCACTAGAAGAGATCTTGGAAGTTAGAAAATGTAGGTAACCGAGTCAAGGTGAGTCAACAAGCAATTGTAACAGTTCAACTTGTGAAAATATATTGTTTGAGGGATAACAAGAGGGTGCGGCACGCAGCTAATGACAAGAAATTCAGAGTTAAATTATGTTATTCTCTCTTGGGGAATTTCTCCCCTCATTCATTACCCTCTAAAGCAATTTGGCTGCCCTATATATCTATTAGAAAGTTCAACCCAAAAGCTTAAACTAATAGTTGGAGGGAGACCATAGGAATATAGAGAGCATTTACGACCCGATTTCAAATGATGTGGGATAATATTTCAACACTCCCTTTCACATGAAAGTCGGATTACGAGCTGCACGGAGAATTTTGACTGTGCACATAAACGAGGATATTTTTACCATGCACCTTTGCGTAAGGGATAACTAGCTCTAGTATCATGTTAGAAAGTCCAACCCAAAAGCTTAAGTTAATAGGTGGAGGGAGACCACATGAAGATGGAGAGCATTTACGACTCATTGTCAATCGATGTAAGATAATATTTCAACAATATCAAATATAATCTCATTTTTTTTTTTCAGTTGGATGGTAGCTTGGAATAAGATTCTTACCATTGAGAATCTGAGGAAACAGAATTTTCTATTCACGGATTGGTGTTGCTTGTGTAAGCATTTAGGGAAATATGTTATTCATCTCTTTCTTCATTGGGACTTTGCTCTTCAGCTTTGGATTCATAGGCTTAGTTTGTCTAAGGTGGTGAGGGTTATGCCAAGTCATGCCATCCAGCTTTTTAGTTGTTGGGAGGCTTATGGAGGAGGCTGAGTTTCTAACAAGTATTGGAGTGCTGCACCACTCTGTCTCATGTGATGCATTTGTAAGGGAGGCAATAAAAGATTGTTTGAGGGTTTAGACTCTTCAGTTACTTCTGTGTAGTACTCTTTATTTGGCTTTGGACATCTTGTTCTGACTTCACATTGTCTTGTGATGATTTCTTTGTTTCTTTTTTTTTTTTTTTCTTATATCCATTTCTGATTTACTTGAATAAATTAAAATCCTTCATTACCTATAAAGAAAAACTTGCGAAAAACATGCTTTCACTGCAGACAATTTTAATGTTGTCCTATAGAATGCAAGTTTAGCTTGTCAAATCTTTTACTAGCCAAATCATTGTTGTGAAGACATTGCTGTATGGTGATTTGAGTGAAGAAACACATTTGGAAACATTATTCTTTATTCTTTTGGTTTGAGTGTGATTTGACAGATGAGTTGTAATGAAATTTCCTCTCTCTCTCTCTCTCTCTCTCTCTCTCTCTCTCCATGTCTGGGTTCTGAGAAGCAAATTACTATGAAAGATTCCTTAAGGCGTCTCCTTCTTTCAGGCCACATGGGGATCCTCAGATGATTAGGTTTGGAGCTCATTTAGTACTTGTGCTAAGATATCTGCTTGCTGATGAAGTTAAGGATGCCTTCAAGGAGAAAGATTATAACAGTTGGTGATTTCATTCTTCACATGTGAGTCTTTTTCTTGCATTAAGTAACTCTGTTTTTCAATGGATTGACAAAGTATATGGACTTCAAATTCTGTAGGCTGTTTTTTTTTTTTTGGTCTAAAGCGCAGGTTGTTAATGAGCCCTGAATTTATGTAATTTCTTGCTGTTGGTCTAATGCTTCATGTAGGCAAATCTGGGGGCTAATATGCTTCTTCATAATGAACCAGTCTGCATGTATCATAATGGGTTAGTTAGTAATCATATGTTTTTCATTCGATGATTTGCAATTGATTATAACCTGTAGGTGCTTGCTAAAACAATATCTGCTACTCATTTTATTAGCACTTTGTTGTGAGTTGTGACTAATCACTTGTAGAGTTGGAAAACATATTCTCCCTTCTCAAAGTTAAGTAATGCCAGCCAGACATTTTCATTTTGTTCTTTATTCAGGACATGAAGGTATCTACTGACCTATTACCTATATGGCCATCCTGTATTTCTAGCTGCATAGGCTCTACAAAAGTTATGCAATGTTAGACAATCCCCCATTTTTTTAGCATGGTTGTCCAGTTTTTGTAGCATCCTTCTAATTCTTCAATGATTTTGAAGTTTGCACTGATCACTGTCTTGCGAAGTTATGGGAGGCAACAATTCTATGATTCATTTGCCTGTTCGGGTTTCAATTTCAGGTATGCAATGTTTCTGTTCTCAAAACAGCATGAGGAATTGGTTGGGATCTATGCTTCTCAGCTTGCCCGCCACCGATGCATTGACCTCTTTGCCCACATGATGGAACTTAGGGTGAACAGCAGGTCTGTAAATGTAGAATTGTTCTGAATCTTTCTTCTCTCATCTCTCTTTTTGTTTGCATGGTTTTGTGCAGCAATCTTTTAAAGATCATCATATTGTCAGTATAATTTACTTCTGCTGGTTTGATTGTTCAATTCACCAACTTCAAATGTGAGAATATCCCACATTTTGTATTTGCATTCTAAAATTTAAGTAGAATTTAAATTAGGTCAAACATATCATTTGAATAAAAGCAGCGAAACATAGAAACTTTGAAGATGTCCTGAACATGCAAAATTACATACTGAATTAAGATCTGGTCCTTATCATGCATGGATAGTAACTGTTGAAATGGAGAAATTAGTCGGTGCTTTAGGGGTATACTCTCTCCTCTCACATTGAATCCCCCTCCCCCCCCAAACACAAACAAAAAAAAGAAAAAAAAAAATCTCTTCTTACATACATATATGGGTCCCACATGAGGTTGGAAGGATGTAGCATACTCTGGTTAACACTTAATAACTTTAAGTGGAAGTGGGTCCCCTATCACATGCTAGCATAAGATGCTTAGATTTACATTTCCCTGATAATTCCAAATGTGACAATCCTGGGACAAATTTCATGAGCCATGGTGTTTGAGGGATCACCATCTATGCTGTAGAGAAGACCATAGTTTATTCTCCTAAATGGCATAATAATTGTAGAGAGTATGCTTTAATGATCACTTCCTTCATGCCATTGCAGTGTCCTTCCATCAGTTGTACAGTGCTGAGTGCGAAGATGACCATATTCATATGCTTGTCAGCTGCTTCGGTTTTCATGTTTATGAGTTTGATTTCCTTTATTTTCCTGCAGCGTACATGTGAAGTATAAGATCTTCCTTTCTGCTATAGAGTACTTGCCTTTTTCTCCTAGCGATGATTCAAAGGGAAGTTTCGAAGAAATAATTGAGAGGTACTAATTTCGTTCTGCTGCTTTCTGGTTCTATGCTGATAACTGGAAATTTGATGAACTTTGACTTGAATAGGGTTCTGTCAAGTTCAAGAGAAACCAAAGTTAGAAAGTATGATAATACATTGGACGTTGCTGAGCAGCATCGCCTTCAAAGCCTTCAAAAGGCTATGGTCATTCAGTGGCTCTGCTTCACACCACCTTCCACCACTACAGACGTTGAGCTTGTTAGTGTCAAGCTGCTGCTTCGTGCTCTGATGCATAGGTAATATCCTTTTGAGCCTTCTGATTTTTCTTTGTTCTTATGTACACGATGATCAAAAGTTAGTATAGCTTGATTTTCATCACTTACATTTTGTTGTATTTGTAACTTAAAATCAAATGTTCTTGTCTTCTTTCCTTTTATATTTTATATATTTCTGTACACTGTTTCATCTTTTGCATTTCCTCTTTTTTATAAATTCATCTGTTGAACCCTTCTGTCTTACTTGAATTGTCACCACAATTGCTTGGCCTATTCATCATTGTCTCGTTTCTGCTGTTTCTTGGTACTCTTGTTTAATTTTTCTTTTTCTTTTGTAGCAATATATTATTTAGGGAATTCACTTTGATTTCCCTGTGGAGAGTGCCTGCAATGCCCATAGGTGCTCATAAGTTACTTAGCTTCCTTGCTGAACCTCTGAAGCAGCTGTCGGAGAATCTTGGGGCTCTTGAGAATTATGACATCTCGGAGGATTTAAGTGAATTCGAAGACTGGGTAAGTTTTGTAGGCATGATTCATAGATTTTTGTTCCATCGATATATTCCTTATGATGGTTATGTATCATTTATTTGTCAGAGTGAGTACTACTCATGTGATGCAACTTATCGTAAATGGCTTAAAATCGAACAAGAGAATGCAGAAGTTTCTGCAGTAGAACTCTCGCAGGAGGAGAAGGAAAGAGCTTCTGCTGCAGCTAGAGAAGCCCTACAGTCAGCACGTTCATTATTACTTAGTAAGTGGGTTCAGCTACTATAATTATGCTTTATGCAAAAAGCAGACACAATTTAAGACAGTTGATTTGTGTTTGATTCTTTGAACTTCCCAATTTGTCTGCAGGGAAAGAACATCCTTGGTTGACTTCTCGTGAAGAAAACGTGTACGAGGCAGTGGAACCTATTTTCCTTGAGTTGCATGCATCTGCAATGCTCTGCCTTCCATCTGGTGAATGCATGTGTCCAGATGCCACAATTTGTGCTACACTGATGAGTGCACTTTACTCTTCAGTGAGTGAGGAAGTGGTGCTAGATCGACAATTGATGGTACGATGGTCTGTTTTCATCAAATTTCTCTTCAGTTCCTTACATGGCTTATTTATGTCAGTTATGTGCTTATGGACTTTGATGTGAAGCTAGGAATGATAATTTAATCTCAAAAGTGGACAAAAAAATTTCCTGCCATTTCCTTCTCCTTACTGATGAGAGATTCGTGTATTCTTACTCAATATTTCCCCTTGGAAATTCACAATATTTCTTTTTAAATATAGAACTAGTTAGTTCTTGAGGTATTTTCAAGATCAACACTTAGATGTGTGGAAAAAGCAGGGTCAAGATGTTTTGGATGATTGAGTAATTCAAGAGTAACTCTCCTTCTACATCGAATCTATTGCTGTTAACTGCATTAGTGAATCAGAACTAATGATAATTGCTCTGCTTTTTTCCTTATGACAATGAAACAACGAATCATGATGCCATTTTCTTTTAAGTTATGTCTGTAGGTCTACCTAAATGATGTTACCTGGCTGTCTTCAAATGTCTGCTTTAAGTAATCATGTCCCTTGCCTAGCATAGTTTCCTCTTCATTTGTCCACTAATATCATAACTCTTCCTGGGCGTCTGGCAGCATGTAGCTTGGATTTTATACGTGGAAACTACCTTTACCTATCATATGGGTTCAGTCTAACAGTTCATTATGTCATTGGTTCCCAAGTATGGACAATTAATAGGAGAATAGGGAGTGTTGTCAGCTGTAATTAGTTTGATAAATGGCAGTCACTAAAGTACTGTTGGCTTGTTCTGTTAAAGTATATAAGTGCAGCAAAGTCTAGTAGAAGAAAGCTAAGAAATAGCCTGGCGTGATTACTGTATCCACAGTTAGATAAAAGTGATCATGACACTGTGAGCTGAATTGGAAGATATCTTTTCCCTTTGCTGAGGTTTTAAATTTAATTGGCAGGTAAATGTTGCTATCTCATCCAAGGATAAGTACTGCATTGAGGTCGTCCTAAGGTGCTTGGCCATTGAAGGTGACGGGTTGGGACTCCATGTGCTCAATGATGGTGGCATACTTGCTAGTATGGTGGCAGCTGGCTTTAAGGGTGAGAAAACAGTCCATAACTGCAATTGTTTATGCTCCTTTTTTTTTCTCTTTTTCATTCTTTAATTGGTATGAGTTGCCCCCTAATAATACCATTGGAGACAATATAATGCGCGGAAAGATGAAGCAATGCGATGATGACGACAATAATGATTGTGTCTCTTGCTTGCTCATAAGAATTCTTGGAGTGCCAAAGAAGCAGATTGGTTGTTCTGTTCGTTGAAAATAAATCCCATGGGCTAGCATATGGTGTAATCAGAGTAAGTGGTGTTATGAACATATTACATCTTTTTTTCATATGTTCTAGTTCAGGGGCCATGTCAATATATGGATATGCCAGGAAATTTTATCTGGAGGGCTTGCCATTTTTCATTAGGATGTGGTCTGGATGGGAAATTCTATGTTAAGATTCGGAAAAAGAAATTAGTCTCTCTCTGATCCACATTGTGTGGTTGCTCACAAATTTGATGCTCTGCATTTTTTGTCACATGAGAAAAAGTAATCGGATAACTGTTGATATTTATGATGAACAACACAAACAATTTCATGGGGGTAGAAGACTAGGAGAGAGCAGGGAGGATGTAAAAGGTAAAAACTTTCACATTCTTCTTTTTGATAATTAATCTTAATTGGAGTTGAGAGGCACGACAACCCATCAACTTGTTTAGCATTGTGTTGTTTAAATTAGGGTTCCGTTATAGGAAGGCCTTCTATTTTCATCTTTTAATATTAATTTGTATGTTTTTATTGAAACTCAATGATGGCATTATGCATTTTAAATTCGGCTCAGAGAGAAATGCTAAGGATCGACCTCTTTGATTGAATTCTTTTGGGTATGTGATAGGCAGATACATTAATTTCATTGATAAAATGAGCTTTAATTGTCACATAATGCTTTCTTCCTTGATTCTGTACTTGCTCTTTGTTTGTTTATTTTTATGATTAGATCACTTGTTGAAAGAAATTGGGAACTTGGTAGTGAAACTTAGTCCTAACATGCTACATAGGGGTGTCAACAGACTGGTTCGGTTCAGTTTTCTACCAAAAACCCTGCTGAGTCAATCATTCCAGTTTACAGACTTTCCTCCCAACCAATCAATTCAATCTGTGATAACAGGAACTTTAATCCACCCTGAGCTTCTTCCTCACTCGTACCTGCATTGGATGATTTCTACTCTTTACATATGAAATTGTATACTCCAGAAAATCATAAAACTGAGAACCAAACAGAGGGTAGACATATGATTTGACTAAATAATCAACTCATTTTGGTTAAGGGGTTAAATGATTTTGGTTTACCCTCCCTCCTCTCTGGTTAGAATGATTTTGTGGACAATGAGTAACTTCACAGGTGATCACAAGTCATTTGACCAGCTTGAAGTTTTTGAATGAGTGGTTGCATTGTTGCAAACTCATCCAATGTTTTAAAGATGCTTGGGTCTTCCTCATTTGGGAAAGAGGTTATTTGTCATGGAATTTGCCTGAAGAGAATCAGTGAAGCTGTTTTTCTTTTTAAGATTTTCGGACATCAGAAAGTGAAGGAAGGCAAAAGGTATCTTTAATAGTTATATTGAAAAGTGGAGCCATTGATTATGTTGCATAACAGGCGGAGCGATTTGATGAACTTGCCGTTGCAGAAAGAGAAAATCTAGGAAAACTCTGTAGAATGAAAGACCTCAGGAAAACTATATAGAATTACACCAGATGGCTTATATGGTGTTATTTGGTTTCCTGATCCAATGACTAAAGACTGGCTTACACTTTCTTTCATCTAATTGTAGATGTCATGCTAGGAATACTCAGTCTCTTTTTTCTCTTAGCTTTTGTTTGGTAAGCTCGTGTAAAGTATAGAAATAAGTGCTCTAATACTGTCTTAGGCATAATTTATGTGAAGAAAGGTTGAAATTTAACCCAAAATCAGTCCAATCTTTGATAAACTGAAAATCAGTTCAGTCTACACAGTTTGGTCCAGATTTTCAGATGCACCGACTTATTTTCATAGTGCTGATGAGCGATGACTGTTTACTGCAGGTGAGCTTGCTCGATTTCAGATTGGAGTCACCATGGAAATCTCCCGATTAGATGCTTGGTATTCAAATAAAGGTGGTTCTTTGAAAGGCCCAGCATCATACATTGTCCGGGGCCTGTGTCGTAGGTGTTGTCTACCAGAAGTCGTTCTGCGATGCATGCAGGTGGTGTTTTCTCCCCGAAGAAGAAATCCCCTTTCTATTTTTTTTTTTTTGACATTTCCAGTACACATACCAAAATGGATGCACGGAGTATCTCATTTGTCTTTCAATTTATTGGACCATTCTCCATGCAATGCAGGTCTTGGTGTCAGTCGTGGAGTCTGGTGGCCCTCCTGAAAGCCATGATGATCTGATTGAACTGATCACTTCACCTGAAACAGGGCTCCTTCATCTGTTTAGTCAGCAACAATTGCAGGTAATTTCGATACTAGTACTTGATACGGGATATTGGGTCTTCCTGTATCATGGGATACCAGGGATAGTGGGCCTAACCTGTCATTGCTGGGAGTGTTTTTCTCATCCTGCAAGTCCTGACTTTGTTGCACGTAAATTTTATTGGCATGACAATGATTCACTCAAGTCCTCCGGGTTCTCTTTGGTTTAAATTGTCTTTGATACTTCTAATTCTGCACCCTGTGAACATAGGACATCTCGATCATACATCTTTATTGTGTCTAAAATGGAGTTTGAGTTTTACTCTCTAGTCTTTTCAGTACTTTCCTTACAAAAAGCACTAATATTCATTTTGCCGACTCGTGGGATTGTTCTAGTTACTTGAATTTGCTGATGGTGTCTTTGGTTTTTTCCAGGAATTTTTGTTCTTAGAGAGGGAATACTCCATATGCTGCATGGAGCAACGGCAAGTTGATGAATAGGCCTATTGTAAATTTAACCTGATCGGCTTTTTTTTTTCTTTTTTTAAGACTTTGTAAAGCATGAGGTGAGAAGCCGAAAAAGAGAAAATGAAGGTCGTTTTGGAAGTCTAACACTAATCCTCTCTCCCTCCCCACTCTCTCTCTCCAATCAAGAAGTGTGAATTTGAGCATTCCATTGCTCTAATGTGAATTATCCACCGGGACCAAGGCTTTGTTTATAGAAGAGGGCTTCAGAAATATTTTAACTTGTCCAAGAATTAGCTGTTGTTCGCTAAGTATAGCCCGTCTAGTGGTGCTTCCCACCATATGCTCTGATCGTGTGTTAGAGTCGGGACAAAAAGAAAATGCTGTTAGTGTCTGGTGGTGTGCACAAGTACATATTAATAGCATAAATAAAGACATCTTTACGTGCAGCGGCCAATTCTTTGCCCTTCGAACTTGAAGGAATTAAAGAAGACCCCTTGCCATTTTGCATTGTGATCTTTGAATCAAATTAACTAGATCGGTAAAATATGGCAGATGTGTTGCAACAGTTTTCTTCGGTCCAAATACGGTTTTTGGACAATTGTGGAGAACTTGGTTCCTCTTTACTTTCGCCGGTTGTAGCGAATAATTCCATCGGGGACGGGGAAACTCAATGGTCTAGTGGGAGCCAAGGGATCATTTTTTTTTTTTTGTCTTTTTCCGGCCAAACAGGAGATCAGTTGAGTGAGTATAATTGCTCCCACTTTTAAGGTCTTGACCAGAGGGTTGTAGAAAACTGAAAAGGACGTTCCCGGGATGGCTGAGGTGGCCATCGAGAGGGCTGTGGCGGTGGGACCGAGATGAAAAGTTTTGTCAGCAGTCGTGTTGGCCAAATCAAATATGTCAATGACGAGTGGACTGCATTGTCCAAATTAAGATACGACTGAACAATGTACACAAGTGAAAACAAGTTGAAAGATCGAAATAATACTTGTCCCTGAGAAAACAAAGATTAGGCTTGCCAGCAAAATAGCAATCAGATGACGTACTTGACCATCTGAATGAATCTCTGCTTTGTAATGCATCTCTACTTCTATATTCTTATGACATTCTAATTCTTCATCCTGACTTCGAATCACGACTTACATTTTGACCATAATGGGTAAGTTTCTGCTTTAAGCTAAATTCTGCTAATATGGCACTATGAGTGAACAGTTTCAGGTTCTTTCCAAGTTTTCCAAGTTCTGCCTAAAACTTGGAATCTGGAACCTACCTATAAGAACTTAGAACTTAGAATCTACCTTGTCATAAGTTTCAAAGTCGGTTCCAAGGTTTTTTTTTTTTTTTTTTTTTTTTTTTTCAGTTAAACAAAACGAAAATGAAAGCGATAATAATAAATTAGTTTGTCATTCATCAAAAAGAATACAAAATGAACAAAACTATCAATAGAAAAAAATGAATTCTTGATAAGGAATTCAACTATATAAAAGTAGAGATAAGCAAATCTAAATTACATACAAGTTCTATTTGGAACTTCCTCATTTTTTTGAAACTTGAAACCTACCTTTGCATACCCTAAAACTTGAAATCTATTTTGTCATAGGTTTCAAAATCTACCCAAGTCTCACTTATATTATTATATGAATGAATACAATTTACTAATCATAACTTATATTTAGATACACGAAAAATATAAACATTAATAAAGTAAGGATTAATACTTTCAAATTATACACTTATCATTAAAAAAACATGAAATATCGAAAGATCACATGGAGATATGGATTAAGAAAAATATTAAAACTTGTTTCAAATTGTAGGTTACAAGTTCCAGATTTCTTCAACTAAAAATCCAAAACTTACCAATTGGAATAGATTCCTCATTTTTTTTAGAATCTGAAACCTACCCTGCATACATTGGAACCTCAAACTTGAAACTACAGTTTCCCACCGATCTAATTCTCAGGTTCTAGGTTCTACCTGGAAGCATGCTGATCCCTACATGGCACTAATAGATCACTAAATTTTATTTTATTTAATAAATAAAAAATAAAAGTTTCTTACAAATTCACGAAGGATTCGTTAGAATTCAATCCAACAACAGAATTCTTCATTTATAATCATCACAAAAAGTAAGGTGGTATCTACGAACAGATGAAATTAAACAAAGCACAGAAGTATCCAAATTCACAGTGCAAGTTTGGCTGTTGAATTATCAGAATACATAAGCCTGTTGAACTTACTCATCTCAATCGAAACTCAGGGGGAGTTTTTTGAGACAAGAGAACGTAAAATGGGGTTAGACATGAATTGCTTCTTGTAACTGAATAATTTGGTTAACTTCTTAGATGAAATACTTAGCCATCTGAATTTCCTTCTGTTTGAAGCCACACCTCTCATAGAATGCTTTATTCTCATTGCTGCAGTCAAGAATCACCTTATAGCAACCCACAGATCGGGCATGATCAGTGAGGAAAGAAAGAACCTTCTTCCCTAACTGCATCCCCCTATAATCACGATCAACGACCACATCTTCAATATGCCCAGCCTTACCACAGTTCCTTACGAACTTCTTCTCAATGAACACACTTCCAGTGGCAATGATCTTTCCACAGGTAGTATCCTCAATCACGCAAATCACATGGTCATCGCCTAATGACCTGAGCTCTTGGAACCGCGCTTCGAAATTTTCATCAGAGATAGCATCACAAACTGTCAGTTGCTGCAATAGCTCTACAAACCCTTTGCTATTGTCAGAGACCTCTAGTTTCCGAACTTGAAAGTCATGTGCTTTGTTTAGTGGGACCCCAGTCTGCATTTCCCGAGATGAGGCTTCTGTATGTGCTTCGTTTAGTGGGACCCCAGTCTGCATTTCCCAAGATGAGGCTTCTGTTTACGCCAACTTCATTCATGTTGACAAGAAAATTAGATTTCATACTATTAAAGAAAAGAACATGGAACACATTTAGAAGCTCCACTATGTTATTAAAGTAAAGGTAACCGACACACAAGATGCATGGCATTTTTATATCCAAACAAGCCACCTCGTGGAGACTTGTAGTGGCCAAATCTGCTGAGCTCTAAATCATAAAGCGAAAGTTAAATGCAATTCACTTGATGGTTCCACTTTTCTGCCCCTTTCTGTCTAGCTAATAATAATGCAAATGTCACATCAATTACTTCCTACTGAGTCTGTTCACAAAAGATAATAATAAGAGGAGAAGAACTTGCTGATGAGGCTAAATTAGTATGTATGTACTCAATAGAAGGAGCGGAAAGAAGCAGTTCTATAGAGTCCTTTGTTTACAGAGTGATATTCTCACATCAAATTTTAAAGTCAGAAAGCAGAATCGAAGCACCTATCTGCAGCATGGCAACAATTACGGCCAAAAAAGAGAGAACGGTGAACAAGTTTTCTTGGCTCTGTCATTTTTCAAAATCGCTCATTAAAGCTTCAAATAAAATTCCAATTAGGAAAAAGTGATTAGTTGCTTTCTTTAGTACACCATAGCAATTCATAATGATGTTTGGTGTTAATCCCCGACACTATTCATTATTCAGACATTGGAAAACAACATATGCAGTGCTAATTAGTCAAAAAATCACAAAATGGAGTTGTTCTTTCTCAAAGCGTAAAATGACTCAAGTTTTGTATGACCTGGACTTAAACTCCATTTGTTTCACGGAAAATGAATACTTTGGAAAACGTTTCTCTAAAAATAATTGTTTATATGGCTTACAAAAATAAATGAACGAAAATCATTTCATTGTCTATGAAATGTTTAGACATAAATTGCTATTGATAATGAAAACATTTTTAATAAATTATTGACGAAACAAATCAAGCCTTAGTTTATGTCTAGGTTATCCATAATAGATAAACCTATGAAATATACACAGAGAACAAAGGGTGTCATGGGTCAGATCGGGTTTTTATGGTACCCTGACCTGACCTAACTCATTAGGGTTGTGTGCTCTCAGACCCATCCTGACCCAAAACACATAAGACCCGAAGTGAACCCTAGGTTGGGTCGGGTTTTTGGGTTTTATTTTATTTATTATTTTTGGGGGCTCCCACTTGCCTCTTCTTCATCAGGCAATTTTGATGAATTGTAAAGAACAATAAATCTGGTTTTCTCACACAAATTGGAAATAACAATGCCTACTAGTGACCACTCAATACACCTAGTTCATAGAAAAGAGATAAGAAAGAGAATGCATTTGAGTACCCGATTAGTCATTATCTTCTCATATGGAAAGAACTATACTGCATTGCTTCTCTGACTTGGTTCTTGATAGCTTTTGCTTCAGACTGCTTCCCAAACATCCTCTGAAGCCATAGAGAGATTCAGAGAGCTGAAACATTACATGTAAAAGCAATAAAGGCGGACACAAAAATTTTCTGAAGGCAAACACATTGTTGGATGGATAATCCAGTAATTTCTATAGTAAAAGATTCTAACATGAGTTGAAGGTGCCATAAAACTCTAATGCAAATATCAGCAACAAAGAAACATTAGATAAAATGTATACTATGAGTATCCACATTTAATATGATTAAAAGATTGAAATGAGGCGAATAAGGGTCAATGTTGCCATCCTTGCCGGCGTCCCCAGCGTGGTCATAGCAAGCTTCTCCCTCCTCAAGCTTGGTATTGTTCTCATCCATCTCGCACACGACTTCCCCAGACCCTGACCCCGCCCTGAAAGCCAGCTACCCCAAAACCCTAACCCTAATCCATTCCAAGCCCCCCTCCCTCCCCCTGAAATCCAACATCACTCGCGCTTTCGGATGAAATTCAACCCTCAGAAAAACCGCCAAAGCTCGCCACCAATGCCTCCAACGCCCCCAATCCGATTGTCCCCAACGCGAAACCCGCATTGAACGCCTGCCGGTAACTCCACAATAAATTACGAGAGGGGGGAAAAAGCAGTGAATGGATTGACCAGAATTCGCAGCAATCGCGCGATGATCGGAGGGTCGGAACCCAAACGCGACGAATACCCACTACAGGAAACCCAAGACCAGACAAGAAGAACAACACAATCACCAAATTGAACTCGCCACACACTAAGGACTTGGAAGCAAAATCAACCCGAAATCAGCTCGAAACGGAACGAAATTTTCGTGGAAATCGGAGAGTGATAGAGAGAGTTGGCGGGTTGGTAACCTCGGAATCTGTGGAAGATCCGTTGCATTGCGTCGTTTAGCAAACCCTAGATCGGACGAAGTAGAAGGAAAGATGAGAGCCGAAGATGGCGAGGAGGCATGAGCTGAGGAGAGGCGGAGGAGGTCGGGTATCTGCGTCTTGCTTGTGCAGAGAGAGAGGGAGGACTGAGGCGTGAGCATATCGCACCGCGTGGACGGGAACCGCCCCGGATCGAACTGACTTTTTTTCCCTAAAAATATATTTTTAATTTCTTAAAAATAATAATAAATCTTAAAATTATAATAACTCTAATATCTTTTTAATTTTTTTTACTTAACCGCTTCCATTAAAATTATAATAACTCTAATATCTTTTTTTTTTTTTGCTAAGTAACCAGTTCTATTATATCGAATCAGACCGATTCGATTCCCAATTTAAAGATTGTTCAGCTCGGTTTTCAATTCTAAAATTCTTAGGATTGTTTCCCAAAAAATTTGAAACAATTCTTGATCGGGTTTTCGATTTCTAAGTGGAACCCGCCCGGATGGAAAACCGATCATCCTCAGGAGAGCACAGAGAAGGGGAGAGAGAGTGGGAGATCAAAGCTGAATAAATGAGCTCTTCCACATAGTCAATAGTTGCCCATTTTTCACAAAATCATATGAAATGAGATAGACTGTACATATTCCTTGGCCTCTTTGGAACGTGACGGATTAATAGAAAGGAGAAAGGGGATGGTTGTTTAGCAAAAGCTACATAAATATTTACAAGATAGAAGACACGGGGTGAGAATTCCTCAGCTTTATTGAGGTAAGCTACCTCATGAAGCCAAAATAAGATTTTGAAAACTGAATTAAAGAGAGCGGAACATCTACCAGTAGTGAATAAGTTTTCACTTGGATGTTTTTTACTCATGTTTTTCCCTCAAAATCTGTGAGTATTACAAATTTTAGAAAGATATTATAACACAAATTATAAAAAGGGTTATGTTTAGAACAAGAACTTAACAAATGCAAGTATTAAAAGTCCCTTTGGATTGTTTCTTTTAGGTATTATTGTGATAATATCAAATAAATTAAAAATTTAAGAAAATATTTATGAATAAGATTGAATAAATTAAAACTATTAAGAGTCAAAATTTGAGGAAGCATTTATGTAATTATCCCAAAAATAAAAAACGCAACAAGAAGCGAATATCCGTTCTTCTTCCTTTTCTGCCTGTCATGTCTCTGGTAAAGCGTGGGAAGAAGGAGAAGGAGGAGGAGGATTTGCGTTTTCATCCGAGCCTCTAAAAACTTCTTCGGCGATGATGCATGCGTCCGCCTTCGCTGCTTGATGATGATATCGTTGATTCGAAGGCGGTGCAATCCCCTCCGTGAAGCGAGTCGTCCTTCCACATCTCCGGAGCGACGCGGTTCGCGCGCTCGCTTTTGATTCGCGCGGAGATCGGTCGAAATCGGATAAGGTAGTCTACTTCACCTCATTTGTCTGTCTCTTTGTCGATGTTCTTGTGATGTTCTTGAATTGGATAAGATAGTTCTTGATCCTTGTGATGATATGTCGCTGAAATTGCCCGCACAACTGCTGGTTAGATAGGTCCATCGTGGTTCTAATTTTCAATCGGTGGGATGGATGATGTCGAGTCGCTGGCCGTTCGGGTTGTGGTGAATAATGATCGAAATAAGAGTCCGAAACTGCGTGAATAATATGGAGATATGAATCCCGTCGCTGGGGGGATCGATTTCTCTTTAGAAAAAAAATTGAACTTGACTCATCGAGATGCTGAACGCACGGGCGCGCACAAAAACTTCCAGTTCATGTGTTTAAGAAGAGTAGGGCATGACTTTGTCTTTAAAAATGACGTGAGCTACTCTTGGCGACCGCTGCAGGCTTAAGTTGTCGCGGGTTCGTCTGTTGCATCATCTTGTTATCTTTGGAAATTAGATTAGTTCGGCACCTTTTGTTGCTAAAATGCCTTGCTGTTTATTTTATCTTATAGACTGCGAAGCTGTTCTGTGAGATATCCTTCAGCGATAGCGCATTTCATGTGAGATGAGTTTGGAGTTTGATTTAGGTTGTAGTCATGTACAAACTTTGATTACGTAGTTAATTTCATCGCTGGAAGACTTTTGGGCTATTGGTTTAAATCTTAAAGCGTAGATGTTGGGCTTTACATTGTCAGCATTTTATTAAGTAGTTAATTTCATCGTTGGAAGACTTTTTGGCCATGAAGTTCCTACAAAAGGTGTGACAGATGTATATGATTAAATGTTAGTGTGTCCTCATGAACTTGTAGAGAAGTAAAATCTTGCTGAAATTAGATGGAAATAATCTACTAAAATCTTATGAATTTGTCTAGTTAAAATATTAAGCTGAGTGAATTGATTGATGTTGGGAATTTTGTCAGGACTGGTTATGGTTCATGTACGTGTGTTTGTAAAAACAGGAAATATTGATTGCTGTGATTAGATCAAATTCATATTCAAGCAACCCTCACCCCATCATTCTAACATGTATCTCCTTGGGCTGAAGTCTTGCCTTATGTTGTCTTCACAAGCCTCCATTTGATACTGTATGAGTGGTGACTTCTCTGGTCAATAAACAAAGCCAGTATTTTTTAGTCTCTTAATAACATGGCAAAAATATGAAGTTGCTGGAGATAGGAGTTAATGAGTGATTCTGATGATGATCTTTCTGTTTCCAGATCCACAAGGCAGAGCAAGAGATATCCATAAGACATAAAAATGTCATTGATTAAGCGCATAACTCCTTTTTTCACTGCCCGTATTCGTGAGAACCATAGGCTTTTGAGCTCTTCTGCTTCAGCACTTCGTGAAGCTTCTTCCTCTCCACTGCCATCTCCTGATGACGTACACCTGACTGACAGTTGCATTCAGGTATTTTCATCTTAATATTTTTTTGATGGGTTTCAAAAGAGGGAGTATGTAAAGCTTAGATATGCTTTCTGAATTTTATAGTTCCAACTGGGTGCTGAGGTAAATGGATTTCTAGGCAACACTTTAAAAAATTCTTCAACTCTGTGTTGTAGCAATAGGATAGTCATGATATCAAGTCAGCACCAGAAGTTCCTCATAGTTTGCATATCAGGAAAAGCAATGGTAACACAGAATTATAGTTTTCCTTTTCTTTTCCAAAGCATGGCACCTAGATGGATGGCTAAGATTGTGAAAAATAGTTATAGATACAATATTCATTATTTACTCCCTCCATGTTAGATCTCATATCATCTCTATCTTGGGGTTGGCAAGCACCCTATGGTACATTCTCCATGAAATCTTATTTTATAGCAGCAGAGCTTTATCGTAACAGAATGTTGACTGTAAAAATATTCTGTGTATCCTCCAATGCATGATTTTCAGAAATATGGTCAGTTTGTGCGAGTTGCAGCTTCTTCAATGGCTTAGATCATGTACAACTCGTTATGAGTAGAATAGGAGAGGATTCACATCATTACAGAATGCATTGAACATTGAAGGAGCAGGGATATTGATCCTTTTCCTCTCGTTGAGTCATTTTCAAGTTCTCATTGACTGTAGGACTACCTTTCAGAGAATGAAAGAACTGCAGGCGAGTGAAGGATCCTGTTCTGAGAAACTGCTCCGCTTGAGTGTAGAAACTGGTGGATGTTCGGGGTTCCAGTACGTTTTCGATTTGGATGACAAAGCCAATTCAGATGATAGGTACTGAAATTACAGGAGACATGTTTTGCTTCTTACATATGGTTTCTCCTATTTTGACCAAGATGTTAAAATTCATTTGAGCTGTCTTGCTTTCAGGATTTTGAAAGAGATGGAGTCAGACTTGTTGTAGACAATATTTCATATGATTTTGTGAAAGGGCAACTGTTGACTTTGTTGAAGAGCTTATCCGTTCAGCTTTCCAGGTAGCTTTGCGTTCTTACACACTCCATTCTGACAATGGCCTTGAATATAACATTTTCAGTTACTATGGTCCCGTTTTACATTTCACTGATACTGGAACTATTGGAGAGATTAATTTGCTTATTTATGAATTTTTCACAATAGAGTGAGCTGTTGGAATTGTTCTCGTTCTTTTCCTCATTTTCATGTTTGTCTACGGTTAAGCTTACCTTGACTGGCAACTCAAAATTTCTGGCATTATGTGCAGGTAACTACTAACCCAAGTGCGGTGGGAGGGTGTAGCTGCAAAAGTTCTTTCATGGTAAAATAGTAATCCTCACATTTGCTGGATGGTTCATTGCCTCGCTCTCCACTGACTTATAGTTAGTTCTCGACAAACTTTAGCATCCCTGGATTACTATGCTTTGGAATGTGATCATGTGCCATTGAGTCATTTATTGTAAAGTTGGACACACGAGTCACAGATTCATAACACTTGCAGGGGTTGTTACTCATTTGTAAGTTCTATGAGCCTGACTTTTTGACTTTCGACAAAATTTTTGGTGACGATTCTGTCCATGTCTTGTTTATGTATCTAGTGGACCATTTACGAGTTATTTTGTTTAGATCGCCTATTGGCAGCGTATAAAAACTCCCAGATTTTCACAAAGAACATCTAGCTGGCATGGGAAAAGTTCATCTTCATATGTCGTTATAAGTAGTCAGCACATCACCATGCTAAAACTGGATGCTGTTGAGAGATGGCAGGGTTCCGTAATCCGTATGGTACCCTCGTTATGCACCAATTTACCAGATTGAATCGAATTCTGATAAGAACAAAAACGACACATGGTTGCATGAACTGGTAAATTGTCTGTCCTATGCTAGTGTTTGCAGGCTATTGTTTTCAGTTAAAAGGGTATGGATTGCAAATAAGATTTTCTGGGACGTACATAAAAGATATGTGGACGAACAACTGAAGTCCGTAAATGTTGCACCTCGAGCTCCGACAAGAAAGAGAAAAGAGTTAATAGGACTACCAATCTTTAAGAATCTCAGAGAGAACCTAACATTCAAAATAGAAGAATCTCAAAATGTTTTGGTTGGTGCATCATTCTTAAGCTTGCATGGTAGCTCGGGTTTTAAGAAGAGAGAGAAAGGAACACTTTACGAACTATGTTTTATGGTTGATGGAAAGTGAAGATTTATAGGACCGTTAGCTGTGATGATATCATTTGCAAATTCAAGGAGCAAATTGGTTAGATGAAAAATTAGAAGATGCGAAATCGTTTAGGGGCCAAAGTTGGAGAGGATGTTTTGATTCTCCCTTGGTAAATTTATCAAAGTGAGATATTGCAAAAGGATAAGTCTTGACCTATTCCCGACATCCCATTCATCCAAGCCAATCCTAGCCAAACATATTGTGTTAAGTACTATGAATTCCCATGCTCATATCGCACCAAAAAGACATAAAAAAACTCACGCAGAAAGAATCTGGAGTTCAAGCTGTGATTCTTCTTCTTGCAATATTCAAATAAAAGCTCAAGCAGAAAGAATCTGGAGCACAAGCACCAACATTTTAATTGTTGTTACAGGATTGCATCAAAGAGCAAACACACAGGTAACAGAGACTGCTGGGCAAGAGATAGCTGAATATGAGTAAATACTGCCACTGATGATTCCACAAAAGAGAAACATTTTGGCAACACAAGGTCACAAAATTAAGTTTTGAGGTACCCATGTGCATGAAACTTATTCAAGAATGAAAAGTGCAATATAAATGCATCCTCCAAGAATTCAGAAGCATAAATACATGCTGGTGTTGTCAGGAGGACCAAATTACTCTTCTGATTGCCTTTGACCCAAGACTGGAATGTCCTCATACCGTTTCTGCAGTTCACAACACAAACATGATTTAAACCCAGATACATGAAGAGATAACAAGCACAAAGGTCTTAAAGTGAGGAATGTCGCACAACAAGAACTCCAAGAAGCAAAAAAATCAACAGCTGTCAATACTGTCACCAGCTAAAATAGCCAAGATTCTGTGACTTCACAGACCGCCAGTCTTTTCTAATTATAGCTCATTTAATTGAAACGAAAGATGTTACCAGCCTAGGATTGGTGCAGTAATGAAATGAAGCATGTCACACGCAGAGCCCAAAGGTTTTCAATCTTCATTTCCCATCCTCTCTCAATAAGGAAGAAAAGCAAGGTGAAGGAAAAGATACATGATATTAATTGCAAGCCCAGCATCAGATAACGTTGATCATACACATATGGTCCCTGCTAAAGTATTCTGCATTGCTTGGCTACTGGATTTCCATCAGCACTTTATACATGTGGTCATCTTCTATCTAACTTAGTTTGGTTGGACTTTCTAAGCTCATATGAGAGCCAGCTTCTGCCCTGAATCAATCCCAAGTGCAAGGCTCCCCCGTTCATCAAATTCCATGTGCTGTTTGCAGTCCAATTTGCATGTGAGAGGAGTGTTAGAGTATCCCACGCCACTAGTTTATGGGATTGTGATAGTTCTTACATACATATAGTCTTCTTTCACCTATCAACCTAAATTTTTTGTTGGACTTTCTAACAGATCCCACAACCACAAGAACCAGCACTACAATCATAATATGATGAAAAAAGAAGGCACTTAGTAGTATTAAGCAAGAATTCTTCTAATCACAAAAACAATTTTCAAGACTCTTTAGAGCAACAACAAGAGGTGACAATGATGACCACTCAATAACAGGAAACCCAGAGATAATATTATATATTCTTTATTTCTTGGTAAGTAAAAAACGTCCCTTTGCCCCCAAGCCCCGGTTCCTAAAGGGGAATGGGTGGCATACAACAAGAAATAGAAAACTGCTTGGTACATTTGAAGATATGTCCAGAACTCACGACTCACTATTCAAAGATTTGCCAGGAAACTTTGGATGGAATCAAGTGACACAAACCATTTCTAACAGCAAAAACCTTGACAGAATATGATCTTTCACAGCTTGACATAACTTTCATCAGATAGTCGTGATTGAAACACACAGAATTTCCACCACAGCTAGAGATGCATTTACAGATCACTGATTATCTGGATGCAAGCAAAGAGATATGAAGAGGAAATAATAGATGGAGATAGATGTGTACCCCGACATTGTTGTACTCCCAGAGCTTATGAACTCCGTAGTCCACAGCCTGCATCAATTGTGTCAGCCGCATAATTAGCATAGAAAGTTTGCTATAAACTGGAATAGTAAATGCAACAATCCCAACACACATTTCTTTCTCAAACACAGCCCTTTTTTTCCCTTCAATTAAACACAAAATGCCCATCACCCAACAAAGTAAATTGAACATAATGACTAAGCTGATTGCACCTTCTCAAGAAAATCACCGCAGATCGCTCATAGTCCATAAAACATCTCAATCGAAGGAAAAGATAAAATACTCCGAGCCATACCGAGATATGATTGACTAATTTCCCTTTGCTTCGATAACCCAAAACTCAAAACCAGAAATTAAAACTACAAATCCAAAACCTAAGCAACGCAAGATACAATGATCTCATTCTCCAGCTTAAATCCTCCAAGACCTAGATGAACCGCACAGAAAAATGGAACTCGAGAAAGAGGACCGGAATCGATCCAAAGCAAAGGAACACTGCCGATTTGAATCTCAGCACAGAGGTCGTCGCCTCTTACCCGTTCTCCGAGGAAAGCTCCGGCGACGATGAAGGTGACGTAGACGGAGTTCCGGCGCATGATGACTCGGTAGAAGCCTTCGAGAAGGCCGCCTCCGCTTCTGCGAGCTGCCGATTCCATGGCTGGGCGCTTCGAATCTCGCTCGATCGATCGCTCTTGCTCTCGCAGGTTGGCAGCTTAGGGTTCTTGCAAGCGCTCAGGCGAAAACGAATGATATCATGAGGTGGTCGGTTCAGCTCGGGACCGGCTAAGAACGGACCTACTGGTTCGAACCCGGTTCGTTCGGTTGAACCGGAGGCCCTCCGTATGGGCCGGATCCGTGCAGGCCCTCGCTTCGCAAGTAGAAGTTTCGATCGGTCCTTTTCGTAATTGTGGGAAATATAAATACAAATTTAGGGTTGTGTTTATTTCGCGTAAAATCGACAGTTCGAATTCGAACTTTTTTAAATTAGTCACTTGACATTTTTTTTGTTTGAAATTTCATCATCAATAACAATTTATATTTAAACATTTTTGTAGACGATAAAATTAATTTGCTTTAGTTGGTTTATTTTTGTAAAACAATATATCCGATCATTTTTAGAATGATATTTTTTCAAATCATTTCATTTTTCTTGAAACAAATCAAGCTTCATGCACTAGACTTTGTCACCAAGAGCCTTATAGTAGATGTACAAAATCTCATACTTTGAAGGATTAACATAAGTTGAGTTGATTCACATAATATAGATTTCGTTTTTCACTTTTGACAAATTTTATTATGAGTAACCAGAGCATTTGTTGGCAGCATAAAATTGCCACAAACTATTGTAATTCTCTCTTGATTCAATGGGGTAGTAAGATAGTGAGTAGTCAAAAACCTTAGATCAAGAGCAAAAAAATGCATTCCCATAATTTTTTTTATTACATATATGCTTGAGTTGTTTATTTTTTTATTTTCATTCGTCATATTGTTTTTCTTGCAAAAACATGAATTAACACCAGGATATAAAAAATTCCCATATAGATCTTGCTATGATCATTTATCTTTTGTAATATGGAAGAGTGTTATAATGTTAGACATCCATTAAGCTTGTAAGTGAAAATGGAGTATATATAAATATAAGAGCGCATGAACTTTCACATGTCAGAGTGGGAATGGTAAGTGGGATTTGACTAACAAAGGGCAATGCACATGAATTGAAGTGTTTTAGAGCAGCACATTTAACTTTAAGTTTTTTAGTTTTATTATTTTAAAATTCAAAAATGAATGTTTAACTTTTATATTTTCAAAAGTAAAATATATATATTAGTAAATTTATTAAAAAATTACATTAAAAAAATTTGATTATAGATTAGATGCAAAGCTCAACTTTTGGCCTAGGGTTCCTTTAATTTTCTATAAATCATCTTTGTTAATTAATGATCTTGAGCCATTGATTTGATAAAAATGACAAAAAAAAAAACATTTGTTTTTATTATTTTCTTCAATTTTAAATTTATTCAATAGGACATTTGAAATTTTATTACATGTTTAATTAGCGATAAGATAATCTAATCTAAAGACTAGATTGAACTAAATTAGATATTTATAAAAAAGTTCACGGATCACGGGATCTTCATCGTAAATTGGACAAAATTTCATGAATGATGTTATTATTTCAACTCATGGAAAGTCAATAAATTCCGTGGGCTAAGGAGGAAAAGGCCAAAAGGGGGAGAGTGGAAAAAAGAGAGGCCGGAAAAGGGGTCACCGCCCCCTGTCCTGTTCTCCTTTTTTTTTCCCTCAGCAATCAAAGCCCTCCATTGTCGCAATAATTCAAAGACACGTTCTCTCCACGCTCCCTCCGTCATCGCAATCACTCCCCTCCTTCGCCGCCCCTCCCATTGGACCACAACCCTCCTCCCGCCGTGGCGGCGCGTGCACGTCCGCCGCACCCGCGAACGCCCCTCCTCGCCCGATCGCCGGCGGCCCCATCGCCGGCGGCCCCATCGCCGTCGACAGCCCCCTCCTCAATCTCCGACCCCCGTCGCTCTCCGCCCCCATCGGCGGCAGCTAAATGGAGTCGCACGACGGCGCGTGGTCGCTCAAGGAGGTGCAGAAGCTCGAGGGCCACGCCGATAGGGTGTGGAGCGTCGCTTGGAACCCGGCCGCCGGGGTGGCCGGCGTCCCCGCGATGCTCGCCTCCTGCAGCGGCGACAAGACGGTCCGCGTCTGGGAGCAGAATCCCTCTTCTTCCTCGTGGTTCTGCAAGGTCGGCCAGTGAAGGTTTTTCGATTCGCCATTGTTTTTTGTGTCGCGCTTGTCGTGGTTACGATTTGTAGAAGCTAGTTGATTGGATTGTGGAGTGATGAAGCGCGGAATGGTTGAGCTAGCTCGGCTGAGCATGGAGAATGTTGTTACGGTGGGATTGCTGGAGGCGAGTTGTCATTATCGTTTGCAAGTTCCTTTGTAATCGGGCTGCAGGGTTGTAAGATATTGAGTGCTTGTTCCCTGGTAAAGTAGTTTGAAAGACGTGAAAGGGTTTGATTTATAAGTTTCGTGGATTGGAGTAGCGCGCATTGTACAATAATGTTGAGTTGGAACTTGCAGGCGGTTTTGGATGAGACGCACACTAGGACCGTTAGGTCCTGCGCTTGGTCGCCTTCAGGGAAGTTATTAGCCACTGGGAGCTTCGATGCCACCACTGCGATTTGGGAAAATGTTGGGGGTGATTTTGAATGTGTTTCTACATTAGAGGTATGATTATGGTTTTGCACTTCAATTGTTAAAATATGCACCATGGGACTTGCTAAGCCTTCGTTGCACGATAATCTTGTATGCCATATGTACTCTTCTCTTTCCCCCTCCCACTTGGCATTGCTTGTTCTAGAAACATGGATTCCTTCCATGTATAATTTGCTGGTCAATTCATGGTTCTAATAAATATGAAGTAGACTTTTTGCTTGTCTATATGCTATAGGGTCATGAAAATGAAGTCAAAAGCATCTGTTGGAATTCGTCCGGGTCCTTGCTAGCAACATGTGGCCGAGATAGATCTGTTTGGATTTGGGAAGTGTTGCCAGGGAATGAGTTTGAGTGTGCTTCAGTGTTGCAAGGACACACACAAGATGTGAAGATGGTGCAGTGGCACCCAACCATGGATATACTGTTTTCTTGTAGCTATGACAACACTATTAAGGTACTTCTTTGCTGTAAAATCTGTTGTCTTTGCTAATGCTGCTGCCAGAGGTAGTTGAGAACGAAATCTTCCCATTGGCTTCTCTGCCCTTGGTTATCCTGGATATGTTCTGAGTTTGGTCTGGAGATTAAATACTTGGCGCATGCAATTTTTGTTGCAGATTTGGGCAGAGGATGGTGATGACGACTGGCATTGTGTTCAAACCTTAAGCGAAGCTAATGGGTGCGTCACTTCTATATTTATGTTTTGTTTGTGTTCTTTGTTCATCGTTTGTGAAAATTGGCTCCTTCCATGTGACCAGTGTAGTCCTCTCTATATGCATGGCAATGGCACTTTCGACAGTACCTGTATTACTTAACATGTTGAAACAATAAATCTTTCTGCTTTGTGATAATTTTTGGTTTCCATGATTGCTTCTCTTGTTAGTGGTCATACGTCCACCGTTTGGGCTCTTTCCTTTAATACTGCTGGAGACAAAATGGTTACGTGTAGGTACGCGAAAGTTATCTTTTCAGGTATCTCCGTATCTAGCTAATTGGAAAGAGCCTGCTGCTAACAATCTGAGTATTTCGCAGTGATGATCTCACGATAAAGGTATGGGAGACTGACAGTGCAAAGATGATGTCTGGTGATGGCTATGTACCTTGGTGAGGAAGAGATCCACTATAACTACTTAATTTTTACAGACAGTGCATGGAAATTTTATGTTACGGTTGTTGCCGTCTGGCTTTAGTTTGAATTTTGAACCACAATACTACGAAACTGTATGCTAGAAAAGCAATATGTGTTGTTTAACTGAATGAGCTTTCCAATGTACATATTGGCAGATGGAAGATTTGCTTTGATGCTAGTCCATTTCGTTTACTAGATGGTATTTAGCTTCTGCTAAGTTAGGATGAGGGTCTGGTTTCAGAAATCTTCATTGCAATCATGTAATTTGCTTTCTCTCGTTTCTCCAGGAGTCATGTCTGCACTCTCTCTGGTTACCATGATCGAACCATCTTTTCTGTTCATTGGTCCAGGTAGTGATATCAATACTTTGATTAATATATTTTTACTTAGTTTAAGGTTATGTCTGCATTTTTTCTTATTATCTGTTCTTTCTTAGCCTTGTAATTGTTAAGTCAGAAAAATCTTGGTGATGCAAATTAAGTGGTGATCTCTAACATCTTTCCAACTTCTGAAGAATTGTTCTGGGTATAAGCTGGACGATGTTGTAGATATCTGTCCAAAGTATACTATTTCCCAACATCTCCCTAGAGGTTCTTTAGTGAATGTATCATTTAATCATGGACCATGACTCTTGATTTTTAGGAACCGTCCCACAATATCTTCGAAATGAATTGCCATTTAGCATGATAAGTTTGTTTATTTTACAAGTATTATTAGGAGCAGAGTCAAGAATACAAGGGGCTTCAACCTGACAAGTTAGGACTTGAGATATGAAAAGATTTTAAGGGCACTTCTTGAAATAATTTGCATTTTGCTTTCTTGGTTAATGTGAAATGTGTTGACATGGATTGTCTCTTATGTTAGAGTTGCTGATTTATAGTCTCTTATGATTCTTGAATGTGATAGGGAAGGGATTATTGCTAGTGGGGCTGCAGATGATGCTATCCGATTTTTTGTTGAGAGTAAAGATGGTTCAGTAAGTATTATATACCTCACCATATCTTCATTATTTAATCTTTTCTTTTAACAGTTCCTCCTGTATCGTTCCCCTATTTGTGGAGCTTCCGAAATGTTAATGTTTAGATGGTTTCTCTTAGTGATTAACAGGTTTGGTCAATGCTAACCTTTTTTTATTAGATGAAAAATTTTCTTAATAGAGAATTGTTTAAGTACATCAGGAATATACAGGAAGCAAAAAACTGACAAGACCACATTATTTCCTAAAATTATTAGAACATGAAGTCCATAAATACTACAAATAAGCAAAAAAGGAATCATGAGAAGATTTGGATTCTTTTGATAATGTTTTAGTTCTTTCCTTCCAATTGCACCACGCAGCAAAGAGAGCGGCATTCCAAGAGTCCAAGCCGATTTGGAAAGGAGAGAATGGGAAGGAAAGCTCTAGCACTGAAACAATTACAGAACTGACTTCGACATAACCCTATATACCAGAGGAATCGAAACTGAAATGCCGAAAATGTTGAACAAATCAAAGCTGAGGGACATTTCAACATTCGTTTTCAAAATTTGGAACTCTGCATGAACGATCCAGTTACAGCATTAAACACTCAATTGTTTTGCACTGAGTGATCAGATGGGAGGGATTGACAAACCAAAGCCTTTCCTCTCTAAAATAATCTGAAAGCTCTGTCAGGTGCAAGTTCTTCTTTGGTTGGATGGTGTAGACTGGTTAATGAGGTTTCTCACTTCATACTTTGCTGGGTTGTCTAGTTTTAAGTGGAAAACCTATGAATCCTGAGACATTTTCCATGATCATGTAATTTTGGTAATCAAAGGCAGAACTAATCTTCTTCACATTGTGGTTAGAATTATCTAGAGTCCTTCTTGTTACCTGACTATGAAGTTAATGCGGATATTGCATTAAATTCTAGTCATGAAGTATTCAATAAGCAAACTTTGTGATTATGCAGTGCCTTTACTTGATCTACTGAATCTTTTTGGATCAATGACTATGCCTCCTTTTGCCTTTTGAACTCAAAAACACAGATTACCTCACCGACCTTCTCACATTTCTCTCAGGTTGATGGACCTTCGTACAAAATGATTCTAAGAAATGAAAAGGCCCATGATATGGATGTGAACTCAGTAAGGTGGAGCCATGGTGTAAGTCTCTCTCTCTCTCTCTCTCTCTCTCTCTCTCTCTCTCTCTCTCTATCTAAGTTCCGAACTGGCATATGGGTTCAATGGAGACGTCTATTTTTGCTTGATTGTGTAGTCATATTGTGGTTGAATGTAATTATCTCATTGTGTTAGGAATGGGAGTTGATCTGAATTTTAATTAATTGACCATATTAAAGATTTTTATTTTTTATTTTTTTGGTCGGACTCATATCAAAGATTAAGCTGACTATAATTTTTTAGTGCCTTACGAGGCTTGCTGGAAATTTTGGTCTTTCCTTGCTGTAATTTTGAGATCTTGCTTATGCCTATGGTGGAAGTATTCATGATGACCATTAACTGCTGTATGGAAATTATTCTTTGCTTTATTTCTACCAGAATACCATAAATAATTAAAGGAATAATAGGCATGAAATGCACATGAAAATGAAAATTGGCCATTAGAAGGCACAATATTTTTCATAATTACCTTACCAAAAAAAATATTTTTCATAATTAAATATATTGGGACGAAGAGAGTCCCCTGGGATGCTTCTTGTTTGGTGTTCTTTGTATTTTCTTCCCCCTTAATTGCCTAAAATGATAAGAACGATAAAAGAGTAGACTGTCTAAATCTACAGGTTTAGAAGATAATGTACGAAACACTGCACTGGGGAAAACTCTCGTTGATTTATCTATAACTACTTGTTGGTTTTCCTGTGCAAGTTTGTCTTTTGTTATCAGTTTCTTGCTTGATTGCTTCTCTTTGAATTCTCATATTAATATTGCCACAATATTATGCACTTATCACCGTTATTTTCCAGGAAAACCGCTTTCTTGCATCTGCAAGTGATGATGGGACGGTAAAAATATGGGAGCTTGTGCCTGTAGTTTGATAGCTATGTATCACACTGTCAGTGAATTTCATAGGTATCATGTCATAGATATGTAAAAAGCTCTCCAAATTGTTCAAACCTTGGAAAAAAATATATAGAGGTTTCATTTCGAATGTCTCGCCTTAAAATAAGAGAATGCTGCTGATCAGATTTTCCTAAGTTTGGCCAGGGTAAACAAAACAGAGAAGTGAATGAAGATGAGGAAAATTTGTGCTTCTAGCTCGGCTGGAAGCGTGGATGTGTTCGGGTGCACAATTTCAGGGAGAATTTACACCCCCCCTTCTCTCCTCTTTTCTGTCATTTGCTGTAATCTTTTTTAGGTTGGTTGTGTAAACCATATTTTGTCCTGCAAACCCTACTATTCTGCAGTCAATAGACTAAATCAAATTTTGTGGGAGGAGACATTCCCTTTTTATTTGTTTATTATCCTCCGCTATTGCATATTTGAAGCGGAGACTAAGACTATCGGAGACTAAGACTATAATGATCCATAATCATGTTGGTAGATAAATAGGGCATTTGCTTTGAGGACATAAAAGGAGCAATCTATGCAACAGGCCAGTGCTTGTTCTCTCTTCCCAGATAGTTACCTTATGGCCGAAGGGATTGATATTTGCTACCCCTTGACACGACAGAAGCAGAAATTCACGCTTTGTCAATTGTACGTTGACAATGGTGGAGCTAAAGATTCAGAAGTGCGCTGGTGAACTTGAGAAACAAGAGAAGAAACAGCTAGATCCTTTGCTTTTATCGATTGCCCCCACACCCTCCCCCCCTCTCTCTCTCTCTCTCTCTCTCTCTCTCTCTATATTCATGTATATGACGCAACAATTTTATTGATCCTGAATTATGGTTTCTATGCCAGTCGCTTCATCTGAAAAAGTCACCATGGCATTCGGCGAACCGTGCAAACGTGTCATTGTAATGCGCATCGTGGAAACGCCATTATAATGCGCAGGTGGAATGTCGGCAAAACTCCCATTGCATCCAGTTCGAACTCATACCGACTAGGCGGGTAGTACCCTCTACAAAGCAAGAAAAGAAGAAAAGCAATTCCCGAAAATCACTTGAACATTATTTATGTTCCTGGTCAGACGATACAACACACATTAAAATCAACACATTGCCAAGATCAATCTAAAAGTGATTATGGTTACGCCTCTAATAAATAGAAGAAAAAGGGTGAAAAACTCTAGCACCTGTTCTCTAATCTCAGTCCACCTGAATTAGCTCGTCTTCCCTCCTCAACCAAAGCAGCCTTAGCCGACATGATTTTCGCGGGCAGGAACGAAGCCTCGAACGCGGAGTTATCCACCCAATCCTTCAGCAGCTCCTCCTGACCCCATATGTCGGGGATCCACGCCCGACCCGCAACATCGATCCGATGTCTCTTCAGCCTCTCCCGCCCGTTCATTCCTCTATCTTCTTTCCCTTCCTCTTTCGAATCGTCCAGGCCCGAGGAGCGGTCGGCCAATGCTTGGAGTCGTGCGCCTTCTCCTCCATCGTCCTTGGCCTCCTCACGAGCTGCAGGTGATGAACTCTGCCCCTCATTATTTTCATCAGAGTTACCCTCAGGGCCACCCCCGTGAAGGGTGTCCAGTTCATTACCAGGTTGGTGGGTTAATGCAGGAGAAGAGGCCATCGACGCATCGGACTGAGCTGAGCCGGAACCTTCTTCTACACTCATTGCAATGTCTCCTCTCCTCATGTGGAAAGTGAGAATGAGCTGAACAAATGGCTAGCGTTTCGTCCTTCTTGATTCTCGTGAGGCACTCTGGCTGTGCTCCAGTTCTTGAACGATCCCCGCTGCTATCTCGTTCGGGGGCTTTGAGAAGATAGGCGAGAAGGAGCTCGAGAGTATGTGGGAATAAAGGGGGACGAGAAATGGGTGGGACGGTAGCCGACACGTCATCCGAAGGGTACCCTTTTTTGAATGGTATGTGACAAGTGTACGTGTCCTTTTCCGGACTGAATTACAATTTGTGTGGCTTTCTTTCAAGTCCATGATTCACTAGAGAGAGAGAGAGAGAGAGAGAGAGAGAGAGCGAGAGGGTCAGGTGGAGCTGTTCAGTCGGAAGGGATCTTGGGAATATTGTGAGGTTGATACGAGCTTTAGCATTTTTCGAGTGATTATATGTGAGGTCGATGTTGATTTCGATGAATGCGATTCTTGGGGACAGGCCAATGAGGTTGTAGCATTGGATTTAGGGGGAGGACTAGAGGAGGAGCCCTTTTTTCATTTTAATTACTTTTATAAGAGAAAAATATATAGTATTTTTTATATTATTTAATAAATTTTATTATATATAAATGGAGTCTTGGTGGGAGAGGAGTTTCAAGGAGAGATATTTCTTAGATGTTCAAGGACACCTCCAGCCACCAGCGTTCATTTCGTCCTCATTTGCTTGAAGCGCCGACCAGCTTTCCTTTCTTTTTCTTTTTTCAATAATTTTTTTCTTCTTTCTCTTTCATTATATTCTTGTCAGTATGTTTGTTAAAGCGTAACTATATATGGAAGCTAATTAGACTAAAATATCTGGCTTAATCTAGTTGAATTCACTAATAAGATTGAAATGTTTATCTAAATCTTTAAATTCAGCTTCTTATATTTCTCCGGTAAAAGCCAGTGACCACTACCAACAACCACCAACAACCATCAACGGTTGATAAGTAACATCCAATGATAAATGAATTGCATAGTCCACAATAATCTTTTTCTTCAACTATGAATTGGTCCATTTTAAATTATTTCTATATATTATTTTTTGCACATGAATATCCGAAACAAGTCCATCTCCCCAAGGGAAGTGGACCTTCTGTGGAAATTTTACATTTGAAACGTATTCCTCATTTTCTAACATTTGGATCATTTAAGAATATGAATTGTTTGAAAATCTTGTTCAAGAAAGTCACTCCTGCTTTTAAATATCAAAAATCACTTTTCAAAATAGATTAATTCCAACATCCGTAATTGGGACCCCAATGCTCAAGCTTTCAGACCTTAACAATCAGGTCTAGGTATCCCTGTGGCCACCAGGTCCTAGACCGTAGCGCTTGAGCCCAAGACTTGAATTGTACTTCAGACTTTTTCTCAACGTGCGTTTTCATAAATTTCTCATGACAAACATCAGAAAATAACTAGAAAATGAGTTCTGTTATTATTTCCAATATGCTACTAAATATAGAAAAATGAATCATTTTTCTTGAAAATACTTTCTAACAAAGTTGATTTTTCGTAAAACAGATGAAGCCTTAATTCCCATTTTCACGGATGAAGATCCTTTACCCCTATTTGTGCTCCTAATTAAGCACACAGTTACCATTGGAGATCTTAGGGAACCAATTGACCTGTTATGGGAGAAGCTTCAATGTATGTAAGAGAGTTCGCCTTGCGACTCAAAATATTACAGAGTGGTATCTACCAGAAAGTAAAGCCACATATAGCCCAAAAAGAGACCTGTCGGAGGCGCAAATTAGGGCAGAATCTTACCTTTGCACAATCGATGTGGACCGAAATCTTAACAGTTGGGTGTATAAGGGTCACAAGATTCAAAGGTATATTCCACATAACTGGACCGTCTTCATGGAATTTGATCTGCCCAACTAGGTAAGCTACTTATGTCCCAACTTCCAGTAGAATTACCGCAAAGGTTTCCCTCTAGGTAAAGCCCATAACTCTCAGCTCTCAATTCTATGCTTATCAGGAAACTGAATTTACCAAATCCCACAAGCAACAGCAGACATTTCATGATTATTCAGAACCCAAATTAGAGCCCTCCAAGAAGCTAAAAACACAAGTATCGCCTTACCCCTTTGAGTCATCCTGCCAAGGCATCTGCCTCCCATGCAATCCACAAGCTGCAACATATGATTCAATGCTCTTCAGGAAGAGCATTGCACAGACAAACAATGCTTGCTCTTGCCAGCAGGATTACATGAAGTGCGTATAGAAGAGCTTGATAGCTTCCATTTCAACATTTGATCTTATTTAGAAGACTATAAAGCCATATTTAGGACCATTAGGCTTTAGCCATGCTAATTTATGCCAGTCGACATCATCTCTGCCAAGCAATGAGGTCACTCCTTCAGAACAATGCCACAAGATGAATAAGATTTCTCTCTAGATCTAATATTATCACCACGAACCAGCTCAGGGGCTTGCACATGATGGAAGTCTCACAAAGTACATTATGAACCTTTTTTTCTTCTATTAGATGATATAAAAAGGGAGAACAAAAATAAACTACATCTAGTAAATTACAGCTAAATCAGGAAGCAGAGCCACTTCCAATTAGGTACCATCTGTACAGGGGGAATTATTTCCAATGTATATCACAAAACAACTGACCTTTGTGGAGAACTTGGATGATACTTGAGTCTGCAAAACTGTAGCGAGTATTATTTTCTTATAGGCTAAAGTAATAACATAATAAACCAAACCTAAAAATCTAATCACAAGAAACACTAGCCAACATGCACACTGATATCTCAAGATGTAGAACCCTTAGTTAAGATCCATAGGCAAATTTAGGAGGCCAGTATTGTCAGAGAATCCTTTTCATTCTCTTAGAAGGCATGCCAAAATTCAACAAGAAATTCCTCACTTTACAATTTAAGCTCTTGGATAACGTGACCGTTCCTTCTTCTTGAGGAATTCTGGAATCTCTACTGAACCACCCTCACTAAAAGAGGACGTTGGCCGGTTGATTCCTATGGTGACCTCACCTTGGGCAAGCTGACCTGCCTGCATTTCCGAACAGCAGAAATAAAATCAAGTTAAACATGGTCAACTCTTACAATGATAACAATTCGTTTGTTCATACTCCAGTGTCAGCGGTGTATGCACAGAGAGAGAGAGAGAGAGAGAGAGAGAGAGACCTGGAGGAGCCTGCTGTCGCTTTCTTCTTGGCGTTTGAAACCCGTTGCAATCAATGTTATGCTAACCTGATTAAGAGCAAAACCAATTGCAATCACCTTCAGTGCAAGAGTTATTGTTGTAACAGGACAATTGTAAAAAATACCGTCCATTATTTTTGGCCCAATCAAACATCTTATTCCTGATTTATTGGGTATACTTTCACCATCTGTGCTGACATTAGAGGACAGTTTTTAACCAAAAAGACTTGGGACTGTGCATGTGTTCCAAAAATAGCAAAATAAGAAACTAAGAAAGAAAAAGGGACTCGTTCAGAGAGCATGAAGGATTAAAGACTAGATTTTGCTTAAAATTGAATAGCGTAAGATGCAATACAGTTTTTGCTTATTGATCAGCTACTATCTGCAACTTACTTGTCCACTGAGTGATGGATCAATTACTGCACCAAATATTAAATTGGCATTTGGATCCACAAGGTCATATATCACCTCTGCAGCAGCATTTACCTACCACAAAATCCCTTCCAAGATTTAGACTCTGCATAAAAAAGGACATGAATACATAGAAGCTTTAAATTATTCTCCTAAAGTAGCAGTGAAGATTCTGACTTGCATAAGCCATTAGAGATATAGTACAGGCTTTTCTCATACAGCCAACTGGTGGTTGGGAGGCCTGTTCAGGAATTCCAATGCTTGATGTTAAAAACTTCAGGTAGGAAAGAGGGAAGCCTCATATTTGTTTGTTTGTCCTCAAGAAAGTCTTGGAACATGGAAGATTTGCCATGTCAAACATTGTCACAATCCAAGCAGAGACCCAAGTCTAAATACGTGGACATACAAAAAGATGAACCAGTCTCACAGCACTAAGCCTCACTTTCAGTGGGACCAAGTTCCATCACAATATTGAAGCTGTGTGCAGCAACAGACAAGCCCTAGTGCAGCAATCTATGACCAACTTTACACAGCACATATGAAAAAGGAAAAACAATTAGTTTTTTTATTTCTTCTTGATATAAGATGCACTAAGTAGCACTTAGTGGGAAGACAGGGAATTTTACTTCTAGTTTTAACTATCACTTCAGACTGTAATGAGTCCACGACTTTGGGAGCATGAATATGTGCTGCAACATCCATGATGTGCTGATACCTACCTGAGATCATCCTATGTTGTGAATTGTGATTTACATCGTCTTTTCGTGGATGTGCTTAAATAGAAAATGAGCTAGGCAAAGAGGAAGCATGTAAAGGTTAAACTAAGGACAACCACTAACAAAAAATGGACAGAAAGTATTTTAATATGCTTATACCTCATATAATGTGAGATCACTGCCTCCAGTTATGTTCCAAACAATACCAGTAGCCCTTTCTATGCCGATGTCCAGTAATGGTGACTGAATGGCATTCAATGCAGCATCTTTGGCCCTGCTCTTACCTAATAACGACAAGATATCATCATTTACAGACTGAAAAATTTCGACATTAATCATAAGTGGTCTATGAACACAATTTCAAACAGACAAGTTTGCCACCTCAACCCATAATCAATCTAAGTTATTAGCAATCCCCAGGATAACTTTATCACAAATACTGATGCACATGCAAACTCATGAGGAGGGTGTAATTTTCTGAATTAGACCAGTAAGACTTCCTGAGGGACTGCTTGATTAAGTTACAGTTCAGAGTTTATCAATAGCGAATATGCACAGAAGAATGTAACAGATCCCTTTTTGAATAAGGTGATGGTTAGATCTAATAGATGGATTAGGAATAACATTAAACTGAACCTTTTACGCCTTTCCTACAAATTACAGATTGCATTCATGAATTATTAAGATGGGCTCAGTCTCTTCCTCTCTATATATGGTTAATCAAGCCTTGAGGACGAGTAAGCTCATTTTCATTGTTACATTCATAGGATTCTACAATTTACAAATACCACTTTCTAAGCAAAGCTTCAAGAATGCAGATCGGAAACTTCATGATCTACAATTACCCCCAACAATTATTGCATGAACTTTATGGAATGTATTGAAAACAACAGTTACTTTTCATATGAAGTTATCAAAAGTTGCAATGATTAACTAACCAGAATGTCAATTAGTGAAAACTAAACCAGTTTTGTTTCAGCTGCAGTCAACCGTTAAAGAGATTCCGACAATCACATACAAAGCTATCAACACTATATTTATACAGTACCTTACATATCATAACTACATTTGACATTAAAATTTTACTTGGCAATTAGTGAATACCTACAATACTTTCAAACAATATAAGCAGAATACCCTCTTGAAGTCATCTCTGATATAAGGAGATGGATGCTACAATAGCATGCAGGAAGTTGTATCACAACATCATACAAAATTTATTCTGCTTTAAACCAAAAATACCTGTTGCGGTTCCTATCCCCATCAATGAAGAGCCGGCATTTGCCATTATAGCTCGAACATCAGCAAAATCCACATTGACCAGCCCCGGTATCTGCAAACAAGATGATACAATATCAACTAACACCAACAAATAAATTCAATGAAGTAGGATACTCGAAGTAGTAGAAAACTTCAACTAGCATAATCTAGCTGATCAAACATTATTTTTATAGAGAAACTGCTCATTAACAACAAATACTCAACCTATCTAACTTACCACCCATATAAACCATGAACAAACAGTCAGATAAAAGTTACTGCAAGGTGGCTCTACCTAAAATAGTCAACAATCAATCAGCATACCGCCATAGAAGCAACTCCAGCAGCAATAAAAAAACTCATTTTCCCAATTTCTTTCTTCAGTAACAACAGCAAAAATGTTCCATGATCATATATGCATTAAGATACTATTATTTACTGAAAAGGGTTCCATTGAACAGAAAAAAATCTTTCCTACATAATCCATATTTGCTGCTTATGGACTGCACACTTTGAGATCATTTGGTGGCAGAAATAATTAGATTACTGAAACCATCCTGCCATCCATAGAAAAGATTTGGAAAACACTTTTCCTCTTTCATTATATATTCAGAAGTTCTATTTCAACAACAAACAACAAAAGTAATGCAGGTCCAATGAGGCAAACTGATATCTCTATACCGTGATTATGTCAGAGATGCCTCGAACTCCTTGCCGTAGGATATCATCTGCCAGATTAAATGCTTCAGTCACTGGGGTAGATGGTGAAACTGCAGTTAACAACTTGTCATTCGGGATGACAATTAGCGTGTCAACGTTGTCTCTCAAAGATGCTACTCCTTCCTGGGCTTGAACGGTCCTCCTTCTTCCCTCAAAAGAAAATGGCGTAGTGACTATACCAACAGTCAGTATACCCATCGATTTTGCAACTCCTGCAATAATAGGTGCACCACCAGTCCCAGTTCCTCCCCCCATTCCAGCCTGCAAGTGGAAGTCTAAGATGATGAGAAAACAGATAGACCATGTGAATATATCAACAACCAAGTGCATTCAACTTAAAATAGCTTCCAGTGACAATTTTATCCCCTAGAATAGCAATCTACATGCTTTACTCCCAAGAGAAGGAATGCAATAAAGAGAATGAACATTGTCAAAAGTTTCTTTTATGAAAATAAGCACACTGCACAGGCACTCTTACCAAATCATCAGTTGTCTTATCTTACACCCTAGCATTTACATGCTAATTTGAGTATGGGAACAGATCAAACTTCCAGAATAGAGAAAAATTGCAAGTAAAACTTTTTTTTTTTTTTTTTTTTTTTCCTGATGGTAATGTCCACTAACAATAAGGAAATGCCTGCAAATTATGGAGTTCAAAGTGAAAGCAATAAACCATAAAACACAGAAGTATAGCTAGCAGAACATCATCGTTTAATTTGATGGCAGACAAAACAAAACCCATCCTACCGTGACAAAGACCATATCTGCACCATAAAGTGCCTCTTCTATTGTTTCTTTGCTCTCTTTGGCAGCATTCATGCCAATCTCGGGGTTCCCACCAGCACCGAGACCTCTAGTTAGCTCTTGACCGATTTGTAGACGATTCTCTGGAAAGACAGGTGACATTCTCATTGCTTGAACATCTGTATTGACAATCCAAAACTCCACACCCTTCATTGCACTTTCAATCATGCGATTAACTGCGTTTGAACCACCTCCTCCCACCCCAATAACCTTGATCTTAGCTTCATTATAAGTATTTGGAGTAGGTGTATCTCTTAGGCTCTCCGTGACACTTCCACTTGAACTATCCTTCCGCGGATTACTTATGGTGCTATTTCCCTCACCCCTAAGCATTGACACTTCCGGGTGCAGATTCAGGAAAGGGTCTTTACTTGGGTATGGACTGACATTGTGTGAGTTAACAGAGCATTTAAATTGAGATGAAGAGTAATTTTGGTAGGCATCCATGAGTCCACTCTTGCGGTTGGACATCCTCAGAAAATTGACTCTTCCCAACTGATTCTCAAGGGCAAATCTGTCTCCAAGATTGCCAGACATCCCCAAGGGGACTGGGGTGACAGACGGTGCAATACGCACGGATGAACAAGAAGCCATCTCCAAATGCAGACGCCAATGATCTTACGATAAGATAAATTGTACACGTCACCAGAGCCTTTAGACTAAAATAACCCAAATCTCCAATTCCGCTGCCAATATTTTTGGAAGACCTGTTTGAGAGAAATGCAAGACAATCAGAGACACAGCAAGCACCATTAAGGCCAGAACCAGAATAACGAAAATGCGCCAAGTGACTGCAAAAAAAAAAAAGAAAAAATTCACACCAGGACCATGTCAAACGGAAAATTAACCATTCCAGCTCAAGAATACAAAGGCTAAACGCGCAGAAAGAAAAGAACAGAAACCCTAAAGGCAATGCCACAACTTCAGGGTCAAGAATCCAACCTCGAACGCGACAAAAAACAACTAAAAGGATGCGCGAACTACCCCAGACGAAAGAAAACAACAAACGTTTATTGGGTAACGAAATCCAGCAGGACTGCAACCCGAACAATGCCAGAGAATCGAGCAAACAGAATAAAAGTGCAGAACCCACATGCACAACACGGAAGCAGTGCGAGGAGAACGCCAAAAGGCTTACACAAGGAGACAAGGGGAGGCGAGAAACGGCGAAGCATTTGATGGGTCGTCGCCGAAACGGGAAATGAGAGGTGTAGCGATTCGGCTTTCGAGGAGTGGAGTGAGGTGAGGTGAAGTGAGCGAGTGAGGATTCTCTCGGTGGTTTCGCTGCGTTTGACGCTTTGCTTACCAAATATTTGCTTGGTTTTGGCTTTCTGGATGACAATGAAAGTCTCCGACACACCCGCCACCGAAATATCCGCCACAGCAAGAAGCAATTCTAGGGAACTACACCTGCGACCTTCGAAAAAGGAGGACATCCTTGTCATCGTGCAGATATTCGGGCCGGGCCGGGCGGGCCGGGATTTAGCTTGCACACGAGCCCACCCCCGAACATTCCGGGCCTATACTTTTCGCTCGAATAGTGGGCTCGAACCGAAATGACCCGGGCTGGTCCCGGTCGGTTTGGGTAAGCTCAAGCATCGCATTATATTCTTGTACTTCCGTTTATTTTACTGAAAATGAATGATTTTAAAAAATATTTTTCTAAAAAAATCTATTTTTTTACTTATAAAATTGAATAAATAAAAAATGTTCTTATTTTTCATGAAAATGTTTGTTATCTCTGAAGCCTAGACATCCATCAAACAACTCTGCAATTGACGACTAGAGTTGTGGCTCATCACCTAGCAACCATCCAATCCCGAAAATTACTCAACATGGACTCAAGAATTTCAACAAGCCCTAGTCATGAAGGATAAGAAGGGTTTCCTTGATGGAACCATTCTTATTTCGATTGATGAGCGTTTGAAATCAATTAAATTTTTCAAATATGGATAGGAAATTGCTTAACCTCATAAGTGGTGATTGGACTTCCCCCAACAGAGGACTCAAGAATTGTGTCGGAAAATATTAAAGAAATGTATGGAAGACTCGATTTGGCCAAACATTTCTTGCTTACCTAGGCATTATGAGGTTAAATCAAGGAAACATGTCCATCGTGGCCTACTTGGATAACTCTAGACACTCGAGAATGAACTAGAGGCAGCTAAAGAAAGACTTATAGGACTGGATTCAACATTACAATAGTATTGGGCCGTGAAGGAAAGAGAAAAGGTGACCCATTTTCTTTTACTTTTGAATGAAACTTATTGTTCTATTCTCAGATTTTCATATTTTCATTGTGGATCTAGTGCCATCACTTGGCCAAATCTATCAACTCACCATCTAGGAGGAAAGCCAATGACTTACTTTGTTGCTGGACATCAAGGTGGGAGAGAGCATCTTGCTCATCGCCCAAACGAAACTCCAACAAAGAGGACTGGCGGGCAAGACATGGACAAAAGGTTAGAAGATGATTTTTGTCATATATTTTTCAATTTTAATAATTGTTTCTTTTAGGCCTTTTCAAATTGACAAACTAATAAACTTGGGTGGTATTTTGCAAGGGCTATATTTTTGGACCATCTTTCCCAAAAATTTTGATATATCATGCATCCTCTTGTATGAACAATCATTATGTAATGCTACTACCAATGATATAATTTTTCTTTCTCATTAGCAATTGAGTCAATGCTTCCTTATATCCTTAATGTCAAATTTATCTCTTAGCAAAGCATTCCCACTAGTAAATCCTATGCCACCATTGTTTTTTCACTAATTCATGTTGATGTTTGGGGGCCTAATCACACACACCTCACATTGTGACGGATCTCACTTCTTCCTTATCATTGTAGATGATTATTCTTGTGCCACATGGATCTTTCTTATGCAATCCAAATGTCAAGTTCTTTCTCAATTAATTTTTTTCTCTCTATTAACTAATCAATTTGGGAAATCTGTTCAGTGCATTTGATTTGATAATGGAAGAGATATGTGCATTCCCTTTTTCTTCCCATGGAACTCTTACGAGAGTTTATGCACTTATGCTCCATAACAAAATGGGATTGTTGAGTGTAAACACGTCATCTCTTCCGGGATTCCATTCTAGAAACCTTTTGGGGCGATTGTGTGGTTAGAACAACTTACTTGATTAATCACACGCCAACTCGGATTCTTGGTAGACGAACTCCCTTTGAATTACTTTTTGGGATTAAATCCAAAATGCATCATCCAAGAGCTTTTGGCTACATATGCTAAGTTACTACCATGGGCTCTCGGGACAAAATGGTTCCTTGTGCTTGTCTATGCATTTTCATGGGATGCCCGACTCTCCAAAAGGGTTATCATGTTTTCAAACCATTCACCGGTAATTTCTTTGTAAGTGAAGATGTTGTTTACTATGAAGACATATTTTCTTTTCAGGATAAGGTATATTTTTGGCTCAACGCTTGATTATCATCAATTCTTATTTGAAGAGGATTTATCTTGTTGAATATCAGAGTGGCATAGCTCTGGTAACACTCTCACAAGAGAAGCTCTTTAAGGAAGGAGATGAATATACTACTTGCTGAAAAATATTTTCACTCTTTATTCAGAAACGACTGCAAGACTCATTTATATATAGGCTTAAAATGCGACTCTTGACATTCCTTAGATATATGAAAAGACATGTCTAAATAAATAGTAATAAAGACAACCTGTCTAAATAAATAGTGATAAGGACACTAAATAGTAATAATGACACTTTAATATGTGTGTCGAAACGGATTCCGTTGGAAACTGAACAACCTTTCGACCAAAACATGAAAAGTCACGAGAGATAGATGGTGATATATTCAATACTCCCCCTCACTGACTACTCTCTCTAAGGATAGTCCTTGCGACCATACCAAGTTGAGCTCGAAACTCTTCAAATTTTGCAACTCTAAGACCGTTGGTGAAGATATTAGCAACTTGATCACCTGTCTTGATGTACTTCATCTTGATCTCACCCTCCAACACTTTCTCTCGCAAAAAGTGATAGTGGACTTCCACATGCTTAGTCCTAGCATGGAAAGCTGGATTTTCTACCAAACTTATAATGGATAGATTATCACAATACAATATTGTCGAATAATCTATTGACTGATGAAGATCATCCAATAACTGCACTAGCCATGTGCTTTCCTGAGCTGCCATTGCTGCTACTCTGTATTCAGCTTCTGTTGTAGACAAAGACAAGGTTGGCTATCTTTTACCGCACCAAGATATCACTGCTGATCCAAGATTAAACGAGTATCCAGTAGTTGATCGTCATGTGTGTTGATCTCCAGCATAGTCAGCATCACAATGACTGACCAACTCACTCGATGATCCCTTTTTAAACAAAAGCCCAAGATCAAAAGTCTTTTTTACATATACGCTTGGCTGCATCCAAGTGAGGCTTCCTTGGCTTCTCCATGAATCAACTCACTACTCCCACTGCAAAAGAGATGTTAGGCCGAGTTATGGTAAGGTAAATTAGGCTACCTACCAGTTGCCTATAAATAGTCGAATCTTCTAGTTCTCGACCTTCTTTAGCACATAGCTTTGCGTTCCCATCCAATGAAGTAGATATAGGTTTGCAATCAAGCATTCCAAATTTTTTTAAGATATCTTGTGCATACTTTTGTTGACATAGGAATAATCCTTCCTTTGTCCTATCAATCTCGAGCCCTAGAAAGTGTTTCAGTTCTCCAAGCTCCTTCATATGGAACCGCACAAAGAGGTAGGCTTTAATTTGACATTCTCATCTTCATCATCTCCAGTAATGATGAGATCATCCACATAAACCAGCACAGCTGCAACCTTTCCATCTTTTGCTTTCACGAACAAGCTCGAGTCTGCCGAAGCTACATTATAATCGTTCTTCAACAAGAATTCTACAATTTTTCCATACCACGCTCTCGGGGCTTGCTTCAAGCCATACAATGCTTTCTTTAGCTTGCCGACGTATTCTGGATGAATTTTGCTCTTGAAGCCATCTGGTTGCTCCATGTATATCTCTCGCTCGAGTTCTCCATGTAGGAAAGCATTCTTCACATCCATCTGCCACACATTCCATGACTTGCTTGCTACAAATGCTAATAGAACTCAAACAGTGGTAACCTTTGCCACCGGGCTAAAGGTCTCTTCATAATCAACTCCATTTTTTTTGCGAAAATCCTCGAGCCACTAGACGTGCTTTATACCTCTCAATTGACCTGTTTGGTTGAGTTTTAAGTTTATAAACCCATTTGCAAGAAATAAGACGTACCTCTTCAGGTTTTGGTACCAAGTCACATATCTCATTCTTCTTTAGTGTGAGGATTTCTTCTTCCATGGCCTTCCTCCATTCAAATGGGTTTATGACACAGACAATAAATTCTTCTTCATTCCTGGCACGTGATACACACTTTTCAATTCAACTTGCTGTGAATTGAACCGATGAGTTATCATCGTCTCGCCGATATGAGTAATCGGCAACCTCAAGCCGTCTGCAATAATAACAACACGTCCTTCAATATAATTACGCATGTTCGACAATATGCCTTGATCTCCAATCATATGACTCGAACACCCTGAATCAACAATCTAGTCATAATCATAATTAATCGATTTTTCACTTATAGAGATTAATGCCATTGCATTATTTAACTCGACTGCGGAAGAGACAGCGGACTCGTCTGACACCACTATTGCAACAGACGTTTGGAAATCCCATTCCTTATCTTCATCGAAATCATTCCTCTTCGATAATGTTGCGACATTTCCTTCAACTTTCTTCGCTCGACAATCTTTGGCAAAGTGGCCCTCCTTACTGCAGACGTAACATTGTCCACTACGTCTTTGGCCATCACGTCGCCTGGCTCCCCCTGGTCCAAGGCTCAACTCTCCTAGATGCTTTTGCCATCCTTCACGAGCTGGTTGCTTTTGGCATTCGACATGGCTTTTCCTGGACTTGCCATCTTTATTGTCAGCACCGGTTCGCCTTCGGCCCTTGAACCCTCTTTTATCACTGAAGAGGGCACTTTCTTCGTCTTTAACCAAAACCTTAGATATTTGACTATCTAAAGTCTCTTGGTTAGCCAGAATATTCTCCAGATCGGTCAACGTCGGTTGAGTTGCCCATCCACGAGTAGCCATAATAATACTGTTATATTTCGGCTTTAACCCGTGAATGATAATTCTTCTTATTCTTGTTCTGAGATGGCATTAACGGGATCCGGCTTTGAAATTTCGTCACAAGTAGATTTAACTTTAGAAAAATACTGACTCACCATCATATTTTGTTGTGACATCGACAGTAGCTTGTTTTCTAGCCTTTGTTGCTTGGTATCATTCGACCTTGCGAATAGCGCTGCCAAGTTATCACACGCCTCCCCGGGAGTCTGTGTGCTCCTAATGTGCGGCAATAAATCATCTTCAATAGTTACAGCAAGAGCGTAAAGAGCCTTACCCGCTTTTATCTTCCATCTCTTCTGTCCATCATCGTCTCTCGGGTGCCGTGGTGTTCTTTGCCGCCAACAATATCCCACAAATCGACCCATCAAGTAAAGCGCATCCGGACACTCCAATTATTGTAATTGGAGTTGTTGAGCTTCTCAATGCCATTCGTCGAATTTGAAATATCCGCCATCTGACTTGAAATAATGCCCAGCACTACTCCAAGAAACCTTGATTCTCGATCAATCGATCACAGTCCCTGACTGTACACTGGCAGAATTTCGACGTATTCCGGTCCTTGACCGCTTGTGCACGAACAATGGTCCCTAACCACCGTCTTCACGAACTACGCTTCGGAAGAATTGACTCACGGTCCCTGACAACCGTGCTCTCGGTCCCAGATAACCTTACTTCGATACCAATTGTTGAATATTAGAGTTGCACAGCTCTAGTAACACTCTCACAAGAGAAATTCTTTAAGGAAGGAGATGAATATACTACTTGCTAAAAAATGTTTTCACTCTTTATTCAGAAATGATTACAATACTCGTTTATATATAGGCTTAAAACGCGACTCTTGACATTCCTTAGATATATGAAAAGACATGTCTAAATAAATAGTAATAAAGACAACTTGTCTAAATAAATAGTGATAAGGACACTAAATAGTAATAAGGACACTTTAATATGTGTGCCGAAATGGATTCCATTGGAAACTGAATAGCCTTTCGATCAAAACACAAAGAGTCACGAGAGATAGGCGGTGATATATTCAATATATCTTCTAATTAATATCATATTCTTATTGCATCTCCAAAACATCCAACATCATCTCTAGTAATAGAGAATATTGTCAATTCTTCATTGACTTTGGATCATTCGATCGAGCACTCTGCCATGCCACGCGAAGAGAACTCTGCCCTTTCTAACACTTCTGTTCGTGAGCCAAGAAAGGTGGTGAATTTAGGAATTATTATGTTGCTTTTATTGTGGCTCTCCTAGTAAAAAAACTTTCCATTAACCCTTTTCCATGAGCGCTGCCACGTGGTGCCTTTGCAGTGTGCTCTTAATTCTGAAAGTTAACATAGACCAACTTTGATCCAATATGAAGTTTTCATCTCACGTTTGATTGACCTGATTTTTGCTCGAATCATCCCATGAGTATTGCTTAACGTAGGAGGAGGCTGGAGCACAAACAACGAGCATTTCTTTTCACATATTTTTTTTATCTACCTATTCCCGTAAGTTGATCTAGCATAAACAATTAGAGGATTTAAATTGATCGTTTCTGAAAACTCAAATAGACTTTTTAACGAGCCTTTTACTTGGTAGGTAACATTGATAAAGCTAATGTGAAGGTGCACGACTCAAACTTTCTGAAAATATAGTTTGATTTTTTAAATAGTGTTGGGATTGCCGATATGCTCAAATTGGGACCAACATTTGGTTGTTGTGAAAAGTTGCGAAATCTTCCTGGTTAAAACTCTATCAATACAATTCTCAAGGCATCAAAAAAGCTTGTGACTATATCTAGGTAATTCATCACCTGATCTTAGAAAAATCACAATTTTCTTGACACCCTTGAGGTTGGACGGTTAAGTCACAATATCCAGTAATGGAGTCATTCAATTGGGAAAATTGAGTATTGCTGGAAAGCTCTTGGAAAGCACAACCCCTTCGTACCGCTCGGTTATAACATCAATGAAATTTATTTTCAATCAAAATTTAGTCAAACGCCGACAAAAAATAAGATGTCTAGGCTTTGGTTAGGGACACGGTCGTTGTTCGAGTGTACCCTCCTCTACTTTCTTTGGACATGCATTTACTCAAAGGAGTGATCAGAGTGAAAAGAGTGCAATGGGTCATGTTTTCCCAGGATTCGTCGACAGCTTGGCTCCGCAAGCCGGAAGGCCATCTTCCAACGCTTCCTAGGAAACTCATAGAGGAATATATTGTGTAACACAATCTTCTTCTCCCGCACAACTTCGACTATACTACGAGGTATACTCGAACAACGACCGTGTTTTCTGACGGGATATGTTTTCTTCCATTCCCGATCAAGGATAATACAACCGAGAAAAACTTCAAAATAAATGTTTTTATAATCATGCACACGGTAGAAGTTCACCATAACTGGGATGAAAATAGCAATTTTTACACGAAAACTTGCCAGCAAAGGAGCAAAAACAGAAGGAGATAAATGGCCCATCACATACGGAGGAAACAGGTGGGAGAACCGCCCTGGGGTGAGAGACCCCGCGCTGTCCTCCTATTCCCTATCTGTCGGAAAGACAAAGATAAACAAGGAATTAGGGGGCCTTACGGTGGTGAAGGTAGACACCATGTCAGGACTTCGGTTCTGGTTACTACCAAGTAGGCAGGTATAGTAGCTTCTTGTACTTGGAGCGAGTGAGGGTGGGTTAAATGCCCACAGCTGGGTTTACATGCCTTACAGCACTATCCTCAACCACAGGTTGACCCAGTTCCCCCAGTTGAGGACAACGCCGTTCTTGATCCTCTTCTTGTCTTGTCATATCACAATTATTCATCCCTCTATAAAACTACAATTAAACCATATAAATTCATTTCTAATTAGACTCACCTCCTCCTGCATTTATGAATATGCTTGATAATTATTCTCAATAATTACTCGAAGTCGCCAGCAACAAAAGATATAAAATTGAGGCTTGAGCATCATTCCACATTCTCCATTTCGGCTGACAAACAAGGCTTGATGTTTCATAGTTCAAACAACAGATATCGCTGGACAAGTTTGATGAAATGAATGTAAATAAACTCAGTTTGCTTTCACCTATTTCAAGATGAAATCAAATCAGATCTTCAAGAAGAAACATCTGAACTCGTAGATGTCATTTTAGGCTCTTCACTTCAACCATGGATACTTGAGCTGGTTCTCCGATTCTTTCACTGAGTCTCTTCACTAGATGCATCATCCTCGTTCTCGCTGCTTGGCTTCATGTATTTCTCCCATTCTTGGCTTTCTATAAAGATAATTAAATGAATAAGTTGATAGGAGGAGCTCATGTTTGTAATTAAGCTTTAAGATTGGCTTTAAAAGGAAAAACCTGGTGCCACCCCTCTGCACTCGTGGATGTTATTGAGGTTGTTGTATGATTCCTCCAAAAAACGTTCAACAACGATTTTCTGTGCACTAGAGATCTTCAATGACTTAGATGGAGGAATCTTTTTTCCTTTCTTACTAGAAGATATCTTTTTCTTCGATGAACCTTTCACTGTAGTAGCAAAACCTTGCTCCTAAATTGTCATCCAAATGAAGTCACACCTCAAGCGTTAAGTGAAAATAACTTATTTAAGGTTTTTATAACTCACCTGTGGAGAACTAGCCCCAGGTGTCTCTTTTATAATCAAGCCCTCCATTATAAAGTTGACAACCTCAACAATTGAGCGAAACATCCTTGTTGATTGTCCATGATGATAAGTTTGCAAAGATAATAGATTTTGGTTATCTTAATTACCATATGAATATTTCCAAATAGTCATGTGCAAAGGTATTACTCATCATAGGTTGTGAAAAATGTCAGTACACAAAATAATAAAACAAGAAATAATGTAAAACTAACTTTTTTTTATTATACTTTTGCTAATGTACACAACTTGATAAATCCATTTTATCTGCTTGCAATGTTTACAAGAATGGAATCAATGGAATCTACATTACTTCTTTTCAATTGTCGATTCGTTAAGGAAAGCACTGACGATGAAGTTATTTTAATTTCACAATTACTAGTCTAATTTTCCATTTGTTCGTCGTCTGCATGTAATGTGCCACCCTTGAAGCCTCTTTTCAAATGAAGATTGTTGTTGGACATTCTGCAATTGAAAAATATTAATCACATCATAAAAATGGAAATAATGTGACAATTAGAAATACAAATTGAGATACTTATATGCATCTAACGCAAAACATAAAGAAGAAATTCAAGAAGCTACCTTGTCTAAGTCCATGCCAATTAGACAATCCGGGGGAGTAAGAAAGACACTATCTCTTCCCCTACAAGTGTGTTTTTGGCCTTGGTTTTGACTTCCGTTGGTGTAGATGGATTTGTCTGTGCTTGATTATTTGTTATTTATTGTGAGCATTGGGTAGAAATTCTTACTAATAAAAAGTGTGCATTGATATGTATAAAAGATGAAATGTTAACTATCGATCGCCATACACTTTAACTCAAGAAATGCTTGTTCAAATCTTTTAGAATGCATTTGTGAAAAGTATACAAACGAATCATTGAAATAATGTTACCTTAATAGCCGAGACATTTGACCCACCATTACTTGGAGGTAATCCATATGATATTGAATTTGAGTCGAGCACTTGATCTGAACTATTTTTTCTCAATTGAGAGACAACTTCCTGCAATTATAAATTATCAACGCTTGTGTATCCTATCATTAAAGCATGGATTATGTCAAAGTCAAAGAATTGGGAATACATGTGTTCTGTTTATACATAATAATTGTAGCTGTACTTTTTACAAACATAATTTAGGTGTGTACTTCATAACTACATCAAGATTGCCAAATATGCTTCAAGAATCAAGATGAAGAAATTTTGAGTGCCTCCCAATCTATTTTGTGGATCAGTCATCTTATGTGTTCTATCAACCTTTTCATGAAATATTGGTATTTGGAAACAAAGTGTTGAACCTCATAAAAGTGAATTGAAAAAAACCATACTCTATATTGTAAATTTGCATTTACAACATGGTCTGTCTCATGATATTTACACTACAATTACATCGACTACTTGTATCCAAATATACTTGACAAAAGGTTAATTTGCATTACATTGTATCATTATTAGTGATGCAAACCATACTATGTAATGGTAAAATTGAGTTTATGTCATGGATTGCCTCACAAAGTTTCAAAGGAAAATATAAAACTCAAATTGACTATAATAGAAAGTTAACTTACATTGACAAGGGCCCTCAGTGATGTATAAAAATATCACGCTGTCCTTGATAACGAATGTCTCGCTTATTTGAACCACAGGGTCCATTCAATCCCGTTGAAACATGAGAGTTGTCTGGACTAGAGAATGACCTATTGACCTACAAAGATGAGAGAGATAGAGATGGACAAGGTATGAGTAAAGAAAATAAATAAGCATATACGATTATACTCAATCATCAATGCTGTGAACCAGTTCAAAATGGGAAAACATATATGCTGTGAAACAGGATCTTCAACTGTATTCATTATATCAAAGAAATGAAACATTTGGGAAACTACTATCAAGATGTTAAGCAAGTCGTGCTTGAGAAGATCGATAGTAAAATTAGAACAACTAATCCAACGACATTCGATAAGTTTAAGAACCCGGTCCTCCTATCAAGGAATCAAACTCATGGGATGCAATGAAAATGATAAAGGACTAGAAGAGTAGAAAAACATAGTGCCATATTCTGAAAGAAAAGGAATAACAAATCATTTCATGTGGAGAGCATGATTTTGTCCCAAATGATTCCAGGTAACGGCTAGGTTTTGAGAGGAAGAACATTGACTTATTAGCAAAACAAAGAAATATAAATCTAGACGTAGTATAAAGCAAAATAGTTCAGAGAGAGAGAGAGAGAGAGAGAGAGAGAGAGAGAGAGAGAGAGAGAGAGAGAGAGTACCTAGAACTCATTCCTGAAATAACAATGGTAGAATAAAATGAAGAGAAACAGCATCTCCAGAATAACAGACAAAAAAAGGGAAAATATTTGAAAAGAGCCATAGTTTCTAAACATCTAATTTTAACAAACGAATTTGGCAGCTTATGTAATATTCAAAAGAAAGGTGGAAAATCATTTCGCTTTACGTGTAAAGGACTTTCGCCTTCTACTTTTGTTTCGATTTGGAAAATTTGTTCATTCTCTGAATAGTTATACCTTAGCTACTCATTATTCTCTGATGTCGAATGATGGTCGACTTTCTTTATCATTGAACTTAAAGAACGTGCAAATTCTCACTCAATTCATCGGTCCCTAGTATAAACATTTATCGATGATCAACTTATGGTATAAGAGTGAAGTCTGCATAGTAAGAATACCAATTAAAAGAAATAAGCATAATAGCATTAACGGTCTGATTACTTACAACAATTAATAATGATTTTGCCATTTCAAACAATTGCCATTAGTTTTATTGTCTAGCGGATAACGATTCCTACATCGATCTATGAAAAAAGCAATAAATCCAAATTCTCAATCCTAGAAATGTATTATCTGTTCTTCCATTGTATATTAGATAAATCTGTTGGCAATTTCAATTTTGCCATCCTCAAAAATCATATTCTTGTACCCACCCATATGTAATCTGTATATCCATAAAGTAGATCTAGGCGAAGAAAAGTTATAAACATATATATTCATACAAATGATTATGTAATTCATTCCTTGTCCACAAAAAAGTTAAGAATATTTCAGACATTTCATCCATGGTCAAATTCAACCAACAATTATTCGTTAGTTTCTTTAAGTGTATAAACAATTAGATCTGTACACACTGAGACAAGAAAAAAAGATTTAAACATGATAGATGTTCCAATCTATATAAGCTGCATCGAATTAATTTGCAGATTTAGACGATGGATCATTTGTGGCAACCCAATGCTTAACCTCAATGTAAACCAAACAAGAACCCTAGAAAGAATTAGGGATAAGTGCTATAAAAGTCTTAAAACTTGTCACGAAAATACAATTGAGTTCTAAAACTTATCAAATTGTTTCAATCGAGTTTTAAAGTTAACACCATCGACTTTTTTAACGGAAAATACTGACGTGGCATTTAAAATTAATTTTTATTTTACATGTGGCTTTTTTATGTTTTATTTTAAATTAGAAAAGAAAAGTTAAAATTTATTTAAAAACAAAATAGTTTAGAAAAAAAAAAGAAAAAACGCCCATCATCGGAGGGACCGGGCGACCGTCGTCGGAGGGGCCGGCGATGGCCAGCCCTCGCCGGCCCCAAGCGAGGGTTGGTGACCCTCGCCAAGCTCAAACGAGGGTGCCCGGATTTGGGCACGCCGACCCAGGTGCGGTCGGTGAGGCATCGCCTAGGGTTGGCGAGGCGGCCACCGATCGGCCCCCCGCGAGGGCTTGCGTGCCCAGATCTAAGCACCCTCGCTCGAGCTTGGCAAGGGCCACCGGCCCCGCCGGGGCCAACGAGGCCTCCCGGTCGGGCGAGGGCCGGCCACCCCGCTCGGGGTCGGCGATAGTCGCTAGCTCCTCCGGCGATGGGTGGCGGCGGCGAGGGAGGAGTTGCCTTTTTTTTTTAAAAACAATTTTTAAAAATAAAATTTAGCTTTTCTTTTTTAGTTTTTAAATCTATTTTTTAAATTTGGATAAAAAATAATTAGAAAAGCCACGTGGAAAATGAAAAATTATTTAAAATTATATGTTCGAGCCACGTCAGCATTTTTTGTTAAAAAAGTCAACGGTATTAACTTTATGATTCGATTGAAACAATTTAACAAGTTTTATGACTCGATTGTACTTTTTGCAAGTTTTAGAATTTAATTGCATTTTTGTGACAAGTTTTAGAACTTCTATAGCACTTATCCCAAAGAATTATAATTCTTATCTGCCACCATACATCGCTTTAGATTTTCTTATTGTAAATGAAATGCTATAGAAATCCATTTTTTTGTAGTTGAAGCACAAAATTTATAGCCAATAACCTAGCATGGAGGTTGATTGAGACTTACCTTGCTTGTTGTTGATGGACAGGCACCTGTTGACGGAGATGACAACACCGGTTGAGAAGGAGTCTGCATCTTAAGGTTTTCCATTTCAAAGATCACTTTAAGAGCTAACGCTAACAAACCAAAAGGTGTGGTACGCCAACTAAAAGAGAGATGATGATATATAAAGAGAAGAAAATGGTGGATTTTTTAAAAGACACGGTGAAATAATGCCAAACAATTTTGCCCATTTGTTACCTTGCACCATTCATTTACATCATTGAAGGTCTTGTCAATTTTAATAACCTAAGTTGGTAACCAAAAGAGCTAATTATCCTTCTATATTTTCGTAAAAGCTAACAAAAATCTAACACTACCAAAATAGATTCTTTTCCATAAATGTAAAAAACCCAAAAAAAAAAAATCTTTGAGAACATGAATTTTAGGTATATTGATTTATTACAAAGCAATGTTGAAATGAGTTGGGGCAAGTGAAATTTGGAAAAACAAATAAATGCACTTTTGTGTCTTTTTTTTTTTTTCCTTTAACTATTATTGATAACAAAGTCAACCAAATCAATTCGGCTGTGGTTGAAAGCAATGTGTATCCACAATCTATTTAGCGAAGAAAATAAAGAAAATTAATGTAAATGGAAGTTGTATGCTTACTATGCCATAGTTTTTTGTAATCCATTGTAACAAAGCTAGAATATTAAAAGTTGACATTTGCTAAATATCATCTCAATATTGAGCGATGAACTTGTGATGCAGCAATGATGCAAAGGCACTTTTAATTAATTTACACAATTTACAATTATCTGAGTAGTAGAGAATTGTGCTTTTATAGCAAAAAAGGAAAATAATATATTCAATGAAATTTATGGAATGTAAGCTAGCACCAATAGCATTTAGGTGACAATTAACATATATGCCAAATAGGATTATGTGTGATTTGAAATAATATAAGGAGGATAATAATGAAGAGGCTAACAATTTGATAGATGTATGTGTTCAAATGTAAGGAGGTTATAGGAGTTGAATTGATCCTCATCCCTTATGTAAATCCAATCCAAAAATTAAATCCTTATTGCACTATAGCATGAAATGCCAGATTTTGAGTATTTTGACTTCCATGAATGCATTTTGCACCTTTTGAGGCATCATTCATGACAATCTTATTACATTAACCATACTGAACGATCAATTTAGCCTGACTATTTCATTCACTTAGCCAAGACATCTCATTATAAAATGCAAAATAACTCCTTTTTCAATGCAAGATAAGGAACATACCTTTTCTTCTACAAAGTCAGCCATATGAATTTCTTGAAAAGCTAAACAATAGGTATTATGTTAATATCCACCTTGGAGGAACGTATAGCACATGATATGTAAATCCTTTAATCAAATTAATCACCACTAATGCATACCAATTGGATGAAATGTTTAGCCCCTAGAGTTACTTTAAGTAGGTGATTCTATGATTTAAATGTGGGATTTGTGATATCAAAATCAAGAGTTTAACAATTCAGCCACTCTTTGGGGAATGAATAAATAATCTTTAACATGTTACATAAGAATCTTATTCATCTAGTTAGATATTTATAAAATCAAATGGCTAGTGTGCCATATCACATTGCTATAATTAGCCTAAGGATGTTTGATGGGCCTATTAAGTTGGGGTTCCCACTTATACCCTTGCAGTACATAAAGGTATATATTTTTTGTGATTCAACCCGAAACCCCACTCGCGTAAAATTTATGGTTGTTGATTGACTAGTTGATGGTGCTTTCTCTTACGACGAAATCTTTGCAAGAGGCTATATCCTCATAAATAGGGATTCAAGGAAAGCACAGTTGCCTCAGTTTAGTCATGAGAGATAGCCTCACTGAAAGATCGAATTTATTCATGTGCTAACCATTTTATTGTTTACATTTTTAGGGACTTTTCACAACGGTAGCTCCTCGTATATCTTTGTTTTGTACATAATCTAGGATTACACGTGTGACACCCTTGATCTAATCCTAATTTTCAGAGCGGGATTCCAATGGTGGCAAATCTCAAAGCGAGATTACCATAAGGATCGATAGACCACAAAGATGCTGAAAAGACCACTTTGAGGTAAAAACTCAATTTTTCTTCGGTGGGACGTAAAAATTTGGAAAGGTGAAAATGGGTTACAGATGATGACTCACATGGGCCCAAGCCCACGAGAAGGCCCAATGGGCTCACGCCCAAGGTGGGTGGCCCAATGGGCCCACACCCAAGGACGGCCGGCCCAATGGCCCATGGACCACCCAAGCACTTTTTGGTCTTTTCAAGTATTTCATTAATGATCCCCATGTGCATAAAGTGAAGAGATGGGCACCCAATGAAGAGAGGAGAACGAAGATGATGTCATGTCTAGCCTACCCTCTTTGACTGAGCCTACCTATCTTTTTGTCTAGCTTATGTATGATGGGTTCATTAAATGGCATTTAATGGAACTTGGAAAAGAAGTAAAGTAGGAAGCAATCCAAGCCTTTGATCTTAAATGAGACATGATAAGATGCAATTTTGGCCATCCAATAACCCAAGCATGGGCTGCCTCTCTCTCTCTCTCTCTCCCTCCCCTTACCCAAGTTCGGCCCTTCCTATCTTTTTCTCTCATTTTTCCACTTAGCTCTCATTCTCTCCTTCTCACTCTCTTCTTGTGTTGGCCAAACCACCACCCCTTTCCATCTCTTTTGCAAGCCATTTTCCCCCATTTCCTCTCTAGATCTCACTAGCCACCATCCATTGCCCATTGTCCAACGTTGAGTAGTCGTTTTGCACCACCATTCCCATCACCATGCTAGATCTTGGAGCTATCTAACCCCTCACCACAGCCTCCTTTCTTGCTTCTTACTCATGGTTTGGACACCGCAAGCCTAAGGGAGGCCGTCGGCCTCCTTGCTGCTACCATACCTCCTCCAGAACGCTGCCATCGCCCCTTATCATGGGCTGTTGAGATGTGACCAGCCACTTTTGAGCACCATAACTACTGTCTACCCTTTGCCACTTTGGCCGTCACTTGTTGAGTCTAGAACTGGGAGTGAGTGGCTTTTTAGCCTTTGTTTAGGGTTGTTGTTCTACTTAGGATTTAGGTTAAACTAAAGTTAAATGATGTTTTGGCTATATGATAAGTAGTTATAAGCGATAAGTTATCATAAATATTTGACAAGTTATCGCGATAGGTTATCTAAATATCTTATAGGTTATTGCCGTAAGTTATTATAATATTTGATAGGCTATCATGATACATTGCTAATTACTCGCTAAGCTATCCATTACATAATGTGTTAATATGTGATATGTTATATTATTATGTTATGTAATGTGTGATATGTTGTAGTAATACATGATGCGTTAATAGGTAATGTGTTATAGTAGTGTGATATGATAATATATATAATATGTTATAATGATATGTTATGTATCTTATTCCGTGGCAATAAGTGTTTTCTATAATATGATTTCAAATGAATTAGTGCATTGTTGGATGCTAAATTTAAAGATAGTGCTTGCTTATGTGACACTTGGAATGGAAAATGATAAGTGTTTGTGGCATTCAAGGATGGTAGTTAATTATTGTGCATGTATGCTTATGTGAAAAGATAACATATTAAAGTGTTTAAGTGATGCATTGGTGTGAATGGTATGAGATGCAAATATGATTTGATAGCATGTGGCAATTGTTATTGCATATTACATGGGCATTACACACTCCCGCATTGATTAATAAGAAAAATATACAATGAGTTTAAGTGATAGTATGCTCGTGTGATTACTTAAATAACTTGATGTGTATGACTATGCAATGTGATGGAATCGTCTTGATGTGTATGATTATGCGGGATGATGCTCAATTAAGTTCGGATGACCCAACATCAATGGGATGCCATTCGTGGATGGATTTCAAAATGAAACTCCTCATTTAGAATGCCGTCTCGAGGCATATGCATACGCAAGACAATGCTGTGCCCAATAAGACAGGATGATACCTAGTTATGCTAGAAGACCACCAACCTTTGGGTTGCCTGTGGCCGTAAGTGATCGTAATAATCTCGAAATATATGTGTGGACGTGCATGAAAATGATATTTGCTTATATCTGGATTATTAGTTGGCATTTGTGCATGATTACAAGATATTGCATGTTCTTATACTTGCCTCATAAATATGTGATTAGTTGTGAGATTTGCTTATGTGCTCATGTTATAATGACTGTAACGAAGTTAGATAACCATTCATGTTAATAATTAAGGCAAAGTAAGAGCTTTGCTATTGATCTACCATCGATAGTTAACTTGCCCATTTAGGCCGATTCCGAAGTGAATTACCTCCCTACGTGAGGATTATGAAGTTTACTCATTGAGATTTATTTTATTATTATTTGTTGAAATGTTTTTAGGCCTATGAATTCTTAACCTTACCGCCACATTAGGTTCGGGGTCCCTCTTGAGCAAATTTAAGAGTTTATCGAATATCTAATTGGGGAGACAAATGCATGCTATGAGCTATATGTAACCATGGTTTGGATAGATGAGGGGCTCTAGAATTTTATGACCCACCGTTTCTCGACTTGGTATTTTTGGGTTGGGGATAATCTTTATAGTCTTGCGATTTTGATGGACCCTTAGGTGCAGGACTTGGAAATACTAGCCGGGACAACATGGATCTAGATGTTCCCAACATGGCAGTGTCTAATCCTGAGATCAACCCTAACATGAATGTCAAGCTGGAGCCTTATATTATGAAGCCCATAGGGAGCTAGGTGGTAGAGGAGGTATAACACTTTTTGAAGTCAATCTCATAGTACTAGAGATACTAAGCTTACCTAGGGAACCTTTTGGAGTTGGTTGTAGCTGTGCTTTTGGGTTAATCTGATGTGGCATAGCAAGTGATGTTTAAGTTATGTGTAAATGGTTGTATGGTGTGATGACATTATATATGCATATGTATATATAATTGTGGTCTAAACTATCCATGTTTGTTGGTGGGTGATCTTTATGCTTCCACTTGTGTATTAGATCAATAATATTGTGATGAGTTGGCGATACCTCTTAGGACGTCGTAATCAAATGGCTTAAGTGATCAAGGGATGCCATGTACTTGAGAGTCGGGTCATGATAGCACAAATGGTCTTTGATGAGCTAAATAACTTTATAATAGCTCTCCAAGTCATATGAACTACTTCCATGACATGATGGCACAACTCCTCCAACGCTTTACTTAGAACAACCAACCTTCACCTCCTCAACCTCAGGTTGAAGAGGAAACCCTAGAACAACCCTTCAACGATGAGATTATCATGAACAATGACTCCTCCACTATTGTAGGCACCCATCTAGAGAAAATAATGAGAAGATAAAAGATACATTGCCAAAATAGTGGAGAAACTTAGCTTGCTACAAGGCTTGAAGGCACAACCGATAGAGGATCTTTATCGCTTCTCCAAACTCAAAATTCCAGCCATACATAAGTTGTTAGACTCAAGGAGTATGATGGCTCTTAGAGCCCTAAGATCCACCTTAGGTACCATCTAATAATGATGGCACATTGTGCTGACAATGTGCCACTCATGATTCCATCCTTCTAAAAAAGTTTGATATGACCAGCTCTATAGTAGTTCATGATGATTGGAGCAAACAAAATGGATGTAGGAATAACTGTGGGATGCTTTTATCCAATACTACAAGTTTAACATGGACATCACTCCTACTCGTGATAACCTTGCTTGTACTTGAAAAAAATGGGAGAATCATTCAAAACCTACACCCAAAGGTGGTGCATCCTGGCTGCACAAGTCCATCTACTATCGATCATAATGAAATGATGGAACTCTTCATGAAACTTTTCCGTTCAAATATTTCTCCAAGATAATTGGATTTAGCTCTGACATTTTCCCTAAACTTAGTGATAGTGTGAGTACACATATAGAACACAATTTATGGAAAAAGTTGACGAAGCATAGTAGATGAAGCAAGAGGTTTGCCCAAGGAATGATATAAAGAACTAGCTACAAAAGTGAATGCGGCATTCATACAACCCTCTTAAATCCCTCCTAGTCCAATCTAGAAGGCTCTTCTCTAACAAAACAAGGACTAGCAAAAGTATAGATAGTTGAGGAGGACAAAACCTCGACAGTTTGGACCTCCCTAAATGACACTCTCTCAATTGTTGTCCAAACCTAAGGTGCTTTGGAAATTTCGATCCAAAGAAAACATGTGACTACCATGTTGGAGAAAACTCTTATTAAGTTTTGAAGCTGACAAAACTTTTCTAAGTTCTATTCTCATTTTCATTCTAAGGAACACGAGACTTCTGTGAAATTCTTTCAAAGTCTATCTTACATTAGAAGTCTACCTTACTCTGACAAAGACCCAAATTGAACGTAAGTGAAGAACGAAGATATAATTAGACTTAGGATTATTTTTCTTCCTTCAAGGCTTCAGTACGGACATGATACATATATGGCTTTTTGATTGGAAATATCACTTACCTTTTCGGTTATCCTTATTGGAATCAATCACGGAACGGAAAAATCATTTTTGGAAGGTAAGTTTATTTGGAAAGAATCTACTTATGGAAATTAGGATTCTGATTGTATGGACAACCGAGATCATCATGTTTCATCTCAATTTTCAAATGGCTCAAGATATCCTTAATTGATTCTATCCAATGGGTTGATTGGAAGAATTTCTCTTAAAAGTGCCAACGGTCGAAAAGGCATAGATGAGTATTTAAGGAGGTTTTTTAAGTCATTCGATAGAGAGCGTGAAAGAAGAATTCCAAAGTCTGAAGCTTCTAAATCATTTGTTGTTCATCATATAGTGTTTAAACTCGTATTTTCGAAAAAGAGAGAAACGCTAAAGAGTGACTTTGTGAGAGCAGTAGAAATTCTTCACTGATAAATTAAGATTATAAGGCTGTAATTCTTTTTTGATTCATAGTAAAACCAGCTAGAAAGCTATTAGCATGGGAAAGTGGATGTAGGTTTAATCTAAGCTGAAATACTATAAATCTTGTATTCATTTTCTCTTCCCTAAACTCATTTACTTTATTTGTTGTGATATCTTTCCGTGTTTCGAAATACTTGTTAAAGTCTAAATTCTTCTTCAAAGTCTATTGTTCATCAGATTTATTTTAAAAGTAAAATAATTTTACTGCATTTCGCAAAATTTGTTTTCACATCTATTCACCCCCCTCTAGATGTTTATATTATCTCTTTCATACCACATAAGTGAGAGATGACACTTTAAAGACAACTATTACATCTCGAAGGATAGGATCCGGAATTTTCTAGATATAAGTGCATTTTGATACCTGAATGCACAACATAATGTTCAACAATGATAGGAATCTGGTTGGATGCTATGTGTAGACCAGAATGGAGTCATTTCAACCACTACTCTGATGATCATTAACCTTTTGGAGCACTATAGGAATTGGAGAAAGTTATAATGGACCAATAATCATAGAATTGCTGCTGTAGAGGGATGAATATGCACAAATTCTGATTATTGATGTTTCAATCTTACCCATAATAGATGATGACGCTGTCACCTGGTGCTATGACATGAGGAGTGTAGATGCTATGACACAATATGGGGTGTTACTATGCCCCCATTGAAATTGAGGTTAAGAAAGTTGTAAGCAAGCATAACACAATGGAACAACTCGGAAGATGCCAGCATAGATATCACTTTTCAATTTGCTTTGATAAGCTAATAAGCACTAGGGCACCCTATTAATGATTCTCAATGAGGTATCGTCCCACAAACCATTGAAAAAGGAAAAGAGGAGGGATTTGGTGGGTCACTTCTTTTAAAAGACCATTTTTAATTCTCGAACGAGAATTTCCACTGGATGGCAAAGGGCATGTCAAAGGCCTACACATCTCTATGAAGTGCGGAAATATGATTGTGGCATGGGTTCTTATTGACAACATTTCAACATTGAACATATGCCCTTGGCTAGTCTCTCATGCCTTGGGGTGGATTTAGGTTAGATTCTATTGCACAAAAAATAATCTGCTTGACACACAAGTGAGAACAAATATATGAATAGCACATAAATGTTGACAATCACATGCGTGGGTATCACTATAAGTTGTGTCAACTCATCAACAAGTGTATGGATCAACATATGTTGATTGACATTGGTATTCATCAATGCCACGTGTTTAGTTGTCAAAATATGGTCACGTATAGTAGGTAGTTGCTAATATGAGCATTAGCAATGAATATTTATTAAAGAGATCTTAAAAAGCTGTTTTGAAGTTTGAAATCAATGAAACAGTTGACACCAACACATTTTTTGAGAAATCAATTATCGCTTAAAAGCAAGATCGTGGGACTCTCATTATTACAAGAAACCACATCATATAACTGTTTATACACAGCAAAGGTAGCCATTTGAGAATATGAAGGTTAGACTTGTGGAAGTGTAGAAATATGGAGGTAACCAATAAAAGTTACTTAAGGAATTATAATCTCTAGGAATCGTTAGAAGAAAATTACCATAAACCTTTATAGATACTATGAATTATCTATCAGAACTACCCTAGTCAAGCAAATTTGCTCTTTATCTTTATTTTCTTGCACTTTATTTTTCCTAGTTGTAGCTTTCAGATCCATGTTGTTGATTAAATTATGGTGTGTATCTTTATTCGAGTGCTGCGTTGTCGATTAAAAATCCAACATAGTATATTTATGTTCTCAAGATGTGACTTCAAGCAAATTCTGGTATTGTTTGTTTACAATCTATTACGTTATCAAGTATGTTATTTTTAGGCCTTGTTGTTAATCAAATTTCGACTTGGTTTGGGATTGTACAATGTTGTTTGAGTTAAAGAAGTTGATTCCTTTTCGCCTTCGATACTTCTTATCCGAAATTGGCGTAGAGCTCTAGTTTCCTTAAAAAAAAAAAAAAAAAAAATTAAAGAATGACTTTTGATGAAAGATATTTATCTTTTTGCCACATCTAATGGGACTAGTGTTTCGATTTGAGGAAGTACAATGGCTCACTGCACAATCAGTGAACTTGATATTGCTGATACCGGTGGAAATAACTTGCCGTCACCGCCCATCATTGAAAGGGTAGGATGTGTTGAGTCATCAACAGCACCTCTAGTGATAGACCAAGCACAAGGTGGAGATGTTGATGTTGCATGGTGTGAGATTTTATAGGACTACTACTAATTGTTCTAAAAGCTCAAGCTTTTAAATAAATACGTGGTTTATTATTTAAACATTATAACACTATAACACTCCCTCTCGCACTTAATCTGGTCTTTTGACTAGTATTAAGTGTGATCATTCAATTGGAGAGGTAAATGCAGCCTTGTTAGATTTGAGCTCAGGACCCTCCAGTTTTGATATCATATAAGATTTGTGAGATCATTATCAACTATTCTAAAATTTTAAACTTTTAGATGTATATGTGGATATTTAAATATTTAACATACAGCAACTTACTGAAGAGCAAAGAAGACAACCGGAACAATGTCCAATCCCTAGGAGCTGGCATTAAGAAAATGCACCAATGTGGTGGTTTGAACTCGCGCTTTGATCGAGGAAGACAATCATGTTTGCCGCATAAGGAACCTTTTGGGGATAAGAACTTATTTATACATTGATAGAAAGTTGGATAGATACCGTGTCATGGTTACGGCTATGTGTCACCCAATCATTGGCTCCATTTCCCTTACTCCGAATCTAGTTCATTAAAGGAAACATGAAGTGTGTTAATTAATTAGATAGCAGTACTGCTCTCTTGGACTACGAGCTTACAAAATTCATTTATGTAGCTAATACGAACTTTGTCATTTACTAATTTTTTTGGCCATTAAAATATTTACCAATTATTAATCAACTGAAGCCAAGAAAAACTTCATTAGTTAAATGATGGTTTTTACATAGACATTACCTTATATGGCTAGGTTAAGGTAAGACATAACTTGAAATATCATCCGAAAAAGAGAATGTTCTTAATATTTTTCCATATCACATATTAGGATGTACTTTTGAGCAAATGTTCAGTTATCATGTGTCTCATTAACTTAAAATAATCATTGTATAGCAAATGCATTGTACACCCAACAAGGTAGTAAATCTCGATAATATATATAACTAAAACATATTATATGAATAAGCCTAGTATTAAACAGAAAATGTGATGTGCGCTTCTTTTATTAATTTATAAACCAGACATGTGAAGAGCTCAATGTTAAACTAGACATCTCCTAAGTTAGTATATGAGACAAGTTCAATAGAATCAATTTCTGAAAAATCACAAATATGCAAAATATAGAAAAAAAATAGATAAAATGAATTGTTCCACAAATTGTAAATTTTATTTGAGATGACAAAGATCAACATTGAGAACCCAAGTCCCATACAGAGCACAAGAATTCTACTACTATTGATATGTATGAGTTTTTCAATATTTTTCCATTTTTTTACCATATCTTTTGGAATTGTAAGTTTGCATGCATCCATTGATTCAATTTTGCAAAATTGACATGACTGAGAAATAATCTCCATAGAATAAATAAAAAAATCATAAAAAAAAAAAAGCATCAAACTCCATTGACTCTATTTTGCAAAATTGACATGACTGAGAAATACTCTCCATAGAATAAACAAATAAATCATAAAAAAAAAAAGCACCCAACAAACCGTAGCCTCCTCAATTCAAGTCTACCACAACCTTCACTATCTCAGGTTTGCCCAGTCATCTGCTATCAACAACACCACCCGCCGCCACGCCAGCCCCTCCCTCCCTCCCTCTGTCTCTGGTCTGTCTGTCTGTCTGTCTCTATATGAATTGTTGTGGCTGTCGCGACCTCGAAATGGCCACAGGCATTGCAGCTTCCGATTGAGGTCGCCACGCTGTGGACAATTTCAATCCGAGGTTTCCACAGCCAACAACGACTTATCTAAGGTTGTCCATGCACAACATCCATGGCCATCGTCGTCCGGAAGGGGAACAGGGAGAGATGACCATGCCGTAAAATAGATGCTTAGGTTTGCACAATGGAGGATGCAAAGTGCTAAACTGTTGAAAACTTGGGTATGTTTTTCAGATTTTTCCACTTCAAAAAATATTGTATTATAAGAGAATGAATTAAGTTGAAATACTCTTTAATAATCCTGACATAAACTAAATATTTTACAAATTTATACCTATGACATACCTAATCTGCCGTGGCAAATGTGCAAATAAGATGCATGACTTCTCATAAAGTAAATGGAAAAATATATCACCTGATCTCTACGGAGATAAAGATTTTTCTTTATAATTCACATGGTTTAACTAGTTGACTTGACATTTTGTAAGTCATGAAACATCAAAATATTATATACATGGCTTAATAAAATCTGAATATAACCATCTTGTATCTATTTCAAAAGTAAATTGATGAGATCATATGGAATAAACATGATCAGCATCAATTAACTACATATTTATAAATATAGGCACGATGTATCTAATATTAGGTGCATCTAATTAATTAATTGACCAGTGGGGTAAGGACAATTATCACTAATTTATTTCAGACTCGAGTGCTGTGTTTAGGAGAACTAAGTTGAAGGAAAAGGATAGACCGAACTTGTGATTTCCATTGAGGAAAATTACAACAAAAGTCCCAAAAGTGTTGTTCAAAATACAATTCAGTGCTAAGAGTCTAAAATAGTATATAAATCAAATTCTAAATATTCTGAATCTACTTGAATTTTTTTTTTTTCGGGCGGCTGCTCAACCACTTTTTCTGACATAGCAAGCCGGGAAGCCAAGACAATGACTCACTAGCCAGATTTCCAACATGGCACTTTATATATTTTTTAAGCATACAAGCACTGAGCTGGCATCATGTAAAAATGGCAAAGAAAAGTATAAAAAAAAAATAGAAAGTATAACAAAAAAGCCCCAGAAAAAAGAAGATTTATGCGGATTGCAGGGGCAGGAGCGGCATCACCGCCCCCACATCGCCGGCCAGGGCCACCATCTGTCTCTTTCTTTGCTGTTCCGTCTTTAAAAAGAATTGTTTTTTTTTTAATTTTTTTATTTGGGTTATATTTTTATTATTTTAGTTTTACCCTTCTTCAGATGTCGTGCCCATCTATCATCACATTAGCCCCACGTAAGCTTTCTGGCATCACATTAACATCATGTCAACAAAATTGGATGAGCTATTTAACGGAAGGAAAAGATTAAACCAGATATTGAACATTAAGGACTTGATAACATTTTGGTCCAAATATTTAGTATCTTGATTTAATCTTCTTTTTAAATTTTCCCTTATCGTCCTTCTCACAGAGAAAAATCAAGTTTCCATGTAAATTTCCGTTTTCCCCACTTTCTTTCCCCCTTTTCCAAACTTAGCCGACTCAAATCCCCATCATGTCCAACTGATTCCGTCTAAGGTGGAGTTGTGTTCCATCAGTAATTCATGGTAAATCGGGTCTCGAATTCTACATTTTTTTATTTTTGATAATTCAATATCGTGGGGTCCCAACCTACAACACCAACCTAAGGAGTTACTTCCTTTTTTATTTTATTTTCCATAAACTAGAATTCCACCTTTTTTCCCCTTATTTTTGTCCATAAATTCGAATTCGACTAATTCGACTACTTCATCCAATAAATTCACCTCATATTGTTTGTTTCTTATTTCTATTTTTTTTTTTTGGGGTCGATATATGTTCCTTAGCCTGTATAAGCGGGGCTAAAGTTCAATTAACAATGTGCAGGCCCAAAACCAACGCGAGCAAATCCTCACTTGCCAGAAGAGTTGTCAACGGTTTGGTTCCCTTGGGGTATCGACCGAATCAAAACTAGGAAAAATGTGTCTCCTTTCAACCCGACCTAACCCAAGAAGAACCTGAACCGAATAATCCGTTCGCCGAGTTTTCGGTTTCCTCCTTCATAAATGGGCTTGAGAAAGAGGTTTAAGGACTGGATCTTAGTCACGCAGTTAACTAATCAAAGATCAGAAGGTCAAGGGAATGGATCAAGACCATATTTAAGACGTCACACAAGATATATTAAGCTGTTAGGGACTCATAATTTACAAGCTAGATTTAATCTGATGGGGTCCATAATGTAGTTTGTGGAGATGGACTTTCCATTCATAAGGAAGATCGTTATCTTCCATGAGAAGTTTGACACTTCTTTCCTACAAAGAAGCAACCAGAAGGACCACCATCCGGAAGAAGTGCCAACTTCACAGGAGTTTCAGCGCCTTCCTGGACTGACAACATGCCAGTGTTGAAGTTAATGCCCGTTTTGACAAATCCGGGCCACATGGAATTCACAATGAAGTTTGGGTACTTCTTGGCGAGGATCCTAGTGTAAGCATTCATGGCTGCTTTTAAGATAATGTGAGCAAGAAAGACCGCAGGCCAGCCTTTAGCTTCCAAAGAACCGTTCTTGAAGTCTTCAAGAAAAGCCTTCACAACCCCGTCCACTTTTCCGTCCATGAGGTTCTCAGCATCGCTCAGAACTCCCCTGGCCCATTCATTAGACACTCTCTGAAAGGAGAATCACCAAAATTAACAAAATCAGCAGCGTAGCTTCCCCAAAGGAACTTCAGTCCAGGATATAAACAGCACTGCAAAATGCAAAGTGGGATTTGAAGCTAGATAAATATTTTCTTGATTAAAAATAATGACAAACAAATTAGTTGTTTATAGAGTGCATAACAGAATTTGAAGGGTTGAAGTGAGACCATCAAGGTGTGGTTTCTTCCCGGTGCTTGCAGAGCTCTGGACTGTCAACATGCCCAACTTGAAGAAAGGGTGGAAAGGAAGGGGCCAGCAGGGAGTTGCTTCTGTCAATTCCTCACCTTTCTTACTTGGTAATCTTGGATTCCCCAATTTGTTGTCTATACCACTACTGCTGAGTCTGGAAAATTAGATGTTTATGGCTTCAATGAAAAACTATTATCCCCACAGTCGTCAACAGCAGAATCACCTTCCTCACTTTGCAGATTGAAAAACTTCGTATTGTTGAAGTCCATAAACTGGCATCTCTATCAGAGAAATGGCTGCAGAATCTCACTTCTCTTGAGTGCATATGGATATCAGATTGCCCAAAATTAATGTCTCTGTCCCAAGGACTCCCACATCTCTATTCTCTTGAAGTACTGGGTATTAGCAACTGCAAAGACATTGATTTTAAAGAGGTTGATAGTGGCAGTACTATGCAATCGAAAGGCTTTGTGAATCTATGTTCTGTGATAATTAAAGAAGCAGCAAAACCAGATTGGCCACCGGAAATGCTCAAACAGCTCCCAAATATAACAAAGCTCGAGATTGAAAGCTGCAGTCACTTGGTTAGCCTACCTGAGTCAATAGGCAACCTCCAGTCTCTACAACGTCTACGAATGCCGGAAATTAAAATCTTTGCCGATGACAGTAAGTTCTCTCACTGGTTTTCTAGAGTTGGAGCTATCTAGTTGTCCCATAGGGATGGAAAGATGCCAAGGAGAGAGAATGGAGAAGATTGGCATAAGATTGCTCATGTTCGCAATATTATATGTGGTGGATTGGATCAAGCAAGGGAGTTACAAGAAGTCGACAAATTTTTGCAGCTCAAAATTGCTTTCTATTTCAGTATTTTGAACTTCTAGTAATTGCCTGTGATAAGTACCCTGTTTCCTTCATTTGTATTCTTATCTTTCAGGTCATTTCCAACAATTATCATTTTTATGTTCCAAATTTATAAAATATATTGACTAGGCATAAATTCACATATTCATTGTATGCATGGTGTTGCATGTTGGTTATTAATTTAGTGTTTATTCTCCCTTTTGGAAGTATGATATGAACTAGTACTTAGAGAAGTACACACTGTGTGAAAATTAAACCTATATATGCATAAGATATAGCTTTATGTATAACCATACAAGCTCTATCATTCTAAAACACAGTGGAAGAATTGTTCTTCCGAAAAGAATGGAAAAACAGATAGGATCCCAATTGTTGGAAAAATGTCAGATTGGTTGAATTGGAATATCCCAAAATCTTACTCACGAAGCATTCCATCTCAGAAAATCAGGTCTTTAAATTTTGATTATTCTATATTAAGGTATGATGTCCATCTAAAATGAACCAAATTATCCACTGAACAAGTTTCCTGTTTCCATATAACTTTTTTTTCTGCATATAATTTATCATTAGATATTAGTTAACTATTGCTATTATTAATCAACTTTTCTTATTTGAGCCAAAACTCAATTTTCCTTCTTAAATAAGCTTTAAAGCACTCCATCAATTTTCCCTTCTTAAACCATTTTTTTATTCTCAATTTCAGTAAATTCATGGTTTTCAAATGGAGAAGCCAATTCTACTTTTCTCATAAATAAGTGATAGTTAGATAACTGATGAATTTTCAATGCATTTCTACCCTGAAGTATTCACGAAGCAGCTAACTGCATGAAAAGCTGATCTTTCTCGCAAGAAATCCTCTTCAGTGAAAGTGGAATGGCATGTCTCTTATCATCAGAAGTCAATGACTAAAATTGACTCATTTTTTTTGGTCCTCCTCATAGCAGTTTTTTTCCTTTTGGCCAGCATCCTCACAGCAGTTGGCTTGACTGTTCCAAAAAAGAAGATTAGCCAACAATGAGTGCTTTCCATGGGAAAGTACTGTCAAACAAAGAAGGGCTATCCAAGGAGCACTTTGTAATTGAGGGATTGTAAATCACGGGAACAAGATTTTTAGACCAAAAAAAAAAAAAAGCAAATCACAAGAACTAGATACGCCAGAGTAGATTGACTCAAAAAGGGGAAAAATAAAAAATAATATTTAAAAAATTAAAAGAACAAAAAAATAATGTTCACTCAACAGCTGGGTCAATTAGTCACTTAAGGTGCAGAAATAGCATCACCTGAAGATAAATGAGGAAAGATGCAGATGAAATTGGTTCCAAGAAATTAAAATCATGCGCATGCCAGCAAATATTGTGAAAAAGACCAAAAAAGAAAAAGACTCAACAATGGAAGTGCACTCTGTTTATCTATTAACAGATTACAGCCACCATTTAAACAAAAATAAAATAAAATAGATCGACAATAAGTCTAGCCAAGGAAACCAACCAGACGATGAGTTGACACTAGAAATGAGTAATTCACAGACATTCTCAATGAAGATATGAACACCTTTTTTGTTTTCTTTTTATGGCTTCATGCTACAACTAAAATTGGACATGGCTATTGTCTGAATTGACTTTTACTTTTTACTTCTTGCTTGATAAAACCTTACAGTTCATGTATTTTGATTCTTTACAAACTGAAAACACTTGAAACTTTCACAAAATGCAAGTGTTTGATATGCAGATTCACATATGGTATTATCGTAATTTTTAGAAATTTGAATAATATTTTAATTTGTGGGAAAAAAAGAAAGTTTTTTTGTTTTCAATTAAACTGAAACAACAAATGATCCGGCCAAAAAGCTTTGACTTAACTTTTTATCCTCCAAGCTGAATGTTGTTGTCAACAAGGAACTCATGGAAACCAATTACAACTACCAAAATGCATAGAAACTACAAGTAAAAAAGCTGAGTACATACAATACAACCATTACAACCACATGGCATAACAAGAGTTTGGATGCCACACGCCTTGAAAATTTGGGAGAACTACATATACCTTTGGAAATGTGGATCTTATGGAGCTTACTTGCAGCATTGCCATATATGAAGAAAGCAGCTCAATATTCATCAGGTCTGAATTTGGATGGTATATATTAAGCAGGGGGTCTAAAGGCATAGCTCTATGGATGGAAGAACAATCTCAACGCAACTTGCTGCTCCTGTGCAAGTACGTTCTTCTTTGAACAGTTTTTATAATTCAGAGCAATCAGCACAAAAAGATCAGGCTGCCAATCTACATCGAGTGTCACCAAAAGATCCCAGTAGTGATCTTATTGTAGTCCTGTATAAAACCCAGCGCCAATTGCTGGCTCTCAATAACCAGGTCATGGCTATCTCAGTTACCAAGGAAGAGGGGGTTGGAAATATGGAATCCCTCAAACCTCAAAATCAGGTTTTATGGACTGTGTCTCCTGAATGCGTGAGGGGGCATTCTGAACCACCAAGGCCCTCAGATTTGAAAAGTCAGGTGTCCTGTTTAACCACAATAATGTCCCCCCACCAGGTAGGCAGACACAAGAAATAATGTACTCTTTACACTGAACATCCACTTTGAAGCTAAGTCTTTTTTGTATCATGAGTACTAGATGTTCCTGGAAGGGGTACTTCCTAAGGTAACTTTCCTTTTTATTTGCAAGCTTGTGGCTTTCCAGGATGGATGTAATACAAACTCGTACAAAGGGCATCCCCATCATTATGTCGTGCTTTTTGATAAATCAGAATCCAAACAATCAACAAATACCAGACTGCATATGAAGCTCCTCAAATTCTTGCTTTAGCTGATGCTTAAAGAAATGTGAAGCCTCCAGTGGTTTCCACTTATGTTTCTGTTTTTTCTGCCACTAGAAGAGTTTCATACTATAAATAGAGTTATGCCATTTACCTCTAAGTGAAATCTCTGACCTAGCAAAACACAAAAAAAAACCCTTTTAGTTATCTTTCAGGCTTCATACTAGTTTATACTGCGTCATGTCACAATTTCTAGCATGGAGTCTTCATTAACTATTCTTACTTAACCATCACCAGTACTCTTGACATGAGCAAGAACCATCTCTGAAGAAATGAAAGCGACTTCTGTCTCTCACCAGAATCTCTAGTTTATAGAGTTTGGAGATGAGCTTCATAAATGCATGACAATCCCGGCAAATCCTCAAATTCTTCACTATTTTGATAGTGCTGCCCTTGCATGATCTTGACATTCCAAATGCTACAGCAAGCTTTTCACTGTGCCTAGACACTGAATCTTCTTTTTCCTCCTCTTCTAGATCATGCAAGACCATCTTGGGCTCTGGAACATAACCTCCTTCAACCCTTAACCTCAACATGATCTCCGTCAACTTCTCATTAGCCTCTTCTGCAATCTCACCCTGCTTTTCACCAGCAACAAAACCATACATGGTCTTGTCTACTTCAATCATGCTCCAACCAGGATTTTTCTTCATTCTCTGGTCTCTCATTGATCTTCGAATTGTAGCAACATCCCTCCATTTCCCTGCAACAGCATATATGTTTGACAGCAGCACATGGTCACCAGAATTGGTGGGATCAATCTCAGAAAGCCTTTTCCTAACTTGCTCCCCTATCTTGACATTGTTGTGAATGCTGCAAGCCCCTAGAAGAGTTCGCCAAATGATAGACGTAGGGGCAACAGGCATTTGACAGACAAAGTCATAGGCCTTCTGAAGTTGACCAGCCCTGCCATATAAGTCAACAATACAACCATAATGCTCAATGGCTGGTTCTATTCCATACATATCTTTCATCATAGAAAAGTACTTCCAACCTTCTTCAATCAACCCAGAATGACTACAAGCATATAGGATGGAAATGAAGGTTATTCCATCGGGCACAATTCCACACCCTGTCATTTTATGGAAAAGTTCTATTGCTTCTTCTCCATAACCTTGCATTGCCAAGCCTGCAATCATGGTAGTCCATGAAACAATGTTTCTTTGGTGTAGCATCATCTCAAAGACCAACCGAGCCATGTGTATATTACCGCACTTAGAGTAAGTATCCAACAATGCATTAGCCACAGAGATGATATTTGAAAACCCACATTTCTCTATAAATCCATGTAAAACTTTCCCAAACTCAAATGCCCCTGCATCAGCGCATGCAGATAAAACTCCAGTCAAGCTCACCTCATTTGGTCTCATTCCTATTCGCTGCAAATCCCTGAAAAAGCTAAAAGCCTCGTCAAAGCAGCCATTATGCGCAAATCCAACAATCAAAGTACTCCACGATACATCATCCTTCAAGGGCATTGCAGAGAACACCTCCATAGCAAGGTCAACCAGTCCTGCTTTCGTGTACCCTGCAAGCATGGCATTATACGAAGTTGAATTCCTAAATGGCATCGCATCAAACATAGCCTTAGCAAGCTTCAAGTCTCCACAACGAAAACTAGAAGTAATGATCGCATTCCAAGAAACAGCGTTGGGGTCATGCATTTCGTCGAACACTTGCCTCGCGAAGTGAGCATGCCCACATTCCCCGTACATGCTTATCATGGTCGTCCCAACAAAAACATGGGTGTCCAGCCCTTGAACCAGAGCTTGACAATGAAGCTGAACTCCAGCCCTCAAAGACCGCAGATTCGCGGCTGCTTTAAGCATGAATGCGAAAGAAAAACTGTCAGGAGGAGCGACCGATTTCCGACGCATCTCATCGAACAACCAAAAAGAATTATGGGGGGTATCGGACTCAGTAAAACCCCGGATGAGGGTGTTGTACATGAAAGTATCGGGGTTCGGGAAGTGAAGGAAGAGACGGCGAGCATAGTCGAGGGCGTCAGAGATGGTGATGGCGCAGTGAAGGAGGAGTTTTCCGGCGAACAGAGGATCGGTGTCGACGCCGGTTTTGCAGAGGCGGGCATGCACGATCTTGACGGACTTGAGTGTCCTGCAATGCTTCAATATCGACAGCGAAGGGCAAAGATTTGCTGGGTTGTTCATGCTCAGCTCATCAATATCTCAGACTCTGCATGGTCGGAGACATGGAAATTGCATAGGTTTCCGCATGGTTTAAATACAGTCCTGAAATTTGGTTCATTGTATAATATGATTCCTAAATCTTTAATTTATTTAATATAGTTCATAAATTTTAACTCAATATGTAATGTCCTAATAAACTTTTAAATTGTTTAATATGATCTTTAGAGTTTTAGTACATGTGTAATTTAATCTCTAAATTATGAGAGAATATTTAACATTATCAATATCATCAAATATTTCATATGGCTAATGACTAAATTGAACATTTACAAAATGTTAAAGATCATATTAAATAAATTAAAAATTCAAGGATCACATTATATATTAAGTCAAAATCCAAGAACTATATGTTTCATTATCTATTTAAATAACTTCACTCATGAAGCAGACACAAAGCAAATATCCTCATTTATAACATAAAAAGCTAGAGGGGTTTTCTTTTTTCTTTTTTTTGGGAGAAAAATTAGAGTTTGGACTAATGTAAATGAGCAGAAAAAGATAAGGCAAAAGAAACAAAAATTTTTTTTATTGAATGCTTTCTAAATTTTATAAAAAAAAAAAAAAAGTCATTGCTGACCAAATGCAGGTTTATGTCTTTAAAACTTCAACAAAAACTATGAATTCTGAACTATTTAATTTTTATTAGATTCATTGCTAGTGTAAACAACTTTTTACATATTTGCGTCGTCGAATGGGTGAGATGCGTAATTTTTTTATAACCAAATTTATCCCATGTGTCATCCATTTACTAATGAATGTGTAAATTTGTTTTTAAATTAATAGTGAACTTAATAATTTTTAAAAATTTTCTATTTTGGATGACCCCTTGCCCGGACCCCCTTACTCCATTAGTGATACACTTTCTCTTTGCAATATTCCGTCCTCATGCTATTTGCTTTTTTTGTCCAAAGAGATGCAATTCTGAAGAATAGTTGGTTGTATATAAGGATGATTCAAAAGGATTTAATTCTTACAAAAAATCGAAAAGAGGAGAAAGCGGTGCGTAATAAAAAATGTAATCACAATTTTGGACCAACTTGGTTCCGCAGTCGCTGGACTAAATACATTATATAACATGATGTTGTTGCTGTTATTATAATAATTATGTTTCTTATGTTGCATTGATTACAAAATATAAATTATTGCTAACATATGGGTTTAGATATAAGATCTAATAATATGTTAACAATAATATAATTAGCATAATTATCGATTACCCTACTAAAATACTACAATTAGATGATTTTGGATTTCAAATTTCTTAGGGATATCAATATTAATGATATGAGACATTTAAAGGTGATATTCTAATCTACAATAAATTATATATATTGTGAACAATTTTAATTTCATATATATATATATATATATATATTGTTATGAATTCAAATGAATATATATTAAATTTATTGAGTTTATGGAGGCGTGGACACCCCAAGTACCAAATTTGGCACAGGCAAACATAAGCACCAAAACTTCAAAATGTACGCTTAAGTACTAAAATTGGAGAAAAAATGAGCACTTATGTGTCAATAACGAGAATTTTCCGCAAACAAAACGTGACTTTTTTTTAACGAGATTTTCAACTAATGTGATTCTTTTTTTTTTTAAAAAAATATCCATATTTTGATACTAGATAAGTCCAAAACAACATCGTTTCGATCCAAATTTGATTTCTAATATAAATATCAATTATACTAAAATTTTAAAATTAATTAAAAAAAGAATCAAATCTAGGGCTTTGGAGCTTTTTACTATCATTGCCTCACCATTGCTGGAAAGTGCCAACAACGGTGAGACAAGGGTTGGTTGAGGTGGCCAAGCCTCGACCAATGGCCGGCGACCCTAGCTAACAATTAGTGAGGGCCTGGGGGGCAATGGTGGTAGCAAGGGCCTTTGTGGCCCATATCTATTTTTTTTTTAATTTTAGTTTTTTTAAAATTAATTAATATTTATATTAAATATTAAATTTGGGGGCAAAACGATGTCTTTTTGGGACAATGATACTGAGTGGACATTTTGGCAAGCCACCTAGATTGGTAAATGTCCGTCGGATTTCCGGCAAATCTCGTTGGAATTGGCATTTAAGTGTTCAATTTTCCAAAAAAAAAAAAATGGCACTTAAATGTGCCTTTTGGAAGTTTTGATAGTATGTGTTCACCCATGCTAAGTTTTAACACTTGAGTTGTGCTTCTTTCCGGGTTTATGTATGTGTATTATAAAATGACCACTATTATCGGTTAAGGATATTTTGATGATTTGAAAAAAGGAATCTACTTCCCTTTCGACACTGTGTAGTTATATTGATCTATTTGTGGATCTAATGTATACAAGTATTAAAATAGTATTATGCCACGTTATTTTTTTTATTTTTTATTTTTTGGTCCGTTGCTTAATATATACGAGTATTAAAATGTTACTGTACCACGTTTTTTTTTTCCGTCTGCCGTACCACCTGGCCTCTTTTCAAATAGTTATTTTGTGGGAATTTTATATAAAGAGATGTATCACTAAATTAAATAATTGGTACTAACTTCAGTTTTTTGGTATTCACTACACATTGTTTGAGAATAGCATTACACACATTTAAATTAAATGACTAAGGTTTGTGTTAACTAGGAAACTTTATATTACCATAAACAATATCAATTTTTCCTAAAAGAAACTTTTTTTGTGCTATCAAAAGGCAAGTTTTAAGGTTTTTTCTGAGATTTTTTTTTTTGTCGATCCTACTTTACTCCTACTATAACTCTCAAGTTAAAATTGAAATCATTTTTCTTAGAATTGAAAAAATAAGAAAAGGCACACAAATGTTTATGTGGTACGAAATTTTCTCTCATTAGGTATATAAGGTTTTTTTTTTCTTTTTTTTTTTAGAACATTAGGTGCGTAAAGTTGAACATGCAATCTTTTGGGAAAGAATTACAAAGAAATTGCAGTATTTGATGGATACTCACTCAAAGATAATTGCAATTATTTTTTCTTCTTAATTTCATTTCTCAAATTAAAGGATAATGTTCATCACTATTTGAATTAGCAAACGAAGCAAACATAAGTGAGCAGAAATGAAAACCAAACAAGGGAAAATCTGATATTGAGTGAATCTAGAAAATAATTTCTTGAAAAATTTTTTTTAATTCAAATAAAAATTTGTGACATATCCGTGGGATAAAAAGAGAGTAAAGTTAATCCTCTCAAATTACAAATTTTCAATTATTTGGTAAAATGTAGTTATTATTTGTCTTATATATAAGTGGTGTCGTCGAGAGATAACATCTTAGCACGTGTCAATTGCCCTTCGATCTTCGAAAATTTCTAGACAAAGGTGAAATAGACTGAATTTGACAATCAGAGAGAAATTGTTCATTGCAGGATTTTTTAAACTTGTTTGTATAAAACGATGTATAGAGGATGAAATTTTGATTGCAGACAAAATATGCTTTGCAGAGCAAATATATTATATTAGTTAAAATGAAGAGAATAAGGAATAGAAGAGTTTGCAAAGCTATTAATCGTGGTTCAGTCTTTCTACTTGACTTACTCCAATCTCCCATTTCTAATAGCCCCATAACAAGGCCGGAAAAAAGTAGTATAACCCTTAAAGCCTTTAATTGTGGTTTATAGCCCGACCAAGTGTGGTCCACTCTATAAGTACACACATTGTAGTTACAGTCCAGGCATTCATATACGAATGATTACTGGAGACGCTCTCTCATGGTGTACATTCACATTTCACAAGATTTTTCAATGAATAAACACATTAAGAAAAAGCAAGTTTAGTATATTCCAATTTGCTCATCCACCTTCAACTGCCAGTTTGACATCTATTTATATAACCCTCCAAGCTTCCTCAATAAGAGTTCAAATAGGCCAAAGTAGCTGTTGCAATGTATGTCTGTAGCTCTAAAAAACTTTCTCGAGGTAATGAATGGACTTTACCTAAAATAGATAAAACCGTTTCTCCTTCTTGCCCAATATTTCCTCTACTTAACCAAAATGAAAACTTTATTTTGATTTTTCTAGAACATCTCTCTATGGATTCCAAATCCTGAAATTAGCTCCAAAGCACAAATTTGAATTTGAATCAAATCAATTTAGAGATGAATGTTCTTTTCTAGATACGTGGAGTACTGTCCACTCCATTTATAGCATGAACTTCCTATACAAGGTAGTTTATTTAGATTTGGCGAGTTCATCCAATCTCAGTCTGTTCACCTTTTGCACTAACATCCTTCCAAGCATATTGATATACTCATGTTATCCACCCTTCTATTTGAGCACCCCGATGATCCTAAGTCCTTTACTTGTTCACCATAATCTAAAGGTCCTTTCAACTTTAACATTTTTGACTTGTTATCTTGCTTGCTATTTGCATAGTAAAGAAGTTCTCCACTATCATAGATGTCTTGTTAGGATCATCTGCATACGAAACTATGTATATAGAGGATATTGCATTTGGCCACTCAAATACACATATTTATTCATAAGAAAATGTTTGGCATCTTCCAAATATATGAGGAGTTTCCCGAAAATTTTCCCTTTTTGATGATAATAAAACCTTATGTAAACTTTCAATATGTAGATATTCATTTTGGAAATGAAATATTTTTGGGCGTGTAAGGTAAAAGTTTTTGCCTTTTGGCCAGGGTGATTTATAAGATTTAGATTAAGGCACCAGGCAGTATAAGATATGAGGTACGTATGATATGCATTGAATTAATGCAGGAAAAACCATCAAAGTGGGTTGACCCAGCTTCAAATCCCGCCCCAGCAGTTCCCTTTGATAAGCGATCTATAAATCTATAAATCTATTATAAGACTTTCTAGGCTTATGGCCTGTTATGGGCATGGGATATCCGCCCCTCCTCTAAACTTTTTCATATAAAAAATGTAGGAAATACAAGTCATACTCATAAGTTTTCCAAAGTTAAGCACGTGCAATAAGATCATTTTTGGACGAATAGGAGAAATAGATTATATATCATTTGTAGTGTCACTTTCTTCCTTTAAAGTATCAAAGCAAATTAGTTTTTTCTATAGATTTTTCTGTTCAAGAATTTCAGCAAGTATCAAAGAAAAAATTGTCAGAGTATGGATAAACAAGTTTCTTTGAAAATCTTCATCTGTTAAGAGAATTGCAAGAAGCTTTACGGACAATATTTCTTCTACAATCATAAGAGAAAAAGATATGTATCACAGTTGCATGCTCTTCAATTGTAAAAATAGTATTTCTTTCTTTATTACACGTATCAAAGTAGTAAGACCTGCATTTCTAACTCATGCTCTTTCTTTGCAAACTCAACTTCCTCTTCAAGGATAAGAGCAAAAGAAAAATGCTTGCTAACTTAGGCTACACATGACAACGCTTCTTGGCTGGGGAAGAGTTTTCTTTTTTTCAGAAATAGTTCTTTTCTATTTCTATTTTGGAGAACAATTTCTGAGTAAAATAATCTGTTTGGTAAGTACACAAAATTTCTACTCTTGGAATAAAAAAAAAAGAATAGAAATACGTTTGGTAACGCAACAGTTTTTTTTTTTGTATTTATTTGTTTTTTATTCTTGCTCACGGATTGCCGATTGTCAACTGCCGACGGCTGGTGGCTGGGTGGCCAAGGGAGGTGGCAGCCGATGGGTTGTGCGGCGGTCAGCGTGACGGTTGGCGGCCGACGACCGACGGGTTGGCGGTCGGTGGTCGTGCGGTGGCGGTGGTGGTGGGTGGCGCGATCGTGTAGTGGTGGTAGCGGGTGGCGGTGGTGATAGTTGGCGGGTAGTAGTTGTGTAGCAGCGGTGGCGCGGCGAGCGGCGGGCGGCGGCGGTTGGTGGTGGCCAACGATCAGCGGATGGCTCTAGGCGGTTGGAGGTGGCTGCAGAAAAGAGAAGAATAAAAAAAAATAAAAAAGAAAATTGGCTTATTTCTAGATATTATTCCTGGAAATAAGAAGCACATTTTTTTTTTTTACTTCTCATTTTTGCTCCAAATCTATTCCCGAGCTAACTTTCTATTATGGGAAATAGAAAAACAACTTGGTGTTACCAAATGAATTTCTATTCTTTTTTTGTTCCAAGAAACAAAAGAACATAAATTTGGAGAAATAGAAACGTTATCATGCGCTACCTTAACTTAATGTAGCACCAAGAAGTATTTCTTAACAAAAGTGTTAACACATGCTCTTCTTTCATAAGCACAACTCTCTTAAAAAATTAGAGTAACGAATTTGTGAAAAATATTATTTTGGGCCATAAACCTAATGCACGGATTCCAACAAAACCCTACATTTTTCAATTGATCCAATGTAGTCCGCAACTTTTGCAAGAAATTTCAATGTGATCATTCCAATCAATTTTCACCTTAAAGGAAAATCGGATCATGAAAAATGCAATCATAGTTTTGGAGAAATTATTGTTCCACAATTCTAGGGCTGTTTATTCCATTCATTTCGGAGCAAGCAGATCCTTTATGATACCCACCAGGGAGATGCTCTAACTTTATTTTCTTTTTCCTTTTTGTTGGTGGGGGACTAGCGTGCTAGCTTTTATCCTTGAGCAGTTGTATTAGGATTCTTATAGTAGATGTTCTCATTTTCACCTCAATTTGAAAGTGAAGCGTAAGAAATGCATCGTTCTCACTCAACACAGCATTTCATGATGCCAATTCGCCTTCCTTTTCAAGCATGACCATGGGAAACAACATGGACTGTCTCGTGGGCTAGTGGAACCAATCATCGTTCTTTTTCTAGGGTTACAGAACGAATCATCATTGCTTTTTGTCTTTATGGTTTTTAAAGAACCGGTCATCATTCTAGAAGATGATGATGGCCTAGCACTCTCGTGACGCCGAAGCCACTTAGCAAACGCAAAAATCGGGGTATGACTGGCATTATTTGTAATGATTCTCAAGCTTTTGATGTTGCTTTCCCTTAAATGATAGTTGAGCTCCTATGGTAGCTCACTCTTCTTTATTTATTTATTTTTTATTTAATTTATTTAAATTTTTATCTTTGTATTTGGCCAGATAAAAGTTTTACTATTTGTCTCTAAATTCACCCACCTTTCCAATCAAATTTTTAAACTTTACTTTATTTAATCAAATATTTTAATTTACATAAGGTTTATAATCAAGTCCCTCCACTACAAATTCCTACATATTAAGTTTCTGTTAATTTTAAGTCAATCACATTTCTAGAATGGTCAATCCCACATTAAATCCACTTAAAAGGACACAAACTAGGATAAAACCTTGCGTATGTCCTATATTGTGATTGATTCTAGTAAAATCCCAAGAGATTAGATGAATAGTTGAGCACTTAATTTGGATGTAGCAGATACTGTGTTAATATCACAAAGTCTTTCATTTAGATTAACTTAGGGGGTTGCATTTATCACTTTGTGAGTAAGGTCTTGTAACTCGAAAAAAACAAGTGGACGAAATGTTTTCTCTACGTGCGTGATGAAATAATAAAACACTATCATACTATATTTTTTCATGTGTATAGTAAAACTAACGATGCATAATAGTCATATATGTGATACGGGATTGATCCAAAATATCTAACAACCTATTACATTTGCATATACACAGTGAATCTAATTTAGCTTTACATAATGTTACTCATTGTATTTTTTTTTCAAGTTGAATATGTATGAATATGAAAATATAGCAAAAGTTACCATAGGTCTTGAAAATCATTTTTTGACCATTTAGGTACACTCTTAAACCCCATACACAAAATCCAATTATGTTGTAAATATTTCATCTACTTCAATTTAGTACTAAACATTTTCCAATATCAACCCACTTTTTTTAATGAACCATAAAAGAAATTACCTTTGTGGAACTCAAGAGCTTTTTACATGAAATCTCAAATTGCACTTTTCAATATAATTTTATGAAATGAATGAATTATTCAGTAAAGGCGTATGACTTAAGTGAATAAATATGATAGAATTAGAATTCCGTTGCATCCCATCTGTAAAATTTAGGGCAAGTAATAAAATCTGCCCTTTTTGCAAGTGGAACTTAGAAGCCCCCTCGCAAAGTCAAAACAACCGCAGAATCAAAAAGGAATATAGGGACCTACACCAAATTCCGCGTAACAATCGGCATGATCCATTAAATGATTCAGCTTTATTGTTGTCAACTCTATTTAATAATTATCACAGTATCCATGACATGAATAATTAAGGTTTTTTTGACAAGATGCACGGCAAACATAGCTATAAAACCCCTAGGTCGATTGCTTCTATGTATGAAAAGGCTAGTGCTCTCATAGTCTTGTTAGAGTGCATCCAGGTACAAAATGCCTCCAAGAATGGCCATATGCTTACTTGTTTTTCTTCTCGTTGGCCTTCCTACTTTTGCCGCAGACCCTGATCCCGTTCAAGACTACTGCATACCAAACCCTAAAGTCGGTAACGGCCGGACCACCAGATTCTCAGTGTTCGCGTGCAAGAACTCCTCCGAAGTCACCACCGATGACTTCGTCTTCTCGGGCATGAAGAATTTCACAGCCAACTTCTCTGAAACCGGACTTGCCGCCCTTTCTGTGAACCCCACGCTCTTTCCGGGGCTTAACACGCTAGGCATGTCATTCATGAAAGCCGAACTGAGAGTTGGTGGCATCAACCCGCCGCATTTCCACCCTAGGGCCACCGAGATCGCGTATTTGGTGCGAGGGAGAGTGCACTCGGGGTTCGTTGACTCGGCGAACCGGGTTTTTGCTAGGGTTATCGAGGCAGGCGAGGTGATGGTGTATCCAAGGGGTCTAGTGCACTTCCAAATGAATGTTGGTGACAAGCCGGCGACCATTTTTGGGAGCTTCAATAGCCAGAATGCCGGAGTACAGAAACTTCCGGCAACCATCTTTGGATCCGGCATAAACAGTGAGCTTCTTGAGAAGGCATTCGGGTTGAGCCCCAAACAGATAGGGCATATGAGAAGAAAGTTGGACCCCAAAACCACAAGGTAATTGACGTTGCCAGTGAAGGACGGCATAGTTGTATGATCTGTATCGGGCTATTGTTTACTTCTAATATGCATATGATATAATGGATGGTTTATCATCGTTGTTTAAGACAAATATGTCCACATGAGAATTCCACTTCTATTTATAGTCGGTTATTTTTATATAGACATTTATAATACTTCATACGATCAATATTTCACTTTAGAAATCTTACTTGAGGTATATAATTGCAGCTATTAGGGAAAATTACTCAATCAATCCTAAATCTATCGTATGAATATTAACTCAATTCTAAACTTTTCAATTTTGTTAATTTAGTCCTAAATCTTTACGCGAAAATCCTGATATAATCCTTCACATCAATTTTCGTCAGAAATAACTGCTATGGCAATCCAGTCATCGTCGTCCATCTTAAGTGATACACCGCCAAGTCAGAGACTTTTAGTCAAAATTGGCTAGAAGTATTACATTGGTATTTTTTGTTAAGGTTTAGGTATATGTTGGTAAAATAGGAAAGTTTATGACTGAATTAACATTCATATAATAGATATAGTATTGATTAGACAATTTCCCCACAATTATGACGAAGTATTTATGCGATTCTCATGTTAATTAGTCTAGCTGGGCAGATTAGATGTAATCCTGCGAACACAGTTGATCACAGACGTAGCCAGACGAAAGAGAACCCTTTGATCCAACCACATGCTCAGTCCAGCTAATTATTTTGAATAAAATAACAATTCAACATGTAGGTAGTGTCTGAGATCCAACCACATTTGCAGTTGATATCATGCGCTCTGTCAAGACTTTCTTGGATGCCTTGGTTCCAGATCTCCTGTCGCTACGATTGGCCCTTCAGACAACGAACCGATAGTTTGAACTGTCACTGTGGCAAGTTCGGCTTGCTCAATTGGACACTCCATCGCTTTCCTTACTTCAATGAACTAGTTAGAAGGAAATTCCATTTCAGAGACTGTCAACCATGCCAGACAACTACCTATGTAAAAAGTCAATTGACTATGTGACAAACTACAAGAACCCTTAGCATTGAATGGAAACTACAATCCCAAGAGATAATAAAAACCACAAAAATATAAAGGCCAATCTAATTTTTGTGGCTCACGCACTTTAATTTTTTTTTTCTTGAAATAAATGAATCTCTCACAAAATATACAAATGTTGATATATAGATTTAAATATGATTTTATCTTAAATTTTGAAATCTGAATGATATTTTAAATTTTGATGGGACTTCTATTTTTGATAACCATTAGGCTAATAGGTCCCAACTTAAGCCAGACACGAAAATCATTGATGAGAAACCATCATGGTGATTGGCCAAGTAGTGTAGAACTTACTTCCAAGTGATTTCAGCCGCTTGGTCACAAGTTCGAAAACTCTCCAACCACTCCTCGACCTTAAGAAGCCTTTGTCTGTCTACCGTATGATTAGGTTGTGTCATGCTATATGTTAACTCCGGTTCTAATCCAACTAACAACGTGGTGCAACAATGGTGATGACTCAAATCTAACATTTTATTGTATGTGCTAGAACTTCTTCACTGTTGCTTGAGGGTTGGCTAATAGCCTAATACCAATTGCCTTGCTCTACTCTTTCAAGAAGAGACATTGAAGAGCATTGTGCTCTATCTGTTAGAAATCAAAAGACTAAAGATCCTGATTATTAATGGATGACAAAACTCATACATAATCATAATCAAATGTAAAAACGTGAAACTTTGTGTACAAACCTCCGGCCATTCAAAGCTTTTTGGTTCCGAGGTCCCTTGCTGTACGGTTGTATAGCCTCTTGGTTCTTAAGTCAATATATTTCTCACCTTTTACCACAAACAACCTCCAGCCATTCATGAAGTTCAATTGAAAACCAAATTTCCAGAGCCTTGAACGATCGGTGAATGGATACTTTTAATTAATTACCCTCGATGTCGATGATGTGTTATTTCACTATTTGAGGGGTTCGGCTTAGACTGATTTATATTTTCATTCAAACCTGCTCTTTTTAATAACTTCTTCCATCAAGACAATTATCTTGATTTTGGACTATCATCATACAACTCAATGTGATTAATGGGAAACAAAATGTCAATGATATTAATGTAGGCAATAATTCACCAAATGTGGGATCACACTATGATAATACCATCGGCCAAAATAAGTGGACATGCACGATTTTTCCTTAGCCAAAAGAAAAAGGTATTATGGGACCATAAATAACCTGTGATGGCCCATAGATAGAATGCCATCATAGTCTCTCTGAGCATGCGTACTGCGGAAGTAGGAAAAAAGTAGGTACCAGAAGATATCAGCTCATGCCACCAGCTAAGACGTTGTAATTACATAATGCGACAAGTTTGGTTGCCATTTCGTTGCGGTAAAGGCTACAACTTTACAGGTCTATTACCCTTTGGCCATTGCAGTGTTTAGTTACAGTAACAGCTGCTACATAGACTTCTCGTATAACAGTTGCTACAACTTGGCTATAATAGCTATTCCCAAAATACCTTTTTTTTTCTTCCCACTCGCCATATCGGTGTTGGTGATAATCAAAATACTTTTAATTATAAGAAAATTTAGTTACAGTAGTTATAACAACGATAAAATTTAAATCATAATCATGAGTTGGTCATTAAATGATAGATAATGATTCATAGATTAAATTGTAATATCGTAATGATATATATGGGGTATGACACTCATGATTGCTACAAAAGTAATAATTACTATAATAAAATACTTACTTGACTATAAACACGTCTTATGTGCTAAATTTTTAATTACAATCAGAAACATGCTATTAAAGCATAAATAAATATTTGATAAAACAAATTCATATATCTATATACTCATAAATCACAATTGACTATTAAAGTGATAATGAGAGTATTCCCTTTGATTATAGGGATATTTTGCGAATTCTCATATTATGGCCCCTTATTATATGTCACCCATGAAATCAAATATTATAATAGATATTACATTACTCAACAAATTACAGCAATCAAACGTGCTGTCGCTGTCAGTAACCCTAATATGGCAGCTCAAAAATGAATGGCCGATGCCGATAGCATTAACCTTCAAGAAAGAAAGAAACCAATTGTTCGTTCCTGCTAGCTTTCGAGGCCAATTCTGCGTCTAATTCCAGGCCACTAATTTTGAAAAAGCTTCTCTCTGCTTGCTGGTCTTTAAGGTTTTTCGTAATTCGGGGTTTTCAAAGTAATAACTTCAGTTAGCTTGAAATCCTTTCTAACTTCGAAATACAAAATAGCAAAATTCACCTGAGCAGCTGACCAAGCAACAAGTTATCCATACTTCAGTTCATGGCCAACTTCAATCTTTGGCATTGAGATTTCTGAACTTCTACCGGGCATCATAATCGCTACTACTTATTACCTGAAAGCTCAGGGTCAATTGATAGAGAGGCCTCCTCAGGAAAAGCGACCCCATACTCAAATTTCCCGATCAGACTAACTCCAGGGTTACAAATTGTAAAAGGATCAATCGACAAGGAAGTTCAAGGCAGGAAGAGTCAACTGGCCAAGGGGGAAAATAATTATAACAGGACTAAATAAACCTTTTATATGGGTAGATGAATCAAATTAACTCAATAAATTGGGAACTTAAATCTTGCACTCCCTTCTTTCCAATGTAAAAGAGCTATTCTTGTTTGCTTTCGGAACACCCATTCAAAATAATGCCCCAAACGTGACAAGCAATCTCAAGAAAATTAGACCAATTAGCTTTATCTGACCTGGCAACTCCAAAGATAAGAAGGGATACAAAGAAGATCGCAAACAGTATACCGCTTACAACTGTGGTTCAAATCTTTCATTCACAAACAATGAACAAAACTTAAGGTCTACAAGTCAGGCAAGCTATTCGGCAGTTTCTCAGAGTAAAAGTACCCCGAAGGTCTACAAGTCAAGCAAGCTATTTGGCAGTTTCTCCAAGTAAAAGTACCTTTGTAATAACATCGGACATCCCAGTAGCATGAGGGAATAAATGTCCATATTTGGGTAGCTCGTGATATTGAATCCATGGGAGTTGCTGAGAGATGAAGCGCTGCATCGTGACAGGCACCAGCATATCATCATCCCCTTGCCACACATGGATGGTACCTTCATTGTTGGGGAACGGGCTTTCTAGATCCATGGGAGTAAATTCCCAGGTACCAAATGAGATCATCAAGTCACGGTGGAGGGACTCAAACTCTCCTTGTTGTCTTACCTCAAACTGTACCTGTTGTCTTACTTCAGCCTAAAAAGAAATATAGGAGAGAAGGATAGATAAGTTACACAGATAGAAGTGACAATAGAAGATAAACTATGTCTGCCCAATTCCAGGTAAAATTCAGAGATACGTTGCTTGCTAAACAAATTTTACATTTTCCAGGAATTCTTCTGAGAACAAATCTGGCATACAACATTGTTATTTTCAAGCTCCATCAAGCCAGGTGTTTTCTAGTAAACTAGGACAACTTCTGTTTTTTTCACGATAAAGACAAAGGAGCTGGTAGATTTTGGCCAATTCAAGGGACGAAGGTCATTCTTCAGCCCGAGACAATGGGCATGTCCCCCTAAACTGCACCACTTCTTAACAGACCTTTAGCTATAACCTTTAGCTATGACCATCTTACTCCTCTTACCAAGCCAAGAACATTAAACAACATTAAACAAAAGAATTTTAAAAGGTGTCTGTCCCTCAAATCAAAAAGCAAAAAAAATTAATGTGAATCAGAGAAATTGTCAACGATACCAGTTTCACAAACTGAACTTTTAGTAATATAATCCAAATTATGGTTACAAAGGCCAAAATGGATGTTCCGACCAAGATTTCCAAACATGTAGATGCCTATTGTCGACACTCCTGTTTTCACTCGTGTTACAGGTCATCGTTTGCTTATTTTATCAACTAATTGTGAAGAAAAATGAGAATATTTTATCTTGTAATAAGAAATCAAAGTAATAATAAGTAGGCTATACATACCGGGGTTTCTCTTATATATTGGGCAATAATTTTTTTGTCTGAGGGAGAGTAAACGTCAGGACTATCAGTTACAACACTGGAAGGAGGGAACAATTTCTGGGTGTTCCACCAATAGGTAAGCCAGGAAGCGTAATGAGAAACACGAAGTGCCCACTGATTCCTCTGGGGCATTTGATTATATGCTTCAGTAGACATATTTGCTGGAAAACCAGGCCACCAGTAGTTGATAACTGGAGCTAGTAGTGCTGCTCCTGCTAGCCTGCGGCATCAAAGATCTCCCTCGTAATGGTAGATGAAAGACAAACAAATACAGAATGCACTAGCATGCAGACCGAAGATCTTAGTTCTGTTTACACAGATATATGCTTGCATATTTTCATACACAACCAGTACAAGGAAGTTAGTGAGAAATTCTTCATGGTTACTGCAAATTACACTTGATTTCCAGATTCGAAGACAAGAAGAACGGGCCAGTGAATATTCTCACATAGGGTATGTTGAATAAGTCTCATATATTTGATCCCACATTCCTCACAATAACTATTACGATATGCACCCACTCATATAAACTCATTGGAATGATTGTACCTGTGAGGAATGTACTTGATGCAGCTCCACACAATCTGGCCACCAATGGAATAGCCAACAACGTAGAATTTTGAGCCAAGTCCCAGCTGATCAGCAAGTTCTTCTATGTCTAAAGCAATGCTTTTCGTAGTTCGTTTTGGATCAGGATCACTCTGTCCATAGCCAGGTCGATCGAAAGACACAACGTAGACCCCTAGATCATCGATGATTTTCTGGACAAGAACACATAACGCCATGCATTAATGAATAGTAGAATCAAAGATACTGCATTTGAGGATGTAGACATGTTCCACATCAAACAAAGTTTATGAGCACCTGAGGAAAAATATTTTCGACAACAGCATCATGCCTACAAGAGTCAAAACGATGCACATAAACAATTTTAAATTTTGCAGCATCTTTTGGAGCACCATGTTCCTTATATGCCAAATGCCTGCCATCTCTAAGCTTTATTCTTGGTGCTGTAACAGAAGGCCCACCAGGAGAGCCAGGTATTTTAGTTTGAGGAGGTTGGATAGCTTGATAAGCCCACGCAAGGATTCCAATGGATGAAACCAGAAGTAGTTTCTGGAAGATCCCTGAAATGGTGCGTGCATGTAACCACAACACAGTATTAGCAACTATAGAGAGCAAATGGAACGCAAGTTAAACAATCTGGAAAGGCGAGAATTCCATTAAGCAAATATATATTAACATGTCTAGTGTAAGTTCTATCAAATTTTTGTCAGGCATCATAATCATTCTCAGTAACCTTTAAAAAGAGAGGATTACATGAAAAGTAAGAATGTCAATGTCCTTAAGCTAGCATTAAGTGGAGTTTCCACTTTCCAAATGTAATTGTAGTTTGGTCAAGAACATGTGAATTTCTCACACGAAATAGATACAAATTGGCGGAGTTAATCCCGACAAAATCAAGAGTACACTTGGTGTTACACAGCACAGACATTGGTAGTCTCAAATAGTCAATAGCTCAGATCAACCATTATTTACTTCAAATCAACAAGAAGAACATATGTTAGCATAGACTTAAGGTATCGCCCCAGCAAAATTTACATCTACAAAGCCCCAAGATTTTCGACAAGTCAGCAGTAAACTGAACGCCAGAACACTACATCTGGGAATGCTGTAGACCTCGTGACCTTTGCTCAATCGGGCATTCCAGGTGTTCCAAATTCAAACTCCCAAATTACGGCCCGAAAAAGAAAATCTCCCCACATCAGACACAACCCAAGAAATTCAACGGAAGGTACTTCGAGTCAAAGTTCTCGAAACGATAGAAATAAAGCGACAAGGCATCGAAGTGAAGATCGCGAAGCGAAAGGGGGATCGAAATGAGCCCAAATTCCATCGACAAAGAAAGGAGAGAGACGCGACACCTGAAGGGAGACGGAAGGAGCTGGGCTTCGATTTCCGAGTGTGCGCTCTCGCCGCAGATGCCGAGATCTTCCTGCCCGCCGCTCCCGCCATAACTTTTCTTTTGATGGCTCGAAGAGATAGAGAGAGAGAGGGAGAGAAACTTTCAGAAGCTCTGCGGCTGTCTCAAAAGTTAAAGATTCGAGCTTGAGATCTGAGAAGGGACGCGAACAGGCAAGAAGACGAGGCGCGGGCGAACGAACCAAGAGCTTTTTCTAAGATCAAGTGAGTCAAAGGATTCCATTTCCGAGAGAGAACACGGCTTAAACACATCCCAGACAGTTCCCGTCGAGTCAAACCGGAGTTAAACAGGTTAATCAGGTCGGATTTTGGAATAAATAAAGAAATGACATTGACGAAGTAGATCTTCACTAGGATAATGCCAGAAACAAATTGGGAATGCTTTACCGACCCTTTTTGCCTATTCTAAATAACTAATTTTTCGAATCTTTGATTTTATATGAAATAAACAAACCTTTGTATTTCACTGGACTTGCCCCATAGCAATATAATTTACACTGAAAGTCATTCTTCGATTTTATGAGAAGGAATAGGAGTTTCTATGCCAATTCCAGACAAATGATATCTCGCACAATAAGGATTTAAAATTCTTTAATTTGAACAACACTGTACAATACTAGATCAGGCCAGAATTTAGTTGATGGCACAAGTTGAGGATAATGAAATATAACGTCGGAATTTAATTAACAACGAGTTATCAAAATAAAGAAACACACTGAAAACTAATTGATAAAAGTTATAACTAAAGAATTTAAGATGTAGTACAGTAAAAGTAAAAATAAATAAATAATATTTTATTGATTTGTGTGGAGCTCTGATTAGATATAGTGGCATTTATGGTGAATGTGTGATAATTGCTCTTCAACAATGCCCAACGGTTGCATTTTCTCAAGTAACTTCCACTGGCTTTGCCCAAATTCTTTTATTCTCACAGGCCCATCTAAATGCCCCACATAACCGTCTTCATCGTGTGTTGAGAGTTGTGCAATTATCTATGATCGTTCCGAGACTAGGTCTTCGAATATCAACTGTCCACTCTACAACATGCATCTTTGATGTAATTGTCTTGGTGATTTGAATAATATTTAAAAAATTTCTAATGAAAAATTGTTGCTAGTATTTATATAGGCGGCTACCGACTCTCCATCATTACATTTAAACTACTGGACACATTGCACTTCTTTATTATCGTCAATTGTCGTGCATATTTTCTAGACAACCAATATACATAAGATGACATCCATGCGCTATGCATGTGACTGGAGCTTACTTTGCTCAAATGTTGCATATTCCTTGCCCTCATGCCAAGAATGTGTGTTTTGATAACTAGGGCTGCGCATGATAAAATTTTTGTTTCTTGATTTTTACATTCTGCGTTAGAACAGGTTTGCAATGTAAATCCATTTTTGAACGCAATTTGATTTATCTATTTTCAAACAGATTTCTATTCCAAAAATAGATTTGAAAAAGAAATCGAAACTAAAATTTTTAGCTTCTCGGTTCTAAAATAGAAATTGAGAAATCAATTTCTGGCGTAAATCAATTTACGCTTTCAGAAATTTTGTCATGCGCACCCTACATCAATTATGGGTATCAACATATACCCCTTTTAAAAGAAGTAAATTTGAAATTTATTTCTTTTTTTAAAAAAATACCTTACTTTACGCGCTCTTTCTTATAAATAGCTTAGGGCGCGTATGACAAAATTTCTAATCCATAAATTGATTTCTTGTTAGAAATTGATTTCTCAATTTCTATTCCCCGGATAAGTTTCTGAGCAAAGAAACCCGTTTGATAACGACTCAAAATTTCTATTTCTAGTAATGTAAATCCGTTTGATAACAGAATAAAATTTCTATTTCTAGAAATATAAATTGATTAGATAATAACATAAGAAATCCTCAAATACAAAATAATAGTCGAAATAATATTAATATATTACAAAAATTGAAAATACAATTTCATGGAATTTCCGGCATATTATTATCCCTTACCATTTTATTGGCAATGGTTTTCCTAAGTGTATTTATTTGGTTTCCCTCCTCGGTCAATGTATCGTTTGCAAGCTCATCCTGCGTAGGTTCAGACAAGTACTACAGAAGCATGAATGTGAGTGCCATCAATGGCGCCTATATAGCCCTATCATTTTATCAAAGACTAGTATTATACAAGATTACCAACAAAATAAAATTGATGGTGTAAAGGAATATATGAGAATTCTACCTTAAAGTAATGTTTATGGTTAGGAACCAACCGGGGGAAGGTTGGTTTATTTTGATTCTCGAATTGAATCAGTTCAGTTGCTCATCCCTAATTTCTTTATTGTTGCTCAATGAACCTTTAATGGCCCTTGCGTAGCAAAGAGAGAGATTCTCTTGAATCTCTTGCCTTCGAATTAAAATTCAATATTGTGTAACAATCTAATTATTTTGATTTTGCAAGAATTTTGAATCCATAAAAAAACAAGGTTAAATTTCTAGACATGTTTTTTATTCATCTATTGCGTAAGAACTTTTTCTTCAACTGGCCATGCGTGTGCCCTTTCTAGGAGGAAAGAGCCCCATTGTTTTTAAATAAGCATTTAAGAACTTTGGTCATTTTTGAAAATTGGGGACCCATTTAATTGCCTTTCATCCTAAAGAGGAAGTTATCCAAAAAAAAAATTAAAATTAAAAAAAACGAGCAAAATAAGAAAAAGAAAATTAGCAATAATTTGTGAAGTTGTGGTTATAAGTGAATTAAATTAGCAAGAAAGTGTAAGGTTCTTTTATAAGGTTTGATTTCAACTTCTAATTTCTATTTCAGAAACTGAGAAGTTAAAAATTTTAGCTTCTAATTTCTTTGATTTCTCTATTTCTGGAATAGAAATCCGTTTCAGAAATAAAGAAATCAAATTGCGTTACTAAATGGATTTCTGTTTCAAACCTATTTCGGGGAATAAAAAAAAGATAAATCGAAAAATAGAAATTTTGTCATGCGCGCCCTTAGACATCCCTTTTTTCTTATGACGCCTTGTATTCCGTACGCAACCAATCAGATCATGGCCTCTCATGTCCCTTCAATTACTCATGGATAGTAAACGGTCGTGATTTAAAAAAATCGCTATTTATCTAGATTAGGGGGCATGTGCCAAAGGCCTGATCTTCATATCTGTTTTGTATTCTTTCTTAAACCCTAAAAACCCTATGAGTTCTATCTCTGTTTCTTGCTTCACCGTTTCTCATGGCGCCCAATACTCCCAAATATTCTCTCACTAGTTCTCTAGTAATTATTGTTTTCGCCTCGAGTCTGGTTGATGAGTACCCTAAAAGCCTGGTCCTTGGTCCATGTTTTCTTAATCATCAACAAATTTCAACTTCTCTTAGACCTTGCTTCCCAAAAAGAGTGAAGAGCTACTTCCTTTTTTGTTTTTGGTCGAAAGATAGTGATCATTACTAATAAGTTATGGAACCACAACTAGGTTCTGAATCATTACATAATAAGACCCAAAGTGGATGAGGGGGATATAAAGTCCAATTGCAAGGAAGACGGTTGTCCCGATGGGCTCTTGCTATCCAATCGGTGGGCTTGTTTGCTTCTCTATGCGCGTAAGATACGGAGACACCTTTAAGTTGGGCCAATAGCACTTTGCAATCCTCTAAAATTGGTTCCATTATCCATGGGCTTGGTGCAAAGCCCATCAAACTCTCCACCACAGATTTGCCGTTAGACTGTACTTCCATCTTTAAGTTTAGTTCAAGCGTGGGGCTCATTTCTTCTCTATCCTTCAACACTTTCCATAGAGCTACACGAACAGCCAAAGCTTCAGCTTTCAAAGGTGAATTGGCTTCAATTTTTGCTACAGAACCACCCTTGAGGACCCCGTTCTTGTCTTTGCATAGCTCGGCAACCTCTCTCTGGTTTTCAGTCCACGAAGCATTGACGTTGATCTTCAAGTGGCCATTTATCGGCGGCACCCACTCTCCAGGTACGTTTGCAAACTTTTTGCTGCCTTTTGGTTTTTTCGGGTTCCACCGGTTAAAGCTTTCCAGATTTGCTTCTACTTCCTGCATAGCTTCTTGCGGTTGCGGAGGCTCACCTTTGAAGACCATTGTGTTTCTGATCTTCCAAATTTGCCAGAGTGCCCACTACCAGCTCCTTCCGCTGAGGGTTTCTTTCCGAGGTAAGGACTTCAAACAACCATTTGTCTATTTTGGAGATATTGCTAGGGGAAGGGTTCAACTTTAGCTTCTGGTTTCCTCAGATCTGGTGCGTCCATTCGCATAGGAGGAATAGATGTTCAGGTGTCTTTGGCATATGATGGCACATGGGGCAGTTTGGATCAAGTATCATCCTTCTCCTATATAGGTTCTTCTTTTTAGCATAAAGTTTCCATATAAAGAACTTAACCTTTGGTTGGGTGTAGAGGTCCAGATCAGGTTCCATAGCTTTTTGGGTTGCTGGTATGATGAGGATCCGTGTGTTGATGTCTGGTTGTTTGATGTTTGGATTTTATTGTATCCACTTTTGACTAAGTAGATGCCGGATTTGTTGTTGGTCCATATGATTTTGTCTTTGTTTCTTGTGTGACTAAGCGGTGTCGCGAGTATCTCTTTGACTAAGTTGTCGTCAAACCAGGTCGCTAGCTTATGCTCATCCCATTATTTGGACTCCTGGTCAATTAACTTAGCCACATATTCGGGTCATCCTTGGTTTTTAGGTCCTCCTATGCAACCTCTCGCTAACCATTTGTCTTCTCTCATTCTAATTTACGATCTGTCTCCTACTGCCCATGTTGTTTAATGTTCCATCACTTTTCTTCCTTGTAATAGACTTTGCCATATCCAAGACGGTCTTGATCCCGTGTTTGCCTTCATGAAATCTCATGTAGGGAAGTATAGTCCTTTTAGCTATCTACTCCACAAGGCTGAAGGGGCTTGTATGAGCCTCCACGCCTGTTTTCCGAGCATAACCTTGTTAAAGGCAACAGGGTCCTTAAATCCCTAACCCCCATAGTCTTTTTTTTTTTTTTTGTTCTGCTCCTCCCACTTTTTCCAATGGACAACTTTCTTTGCACTACTCTTTTTCTACTAGAATGTGGCTATCTTTTTTAGATTGATCTACATATTGAAACTGGCATCTTAAAAATTGACATAGCATATTACAGCAATGCATGTACAATCATTTTAGTAAGTATTTCCTTTCCCGCTTTTGACATTATGTTCTCTTTCCACCCCTCAAGTTTCATATTCACTCTTGCTAGAATCCATGAGAACATCTCTTTCTTCGATTGCCCCTAATCCAAAGGAATGCCGAGATATTTCTCTGTTTTTTTTTTTTTTTAATCGGGACTCTTAGTTCTTCTGTCATATTCCTTCTTAATTGCTGTGGGCAACAACTGCTAAAGTAAATACCCGACTTGTTTAGGTTTATGGCTTGACCGGATGCATAATAATATTGATTCAATAGGTTTGCCATATTTTGACATTCCTTCATTATGCCATCGAGGAAGAAGATCGCATCATCCGCAAAAAGTAAGTGTATAAGTGTTGGACAACTTCTATTCAGTTTAATCCCTTTTACATTGTCATCTCTAATTGTTTTTTGGATAAGCAAAGACAGCACATTAGTCATAACAATAAATGAGTAGGGAGAGAGAGGGTCCCCTTGCCTTAAACCCCTAGTTGGCTTGAATGCTTAAAGAGGTTCCCTGTTCACTTTGATGCTGAAGGTAACGGTTGATATACATGTTTTCACCAACGAAACCCAGTGATCACTAAAGCCCATTTTGCTCATGCACTCGCACAAGAAGTTCCATTCCACTCGGCCATATGCTTTTAGCATGTCAAGTTTAAGCACAACTTGAAACTTCCTTTTCCTTTTCCTGATTCTCAATTGATGCAGCACTTCTTGGACAATTAAAATATTGTCTTGGATTTGTCTTCCACCTATGAAAGCACTTTGCTCCACTTCTATCGGTTCAGGAAGCTAGGGCTTCAACCTATTTGCCATCACTTTAGAAATTATCTTGTAACTGAAATTACAAAGGCTAATGGGCCTATATTGCATTATAGATTTTGGGAGAGTCACTTTTGGGATGAGGGTAATGTGAGTTGTATTGAGGGAAGGGTCTAGAGTACTTGAAACAAAGAAGTTATCAACCATTTTATGCACATCTTCATGGATTAGCTCCCAATTATGCTGGAAGAACTGTCCATTTAAGCTGTTCGGCCCTGGAGCCTTAATGGCTCCCAGCTAGAATACTGTTGATTTTACTTCCTCCATTGTGACTTTTGCTATTAGAGCTTCATTCATGACGTTTGCTACTAGGAAAGGGCATTGGTCCAACACCGGCTGAAAATTTCTAGGGTTGATTGTGCCATAAAGGCGTTGATAGGAGGTTATAATATGTTCTTTAATAGCCTCAGGATCCCTACACCAGTTCTGGTTATCAAGTTTCAGCATAGCAATTCTATTCCTTTGCCTTCTTTGCACAGTTGTAGCATGGAAAATTTTCGTGTTTCTATCTCCCCATTTCAACCACTGTATCCTCGATCTCATTCCCCAATACATTTCTTCATGTCTCCATAATTGCTCAATTTGCAACGGAAGCCTCTTTGCTTCCTCCTTTCTCGATCCCATATCATTTTTGTTAGTTATCTTTGTAAGCTCTTTTTTAAGTTCCTCAATCCTTCTATAGGTGTTGGAATATTTATCCTTGCTCAAATTGGTTAGAGCATCAGCTATCACATTTAGTTTTTTAGGCAAATTCAGCTAGGAATTCAATTGATCATTCCACACAGATTGCACAATTTCTCAACATTCATCATCCTCTATCCAGTACGCTTTAAATCCAAACACTCTTCTTCTTTTCTTTGATGGAGGATATAATGATAGTAGAATAGGGCTATGGTCCGAGCCAATGGCAGGTAGGGCATAGGCTTCCGCCTGTAAGAACATGATTCTCCATTCTATATTGCAAAGCACCTAATCTAACCTCTTTTTCACCTGCTCCTCCCCATCTCAGTTGTTTATCCAGGTGAAGGCACATCATTTGCTTTCCATATCCATGAGCGCATAATCATTCAATAGGTCCCGGAAGACTGCCAGTCTATAATAGTCCGTCTCCCTTTTACCATACTTCTCCCAGTGATATAAAGTCTCATTAAAATCTCCAATGCATATCCAGGGTAAGTTGTTTCTCTCGTGAGTCATTCTAAGTTGCTACCATAGTTGGAGTCTTTCCTGATAATTTGTCAAGGAGAGTTGCTTCCCATTCAAAGGCCCTCTATTATGGACCTTTTGGCCACAACACCCTATCAATTTAGGAGCTTCCCTTCATTCAAAGCGGAATTCCACAGGTGATATTCACGAATGAAGGATGATGTACAGGCACAACTTGCCTGGCAAAGGGTTGGGAAAAATATGGCTCTGGAGGTTAAAATGTTATCCCATGACTTAGACCTAGGGCTATTGGGTTATGCTGTTAGTTTCTTGTCCCCGTCAATAAATTGTTTCTCTTTCCTTGAGATCCCATAGCTATCACTCTTCTAGATATTTGCACCATAGTTGGTTTCTCTCCAAATGACGTATCTATAAAGGACATGGATTCATTGGAGATTCCTTAAGTTCCCGAGAATGCCCTTCTTTATGGCAAATTCCTCTATGGGGAATGCTTCAATCCATATTGAAGTGAAACGAGTTTTTTCTCATCACTTTGAATGAAAATGAAACAAAAAATATATATTGAATTGAAACCTTCAATCTGGATGATTAAATAATAAGAGATTATTATTATTTTGAGTATGCTGCTATAGTGAATCAGTAGGCACGTTGCTCTTAGGAAGCAATGCTGGAGCATTTTGGTTCAAGTCCAAGTGGTAGCATGGCATCTTCTAAAACAAATGGAATAAGTCCTATAATAAATTCAATTCCTAATTTCAATTCTATAGAATTGGTTCACTCCACTTTTTCATTTTAATTAAATTAAAAAAATTATGATATTTTCCACATCGATTATGTCCCACCTCTGGCCCCATCGATCTTGTTGAACACTTAACTTTCTTGCTCTATTGGCTATCTAAGGAGACGCAGACCCCTAGAGTGCCATAACTTGACACAAAGGGACACTTAAGTACCATAACTTACAAAAGTGACACTTGAGTGCTAAAATCGAAAAGAAATTGATCATTTAAGTGCCATTTCAGCTAAAATCCAGCCAAAACGCTGATGTGTGTAATTTTCGGCGAAGTAAGTGCAAAACGATGTTGTTTTGTAAATTGACATGACCAAATAATACAAAAACGGCATCGTTTTGGGCTTATGTGATAAAATAATAATATAAAAATTAATTTATTTAAATTTATTTAAAAAAATTTAAAAATTAATAATTTTTAACATTAAAAAAAATTAAAAACAATTTTTTTAAAAAAAAAAAAAAGTGGGGGAGGCGGGCGAGGGCTCAACTCTCGGCCACCGCCGCCGCCACCGGGAAGGGCCGGCGATGGAGGGAGGAGGGTCGACGGGTCGCGGGCCCAAGCCGGGGCTAGTGACCTTGGCCAACCGGCGGCGAGGGCTCATGAGCCCTCGCCCTAGATCGGGCGAGGGTCATGGCCCTCACCCGCATTCGACGAGGGTCGGCGGCCCTCGCTCGGCCGGCCAAGGGCTGCCGACCCTCGTTGGATTTGGGTGAGGGCTCGTGAGCCTTTGTTGCCGGGTCGGCCGAGGTCGGCGGCCAAGGCCCAACAATCTCGGCCGACCCTCCCCCTTTGTCGCCGGCCCTTCCCGACGACGACGACTAAGGGCTCAACCCTCAACCGCCTCCCCACTTTTTTTTTTTAGAAAAAATTTAAAATTTTTTAAGATTTTTTTAATATTAGAAATTATTATTTTTAAATATTTTAAATTAAATTTAATTAATTTTTATATTATTTTTTTTACCGTGTTAGACCAAAACAACATTGTTTTGGTATTATTTGACCACGTCAGCATGCAAAACGGCGTTGTTTTGCACTTACTTCGCCGGAAATTGCACACGTCAGCATTTTAGTCGGATTTTGGTCAGAGTGGCACTTAAGTGATCAATTTTTTTCCAATTTTGGCACTCAAGTGTCACTTTCGTAAGTTATGGCACTTAAGTGTCCCTTTGTGCCAAGTTATAGCATTTGAAGAGATCTTTTGTCGCTGTCCAAGTATATCTTCTTAAATCTAGTACATAGTTTACATTGCCTCTAGTCTCGCAGCGGGTAAATCACTTGCTTCAGGCCTGCTCATCCTTGCCACTTTGTATAGAGGCTTCACTAATTCTGCAATGACGCTTAGAGAAGATGATACCTTGTGTTGGGAAAATACGGCTTCAAATTGGGTAGAATAATAAAGTAAGATATTTAGAGTAATCAAGTTGGACTTTGAGGCGTGATATCACTTTCTTTAAGGATTTATTTGCCTCACAACGTTGATAATGGTCACTGGCAAATTTTCTCAAAGATACAACAAAGTCTCAAAATAAGAATACTAGATAGCAATTCTAGTATTTCTCTAGGATTTCTCTAAAAAACAATTGAAAAATTAGTTATAGTTTTTCAAAAGGAAAGCTTGAAAAGATAAAATGATTACACACACTGTTTTTTTTTTTTTTTTAAACTTGACATGTATATATGAAACAATCTTAAAACATAAGTAACTATTTGTGAAAAATTGCAAAAAATGAACAAACATATCATTTCAAAAATTGCCCAGATGAACAAAAGCATCCATTTGAAAGAAGTTGAAAAGATGAATAAATGCAACCCTTCGAGAAAAGTTGCAAATTGTCTTGAAAAGACACACAAAAATTCAGAATAATTTTAAAAAAAAAATCTTGAAATAACACAATTATTCACATACCTACACACATGTATGGTGGGGTCTAGCCCACACCCTATCATCTCTTTAACTATGTTAAAGAAACTCCACATTTATTAATTGGTCCATTTCCTCCCACTTTTCCTATGTGGGACAAGGAAACATATACTTAGTTTATTTTATAAACAAACTTCCCACACCTTGTTTGGTCTGTTTTGGCTTCTACAATCTTGGACGGTTCTATATTTTCCTTCCCTGTCCAGCCAAGAACCTCGTGCCCTTCATTATCATGCTCTACCAACATCTCGACCGCCAGCTCCTTTTCCTCCTGGGTATCGATTGTTGAGTCGCTCCTCTCTGAATGTGCCTGAAGGCATTTCCTCTTTTGTATTTAATCTTCAAGTACTTGTTGAGCTTGACCTAGAGAATATTGAATTCTTTACCTATGATGCAGTGAATTTAATGACCTCTTCGATTCTCTTGCTCGGGATGACAATGATGATTTCTTGGTATGTGTGCTCGCTCCAGTAAACCTTCCCATATGATTGCTTAAGAAAGAGAGATTCTACCATGGTTTTGAGATTTACTCTCTACAGTATTGTGCTAGACAATCTGGTCTACGACAAGTTCCATGTTGATTCCTTCTTGAAGTTCCCTTTTATGAACAAGCGGACGTATAGCCGTGACGTGATTCCGTACTCTTCTGATATTGATCAATTCGATCCCAAAACTGGGTGTATCTCTGAATGAACTTCTTTGTGGCTTTCTTGTGGCTTTGAGAGTCCTTATGAGGATGCCATAAAGACTGCCGTGAGCCGAACTAAGCGATGTACTCCCAAATCTAAGGATTCGAGCAAGAAGGGAAAAAAAGTTAGATTTTGGTAGTCAATCAGGACTTCCCACTTTGCTAGAATCGCATGAATTTGTGGATTCAGAAGATTCTTCCGAGAAGGATTCAAATTCACCAGTAAGTGATGACGCCAAAGGAACCCAAGTTCAAGAAGTTGGGAAGGCACAACCCTCAAAGGATCGGAGCAGCTCAAACTCAATGTTCCAAATGAAGGATATCGAAGAAGACCGAAATTAAAAGGAAGAGTGCAACAGCCATAATTGGAGGAAAGGCTGTAAAATATATCCTTCTACTTTTATACCCTTACTCCTACTTTTTGTCCATTGTTTCTATTTCTAGAAGAGTTTCTAAATAAAAATAACCATTTGATAACGACATAAAATTTCTTTCTTTCGAACGGCGACGGCGACGACCGACGACCTTTAATATAAAAAATAAAAATGATTTAGTAACAAAAAAATAAAGAATAAAATAAAATAAAATAAAATAAAATAAAATAAAATATTTTTATTAATATAAAAATGTCCTTAAAAATAAATTTATTTTATTTTACAAATAAATTTATTTTAAAATGAATAAAAAAAATAAAATTAAAATTATTTGGCAAATAAAAAAAATTTATTAAATTTATTTTTAATAAAAATAATTTATTTTATTTATCATAAATAAATTTTTTTAATAAATTTAATAAATTTATTTTTAATAAACTAAAAATAAAATGATAAATAAAAATAATTTATTTATTTTTAATAAATTTATTTTTATTTTTAATAAAATGAGAAGAGGCGGAGGAGGAGGAGGAGGAGGCAGAGACGTAGAGGAGATGAGGGAGGACTCACCGAAATTAGGGTTTAGTGGGAGAAATTATTTTTGATTTCTCTTCCAGAAATCAGAAGTAGAAAATTTATATTTCTGATTTCTCTTCCAAATCAATTTCTGGAATAGAAATTTATTCCAGAAATAGAATAACTGAGTAGGTTTATCAAACAGGTTTCTATTCCAGAAACAGGTTTGGAATAGAAAAATTATTTCTGAAACAGAAATTTTAGTTATCATGCACCCCCTAATAAGTCTCTATTTCCGCCAGGTTTTTCTCAACAAACCGAGCATGGGGTTCAAAAGAAAAGGAAATAGCAGATGTCGAAGTACCTTTGCTCGAGAAGAGGAAGAAGGACCCCCTTATTGCGTCAGAGAAAAGGCCTAAAAGCTTCATCAAGACCCAGGACGCCTACTCAGATTCCTACTCAGTCCGATCTCTAGCATCATCAAGACCCGGGATGCCCCCATGCATCAAGAGAATCCAACTGCTTCTATCGATGATCAGGACGAGGGTGATAATGATAATGTTCCCAAAGGCTACGAGCTTCGTCCCTCAGGACTTTCAAATATTATCGCTCGTTTCTACTCCAACTCCCCTGGTAACTTATGGTGAGTATTTCCCCATACATGTTAGCAGTTGTCCCTTGGCATTCGATTAATATATATTTGAAATGATATGCAGGATCACCAACCAGCACAAATTATCAAAATTTACCGGATACATCCATGGATTTGTCTCGACAACCTCCATTCACCAATTGGCCAAGATGGAAAACAATTTTAACAGGGGACTATATGATGCGTGATGGGTTGAGTGATTCAAGAACAGAGATTTTTTTCAAAGGGGATTTTTGTGGTTAAGTGTATGGAGTAGTGTATACGGGGAAGAAATGGAAAGGAATAAGAACATATAAAAACAATCTCCTTCCAAGGTATAAAGGCAGCGCCACCAACCAAGGATGAGGATCGAGATCTACGAAGTTCACCACCAAGGCTTAAAGCTTCCACCAGCCAAGGATAAAAAACTTCGGGATAGGAGAAGCTCACCACCAAGGCCTAAAGATTCCACCAGCCAAGGATAAAGGGCTTCTTGGTTCACCACCAAGGAGTGATTTATGCTCCAAGGATAAAGAAACCGAAAGGAGTTATCCGCTCTCCAAAGGAATTCACTCAACTTGAGGAAATCTCACAATTCTCATTCATAAAATTTGTATCCCTTACATTGGATAGTTTTCCCCTCTTTATAGGAGGGTTTTAGTGTTAATGCATATTAAAAACGGACCTTAATAGCCTAGAAACCGACACCTTAATGCATATTAAAAACAGACCTTAATAGCCTAGAAACCGACACCTTAATACATATTAAAACAGACCTTAATAGCCTAGAAACTGAAAACTGTCGACTCTTGGACTGCATGACAGTAAAAACACATAATAACTTAGTAAAAGCCTTTATTAACACGGGAATTAAATTCCTTTAATCTTCGGCCTTCTGCATTCTTGAATCTTCAAATTCGAGCTCCTCCCTTGACCAGAAAATAATCATTCTGAAACTTCATCAACTCGGTCATTCAAGACATTTCGAATGGTCTCCCATTGATAGTTATTCATTGAAAATGATCCATCGAAGCACATAATGTCCAATTTCTCTCTTGGCTTGGATAAACATCGATGGTTCCGAGTTGGTGGATGGAGCTACGTTGGATGCTCCCGCATCATCCTCCCAGGTTGTATGAGATTTGTCCTCAAATCTAGAAGGTTGTCATCCTCCAAGTAAGGAGAAAGGTCTCCCACGTTGAATGTTGCTGAAACTCCAAACTCTCCCGGAAGGTCAATCTTGTAAGCATTGTCACCAATTCGCTCCAAAACTTTAAAGGGGCCATCAGCTCTTGGCATGAGCTTGTTCTTTCGACGAAATGGAAATCTCTCCTTCCTCAAGTGAAGCCATACAAGGTCGCCCGATTGAAATTGAGCCTTCTTGCGATGTTGATTAGCTTTTTTCTTGTAAGATTCGTTGGCCTTTTCAATGTTGGATCGAATCTGCTCATGGAGCTTCTTCATTGACTCAGCTCTTTTCTTGCCATCAAAGCTCACTTGAGAGTTAGATGGAATTGGAATCAAATCAATGGGTGTGAGAGGATTAATTCCATACACAACTTCAAATGGCGATCGACCGTAGTATAACTTGGCGATCGATTGTAAGCAAATTCAGCATGCGCAAGCTTCAAATCCCAATCTTTCAATGATTTACTCACCATACCACGAAGAAGAGTGGTTAGAGTACGATTTGTTACCTCCGTTTGGCCATCGGTTTGGGGATGACAAGCCGTGCTAAATAAGAGTCTTGTACCAAGCATTCTCCATAGAGTCCTCCAAAAGTGGCTTAAGAACTTGGAATCACGATCCGACACAATGGTCTTTGGTACTCCATGAATGCGGATAATCTCTTTGAAATATAATTCAGCAATATGAGATGCATCATTGGTCTTGTGACATGGCACGAAATGAGCCATTTTAGAGAACCGATCAATGACCACCATGATAGCATCTTTTCCTCTTTGAGTTCTTGGTAGAGCCACAATGAAATCCATGCTAACATCTTCCCAAGGCTGCAATGGTACCGGAAGTGGAGTATACAAACCTTGATGGAAATGACTTTTTGATCTATGACAAGTTGCACACCTTGATATGATAGCATGCACATCTCCACTCATCTTTGGCTAATAGAAATGCTCTTGAAGAACCTCAAGAGTTTTGTTAATCCCAAAATGACCAGCCAATCCTCCACCATGCGCTTCTCGAATCAGCAATTCGCGAAAAGAACTCTTCGGCACACATAATTGATTTCCTTTAAAAAGAAACCCATCTTGCAAAGAATATATACCTTGAACTCCTCGCTTGCAATTGTTGATGATGGATGAGAACTCCGCATCTTCAGAATAAAGTGCTTTCATTGATTGAAATCCGAGAATCCTAGAGTCCGAACCGCAAGCATAGAATATCTTCTTGATAAAGCATCTGCTACAACATTAGTGTGCCCGGGTTTATATTTCGAGACAAAAGAAAAGGATTGAAGAAATTCTACCCATTTTGCATGTCTCGAATTAAGCTTGCGTTGGCCACTAATAAACTTAAGCGCCTCATGATCGAATGAAGGACAAATTGCTTTGGCCTCAAATAATGACTCCAATGATCAAGAGCTCGGACAATGGCATAGAACTCTTTGTCATAAGTTGAATAATTCCTCTTGGAATCAGATAACTTCTCGCTGAAATATGCCAATGGTTTTTGTGCTTGCACCGAACAGCACCAATACCAACTCCGCTTGCATCACACTCAACTTCAAATACTTTATCAAAATCAAGAAGTGCAAGAATAGGAGACTCACAAAGTTTCTGCTTGATTACCTCAAAGGCGTTTTGAGCAGTCTTTGTCCATTCAAAAGCACCATTCTTCATGCATTCAGTTATAGGAGCCATGACGGTACTAAAATTTTTGACAAACCGTCGATAGAAAGAAATAAGTCCATGAAAACTTCTTACATCAGAAATAGACTTCGGAACCGGCCAAGTCTTCATAACTTCTACCTTGGCTTGATCAACAGAGATTCCATCTTTGGAAACCACATAACCAAGAAACACAATGCTTGGAGAGAAGAACTCACATTTCTCCATTTTAGCATATAGTTTTCGTTCTCTCAAGACATTAAAGACCTGTGTTAGATGAGAGATATGCTCCTCCTCATTCCTACTATAAACAAGAATATCGTCGAAATAAACAACGACACATTGACCAATAAAGGAACGAAGAACCTCGTTCATAAGTCTCATGAAGGTACTCGGAGCATTAGATAATCCGAATGGCATAACCAACCACTCATAAAGGCCTCCCTTGGTCTTGAAAGCTGTTTTCCATTCATCACCTTCTCGCATTCTGATTTGATGATAACCACTCCGCAAATCTATCTTTGAAAACACAAAAGAACCATATAATTCATCTAACATATCATCAAGTCTAGGTATAGGGTACCTATACTTTATGGTGATATTGTTGATGGCCCGACTATCAACACACATCCGATATGTACCATCCTTCTTAGGCACAAGTAGAGCCGGAACAGAAAGCGGGGACTCATGCTTTCTCGAACGTATCCTTTGAGAATAAGTTCATTGACTTGTCTTTGCAACTCCTTTGTATCCTCCGGATTGCATCGATAAGCTGGCTTGTTTGGTAGCGGAGCACCGGGGATCAAATCAATTTGATGCTCAATACCTCTTATGGGAGGTAATCCAAGTGGCAAATCCTCCGGAAACACATCTGCAAATTCTTTCAACAAGCAATGCATTTTTGGATGTATGGGTCGCTCTATCTCACTCTTTTTCTCGACCACAAGCAAAGCAAAAACATTCTTTTGTTTGCTAATGGCTCTCTCAACCCGTGTCTCACTCAAGAACAGATTTTCCTTACAAGTGTTTCCTTCCCTAGGTTGATTGTTATGTATCGAATAAGGGCTCAATGGTAAAAGAGTAATGCATTTTTGTTCCTTCTGAAAAGAGTATGTGTTTTTCCGACCATCATGCATAGCATTTATATCAAATTGCCACGGTCTACCCAATAACAAGTGGCATGCCTCCATTGGAATCACATCACATACAACCTCATCTCGATAGTTCTTCCCAATCGAAAATGATATAGAGAACACGTTTGGTTACCTTGAGTTCATTCCCTTGATTGAGCCATTGGAGCTTGTATGGTTGAGGATGTTTCGTTGTTGGAAGCTTTAATTTGTCGACAAGAGTTGTCGAAGCAACATTGGTGCAGCTCCCACCATCGATGATCACCGAACACACCTTTCCATTAATAGTGCAACGCGTGTGAAATATATTCTCCCTTTGCTCATTATTAGGAGAAACTTCAACATGCAATGCTCTTTGGATGATCAACAGCTCACCATCATCAGCTTTCTCCACAACTTCTTCTTCCCGATCAGATTCGGAAATATTTTGTTCTTCATTGTCTTTAGCCTCTTGAAGCGCCGAATTGATCTCCTCAATTTCTTGAAGAGTCATAACTCTTCGATTTGGACAATTTGCTTGTAAATGCCCAAAGCCATGGCACTTAAAGCATTTCCTTGCATCACCTTCAAACTTCTTTTGGACTTCTTTGGAAGGCTGCATTCTTTCCCTTGCCTCTGTCTTTTGTCGACGAACTCTCGCCCTTGCTTGAGGAAACACCCTTAAAATAGGATGTCGCCTTTGTTGAGGTTCTGGAGGAAAACCTCTTGCTCTTCAATTGTTTTTCCACTTTTATGGCTAACTTGCATACGTCTTCAAAGGACCAATACGGTTGAAGTTCAACCATATCAGCAATTTCTCGATTCATGCCGCCAAGAAAACGAGCAATGGTTTGCTCGGGAACTTCTGGAACTTCACTCCTCATTTTGAGTTGTTCAAACTCACGAATGTATTCTTCAACGCTCATCCCAAGTTGTCTTAGGGAGTTCAGTTTGAGGAAGAGATCTTGCTTATAGTTGTCGGGCAAGAACCTCTTCTTCATCAACCTCTTGAGTTTTTCCCAAGACTTGATTCGGCCTTTTCCTTCCCTTGCTCGTTGATGCTTTAGATTCTCCCACCATAGAGAAGCATATTTGGTCAACCTTAGGATAGCAACCTTACATTTCTTCTCATCCGAATAGGATTTGAATTCAAAAATTCGTTCAGTTTTGTGTAGCCAATCTACAAAGTCATCGGGATTAAGATTACCGTCAAACTCGGGGACCTCCACTTTAATGTCTCTTTCATCCTCCTTATGCCTCCCTCTCCGTCTTCGTCTTCGAATTGGAGATTCAGAATCACTAGAGTGCAGAATTGTTCGGTTGTCTCCAGTGGACTCGGAATCGACATCAGAATTTTGACGAGATTCAGAATCGTCACGCCGACGCTGTTCATTGGGACGCCTTGCTGGTTGCCCTTCTCTCGCCGGATTCTCTAGAAGATTGAGGACTCGCTCCATTTGTTGTTGAAGATTTTGGATTGCACGATCTCGCCTTTCGTTGTGCGCTTGCTCCAAAGTCAAGCCTCTAGGAACTTGTTCATCCATAAGGAATTTGTAACAAAAGAAAGAAAGGAATCACTCAAATGAGTTGCACCTTGAGCTCTGATACCAATATTTTGATGTGTGATGGGTTGAGTGATTCAAGAACAGAGATTTTTTTCAGAGGGGATTTTTGTGGTTAAGTGTATGGAGTAGTGTATACGGGGAAGAAATGGAAAGGAATAAGAACATATAAAAACAATCTCCTTCCAAGGTATAAAGGCAGCGCCACCAACCAAGGATGAGGATCGAGATCTACGAAGTTCACCACCAAGGCTTAAAGCTTCCACCAGCCAAGGATAAAAGACTTCGGGATAGGAGAAGCTCACCACCAAGGCCTAAAGATTCCACCAGCCAAGGATAAAGGGTTTCTTGGTTCACCACCAAGGAGTGATCTATGCTCCAAGGATAAAGAAACCGAAAGGAGTTATCCGCTCTCCAAAGGAATTCACTCAACTTGAGGAAATCTCACAATTCTCATTCATAAAATTCGTATCCCTTACATTGGATAGTTTTCCCCTCTTTATAGGAGGGTTTTAGTGTTAATGCATATTAAAAACGGACCTTAATAGCCTAGAAACCGACACCTTAATGCATATTAAAAACAGACCTTAATAGCCTAGAAACCGACACCTTAATACATATTAAAACAGACCTTAATAGCCTAGAAACTGAAACTGTCGACTCTTGGACTGCATGACAAGTAAAGACACATAATAACTTAGTAAAAGCCTTTATTAACACGGGAATTAAATTCCTTTAATCTTCGGCCTTCTGCATTCTTGAATCTTCAAATTCGAGCTCCTCCCTTGACCAGAAAATAATCATTCTGAAACTTCATCAACTGGTCATTCAAGACATTTCGAATGGTCTCCCATTGATAGTTATTCATTGAAAATGATCCATCGAAGCACATAATGCCCAATTTCTCTCTTGGCTTGGATAAACATCGATGGTTCCGAGTTGATGGATGGAGCTACGTTGGATGCTCCCGCATCACTATATAAGCATTCTATGCGAGTAGATGAATCAAATCAACTATACAAATTGGGAAATTAAATCTTGCACTCTCTCCTTTCCAATGCAAAAGTGCTATTCTTGTTTGCTCTCAGAACATGCACTCCAAATAATGCCCCAAATGTGACGAGCAATCTCAAGATAATTAGACTGATTAAGTCGATTTGGCCTTGCAACTCCAAAGATAGGAAGGGAAAGTAAGAAGATCGCAAACAAGATACCGCTTACAGCTCTGGCTCAAATCTTTCATTCAAGAACAATGAATAAAACTGAAGTCTACAAGTCGAGCAAGCTATTCGGCAGTTTCTCTAAGTAAGAGTACCTTTGTAATAACATCGGACATCCCATTAGCATAAGGAATTCCGTGTCCATATCTGGGTAATTCATGATATTGAATCCATGGGAGTTGCTGGGAGATGAAGCGCTGCATTGTGACAGGCACCAACGTATCATCATTCCCTTGCCACACATGGATAGTACCTTCATTGTTAGGGAATGGGCTTTCTAGATCCACGGGATTAATTTCCCAGTTACCAAATGCAATCATCAAGCCAAGGTGGAGGGACTCAAACTCCCCCTGTTGACCTACTTCAAACTGTACTTGTTGTCTTACCTCAGCCTAAAAAGAAACCAGATAAAATATAATTAGACTAGGCAATGAGGGGACCGACTGAAATTAAGGAGAGAAGGAGAGATATGTTGCACAGATAGAAGTGATAACTGAAGATGATAAACTATGTCCACTGAATTCCTGGTAAAATGCAGAAATACGTTGCTTGCAAAACAATTTTACATTTCCAGCAAATTCATCTGACCACAAATCTGGCATACAACATGTTACTTTCAAGCTCCATCGAGCCAGGTAGTTTCTAGTAAACTGGGACAACTTTTTATTCGTGATAAAGACAAAGGAGCATGGCCGATTCCAAGGACAAAGATCATTCTTCAGCCTGAGACAATGCGCATGACTCCCTAAACTAAACCGCTTCTTAACAGACTTTTAGCTAAGACCGTACTCCTTCAACCAAGCCAAGAACAGAAAAGAGAGAAAAAAAAAAATGCAGAATATCAACAACAATGAACAGAGAAATTTGAAAGGTGTCCGTCCCTAAACTCAAAAAGCTAAAACAATAACGTGAATTAGAGAAATTGTCAACAATACCAGCTTTATAAAGTGAACTTTTAGTTTTGTAATCCAAATTACAGGTACAAGGCAGAAATGGATAGGCAGCTAATGAATCCCCATCTGTTGAAGTCAGTCCTGCTTCAAGTGTCCTAAGATCCAGAAGAAGTAGATTGGTTTGTTCACCGTTCAGGATTCAACATTAACTGATTGAGCCACAGCAACAACAGGTATAGGAGCAAATCTCCTTTAGGTTAAGCCGGTACCACACCACGAAAGCTCGAAGGTACATCCCTTTCCCGCAGCTACCTTAATCAGTAGATAAAGGAAATTGAATCTACTGCAATAGTCGAAAATGCTGCTAGAATAGAGGTAGTCTTGGTCCTTGAGTGAGGCCCTTGAGCAAGGATATCAACACAAACAAAAGAAAAGGGAACATGAAGAGATAAAATGATTTCCTCTTCTTAAGATAGGGCACATTTTAATACACCCACTCTAAGAGTGGAGGAGATTCTTTCTAAGGGAAACCGACCAAGATTTCCAATCATGTAGATGCTCATTGTTGACACTCCTGCTTCCACTCGTGTTACAGGTCTTTGTTTGCCCTTTTTCCAATTAATTGCATAGAAAAATGATAATATTTTATCTAGTAATAGGAAATCAATAGGAATAATAAGTAGGCTATACATATGGAATTTTCACTTATATATTGGGTAAGGATTCTTTTGCCTGAGAGTGAACATCAGTACAACGAGTTACGACACTGAAAGGAGGGAACAATTTCTGGGTGTTCCACCAATAGGTAAGCCAGGAAGTGTAGTGAGCAACATGAAGTGTCCATTGATCCCTCTGGAGCATTCGGTTATATGCTTCAGTAGACATATTTGTGGGAAAACCAGGCCACCAGTAGTTGATAGCTGAAGCTAACAGCGCTTCTTCTGCTAGCCTGCAGCATCAAAGATTTCCCTTGTATTGGTAAAACAAAAGACAAACAAATACAGAATGCACTAACATGCAGACCGAAAATCTTGGTTCTGTTCACACAAATATATGCTTGCATATTTTCATACATTGACCAACACAAGGAAATTTGTGAGGAACTCTTTATGGTTGCTGCAGAACACTCGATCTCCATATTCCATGACAAGAAGATTGGGCTAGTGAATATTCTCACCCAGGGTATTTTGAATACTTCTTACATACTTGATTATGTATTCCTCGCAATTACTATTTCGATGTGCATACACCCACATAAACTCATTGCAACGATTGTACCTGTGAGGAATGTACTTGTTGCAGCTCCGCAAAATCTGGCCACCTATGGAATAGCCAACAATGTAGAATTTTGAGCCAAATCCCAGCTGATCAGCAAGTTCTTCTATGTCCAAAGCAATGCTTTTCGTAGTTCGTTGTGGATCAGGATCACTCTGTCCATAGCCAGATCAATCAAAAGACACAATGTAGACCCCTAGATCATGGATGATTTACTGGTTAATAACACTGATCGCCATGAATTAATGAATAGTAGAATTGAAGATATTGCATTTGAGAATGTAGACAAATTCCGCATCAAACAAAGTTTTGAGCACCTGAGAAAAAGTATTTGCAACAACAGCATCATGCCTACAAGAGTAATAACCATGCACATAAACAATTTTACACTTCGTAACATCTTCTGGAGCACCATGCTCCTTATATGCCAAGTACCTGCCATCTCTAAGCTTTATTCTTGGTGCCGTAACAGGAGGCCCACCAGGAGAGCGAGGTATCTTGGGTTGAGGAGGTTGGACAGCTTGATAAGCCCAGGCAACGATTCTAATGAATGAAACCAGAAGTAGTTTTCGGAAGATCCCTAAAATGGTGTGTGCATATAACCACTACACAGTATTAGCAACTATAGAGAGCAGATGGAACAGAAGTTAAACAATCTGGGAAGACACATGAATTCCATGAAGCAAATATACACTACCATGTCTAATATCAATACCATCAAATTTTTGTCAGGCATCACAAAGTAACCTTTAAAAAGAGAAAATTACATGAAAAGTAAGAACATAAATATCCTTTAGCTAACACTAAGTGGAGCTTTCATTTTCCAAATGTAATTAGTGGAGTTTTCACTTTCCAGATGTAATAGTTGTTTGGTGAAGAACTTGTGAATTTTCATCCTTCATATACATGGACTCAATCTTGGAAGTGTCACTATAACTTCGAATCAGGAAGATAAATCAGTCAAGTCATATTCTCACACAGAATACGATACATATTGGCAGAGTGAAACCCAAGAAAATTGAGAAGTACTCTAGGTGTTCCACAGCAGACATTGATAGTCTCAAATAGTCAAAAGCTCAAATAAACCATTATTTACTCAAAATCAACAAGAAGTATATATGTTAGCACATACTTAAGGTGTTCTTCCCAGCAAAATTCACATGTACAAAGTCCCAAGTTTTTCTACATGCCAGTAGGAACTGATCGCCGAAACACTAAATCTGGGAATGCTGTAGAGTGGGATCGAAATGAGCTAAAATTTTATCGACAAAGAAAACAGGGAGACGCGACACCTGAAGGGAGACGAAAGGAGCTGGGCTTCGATTTCCGAGTGTGAGCTCTCGCCGCAGCTGCCGAGATCTTCCTGCCCGCCGCTCCCGCCATAACTTTTATTTTGATTGCTAGAGAGAGAGAGAGAGAGAGAGAGAGAGAGAGAGAGAGAGAGTTTCAGAAGCTCTGCGACTGTCTCGAGCTTTTCTGAAATCAAATGGGTCAAGGGATTCCATTTCTGACAGAAATCATGGCTTAAACACATCCCAGACAGACTCCGTCGAGTAAAACCGGAATTAAACCGGTAAATAAGGTCGGATTTTGGAATAAATAAAGAAATAACGTGGACGAAGTAGATGTTGATTAGGATAATGTCAGAAAAAAATTGAGAATTCTTTACTGATCATGTTTTGCTCATCGATACAACTAATTTTCCGAATCGTTGATTTTCTATGAAATAAACAAATATTGTGTTTGACCTTACCAAAAAAACAAATATTGAGTTTGAAGAAAAATACTCAAAATACTGTCAAGTACGAAAAGAAAAAGATGCAACCTTTTATAAGCGAGGCATTTAACCCCATCTTTCAAATGTCTCAATAAAATATGTGATATTTTGCTTTTAAAATACTTTTAATGTGACTTTTCAAATGTTTTCCTCCAAGACACAAATTTTTATCATTGGGCAATTTTGGACACTCATGAAGGGATTCTTATCTTTTTACATTCAATAAAAGTATACATCCATTTTATTAAGGACATGTGAGGGCATTCCAAATAATTCCTATGATGATCTTGAAGGTACATCTGCTACTAAATTAATGAAGTTCACCATCAAGTTTGACACAAACTAAATGCGCCCAAATTTAATGATGAGGCAACATCTTAGAGATATGTCAAACATGATACAAGAGCTAAAGTCAGCAAGTCATACCCATGTTCAAGCTATTATAAGCTAAGTAGCACCAATACTGATACGACACGATACGCCGACATGTCGTTTATAAAAAAAAGAAAATTTTGACACGTTGGAATACGTTGTATATTAAATAAATATTTATATATAATATATTATCATTTTTATGATTATTTCAATCAAATTAAATTGAATCAAATTCATAAATAAATAAATAATTAAAAAAACCTAGAATGAATTCACATTGAAGACATTGATCCGCCATTTATTAATATCATTCATTGTTTCAATTTGATAAATTCAACTCTATTTCAATAATTCATAAAACTTGGAGAAAAAACAATCGATCCATATTCTAGACTCGCATGTTAGATATGTTGGAAGAGGAGAAAAAAACTTAGGGTGTGAATTGTGTATCACGGGAAGTGGGAGTCAGAAGAGAAGAGAAGAGAAGAGAAGACTAGGTTTTTCTTCTTTCTCCATTTATTATCTCAACCTCTCATTTATTGAATTTTTAAAATTGATCTCGATATCAGAATTACGTGTCGGAAACTCGTATGTTAAAATTCCAACTCAAGTGTTGGAGAATATCGGGAAAATTGACCAGGTGTTGGATTTTTCAACACGTGTTAACTAAGTGTCTGAGAGTGTTGGACACGTGTCGAAGTGTCCGACACAACATGAAGGCTCTTGGAGAATGTCTTTGCTTTATAGGTTATAAGGTCTTTTCTTAATAGTTGGAAGTATCTGAAAATCAACATGACACACAACATGAATATCGTCATTTTTGATGATATAGCGCATTATTTAGAATTAAAGGTGAGGCCTAGAGGCTATCAGATCATTTGTCCATGCTTATGTTGCCGAATCGAGTTTGTGCAAAATTTTGGGCTTCAAGTGCAAGAACCATAAATTCAATAACAAAGGGAATGAGACTGATTAGGCACCTAAGAGAAGTTAAGGCCCTTTGACACAAGAAGCACTGTGGAAAGAAGGACAATGCCAAAATGAAGTACTACAATTATATCGAGTTGTGTTATTTCGCTCGTGAATGCACCAAACCAAAAGAAGTACCACATTACTCTATTACTTTAAGTAATGTTTTTATTTCTAACACTGTAATGTTTGCTTAATCCCATCCTATATGGACTGTAGACTCGAGAGTAACAAATCACATAACTAGAGATCGAGAAGCATTTGTGGAGTATCATCAGATATAACTTGGAAAAAGATAGATATATGTTAGAAATAACTCAAGAGTTGAAATGAATGATATTGACACATGTAAATTAATTTTACACGATGGTTGAAATATATTCCTACATAATGTCCTCTACACTCCAAATATTCGGCAACACTTGGTCTCCATAATTGTTTTTCTAAACTTAGGTTATGTATTGAATTTTCATAGTGATTATATTGACATTTTATTTGGAACAGTTTATTATAGCTATGACTATGTATTATATATTTTTATGATATTAAACATTGACTATAATGTGTACAATGTTAATATCAATTGTTGTTTTTCGTTGATTGTATCTTCTAGTAATAAGAAGATTTATGCAAGTACTTGGCATGTTAGATTATGTCACATTAGGTTACAAAGAATGAAACAATTAGCAAGAGAATGCCTTTTCGGTGCACTGGCTAATGTTGATCTACCCATATGTACATATTGTCTAGCAGGAAAAGTAACTAGAAAATCACTGCCCGCGGTAGCCTCGGTGGCCTAGGACTTAGTACCCCATCGCTGGGGGAGGAGTTCGAACCTCGGGGTTGCAAAACGCACGACTCACCTGTGGCTGGGTCTGTGGTGGTGGCTCAGTTCACCTCAGGGTTTACTCTGCCGCGAAGTGGCGCACAGAGGTTCCCTAGGTCACAAAAAAAAAAAAAAAAATCATTTGGTAAATGAATCAAAGCTGAACTTCTATTACAACTCATATATTCTGACATTTGTGATTAATCGAATGTGAGAGCAAGGTATGGAGTCTTGTATTTGATCACTTTCATAAATGACTTCATGCATTTTGGTTATATTTTTCTAATTTCTCATAAGTTTGAAATATTATATTGTTTTAGATTATACAAAGCTTTAATAGAGAATCATTTGAACAAAACAATAAAGGCATTAAGAACCGATCACGGACATAAATATCTATTCAACCAATGATGAAAAGTGAATTATAAGATAATACTGGTATTCCGCAACAAAATATGATTGCTAAGAAAAATATAGAACCCTATTAGAAATGATTAGGTGTATGATGGCGTAAGCAAATTTACCTACTTCATATTGGGGAGACACATTATTGACTACTGTTTATATACTTAACCATGTACTCTCTAAGTTAGTCACTTCCACCCCTTATGAATTGTGAATTGATAGGAAATTGAAATTACATAACCTACAACCTAGGGGATGTGCAGTTTATGTTCATGATTCTTCCCATAAATATGGCAAATTAAGTCATAGAGAAAAGAAATATATCTATATAAGATATTATGAACACGCCAAATGTACATGTTCATAAATGAACAAGTTGATGGAAGTGTAATTAAAATGGAATCACGAAATGTTACGTTTTTAGTTAACGATTTTCCTAATAGATGTGAGATTAATAAGAATTTACAATTATATGATATAAAAGATTTTGATAACATACTCATTTATGTTATCGAGAGAAATGAAGATTAATCTCAACATACAATACCTAATTATTGCATCTCTTGGCGAATTGAATTCAGATGAAGTTTAGTTACGTAAAAGTAATTGTAAAAGCATTCCCCGTTGTTGTTTTGATATTGAAGGAGAAGCATTTATGATTGTTTCGCAAGACGATGTCAAGCTTAAGACTGTCCAAAAGGCTCTATCATCCTCTAACAAGGAAAAATGGAGAAAAGTTTTGAAAGATGAAATAAAGTCAATAAGGGCAAATCATGTATGGAACTTGATTGATTTACCACAAAATCATAAAATTATTGGAAATAAGTGGGTTTTCAAGATTAAGCGAAGAACAGAAAGATCTATTGAGAAGTATAAGACTCGTTTTATGATGAAAGGCTATACTCAACAAGAGAGTATAGAGCATGAAGAAACATTTTCACTCATTGTAAGGTTTTCCTCCGTACACATTATCATAGCTATTGTCACACATTTGGACCTAAAATTACATCGAATTGATATAAAACAGCATTTCTCAATGGAGAATTAGATGAGAAAATTTATATGAAATAACCAATAGATTTTATAACTAAAAGCCAAGAGCATAAAATTTACGAGTTTCATCATTCAATATATGGCCTTAAGTAATCATTTAGACAACAATATTTATGGTTTCATCGAGGCATAACGTTTTCTGAATTCACGATGATCGAAGAAGACCATTATGTGTATATCAAACAGTTTGATAATAAATTTATAATTTTATCACTTTATATGGACGATATTTTGTTGATTTAGAATAACAAGGTTTTGGTTATCATCATAAAAGAATGATTGTTCTCTAATTTTGAAATGAAGGACATGAGAAAAGTTGTTTATATATTAAGAGTTAACATTGAAAGATATTAATCAAGGAAACTCCTTACTTTGTCAAAAGAGCTTTATATAATGAAGATTCTTGAGTGTTTCAATATGTAACATTATAATCCCATTAATACCCTTGTCTTGCAAGACAAATGCCTTAATACTAAGTTGTGTCCTAAGACTCTGGAAAAAAAGAAAGAAATAGAAACTGATCTTTATGCTAGTGCGGTCGGAAGTTTGATGTATGCTATGTTGTCTATAGTACCCTATATATGTCATGTCATGGGGTTGGTGAGTCGATACTAGTTAAATCCTGATCAAGTTTACTGGAAAGCAATAAAGAGGATTTTAAGACACTTAAAATGCACTATGGACTATTGATTTTGTTATCAATAGAATTATTTGCGCTTATCAGGTTACTTAGATGCCAATTGAGGCGAAAACCTAGATGAGTGTAAATTGACTTCTAGGTATGCATTTTTGCTTAATGAATGTGCTTTTTTTTTTTTTTTTTTTTTGGAATAGCAAGGAACATATATGCACAGCCTTATCTACAATGAATGCAAAATTTATTGTATACTCTACTACAATGCAAGAAGTAGTATGGCTAAAACTTGCTCTTCCAACATCTATAGCACATATTGTTGAAAGGTATGTTAGTAGGCTACGATTGAGTCACTCACATGAGCAATTATCTCAAGTGTTATATTAGCAGGTAGAAATGAGACGATATGTACTATAGATGTTGGAAGAGCAAGTTTAGTACATAATATATATATATATATATATATATATATATATATATATTTTACGTCGCCTTGAATTGGAATCAAAATAAGGTATGTGATTTATATATAATAAGACTGAACATAATAATCCCATAATTATGTTTGCCTGAAGGATGTCGAATACGAGTATTTAATTGGATAAGGTAAAAAGTGAGCTAATATAGCACTCAAGGTAAGCATGAGTATGTGAGAAGCACATAACTATATTTAAGCTAAGATCTATGAGCTGATAACATATGCTCTTATGAAAGAGAAATCCATTATACCATGTAATTCATACTATATGTGCATTGTACAAATGACAACGAAAGATAAGTGAAATTATCTATATTTATTCATTATGTGAGCCCATGAGGTAAATTATAATTTACCTTATTTTATCTTATATTACTTTTGATAATGATCTCGAAGTGTATATTACTTTTGATAATGATCTCGAAGTGTAAGATCAATGTTGCTACTTTAGTATGTTATTGATGGTCATGAATACATATGGTTTCATGGGACATGTCTAGGAATGCGGTTGTTTTGAAATGGAGAAAGATATGAGTATGAAGGAAGATTATTATTATTTTATATTTATCACATGTATTTACAGGTTGGCTAATTATATCGCTTTCTATAGTTTTGGATATAATTGTAAATACATTGTATTTCTTCATAATAGTCAAATATAGCTTTTAAGGGATATGCATACTTGGACTGATGTAGTAAATTATATCTAGGGCACTATGAGACATCAACCATTTATTTTTTTTTCAGAGTTATAGCTATTAAGACTAACAATACAATCTAAAGAGGGTGAATAGGTTGTTTTCAAACTTTGATGATCTTTCACGAAAATTAGGTAATTGCTAAGTAAAGATCACCTCAACCTGATGTTTAAGTAAACACTTACTAATTGTATACTAATGTATATAAGAAGATGAAAAACAATAGGACACAAAGAGTTATAGTGGTTTAGCTTTTATCCTTAAGCTTATGTCCACTCTTCAAACTAACAACCTCAAGATGGGCTATATTCCACTAACAATCTACTTTGAAAATTACAACCGGTTAGCATTGGTCTTTCATTAATAGATCACACTATCTAGACTTAGTTGTTACTCTTACACTTGCACTCTTGATCTGTAGCACAATTGTTAAATAGGACAACAATCAAAATAGTAAGACATAAAGTTTTTAGTTGAGAACAATAATACATAAGCTACTTGATCTTTTATATGGTGCACTCTCTTTTGGTTCCTCGATGCCTTCTCTTTTATACTCTTTCTCAATCTATCTGTTGAGGATGATTTAGAAAAGTATGTGACCGTTGGAGAGTTTTTCATTGAGCTACTATCTAGAAAAATACTGTTCATAAAGCTTCTTTCCTAGGATTTCTGCAGACTAACCAAATGTAGCAATTACTATTGTCTTCTCATTGCAGTCTCTGATCGACTTATTGGACATTCTAGCTACTCTTCTATATGATTTATTCTCATTCTACTGCTATGCAAATTCAGATCTTTCAATGGTTCTTTAACTAACCTAATGAACATCATTTGATGTACTTGCTTGTTACATCATAATCAACCAGATCTTTACTACTCTAACATAAAACATTATCGGTACCTAATCTTTTTTGTTGACTGATGCCATTCATTATAACAGGACATTTGCAAACTTCTTTCAAATGGATCACACTATGGATGTTGCTTAGTCCTTTGGTCCAAACATTTGCAAACAACATAGTAAGTATATACTAAGGATAGTTCGGGTATCATCAAAATCACTTAAAAATATTTTCTCCAACAATCTCCCATTTTTTTATGATGACAAAACTATCCCGCAGATATGAAAAAATAGGAAGAATTATTTGAAATAATTTGCATAATTTAAAAGTAGAATCTCCTTTGAATTTTTTGTTGTAATGCTTTGAAGATACAAACTTGGGTGATCTTTAGTAAGATAAGATATGCTTGCACAAAAGACCTTCTGCCCAATGTGTGTCATCATCTAGATTGATATTCATGAGAAAACAGTTAGTTGCTCCTCCTAACTTAATGATGCACTCATATGCTCCCCCTATCTTGGCGAGTAATTTAATTTCAATGTTAGTAGGTTCTAAGCAAAACATTATGAGAAAAATGCTTAGCAAATTATCAATACCAGATGTTATGAGCATATTCAAAATTTTTAAAGGAATATTCAACATCATCAGTAGCAAATGTTTAGGCTTAATTTTTCACATCAAATAACTCTCTCCCCTTTTGTCATCAATTAAAGTAAATGAGAAACAGCTACATGAATTAAAAGATTTGCTTCATTGATGGCAAGAGATTGAGCGATACAAAAAAGTCAAACCTATACAACAAACTAGAAGAGATAAAATAGTAAGAGCAAAACATAAGCACATGAAGATTTGAAAATGTTTAAGTGTAAGCGTGTTTGCATTATCGAGAGAAAGTGGGTTGTTCAAGTTCTGCGATATTCGGTTCAAGGTGTACAAGGTTGTACCAATCTAGGCTAAGAATGGTACACTCAATTTTCACCATGTATCGAGTTAAGGACAGGAGGGTGTTCTTGATTTCTTTGACATCTTCTTACAGTTAGTTAGGGCTAGCAAGATAGGTCTACAACTAGTGAAAGTGATTTTTTTGGTCAAGGTGGACGAGGGACCTTGGTTGGTGTCAAAGCCTTAGTATATTTGCACTTTTCTGGTTCAAAGAGCTTAGTAAGCCTTTTTTTGAGCTTTATCACTATTCTATCACGATTGTCGTGACCAATGGGAATGATTTCTCCTCTATGTTAATTAATCCTTTTAGTGTCATCTTAAGCATCATCTTGTCTAAGGTTTTCTTCCTAATCTCTACATTTGGCATGACAACTAATGAAACTTCAGAGTAGTTGATTTTGAGATACTTAAAAATATGCGTCACCAAAGCATCATAGGATAGCTTCTCTATCTTTCTCATAGCCATGCGGTACATGTGGATAAAGATCATGTGGGGGAAGGAAAATTCTTCAAACTTGTTTAGGATGACCCAAATTACTCTTACTTCATATTGAGAGACATCATTCGTAGATAATGTTTTCGAATGAAGGCAGAGTGAGGATCTTCTTAATGAAGTTCATTTTGAGAGGGAGAAGATTCAATAGGACAATTTCCCTAAGATTGCGAGCAAAGTTAGGAGTTTCAAAAATAAAGTTGTAGGCCTCATCAAGCTATACTAGGATGCATTTGATAACATTGTACTTGGTTTGGATGATTTCAGCTAGTTCATCTAGAGTCACAATATGGTTTTGTCCACAAAAAGTGAAGACAAAAGAGTCTCAGTTTGGAAAATTCAAAATTGAGTAAAACATTGCCACAAGACCAGAGTGAACCTCCTTTTTCATGGATCAAAAGTATTTGAATCGAAGTGTTTCAAAAAGCTCAGAGAGAAAAATCCCATGATTTCCTAAAAACTCAAAATCAACATAATGATGAGGAATAATGCCGCAATCATAGAAGTGATTTTTTGCAAGTTCATGTTCCATTGAAAGAAAGAAAATGGACTTGAAAGGTGGGTCTTTTTCAAAGCCAAGAGTAGGTTCAAAATTTTAAAATACCTTTTGTCATCATCTTCATAATGTTTGTCTCCCGGGGCTTCTCCTATTTCTTTTGTGGCTTCACTTCCTTCCGATTATGAGGTAACTAACTCAGGGATGAGTTCTACCTCTTCAATAATTTGTTTGCATTTGTCATTGGGTAGACCTTCCTCCTTGGTTGAGGATTTCTAAAGTGAGGGTTGAGAAGGTTGAGCAGTTGAATGCGATGGTTTAGCAGGTGGTTTTTATTGAATAGTTAGTGCATGTTCAAGTTATAGGGTTTGTGATCTTATGACTTTCAACTTGAGGAGTTTATTTAGCTCAAATCCATGAGTTTTCATTAAATCGGCTAGGCCTTTCAAAAGATCTCCTAGAATTGTTTGGACATAAGCTAATGGAGATGGAGCGGCTGTAACCAGCGGTACCATATATGACATCCTAGATTTTTTATTCTATTTTCAATTGAATAAATCGGGCATTTTATCGATGCGCTTATAGTACTGTTCTCAGAGCTAATCACTCGTGAGGTAACTAAACTATTTTGGGAAGTCATTAAAGGATTTTAAGGCAAATAGACTTGCGAATTCTATTAGAAATCGGCTGCTCGACCGTGCTTATCTACCGAGATCATTATGGCACCGATATAAATAGATTAGAGATCGGAGATTGGTTGGTTCGACTAAGATGCGTGGTTAAACGTGGGTGATCCCACCAAATTGCAAAATTCTCATCGATCGGCACTAGTTTGATTTTTCTATCATTTTGGTATCTTGTGTTCGTATTTGAATCATCGAGATTTTCACGACCACCGAGAGTTGCCAATGTGTCGAAGAGGTTCATAGTGGCTCAAAGAAAATCAACCATGGGTCATTTGTACTAAAAAAGTTTGAAAGCTATCCGGTAACCTAAGTCACGCTAAAATCGTGCCGGATTGAAACTAACCATGAATTTGAATCTGATTTCAGAAATTGAAGGTTATGTCATGTCACAGGTCATTTTAGAAACGTCGAATCAGTCTCAAAAGATTTTTTTTGCAAACTAAGACTTTTTGGAAAAAGTCGTCCTAGGGCTGTTTTTGTCCAGAAAAAGTCAAAGACCGTTTTTGATTACGCAATTCGGATCCAAGTGGGATCAATTGGTGAGGAAAAATACCAAGTGGATCAATGAGGTGTTGGTTGATTTTATAGAGGCCGGTTTGTGTTGAATTAAGAAGGAAATCGAGTCCAATTGAGGGAGAAATCCATGAAATTCGTAACCCCTACCACCTAAGCCTTTTTGGACCATTTCAAAGGTTGTAAATGAGCATTGGTGGCTAATTTCCAACCTAGGAAGGCAGCTGGTGGAGGGAATTGGTCAAGGGACCAATTGGATGAGAATTGAAGCCTTGGTGGCCCCCCTGTGCCCCTTATCTCTCCTCCTTCCTCAGCTAACCGGCCATCACTCATTCCCCTCCTCACTTGCCATTTTCAAACCCCAACAATTGAAGAAGAGCCACCGAAGCCAGCTAGCTATCCCAAACCGCCCACCGCATGATGCCCATTCCCGTTGTCATCCTCACACACTGCCGCTGGCCGTGCATCCCTCGCATCGTTTAGCCGCGTCTCTGCCTCCCTCTCACCTTCACGCCATCCCAGCTTTGGTCTCATGCCTTGTAGAGCCTAGTCAAAGCCGCCTTAGCCGCCGCGAAGCACCACCGGTGGCCGCCGAGTGTCCCTACTGCCTTCGCCAGAATTGCCTCACCAAACCAGCCCTGTTTCCTTTCTTTTGCAGCCAAGAACAGAAGCTAAGTGTGTGGGTTTCCAACGGTCTGCAAGACCCGTTTTGAGGACGTTCCCGACCTCAAAAGCTAGGCCCGCTTTTTGAGCCACATTGTGTCCCCGTCGATTTGAATCGACCAGATCGCGAATCAAGGGAGTTAAAGTCACTAATCCTCGCTTAGTAAGTTAATTATTCTTAAGAGTTGATTAGTTTAAACTAAGCTAGGATTATGTTCATAATTAGAACGGTTTAGTGAATTTAATTAATAACTGATGCATGTTAAGTGGATAGTTAGTGCAATTAGAGCACAGGCAAGTTATAGTATTTAACTAGAGTAGTTCGGTAATTTTCGAGCTCGTCTCGGCTTCCAATTAGGCTTTTTTGGGCCTAAGTCTATTTATTGCATTTATTTAATATCCATAATTATTTATTTATTTTCCAAAAATTAAACCGGGATAGTCGGTGACCGGAATTTCGTGCTCATTACAATGGTACTTTCTGTTTATTTAATTGAGTACCATATTGTGCAATTTGAATGTGAGTAGTGATTATAGGTGATTATTCCAAAAATGGACAACTTTGGTAATTGTCTAGAAAATTGCTCGTTGGGTTGTGATTACCACTAAATCTAGAAAATTGCTCAGTGGGGCCGTGATTACCACTAAATCTAGATTATGCTAGTGGGGCCGTGATTACCACTTAATTTAATTTGTGCTCGTTGGGCCGTGACTAAGAGTTGAAAATGAATAATCGAAATGACCGTGTGATGGTCTCAATGACATGTAATCAACGAAGTCGATTAATCGATGATTTGATCTGAATTCTTGATTTGATTTGATGATATGATTGTCAATATATATTAATTATATTGACCTGCAGGAAGGGACTGAAGCCAATGTAAATCATCTGACTCGTGATTGTGCTTAGGCAGCCCTTGGGGTATATTTTCTTCCTAGTCAGGTCTTAAGGGATTGCACTTATTGAGATATTGTCTCACTAGTTATTGTATAACCATTTCCAAGTCCTTAGAAGTTAGTGGAGGACTATAAGCCCCAAAGTTTAAGAAGGTGGAGATCGAAGATTGGCGAACATGTCTGACTAGAGAGTCGTAGGACAGTTCCTTTTTGTTAAGCCGATATTTTTGTAAACAGCCTGGCATTATATATAAACATGTTTGTTTATAAAAATGCTTGTTTTGGTTGTGATTTGTGGCCTTACTTTCCTATCACATTATTTTATTATTTGGGGATTTATATTTGCTCTCGCATGCATATATTAGAATGAATGGGTCGGCGATGTGTCCTGGGACATCGCTATCTTATCGACCGAGATGGGATTGACAAGAGCTCGGAGGTTCGGAATGTGACACCATAGGTGGTGCAGTGCCTATGTCCTATTATGTAGGCAATCGGGATTCTAGATTTTTTCCTATAGGGGCTTCTTTCTCTGTGGTTGCTAGTAGTGGTGTGCTAGCAATGGTTGACCAACTAGCTTAAGCCACACTCTGAGTTTGATGGCTTCCATCAATTTTTATTATTGGGTGACCTCTTCTTTAGAGGTTTTGGATGTACAACCAGTGGTACGCCAGGATTTCTTTATGACCTTTGAAGAAAGGCAAGCTTTGGATTCCATGGGTTTTGAGTGTAGAGGTATTTGTGTGCAGAGAGTGGGATTTTGAGAAAGTGAATTAGGAGAGATATGAGAGGGTAGGTATGAGCAATGTGAGTGAGAAAGTGAATACTGGCTCTCTATAAATAGGAGTTGTGTATTACACGAAGAGAGAGAGAGAGAGAGAAAATTAATCGTTGTTCCTTCAACGGTAATTTTCTTATCCGTAGTTATTTCGTATTCAAATTCTACTGATTAAACAAGCAGGAAAATTGTGTTTACATATTATTTTACAACAATCTGGACCTAAGCAAGTCCGTAAAAGGCTTTGACCACCAGGAAATTTTGGATAGAGCCGGGGAACCGGGGCTCGAAAAAGATTCCAGCCCCATTGCCTTACCCATCCACGCCTCTTCGAAGGTTAGGGGGCAGCTTGGATCCCCGTGAAGCCGATCCCCCTTGAAACATAGGGGGTGGGTTCAGGGAAATGGAGAGTCCAAAGGAAACGTCCATCTCTAGATAAGGTGTAAATAGTTAGAATGGTAACATACACAATAATTGTAATGGTCACTTTTTTTTTTCAACTAATATAGTAGGTACATACCTGTTGTTTTTGTCGTACCCAATGTTTTTTTGACAAAATTGACACATTACCTAATGTTGTCATCCCAAAGTATTGCATATTCCTAGTTCACTGCATATATAATCGAAGGCTAGCTTGTCCAACGATTTGGTGAAAATATCCGCTAGCTACTGATTTTTATTCTATAAATTGTATATAGATATCACCATTGTTAACATGATCTTTAACAAAGTGATGTCTTACCTCAATGTGTTTTGCTCTTGCATGTAAGATTGGATTCCTGGTTAAATTAATAGCATTGGTGCTACACATAATAAGAATACATTCCTCATCTTTTTTTAAAATCACTTAATTGTTGCTTCATCCAAATAAGTTGAGCTCGACAGCTATTGAGAGCAATATATTTACCTTTAGTGGTTGAGAGAGCAACTGAATTTTGTTTCTTCAAAAACTAAGAAATCAGCATGTTTCCTAACAGTTGACAAGTACTTGATATACTTTTTCTATCTACTTTACAACCTACAAAGTCAGCATCCGAGTATCCAAGCAATATAAAATTTGTATTTTTGGGATATCGGATCCCTAATTTTTGAGTGGATTCAATGTATTAAATAATTCGTTTGACAACTGATAAATGCGATTCTTTTGGATCGAATTGAAATCAAACACATAGACAAGTACTAAATAAAATATCAAGTCTAGATGCTATTAGATACAAAAGTGAACCTATCATACTTCTATATAACTTAGGATCAATAGACTTACCTTTCTCATCTCTATCAAATTTGATAGAGAATGACATGGGTGTCTCGATTTTCTTGCATCCTTCGAGACCAAATTTCTTAACCATTTCTCTTGCGTACTTCTCTTGATGTATGAAGGTACCCTGAGGAGATTCCTTGATTTGAAGTCCGAGAAAAAAAAGTTTAGTTCACCAATCAGGCTCATCTCGAATTCACTCTTTTGCAAAATCTTTGCACAACACGTCATCAATAGCTCTAACAATTATATCATCAACGTTTATTTGAACAATAAGTAAATCTTTACATCTTCTATTGATAAAGAGAGTGGTGTCTATCTTGCCCTTTTTAAATTCATGATCTGTCAAGAAATTACCTAATCTTTCATACCATGTTCTTGGTACTTGCTTTAGTCCATAGAACTTTCTTTCTTGAGACAACGGACATTGCCAGGTCGTCCTGTTTCTTCAAAACCCGGTGGTTGCTCAACAAATACCATTTCTTTGATATAATCATTTAAAAAATGCACTTTTGACATCCATTTGGTATAGTATGAAATCATGAAAGTAGGCATTAGCTAGTAATAAACGTATAACTTCTAATTTAGCAACGGAGGCATAAGTTTCATCAAAATCAATAACTTCCTCATGTAGATAACCTTTAGCAACTAGTCTTACCTTGTTACTTACAACATTACCTATTTTATCAAGTTTGTTTCTAAATATCCACTTGGTTCCTATTACAGTTTGATCCTTGGGCCTTGCAACTAGTTGCCAAACTTCGTTGACTTTGAATTGATGCAATTCCTCTTATATGGCTTCAATCCAACTTTCATCCTTGAGAGCATCTTCAACTTCCTTGAGCTCAAATTAAGATATAAGAGTTAAGGAATTGATCATATCTTTGAGATATGATCTCGTTTTAATTCTGTCATCCACTTTTCTTATAATTTGTTCTTTAGGATGCTGAGTCTTAAATCTCTTATCTTTGGAAGATTGACCTTGATTTGAAAGATCAACTAATGGTTGCGGTTGCTGCTGTTTATGAGCAGCTGGTGTAGATATATATGGCGTCTTCGCAATCATCAATTTGTACTCCCTTTTGATCATTCATGAATTTCGCATATATGGATTCGTCAACTACCTTTAAATATTTGTTAAAGATTTGATAGGCTTTACTTGTAGTTGAGTAGCCAAAAAAGATACCTTCATTAGCTCGTGCATCAAACTTCTCGATGTTGTCATTTGTATTCTTTAAAATGAAACATTTGTATCAAAATACATGGAAGTAGTGCAAAGTAAGTTTTCTTCCTTTGTACATCTCATATGGAGTCTATTCTACCATAGGTCTCAGTAATACTCTATTAAAAATATAACATGCGGTGGCAATGGCTTCAACTCAAGAAATAAGTAGGTGCATGACTTTTGATCAACATTGTCCTATCCATTTCTTGCAGTGATCGATTTCTTCTTTCTACTACCTCATTATGTTGAGGAGTGTAGGTAGTGAAGAAGTTGTGTTCCACTCCATTTTCATCACAATACTCAACAAAGATTTGGTTGTCGAATTCTCCTCCATGGTCAATTCTAATGGTGGTGATGTTGTATCTCTTCTCATTTTGAACTTGTCGAGCAAATTTCTCAAAAGAATAAAATGTCTCATTCTTATGTGATAAGAACATTATCCAAGTGAATCTTGAGTAATCATCCACTATAACCAGACAATATTTCCTTCCCCCTAGACTAGTTATTCATGTTGGTCCAAACAGATTCATATGTAGTAGCTGCAAATATCTATTAGTAGTAATAGCTTTGGTAAATTTAAAAGAGTTTCTCACTTGTTTTCCCAATGTGCATGCATTAAATGTAGTACACTTGTTGTACCGGTAAATCACGAAATGTATCTTGAGATGATTTTTTTGGATTTACTTTGCATTAGTATATCCAAATTTCTTGTGCATTAGATCATGTTCTTTCTTGATAGACATTAAGGGTGCATTTGTTTGTGTTCTTTTTTTTCTTGTCATGAACACAATTTCTATTTTTTTGTTCCGGGGAACAAAAAAAGAACAGAAACGCGTTTGTTTACGTTTTTGTTCCCGAGACTTATTTCTGTTCCGGGGAACAAATTTAAAATAGAAACAAGAAATAAGAAAAACTTGTTTTTTTGTTCCCGGAACACTTCCGAGAAACAATATTTTTCTCTCCAATTTTTTCCTTCTTTTTCTTTTCTTCTTCTTTTTTCTTTGGCCAGTCGTCGGCCTTGGCCATGGCTGGCAACCAACCGTCGAAGGCCGGTGACCTCATCGGAGCGTTGCTGGCCCCGGGTGAGGCTCGGCCTCGCCAGGGGCTAGCGAGCCTCACCATGGCTGGGCAAGGCCACCAGCCCTCATCGGCCGGTCGCCGGTCATGGCCGAGGTCGACAAATGACCAAAAGGAAGAAAAAATAAATTTTAAAAAAAAAAAAGAAAAAAGGAAAAATAAAATAAAAATATTAGAAAATTAAATGAAACAAAAAAAAAATTATACAAGTTTACCAAATGTGTTTATGTTCTTTTTCTATTTCAGGAACATAAATTTTGCACAGTTACCAAACGCATTCTTCTGTTCAAAAATTGTTCCTCGGAACAGAAATAGTTTTTTCTATTTTTGTTACGGGGAACAAGTTTTGAACAGAAACGTTACCAAATGCACCATAAACAATATGATTCCTCAAAGTTGATATAATGTGAGTAGATGTTGTCATATCTATTTCCAGTGAACGTTTGTAATTTGTCCTTGTTGGTGCCTATACACTTACTTTCTTGAACTTTATTTTGTATCCTTTGTTACAAAATTGACTTATACTAAGGAGATTATACTTTAGACTGTGTACAAGTGAAATATCTTCAACAACTAGATTTCTCAACCTAATGTTTCCTTTCCTGATGATTCTTCCTTTATCTTTTCCTCCAAATGTGATTGTGCCTCCATTTATAATTGTAAGCATTACAAACTTGCTATTATCTCCAATCATATGTCCGAAGCACCTGCTGTTCATATACCACTTGTTTTTCTTCAAGATGACCTGAAATCAAAGTAAGTCTCATCTTTTCTTTAGTATTCACATAAGCTTGGGTCCTTTGTGATTAGGTTTTGATTCAGGATCAAGAGACTAGCTAATTTTCATGAATTTCTTATGCTATTTTGGAAGGTCCAATTTGAAATGGTCATATCCTTCACAGTTTGAACACTCAGGAAATTTCTTGTTAGTAGCTTTAGTAAAGTATTTGGCAAAATGAGATTTGTAAAAATGTGCAAGAGGCCTGTGCTTTAATTTGTCTTTTGTTTTTGGAAAATGATTTGTCTCGTCTTAATTTCCTTCACATCCAAGACCATTCTTGTTGTAGTGAGGAATTTGGATAGAGAGAATGTGCTGTAAAGTTTTTGAATTAAAAGAAAATTTGATGCTGATTTTTGAAATTTCATCCTTGACATTCTCATTCTCAACCTGCAGGAGTTTTACTTGATTTATTTGAGAATCAAGTTATTTCTTCAGGTTATCAATAAGAGTTTTGTTTGTGAGGTTTTCAGTGGTAAGATTGTGAAACTCCTTTTTTTAAAGCAGAAATTCTTTTTGAAGCTTTTGCTGTTCTTCAAACATTTCCTTTAAAAAAATCTTATAATTCATTGTACGACAATTCATAATCTTTTATCTCATCTTCTTCTAGTTCAAAGTCAGCCATGACACAAAGATTTGCTTCTTCTTCATCACTTAACTCACATTCGATGTCACTCAATCTTTCAACTTTCAATGCCTTTTTCTTTTTCTTGAATTTCCATTTCTTCTTCTTGATGGATGGACATTCTAGTTTTATGTATCTAGAGTTTCTGCATTCATAGCACGCGATGTCCTTACCTTTGGATTCTTCTTTGTTCTTGTAAGGCTTTTTCTCATCATGATGTTTAGATGATCTTTTTCCTTTGTAATTTCCTATTTTCCTCATGAAGCTTTTAAACTTCTTTGTTAGTAGAACCATGATACATTGATTTTCTTATCTTTGGAGTTACTTTCTTCATTTTGAAGCTCAACTTCATAAGACATGAATGTCCTTATAAGCTTATCCATCGTGATTGGTTGGATCCTCATGGTTTCCTACAGTCAGGTTTTAACAGTACTGCATTCCTTGGGAAGAGCTCATAGTAGTTTGTTTACTTTCTTAGTGTTTGTGTATACTTTCCTTGAAGGGTAAATCCATTCACTATTTCGATAAATCGTGTGAACATTTGAGTTATTGTTTCATCAGACTTCATCTTAAACAACTTTTAGTTCCCAAGCAAGATGTTTAGCTTTTTTTCTTTTATTATTTTTGTTCCTTTAAATGTTAGCATGATGCGCTCCTAGATTTCCTTCGTTGTATCACAATAGGAGATTCTGTTAAACTCAAAAGGTGAGAATGCACAATACTAGAGATGTTTTGTTTTAGCATTAAGATCAGCTCCTTTTCAAGATTCTTCTGTATCGTTGACAACTGTTGCTTCCTGGCCTTCTTGTCGAACAAAAGCTAGTATTTCTGGATTGTTTGTAACTACATCCCATATATCCAAGTCTGCAATTTCAATGTATGACTTCATTCTTTACTTCTAGAGAGGATGAATAGGTTGTTTTCAAACTTTGATGATTTTTCATGAAAATTAGCTAATTGCTAAGTAAAAATCACCTCAACCTGATTTTTAAGTAAACGTCCACTAGTTGTATGGCAATGTATATAAGAAGATGAAAAACTATTAGACATAGAGAATTATAATAGTTCAACTTTATCCTTAAGCCTACGTCCACTTTTCATATTAACAGCCTCAAAACGAGCTAGATTTCACTAACAATCTACTTAAAAACCTACAACTGGCTAGCACTAGTCCTTCACATGATAGATCACACTATTTGGACTCAATTGCTGCTCTTACACTTGTCCACTTAATCCATAACACAATTGTTAAACAGCACAACAATCAAAACAATAAGACAGAATGCTTTTAACTGAAAATAACAATATGTAAGCCACTTGATCTTTTATGTGGTGCACTCTCTTTTGGTTCTTCAATGCCTTCTCTTATATGCCCTTCCTCAATCTATCCATTGAGCATGGTTTAAAGAAGTAGGTGACCATTAGAGAGTTTTATGTTGAGCTACTATCCAGAAAGGTATTGCCCATATAGCTTCTTTCCTAGAACTTCTGCAAACTCACCAAAAATAGCAATTGCTACTATCTTCCCACTATAGTCTATGACTGACCTGTCAATTACTCTAGATACTTCGTTACATGCTTTATTTTGATTCTACTGCTATGCAAGTCCAGATCTTTCAACGGGTTTTAGCTAACTCAATGAACATCATTTGATGTACTTGGTTGTTACATCACAATCAATTTGATATTTTGAACATCATTTGATGTACTTGGTTGTTACATCACAATCAATTTGATCTTTACTATTTCAAAATATATATCATCAGTACCTGATCTTTTTGGTTGACTAGTGCTGTTTGTTATAATATAAGATTTGCAAACTTTTTCCTAATGGATCACGCTATAAATGATGCGTAGTCCTTTAGTCTGAAAATCTACAAACACCATAGTAAGTAATATACTAAGGATAATTTGGGTATCATCAAATTCATTTGAAGATATTCTCTCCAATAATAACCATTATGTTATCCTTAATAGCTGCATAATTAGAGCTCCCAAGTACAAATGTATTCACTTATCGCACGGCTTTCTAGTCAATATGAATTGTTTCTAAGTAAATAAATGTTGAATGTCTTACATTCTTGATAGAGTATTATCAAAGTCATCATGTCAGCGTGAGAGATTATATTACGTTGGTTCGACCATGATGGGGTGTGTTTAAGAGGCATCAGTTCATCTTGATGTGATGTGATTGAAAAGGCATCCTTTGAAGGGATGTGAGTAGTTATTTTTTAAAGAAAGAATAAAAATGATAGCTTTAGAAAATAACCAACTGATGACAATAAAACATTTAGGAAAAGAACACCCTTCCTTTCTCTCTCTCACTCCATCAAAGACGAACAAATAAAAGGTTTCTATTAACTATTTTGATAATACAATCGGCATTAACACTGTGGAACATGAATACTTCTCTCGTGATCATATTTGTGCCAATGTAAAGTCATATCATCCATCATTCGTTGGTGATTCAACATTTATCCCTAGGTAATTTGTTCGTTGTGCATGGAAGAGGTTAATTGTTTCTTCCCGACACTTTTATCCAACAAAGACAAAAAGAAAAGGTACCGATAACGTGCATTAAGTGAGATGAGCATAGTCAAATCTCCTGTCTCAAATTTTCAGGCTCGCAAAAGTAAGGTGACCTCTTGCGTCTTACCCAACTTTTAACTGACTTAGAATATTTTAGTCGCAGCTCTAGGTTTATAGTTGAGCGATAAGAAATGAGTAACCAAATGGTGTTTGGTAAGACATGAATGAACCCTTCTGGAGCGCAAACGCCTTCTCATGAAAGGGTTATTTACGCTTGTCTAACAATCTGTTAAACCCTTGGGGGCCCGCTTGGTCTAGTCGGTAGTGCTTTTAACAAGAATTATGCCTCTGTCGGAGTAGGAGTTGCCACAAGAGATGATGCCCGACCTTGTCGTATTGGGGGTTTCTCAACAATAAAAATAGACAAAAAGAAAAGAACTCCATTGCTAAGTCCAGCCTTGAGGTTGAGATCTGGGTACTCAGACTAGGACTAAAATAACCCATCCAACTTAACCGCTCATTGCTAGATATCATAATAGATGCTAAAGTAGACACTTAAATACTCAGTAATGCTTTTCACAGCTCTACAGAAATAATGCCTATTATATGTACTGGAGGATGCTCCTCAAACCAGTTGGATTCATATCATCATATGTAATGGGGGCACATGCACATCTACAGATGTGCTAGCGGAAAATAGGAAGGTCAAGTCATTGGTTCGCAACAGGTCGGGTTTTTTGTAATGCATCTTTGGTCTTGAATTTGCATTGTTTGTGGTTATGCGATTGTAATCTCTGTTTATTTATGCTGATCATCTTTTCATCATTGTACTATATGAATTATTAGATTAACAGTAGTTGAGGCGTTATGTGTGGAGTTCATAGCTTGCTGTGGCCTAATTCCCTTAAAAAGCACTATGTCTAGGTTGAGTGACAATTTTAACCCAAATTTTTATTTTTCTTTTGTCTCATAAAAAGCACCAAATTTAGGTTTAATCCCAAATCTGCCTAAATTTTTTTGGCCTTGGGAAAAAAAAAAACTCTAATTTTAATTGCTACCTAGATATGGCCTCCATCAAGTTTCCGTCTAATAATGCCGTCATAAACCCATCATGTTATTTCATGTGTGCATCTTCCTCTGCCACCCTCCATGAGCCACTACAGTGGAGAAAATGAGAGGAAAAAAAAGGGAAGAAAAAACAAAGAAGAAAAGAAAGATAACATGAAATGACATGTCAAGGGAGAGAGAGATGTACACATGAAATGATATGTTAGTTCCTTAACGGTATCATTGGACAGAAATTTGAATAACGCCAAATTTGGATACCGGCTGACAAATTGTGCTCCTTTAGAAGACCAAAGAAATTTTCCGGGAATTGGGAATTGACCTAAAATTTGTACCATTTCATAAGGCAAAAACTTTCGGACCAAAATTAGGTCCCAATCTAAAGATAATGCTGTATAAGAGAATTGGATCATTTCTCGTTTAGTTATGGGCCAGTTCAAGCCTCTGTGAGGTGCTGTGTTCGAATAAATAATGGGCCCGCATCCAAGTGTTAAGCTTCCCAATGTTACGGACCCACGGCCCCTTCAACTTCAAGCTGAAAAATACCATTTTTAAGCCAATAAAATGTCTTTCATTAATAATCTGCATGGCTCTCTCAGTCTCTCAACATTTGCCAATATATTTATAAATTTTGTCTTAGGTATGCTCTTGGCAGTGATGAATAAAAGAGAGAAAACATGTAACTTTCCTTTAATTACAAGCTGTACTCAGGTTTTGTTTTGCAATAATGATTTAGCTCATATAATTGATGAAATGAAATTAAAGCGAAGAGTACCAATGACAAAGTTCGCTTCTGAAAGGGAAGTTATTGACGGTATAACCTTTTGTTTCAATTTCTCTAATGAATTTTAAACAACTAGATCCAAAGGCCAACTTTATTTGGTCACACTATGTTTTTGGCACCTCGAGCTTTTGATTCTACATCCATCCTTTGCTTTCTTTCTTTGATATAGTGGATCAGGTGATACCTGAGTCAACTTTCACGTAACTCAACTTATCTCACTATGCAAAATTTTAAGGGCGCATTATATTGGCATGCTATGTTCAGGATTTTATTTCCAAAATATTCCCAACAAAACTTGAGAGAGAAGCAATCTCACTTACCATTTAGGTTAGTAATTTGTTGGTTACATCCATCCTTCGGGTAATGACATTGCAAGTACCTGAACTTTTACCCCTTTTTTTCCAGACAAGTACTTAAAACTTTCTTTTTGTTCAACTTGGTATTTGAACTTTGAAAATATAGCTCTATGTGATACTTCGGTTAAATTGAGTGCCATGTCATGTATTTCAGCTGACATGGCTTGCTTACTCAGCAAAAAAAATATCCACATTGCATGTTAGAAGTAGCAACTCAACATAAAATTAATCAAAAAAATTAATCTTAAGACATTTTTATTTTTTTTATTTTTCACTGTTTTCAATCCGAGGTCATGACCTTAATGAAGGTCATGACCTTCAATCCGAGGTCATGAGACCTCAAATTTGTGATTTCTCAAGTGCGAGGTCTCTTGACCTCAAATTGGAGGTCACAAGCCTAAGATTCGAGGTCTTTACCTCAGCCAGCTATAGAGAGGAGAGAGCAAGAGTGGATGTTGGTGATGGTTATAATATTAAATCATGTATCATCTAACAGTTTAAATTTTTTAAATAATTGGCAATGATCTTATAAAATTTTAAATGGTTTCAGAACTGAAAATCATGATTTCAGATTTTTACAAGCCCTTTATTTGCCACCATCATTATACATTTCTATAGTTAGTCTTAGGCTCCAAATCTAAAGTACGTTGAAGGGGAAGTGTTAGAATATACAAATACTAAATCATGCCTTCATTTAATAATTTCAATTTTCCAAACAATCAATGGTTCCATCAAATTTTACAGTGATAGCTGCCCAGGAGGTTGGCGTTGGTGGTCACATATGTTGGTAAAAGTTCTCTATGGTTGTGGTGATGTGGTGGTTGATCATGGGGGATTGGCGGTTGGCTATGGCGGTGGCTATAAGGGCAGAGGTGGTCATGGTTGTTGTTAGGGGGCAGAGAGAGAGAGAGAGAATTTCAACATAAATGCCAACATAGATACTAACTTTTCAGGTAAGCGCCACATCAGCATATCTAACCGCGTTTGTGTCACATAAGCAATTTTCGCCCATGTAATAAGGGAAGCTAACATTGAGTAACCTTTTACATATTGAAGGACTCACATAAACAAAAAGATTTGATTAGAAAAGGGGGAAAAGAGAAGTTCCTATCCGGATTAATAGAGAAAAAAAAAATGGAACCTACCTTGTCGACGGTACAAAAACAAGAACCTGAAAGGCCAATTTGTCTGACAGTGATTAGCTGTTTTGGGGGATGCGTGGACGGTCAAAGGGATATATGACTTGTGTTGTGACGGGAGAAGTTGTCATGTCCGATTGAGGGATTGATGTCGTGTTAACGTTGTTTTTTTTTTTTCTAGGATTAATAATAGCATATTTTTCTTATGTAAGATCTCTTCTCTTATTTTTTTAATATTCTCTATCGTTCTCTTTTTGTATCCCTAATTTATTGATCCCTCGTTTGACTTTGGCCTTCCAAATCTTCTGATGACGTTATCCGACCTCCCCCATTAGATCCTCTTCCACAGACACCCACAGAATCTCAATGAAAAGCCATCCTTCTTATCCTATAAAGAAAAAATCAAAAAGAGGCATTTATGTCGAGAAATATAAGAAATTATTCTTTTCGACTTCACGGCAATCTGCCCCCACCAGAAGTTTTCGCCTGTCTATCTATTTAGCTCTGATTTTCTGGAAGAACTTTATGTGCATTTGGTAATCTAAGTAGAAGATATATCTTCAAATGGGTTATAGGATCTTCTGAGATTACTTGAGATCACTGAATAATCCTTCTGGGAATATCATATGGAAACCAGTGTGCATTGCTTTGTTTGGGCAATAGAAGACAGTACTTTCAGAAGCTTGATCCCATATATTTGTCTGAGCTCGTCCATGCGATGCTTAAATCTCTTTTCCATGAATCATCATTGAGTTGCACGACATTCAATCAAATAACAATTGACTATAAGAATTGCTTGGGCAACTTGTCCACGTCTCGCCAAATTGAGAGAGAGAGAGAGAGAGAGAGAGAGAGAGAGAGAGAGAGTATTGATAACTAATATTTCCACATATTTCTCTATAGACCACGGTCTGACAAAATATCCCCATCTATCAACCCCCCAACCCAAAGAACCAAAAAGAAAGAGAAAGAGAGAGAGATGCTAACACAAACATAGAAGAAAAGGATTGAATACTAGAAAATTCTACAGCTACATAAGAAGATAATGCTTCTCCTGGTCCTGCTGCTACAGTCCCTACATAACTGAAACTAGAACTAACACTGTTGCTGGGCAAAATATTACACCAAAAAAAAAGGAGGGTAACAATTTAGTCTCTCTAACTAGGGTTATCATCAAACTCCTCTTTTTTGCTCAGCGACTCTTCTTGATCATGTTGGTGATGGATAGAATCAGGGTTTGCTGGCCTTAGTAGGATTTGTTGAGGAAGATGAGCAGAGGTTGAGGTCTGGAATGGTTGTAGCAGCGGCACCATTTGGGTCATTGTTTGATTTGGAGGATTTGGAGAGTTTCTGCTTCAGCTCAGAGAGGAGGACTTGATTCTCCTGGTTCAGAAGCTGGGCTTTCCTCCTCAGCCTCTCGTTCTCCTTCATTATGTAGCAGTTTTGCAGGTAGAGCTTTGAGTTCAGCCTCTCCATTCTTGGCTCTGCAATCAAAACAGAGCAATCTTCAAGTTAGCTGCAACGTATACCGCACAGGATTTAGCTCTGCGAAAGAAAAGTCCCTTCTTTATCTTACATGTTACATGATAAATGCCAAAAGTTCAAAATTCACAATTTCACTTTGACTGTGAATACGACGGTGACTATTTAAACTGACTCTGTAAAGCAGGGGACTCGAGTTTGCATCAGACCAGATGAAAACTATGCACTCCAATTTCATTACCACAAAAAATAAACAAACAGCAAGGATACCCAGATGGAGAAAACTGATTTTCAAGATGCTATCTACATGTCATGTTTGTGATATGGAACCGAAGAGCTGTTTCATCAGAAAGTTCCTTTCCTCCCTAGTACAGAGGAAAGAAAGAATGACTAACGAGACACGCTTCACTGAAAAGCCCAAACGTTCCTGCTTTCATCAGGGCATATCACCCATGAATGGCGACATCAAACATCTCTTTGCGGAAAAGGAAAAAACAAGAAACAGAGGAAAAACTGAAGTTCGATCAGAGAGAGAGAGAGAGAGAGAGAGAGAGAGAGAGAGACGGGTGGGGTGTCGTCTCTTTATGTTTCCGAGAAAGATCGTCACCTTTTCTTGAGGTGGTTAGAGGGAGACAGAGGAAGATTTGTTAGAATCAGCAGTTCCAGTGGGTATAGCAAGGACTTGGAGTTTTGGTTGATGAGAGACAAAATGGAAGGAGGACGCTGCAAACGTATATATAGAGTTTGAAAAGCTGCAGGCCATTATGCAGAGGGAAAAGAAGGATGAACTCATGAACCATGAACATGCCCCTCCCTCCCTCTCTCTCTCTCTCTCTCTCTTTATGTCTTCTTCTTCTGCCTCTCTCTCTCTCTCTCTGTGGTGTTCTGTTCTCTGACAAAACAATCATGGATGTGTAAGCATGGAAGGCGGCCGGTTAGAGGAGAGGATTTAATGGCGGGTTTGGAACGATGATGAGGAATAAGATATGGTGTCATGTGAGTTATGATGGTGGTGGAACTTTCAAACCCACCCCCGAAACACTACCGAACATGATTATAATAAAAATAAACAGTCAAATTTCTGACAAATACGTTTTTTTTTTTTTCAGACATATTGAGCATATTTGTCACAACAGAATTAGAGTATTAGAGTCTATTCACACACATGTATATATCTAAATTTCGTATGTATCTTTTCCTTGTAGCACGATTATTGGGTCCTCATAGAAAAAGTTAAAATTGTGATCAAAAAGTGTAACATTAGACAAATCCAATACTTGGGAAATTATCTCATAATAAGCTCTATGTATGGTTATGCTTCGATATAGTGTTATCTTGTGCACACAAAAGCCTAACACGATTGCTTACGAGTGTCGATAGTTGCCTCTTAAGTAGATGATTTATGGACTAATTAATGCCTAACCCATCAAAAGAAAAAGATTATGTAGGGGTGAAATGTATGCATATGATAATCATCAAAATTGGTTAGTCCATGTGATCTTGTTTTGATTAGATAACTAAGGATCTATTAGTTTCAACAAGTCACAAATATTGTTGTAATTGCATCCGATCCATATAATTATAATATAAATAAAGATTGTACGTATCCACCTCGTCCATGTAATGATAATAATACTTCTAGGAAGGGTATTTTTGGGAGAATAAAGTGAAAATTATGGGAATTCTTGTTGGGTTTTGATAATGAGAAAAGGAAAAAAAAAAAGAGAAAATGATGGTGGGGCTAGGGCCGTCATAAGATTCGCAATGATGGTTTGGATTGGTTCGAACCATCATCACACCCCCCGTTCCTCCTTCTTCACATCAATTACACTCTTTTGTTTTTATTTGCTATTTATGTGTATGACAAAGCAGATAATTTTGGGAGACTTTCCCATTGATTTCTTCCTTATTTAATTTTTATTTTCGCCAGATCTTTCACGTTATTATGTCTTCGTGTTGGGAACTGTTGATAATAATAATGGTCTTCCCCTTGCCATGATTCTTGTTGAAAAATAAAACCGATGGATTTGAAGTTTGATGGACGGAGAGTCCTATTTTTCCGAGAAAATATTTTTGCCTGTGTACCATCTGTTGTTAGGAGAGATACACGAAAGATTTTTCGGGGTTTATTTTGATTTAAAAAATAAATAAAGAGAGAGAGAGAGAGAGAGAGAGAGAGAGAGAGAGAGAGAGAGAGGCTAAATTGAATCTTGAGACTGCCGTGGAGTTGCATGCTATTAGCTATGTTTGGTCGAAAAGACGCTAATGAATATCTCACTGAAGATATAGCAATTATTGTCTTAATATCATGATCCCCACGGAATTAGTTTGAATATAGGCAATTTGGTTTAGTAATGAGCTTATTAAGATTTAGTTCTGCGGAATGATAAATACATTGTAGCTCTAGCATGAGGGTTTACATGGTGAAAAATTAGAGAGACAGTATTGAAGCGGTATATAATATGTCAAACTATCAATGTAGTTTGAAAGAAGATGTAATCGAGGGCTTTAGTTTGAACTTTCGTATGAGCATGATTTTAAGGGACCATCGCTTGACCGGCCCTTCTTATTCATTCACCAATTTATGTCGCGTGTGGTATGAAAATGTAGAATCTAATCAGAAATTGAATTAAATGGTGATTTCCACATCCAATATCCTTGTGTGATGAATTGTAGCGATTGAATGAAATGGAAGTCCTCGTATTTTGTTGTAGGACAAAAGTGTTGTCGAAATAGAATTACATGAAAATTTGTTAACAAAATTTGATTTCCAGCATACTTGTGTAGATGATAACTTTATTACATTAAAATATGTAAAGTCAAATAATTTTGTTTGTGTAGATAGTAAGGGTAAGTATGGTTTCAAGGTAGAATATGAAACTAAAGAACCAGATTGTTTGGAATTTATCCAGTTCCTGATTCTAAAATAGACAAAGTAGGTTTCGAGTTTCAAAAAATGAAGAACCTATTTCGATAGGTTGGGTTTCAGGTTCTAAATAGGTGGAACCTAGTTTTTATATTTTTCTAATCTATGTCTTCACACGATTTTGCGGCATTCCATAACTTTTGATGATAAGTGTATAATTTGAAACCACTAATTTGAATTTTCATTTTATAACTGAGACTTTTAATTTGAGAATGTTTCATATTTGATATGTCTAAATATAAGTTGCGGTCAATGGATTAGTGGTAAGTGGTAATCATCAAATATGATAATTTATTGCAATTATTCAATTAATAACATAAGTGGAACTTGGGTACAACTTGGAACCAACCTTGAAACTTTTGACTAAAGTATGCGAAGTAGATTGTGGGTTCCAAAAAATAATAAACTTATTTCAATAGATAGGTTTTAGGTTCCAAATGGAACCTGTATAAAATCTAAAACTACTCACCCCTCGTAGACAGTATCTTAATCAATATTTTAAAACATAATTTGGAATTGCTAATAATTCAGCAATAATCATAATGCTCATTATTTATAATGTAGTGACAATAATTTGAAATTATCCTTTATTAATTATAAGTTATTCTTAGTTATAATATAATTATTTGAAATCAATCATATAATTTATGATCTATCAACTATTATTTAGAATATTTAAAATGAAATAAAATGAATTTATTTTCGTATAGTTTATTTATTAACATTTCCTAATTTTAATTTACAATAATTATTCAATATTAATCATATTATTGATTGCAGGTTACTAAATATTATTTTGAATTGTTGTATTTATTAGTATCTTCCGTCAAGAGGTGGAATGGGCATTCCATCCAATTCCAACCAAACACTAGGTTAGATTAACAATTTAATACTTTGTGCATGTAAATATAAACACACGCGCCCATACTGACATCCTTTCAATTTCGGGGTAAACTTCCAAAGCCAAGTGATTAACACTAGGTGATTTTTTGTGGCTGAGATGTGCTTTTCCCTTTTTCCCCCTCTTTTGACCCTTCCTTTTATGGAAAATTATTTGAATTTCTCAAAAACAATGGGTGACGGTGTTCAAATTCTCAAATAACCTCCCAATGGAGCTTATCGATAGAAAATGTAAAGAAGATTTTACACCAGCGATCTCATCCACCCTTCATTTGAAAGTTGGCGAGAGATTCGATGGTTTAAATACCTTAAACCAAAAGTCAATAACGCCTCTTGTGTTAAATACGTTTTACAACCATTGTATGCTAGAATTAACCTTCTTTTATCATCTTCTCCCTATATATAGATGTTATCTCCGCTTCCACGCACAACAAGCTGGCCCACCCTCATTGCCTTATCGTCATCTTATCTCTGTAGCTAGGATTTGGACTTCGGTCTTCGGAGAAATTCACCCAAAACTAACAGTCCATTTGATCGAACTAATGGAAGAAGGCCGTAATAACAATAGTTATTGCGCTGCAGCGTTATAGAGTTGTAATGATCCTATGCTATTTGGTTTAAGTAAATGTTATAAGCTGTTCAGTTTCATGAATAGCATATGTAATATGAGAAGAAAGCATAAGAATTGCCACAATACCCTCGAAATCATAATTATATAGAATATAATAATTATCACTTTAAGAATCAATCGTGAGTTTAATTTTGTATGTATTATCAAGCATTTATTTATTTTTGATAACTTGTTTACAACTAAAATCAAAAGTTAGTCGTATCATACGCAACTAATTCAAAAAAAAAAATCCTTTTGTAATTATCACTTTCATAACCAATCGTAAGTGCAGTACCCCCCCCCCCCCAAAAAAAAAAAACACACACACACACGTGCACACACAGATATAGATCAAGGTATTGCAATTTAGTAAACAAAAATTTTTTTATTAGTTAAAATTAACTAATTATTAGGGTGAAAGGTAACCATATAATATGTGATAAATTAATAATAGTTTTAAAACGATTTCTGCATTAATTAAAATAATTAATATTATATTACAGATATTGATAAGCATACTTAATATTTTATGAATAATCTTTAATAGAATGAACAATTAGATTTTATCAAATTAACATAGTCTATATCATGATTATATATTTAATATTTAATATTTTGTTTATGATTATAATTGATAATGACATTATTCATCAAATATGTGACTATAATCATAACTGGTAATATCATTATATAAATAATAGAAACAAATTTCGTTTTAAGTAATATATATTTCAATTACATAATACCATCTAATATTGGTAGAGGGAACGGGAGAAAAGAGATGAAGGTACTTCATGAACTACAACTAGATAATAATTGCTATTACACAGTGCCATGTCTAACTAGTAGGAAACAAACTTTTGTAAGGGGCTTCCAGCAATAGTTTATTAACTAGACAATAATTGCTATTACACTGGAGAGGGTAGCGTACTAGTCATTATAGTTTTGACCGCAATGGGAATTTGTTGTAATGAATATCAATGCAAGTAAACACTTTAATGGACATATAATGTATTAGTTATTATTGCAACTAAAAATATTGTTAGGTGAAAAAGTGAACAGTGAAAAAACGAATGTTTTTGTCGAATGCTAACGGGACGACCAAGGTGCAATGTCCATCCAACAGGATCTCTTTGCTACCTAATGCATAAAATGACCATAAATACCCTCTTAGAGTGCCTCATCCTTTCCACCAATTGATGCTCTTTTGAATTTACGTTATTGCAATTATAGTGATTGGTTGTACATGAGAAACCATACAATGGCCAGACGTTTTGGCACATGTATAAGGGGGTGGTGAGTGAAATAATGGGGTGAGGGGTTGGATGATGAGGTAGGGTTGGACCAACCTCAAGGGTCATGAGTAGCTTCTTAACGTGAAACATCATGGCTCACACAAACGGTCGTTTGTCTTTGTCTTCTTTGTCGCTCTCTTTTCTTCTCTTTTTTTAATCATATGAGATTGTCAAAATATATATATTTAATCATATAGATTGTCAAAATATATATATATATCGTTTTAAAAAAGTGAATTCTTTTGGTTAGCTGGTTCATGTGCTTCCTTGTATGGGACTTGTGCTTGCACGGATGTAAGTATTTGTCCCTTCATATTCATTTGGAGAAATGAAATTTTAAATTTATTACATGGATGTCAATTTGATCATAAATTTTTTAATTTTATAAATTTGGTCATAAAATTTTGCACAAAATTCCAAATCAATCCTTTTTATGATTGTCACTAGAATTGTTGATATTGCAGCGTCTCATATGAAATGTCTAGTAATGACTAGATTTCAATGTCAACGGTTTTTTGTGAAAATTAACGGAAATGAATATATTAGAATTTCGCAAAAAGATTTAGGATTAAATCGATAAAATTAAAAAGTTTTATGATTGAAAACATCCACACAATTGATTTAGAGCTGATTGTTTAAGTTCCCTTTTTTTCTCATCCAAAGACATTATATACATACATACATGGTATGTATATATGCATCATCGTCCCTTGTGCACGTGTTGATAATCAACTTTGCTTTGAAAATGCTAACATTTTTATTTAAAGAATGTTATTTTCCTAAAATGCGTTCCATTTCGATTTTAAAAATGCTTTAGTGTTTGCTCTCACCATCTTTAGTGGTCTTGCCTGTTTGGTTCAACTTTGGGGAAATGTCTTTGCATTTTCCCAAGTATTTTTGAATGAATGGGCATTTGGTAAAGGCAAGAGTATTTGGATAGTCATTTTTTGTGTATATTTTACAGAACTTTTTGGTGAAAAAAACCACCGTACTAAATGGCGCTGCTGGTTTCGGGTTTTCTCCCCCTCCTTCACGAAAGGAAGAAGTTCGAATTCCCAGCACATCGCAAGTGGACTTACCCGCTTCACGGGGGTGGTGAATTCCTCCGTGGGCCCTAGGGTTTGCCCGCTGGCTGTTGGCTTACGGGTTTCGTTGGGTCATTAAAAAAAAAAAAAACTTTAAGGTGAAAAGAAAGAGGGAAAAAAGAAAAGAAAAGAAAAAAGGGAGGAGGAGATGCAGCTGCGTCGAAGAGGGGAAAATCGTGGGGGAGGAGACTCGACGATGGTGCTGGTTGTGGTGGGGGAGGCAGTTGGTGGTGGTGGTGCTAGTGCTGGTGAGGAGGCGGCTTGCCTAAGGTTGTTGACCTTCGGCGACACCTTGGGTCGCACAACTCAGCCGCCTATGTCGCACCAACCTCAGGTGTTGCTTGGGTCGCCTGAGGTCACGCGACCTTAGGCGGCGGCACTTGGGTTGCCTAACCTTAGATTAGGCTTCTCGGTGGCCATAAAATTGAACCAAATGCCTAAGGGCGCGTTTGGTAACGATTCGTTCAGGAGCCGATTCGATAAGAACCGATTCTTTTGATTCGTTCCGGAACCGATTCGAGTAAAAACACGTGTTTGGTAACTGTTCAAAATTTTTGATTCTGGAATAGAATTGCGTTTGGTACCGTATTAATTGATTCTGTTCCAAATTAATTTCTTTTGATTTTTAAATAAATTTTAAATAATTTCTTTTGATTTTTAAATAAATTTTAAATAATTTCTTTACTTTTTTACTCTTTTCTTTTCTTTTTTCCTTTTTTTTTTTTTTTTTTTTTCTCCTTTTTTCCTATTCTTCTTCTTCTTCATTTGGCCGGTCGCCGGACCGGCGACCGCGGCGACGAGGGCCGGCGACGCTCACCGGAGCGCGCCCGCCCTCGGCGAGGTCGGCCGACGAAGGCCGAGCCTCGGCCGGGCGGGCGGCGAGGCTCGCCCGGCCCGCCGAGGCTCGGCCTCGCCCAGATCTGGGCGAGGCCGAGCCTCGCCGGCGGGCTGGCCGGCCTCGCCCGGCCTCGGCGAGGCCGGCCTTGGCCACCGGCGGGGCCGGGCAAGCCTCGCCGATGGCCGAGCGAGCCTCGCCCGGCCGGCGAGGCTTGCCCGGCCCGTCGGTGGCCGGGTCGGCCTCGCCGGTCTTGCCGGGCGAGGCCGGCTGGCCACCGGCGAGGCCGGGCCTCGCCAGTCGGGCGAGGCCGAGCCTCGCCGGCGGCCGGGCTTGCCTCCGCGAGCTCGCCGGACCTCGCCCGGCTCGGCGAGCCTCCGGCGATCTCGCGGACCGGGCGGCCGGGCGGACCGGCGACCGCGGCGGGGCGGCGGCGGCGGCAGCGGCGGGCGGACGGCGGCGGGCGATGGCGAATGGCAACCGAGATGTTGAAAGAGAAGAACAAGGTTTTACCGTTTTGATTCTTTTTTCTGATTCTCGGACGAGAATCAAATTTTTTTTTATTCTCAAATCTTGTCCAAAATTGTTCCCGGGAACAAATTTGTTCCCGGGAACAAAAAATTTACCAAACGCGATTCTCGTCCCAAAGCGATTCGGGAACAAAAAATCGAACCGCGGCACTGTTGGGCAAGTTGCCAAAATGCCTAATATTTTTCCCAATGGTCTTTGGGGACTTAAAGCTTCTTAGGAATGCGGAACCAAACAGGACTAGGCCATTTAAAAATTGTTGACAAGACCCATATTTCGGAAAATTGTTGATAAGACCCATATTTATATAGTGTTTTCAATTTTGATCAACAAATATCTCTCAATTGTTAAACCATTTAGTGTCTTTTTATTAATAGGAGGGAGTAGAAGTGTGAAAAATAAATAAAAATAAATTTTGTAACAAGAATATTAATTTATCTAAAAAATGGATGGTATATTTTTATGGTTTGATTTTTTTTTTTTTTTTTTTTGCTTTTGAGTTGTGCTTCTATAAATGTAGTCAGGTTAGTAAATTAGTAAAAAGCGTGCATAACATATTTAGATCTCAAATTACCTCAGTACAAAAGGTGGTCAATTGCAAACTTCAATACATTGATTATTAAGTCCGTTCTACCTGATTCCATTCGTCCAAATGGCGTCAAGAATGAAACTGCCTATTTAATTCCCTTTGCACTCACTTCATTCTCGATAATTGTAGGAGGTGTTGACTCAAAAGAGAGTTAATATCACAAGCAATCCTCAAATTGATAAACTCGTGTCACATTTACTTAATTAATTTTTATATCGATACATCCATGACACGCTTACTCTCAACTAAATTTCATGTTATAAAAAATTCCAAATTAATATACTTGTCCATCTAATATAGCTTCTATTCAAATTCAGTTAAATTGTGACATGAAAGCACACATGACAACAACACAACTTGAGTGGTTGGCATGTGACATTAATCCAATGTAAAAATTCAACATATATGGCTCCTAAATGACATCGTTTTGAGGAAGTCAAATCTAAAGAAAATGAATTGAGATTGAGAAATATACTAATTTTTTTCTCTAAAAATTCCCTCATGTTTCGAAGATTTGCCAAAATCCTTAATTTGCCCAAATTTCCCTATAATTTTGGCACATTTGTCACTGGTATATCATTTTTGTTGTAATCCAAAAATTAATTGGGTAAATTTAGCACATGTGTATCCATTTAGTATTTTTCATGACACCAAAATTAATCTGAGAGCAAACGTGCCACTAGTTTATCAGTTTGAGTTTTTTGGGATACCAATTCTAAAATAAATTAGAATGACTATCGTGTTTTAAAACTAAATGCCAACAATTAATGTGCTTGAGATGTAGTACAGTTTTAAGGATAGCATTAATGCATTCACGGATATACTATGGTAAAATTTGAAAAAAAAAATGAGATTATATCAAACACCCAAAAATAATTATACCAACTCTATTAATTTGAGATAAATTCATGCACATCAATCATCTGTCATTACATGTAATTCGAAAGGCAAATCAAACAGTAAGCAACTTACAGTTCACAGAAATCTCCCATACTCACTCTGTTTAACAAGTGAGATTACACAACTCTCTCTTTCACATATTAATCTTTATTTGAAACAATGGAATACCTTTAAGAAAATTACAAGCATCGATTATAAGTTTGAGAAAAAGAGGAGTATGAGGTCCGGGTTGAATGATAGGGGACGGTACAGTCCTTCCTCAGAGGGAAGGAAGAGGAATAATTGTCCCTGCCTAGTAATAATAATAATCCTTCAATAGCCCTAGCATACAGAAGTTGAATTTGCTTTAATTTCTGCCATATCTCGAATACTAGTTCCCACAAGAAATCTCAATCGGGCATCATGATTTCTTTCCTCTTTCCCTCCTTAAATGCACGGTCAATCTATCATCCAGCTCAATAAATAGTAAATAAATATATATAAAAAAAAAAACAAATTTGGTGATGCCGCACATCATCATCATCACTCACCATCGATAGCCTAGAAATGCAATAATCTATGTAGGGTGATGGGGTCATGCATGCCCTAATGACCCTTCATCTAATCATGCCAAAGAGGAAGAACGAGATCTAGAGAGGGGAGAGAGAAAGAGAGATGATTGCATCACCCCGAGGGCAAGAAGATTTCTAGTTGACCCGCGAGATCTGATTGGACAGCCTTTTCCATATGGGTCAAGATATGACTTTCGTGAAAGAAAATAAAAGATGTGAATTTCATTTTATCTTCTCTTCGATGTTAGGTTTTTGGAGTTTTGTTAGTTTGTCCGAACGTCCTTGAAGTAGTTTTTCCTACTTCTTACTTTCCTTCCACAGATTTGAAAATAAAGGGACTTTAAAAGTTTAAAAATTTTGAAAAATTATCTATGTTTCAGAGGTACTTTTGATATTTCGTGTTGAATAAAAGGCAAGTTATAAGAATAGAAAAAAAAAATGATAAATGAAAGTCACTCATTATATAGAGAGTTAATCTTTTATTTAACACCGAACACTTATTAGTTTACAAAGGTCAAATTATTAAAAAGTTTAAAGTCACCATTGTAAAATAATTTTTTATTAGGGACAACATAAAATAAGTTTTAAGTTGAGATAAATATCTCTTTCGTTCGTAGAATCCATTTATACTATTTTAATAACATGAATATATTTTAGCAATCATCTATAGTTACTGTTCACACGAGTTGCTTGGTGCACGTTGCTTGTGCAAAAGATATTTTCCATTAGATAGTAATATTAAAAATCTTTAATCGTATTGAATTGGGATATTTGATTTTTTTTTCTTATAGATATTAGAGATCGCCAATGACAATGATTTCAATTTTTACCTAGTGCAATTGTAATATGACATTATTTCTTCTACAACATACAAAAGGGTTTTGCCTAATTAGTTTTTTCTTTTCTCGAATTTGTTCAGTTAGTTTGGATATAGGTAGTGTGGCTAAAGTTTGTAAGTTTTTATTTATTTTTTCCCCACTAATGATGTGTTTGCAATTATAGCTTTTTTAAACTTTTTCCACCACGGATGATGAATCTGTAATCCAATTGGCAGCGTCATTAGTTGCGGGGCTCCACACTTTTACAGACAATGGATTTTTACCTTACATCTTTTTCTACTCCTTTATCTATTGTAATTAATTAATTAATTTTTTTTGGGCATTTACCTTTTAACCAGCCAAAAGCCAGAAGCATGACCTCACAAGTACCAGCAACCGTTCAAACCCCCTTCTTTTTCTTTGTTTTTGTTTTTTTTTTCTTTTTTGTTTTTCTGAGGTCACTTAATCATTCCTCATAATTACCGTCCTCCTGCATGGATAATGATGAGTTTGGCTCCCGCATTATGACTGCGAAGTGAACTGCATGAGCCACTTTTACACGTGAGCTTCGGGTTGACAAATTGGCGATCCCACGGGACCACACGTGTGAACAGCCCCTCCCTTTTGCTTCATACGTTGCAACTCTTTTAAAAACGCGTGGGGTAACTGTGTGGGGAAGGAAAAATGAATAGTTATGGTAATGAGAAGTTATTAATCATATCTTCTAATAAGATAACAACATGATATATTTTATTATTTTCATATGATGTTCATTTAAATATCATAATTTTATTCTTGACTACTTGAATACTGTAACTTTGGAAATATGACATTGTGCTTTGTCCTATTTTCGACACTTATGATGAACGTTTAAAAAAGAAGAAGTTATGACACTCGAGTCAAGTGATTGATTAAAAAATTTATGGTACTTAAGTGAATGACATAAAATGTTATGACACTCAAGAGATTGAAAAAAGAAATTATGACACTTAAGTGAGTGTCGTTTAAAAGTTAAATCACTTATGGTATACTTTTTTAATGCTTAAAAAAAATTCACTTATATATTATATAGTTTTCTCCTATTTTAAGGAGACATTTTCTATTCTAACCTAGTTACAACTATAAATGATTCTTAGATTGCAAGCGAATGTAAATAAATGCGTAACTAGAAGATATTTGACGAAACAAATATAATTTATCAACCTCATGCCTCATTCCATAGAAACAAGAGTGAAATACCATTTTTTGGAATAAAATAATTCAACACAGGAATAGTGAAGATAAATGTAGTAAATATAATAAGTAAAACATTTCATCTTAATTAAAGTACAAAAAAGAAAACATCAATAATAACTCAAAGAATAAACATGAATCATAGAAGGTCCAACGTGGAACCATGGAAATGGAAGCTTTTGGGTTTCCCACTAGATAAGTCTAGTTCAGTTGATTTAGGAACAAAGGAAGCTTTTGCTGGGCATTCCTTTTCGTTTCCATTTAGATACGAAACACTGGACAAGAACGGGTCCTACAGAATCATGGAACGAACAAGTTGGGAGGATGTGCACGCAGTTGTCCCTCCAAGCTTTTCTAGGACAAAAACATAGGAAAAGCTGCAATCTAAGGGGGGGAAAGCGTCCATCTTTTTGTCAAAATTAGAGAGGAGTTCGATTAGCTCATGCTTTTGCAAGCCCTCTTTTGACATTTGGAGAAACATCTGGTGGGTCACATGCTTTTATGAAGACTTAGCAGGTCCACGGTTTGTGCTTTTTGGTTGGCACTACTGACAGTAGTTCGATGATACAAAGGTATGGACTAATAGTTTATAGCAATGATATGAATAAAGTTCAACTAATCACATTTGCCTTTTTTGCTTTCTAATTGAACCAAATGCTTAGCAAGGAAGCAAGGCGTCACTAAGCGAGGTTATGAAATTAAAAACCTACAAGCTTTGTGTACGTAGAAGTTCCCTCCAGTTAAAAACGACAGGATAAACTAGTCATAAACTTTTTTTTTTTTTTTTATGAAATAGACTCCTAAACATCTTAATTGAACCAATATAGTCACAAACTTTTGAAAGAAAGTGCAATCAAGTCCTCTCAACCAAGTATGGCTTGATTTTTCATATGTGACAGCTTAGTCATCATTGACTATCCTACTTGTGTCGAAAATGTCGTGATGTGGCTTGAAATAAGAGCGATTGATTCTCGATCCAGTTCGTTTCCATCCCGAAACTAGGGATCAAATCAGAGGTCCTTGGAATTGGACTAATTGGTCTGGTTTGGTTCCTAGGTGATCTAGTGGAACCTATCGTGGGGCAAAAGGGACAAACCAAAAGAGGAGAGAAGGCATGTGTGAGACATTTGAAAAAAAAAAAAAAAATCAATATGGGAAATCCGATTTGGTCCAGTTTGGGCGTTTCCTAATTCAATTGGTTCGTCTTGCTTATTCCTCCCTTGAAATTAGGTAAAATGACGTTATCTTATGGAGAAAAATGACTTTGTTTCGTGATCGATGAATATAAGCCTGGAAAGCCCCAAAACATCTCCCATTTGCAAACTTGCAAGAATAATTCCAAAGAATTATAGGAATAATAAAGTTATTAGGTGACATGTGCAAGGTGACTGGTCCATGTGTGTTAACCAGTAGGTGAGATTTTGGGATTCGGTTATGTAAGGGACGAATTAGCATCCCACAACTCTCTTGAAGCCATAATTCATGTTAATTTTGAATTTTCCTTAATTCATTTGAGAAAAGAAAGCGTTTGAAAAATTAAATTAAATCAGTTCGCAAATCAATCGGAAAAATTGCATAACCTTGTCTCCCTTGACCCAATCGTGTGTGAATCTAATTAGATGTGATATGGTGATTTAATATGCAATGATTCAATATGACATGTATGTATGACATGAACTTTGATTATGATATGTGCAAATGACATGCAATATAATGTGATAAGCAATTATGACTTGCATGAATAATATGTAAAACGATTGAACTATGACATATAGTAAGATGCATTTTGCCGTGGTAATTTGATAAGATGTGTGTGAACAAAATGCATGAGTGAAATTTTAGAAATCCGTAAGCAGTTATGTCTGGAATTTAGTTTTGAATGATGAAACGATATTTATTCACATGCACGAGGCCTTAGTTTACGGCCTAGAACCAGTGATGCCTATTGGTCCTTGACCTCCAATCACGCTACACCATAACCTGTCCTATGCAGAAACCCAACCCCTTTTGGTATTGCGTCCTAAGGGTTGGCTCGAGTAGGACTGATCTACTCTAGCCCTTCATGTATCAAACACCTTACATCTACCTTCAACATGTGAATGTCCTACAACTGTCTGGCCCAAAAAAAATAAAAAATAAATAAACACAAGAATATGCTCATTCCTGATGCCGTCTGCGAAAGTCATCTTTGTCCCCTCAAGAGAATAGAAACCCCTACTGTATTAATAAAGACTTTAACGTTAACAAGCGTATCCTGAGCTAGAAGGCCAGCAGACTGAACAGATACGGCCCAAATCAAGGAAACAGATAGTTGCCTTTACCCATTTGAAGTCGGGCCTTATTGAAGAGCTAATGAGCTTAAATGAAATATTCTCCTATGTTGGGCCGGGACGAAAAGAGCCCCACTAGAGCACTTCATCGCAAGACGGTAAAACCTACGGGTGCCCCCCCCCCCCCAAAAAAAAAAAAAAAAAAAAAAAAAAAAAGGCCCAAGAAATTTCGAGAACAAACATTTATTTAGCAAACTGCGAAAGTTCTTACCTGCGATGAAAATAATTATAGGAGTTAGAGGTGGTAATTTAACACTTCCAGTTCGCGTCGTAAAGGTATTCTTGTATTCTTACCGTTGGATTATCAAAGATTCGTTTACTGTTGATTGATAAAATTATCTAAGTCATCTAATTGAAATTTATCAACTGTTGCACCAGGCAAGGCAACTTTAAAGGTACCAACCCATGAGACTCTCTAATGATGTACATTTGTGATTTTCTAAAGAGAAAAAGTCACAAAAAACCCCAAACTTTATTAAATGTGACAAATTTACCGTAAACTTTTTTTTTATAACATAAAAGACCCAAAAAAAAAAATTACCAACTGTGACATATTTAATCCAATTTTTTTTCGTTATGCAAAAAATCCAAAACTTATACTTTCATGACACATTTATCCTAAACTATAGAGCATTTTTAACTTTTATTTTTATTTTTCTATTTTTTCATTTGCTTTTCTTTTTTCCATTTTTTTTCTCTCCTATCTTCTCTCTGCTAGCCATTGCGGAAGGAAGCTAGACTAAGGCAAAGGCCACCCTTGTCGGTGTCGGGTGAGAGAGGCCCTCCCCTAAGTCCGTAAGTCGGATGAGGACAATTCTTACCAGATTCAACAAGGGTTGCCTTCGCCCGACGTTGGCGAGGGCTGCCCTCGCCCGATGTTGGTGAGGGCGGTCCTAGCTTGCGTCTAGCTTCCCTCCACTAGCCACACGGAGGGAAGAGAAAAGAAAAAAAAATGAAAAAAAAAGAAAAGAAGAAGGAAAAAAAAAAAAAAATAATAAAAAAATGAAAATGCTTTTTAGTCATAGAGTTGGGATAAATGTGTCATAATTGATAAATTTTAAGATTTTTTATATTATAAAAAATTTGAGATAAATTTACCACGTTAGATAAAATTGAGAATGTTGGATGACTTTTTACCCTCTCTAGATAGGAATGAAATGGTACGTTTTGAGGAAGGACAGGACCCCGTCCCTCCATGTCCAACCTCCATTCCTCGCGACCCTTCTCATCACCCCATCGTACTTTCGGATCGAAATGAGGAACGCGAGTAGCACGTGGCAAGTGAGGATTTGCCCGTGATGGATTTGGGCCTGCACTTTATTGATTGGACTTGATCCCCTGCTTATACTAGCTAAATAGGAACAAATATATGAGTTGAATTTGTTGGATGAAGTAATTCGAATTTACGGACAAAAATAAGGGGAGAAAAAATGGAATTCGAGTTTATGGAGAATAAAAACGAAAAATAATTCATTCAAATTCCACTAACTACTTAAAAACTATTAGGGCCATTTACATAAACCAAATGCCTGAATTTAATATGTTCATGGGATTTATAAGATGTACCATGAAAATTTTAGTAGTTGAGCATTGAAGTTGATATTGCTGAATAATTAAAAATAAAAAGTAGAATTGGAGACCGACAAATTTACCACCATGAATTACTGATGTAACACAACCCCACCTTAAACGGAATTAGTTGGACATTATGAGGATTTGAATCGGCTATGTTTGGAAAGGGAGGAAAAGTGGGGAAAACGGATATTTGCGTATGAACTCTTAAAAATTTTTCTTTGTGAGATAAGGGAAAATTTAGAAAAGAAGATTAATCCAAAATACTAAATATTTGGGTCAAAATGCTATTGCGTCTTAAAATTTTTTATACCCCATTAATTTTTTTTTTCTTGATGATTTTTTACCCAATCTTATTAACATGGCGTTGACAAGACGTCAAACTGCTGCTGAATCCATGGGCAGGCAAGAGACAACCTGGCGAACTGAAACATCGAGAAGCTTACATGGAGCTAACACGATGCGAGAAAATATTGGATGTAATTGTGATGCCACATTAATTTTGCGAAAGTCCATTTAACAAGACGTACATGTTGCTCATTGGACTCTGCCTGTCCCCTTTCTTCAAGAACTCTCTACCTCCCTCCAGACTCCCTCACTGGCCTTTGCCACCGCCTACACCTCCCACGGCCACACCCAACATATCACCGAAAATATTTGGCTAAGCTGTCCACGTCAGCAGTTTGTTTGCCCTTTCATTTCACTTTTTCCTCTTCCCAAAAAAGAAAGTCACAAGTTTCCTTTCCATTTTCTGCGGACTGAAGCAGGACAGGATCGTTTCCTTCTCTCTCGCGAAAGCCTGACCCTAAAAATTGACCTCCATAGATATCCAGCTCATATTCCTCTCTTCTTCCGCATCAGTTTAAGATGTTGCCCAACGCTATCGGGGGAGAAATGGGCAAGGAAGTGAAAATGAACGAATACAACGACCCCCTCGACGAGGATGGCGTCGGGGAGTGAGGTAGTAGCGGCGGTGGTGGTGGCAAAGGACGAGATGAAGGCTAGTAAAGTAGTCAGGAATGATAGGAAGTCCTGTGAGTATAAAGCAGAGCGTCATTGGTGAGTGTGGTTGAGAAGCTCGGAGAGAAGGGGACTCGCCATTAGTGGGAATTAATTGGGTTCTCAAATAGTTTTGGATCACCACTTTGGTATTAAAAAGATAACGGAAAATTCCAAAGAGGCACCCGAAGTGCTCACATTTTTTCAAATAAGAATTTGAAGTTAACATTATTTTAAATAGGGGTCTAAAGTGGCCAAATCGTCTCAAATAAGAACTTTTGGTTGGCCGGTGATTATTCTAGCTATTGAAGAGCGGTTATTTTAATCAAAAAAATTATGAGCGTATTTTTTAATTTTTTGATTAATCTTTTTTTTTTTTTTTTTTTTTCTTTTTTCTTCTTCCCTCCATTGGCCATGGAGGAGGTTGCCGGACTTAAGAGAGGAACGGCAGCATTCCTTGCTTGCCTAGGCAAGGGCAACCCTTTGTGAGGGCATTTCTCACTAAATTTGGCCCTCTTGGTGTGGTAAGGGCTGCCCTTGCCAGCGTTGGGCGAGGGTTGCCCTCACTTGGGTAGGTAAGGAATGCCTTTGCTAGCGTGGGCAAGGGTCACCCTTGCTTGCCTAGCCTAGATGAGGTGACCTTCACTTGACGTTAGCGAGGGCAGCGCTCACTCAATGCACCCAGGTGAGGGCTAACCTTGCTCGACACTACCTAGTGAGGGCGAGGGCAACCTCGCTTGAGGCCGACAACCTCCACCATGGCCTGCGAAGAAAGAAGAGAAAAGAAAACAAAGAAAAAGAAAAAGAAAAGATAAGAGAAAGGAAAAAAAAAAGAAACATATTTAAACATTTAAAATACTAAAATGCCTTTCGACTAGCAAAGTTAGATTTTTTTTCTAAAGATTGATATGATTACTACAGGTTCCACGATGATTTAGCCACTTTGTGTTTTCATTTGCAGTAAAATTTACTTAGGTCCTTATTGAGAAAATAAGAGTATTTCAAACTCTTATTTGGAATTTTTTCAAAGATCATTCCGATATTTATTTTTTGATAACTTCTTTTTGTGAAAATGCACGTTAAGTTTCCATATCATTCTGGGGTGACTTTGTCATTATGAGCTTCTGTTGTGCTGATTATGTGAGGGGAGAGAAAGGGGAGAGAGAGAGAGAGGATTTCTCCTCGCCAACCAACGTAACAAGAACGGTAGCTGCATTCTTCGTCCTTTGAGTCTTCTTTGACTGGCTATTTACATACAAGTATAAAAATGGTTCTTCATACCCCCACATCTCAGAAGCCCTCCAATCTCGTTCCTTGGCCAACAGAGACTCGAATAGTATCCTACAACGACCGAAAGAATAGAAAATTGCCCGTTTTTCAACTTTCGTTTTTGTGTTGAACAGTCATGAACGGTTCATGGACAAGCCATTTAACAGTGCGAACCTTGTACCTGCTGTTCCTGGGTCAGCTGGCCTCCTTTGCACTCGCACTATCGAGCTTCACTTCCTCTCTCATTGCTGATCTCGGTAACTTTGGTGTCTTGGTTTTCTTTCATATTCCCCCATCAGATGTAAATACTAAATTGCCACATTTCGGTCCTCGGACATGTCCATGGAAAAGTCCTACACTTTTGGGTCATTATGCAATTGAGTCGCATACGTTTAGCTCTGGTCAATCAAGTCTTGAACGGCCAAATCAAGGCCTACAGTCGATTTTCAAATTGGAAAATGAGAGCTGGCTCATTTAATTATGGTGAGCCAGCATATGAATGTTCCGTAGGTGGCGACTTTAGCCTGTGATTGCATATTGTTTCCTAAGGTGGACGACTGAGATTAAATTTGAGCATTTAGTACTTTCACTGTACTTATCCTTTCCATTCTTTCATTTGGATCGGTTCTTGTTTCAGGGGTTGACGCGCCTCTTACTCAGATGTTGCTTGTTTACTTGGGCTTAGCTTTGGTATATGGAGGCAACATGCTTTATAGACGTCGAAGACTACTGGTACTTCTTTTCAATTGTTGCCCCTTGCCTTCACTAGAATATAGAGCTTTGACTTTCTGGTACTTACAAGAAAGACAAAACTGACAGTTTCTATACTTTCTCCGGCTTATTGAATAATTCTGCTTATATTTTGTTGAATTCAGGTTCCTTGGTACTGGTATCTCATCCTGGGTTGTGTTGATGTTCAAGGAAATTATCTAGGTGAGCATATCATCTCTCTCAGACCCACCTCAGCGGAAACCTATTTAATGCGAAAGGGTCATGAAAGATGATTTCCCACATTGTTACTAAAGGTAATGTGTCATTTTGAACTTATTGCCAGCCTATTGTTGATCTGTTTGCAGTAAATAAGGCATACCAGTACTCATCGATCACCAGCGTAACGCTGTTGGATTGTTGGACAATAGTGTGGGTCGTAGCATTGACTTGGATCTTCCTCGGCACTCGCTACTCGCTGTGGCAGTTACTCGGTGCTGCATTATCTGTTCTAGGCCTCGGATTCGTGTTGCTCTCTGATGCCGGTGTGGGCGGAGGAGGTGAGGCTTCCACATTTCTAAAATACGTTCTCCACTCCATATAATGTCAATAAAGTTACGCTGCCCGAAAAGGAACAACTGACATTGTAGCGATCTCCTTTCTGGTTTTATTTGTCTCATTGTCCCATGTCTATTAAAAGGGTGACAAATGTTCTAATTTATAACCAAGTTCGAGATTTTCTATGTTCTACGCTCAGGTGGTTCAAAACCGCTACTGGGAGATGTTCTAGTCATTGCTGGGACAGTTTTCTTTGCCGTCAGCAACGTTGCGGAGGTAGGTGAATAACAGCGAATCTTCTCTTGCCCTTTTGACTCAATCTTAGGAAAAACAGAAGATGGCTTTCTTAAATAAGTTCATGAATCGGCAGAAACCTTTTCTCCCCCAGCATTTTACATCGAGAATCGTTCGCTTGCTGGTGTCCTATCTTCTCATTGTTTCTATTGCAGGAATTTTGCGTAAAGAAAAAGGACCGTGTTGAGGTACTCGCGATGCTCGGTCTATTCGGTACTCTAGTCAGCGTGATTGAAATGTATCCTTTGATGAAAGAAATATATGTGTAGCAGTCTCATGCTCCTGAGTTATTGCTTAACAGTGAACTAGATCTATCGTAGAGAGGGAGAGTGACGAATCCATCCAGTGGTCGACAGACATAGTAAGTAAACCACTTCAAGGTCTCCCATAACATTGCTTTCCCAAGATCCCTACTTTTTTTGTTTGTTTGTTGATATGTAGGGTCGTCTCTGATTATTTATAGTCGTTCAATCGAATTCTTAAAACTTTAGAATTGAACTAAAGTGAAGGGCCAAATGGTTTTTGCTCGTGTGGATTCACCTTCAGATAGAACTTAGAACTAGAGGTAGAGGGCGTTTGCTCGTTTGAGTTATTGCCAGCCAGAGTTTGAGCCGCGAAAGGGGCGTTTTCTTAATTTTAATATCTAACCAGCCATGTGTTACTTCAATCACTACTGTGCCAATGCTTGTGAATTGCCACTGTCACCGTGAGTGCTCGACCTCGAACTCTCCCTCCCCCACTCTGCCTCGTTGGCATCGGCCGACCCCCAGTAGAGGTCGTTGTGGTGCCTGACGTCACTGACCTTAAATTGAACGTCGTGCAAGCTCCAATCCAAAGTTGCATGCTCAGATTTGAGGGTCCAACCTCAAATCGGAGTTCGTCTGCAGTGGCAGCGGCTTTTTTTTGATGTTTATGATGATGGTGGACAAGTTTGGGACTACTACTGGGGTCTGGCAGTGCTCGGGCGAAGTTTGAGCATATAATGGTTGCTGAATGAATATTCCGGTGGCAGCTGATTTTGTCAGTGGTGGCGTTCAATTTCATTGTGGTGGGTCGAGTGCGGCCGTAATGGGCAGCTTTGGCAACAGGCTGCGGCGGTGGCGGCTTGGAGTCGGCATGGGGAGGACGAATGATGGTGTATATGTTCACTGTTTGAGTTCGAGGAGCAAATACTGACGTGGAAAAAATGTAGAGGTCACAGTGTACAAATTAACAGCAAGTTAACTGTGAATTCGAAGACTTTAGAGACTAAGTTGAAAGAAGACTAAGTTGATTTGAACGAAAAGTTTTAAAAACTGCTGGTGTCGTTAGAACTTATTTTGTTGCAGTCTTTATGGAGTTTAATAACCGAAATCTGCAAGTGAAAGCCAGTCAGCGCTCAATCCAAATGCTCCGCCGCTGTATTCATACAAGGGAAGTATACTAATCTGTCGTTGGCACTGCAAATGTCCTAATCCATGCTTCATGTTACAGTCCAGCAATTCCTCTAGCATTATTCATCCGTTTCACCGGAACTGATATCAGCTATCTGTTTTCTCTTTTTGCTCCCTAGATATTGGCTTTCATTGGTTTTGCGGCATCGTGCTTTATGTTCTATTCTCTGGTTCCTTTTGTTCTGAAGGTTAGTTTCTAGCAACCGACAACGGTAAAAACAGTCCTGGACTTTTGGTTGAAGCAAACATAAGACCAATCTCAAGTATCATTCTGTAGTTTCATGAGATTGATTGAAAGAAACATCTGACGTACTGAGAGGATATCGCATCATCGTGCATACGAGGCACTTTGAAAATTTATTTTACTTCTAATTCTATTTTCCTGAGCTAGGAAACATCTTGGGATTTCTGTTCGATCTTTCTTAACCTAACAGCAGCAAAGTAAAACGCTCGCTTCATTGCCTTTGAGTAGATGAGTGGAGCGACCATGTTCAACCTCTCAGCACTCACATCTGATATGTGGGCAGTAGTTGTACGCATTTTCGTATACCGCCAGGAGGTATGAAAACGTCCACAGTCCACATTGATTTCATTCTGCTATAGTGTATTAGCAGCATCCAGTTTCCACGAGCTTTACCCTAACAAAACCTTACTATTTATGCCCTCGTTTTTGCAGGTCGACTGGCTATACTATCTCGCCTTCTCCGTCGTCATAGTTGGAGTCGTCATATATTCAGTAACGTATGTTCTACCGCATCGGTCCATCTTTTTTCCTCATGCTGAATAATGCTTTCTTTGCAAATTCTCACCCACACGCACACGAGCACACAGAGTTTGGAATCTCTGCCTATCGTCCGCTTTGACGTACCTTGCCGATTAGCAGTGTCCTCAGCATTGATCATTTGCTGAAATTCAGTTTAGCGGTCTTACTGAGATTAAATAGAGGTTCTTGTTCTGTTTCAGTGAGAAAGACCCTGATGGTGCTTCGGCCGTGGAGGAGGGAAACGCCACTCGCTACCAAGTGCTGAGTGACGAAAGCGCAGTGGTCCGAGACGAGCCTTCACGTTTTTGAGCAATGTGGCGGCTTCCGGCCTTCTGTGAAATGGCTTGATAAACACTCAAGTGAATTCCAAATCTTGCAGTCCACGCTTGAATGCATGAAATTTGATTAACGGACACCTATCCACAACGGTTTTACATATGTTTCCCACCTTTGTAGGATAGACTCGATAGTGCCTGAAAGCATAAGTACATTTGTCTTACATAGTCTCGAGTCTCGAAGTTCTAAGACAATAAAAAACAAAGTTACTTGTTGCGATTTTGCCGATGAAATCCAAACCGTAGGTCACATAGACTGCTGCGAGCCGAATTATGCAGTATGTTGTAGTCACACTGATGTCCCTAAATTTCCTCGGTGATTCATATGTCATGCCATGGTGTCCCTTCGCATCAGCTAACATTTTGGGGGATCTCGAAAGATTTAGTTCATTCGACTGAGTCCAGTATCGGTTGAGTCGGCTATGGATAAGTTCAAATTGTATTACATTGAGAAAGGGTAAATAGATGAGTTGGTTCGAGCCACACCTATGTCCAATCAACCAAACCTATTTCGATCCATCCATTTGCAATCTGTACAAGTTCGAACTGGATGCTTTTTACAGAGGAGGATGAGTAGCTCTAAATTTGTTTTTTAGCCGCTATTAGTTTTATATCTAAAGGTGATGCTTACTTGCTCATTGCGGGGTAGAAACCAATTTGAGGACTGCAGTAAGAAGGGAGATCTTTTTGATAAATGGAGGGATAGATATAGAGGAAAATTGTCTAGAAAGCCCTAAATCTATTATATGGTAGCAAATTCAGTTTTAAACTTTTTAATTTTACTAATTTAATCATAAACCTTTCAATTATACAAATTTAGTCCTAAATCTTTAAACGATTTGTCAAAATAATTCTGAAATTTTTAATGAATTGTCAATTTAATCATTTCGGCTAATTTTTGTTATTGCCACGTGGTAACGTTAAAATTTAGACCGGCTACGACATAACCTTTTCTTCATATATTCATGAGAGTCTATGTGCTTTTCTCGTCCAATCTTAAATATATATGTCATCTTCACCATCAAATTTAAATTTAACTTGTGACAACTCTACATGATATTTAATTTTGATAATACTCAATTTCGCTTTAAAATGACAAAACGATGACAACCAACAGTATACACTGGTAAAGTATATGTGAGAATCTGATTTTTTTTTTTAAAAAAAGAACAATTGATAAATGGATCATCCCATAGTCATTAATTTTTACTAACCGATGGGTCTTTTGTTAATGATAATTTAGGCTATTTATGTTCTCGCGACCTATCCTTCGGTAGGGAGGAAAATAAGTTTAGAGATATTGCCTCAAAGATGGGCCTATGAGCTTAGTATTAGACGCGGGCTCTTCCAAGCTCATACTTCACGCGATATTGGAGTATTCATAAAAAATTTCTAATGAGGAATCACCATTAGTTTATTGAGGTTAGCTAAAAACTAAGTAAGGCATATGAGAGTACCTCACTTCTTATGTAATCAGAGAATCTAGGATTAGGGATTTAATTACACTAACAAACTAATTAGTGCTATTTCAGTATTCAATCTCGTTCTTGTTTTTTCTTTTCTTTGAACCGTGAGAGATAGGCCGTCAAAAGACAATGAAAATGCCCATAGGGGTGTCGGGACCATAGCACTATAACTGTACACACAGAAAAAGGGAGATCTAAGGCTTGGGTTTGGTTTTCTAGTGAAGCATTTCATCGAACATTTGCCGTACACTATGGAAACGAGGAACCTCCGGCTCACGCGTGGCTTAAGCCCCGGTCGAGACTCTTAATAGGCGTGCTAGAACATACAACAAGCAGATCAGAGTGCATAGCAACCTTAACGAGGAACTGGTAGGGTCGGAGTTCACCAGAGGAGGGGAAACCTACCTGATTTGGGCGCGGCTCTGGGGTGGTCGGCAGCCAACAGGCTGGCCTCCAACGAACATGAAGTCCACCCGGTTAGCCGTATGCCCTAAAGGAACTACGCAATAGTTACATGTTAGGGATTATTCAATGGCAAATAACTTTTTTCATTCATTGTCCAATTTATATGAATGAAGTCCATAATATCAGTTACAACTGAACATATTCTTAAGGTGTTAAGAATATGTTTGACAGGTTATAGTTATGTTGAATCTTTAAACAATTCTTGGTCGATGGATCATTGAGAGGATATTGATGATCATGTTGAGATTGATGTGTTCTCAAGCTTCACCATTCAATAGTGGATACTTGAGGAGATGATGAGTCACAAGTCATTGGGTATTGTCATATCCGAACTAGAACACAGGTACTTGTCTTGAACAAGTTCATTGAATGTGACATATATAGAACAATTGGTGACATGGAAGATTTTAGCGGGGTCAATATCTGATCGTTCATGCTATGGTTAGATGTAATATCTTTAGACCTGAGGCACAATGCTGACTTGTATGTTGGATGGCTGTGGTTCACAAGTGCGCATATTGACCCTTTGTTGAGCTGTCTCTTTTTATTTCAATATTGATTCTAAGGAAATATATTGTTAAGATAATTCTTTAAGGGTGGTGCTATTTCCACCCCTAAATGACTATATATAGACTATATATAATCCCATTTACACAAAAAATACAAAATTGCACTCAATCTTTCAATTGCAGAATTAGATAATGGCCTAACTCCTCCTTTTTCCCCCCTTTTCATTTTAAGATAGTTATCATAATTGAGAATTTCACATGTTTTGTGTTTTAGCGTAGATCTACCTATGACATTTGACATGCTTCATGTAAAATTATATTGCTAATAGTAAGGGGAAAAAAACATTGTATCATTTATCTTATAACAACCCATCTACTTTTTGTTCCTTTTTACATCAAAAGTTCACTTTCTTGATGAACTTTTTATTAATTTCTTTAGTCTAATATAAATATCAACTCTCTTTATTTATTATATCAAAGAACGTATAGTTTTTCCTTACTATATTGGCGAGCTACTTTAATACAGAGCATGGAAGGAGTTAAAGAAAATATATGAGAATACACTAAAGCCACCATGCACAATGAGGTATCTTAATATTTTTTTTTTTTGTAAATAATTTGTTGATGATATTAATTTTTGTCAATTCAAAATAATGAAATTTCATGGACATTTTCAAAAAGAAAGAATTCTTATTTTATGCAATGTTTTGATTTAATTAAATTTCATTTACTTAATAATTTATCCACTAATCTAATAAGCAAGAAAAGAAGTAGATTTCTTGGAAATCTCTCTTTTCAACACTTTTTTTTTTTGGGAAAAAGCCACCAAAAATCCCGAACTTTGCCTCGAGTGACAGATTTACCTCGAACTTTATTTTGTGACGTAAAAAACCTTGAAATTTGCTAACTGTGACACATTTACCCCGTTAAGGGTATTTTCGTCTTATCTTTTTCTTTTTTTTTTTTTTTTTTCTTCATCTCTCTTCCCTCCGCCGGCCATGGTGGAGCCGGCGGAGGGAAGCCGGTGTCCGGCGAGGGCAGCCCTCGCCGGCGGACCCTCGCCGGCGTTGGGCGAGGGTCGCCCTTGCCTGGGCTAGCTAGGGCCGCCCTCGCCGGCGTCGGGCGAGGGAGGCCCTTGATTGGGTCGGACGAGGGCCTCCCTTGCCCGACGCCGGCGAGGGGTGCCCTCACCGATCCGGTGGGCGAGGGGTGCTCTCGCCGGTGTCGGGAGAGGGTGCCCCCGCCGATCCGGGCGAGGGAGGCCCTCGCCCGCCGACGACGCGTCGACGAGGGGCCGCCGACGCCGGCGCGAGCACCCCTCGCCCGGATCCGGCGAGGGCACCTCTCACCGACGTTGGGTGGCCCTAGCCGCGCGGCGAGGGCGACCCTCGCGACGCCGGCAAGGGCAGCCCTCGCCGAACGCCGGCTTCCCTCCGCCATGGCTGGCGGAGGGAAGGAAGAAGAAGAAGAAAAAAAACAAAAGAAAAGAAAAAAGTTTTTAAAAGTAAAAAGACCAAAATGCCCTTATGATTTAGGGTAAATGTGTCACACAAATGAAAATTTGGGATTTTTTATGTCACAAATAAAAGTTTGGGGTAAATATGTCACAGTTAGCAAACTTCAGGGTTTTTCACGTCACAAAACAAAGCTCGGGATAAATCTGTCACTCGATGCAAAGTTTGGGATTTTTGATGGCTTTTTCCCCCTTTTTTTTTTTTTATGAAAGTAATATCTAACGATAAAAAAAGACATAGTGCCTTTAATATCCATAGAAATTCTACAATAAACAAAAATTAAACATATGAAATTTTTAATTATGGTAAGTAGATGTATAACAAAATTTTTAAAAAGAAAAGTAAGTAAATTTGGGACCACAAATTTAAAATACAATTAAATGATAGAGGATAAATTTGTATTTTTGGTGAAAATTGGGTGGATTTAGCTATATAGGGGGTGGAAATAGTGGTGCCCTTCTTTAAATAGTTGATACTAACATTAAAAAAAAAATTGATTGAATTGGTACTAACAAAAATATGATGAAATGGAGTATCAATTTATTTACCCGGTGATGAAAGAAAAATAATTTGGGAATTCACAAGGAAATTGGGTGAAATATCATATATATATCCCCAAAAAATAAGTATGATACTAAAAAGGAAGAAGAAAAAAAGGCTCAATTGATGCCTTCGAGGAATGAGTTATTTGAGTGATCCAAGTTATGTACAAATCTGGTTGGAGCTGTCCGAATTCTATGTGACGAAAATGGGTTAACATGAGTTAAAAAATCGATTTGGGTGGAGCTTATTTTCAACCTACCCAAAGTCAAACCGACGCACACATACGTAACATCTCTGATCATGTTAGGGTGTCCCTTCACATCAATTGACATTTTGCGGGATCTTGTGAAGGAGAAATAATTACTTGGCTGGCTATTTTCATTATCTCGGCAGTGTAGTTGTAATTTACTTACGTGGGTTGTAATTTACTTACGTGGGCTTTCCAAATTTTTTACCAGATTAAGGATTTCACTAGCTCAAATAATGACTCTGCAAAATAAAGGGCCTTTAGGACAGTCTTTTCACTGAATATGAATACAATGTCGTGGTCAAAGCGTTCGAAAATTGCGAGCATTTTGATTCTTGTGGCTGGAAGATCCAAGCTATTGCAATGAAAATGATTTTTACTTTTTTTTTTTATTTTCAAAAGTTTAAATCTGCAGCAAAGTGATAGTGGCGGTTGCTAGAGGCAGCAGCAGGCGGAGTAGTGACGGACCTGACGGGGGACTTGATCAACGGGCTTAAAAAACGGGGGTCGTTCGAATGGATTTAGGTTTGGTATGAACGTTGACGCAATGCTCGATTCACATGCGCGCTCACACGTGGCACCATCAGTGCCGTTGTCTCACCGCATGGCGCTAACATGGACTACTATTTAAAAAATAACGTATTTTTTCTGGGGATTGACTCAATTTTGGTCACTCGTTTTTCTCTCACGTGATGTCCAGTCGACTAGATTCTCATGTTAGGGAAAGCTTGCGACCCAAATTTCTTGAAAATTTGATCCAATCATTGGAAAAGTGTCCTGGTCACAGATTTCCAATATAGCTAACCCAACACCATATGTTACAGGGTTATAGCGATAAGATTATTTTGCGGCTATAACATAAAATTTCCCTTAATAATTTCATGAGAGCCAATGTGCTTTTGTAGTCAGATCTTTAATATGCATGTCATCTTCACCATCAATTTTTTTGGTTCTATCTAACTAATTGTAGCTCAACACATATCTAATTTTAATAATACTCAACTTTGTTAAAAAAAATGATGCACACATGTATTAAGTTATAAAGCATCAACACTCTCTAAGAGCCTTCATGTCGTGGTGGACACTCCAACACATATCTAACGCTCTCGGACACTCTCAAACACTCGGTCAACACGTGTTGGAAAATCTAACACATGGTCAACTTTTCCAAAACTCTTCGACACTCGAGTCGGAATTTCAACATACGAGTTTCTAACACGTGATTCTGATTTTGAAGTCAATTTTAAAATTTTTCAATAAATGAGATGTCAAAATGTCTATATGTGACCACCGGTTGCGGTGGCTCTGCTGGATAAGGCCCTGCTGATCCTTAGCCTAGAGGTGAAGGGTTCAAAACCCAAGGGAGGCGTTAAGTGTTTTAAGTGTGACTCTAGGGGTGGTGGGTGCTCCTACTTACGTGTCACCTGGGGGTTTACGGCGCGGCACACCGCAGTTCATGCGGTTCCTCCAAAGACCAAAAAAAAAAAAAAGTCTATATGTGAAAAAATAAAACACAATAATAAAAATAATAAATTGAGAAAAAAGAAAAACTTAGTTTTTTCTTCTCTTCTGACTCCTACTTTCTGTGATACACAATTCACTCCTTAAATTTTTTTTTTCCTCTTCTGACATATCTAACATGCGAGTCTGGAATGTCGATTGCTTGTTTTTTCTCCAAGTTTTATGAATTATTGAAATAGAGTTAAATTTGTCAAATTGAAACAATAAATGATATTAATAAATAGTGGATTCATGTTTTTAGTGTAATTTCATTCTAGGCTTTTTTTAATTATTTATTTATTTGTGAATTTGAATAAGATTCATTTGATTGAAATAAACATAAAAAAGATAATTTATTATGTATGTATACACACACACACACACACACACACATACATACATACATACACAACGTGTCCCAACGTGTCGGAATTATCTATTTTTTGAGAAACGACGTGTCAGCGTGTCGTGTCGTATCGCGTGTCAGTGCAACTTAGGTAGTAAGTGCGTGAGTTGGGTACATTCATAGCGGTTATAACAATGTCGTTATTGATGGGCTCAACTTCAGGTTTCCACGACTGTTTTCCACAATTGCGTGTTAGTCTTTTCTGTGAACTATCGATAACTCCTCAATTGATGTCCTCTTGGCATTCAGTCTTTGGGCTTAACATTTAGTCGAATTTACTAAGTATCAATCGTCAACCAATTATTATCGAATATCAATAATAACATTCAGTCATCGATATTAATGTTATTATCGATATTCATAATTAAGAGACAGCAACTACCCGGTCAATTTTTACTTATTGGCAAACCAAACACTAGTCGACAAATTTTAAGAAAAATTATCAAAAAAGTCCTAAATCTATTTGTTTTTTTGGCCAATTTAGTCCAAAATCTTTTGCAATTATGTTATTTCAATCCATCCAGCTAGATTTAACTGGCCAGTACCAATGGATAATTTTTTTAATAATATATTTCTTTTGAAATTTATTTTTTCTCTCTCTTTTTCCTCCTCCCTCCTTCTTTCTGTTGCTTCGGTGATTGACCAAAGGGGCAGGCTAGTCATCGGACTAAGGTAGCTAACCAGTGGTGAGCTCGGCCTCGCCGTCACTAAGCGAGGGCGAGCTCACGTAGCCATTGGCGAGCTTGAGCTTGCCCAAATTCGGTGAGGCCGACCTCACTATCATTGGGTGAGAGTGAGCCCAGCTAGCTCACCTAAATTCGAGAAGGTTGGCCTCACCATTGGCAAGGGGTGAGGGCTTACCTCGCCGAATTTGTGTGAGCTCGGCCTCGCTAGTGGCTGCATGAGCTCACCTTCATCCAGGGACGGCGCGACAAGCTCGCCACTAGCTAGCTGCCGACTAGCTCAGTCCAAGGACCGGCCCTCCCCTTTGGCCAATTGCCAGAGCAAGAGAAAGAAGGAGGGAGGAGGAAAAAAAAAAAAGAGAGAACAAAGGAAATAAAAAAGAGAAAAATTAAATATTATTAAAAAATTGTCTTGTTGGCATCCACTTCAACACAAGCTAATGAAATGTGACTGAATGGACTGAATTGACACAATTATAAGAGGTTTATGATTGAATTGACCAAAAAATGGGTTTATAACTTAATTGAAAAAATGTAATAAATTTAAGATTTTTTTAATAATTATCCTGCAAATTTTACAATATCACTCTTCTTGTTAATCTTGCTCCAACGTGGGGATAATCACAAATTAGGTTTTATAAATAAATTTGTAGGCTCAGTGAGGGATAAAAGAGTGTAGGATATGGAAAATGAATGATTTTCATCGATTTCAGCAACTTCAATTTTTTTTTGAGTTCATTTACAATAAAGACAATCGGAGATTAATTCAAGTGAATGTAAAAAAGTTTCTTCCATTTTTCTCACCTTATAATGTCAACTTTACTTCCAAGTTGCCCCAGTGTGTGATCGTTCTTGATAAGGATAATGGCAAATTGGGTTAAACAATGGTTTATCTACAGTGTTTACCTTAGAGAAGTCAAATGCATTTCATCATTTCAGTTCACATGCCTTTAGCGAAAAAATCCTTAACCTCGTGGACTTGGCATTTTTCCACTCCTCTCATAATGTATAAACGGGAGACTATGTGAAATCAGGCTTGTCTTTTATCATCCTAACACGTCTCATTTAGCCTTCAAGAATTCCACACTATTGATCGAATTGTTTGTCTAGATAAATTCCAAATAGAAATTGATGATTTAGACAAGCTAATTATCATGCAAAAAAATCCTCTTTCAAAGGATATGAGCATTTTAAGAACTCATCAACTTCGGGTACGGGAACCATTGTAATTTCAATTGCAGGGGATTACCACGCCAAACAGTTTATCACAAGAATTTTGACGTGAAAGAAATGACCTCAAACGCTTAGTAATGTCAACGAGCAAAACAAAAAAGATAGACACTCCAGCTGCTCAATCTTCTTAGAAAATGAAGCCTCCCTTTTTACTTTCCCTTTTGTTTTCCTTTTACGATGTTATGATCGAGTATATCAATATACCCCTAAATTATTTTTTTTTTGGTGACTCAAGCACTGTCGTATAGTCGGTAGCCAGTGGCGTAAACCCGAGGCAACCCACAGGGACCCACCTCCCACGAGCTGCAGGTGAGTTGCGCAATGGGGGCGCAGAATTTCAAACCCCTCCCCTCCTGAATGAGGGGGCAGGGCACGAACTAACGTGCCCACCATGGGATGGGTATATACCCCTAAATTATTTGTGGCAAAAAAAAACCTGAAATGCCAAATCTTAACTCAGGGAACATTTAAGTTCAAAAGTTATGATAGTGACACTTAAGTGTAATTTTATTTTAAAAATAGAACACCTGAATGCCAAGTTTGACGAAGATGGCTGAAAATCCTACATGATAATTTAAATATATATATATATATATATATATATATATATATATATAAATTGCCTATGTGGCACACTTACGAGCTAAGTCAAAAACGAAGTATCAAAACGACGTCATTTTTTTTAAATGTTAATATAAATATTAATTAAAATAAAATATTTATATTTATTTTAAAAAATAAGGAGGATGCAAAAGGTGAGGGCTTAGCCCTTCTTGCTGCCTCCCCACCATCGCTGGGAACTAAGGCTTGGCGATCTTGGCCAATTGGTGGTGAGGATCGAAGTAATGGCCCTTGGCCCAATCAGGCAAAGGCTAGTGACACTTGCCGGATTTGGGGGAGGGTCACAATCCTTGCCCCAAATCTAGGCAAAGGCTTGCAAGCCCTTTTCATCGATCAGGGCTCGGCGACCCCAGCTGACCCTACCCCCGTTGTCATCAGCCCTTCTCAACAATAGTGGCAAGGTGGCGACAAGGGCTTTCACAACCCTCACTGTTCTAGGATCTTTTTTTAATTAAGTTTTGAATTTAGTTTAATTAATACTTAAAATAAAAAATAAAATTAAAAAAAAAAAGAGATGAAGATTTTCGGCAACAAAGGCTCCCCACTGTCGCTAGGAAAAGCTGGCGATGGTGGAGGAAGGGTTGGCCAGGGTTAGTAGGCCTTGGCCAAGGGCTGGCAACCCTGGTTGACCAACGGCCGAGGGTCTATGAGCCCTCACCTAGATCTAGGGTGAAGGTCACGGCCCTCCCCAAGATCCAGCCAGGGCTGTCGGCTTCCGCTCGGCCAAGCTAAAGGCTATTGCCCACTGGGAGCCAAGGCCTGACGACCCCGGTCGACCCTTCCACCATTGTCGCTGGCCTTTCCTGACGACTGTGGGTGCCCTCGCCGCTTGCATTCTTCATTTTTTTTTAAAAAATTTAGTTTTAAATTTAATTTAATTAAAATTTATATTAATTATCTAGTTACATCAATAAAACGACATCATTTTTGCATTATCTAACCAAGTCAGCGTGCAAAATGACATTATTTTGTACTTGTCTCATCAAAAAATAGTCATGTCGACATTTTGGCTGGATTTTCTTGTTGTTGGCACTTAATTGATCCATTTTATTTTGATTTTGGCACTTAATTGTCATTTTCCTAACTTTTGACACTTAAATATCCTTGTGCCAAATTTTGAAATTCCAAGAGTCTAGGTGTCAATTATTTGCACTTCCGCTGAGTTCTTGTGAAGAACCTCCGTCAACTACTTAGGTTGTATAGAAGTGTTCTCTTTCCACATCTCTCTTTAGAAATAAAGAATAATTCTGGAGGGAAAGAACTGTAAGTGGGGTATCTATCTATCAATTCCCTGTGAGAGGTTTCTCCATGCGTTTATTCATTTCTTGAAACAGCTACATTCAAACATTCAAGAGTTTCTTGTTTGCATTAATGATTGTTCCATATTTTCGGAATGGTTTCTTAATAAATGGTTGTATTTTTCAATATTCTCAATCGCCAAGTTAGTATATCCTGATGAAAGTCCTTAGAGGAAATCCTTTGCACGTGTCTCCTCTTTGTCTCTATTCTATCCATTCTGTTGTAGGGAGAATGTTGCATATTAATGAAATGAATTTGGAAAAATGAAGACAATTTCGTGCACTAAACGGTCACTGGAGTACTAATATCCATGAAGCAAAAGAATGAGATATCATCATCCTGTTCTTCTATTATGCTCCTGATTCAATGTGCTTCCTCCATCCTCAAGTCATCCCCATTATCTCCAAAATCCAAACCGTCCGTTCCTACATCTGAATCTCCTGATAAATTACTCTGCCTCTGATGTAATGCGTGGAGAGTCTTACAGTTCTTCTCCATCACAGAAAGAATTGTTTTCTGTCCGAAAATGGAACCCAATGTTTTGTTCTTTCAATTGAAACATATGCACATCAACCATCAAACTCTCTCATGAGATTTGTATCAGGGCTTTCATGGCTTGATCCTGACCACAGACGAGTCCACCTTTTTTTCTTTCCGAGTTTGAGGAGATGAGAGACTCGAGCATGCAGTTGGGCGTTTACAGAGAGACAGCAATAGAGATTATTGCCGGGCTAAGTGACCGACCGCATTGTGAATTCCTTCTGAAACATAAAGCTTACTGTGCACCTGCTTCTCGACTTACTGGTATTTGCAATGTAGCAGAGTGAACCTTATGACTTCTTTACAGAGCAAGATAGATTGAAGTTACGAAAGCCTAAACATTTTATAACTCCTTGACTTCTCCAAAACCAATTACATAGCAATTAAATAACCTTGTTTGTTGCTATGTTCCTTAAAGCCTGCGCATTATTGCAAATTAACTCGCAAACAATACAAGCCCATAAAGTAACCATCAGAGCGAATTCACACACAATCCCTTCTTTCTACCCTGAAACCTTCCCAAGCCAAGAGGGAAACCAAGAGAGAAGACAAACCGACTTGGTTCGATTTCAATTTAATTATCATCAATTGGTGTTAGCCATGCCCTGAAACTGGCAATGGAGCGCGAGAACCATGCGAGGGTCCAACTCAACGGCAACGATGGACTTGCCGGTGTCTAGGAGTTTCTTGGTGAGGTTACTCGGACCGATCTCGAGGATGATGTTGGTGCTCTTGATCCTCGATTTATGGATGATGGAGTCGACTAAGAGAGGGTTCTTCAGGATGGGCTAGCCCTTCGACTTGTGGAAGGAGATGCCTCCTTGGTACGGCGCAGAGATGACCTTGGCCTTCTTCAATTTGGCGGCCCAGCCCTCCCCCCACCCCTCAAACCCAAAGCGGCACCATTGCTGTAGAGCGAGGTCTCGAGCTGATGATGACGACGATGGTTGCGAGCTGCTTTGCCGCCTTTGCAAGCCCGCCGCTTCGCTTTCCGATAGAGAGTGGCGGGCAGGTATGCACGAGTTCGTCTCTATATTTCAACTCTGTGTTTCTAAGGAAAATTTGTCTCTCATATTTTGATTTATTTAATACGATCTCTTTTCATTTATAAATAGTAAACTTATGTAAATTTAATTTTAATTTGGTTAACTATATTTCTTCAAAAAGGTAATATTTAGTTATGCCTGATAATAAATATTTATTTAATGTCATTTTCATTAAACAACATTTGTCCTGTCTAACTTAATTATATGTTTTTTCAATTTTAGTGCTACCTAAACTTTTCACCTAAAACAAGGGATAGTTTCAAATAAGGGCTTAGTGTGGAGCTGTATTCTCAAATAAGGGTCCAAAATGGACATTGTCTCAAAAGGGAGTTTGAAGTTGTCAACTCTATCTCAAATGAGGGTCCCAACTCACCAGCCAGCTGAATTTTTGCCAGTGGACTTAGTCCGATAGTCAAAGCTTGGGCAATTTTGTCCAAAATTGTAACTGGGTAAAAAAATAGGTAAATAAAAAATCCCAAATTGACTTCTAGGGCTCTTCACGGATTTTCTCTCTTTCTCACGTCCCTATTAAATTCTCAATACTAGTTCTCTCTATAAATTTTTATCCCAACCAAATCAGAGAGAAGCTTGTGTATTTACGATCCAAAACCCTCAGTCTCTCATCTACTCCTTAATTCACATCTCTCCCACTCCCTCTCACGGACACATATCCATTCATTTGTTCATTTTCATAGCCTCGCCGTGGCTTGGGAAGCCATCAGGCAGAAGGACAAAGTATGTCTTGCCCTGTATGAGGTCATTGTCGACGGCGAAGGTAGCGATTGGGTGGTCGAGGGAGGAGTCCACATGGCACACCATCATGTTCGGGAACTCGAACATGATCCCATTGACGACATACTTTCCGTCAAGGTCCTCTTCATTTGCTCCCAAAAGACGAGACGAGCAATTGTCTCTGCTCTAGCTCTTGCTCCTGCACACAGTTTCTTCATCTTTGCCACTCACGTGTTTTTTCAGCGTGGTGAGTCCCAAAGGTTTGAGTTTATAAGGAAGTGGGAGCGAATGAGATCTTTCTCCCTTAACTTCCCAGGTTTCTGAGGAATCCTTCCTTTGAAAAGCGATGATGTTGCTTGAATCTCATCTTGTTCCTAAACAACATCAATATCTCCTACTTCTTCTTTAATCTCTAAATCAAGTCCTTCTTCATCAGGTCAAGTTGGTTCCATTCAGTACCGATGCCCATCTTCTTCAAGAACAGATTAGTTCCAAATGTAGGAAGGAAATTGTCGTGCCGACCATGCAGAAGATTTTGGGTATTATTTTATGTGAAATCAAGTACCATGGTTCACTGCAAAAATTTTCAAACTACAATTTATATAATACAACTTCAGTGAACATCTGATTGAGAGTTCACATGGTGAGGGCAACATGCAGGACATGGTTTATGCAGACGAGAAAACAAACTGGCCAAGTCGACTAGACGAAAATGAAATAGCTCAAATGATCAACTTTGAGATTGGAGTTTGTTGCGTGGATAAAACCGGAAACCCCATGTGGAAATTTCTTCAAGCAGTTGGTCTACCAGGTAGATCGCGCTAAGATCGGGTACTAAATTAGGATGGAACAAAGCAGGGGCATAAATGAAAGCTTTTGGAAAGTTCGAATCGTGGTGGTAGTAATGAAATGAACCTTCTTTGCTGCTCACACACGTGACATTGAATTAAAAGATATGATTGACAGAAGATTGGCAAATTCAGTAATGATAACACGCCACCTTTAGGAAGATGTGAGAATTCATGGGGTTGTAAGTGCTTCCTGTTATAATGTTTCAATGATGTGATCGGTTATTGTAGGTGTCTTTTGGAGTTTCAAACCGGTTGTTATAGATGGGCTATGATGTGACCTATGAGAGGTTTAATAGTTGTGTTGCACAACATTCATGCAAAAAACAAAAAATACATGCTTTTTTATTTGCAAAGCTTCTGTGTTGTGCATGTCCATGCACAGCTTTTGTGATGTGTCATAGCACCATGAAAGAAATAGCATAAAAGGAGGCACATCTATGGCAACATAAACAACTCTTGTCAGCTTAGCATACCATAACAACCATAACTCAAAAGAAGGCTAAACAAAATAAATGGCATAAATTAAACTTCAACCAGTCAATATTCATTGAAAAAGAGAAACTTTTCAATATAAGAAATCTTCCAAACATAACAATCTTACATCCTTCTCTTTACCTATAATTGAATAAAAACAACAATTTAGTCTAGAGAAAGTCAAGTGCAACTAAGAATAGTCTTAGGACAAAATTAAGGGCAAATTGATACCTGCATCTTCTCTCTTTCCATGGATGAAAATGAGCTTGAAATGTTGCCAAAAAATGAAGCAAGTAGTTCAATTGTCTCGGATTGTGATGCTAATGGGATTGAGGGAGTTCCTTTGACCACTTTGTGTAAGCATCAGGCAGATGTAGAAGCTATTGGGCATGATACAACTGTGGATACTAGTTCTACTGTTGATGTTGGTATTAATGTTATTGGTGAATTTTTGTAATGATTCATATTATGGCCTAACCTACCACATTTTCCACAAGTAATTGTTGTATTTTGTCTCTTCAACTTCATTCTAATGAGCTCTTGCACAATTTTCTTCTTCCTTCTCTTCAAATTATTATTAGACATTTCATTCACTGACTTTGTTCTTTGTTTCTTCTTTCTATCAATTTGCTTAGGCACATTGGGGGGGTGGGGGGGGAGTAATGGCTCTCGAGTAGGCTATGTGTCCTTGGAATCTACAGCATGTACAACATGACTATAAGTTTGCATAAATGTTTCCTTAATGAAGGATGTGTAAACCTATTTTTAGGTTGTTCCCTAATGTGTATAAGAGCTACCACCACATGACAACAAGGGATTCCATTGATATCTCATATTCTATAGCTACAAGTTTTGTGTCTAATATTAATGATCCTCTTGTCTCCATTTAGCTCACTCAATTCAAACTCATCTTCCCCATTCCAAGCAGGGATCCATGATGCTGAATATTTTTTTTCTTTTTGAAGATCCAATATCTTCTGGATGTTAGGACAGATCACACCAATATAAGAAGCCCTCCCATCCCTTTGCTTATGAATCATTTTCATGAGCTACACTCTCATTGCTTCAAGCATTGTGATGATAGGTTTGTCCCTAGCATCAATGATGCTTTTGTTAAAGCTTTTGCACCAGTTATTCAAAGAAAAGTCACATTTTGAGCTTGTCCTAAAGTGGGACTTGCTCCATTGCATTGGAGGCCTCCAAGACAACCAATCATATGCTTTCTCATTAACTACCTTTAAATCTTCCATTGCCAAGTCAAAATCACGTACTCTAGTTGCCATTGCAGCCTTCCAAACCAATTGTTTAAGTTCCAATCCTTTGTGATGCAGCCTAAAGTTCTCATAAAGATGCCTCAAGCAAAATCTATGTTAAGTTTCAGGCATTATTTTTGCTAGGGCTTGCACTAATTCTTTCTGCTTATCACATAAGAAAGTTTAGCATTTTGAATTTGCAAGGTCTGTAATTCCTAGGTATTCTACAATCATACTAATAAACCAGTGCCATGTCTTATAAGTTTCTTGTCCCACGATTACCCATGCAAATAGATACATTTGATTGTTAGCATCTATGCCCACAGCTACTAGAAGTATATCTTTGTAACCTAATGACAAATGACAACCATCAAACCCCACAAAACCTCTACATCCTTCTAGAAAGCCCCTCCTTAATGCATCCAAACAAATGTAAACTTCTCTAAATTTGAATTGGTCTTGATATTACTCAGTCTTGATAAGACATGTGGATCCTGGGTTGGCATCAAGAAGTACTTAACAATAGCTCCTAAGCATCCCAAATTACTCCTCCTCATTCCTTGTAATCATAGTCATTGCTCAAAGCCCTAGCTCTATAGACCATTGACCTCGACAACTTTAAAACATTCTCAAATTCCATTGTTTTGTTTATTAAAGCACCTGGCCATGTATGATTATTCATCTACCGATCACAATACGTGTTTGCTAGCCATTTTGTGCTTACTTCAGGAATATGTAGCACTCTATTACAAGTGTGTATGGGGTTGAAGGTTTTGACTTGTAAAGTATACTCTCTCTGCACTTTAGAAGCATATATGAGCCAATCACAGCCCTTAGAATACACTGCCCTCAACTTATTTCGTGCACTCTTAGTGAACCTCACTTGTCTCCCATTTTTAATGGCATAGTTCCGAACAGCCTCTCTAAACTCCTTAGCATTACTAAAGCGCATTCCTAACTTGAAGACAAGATTCTCCATATTAACCTCAGCATCAAACTGAGGATACATATACTCATTTTGGCGACTCATATTTAAGAAATCTACATTATCAACTAATGCATCAACATACAAAGGTGTTGTCTCCAACATCTATATCCCTGTCCATTAATGATCATCCTTAGCATAACTTATGTTTCTTTTGTATAACTCATCAAGATCAATTAAGGTAAATTGATTTTCTTTAGCACCTTCAAGACACCCAATATTAGACATAGAATAGTTCATTTCTTCACATCCCCCACTTGGTGCAAAATGAATGAAAAATTATATCAATAAATTTCCCTTCTTCCTAGTCGATATATTCCCTTAACAAGTATACATTCAGTTATGCAAATCCAAGATGATAAAGCTAATTTTTTTTCTATGGACACAATTAAGTCTACTAGATTGATGAATTACTCTGTAGAATTGCCAAAGGAAAATGTTTAATATAGCCATTATTATAGCCTTAATTGCAAAGAAAGCAACACAAAGATAACATATCAACAATATTTGTATTAAGCGGCCTCTTCCTTCCTTTTAGCAAACAAAAGTTCATCTACTTATTCTATGGAAAAGAAATGGATTATCTTTCAAATGCTTGCTAGTAAATGATGGCTATAAATCGGGTAACAATTAACATTGTTTGCTACGGAGACTGACTATTTAGCAACAAAAGCTTTACATTTGTTGACAAGTTTAGTACATATCAACCAATAGAACAAGGATAATCATCATATTGATATCTAAAGCATATGATGGTAAAATAATAAATTGAACAGGCAATCCTTAAAAGCCAACAATGCAATCATCCAACCCTTCTTTCCTACTCATAAATAAAATCACACCAAATGCCAAAAAATCAATTGGTTGATCGAATATAATTAATTATGATAGCTCATTTAGGTCTTTGATTGGTGGAGGTAAAAACAGAAGATTTACAACTCCAACAAACCAGTAGATTGGTTGTTAACAACAAAATATATATCAGAAAAAGAAAAAGAAAAACAATAAAATTGCTAAACAAGATGGCAACAAATCCAATTAGAAAACACACAGTGGATACTACTCGCCATTACAAAATGCAACTCACGTGCATTGATAAAAAGGAGACAAAATGCACCCATAAATCTACTCGAACAAGCAAACACTAAAAGAAATTTCTCCTACCATCACTATCGTCATTGCCATCAGTGTGGTATTCCACACTATGCTTAGACCTTGTCAACATGTTGCTTGAACAAGCTGCAATGGCCTTTTCTTGGATAAATGAAGAACTAGATGCACCAATATAATAAACTAACCTCGGTTGAAACGAAGCAAATTAGAGGACGCTGAAATTTAATGGAATTGACGCTCCTCTAGCGCTTCTTCAAAGTGGTAGACCATGTGTGTTTGAGTGATCCTAACTGCACAAAAAAAAAAAAAAAGGTTTTGCATTCAGGATGCTCCGGTTAGCAAGAGAATTCTTCAACAAGAGGCTTTGCAAAAAATAGTTGATTTTGGTTTGCTTCAGAAAGCAGATGAATTCTTCAATTCAAGTTATAAACTGAATTGGTCAAAGCAAACATCAAAATCAATTTGACCTCGGTTGCAATTGTATTACAAAAGCCAAGTGTTAAACACACGCTTCTCTTTCCTTCAAAGATTTCTTGTTGAGCCAATTTTCACCTTTTTTTTTTTCTAGAGAAACCGTTACTGCTATCAAGTTGAGAAGCCTGGAGGAGTGACAAGAGAGGCCAAGGAGAGACTCAGGACATAAAGGGGAGAGGATTCAAGTCAGAACAACCCTAACTTCTTTAATTTGGATCAAAATAGAATATTTTGGACAAAATCAATTTGCGATCTTTCTGATTTAATTGAGAGAAAAATCCACAGAGAGAATTCAAGAGCGAAGAGGATTCTCTCAGATTTGGTCAGGAGCAAAATTTACAAAGTGAATAAGCACTGAGAATTAAAGAGAAATATGGGAAGGAAAGAAAATCAGTGAAGAGCCCTAGAATTTGATATAGGATCTTTGATTTACCTAATTTTTACCTAGCTGCAATTTCTAGACAAAATTGCCAATTCTCTAATTCTTGGAATAAGTCCATCAGCGAAAATTTGGTTAACCAACGAGTTGGGCCCTCATTTGAGACAAAATTGACAACTTCATACTCATTTTTAAGACAAAATTCACTCTAAACTCTTATTTGAGAAAACGGCTCCACTTCAGACACTTATTTGAAATTTTCCCGAAAACTATATAATTAATAGGAATGTCGACAATGTAAATTAAACATAAGAAATAGGAAAAAAGAAAAGAAAAGAAAAGAAAAGGACAACAAGGAAAAAAAAAGAGGAGAAAAAGGATAAAAGAAGAAGAAAATTTTTAAAATTTTAAAAAATTATATAAATTGTCCACGTAAGGCTGGTCATGCCATATAGAGCAATAAAGATTACAAAAGAAATAAAAGAAAAAAAGAAAAAAGAAAAAGGGCACTGGTGTGAAAATAGGAGTGTTAAACATGCTATGTATAAATAGGAATATCCACATCGTGGCCATCTATACTATATATAAATAGAGGTTTCCTCCTCTCACTTTCACTGTCCAACAATTATTGCCATCTCCTATCAATAAGATCAATTTTATTTATTTTGCTTCATTTTATGTTAATCAATGTTTATCTAAAGTCATTTTCCCTAAATAATGTTTGTAATGTTCCAATTGCTAGCTATTTACCCAAATATATATATATATATATATATATATATATATATATCATTTTCTTTTGCCAATCTAATTTTATTCTTACTCTAACTTTTGCTCTCAGACTTTTACTCTGCCTCCTTATAGAATGTGAGAGTCAAAACCTACTCTTAAAGCTAAATTGTACCTACCCTAACCCCTCTTGAAAATATTGAAATTCGAATCCCCCACCTCTCCCTTTTCATAAATTAAGTAAAAAACGGCAAAAGGAGCACAATTAATTATTTATAACATTAAACAAAAGCTAGTCTCTATTTAGAATAATAACATTACTATTTATTATTATCATTATAGACAAACCAAAATATCAAAGGTGCTAATAATTATTATGACATAATATGGGAGGGATTACTATTAATTATAGTGATATATAGCAACCATTGATTTTTAATTTCATTCCTCACAATATTGCAACGACACAAATAGCTCATTTTTGCAACGTTTTTCTATCCTATAAATATTTTCTTTGCTCTTTTTATTTTACTATCAGTCAGTTGAAATGTCTTTCTATGGGGTAAATCGTCTAAAAAATCCTAAATTTTTGTATGACCGCTAATCAGTTCTAAACATTTTAATAGTTTTCATATATAATCCTTTCAGCCAATTTTGTTTGAAAATTGTTGATTTGGCGATCCAATCAACATAGGTTGTTCTACATGGCATCGGCACTGACATGAACAATTTTTATAATTTGAAATTTTCTAAATTTTTATTTTTTCTCGTTTTTCCTATTTTCCTCTTCCTCCTCCAGTCATGAAAAATCGTCCACATCAATGATCTATCCACATTGAAAACTCATTAAATGTTTAGGTCTACATTGGCCAAATTAGAAAGTTAAGGACTAAATTGGTGACCGTACAAAATAGTTAGGATTTCATTTTTCCATTTATGTCTTTAATCTTTAAAAAATATGTAAAAATACAACTTTGCTTAAGATCTTTGCATATGTCAAATCTATTACCTAAGAATAAAAAATAAAAAAGACCTCCTACGTTAATTTTATATTGTCTAATCTACGCTATTCATAGACAGTTGTGTATGAGTTCGTGTTAGATAGATACCTACACGGTTTTAGAATATATATAGACACACAAACACAAATTTATAAACATTTGTCCAATTTTAGTATGCTTATAACTTCGGTTTGGACATGCTATAGTTAAAAATGCAAAAATAATAAACTTAAGAAGAGTAAAATTAACACTGTAATTTTAATTGGGGCATAGACAGTTACTTTTTAACATTGACCAAGTTTGGTGCGTGATCGATAGAAGCCTCACAATTATACTAATCAAAAGCATTTCTCATCTCTTCCAAAAGAAGCTATTCAATTAAACATTATATTAAGCACTCTCTTAATTAGAAAGTGTGAACATTACAGAAAACTTCAATCTGAGTTTTCAATGTTCAACGATGCCAATCTTCAGTGCTCATGCTTAGTTGTGCCGTGCACCTAATTCAGACAATTGAATAGGATAAAACATTTCTTATCAATGTATCGGTCTATCTACCTATCTATCTATGTATTATACCAGATAAAAGAGCTTCATGACGTTTATAATACAATAGCTAATCATTCAATTCTATTAGGCCAAATTGCCATCTTCCAAAATCTTAATCAAGTCAATAAGAAGTCTTGGGTTCAAACCCGTTATCTCCGTATCTAATCATTTAAGGGTATTGTTCCAAAGTTCAATAAACCCTTTAATGAAAAATTGTAATATGTGAGAACAGATGAAGGTTAATTTTTCGCTTTGTGTAGATCCAATTAAAAATGTAATTCCAATTATTTATAACATAATAATAAAAATTGTCAATATGCGGTAATTACACCAATCCGGATAGAATTATCCTTTTGGTCTTTCATAATATATATATATATATATATATATATGTGTGTGTGTGTGTGTGTGTGTGTGTGTGTGTGTGTGTAATTTTCCAATTGGTTTTCAAATCTTCCGGATTTCTTGGAGATAAAAATCTGTTGAAAGTTCTGATGGATAAGATCATGGGAGTCCTTCACAGTTGAACTATCCCTACTTTGTAGCTTTCCTTGGTCACTCTTCCTCTGTGAACGGACCGAGTCCTGGGAATAGAATCGTCAGTCTGTGTCTTCTATCATTTCATCCGCCATCATCGACGTCGAATCTACGGTCTGACTCTTCTATAGTTTCATCGCGATGGCGGGTGGCTTCGGCATCCAAAGCGGCGGCGTCCCCAAGGATTATCCTGGGAAAGTCACCACTTACGTTCTCATCACATGCATCGCCGCTGCCATGGGGGGTTTGATATTCGGGTATGACATCGGTATTTCGGGTAATGCTCTCATTTTATCAGGCTTTTTTCACCTATTTTGGTGTTTGCCTCAAAATCTCAAGTTTTATCATGGCCTCGTGATTTATTTTCGCTTAGGCGGCGTGACGTCCATGGCTCCGTTCCTAAAAAGGTTCTTCCGTGCCGTGTACCGGAAGGAGGCACTGGACAAGTCAACCAATCAATACTGCAAGTTCGACAGCTTCACGTTGACTATGTTCACGTCGTCGCTCTACTTGGCGGCGCTCGTGGCCTCGCTGGTCGCATCCAAGGTGACAAGGAGCCTGGGGCGGAGGTGGTCCATGTTGCTAGGCGGCACGATCTTCCTCTGTGGCGCTCTCGTAAATGCTGCCGCACAAAACATCGCTATGCTGATCATTGGCCGGACGTTGCTCGGCATTGGAGTCGGCTTCGCCATTCAGGTAAAACTCCTTAATTTCTGTGCTATTTTTGTACCAAGTTCTCGTTATTCAACGTATCAGAGGTCATATATATACATGCGTATGTTTTTGGCCCTTAAACGCTTCATTGTTTTCGCTGACCTAAATTCGTCGTTACTTGAATTTTATAAATTTTGATTGTGAAAAGACGACTAATTACTCGACTCCCTAGTTGACCTCTCAAATGAACATCCCAAAGTCCTGTCTATGATATATTGAGTTCATCTAGCATTCCTATATTTTCCTAATTTGCTTAAATCATCGTTGTGCCTGCCGAGTCAAGAGGTTTAGTTTAACCATGTTTCCCATCAGATAAACAAAACAAGCTCAACAGATTAAGATTTGAGCCAAATTTCTCGAAATCTCGGTGCAAAGATTTGATGATAATACCTATAGACTTTTGGTTGCATTTACAGGACAATAAACCGTGACTGCATAATTGAAATTATGAGTTATGTGTGATTCTCTCGTTCTATAGCTAATTTTTTCAGTACATGCTTAAAAATGTCTGTACATATAGCTTTGGATTACACGCAACTATGCTCTTCAACTTTTCCTGCATCATAAGCAACTCAAATACTTGACGACCCAAAAAGTAGAATTCAGTTACCAATTTCTATCATTCTATATCTCTAATTTGTTGAGGAAGTCCTTGAGACTGCAATGAAATCGACCTGACTCAACATGGTGCTTGTACTCGAAATTCAGTCCGTGCCACTCTACGTGTCGGAGATGGCGCCATACAAGCGCCGCGGCTCACTCAATGTGCTCTTCCAGCTGTCCATCACGGTGGGCATCCTGTGCGCGAATGTGGTCAACTACTTCACCCAGAAGATGGCCAATGGCGAAGGGTGGCGCGTGAGCCTTGGCGGTGCGGCGGTCCCTGCCCTCATCATTGGCATCTCGGCCTTCTTCCTCCCCAACACCCCCAACTCCATCCTTGAGAAGGGCAATCCCACCAAGGCACGGGAGATGCTCCGCCGCATCCGAGGGGTTTCTGACCATGAGGTGGAGGCCGAGTTCAGCGACATCGTGGAGGCCAGCCAGGCGTCCAAGGCCGTGAAGAACCCATGGGGCAACCTCAGCAAGAGGAAGTATCGGCCACACTTGATCATGTCGGTGCTCATCCCAATGTTCCAACAACTTACTGGGATCAACGTGGTCATGTTCTACGCGCCAGTCCTATTCATCACCATCGGGTTCGGGAACGATGCATCGCTCATGTCGGCACTTATCACTGGCGGTGTCAATGTGGCTGCAACATTCATCTCCGTGTATGGGACTGATAAGTGGGGACGTCGCCATCTCTTCTTATGGGGTGGAGGTTTGATGCTCATCTTTCAGGTACAGAAAACATCTTTAAACTCCTTGCACTCTTTACTAGATATCTCTAACAATCCACTCCCTATTATCTCATCTAACCATATTTGGATCTTTAATTAAGTGTTAGTAGAACTCTTTAAACCATCGGATGGTGTCAGGTGTTCCATTATGTGTCTAGTCGCAAATGTCCAATCCCTACATTTAGTGAAAAATTTAACCGATTGTGATTGCACAGGTGGCGGTGGCGTCCCTAATCGGCTGGAAGTTTGGCACGACAGGCCAAGCGAGCAACCTACCCGGGTGGTATGCCATTGTCGTGGTGATCTGCATCTGCATCTTTGTAAGCGCCTATGCCTTCTCATGGGGGCCGCTGGGGTGGCTGGTGCCGAGCGAGATATTCCCCCTGGAGATCCGGTCGGCTGCTCAGAGCATCGTCGTGTGTGTCAACATGTTATTCACCTTCTTGGTTGCACAGATCTTCCTAACCATGCTCTGCCACCTGAAATTCGGCCTCTTCATCTTCTTTGCCTTCTTTGTCGCTCTCATGACGGCCTTCATCTACGTCTTCGTGCCAGAGACGAAGAATATCCCGATCGAAGAGATGTCCCAAGTCTGGGAGGAACATTGGTATTGGAAGAAATACGTGGTCATAGATGGACCGTCTTTGCCAGAGAAAGTTTAGGCACTCGATTTTTTTGCTAAAGTTTTAGCGAATAATTTGACTACGTTTTTTCTCATTCATGCAATTTCAGTATGTTAGGTTTGATTAGGTTACATGCTTTCCTGGAACCATGGTTTGCATGCAGATTTTTTCTTTGTTGGGTTGAGTCGTTTAATAAGTACAGCTGATCTAGGTTTCTTGATTCTCTCTTCTATTGTTAATAACCTTAATTCTGATAGGACAAATTCGTGAATATTGATTCTTGTTTGTTATTTTCGCAAATATGTTCCTTGAGTTTGTTGTCGATAATTACTAAAAAGTATAATATTTTGAGCGTGCTAAATTGATATAAATACTTATTTAACCCCTAACATCCAATAAAATTCAGAATTTATGTGAGATGCAAATAAAACATGACCTGATTAGATACACTTTTTCTTGTGAGGACCACATGAGCGCCGTGCATAGTTGTACCGTTTCAATTGGAAAATTATACTTACATTGATCGAATTAGTTGAAATTCATTAATCTTTCGTGACTGCTTGAAGATCAGATAGTCGGAGAAAAACAATATTATTTATTTACATAATTCAATCTGTCAACAAAGATGGTCTCAAATGCCTCATTAAGTAAGATCAATAATGTCTATATAACTTATATCGTTCCAATAACCACGAACGTCAGTGAGGGCAAAAAAGAAAATCAAATCAAGATTAGTTTTCGAAATTAAAGCAGAATAATTTCTCATGTTGACCACAGTAGCCATGGTTAGTTAACTGGTTGCTCCTAATTAATGCACAAACTGAAAGAGCAAAAAAAACCAAAAAAAGCAAAAGAGAGAATATTGTATAGGCCGGCCTCTTCATGTAATCATGGGGCCTTGGCTGCATTTGGTAACGTTCCCAAGAACATATGTTTTTGTTTTTTTTTATCCTGAAACAGAAATAGAATAAAAACACTTTTGATTAATTTTTTGTTCCCAAGAAAAAATTTGAAACATAAGTAGAAAACAAAAAAAAAAATTGTTTTTTTGTCCCTAGAACAAAAATAAAAATAAAATCAATTCTCATCTCTTTTTATTTCTTCACAAACGTCTCTCTCTCGTGTGAAGTTTCTGTCTCCGCCTCCTTGCATCGATCATTGGAGACGATGGAGTCGCCAACACCTTTCCTCCTCCTCTATTGCCGCAACCAATCTCAAGAAACGGTAAACGTCTCTCTCTTTGGCAACTCTCTCTCTCTTTCTCATCCGCCTTTTTTATTAGGGTTTGATTTTTTGCTTGATCGAGCGAGGTTGTTAGTCATAGATCATTTGTGTTTTGTCGTTCCTTTGATTTCTTCCCGTTATAGTTTGTTTCATGCCTTTTTTGGAGGTGCTCTCACTTCCGCCATCAACGTACAAACCACTCATGCCCTCGCTTCCCATTCTTCTTGACAGCAAATGTACAATTTGGGCTGGTCATCTTCAATGTGATCAGTTTCGTTTGGTCCACGCATTTATTTTCTCCTTGCAATTCCCTCATGGGTTCCCCCTTTGTGGATTCAAAGAAAAAATTAGATTTTTTAGCATTGCCAAGTGTCCTCGTGTCATCTCTCTCATCTTCTTGGAGATATGCAACTTAGAAAATGTCTTCCCTTTCTTCTTGCATTTCACTTCCATCGCCGTTTTCATTTGGTCCACGTGTTTCATTCCTTGCAATTTATCTTGTGGATTTTCTCCCCCTTTGTGGAATCAAAGTAGTGGGTAAAAGGATAAAAAAATAAAAAAATATTTTGGGGTCAATGGTTCATGTGTTTTGCAAGCATTTTCTTGGCCGCCCATCTTTCCGCCATGTTCAACTGTTCATGATGTGGATTAAAAGAGTTTTATGCATTGCCGATGATCATAATGTTTCATGAATGTTATTAGGCTTAGAATTGTGAATCGATGTGAACTTGTAAAGTGTTGTGATTCATCCTCCGACTAAGTTGTCAATATTGGGAGTGTCTGAACTGCATTATCAAGAAAGTTAAAGTGGATTGTAAGATTGAGAAACATTTTTGGTAGAGCTAAATTTTGATAGAAATTATAATTTCTCTACAAGGCTTTGAGACTTCAAAATTTGTTAGGTGACTCATGTGCTAAATTATCATTAATAGTCAAAATGCAAGGGTAATTGCTATTCTTTTTCTAATTTCTAGAGAGGGTGTTTTCGCTAGGTCCCTCTTAGTTTATCTTCTGTAGTCATCTCAATTATATACATATTTCATGAGGATAGCATAATGAGTGAAATCTACCTTATGCAAAACCACCTATTGCTACCTGTAACTTCAGTTAGTCTTCATATGATGTTGTAATGTTCTTTTGGCTATTTGAACTATTTATGACATACATTTGTTATAGCTATGTTATGATTTAATGTGGAATTGCATGTAATTCCTACGTGATTGTGTTATGATTTAATGTATGGCTCATATACTACCTAATCGGTCAAGTTATATGGCGTCTTAGAAAGATGTATTCATCGCAAAGTGGACTGAGCCTTCAACCAACTTATATGTAAGTTTGTTGGTTGAAGAAGTTAAAAAGGGAAATCATACCTCTTCTTATTACAACAAAGTGGGGTGCAATAACATACAAGTTGAATTCAATAAACGGACAAAACTTTAATATAACCAAGGACAGTTAAGGAACAAGGCAAACAAATTGAAAAAATAATGTGATAGCTTTACGAAACTTCTTTCACAATCCGAATTTGGCTAAGATAATGTTAATAAAACAGTTATTATTGATAATCCAAGTATATGAGAACCTCACATCAATGTATCATTTAACTTTTGGTCATTTTGAGATCATTGTATATGAGTATGTTTGATTATGTTGCTGGGTATGCTATCATTGTGAAAATTGCAAGATAATAATGAGTGAGCAAAATTCATGAAAGATGGATTGCTTAGTATCTTGAGCTACGTATTGTTTTTGATGATATGTATGATATTGGGAAGTATGCAGTAAGAAATGCAAAAGATTTGACTTTATTGGAGAAAGATGTCAATGTTGGTGATGATGCAGATAGTGATTTAGTGGACTTTGGTGTACACCACATTGATAAGGAAATATTCACAATTAACAATATAACGACTCCAATTCATGACAAGATGATATGCACAAGTTGGATAGGACTTCAAATACGAAAGGGAGATGAAAGACTAACTTGTATGATGTTGCTAACAACTACAAAGCTTTACAAAAAATTATCAAATTTAAAACAAGTTAATCAGTGAGTGGCTTTGCCTCCTCATAACATCACCACTTGTAGACCCATTCTCTATATCTATTGTGATTGATATTCTAGTTGCATGCTTGAGTTGGAGTAGAATCTTTACAACAAAATAGTGAAAATGAACATACATTAGTACTACATAGAGAGAGGCTTTCATCAAAGTCTCACCTGAAAGGAGAAATGGACTTATCTAATGTCTTTAATAGATTGTGAAATGTACTGTGAATTGCTTGAGATTTTTATATTTGGTTTCATTACTTTATGGCTTATGTTATTGACTCTTATATTCATTATTGTATGGTGGCATTAGTACATTGAATTGCTTTGGATTTTTATATTTGATTTGTTTTCACTCTACAATGTATATTATTGGTTGTTATTGTTTTTTTTAGATATCTATATTGATGTTCTTACATTTGTGTGATGGTATAGATACTATGGAAAGTGAATCAAATAGTGTGTCTAATGAATAGATGGCACCAGTTGAACACCACTTAGATGAGTTTGATATTGACATAATGATAACATGCTTGTGCAATATTACAATATAAAGGTCTCTGTATACGAGAGAACCTATTAAAGACAGTAAATTGTCAAGAGTCAAATGGATAAGAGAGGTTGTTTATAAATATTTAAATAGAATATATGAAACCTTCAAAATGAAGACATGTTTCTCTAAACAACATAATTTAATGAGGGCAAGAGGTTAGTTGAAAAATAGTTGATATGTTAGGATAGATGAATAAGTTGAGATCTTCTTATCTTTGGTTGGTCACAAGAACTCCATTAGAGATTTATGTAAGAGATTCCAACATTCAAGAGAAACAATTAGCAAATATTTCACTCTAGTGTTGAAAGCAGTTCTTAAATTGTTAAAAGAGGTTACTAAGTCACATTCCTTTGATGTTATTCTAAATGAGATTTTTATGGGTCCTAACCATAAACACTACTTCACGGTATAATTTTCATATAGATTTTATATCATCACATACATGTAGTTGATAATATTCTATTAAAAAAAAAGTTTCATAAAATCACAAGACTATATAAGTGATATTGATGACACCCATATTAACGCTTTTGTGCCTATGTCGAAGCATATTCCATTTAGAGGTAAGAAAGGGATTGCTGCCTAGAATGTATTGTGTGTTTGATTGTTTAATATGAAATTTACTTTTTTGTATTTTAAGTGAGAAGAATTTGCCAACGATTGTCAAGTGCCCTCAACAATACTCAAGACTCCTTAATTGCAATTTCCTCAACCATCACCTGGTATTTTACTTTGTCTATAAAGGATAAATTTTTTTATGATTGTGTTGCGGTTGTATATTATAGGCAAATATTGCATGGTAGATTTTTGGTTATGCAGTACTCCTAGGATTTTTAACTCTCTTTAAAGGTGGACAATATCATTTAAATAATTATAAGGGTAGAGAGAGGCGACTAAGGACAGTAAGAGAATTGTTTAACCATAAGCACTCTTTACTAAGGAATGTTATTGAGAAGTCATTTGGGGGTATTAAAGAATCGTTTTTTTCATTTTGAGGCATATACCTCCATTTATAATTCGGAAGCAAGCACTTGTTGTAGTTAAATGTTGTGCTCTTTATAACTACATTTGTAATCAAAATTGGATGGATAAAAACTTTTCTCAATATAGAGATCTAGAGTACTCATTTGGACCTAAACAAGTGAAGGTTGCAAATTATAAGTTGCATGAGGAAACAATTGAGATAAACACACTTAGGAAAAATATTGCAAATAAAATGTAAGGCATCACAATATGCCTAAGATTCCATGACTTTGTATTTTTTTACTTTTGTAATGTAATTTATAAGTATTTGGCAACATTTTTATTGATCTCATTAAGGGCATCTAATTCTGTATCATTATATTTCTTAGGTCATGCCACTCTCTAATAATTAGCCAATGATGGCATTTTAAAAAAATTAAAAAATAAAAAGCACGAGTTTATGATTCAAATTCCACTTTCCTCCCTCAAAAACTTTATATCATCAGCTATAACAACATTTTATAAATTAAACGAAAATATTGGGAATAATTTTTTTTTTGGAAATAGAAATTTTTTTTGGTCGTACCAAACGTGAATATATTCTTTGTCTATTATGGGAATAGAATTTTTGAACAGTTAACAAATGTGCTCTTTTGCCCATAAACTGTTTTCGAAAAAAAAATTGAACAGAAACTATTTTCGAAAACAGAAATGCTATCATAGGCATCCTTAATTATCACCATATGTTGTTTTGTATCTCACTTTTTCTTTCCCTTTACCGAAGTGTTTGCATTGTCTCTCTTTTCATTGATTACACTCTCTCTTCTAGTCTTCTCTCTCTCTCTCTCTCTCTCTCTCTCTCTCTCTCTCTCTCTCATGCAAAAGTGAACCACCATCACCATTTGTTGCTAAATCCTTTGCCCCTCCATAATCCCTCTGCCTAAACATCTTTGATTTTCGTTGTTTGATCATCAATCAAAGCCATTATTTCTATTTCTCCCTCTCTTGCTCGCATGCTCACTTGCACGGACTCCTCAAGAGCCGCACCAGTCATTAATGAAAGAAAGACCTACAACATAGATCTTGAATTGATTTGCAAAATGATCCTCATTTGTTAATAGGATCACAAAGCTTTCAATTGCTTATACTTGGTAAAAGCTTCTAGTTTCTTACACTTGAGGAAGTATAAAATGTGGAAGTTAGTTTCATGTTCGACTTGCGAGACAAAGGGGAGAGAGGGGGGGTGAGATGTGTCGGGAGAATTTTGATTAAAAGAAAAAGGAGGGAGGGAGGGAGAGGACACAAAAGAATGAGTAGAACAAATAAAGATAGTGCACAAATGCTTTAGTAAATGGCAATAAAAAGGGAGACGCAAAATGACACGTGACTGTGGCACCACTTGTCATTCATTGAATGGGTCAGTAGGGGTGGGCCTATGCAATATTTTCTCAGGGTAAGTGAATGTGAAAGGAGCCACCGAAGAGACTGAGAAAACAATTATTATTTTGTATAATCAAGTCATTTTTTTTTAATTTATGCAATTTACCATCTAGATTTCATTTCGAGCAATCAATTGCTTTGTTTTTATGGTATAATCCATTTGATCAAATTTGACTTTTCTTTTTCTTTTTTTTTTGTCATTTCTCTAAATTACAGCTATATTAGCACCATTTGCCCCTTTTTTGTCACATTAGCAGCGTAGTGTAACTGATTAATTAGACGTTGTAGTGAGATTGGTTAATCAAATTTGATTGTAGAAATAGAAAAATCTAAAGAATTAGATTGCACAACACAAAATTTAAAAAACTGTAAATTATAAATAAAAATCAAGTTAGAAAAGAATTATTCACTCCCATTTTTTGGATATTCATATTTTCCCGGTGAACTCGGAGACCAATCGGACGCGAAATCACTTCTGACCCGAAGCACTATTTTAATGGTTCCAACCCCCAACTAGCCACGCACACGCAGCAACCCAATTGTCATGGAGCAGCAGCCTCCGACCGCCGCCGCCGCCGCCGCCGCCGGTACGGCTCCCCCGCCGCCGCTGCCACCGCCGACTTCGGCGGAGAGCCTACCCCCACCGCAGACGCAGCCGCAGCCGCAGCCGCAGCCTTCCTCCAATTCGCTCCCACCTCCGGCGCCCGCGGCGACTTCCTCTGCTTCCACCGAATCAATTCCCGCGTCCCAAAACCCTAATCCAACCCCCAAACCCTCGATTCCACCGGCTACGCCACTCCAACAGTCCGCACCGGCGCCGTCTTCACAGCCGCAAGCCTCTCAGCCTCTTCCGAGCCCTGCACAGCCCAAGCCTCCCGTTTTAACAAGGCCTTGGCAGCAGCCTCCGTCCAGCCTGACGCATTTCTCCTCCTCTTCTTCACCGGCAGCACCGGCAGCTGCAGGGCCTCCTCAGCGAGGAGGTATTGCCATCGGTGTGCCGGCGCACCACACGGGCCCTCCTCCGCAGGCGGCTTCGTTCTCGTCTCCGTTAGGGCAACATTTTGGTGGCTTGGGTCGAGGTTCGGCTAATGTGCCCGATTCAATCCCTAATGCCAGCGCTTCTCAGGTGTGTTTGTGAGTAATTTGCTGTTTTGTGTACTCCTTTGTTAATTAAAAAAAAAAAAAGTGGTGAAGTTTCGGGGTGTTTGCCGTGAACTGAATCGTTGTTGTTGATTTTCGGGGATTTCACGCATGTTTGGAGTAATCCAGGTGCGTCCGGCCACACCCACGGGGATGGGATCAATCGGTTCGGGCTCCCAGATGAGGCCGGGCGGCATTCACCAGCAGAGACCACTGCAGTCATCTGTTAGACCTCCACCTTCCCCAGCTAATCAGCCCCCACCTTCTTCTCAAGTCTGTGCTCAGTGGTGACTCGGAATAACCTTGCTGCATCTTTGCTTTGCTTCGTGTGTCGTTTGTTGATGCATTGACATGTATGGAGAGTTAGTTTCTTTGATTTGCTTATGAGGCGTGAAATCTGTATTGCTCTCTTCTTAGTTTGTCAGGAGTCAAGTCTAATAATACCAGAATTATATTTGAAACTCAACCAGAGGCGGAGAGGAGCAGTTGTGGGTACTCGGGTCAGAGTTCGGCAACAGTAGTTTGCAGTTCTAGTGCAGTCATTTGATCTGGCGGTTATAGTTGCCACATCGTGATTTTGATTTGATGGTCGCAAACATTCGAATGCCCTGTGGTACCCTTTTTTCTCATTGGAGTTGGTTTTGTAAAAACTTTTAAGTTGCTTGCCAAGAGCAATCCACCTTGTTTCAGGGCACCTGGCTTAGTCAGTGGGATAATGTCGTTGCCCTGTGTTCATTAAGAACTTTTGGTTTTTTCTTGGTCGAATTTCATTAAGAACCTAAGGTAGCAACATTTTTTCCTGATGGAATTTGCCTATGTTCTTAGATAGACAAATGCCCCACATGAATACTATACTCCCTAGTGCAGCTTACGTTTACTAAAGCTTATGGGGGGGTGTCCATATTTGGAGGAGTAGGTGAACATACTTGTGAAGGGAATGATCTTTACATGAAAATGAAAGAATCTGGAGTAATTAATGAACAAAATATTGCAGAATTTAAAGTGGTTCTAGTCTATGGTCAGATGAATGAACCCTCAAAGCTCATATGAGAGTTGGTTTGACTGCCTTAACTATGAATATTTCCGAGATGTTAATGAGCAAGACATACTGACGTATTTTTATTTATTGACAATATCTTTCATAATGCCCCACATGAATACGATACTCCCTAACACCACTTTAGTAACACCCAGTAGAGTCCCGAGTCCAGGCATCTATCCCAAAACATTTAGCCAGTTTCCATTTTTGTGTTTGCTGTGAAGCCAATAAAGATGGCAGGCTGTGGCTGCTCTTACTGAAGTGGACTAACCACTGTGTCTGTGTAATTGTCCTTTATGCCTATTCTATGCCAATACTGACCATTGATGTGTATCTCTCCACTTAAGTTGTCACCGGCCAATAGATATTATCACTAAGTAGTTTTGAGTGTCAAATTGTAAATCGTCTGTTGTTCATATATATCAATGTGCAATACAAGCCTATGTCTCTTAGCATTGATCTAGGCTTTCACCTGTAATGATAATGTATAAACCTTGCTATGTTCTTGCTGAGTTGAAAATGTTGATGTGTTACTTACATAATACCACCTGTTAGTTGCGTGATTCTTGTTTATCTACATTCTATTCTTAGTTCCATTGCCTGTCATATTGTGCTAGCTTCCTTACGCACAACTTTATCATTTTATATTCTGTCTAACCAATAGGCTCTGTCCAACTTTGGTTTGTTAACTTGAGCATAATTGGTTTCTACTACACTTCACGATGGTTATGTTTTCAAGTTTAGGTAGCATCTTCTTGAGTTCTTTAATTTATGTTCTTCTTCTTATCTGTCCAGAGTGTACAGGGACATGGCCTATTGAGAGGCTCAGCAGTTGTCTCTCCAATTTCGCATTCATCAAGTACATCACAAGGCATGCAGTCACCCAATCAACCATGGTTGTCATCTCCTTCTCAAGGAAAACCTCCTTTACCATCCCCTTCTTATAGACCACAGATGAACCCCCAGTCGTTGCAGCAACGAACACTTATGTCTCAGCAACACCATCCACCCTTATCTACGGCTTCACAGCAACAGTACACGACACCTGGCCAATCCCAACCTGCACAATCAAATCAGTCGCAGGAGCAACATGGCCAGCAATTTCCACCATCAAGGGCCCCCCAATCTTTACCACATCAACAGATTTCAAGAATTCAAGGTTCAGGTGCACAAAAACCATCCTCTCTCACAACAATGCAAGCACAACCTATCACTGCACCCATGAATGGGAAAATAGCTGGTTCGGGAAGTGATGAATCTTGCAACAGGATTCTTAGTAAAAGAAGCATCCATGAACTAGTAAACCAGGTAATGTTCATTTCTTTTATTATGTACTCCTTGATCCACCTTTAGTATTACTTAGGACCTTTGAAAGTGCTTGCAAACCATTTTGAGTTCTTAGTGGCTCTGATGTATGAACTAGAAATTCTGTAGAGCTGTAGGAACCTGAAGGTGACTGAGAAGATAATGTAGAAAATAAGGCATTGGCACATGGGCTTTAACTTTAAAGTGGACGTGATTCTACCATGTTAGAACTTTTTGCTGCATTATAATTCTTCTTGAACCTCCTGTATGGTATGCTGTATTAGGAAGACATACTGTTCCTTAGACGCCATTAATTCTTGCCTTCTCTTGGAATATATTTTAGTACCTCGTGGTAGCTTAAACCATTTCCTCTTTTGAATTTGATTTTAAAGTTTCAGTTATGCTTTCGTTAAGTATTAACAGTTGTTCAATTTTAAAGATTGATCCATCAGAAAAGTTGGATCCTGAAGTGGAGGATATTCTTGTGGACATTGCAGAAGAATTTGTTGAGTCTGTAAGTAATTGAATCCTTCATGTCTTCTTCTTACTCGCCTATTTCAAGCCATTATTTGTCAATCTGTTATAGGCTTGTTGTTTGTGAGAGAACAATTATGTGTGCTGCAAGGACATCTATTTAGTGAAAAGCATACATGAGATGAGGGGACAATGTAAGGAATGATTAGATTTTCTCATTCTAGACACAGTCTATCAGATGGCACATGGATGACTCCATGTCTCTGGGGCCTTTAATTATTTGGTATTTATCCGATTGCGGGCCTGCTGATGGAAACCTAAATAATATTTTTGGACCAGTTATTTGAAGTTTGGAGCAGATTTGTTTGTCTTCCATGTCCTCTCTCGCAGAAGCCAGTTCTGAGAAGTTATTCTTCACATTCATTTATCCACATGATATTTTTTTTTCTTGTTTTTCTGATTTTCTACATTGGCATGATAAATATTTAGCATGGATAAGGATGCCCAAGTGGTAATTACTCTTCTTTAGATTTTCCGTGCCTCTATTTTATTGTAGTTATAATAGATGTGCATCTCTTCTTTTGAGCAGATCACTGCCTTTGGCTGCTCTTTAGCCAAGCATCGCAAATCTACCTCATTGGAAGCTAAAGACATACTACTACATCTTGGTCTGTTTGGATGGAAAATTTTCTGCAAGTTACTTTTGAGAATTTTCAATTGTAACTGGATAAATTTATAATTTTTCTATTCCTTCCCACAGAAAGGAATTGGAATATAGCACTCCCTGGTTTCAGTGCAGATGAGGTCAAGAGCTACCGGAAACCGGTAATGCTCTTATCATATAGTTTACCATGTTTATGAGCAGCATGAAATGATCAGCATTCATTTTTTTGGTGCCATGCATATGGGAAACTTTGGTCTGATATTTTCCTGATTGTCTATCTATTTTGCTGATTTTCAGGTGACAAACGATATACATAAGGAGCGGCTTGCAGTGGTAAGTTTTGGTCCTGAGATTTCATTCCTTCAATATCTTAATCCTGTATACTTGTTATAAATTGATAGTATGTAAAGCTGTTACTATGAAACTGTTGATTCTTAGCTTGATCAACTTATGGAAAAATTTCAGGCCTGTTCAATCTGTTGACTAAATCTTCATTTGGCAAAATTGTTTGCCTAGACATAACGTGTTGAACCTGCATAAATGCAGTTGGCGACGTGTGATGTGCACAATCTTTTGAATCTGACATTTCGTATTCATATCATGATATGAGGACAAAAATACTAGCTTTTTCATCTTTAATTGGGCTAATTTCAAAAAAAAAAAAAAAAAAAAAAAAAAAAAAAAAAAAGCACCAACTTTATGTCAAATGACAACTTCGTACCGAACTTTTTTTTTACTCATAAAAAATCATCAACTTTCATTTAAATCTCAAATCTGGCCTTGTTGACTTGGAATCGTTACTTGTCCAACATGTGACTATATCACCTTAGCAATTAATCCGCATCACTTGCTAGCTGGATTTAAAGCACCATTCATTGTCTTCTTCCATGAGCCACAACTTGAAGAATAACGGTGAATCTGTTCAGTCTCCTTCACATCACCGGCACGTCAAAAAGATTTCCAAATTGAATCTTTTCAGCCAGCCTTTGGTCATGTCATTGTAATTTGAAGTTGTGGACTACCACCCATCGAGAGATGCATGGTTGAAATCCGCTGAGCTCACAACCAGAATCCTTTTTCTGAAACAAGCCCCAGTCCTCCCCATGAAACTTCGAGGCCTACGTGGAATGGACGTTAATCAATTGTTCTCATTTAATATATTGGGCTTTAGTGATGGACACTAATAAATTGATTTTGCTGGCAAGTACAGTGGAGATTCTAAATTTGTGCCCTGTCAAAGTGCTTGTAACGGGGGCTAGATTTAGGACTTGAGTAAAAGTTAGTGATTTTTATTGAGACAAAAAAAAGTTCGGGCTAGAATTGTCTTTCAAGGTAAAGTTGGTGCTTTTATTTGGAATTAGCCCTCTTTAATTACTCACAGTACAAGATACTCATGGTTGTCTCACGTTTGGGGAACAAAAAAGGAGGAAAATACCTCAAATTTTGGAAGGAGATCTGTCTTGTGAGAACTTTTGGGAAAGCTAACATGTTCCATTCTATTGTATTAAAGGTTATTTAATATGTCCCCATATAGTTAATGCTGACAATTTAAGATTAAAAATGCCATATTCAACGTACATTGGTTTCTTTTTTTTTTTTTGGGTAATTGTTAAAAGATTATTTTGCAATTAGTACCCTTAAAAAAGCTTTTTCGATTGGAAAGTGTTTTGTATTCTGGTTTGTAATTCTATGACTTATTCAGATACTTGGCCAAGCTCTCTGGTTTGAATAATGGAAATTTACAAACACATAGTTAGGACCTTTATGCTTAAGTCTCAAACCTTGTTTTGAATATTATCAAATTAAGCACTTTCTCCTAGATATTTGTAATTACATGTCCCTCTTATCCACGTCAGTTATCTGATTGCCATTCATAGTCACTAAAATAATAGCTCTTTCTACGTGAATTATCCCATTTAATCATTTGCTATGACATTTTGTTGAATTCCTTTCCCTTTGTAAATGCATGCTTGCAGATAAAGAGGTCAGCTGCAGTAAGTGAAGTGGTTAATGCAAGGAATGCTCTAGGGCAAGTGGCTAGTAGTGCCAAGGGCACTCTGGCGAAGGCATCTGCTAATGTTTTGGGTTCCCCAAACTTGAAGAGCTAAAAGTACTCGAAGCTTGATGAGGTGTTTACCAGCAATGCTGGTAGCCTGGTGTTCAGACATCTATTTGGTTGATTAGGTATGTCGGGCATTAAATAGATGAGTACATCTTTTTTTCTTTTTTTCTTTTTTGTACTTATGCTGATAGGTCTGGGCAAATACGTGAAAGTGCTAGATTAAACTGCCACATCATTTTACTGCCGCACACATGCAAAGCTGTTTGTGATGCCATGATGCAAAGGAACATTTTGGTACATTTTGGTTGTCTTGCTGATGCGAAGGGCTATGCTTGGATGCTTCTGGGGTGTTCTAGGAATTCTAAGGGAGTGAAGAGGGTGGAGTGGGTGGGGGAAGATGTCCTGGATTATTTGGTATTAGCTATTGTGCCCTCCAGGATGGAATGCGGTATGATTCTCTGTACAACAAATGGGCTAGTGTGCATCTGATGTTAATGTAATTTGGCCTGTGAATGGCTGGATCCAAGGACAATATTTGTCTCCCCAGTTCGTCTGGGTGTCTGAACTGGCAGATGGCATTGGAACGGCAGCTTTTGAGATTAGGATGTTAAATATAATTCATCAGCTTTGCTCATTAAATGCTGTAGTTTTCTATAAGTTTATTTTCTCATTCTGGGGTTAAGTGTCATATCTACTATGATTGCTCTTCCTTTCAAATGCGTAGTTTCTTTCTTTTCTTTTCCTTTCTGCTTCAGCATATGGTGGTGAACTAACCATCGCTTGCTGATCGATTTGTGATAGGTAAGAAAAAAGGTGATCAAATTTGAGATGAGGTTGAACAAGAAGGTTGCATCTCGATAGGAGCTCTCTCTCCATTTAGAAGCCATGTAGCAAAGGAGCCCCCGAAAAGGCTGGTCTTACCTCTGAGTGATTCGAGCTGCTTGTGGACCACAGAGGAGGCATGACAAAGACACTTGACCTCCTAGCTGAATGTAGTTTTCGACATGATACTCTCCTGCAAAGACTTGAGCAGTCCCATTATTCAAATTGGGGCTAGAAAGCTATTTTTAACAGAGGGAAGAGAGGCCAAGGAAGGTTTGAGCTTAATTTTGTCATCTGTAATTAGTTCTTGAGCGCTTCAGATTGAGAGGAAGGAAAACAACAGACAGGAAGGTTATGCGTAACGACGATTCGTTTGGTCTTTCATTAATGATTACAGCGGACTACCAATTATATACACGTGCATTATTTTGTTTCATATTTTATTTTTTGTCTCTATCTCGGTGATGGTAATAGGGAAAAAAACTATTCTGGAGTTGTGTCTATTGTTGTAGGTTCCTCTTGACCATTGATTATTTGGCTTCACATGTGAGATTCACGTGCGATCCACGTTATTAATGATTGCGATGGATTGGGTCCATGTAAGTCTTTGTCGAATGGTGGGGAGAGCTATGATTGAAATTTCCCGTGGCCTGTTAAAGCTGAAAACGTCCACCTGTCTTAAGTGGATTTCACTTGGGGCCAGAGTTGGAGAATAACTTCCAAAATTGAAGATTAAAGTGGACTATATGGCTCTAATCCTTTACAATAGACAAAAGCAGTGGTTGCATGCTCGACATCGAGTTAATATATAAAAAGTGGTTGTAGGAATAAGCTTCTCAACGGGTTGAACTTGAACTTGCACCCGACATTGCGGACTTTAATATTAATGCTGATGTATCAATGCGGGTCGTTCAAGAAAAATTGAGGAGAATGGTGGCAAGTCGTATACCTTTCTGATGTGGCAATGTGGCCAAGAGATGTCATCATCCACGGATATTCTGTGACCTTTTCTTCAGTTTTCCTCTTTCTCCGTTTTTCTTAGCACAGATGGAGACACCTTGAGTTTTCGCAATGAAATGATTAGAATTCTGAGTTTTCCTTATGATAAAGTGAATTACATATTTAAAAGCTTTCCATCAATCATGTGATTTGTTACTATCAGTAATCTCAAAATAGACAATATCGTAAACTATGTATCACTTATCTATGGCCATATATACTATAGTATTACTGTCACCATAACAAACATTGTATGCTCTAACTAAAAAGACCATCTTGCTATTTGAAAATTAACCTCGTACCATTACTTGGGTTTTTGGCTCGAGTCACAGAAGTAATAATCAAGCCTACTTGCCCCTTTTTGCTTAGTCAAATTAAGGTTCAACGAGTCAAAAAATACACAAAGACCAAGTCGAAGGGTTCAGAAGTGTTACCATCCACTAAAGTCTGAGGGGAATTGATGAAGTCAACCTTTGACAAGATGAGTTTTGCTGTTCCAAGAATCACAGGTGCGACATGCATTTTCATTTTGGTATTGACATGATCATTTGACTGATTACTGCATATTTTCTTTTCTTGATGGTTTGCGCAAGGTATACATCATTTTCGAGCAACTACCGTCAAGTTGAATAATACAAAAGAGGCTTCATGCATTCAAAGAGGAATGAATCTTACCTGATCCCAGAATTGTTATATCATGCGTGCTCAAGTTTGTTTGACCCCGTCCACGCGAGAGTATCTCTCGGGCACCAAAATCACTGTGACATTCCTTCATAAGATTGAGTAACATTTTTTTTAGTAGATTCCCCATGACATTTTTTTACCAATTTCACCGTGACTGTCAGACCATCGTTCAAGTGAGAAATCACTGCATGAATGTGGATCTCACACGGGTCTTGTACTAAAGTGTTGGATTCGGTTTAGGGTACTTTTGTTTTGCGCAAAATAAATTATTTGGAAAATATTTTCCTAAAAATGACCACTTATATCGCTTGAATAATTAGTCAATAAAAAAATATTTTTATCATGTCTAAACATATCGCTTGAAAAATAATTATTATAATTGTAAAAAATACAACTTAAATTTTTTTATAAAATATTTTTTAAATTAATCATTTTTCGCAAAACAAATGCATATTTAGTGTACGCATTAGATTCATACCATATGCTTGCGAGCTATGCTATCTGTACTAAGGGCTGTCACTCAAATTTAATTACTGAAAGGTGCGACACTTTCACATTGGATGTTTAGCAAGCCAATCATTCATAGACAGGTCACACTTGTTTTATAAATTGATCAATAAATCTTGCCATATGATTTAGTAAAAAGATAAATCTCACCAATGAGATGAGTAATTCTCTATAGTCACTCAAGTCCGCACGTATCATTTAAAATTGCCTACAAGATACTGTGTGGTCCTCGAATTTATTCTTATTGGGAGACGGTGAAATACGCACATGTCTATCACATCTTTTTCTTAATTTTTAAAAAAAGAAATCCGTCATATTTTAATCAAACATTTATCCACTTAGAAAATTTCTTTAGAGACTATTATTTGCGCAAATAATTTATCTGACGATAGTTGCTGATTTGGTTTCTCCACTGATAGAGACCAAAATAAAAGTCGTGATGCTAAGATTACCTACTACGCTGAAAGAACCGTTCCAACTCCCTCTCCAACAACACCAAAAAGAAAAGAACATCGTACCTTATTTATAGTAAAGATAAATGAGCAGAACTAGAACCATACTTTCAAGAAACCTCAAATCCTCTCTTCAAGGCACAGCTTTAACAATTAAGCTGATACTAAACAAACTCAATCCTTCTGCTGCAGCATTTCCATTCAAAATATCCATGGCCGAGAGGAAATGCAGCTGTTGTTTGGCTCTACTCGTTGCGTTAGCGCTCCTCTTGGGTTACTCCCAGACGAGCAAAAGTGAGTTTGTTGTCGGCGAGGAGACTCTTGCCAACGCAAACATAATCAATGGCGACATGCCGTGCGACGAAATCTACGTGGTTCGGGAAGGTGAAACGCTGCAAACCATCAGCGCGAAATGCGAGGATCCTTTCATTCTGGAGAACAATCCGCATATATACGACCCCGATGATGTCTATCCCGGGCTAGTCATCACGATCACGCCTTTTAGAGAGAGGTCGAGCTTGAAGTGATGCAGGAAGAGGAAAATGGAAGTTTGCTGTAAGTAGTCATTGTCTACTTCACTGTCCATGACGCCCCAAGTGCTATACCCAAAACATATTTTTGCTGTATTTTTTTTTTCTTCGAAGAAAGATGTAGACAAAAAAAATACTGTATAGCTATTCAGATAAATGATGCGATTGATTTGCTCTAGAAAATGTCTTGGTTCAATCTGCTGTCATGAAATACAGTCTTCAGCGTCCAATGCCTGCAGATTTCGTTAGTTCATGTCTGAACAGTTTCTGAAGCACAAGAAGTTGCCTCGATCTGATCTGTGGCGCTTGAAATCGCTTTTGCTCCACAAGAACTGAAGCGTTTCGTTTAGCTCCGTTGTTTTTAGGTGCCATTGATGACACGAGCCCATGCATCACATGTTAATACGAATGTTAAGATATGTCTTAATCTTCAGTCCACTGAGCAAACCACAGCCCAAATTGAATTGCGGAGAACATCCGGCCCAGGTTGCGGGACGCTCGATTGAGGCGTTATTACAAGTCCGAATAGGAATGGGTCGTCAACTTGCACGAGCGAAATTCAATTAGGATGCAAAGCAAAGAAAGAACCCCAAAAAACCTGATGATTGAAATTAACAAATGGAGGTCTCCACGTTGACATATAATTGTTTTAGCTTCTTCGTTTTTAGAGGTGTGCTTGTTTGACCCTCCCCTCTCCCTCGCCTCTTCCGAGCCTCGCCACCATCCATCCACATTTGCTCCCTGCAAAGACCAGCATGTTGCGCCTTCCTTTTTGACCTCCCTCTCTCTCGTTGTTACTACATCCGACAAGAACAAACCGGCCGCAGCGATGAGCTAGAGATCTAAGGCTTAAGCCAAGCACGGCTCAATCAGCACTATCTAAGCACTTAGATCGAAGGACCTTGGGGTTGGCTTAACATAGGTTCGAGATTAGCGACGGTCATAGGTCAAAAAAGGGCAACCGTTGATAATGTCCTGATTCAATGAGCACATAGAATAAGGCGTAGCATGTCACAACAAGACCTTTCTTCCCATGCTTAGAGAGGAGGGGTCATCTTTGTTATGAGAGAAAAGAAAAATCACAAATATCATAATTTTTTTGATGGCATAATTTTTTAATTGATTACTTGAGTGTGATAACATTGAAAAAAAAATATTCATTTGAGTTCCTCCTACGTGATTAATGGAATTTTTTTTAATAGATTTAAGTTAGACGTGATTTTTTAAAAGAAAATTGAAGTCCATAGTGGACAATATTCGATTGAGATGACAACTGGGAGTTCAAACCATATTGGAGACAGTGGAGAAGAATAAGAAGATGTAGAAGCACTAGATTCAAATTCTTCTTCCGCAGCACCACGATAAACCGATTGTGAAAAAGATCGATTTGCATTAGCAAATCTATCACCACGAGACGATGAGAAGGGCAACAACGCCGATTCTTTTGTTTCTCGACTGGGAATGGAAGACACTGCTGAGTCTCAGATTCGCCAGAAACTTGGATTTGTTCGTGCCAATGACGACGATGTAGGTCCCCTCGTCGTTTGTGGTAGTGAGGAGTTCGAAGCCCGTGTAATCAAAACGGGAGGGGTTCGAGCGGAGAATCCAACACGTTACACATTCCGAAGATCGTCCTCTTTGAAACTGAAGGCCTGACGACGAGTTTTCTAAGCCTGAGCTCACGATTGATCATCGATCCGCGTGCCGCTTTTTTCTATTTTCACTCTTTATTGTAAATTTCAGAAGCAATTGACCGGCAATTTGTATTTGAAATTGAATTGAGTTTGGGTTAGGGTTTCAATTGCGCTATTAGCCCAAATTCGTCAGTATGGAGCAAGAACAAAGGGCCAACGATGTCATTTCCGTGCTCTTTTGCTGACTTCATTTCCCTGACGAGCCACATCGGCCGGTATATATTGAAGTAATGTCATGGTATCTATCAAAAATGGAAATTATTGATGCTACTCAAGTAGACGTTTTTTTTTTAGAAGTTATGAAATTCAAATGATCAATTGAAAAAATTATAATACCTAAATGAATACCACTTGAAAGTTATGACACTTGTAATGTCAATTTCCCTTGTTAAAATGAGCTTATTTTTAAGCCATTAATGTTAGGTATTTTTTAAAAATCGAAATTGCCAATAGCACTTAAATGAATGTCTTTTCAAATTTTTCACATTCAGTGATTAATTAGAAAGTTATAATACCAAAATGAATGTCGGTTGAAAATTATGACACTTATGGGTTATTTTCCCATTACAATGATGAGCTTATTTTTAAGCCATTGACATTAGGAGAACACGTATTTGTTTGGCCACCAAGAAGGAAGACGAGTTCAAACTTCAAGGCTTTGACGCTCATGATGTATTGACTTTGACCGCACAGCGATGAATTATTCTTATGTGCAATTCGACAGGGGTGTGTGTCGTCTTTGGTCACTCTAATGTGGTAATGGAAATATCAAAAACTGTTCTCAGTTTTTACCATTTAGGGTGTGTATGACAAAATTTCTGAAACAAAAATTGATTTCTCAATTTATATTCCAAAAATTGAGAAGTTAAAAATTTTAGTTTTCGATTTCTTCTTCAAATCTATTTATGGAATTGAAATCCGTTCCAGAAATAGAAAAATCAAATTACGTTACTAAACAGATTTCTGTTTCAAACTTGTTTCAAGGAGCAGAGAAATAGAGAAGTATAAATTTTATCATGTGCGCCCTTACTATACCATAATATAGTCTCATTACAAAAAAGACCATATTGCCCACCTTTAGAATTTTGGGTCTCCAAGTCTCCCACGAACCTCTCGCCTCCATCACCTAAAAACTCTCATGTCTTTTATCTAGGGATGTGCAACGAAACCGATCAAATCAAGAACTACATGGACCAAACTAGATTGGACGCCTTTCCAATTCTCGGTTTCATAGAATAGGAACTGGTGGTTTTTGGTCTAGTTCCGAATTTCAAGATGAGAACCAGATCAACTAGGCTAGACTAATTTATATATATTTTTATTTTTTTAATATCTTAAAGTGTAAACCTAATTTACAAACGCTTTGCCCCATGTGTCCTATCTTCATTGAAGTACATGCTCGACCCCCTGCAAATTTTTGGAAGCTTGAGGGGGACTCATGCATGGCTTGATTACTTGAGTATGGGTGTTTAAGGCTCTTCCTAAATGCCCATAATGCTTCATTGCCTTTGGATGATACTTCATTTTGTTGAGAAAACTCCATCTAAATTTTGAAGTTGACAAATCTTTCTAGTTCTAATGTTTATATTAGAACAGGTGTTGGAACCAATATATATCATTTTGGGCAACTTTCAAGGATTTTATTCAAAGTCTATTCTATTCCAGAAACACATTTACAAAGTGAATTTCCTGCTTTGATCGGTTCAGAATGTAACAAGGCCAGATCAAAGTAAGTACAAAACGAGATTTATCAAGAATATGACACAGGACCAAAATGAGACATATTTAGAATATAATCAACAACGGCTAATGATCTAGTTAAGGATTTCACTTCCAAAGATATATATTTGATTAAGCCAACCACTAATTGATGAAATCAATTCTGGAGACAAGTTCCAAATAAATAAGTTACACTTATGAAAACCAAGATTCTAATTATATAGACAACCATAATTAACTAGAATTTCCTCATTTGTCTTCAACGGCCATAACCTCTTTGAATCATTCTATCCAATGGGCAGATTAGAATAAAATCCTCTGATGATTAGCTTAATGGCTAGTGCAAAATGGAGAAGTATTTAAGGAGATTAATCGGTCAAGAAGATAGAGATGTGAACCCGAAATTCCAAAGTGTGAAGCTGATCTCAATATTACTTGTTTTCTTCTGTGAGCTTTACAAATTGTGCTCGAAAGAGAGAAACACCAAAAAGAGTGACTTAGTGAATTAGTTCAATCTAGCACTAAGTGATTACTCTCATCATTGTAATCTCTTGTTGATCCTATAGTGGAATTCAACCAATAAGTTGTTAGCGTGAAAGAATAGATCTCTTTGATCTAAGATGAATTATTATAAATTTTGTGTACAATTTTATCTTCCTTTGACTCTTCTTACTTAAGTCTATTACACACTTACAAGTTATTTAAGAAGTTTCTTTCATCACATAATAGATTATGATCTTTATTCAAACTTTGATCTTGATTTGCTCTATTCTGTGTTTATTTGTCAAGAGTTTATTTGATCACCTATGGTGTTCGTACTAGCATTATTATACTTAAGGTTGTGTGATGATCTTGTATTATGTCCATGATGATGTTGTTTTTCTAAGTTCTATTTCCACAGTTTATGTTTGAAGGTTTTGTAAATGAAGAATGGTTGATGAAATGGAATTTGCAATTCAGATGAAGCTTATGAGAAACTAAAGTAATAGGTTATTAATTGGAAAATAATCGTAGTTATTAATTGTAAAGAAGTTCTTTACAGTGATGGGCCGAGGAGGAAGATACAAAAAAAAAATCATAGTTATTAATTATAAAGAAGTTAAAATTTTAATCTAGTGATTGAAAACAAATTACGATTAGTCAAATGCAATTGGCATGTCTAGACTAAAATACATTCACCACGAAAAAAACTTGCCCGTGATGCTTATAGACTTGGAACCTTGCACTTACTACAAAGTTCATTGGACACTTCAAATTATGGTTAATAAAACTCAAAATGCATAGTCGTTTTCTTCAATTTAGTCCTTAAACTTTTCAAGTTGGTCTCAATTTTAGTTTGGAGCTATCCATGATATTATCCCTTTATTTCTCATTGACACATTTGATTTTCAGTATTTGAGATTTCAATTCCATTTACTAGAGATCTCATTATATACCTTTCGGAAAATTTTGTTCAAGTTATACAAGTACAAGCATTTAAACAATTTAAGTTCATAACATTCAACGATGTTAAATTCATATAATAACTTTTTTCAATTTTTTTCGTACTGAAAAATAAATAATGTTGACATTTGAGGGGAGAGCAAAATATATATATCATAAACAATGGGAGGAAAACTAAGGCAGTCAGAAACTTCAAACGCACATTTGGAAAGAGTAGACCCAGCCTTTTTTCTTTTTTTCAGGCCATAAGAGCGGACCCAAAACGCACATGTTCCTGCCCTGTCATTCAATTCATCACATAGAAGAAGCAAAAAATAGTGAAGTTGGTAACTCCCTTGTTACGGAAAGTTGAACTCATCATATAGAGCACGTGGGCCGGCATGTACCCATGCCCACTTTCCCCTAACTTTAACACTAAACAATGCACAGTTCACACACAACGAAACCCTAAATTACAAAACTGCGCGCTCGAAACTTCTGCCTGAGCAAGACCAGGATTTCTTGGTCCAAATAGAGCAACTTGATTACGTAAGACGAGGCCATAGGCATGCTGATTTTAGAGGTTGAAGACTTCAGGGCACACACGTGAATTTGAATCCGTCTCTCATCCCCTCATTCACACCGCATCAGCCTCCCTCGCGTCCTTTACTATGAATATATTATTACGCAAGAATTGTTTGACGTGCCGGACGAGCAATGACCACCCCAGAAGACAAATGAAGCTTCTCTGCTTCCGTCCTAAATATTTGCACGTAATCAAGTTGAGTGATTTTCCGATTCTCGACCGGTCTAAAACAAAAAAGAAAAAAGAAAAAAGGGAACTGGCTTTTTAATTATTGAGATTGATGTGTACTGCTAAATTGAATTGAAATTAACTTTTTACCAATTCAAAGCCATTTCTTTGACGATAAATCTTGTGACCTCAAGAGAGAAACGCTAAAGATTATTTAACAAATTATCATATGATATGCAATCTATGTAATTTTGCGCAAAATGATATCTACCAATATTTGTATATATAATTATAGTTTGAAATATTGACTGACTATCCAAATCTAGTGATTCATGAGAGTTGCGTAACAAATTTTTTAGACAAGCTGTGTATTTAGAGTAACTCGTATTTTCATTATCTAGAGATTGACCAACTTTCATCTTTTTGGCTATTGGTCTTTTAAATATTTGTTGTCCTTGGTCCCCACAAAAATTATGATCCAATTCCTATTACAATAACGATAGAAATGACGACAAGTAACGCGACGACAAATTTTTACCAATTCCTATTTTGTATATTATTAGTAGATTATAGTTAGACTCACCACTTGCAACGATTCATATAAATTAAGTCCATTGTATCTTTACCCAAAAAGGAGTGCTTCTACGTTTGTTCAAGCCTCTCGCCATAACTCTTCGATCCGGTTTATGACGCGCAACTTATGGCTGTGCCAAAGGAGCCCTAAAGTTTGATAATAGTTATAATTATTTTTCTCAAACTCATTTTTATTGGACGCCCAATGGCTCGTCGTCTCCTTTCGGCCTTCGACCGAACCATTATATAAGGAATAGTGCATGTAATTGATATCCCTGTCTCATTCTCAAACTCAATCAACCTCTCCTACCATCCAATCATCCTCCATTTTGCCTTCATTCTCTTTGACCCTCTCTCTCTCCTATGGCCACTCAAAAACTGCTCCTCTCCTGCCTTCTCTTCTCTCTTCTCGCAGGTTCATTTCTCCCCACAAATCTCTCCTTATTCCTTCACAGAATTCCTCTTCTTCTGTTGGGTCCGGTCATTGACGATGATAGCTTTTCTTCCCTGGCTTTCTGCAGGGCACAAGGCGGTTCACGGCTCATCTCACCACCACCACCACCACCACCATCACCACCGCCACTCCTCTCAAAGTCACGAGGAACCCACGTACGCTTTCAACGCGACGAAGCTGTTCGTGTTCGGAGACTCGTACGCCGACACAGGGAACAACAACAAATCGGAGGCGAGCTCGTGGAGGGTGCCTTACGGAATCACTTTCCCCGGAAAACCGGCGGGGCGCTTCTCCGACGGCCGCGTCTTCACCGATTTCGTCGGTCGGTACACTCACTGTACAACCTTCCCTTGCTCTCTCAGTTTCGGCCTGGGGTATCAACTTCATAGTGCATGATTGCTGTTCAGCATCAATTTCACATTCTTTAAGAAAAACAAATCAAAAAAGCAACTTCGTGTCCATCCCAACGTCTTTATCAAATGCACTTTACATTACATCTTTAGCTTTCTCTTCCAGGGAGCAGGTAATGCATTTGCTGTAGCTCCATGTAAATATAATAATTTATCTATGGTGGGGTTCATGCCCTTCATTCCAGGTTCGTCCTGAAGAAAACAATGATTACTTTTCTGCTTTTTTTTCTCATTCGTTGCATTATTGAGGTTGCCTTTTCTTTTCTTTTCTTTTTTTATTTTTTTCTTTGCCCCTCTGCTTTCTATCCTGTCAGATCAGCTTCCCCTCTTTCCTTTTCTTACATCCTCACATGCTTTCCTGATGTGAGAGTCGTACAGATTTCGTTTCCCTCGTTAGCAGTGCGCGCAAAAAATATATCTGTAAATAATTCTGGAATTGGGAAAAATCCAATTTAACAAGTGCAAAAAAGTAACTATTTTGTTCACTTCGACGTTACAAATTTACCCGTAGTTTTCAATAACAAAATATAATGTTTTCATTAACTTCGTAATACTTTGAATAAAGTTTGAGATTTTGAAGTTATTATCTGAGTTTGTTTTACATATGACATAAATATGCTAAAGAATTAGGGCACTCATTTTTCACCTCCGTCACCTATTCAAACTACCTTTTTTCTAAGTTCAATTTGTCAATCTAGTGTAATTTAGACCATCCACTTTCAAGTCTAGTAAGTCTATGAGAAATAAACTTTTTTGCCAACTCCAAAATGTTGCTTTAAACAAAAATTAAAAGCCAAAACATAAAATACTATGATTTTATCATTCAACTAAACCTTTGGAGCTACTAATTTAAAATGATTTATCGAAAGTCCATTTTTTATGGAGACATGTAATTTTACTAACATAAATAAACCCTTACGGTAAAGATTTGTTTATGTTTATTGAATTTCTGTATCGGTCGATTATTATCTCAATGTGTATGAAAAAACTTAATTAACAAAAATGGAGTCGGCCGTTATTATTCCTAAAGGCACTCTTTCATTTTGCAGCTAGATTTTTCGGGCTTAAGTCGCCCATACCTTACCAATGGTGGACGAGAGTGAACTCAACGCGTCTCAAATACGGGATGAATTTCGCTTACGGCGGAACAGGGGTGTTCAAAACCTTGAGCTCCGACCCAAACATGACAGTCCAGATCGACTACTTCCAGCGCCTGATCGGAGACTCTGTCTACACAGCCGCCGACGTCCACTCGTCCGTTGCCCTCCTCACCAACTCCGGCAACGACTACTCCGCTTACACAGCCAGGAATGGCTCCTTCCAGGTACTTAATAGGCAGACCACATCATGGTTCCGCTCTCGAAAATATTCCCTTACAATACATCCTCCAAGTATCTAATGAAAAGCTTCCGATCTTGTGAATGATTAATAAAATAAACTTTATATCACCGTTTGGGCAAATCTGAAATTGTCCATGACATGCTGAGAGTGGGACTTCAAGCAATTAATTTTTTTTTTCCCTCTTTTGGGTCGATTTCAAAATATTTGTTTTTTTGAGAGAAATTAGACTAATTTGACATCACCAGGGACAAGGACCTAACAAGCTCTTGGGCCCAAACAGATTAAAGGGGTCACGTCATTTGGAGAGCCCGTGACTCTCACAACACACCAAATGCTCTCTTCATATGCGTGCAGACACTGCTAAATGACCAAATCCTTGTACTTGGTTTGCCCGTGAGTGACTGCTACTTGAGCCTATGTGAGCAATGTCCTTTTGCCACAAGCGTCTTAATAGTTCCACGGGAATATATTCGCCTGAAATCTATTCATCACAGCTGTTTGATCAAATAGGTTCATTTTATTACATGATTAACATTGAAATAACCATGCCTAAATAAGAAATTCCGGTCATTTTGACCCGTTAATGAATAGCATCTGTTGTCGAGAGCTCGTAATGCCTCTTTAGGAACAGTATGTTTTGTGGTTAAGATGGTACTGGCGCAATTCCACTCCTGTCGAAGATAGGCTATTTACATCAGGACCGGACAATCTAATTCATGTGATGCCATTCTGTTCTTGTATGAGATGCGGAATGTAACAATTTGATGACACTGACAGGACATGCCGACCTTCATCACCAAGGTGGTGAGTCAACTCACCGTGAACTTGAAGCGCGTCTACACACTGGGCGCGAGGAAGATTGCCGTCGTGGCTCTTCAACCCTTGGGGTGCCTTCCTAATTACAGCTACGCAACGTCCTTTCAAAAGTGCAACGACACCGTCAACTCACTCGTCAGCTACCACAACCAGCTTCTGAAACAAGCCGTGGACAAGCTGAACAATGAAACTAACCCTTCCACTTTCATCATTGTCGATCTGTACGCTGCTTTCACTTCGGTCTTTGAGAACACTGGTGCGTAAATTTTCTATGCTTGATCGTCCGATGTGTTCATTTGCTCTAGCATATGGTTCTTAATTTGATCCTCTCCTCTCATATTGAACAGACCTATCGAATATCCGAGGTTTTTCAGTAGCAAAACACGACTCTCAATTATCTGCGTCCGACATTTAGATTTTGTAACTCTCATTTTGTCTTTACAGAGAATTCAACATTTGAGAATCCATTGAAGCCATGTTGTGTGGGGATGAGCAGTGAGTACAACTGCGGGAGCGAGGATGCGAACGGGACGAAGAAGTACACAGTGTGTGAGGACCCCACTGCTTTCTTCTTCTGGGACATGGTTCATCCCACGCAGGCTGGTTGGAGGGCTGTGTATTCGACTCTTGGACCAAATCTCGATCAACTTTAGGAGTTTCTGGAGTGCTAGTCTCTTAGCTTTTCTCTTGTAATTTTTGCTGTTACTTCTCCATTCAATTGTAATTTTTTTTCTTCATTTTTAGGATCGAATAAATTGTGTAATTGGGTCGATGTGATAGGAATGAATTTTTCAACTATCCACTCTTATTTGGGCAAAATACAGCCCTTCTTTATCTTGATGTGGCAATACAAAGTTTGGGTCGAGTTACGCTTTGCACTCCTAAATTCGTCGCAAATTGCCTTAAGTGGGTTCAGTTTTTACAATTTTCCACTCGGTATTTTGAAATTATTGTGAAATCCTCAATCCCCAGTCTATTGTTATCCAGCTATCCTGAAAGATAGAGGAAACGTAGGTGATTTGTGGTCGACACGAGCAAGATGAGAAGGCCTGGGATCAAATTCTAGTGATGATGGTGTGGATCTTTTTGTTGCGATCACATTTCCCCTAAATATGTCCTGTGTAATTTGGCGAAATTGTGACCGTGCCTATGTCCGGTGAATAATGACCGAAAGTATGGTATTGAGGAGCTCATTATCCATAGTCTAAGGTTTGAAATATGTTTTTTTTTTTTTTTTGACTGAGGAACTACCGAAGATCATCCTTTGGGGATGACACGACCCTCCAATACCCGATGGCACTGTCGGGCCTTGCCGCAAATTGTTATTTAGACGTAAATTTCGGAAGAGGCTAATCTAGGACCCCAACACCAGGACCTCCCACTTAAGACACTTAAGCAATAAGAGAATTCGAACTTTTGACCTCTACGATGAGAGAGAGAACTCACATCAACTGCGCTGCTCGTAGATGGGTAAGTTTGTAAATATGTTCATTATTGTTAAGGTCTAGAATTTCTAGTATTGCTGTGTAAATTTGAGTGAGGAAGACGAGGTGAGGAATGACATGAGAATAACAAAGACATGCAAAACAAATAATAAAAGGGATTTAAAAAAAAAATATTTCAGCAAAGATATTAGAAAATGGGTTTGGTTTAGACTTGATGTAGCATGATTTGATAAAGTGGGCTTGGGCGAGGTTTCATTCTAAGTTGGGCTTGTGAGGTTTCAAAATCAACAGATAAAATTAAACATAGTGAAAAGGTGGCCAGGGGGGTGATTTTCTTTCCAGCTCGGTGGTAGAGAATCTATCTAGTGGGCTTTGGCAATCTAGTTTGCTATCTAATTTGCAACTCTCGGCTCATAATTCAAAGAGATTCCATGTAGTTGGGCCATTAACCGTCTTTAGTCCTCAATAATCCGCCGGGGGGAGGGGGGGGGGGGGGGATTTTCTTTCCAGCTCAGTGGTAGAGAATCCATCTGGTGGGCTTCGGCAATCTAGTCTGCTATCTGATTTGCAACTCTCGGTTCATAATTCAAAGAGATTCCATATAGTTAGGCCATTAAACATCTGTAGTCCTCAATAATGGAGTCCTCAATAATGGACCGGGCAACGCAAAGTCCTTCCATCCAACTCGTGACACACTCAACAACGAGTGAATTATCAGAGACGACTTCCACGTGCAGAGGATGAATAGAGTTCAGTTTAGTTCGTGCTATTATACTTTCCTTCATCCAAGATAAGGCTTTTCGGACGGCTAGGGCTGTATTGCGTTTGTCCAACTGAGAGCTGCACTGAGAGCTGTTATACCTCCACCGATCACTCCATTGTCGAACTGCACTGAGAGCTGTCAACGTTGAGCTTGAGGGTGTTTGGCACTAACGAGCTCCATTGCGTTTGTCCCGACTTGGGTCTCGTCTCTCCTTTCGTCTCTTTTGGGGTTCCATTTACAAAAAAGATGGACCATGGTGATGGCTTCTTTGATGATGGATCTCAAGTTTGGCCTCCTCCTCTGAAAAACCAAAGTATTCCTTGCCTTCCAAATCTGCCATAAGACCCCTATGAACAAAGCTCTCGACTTTGGGTTCGTGTCCGGGGTGAGATGTTCGCAAACCAATTTATCAATTCTAATGATTGTTGTAGGAGAAGCGTGGACTTCCAACTTGGGGTCTAACCAGATTTGTTTTGTCCAGTCGCATATTGTGAAGAGATGTTCACAATAGGAATCGAACTTTTGAGAAGATTTATGGTTTCCAGATTGTATTACATAGCATTTTAGGGGCTCAGTTGGATGTTGATAATTGTTTCTCTGTTTTTGTACTTTCACGAGCATGTATTAAATTGTAGCCGCTCTCATGATAGATCCCTGCATTGTTTGCTATCTCCACTTGTTTATTAGGTCCAGGGGTCACACTCAGGGGAGTTGCTGTGATTTCTTTGACAATTTTTTCCACAAAAATAACGTCGAGTTTCAAGTATACCATTGACCTGAGTTTTTCGTGTGGGCGAGATACTATAGATCTGTTAAGTATGCCATTTATTGTCTTTCTATTATTCAATCTAAACATAATTTTGAAAAATAAAAAGTGTTTTGATGATAATTAACTCCGTCTTTTTGATTTTTATTTTTTATAGAACAAGCCACCATAAAATTCAAATTATGCATACTATGATACATGTACTCTAAACTAATTTTTGTGACATGAAAAACCCTCAAACCAGTATATATGTGATACATTACGATTCATCAAGTTTTTATCAGATGATTTTCAGACAAAACAAAGTCATTTTTGTTTCAATTAAACCCAATATGTGCTCTATCAACGCTATGTACTTTCCAATGTCCATATAGGCAGATTTTTAAGTGTGCTAATTGAAAGAATCTTGACAAAGAGTAAATATATCACGTTGGTATAAATTTGGGAGTTTTGATGTCAGATGAAAAGTTTATAATAAATGGGTCATAATGTACATAGTTTAGGTTTTTTAGTAGTTTTTGCCCAATTTTTGGCAAATATAAAACATATAGAAAATCGATTTCTAAATTCTTGAGATTGGTGGATGTTACTTTTTTTTTTTTTTTTTTTTGCTGCTAAATTAAATTAAATAGGGTCATATGCTCACAAGAATCTTTCATGTAACTATACCAATTCAAACCCATTTGTTTCACAATATCTTCTACGACTTCAAGGGATGAACTAATATGTTACATAACTAAAATAAATAAGCATGATCCAAATGGGCAATTTCCACTCTAAAATTGGAAACCTCTCATTAAGAATCAATTTGAAAAATTGAAATTAGGAATCACTCATTAATTCCATGAAACCATCTAGGAGTTCCTAAAGCATCGGTTTGGTCTAGTTCTTGAGTTGGTCCATGGAGCCAGTTCCATGTAAAGTGCATTGTTCAACGCGGTTCAATTGAACGCAAAACTAAACTATCTCTAGCTAATTTAATTTGGAAAATAAAAGAAAGCATGAGTAATTATATCCCACGCCGTTAATACAAAAGAAAGTTTACATGAGAAACTTCATACATCGTGGATTTTTTTAGATAATGAGTGGTTATAATCCTCAAATCAAAGGTAGTTAAGGTTGTTTGTGTAAAATTTCATGTTTACACTGACGAGATATATTCTCTTATTTAAAGTTGGGTTGGACCAATCATATCGCCTCCTTTAATTTAATGGACCAAACTTAAATTGATTGAGATGCCTCCCTCCTTGTCAAAGAAACGACAACCAACGTGTTCTTGGCCCTGTTCTTGGACAGGTGGTCGTCCACCATCCCCATATATGTCCTGAAGAGCTCGTCCATCAACACGAAATGCCTCGACCGAAGAGAGACTCCAGCATCGACTCCACCACCGTCCGCACCATCTTCGCCGCTCTCCCCGCGAGACCATGAGTAGGACTAATGGGCGGGTGGACAGTTCCATACCTAGAAGGAAAAAGCATTATTATGAGTTGGAAATTTTTTTCAAATATATATATCGATACAATCCTAATGAGCAAGTGGACGGTTTCATACCTAGAAGGAACCGGACCAGTCCACGTGAGAACTACTTGTTTCAAGACAATCTAAGCCATTTTCGGTTTTTTTGCACATTTCTATTATTATAGAGAGGTTTAAATATTGACCGACTATCCAAATAAATGGCGAGAGATATGGGTTGTGCAATAAATTTATTACATAGTTTACGAATTTAAAATAACTCATATCTTATTCACCCAAAGTAACCAAACGTGCATATTTTAATCATTAGCTAGAACTTACTTTTTGTTTGTTAGTCAACACCATATTTGTCGTAGCTCTTATAACTAATATTTATTTAATGAGCAGTTATCTCTTTAATTAATAAGAAAGGAAAAAACAAAAAGAAGAAAAGAAAATGATAATGCTGCTGAAGTGTTCACGTTTATTAATTTTTATTAGAATAAGTGTGTAAGTTTCCTTTTTGGCAGTGCACATTGATAGAAGTTGGATTGCAAGGAACGGCATGTCAAACGATTATAGCATTACTAGTCGTAATCCAGTTCTTTCACTTTTTGACAAATTGTAAATGCAAAAAAGAAGGCCTATTTCCAATAAAAAGCATCAGCTTTACTTTGAGTGACCACTCTAGCCTGAATTTTTTTTGTCTCATAAAAGATAATCAACTTTCACTTAAATCTTAAATCTGGTCCGTTAACTAGGAATTGTTAATTGTCCAACGTGATTATTCTTTGAGCTGCAGCTTTAGGTGATTGAAAAAAGGCAACAAATGTTAACTTTTATTCGATTCCCACGTCGCTTCACTTCACCAGAAAGTCAAAAAAATATCCAGAATGAATCTCTTTGGCCAACCTTCATCATTTCATCGTTATTTTAAAGTTGTGCACCACCTCCTACTGAGAGACATCATGGATGAGATTTGCCAAGGTCACATCCAAAGTCTTTTTTTCAGAAATAAGCCCAAAGCTTCCCTTGAAACTTCGAAATGTATGTCGAATGGACATTAATCAACTAATATAATTTAATATATAGGCTCTACTAATGGACATTAATAAATTGATTTTGTTAGAAAGTACAGCACGGGAGATTCTAAGACTGTGCCCTGCCAAAGTACTTATAACAATCTAGAAAATCTCAAGCTTTGGTTAATGGGGGCCGGATATGGGAATCAAATAAAAGTTAGTGACTTTTATTGAGATAAAAAAAAAAAAAATTGGGCCAGAATTGTCACTCAATATAAAATTGGTACTCTTTTTTGGAGTTAGCCCAAAAGTGAATTGAATTTTTAATTCTTGAGATTGATGGATGCTACTAAATGGAATTAAATAGGCTCATTAGCTTGTAAGAATCTTGAAAGTAATTTTATCATTCCAAACCCTTTTGTTTTTTAGTAAAAATCATTCCAAACCCGTTTGTTTCACTATATCCCCTATAATCTCAAGGGAGGAACCACTCAACCTCATTTTTAATGAAAATTGATAAGATGCGTAATCGGTGTAATCCAATTGTTATGCAATCCAACATCTATAACCATTTATATTAGTAGTTATAGTTTGAAACATCGATCAATTATCCAAATCAATAGTGATAGTTGTGGATATTGTGACAAATGTTATTATGCATATCATATATATTCTTTCAATTATTGACAAATTTAAAACATAAAGGGGATAGAGTTTTTAAATATTGAGATTGATGGATGGTGCTAAATTGAATTACGTAGGCTCATATGCTTATAAAATCTTGCAAGTAACTTCACTAATTTAAACTCATTTGTTTGGTAATATCTCCTATAATCTTGAGATATACTATAACGTAATCGGTGTAATCAAATTTGTTATGCAATCCAACATCTATCATCATCCATATAGATAGTTATAATTTGAAACAATGACTAACTATCTAAATCGATGTTGATCATGGTGGATTGTGTAACAAATGATTTTACATATGCTTTTCCAATTATTGACGAATTTAATACGTGTAGGGGATTGATTCCTTAAATCTCGAGATTCATGGATGCTGCTAAATTGAATTAAATATGCCCATGTGCTTATAAAAATCTTGCATGTAACCAAACAATATCTCCTCTAATCTCGAGAGAGGAACACTACTTCATTCTAATGAACTTTTATACGAGATTTCTAATCATTGTAATCCATAAAATCCAACATTTCGCTATCTATTATTATAATTTCAAACGCAAACCAGCTATCCAAAATGGGGATAGATTTAAATTATCTAACAAATGATTTATAAAGATCGTATATTTAAAACAAGCGCTGACAACGTTATCCAAACATTTTTCAACTGCACAAAATGAGATCTAACACTTATTTTATTGTAGATCTCAAATTTTCTCATTGGCTAATAGACCTATTTCCTCCGCGTCTGCCTTCGATTCAACGACTATATAAAGAAGGGTGCAGATACTCAAATCTCAGTAAATCTCTCCCAAAATCAAAACCATCCTCCATTATACCTCCCCTATGGCCGCTCAAAAACTACTCCTGTCCTTCCTTTTCTTCTCTCTTCTCGCAGGTTTCCCATTCCTCCCGTGCAAAATCTTTCTCCTTTCCTTTACAGAGCTCCTCCTCCTCCTCCTCCTCTTCTTCTGCTGTTGCGTCCGGTCATTGGTGGTGAATGCTTTTCTTTCTTGACTTTATGCAGGGCACAAGGCGGTTCAAGGCTCAGTTGACCACCACCGCCAGCAGCTCCAACGTGACGCCCACTCTTCTGAGTGTCCCGAGGGACCCTTGTACCCTTTGAAACCGACGAGGCTGTTCGTGTTCGGAGACTCATATGCGGACACAGGGAACAAGGACAAGGCGGAGGGGAGGTCATGGAAAGTGCCTTACGGCATGACCTTCCCCGGTTGCCCGTCCGGTCGTTTCTCTGACGGCCTCATCCTCACCGATTTTCTCGGTCGGTAAACCTGTCGTAACCTCACCTTGCTCTTTTAACCATGTCAGATCAGCTTGCTCTCTTTTCTTTTTCGCATCCTCACATTCTCTCCTGATCTGAGATCCGAACGGATTTTCATTTTCACTGCTAGTAGTACTTCAATTTTCTGCCGAATTTTCAATTATTACTAGCAAAATTTAATAGTTGAGTATTTGACCTACCTTAAAACCTCTGTTTTCGAATAATTTTAAGATTGGGAAGAATCAATTTTAAAATGTACGAAAGCCATAGTTTAATGATAACGATATAAATTCTTCTTATTAACTTTCATAATACTTTGAATAAAGATGGAATTTTTCAAAGTCATTCTCTATGTGGTTTAATTTTTCACCTAATGTAGGCGATTGACTTTCAAGTTTAGACATTTTAAGAAAATGGAACTTTTACTCCAACTCCACAAGGTTATGCTAAACAAAAAATAAAATCCAAAAACATAAAAGTAATATGTTTTATCACTCGACTACATTTGTTACTACCAATATAAAATTTACGGGAAATCCATTTCTGATGGAGACATTAAATTTGCGGACATAAATTATTCCCTAGGCATTCTATTTAGCAATCTAATTTCCAATTCCTACGTTTCTTTTGCAGCTAAATTTTTCAGAGTGGCGCCGCCTTTACCAATGGCATGGTGGCCGCATGCGTACGGGCCCCATCTCAGGATGGGCGCAAATTTCGCTTACGGCGGAACCGGGGTGTTCGACACCTCGAGCTCCGACCCGAACATGACGGTCCAGATCGACCGCTTTGAGAACCTGATCAGAGATGCCATCTTCAAGGTCGCCGTCACCCAAACTTCTGTCGCCCTCCTCACCAACTCCGGCAACGACTACGACACTTACCTGGCCAAATATGGCGTCTCATTTGTATGTCAATTTTAAATTATTTGTTAGATTAAGTTGACATCACCAGTGACAAGCCTCGCTAGGAATAAATTGAGGTGCCATATGGTGTGCATGTGCCGTGCGGATGATTACATTTCGACCTAGACAAAGCTTTTTACGTCGTAATGCTATTTATGTCATAATGCGGTTCTGTTCTAGTATGATATACGGTAGGTAAGAATTTGATGACTCAAACAGGGGCTGCTAGGATTCATCGACAAGGTAGTGAATCAACTTGTTGTGAACATGAAGCGCGTGCACTCACTAGGCGTGAGAAAGGTTGCGGTCACTAGTCTTCCACCCTTGGGATGCGTTCCTCAGATCACCTCCGCGACGTCCTACCAAAGTTGCAACGACACCGTCAATGCGCTGGTAATGCTCCACAACTTGGAGCTGCAGCTGGCCGTTGATAAGCTGAACAACGAAACTAGCCCTTTCACTTTCATCATGATCGATCTTTACAAATCTTTCAGATGGGTTATCGGTATGTAAAATTCTCCACGCTCGATCATCCGATTCTCGGTAATCTTCGCCCGACATTTAGTCTTTTCCTCTAATCTTATTTCTGCTGCAGAGAATACGACGACTTTTAAGAATCCATTCAAGCCATGTTGTATGGGGGTGAGCAGCGAGTACCTGTGCGGGAACGTGGACGCAGACGGGACGAAGAAGTACACGGTGTGTGAGGATCCTAGTGCTCACTTCTTCTGGGACACGGTTCATCCTACGCAGGCCGGTTGGGGAGCTGTTTATTGGAATCTTCTACCAAGTCTCATTCACAATTTCACATCCCTTCCGTAGAAGACTTTACTATTTTCTATAGGAATCTTTCCGTTCAATTTGAATTTTGTTTTATGCACTTTAGGGAACTTCTTGGTCAATACATTTTAGGGATCGAATAAATTGGTTATTTGGTTATTGGGATGAAGTTTTCTTACGTGCACTTATTTGCGCAAAAGTTATATTTTGCTTTTTCCTTCCCCCCAAATGATGAATTGGGGCTTAAGTCAATTCGAACCCTAATCCTATTCTGCTCTAGCAGTCCCCGAGGCCAGCCACGAGCTTTCTTTACCGGGGGGCACCGGACCCCTAACTTAGCTAATTGACATCGGAGATTTTCCCTTTGAGGCTGCATGCTCAAGGGGCAACACTTGGGCCCGTTGTGCTGTGGGCTCGTGGCGATGTCCTTCCTTTCGATCTCTTGAGCAATCACAATGGCCTTGGAGAAGAAAGCTGGGCCGAGGTTAGGGTTAGGATTGGAATTGTTTTAGCCCCAATTCGAGGATTTGGCATAGATTTTTCTCCCGCTAAAAACAATCCACAATCATAAGGTTGGCATTAATATGCTCAATTTACACACTCTAAATTTTTTCTTTAATTGTCAAGTATTTAATTTCCATATATTTAGCACCCTTAAGATACTTGTCATTCTTAGAGAAAAAAATTGTAGTTATCACTACAAATTTTTGTCAAATTTTTGTCAATTTTTGTATCACAAGTCCTGAAATAAAGTTTCGCATCCATAACCAATAATTACTACCTTAAAGCATCCTACAAACTTAGCCTTTATAGTGGATACAATAATGACACATGAAATAACCCCTCTAGCAAAAAGAAACAAGCAACCAAAGGTTGATTTTTTGTATTAGCACACATGGCTAAGTTTGAATTTAAATATCTAATTACCAATAACCCCTTGCAAGTATCTATGAATTTTCTTTGCAACTTTCTTGTGATCCAATACAAGGTTACTTTGATCCATACTCAGCATTTTGATAGCAAAATTAATGTTTGATCTAGTGTAGGTTTGAGCAACAACATATGCACAATGAATACTCTTTATTTGCTCTTATTCTTATTCATTTTTCAGATATTGTATAATGCTCTTATTCTTATTCATTTTTCGGATATTGTATAAGGCTAAATTTGTCCCTTTTGGAATTGGATACTCCTACTGAACATTTATTCCTATTGAATATATATAAAATCTTATTACGGTAAGCATTTTGAGACAACCCTAACAATTCCTATGATCTATCATGAAATATTTTTATTCCAATCACATTTGTTGCCTCGCTTATATATTTCATTTCGAAATTGTTAGGGAGAAATTTCTTAATTTCATATAACAAAACAAGATCATTAGTAGCAAGCAAAATGTCATCACATACAGAATTAAAAATAAACTTACTCCCACTTTTCTTCATATATATAGACACACCAATCAACAATGTTTTCCTTCAAATCCAAAAGAAGTTATGATATTGCTAAACTTAAGATACCATTTTCGGAAGTTTGGTTTAACCTCTATATTAACTTCTTAAATTTACACACAATGTGTTCATTTCCTTTAACTAAAAAGGCCTCAAGTTGGTTCATATAAACCTCTTCCACTAATATCCCATTAAGAAAATTAGTTTTGACATCAATTTGGTGTAACTCTAAATCATAATGAACCACTAATGTCATAATTAGTTTAAGTGAATCTTTGTTAGAAACTGGTGAACAAGTTTCCTTATGATCAATGCCTTCTTTCTAAGTAAAATTTATAGTAACAAGTGTGGCCTTATACCATTCGATATCACATTTTAACTCACACTTGGTCTTGAAGACCAATTTACATTTGACATTTTTACATTTTTCAAGGAATTCAACAAGATCCCAAGCTTGGTCTAAGTTAATTTCTGACTCTTGTAGATAAATCACGTAATCATTAAAAATAGTTCACATCATTTCTCTTTGAGATCACATAATCAAATTCGAATTAAACAGTATATGTACATCATAGTTCTCCTTTGGGTGATCATATGATATACAAACATACATTAAACCATAATACTACTAATAATTTTTATTTGGTAATTATAAACACACCTCATTAAACTTCATTTGATATTTTTGGATGTACAAACAAATTTAACAACTATCACATACATGAATTGCAAGAAATTGGTTAACCTTTGGATGAATCCCTAGGTCATTATAATAGATTAACTTTAATATACCCATACCACCAATAAGGATATATGACATATCAATATCAGTCATAACATCAATTATTCATGGGTAATATACAATTTCAAAAATTCAAGAGATTTTAAGGTTCGGCCACTTTAATAACTAACAAACCATCCATAATTGAATTTTTAAGATTGTAAAACACAATAATTGTTTCGAAAATTGATTATCTCTAAATGTTAAGATTTAATTACTTTCGTGACAAATCATCATATTTGTATGAGAATCAAACTATACATTGTAATGCCTTAAGTAAATATATTTATTATATAATTATATGATTACATATAGCAAAGCAATAACTTGTTGAAGCATGCGATTTCATTGAGCAAGTACCTATATTAATCAATTTGATGGGTATGCACGCATGCACATTTTTAACAAGCATTAATGGGAGATCATTAAAAAAACCATACATATTTTTAGTAGGATAAAAGCCACCAAAAACCCTAAACTATACTCACTGTAATACATTTACTCTAAACCTTTTTTTTTTTTTTTTTTTGTGATACCAAAAACCCTAAATTTATATTTATGTGACACATTTTATCTCGAACTTGTATAATGTGACATATTTACCCCAAACTTCTTTTTATGACATTAAAAACCCTAAATTTGTATTCGTGTAACATATTTTATCCCAAAAATATAGTGTCATATAAAAAGTTTGGATCACAAAAATAAAATAAAATATTGAGGTAAATATATCACACAAGTAAAAGTTTTGGATTTTTGGTGTCACATAAAGAAGTTTGAAATAAATATGTCACAATGAGCAAAGTTTGAGATTTTTGGTGTCTTTTTTTAGAAATAAAAAATTCAAGAGATCCTAAAATTATGCTTTAATACCATCCGTTAGCTTGTAATGTGATTTAGTTATGCAAAGAATTAAAAAATCTTAAATCTTTACAATTTATTTACAACAAGAGGGATGAAGAAACACCTTTATCTATAACAAATAAATTTGAGAAAATAATTGTTGGAGAGATAAGAGAAATGAAGAAATCTAATTTCTCTCCCTTAATTTTTTTTTTTTTTTGCTTAACGTATCTTATCTTGGGGACAATAGAATACAACTATTCATTTTCTTGGGTGAAGAGGAGACTAGATTCTTTATACAAGCTATCAATAGATGCCTTCCATCCAAGCATATAAAGAATTGCATTGTTTTATAAAAGTTGCACATTTTCATCTTCATAAGAGTTGCAATTTTTCATAGCCACTACATTTTCATTAATTAATAATATCATGTGGGCTATTATTATTATTCTTACAACAAGAGGCAAGGTCACAATCAACCACTCTAGCAAGTCACGAACCAACGAGGGCCGGCACCTTGCCTCACCCACTAGCCACGCAAACTTACACTTCCACTTTGTTCTTTTGTTAGCAGCGAAGGTGGTGGCAAGGACCTTGCCAGCTTTGCTAGAGTCTAGCAAGGGACCTCATCGGTGCATTGGATGGCAGCAACTAGGAGTGTGCAAATGAGCCAGACCCATCCAAATCACTCGGAAATGAAGCAGACCAAACCGGCCCGGTTTCGGTGGGTACTAGTCCAATTCCCAATTCCATGGGCAAAACCGCCCATCCACCCACCTAGACCAAATTGGTATTATAATAATATTTTAATTTTTATATTGAAAATTAATATATAATTAATTTGGTTTTTGACTTTTGATTTGGTTTTTAGTTTCTTTCACTTTTGACGTAATATTTTGGCTTCTAGCTGCTTCTATTTCTAGTTGTTGTAGTGGTTTTTTTTTTCATTTTCTTTTGTTCTTAGTAAGAATGTTGGCTTATAATTTTTTATTTTGGCTTATAATGAGACCGGTTCCACATACTTATTTTTGTTTTACTTTCTGATTTTGCCACAAAATAGATAGGGTTTTTTTATTTTACTTGTTATTTATTGTAACAATAGATGGATAGGGCTATTATTATGTATACTCAATGCTTGGTGATTTTGTTTATAGTATGGACTTTATGGTCAAAAGAGTGGAGATATTTGGTTTATCTTTAGTGAAATTGGTTCCATGGTCCGGTTCTCAGGTGGATTCACGGAACCAACCGGTGGTTCCTGTTTCCAATTTTTCGAAATCAATCTTTAATGGGTGATTCCTAATTTTAGGTCAAGAGCCATCCATCCGGACATACTCACCCCTAACAGCAACATTACCATCTTGTGAACTGCACTATTCCTCCCACTTTCCTTTAACTATTTTTTCTTTTGTTTTCAGATATTTGTTTTTCCTAAAATTTGAGAAAACATTTATACAGCAAATGCTACGTAACGTGTCGCGTTAGCATCTAACGGTCACACCAGCATCTCTTCTTAAATTTTAAACAGAATGATAGCCTGTCAAAAAAAAAAAAGTATATATTATCCAAAAACCTAATTACACAGTACAAAGTAAAAAGACCTAATTGAATATTTTATAATAGTTCAAGATAACTGACTCAAGAACTATATCACGATATATGTGTTGTACCATAATCATCCCTTTTTCTTCATTTATATAGATAATCTATCTTCTTTTTATTTTTTGGTCCAAATTGCATGCACCGATGATTTCTACATACCATGCAGTCTATTGTTTTGAACTAATTTCCTTCTACAGACTACAATTGCCTGATTTAAGTTCGGTCCGCAACCACTAGGCCTTCCAACATGAAAAGGGGAAATGGGGGTTCAAATCCCTACTTTCTCAAGAGGGTTGGGGTGGGAACGTTTTAATTTCAGGTGCAGATTTCGACTTCCACAGTCCTGCAAAGAGGAGGGGCAAAAGTCCGAAAATGAAAATTATAGTAAAAACATAGTAGGATCGATCAAAAAAATAAAAGAAATTCGGTCTGCCAATATTGCATGAGCTACCAGCATCCGCCCACAAGCAAGCGCTCTCAAAGTTAAAGACTGGACCTTTTTTTGGGTAATATTTCGCTTTTGATATTTGACAATAGCTTTTTCTTCCATCAATTCTTTAAAAACTTTTAAACTGTTTAACCAAATTATGACAATTTTTCTAATCAAGTTTCCTCGATACTAAATCCGGTTGTTGAAGCCGTGGTGTCCATTGGTGTCGGCAGTAATTTTAGTGTAGAAAACTTCAGCGTATAGTGTATATTAAGAAATCTCAATATTTAAAACTATGTTTTGGTCTTCGGCTTCAGAGTTACCTACCTCATTCATCAATTGGTAATCTCCCAGAAAAAGGTTCTCTCACCTGATATATACCAAATTTTAGCTAATCAGAGTCCAAAGCACTTGATTATAGAAATTAAAGTTCAAAGACTCGATTGAAAAATTAATTCAAGTTCGAAGATAAAGCTTTTAATTTTTTGTTTTCAATTTTCAAAGATTGAAACCTCAAACCAAACCAAATCAAATCACTTGCTCCTTAAAACCAAACCCAACAGTAACCAAAGAGAATAACATATTACCACCCCAAAAAAAAAAAAAAAAAATTCGGCCATCTAAACATCTTGATCAAAATTAAAATCAACTAAAGTCCAAACTGAACAACATAATAATAAGGCTCCATTTGTCGAATAAAAAATGAATAATTATAAAGAATATTGTTCTAAAAACAACTATTTGTATTGTTTACAAAAATATTTTCATCATTTATGAAAATATCTAGATATAAATTATTATCAATATGGAAAACATTTTCCAGTGACTATTTCAAACAATATAAACAATCGTTTTTCAGAAAATTTTATCCATGAAATCAGAGTCCAAAATCTCTTCCCCCAAATTGCACAAAAATTTTAACTTGCGATTTATGAACCGTTTTGCAAAGTTGCAGAAATAGTCCGATATACAAAGACTGACAGAAAATAGGCGTTGTTAATGGTCGCAGGGGACCAGCATCGTACTCACGCCTCATGGCGACTGGCGAGAACAGAGCACTCGACGCTAGCTGGCTTTATCAATAGGAAGAGAAGAATGCAAAACAGCAAAACTTGCTTGGGTATCCATACATTAGCTTCTACTACAATCTGAAGCAAGAGTTCAATGTGCTATCTTTAGTCATCTTTCTCTTCTCTGCTCGTGTGTTAATTTAGCCTCAAAAAGTCACGATAAGCAAAACTCACACCTTTCAGGCTTGCCTCCAAATAAAAGGGCGCTGAAAGACTCTCTCCCGTACCTTCTCATGCCAAAAATAGAGAAGAAACCGACTTAGCTTGGCATTAGAGCGCCGAGGTAAGAAGAAGCTCAACCACGTCATCTTGTAATGGAACTTATGGTCACGGTAAATACCAAAGAAACTGAACCGTCTTCTGGCCTAGTTTTTATTTCTCATCCTATTTCACAATCCTTCTGAGAATTTCAACAGAGCAACCGACATTGACGGCCGTGGATGCTCTTTAGCCTCGTGATCTCTTTCCTCCTTTTCCTCGCCTCTGCTGCTGCAACCGCATCAGCTAGCTTCTTTCTGGTGTATGCATCCAATTGTTGATGATTCTCTTTCCTGACAAAAGATGCGTCACTAACACTCGAGGAAATTACTTCACATTTAGGAGCGGCAAGGTCCTCACTTATTCCATTCTCATGTTTGACACAAGATCCAGTCCCGATGGAACTTGGGAGCGCAGGTGTAGGAGTCACTTCTTCATGCAGGTCACCCCCATCCGATGGAGACTCAACTGGGATTTCATTAAGATCATTCTTTATTCTGCATCTGGTGGGGCTAGAAGCTTCTGACTTGACCATGATAGGCACATGGGAATTGCTATCCTCGGTCTGTGTGACAGTTCTGGAAGAATTATCGCTGACTTGGTTTGTTGTGGAGTCTTCATCTTCTTTATCTTTGGGGCAACAAGAAGCCTCCTGGTGCTGCACACTTCCTGAATGGGGAACAGTGAAGAACCACGGACATGGGAATATATACGAAGGAGGCCTCGGTATAGACTCGTTTGTCAAGTTTTCTTGTTCATGAAATGTATTGAGCTTGCAAAATGCTGGCACTGTTGCACTTGGTGAGACACCAGGAGTACCAGGAGGACCCTCTTGTGATTGGCCCGTGTTTGTTGATTGAAACACTGGAGGCCAGAAAAGTGGTGCAAATGGACTCCTATACCACAGCAACGGGCAATCTACCTGTGGAGTAGACATCTGAACAGGTGCTTGCCTTCGCTCAGCTGGTGGTGTAACCTCTTTCTCCAGCGTCATTGACTTTGCCATCTGCCAAATCAGGAGATGTCATCCACAGAAAAATATTTGGCATCTTACCTACAATTTTAAAATCTGCTGTACATACCTGTGCTTTAAGCTGCTTATTTGTAGTCTCCAGTAACTGATACTCTCTCAAAGCTGACTCCTTTCTCTGCTCCAATGATATGAGCATTAAAGAAAAAGTTCATGGTTCTCAACAGCATTTAACATGTCAGATGGAAGAGAAAAGATTGGGAGTTTAAACTAGAGCTTCAGTCCATGAAATTAACACAAAACTCGATATTCATTCTAAAATGCAGAGTCACCAACAATTACAGGAAAGAAAAGGCTTGCTTACTTTCTTTAGCTTCTCATTTTCTTGAGTAAGCTCAGCAGCTCTCCTGGTCAGTTCTTCGCATAAAGCCTGCAGAAATTAATTCTCCACTTAACAGGAAAACAAAATTAACAGCAACATATAAGGTTAACCCAATTAAAGGGAGCAGCTTATTGAGCATTGACATTGGCATTAACAAGAAGTAATTCATTATTAAGGAATTTAGTGGCACAGCCTATAACAGGGGAATTAAACATACTAATGTTTTGACAACCTTGATCAAGACTTGATAAAAAGGAGACCTAGAAAATCTCCCTAGGAAGAATACCAACCAACATATTGCAAAATGGCCTGGAATCTCTATCTATGAGAAAAGAAAGATATCCGATCAACTCTCAAAATGTATAAAATCTGTCACATACAATCAGAGAGCTTGTTAAATAACACATACAGCCCAAGCAACGCTGATTGTTTGCCATCCATATGTGCACCAAAAAAACATACACTCCTTCTCGTCCACATACCAAATTGTTTCATACTCAGAATGGGAGAATTTATAGGTATGCAAGCATCTGAAGGGTAAGGAGGTGGTTAGATTCTGATGTAGCTGAGGTATTTTGGGTCCTTGCAGATGTTTCTCAATCACGCAGAACCCTTTTCATTGTTAAATTATACTTGCCAAAGTGTTGCCACATATCATAAACCAATATTTGCTTCATTTTTCAAATTTTCCCTATAGACCATTAATTTCTTATAGTAAGGTCATCCACCAATGCATGTCACCCCAAAAAACATTTAAAGTCCTCTTGATTGTAACAGGGAAAACAAAAAGGTCACAATAAGAAAACCATAAAATTACACATATATGAATCTTCAAGGTAATTGAAAAATAGTCACTTGCAAGCTTGCGAGATCAGAAGAAACTACCTAACGAGATAATGTATGTAGACATAGACAGTCAGAAAAAACAAACCAAAGCAGAAGAAAGCACAGTGCCCCCAACGAGCAGAAAGGGAGCTTCTCACCTGCCGCCGGCGAATCGTACGCCTTGCTGATTCCCTGTTTGCTAACACCCGCCGAAGCCTCTTCTCTTCTTTTTCAGCCTGAGCGGGAGAGAGAGAGAGAGATCCAAATGAAGCTTTACAAAGACGACAAGAGAAGAGGTAGCTAAATGACGACATAGCACCTCGTTTAGATTTTGTCTTGAACGGCTGACACCTAGGGACAAGTAACTTGTGCTGCACATGTTGCTCCCACCATTTAACAGATCAGTGTCCTCTTCAGCCTTCACTTGCTCCGCCACTACATTAACACTCATCTTTTCAAGCTGCTGCTCGCACAAGGATTCCTGCCACAGAACAAGGGTCGCTCGTATTTGATCTAACCGGTCACTAAGTCTTGAAAGAACAATGGAATTTGACAAAATACGATAGTCCCAAAGACTCGCCATTGCCGAAATAACATCTATCCACCATTGTCAACACTGGATAATCATTAAACTTGCCATGACGAAACAGTATCTATCTACAGTCAACACGTCAGCACTCGATATTGATTCGCCGAAGCATAACATTTTCATAAGGTTAATCCCATAAAACATATTCACAGCCGAAAACCAAGCCTAATCCTCGGTTTAATCAAACACAGTAGAGTGATAGAAAACAATCATGAATAACTGGAAACTACGAATCGAGCCGAAATCTCAGGACACTACTAACCTCGGGAGGATCCGCGCGCCGAGCCGCCGAGCCGCCGGCGGGACCGGGCTCCAACGCCGACCGACTCGGCGTCCGCCGCTGCGCCTGCGGCTGCGGCACCGGCGGCGACTCGCTCTTGGCTCGCTTCGTCCTCCTCCTGGCCCCGCGCCCCCATTTCCCGCCGGAGCCTCCGGGGCTCCGCCGCGAGGTGAAATGCGCCAGGCCCGCCAGGGCCTCCGCCGCCTCCATCTCGATCTTGACCATCCGATCCACCGCCGCCGACGCCGCCGGCTCCGCATCCATCGGAAGCGCCGCCATGGAACAGAGCGAAGCAGCCCACGCTGTTACTTCGCGCGAAGGAAAGCGCGGAGAAGTGCGGGGAGTGCGTACTCTGGAGAGAGACAGAGAGAGATAGAGAGAGGGAGGCAAGGAGAGAGAGAGTGTCTGTCTGTCTACTAAAAGAAGACTGGGTTTGATTTCGCGCCCACGGATGGTGAGCGCACGACACGTGTCGGGGCGACTTGGGATGGGGACACCCCCCGTGCTAACTTGTAGCCAGTCGCGCCCAAACCCTTCCCAATCACCGTGTCGATCCGCCCGCCACGTCTCCCCGTGTCGCGCCACGTAGGACGGGCCTCACGTGCGGGAGGGGGCGCGCACGTGCCGGCGCCCTTCGGATTTAGGAGTGGGCGGGGATGGCGGGGAGGGGGGGCCGCATGAGGGGCGGAACTGGTCGCCTTGAGGTGCGAGACGGGGTACGTGGGCGGGCCGTCGGGGCGCCACGTGGCGGATGCTGATTGTACTGCCCGGGCTGTCCGTCTTCCCGGTTTCAATGTGGGTTTGGGAGTACGTGGAAGGAAGAGGACCGCACAACACACTGTTGGTATTTACCTCTTTGGTTGTAGTTTTGGCTTTTGCACAATTTTCCAGACTCGGTTTCAGAGCGTCATTTAATGCGACACATTTGAATATTTTACAATGAATATATATCAACAGAAAAAAAAAATCTCAATTCGTTATTTGTTCCAAATTTAAAGTGACTTTGTTCATTTAGAAAAAAACTCCTAAATAGAAATTGCAAATGAAACAATCTCCCCTAAACGGAGGAGTCACTAACGAACTTAAAAGGCGCCTTGAGTCAAAGACACTTCGCATCTACTGCTTTATATAGACAAAACATGAGTTGACTTCAATCAAAATGCAGCTAGCCAATACTCAACAAATATAATATATTTTATAAAAGTGAATTGTTCAAAGATCGTTCGATAATGTGATTAACTATCATTGCATTCTCATGACAACTAAAAAAAACGAATGAACTTTGGACATTATACTTTGTTCTAATTGGGCATTTGTTTGATTTGGTATTGGACATATAACAAAATGAAAACAAATGAAAAACTTATAAGAGAGAAAATGAATTCATGTTTCAAAGCGAATATATTGAAATTGAGATTATTCTAAAAACGTTTGATATTGAAGGGGCAACCAAAAGATTATTATAACGAATAATTATGAAATTCAATGAGAATCTATTAATTTGAAAAAGATATATTGTTTTGGATGATTTTGTGAATATTAAACCTACAAATTTGTACTTACCTAATATTATTGTTTTTAAAATATCCAACTTTAAATCCTTAGTTCACCAAACATTAGATTGGATAGGATATGATGATATCTGACTTTAAATCCATAGTTCACCAAATAGTGAATGTGATATAAAGAATTTATTACCTTATCTTATCTAATCCTATCATGTTTAGAAATCCGGAGACCAAATGCTATCTAATTTATCAGTGAATAGAGAGTATAGAGGAAAAACATTTGTGTTTTCGATTGTCGTTGTTCCGGGACAAGAATGATAGATTTCAAATTAAGTTCATAAATCTCTCTACTTAAGTATGTGTTCTTGTTTCTAATTATGGAAATTTTGGGTGCCCTTTTTGCAACTTACAATTTAGGGGTGCCTAACCGCAGCAATGCTGGACAAGGTGTTAGTTACAATGCCACCACCGGTTTTCTATTTCGTTGTGTGCGTTTGTGCTTGGACAGTACATGAAGAATACATATAGTAACTAGTTTGTCTAGCCAACAATGCTGACGCGGTTCTAATGTGCTGATCCACGTCATCATTTTTTTTTTTTTATTAACAAGAGGACCAAAAACAAGAGCACAAAGTTTCAAGAATACATCCTACAAAGATAAAAAAGAGTTGAGGGATCTAATTGAACAATTCAAAAAAGTTTAGAAGCTTCGGGTGCCTATTACCCTTTTATATTATGGTGTGCTTTGTTTGAAAACCAACGAGAAGAAGATTATAAATTAGTGGAGGGCGAGAACTGGTAATTTTTAAAATTTACCTACATTTCTTTCTCATGAACATATCACGATTCCTCATATATTTCTTACTCGGTTTCATTCCCTCCAATTCCCTCATCTTATATACATTACCTATATTTCAATATCAAAACACGAGCTAAACAGTAGCTTGCCTAATGAATCGATGTAGGCCCGGTTGACATGATCATCAATTGTCCCCAATCGGTAAGGTGCTCCCACTTTTTAGGGCATATGGAATTTGCACTATTCAATTCCATCTAATCATTCAGTGCATATAGAAGAAGGACGCAATTTGCCCACATTATTGAAACGAGATAATTGGAAAGAGATTCTTCTTCTGCAATCGAGATATCTTTATCCCAATCGGCATGACTATAGTTGTACGGTAACGTGACTTTGCTTGGAGTGTTGTTATTTGTGTAACTGGTGATACATGTTTTAAAGTTACAGCACCTTAAAAAAAATGAGTGGGCTGCAACTGTAAAGTTCTTGCCAAGTACCCTTTAAAAGTTATGTCAACCCTTTTTATAGATTAAACTATAATGGAAAAACTGTACTGTACACAAAGTTACATCATCCCTTTTTAGTAGCCTCACTTGTGGTTAAATGCATAGGCAAATGGGTCTCAAGCTACTCTTCAGTGTCATTGGTCCATTTGACTAAAAGATGCAACGAATTTCACAAAATTGAAAAACAAAAAATTCAAGAGACTACAAGGGGTACTTACAATAATTAGATTAATCAGATTAGCGAAGTTGGAATCGCGGCCCGGGAGAAACCGTCATCACGAGAGTTGGAATAGGGTGATTTGCGCTCGGAGGTTGATGGATATACAGGGGATAGTTTAACGAAATCCAATGCTTTTTCTCTAAGTTGAACAGGGTAGTCGGCCACGCAGCCGATTCTAGGGCCAGCTCCTGTCGACCATTTACGAGAGAGCTGGTGGCCCAGTTGGTACGACCTTGTCGCGTTCTTCGTGTTGATTCTCTGCAGGATTGCATTCCTAGGCACTGGGGTTCGCGGGCTCCGAAGGCCGCCAGATAAGGTCCTTTCGCAAGTGGTTTCTGCTTGAGGGGTTGCCTCCTGGGATGACTCGAAGAGAGCAATTTTTTCTGCATGGCTCGGAATTTCAATCGCCAGATGTTCTGGTTTGCGAGGGCCTTCATCTGAAACCTTTTCAATACCTGATCTCTTGTCTTCATCAGCTTCAGAATCTTCCACTGCCTTTAAGATCTGCGGCAGATTGTGAAGATCATAACGAGAATTGCAAATGGACAAATCAAGAAAGTCTGATAGATAGAAGAAGCTGCGTTCAAAGTTTAGAGCACCAAGCCAAGATGATAGCTGGACAAAGAATGTGCATCGTACCTGAACTTCATCTAAATTTACTCCCTTTTCTTTTAGAAAGGATAGAAATTGATTGAGGCTCTCTGGTGTTGGTCGGTAGTGTCCACTACGTGCGGAGATTGACTGAAATTTTATGGACTGTAAGGATCAGATGCCATAAATCGTGACTCTTTAACTGCATGAGTTGATGATTTAGATGCAAATTGCTCCAAGACCAGCCAATACTGCCTCTTGGTGAAGTGAAAACAATGAAACTACGTGATCAAGTAGTCATTTTGAATTAAAATGAACATCACAAGCAGCACGTAATCAAGAGTCTGAAACCAGAGCAGGAAATTTGAATGTTTGCAGCTACTGTCTACGACTCTATGCGCATATGAATCCGTGTAGTGCAAGTATTAAGAAAAAATGGAACTTTCAAATGAGCAATGGATCATGCTCAACTGGCTACGCAGTTAATTACCTTGAGAATTCCTTGCTCGACCATTAGCCTTCCCCCAGCCAATGTGGCTCCTCCAGCGAGAAAGCTGGAATGTTGAAATTCTCCCTTCTTTTTCTGGACAGTTAACAGTCCTGACTCAGCAACTGATAAACACACAAAGAACCAACCATGGTTACACTTCTATCAATGTATATACATACCTCACCAGCATAAATTTTATGCGAGGGGCTCACCACAAATATCCATTTAGCACCTTGAGCTCCTTTATTTGTGTCCAGCAATTCTCCAGTCAGCTTGTGTATGAGTTTCCTTCGCTAACAAGGTATTCATAATGCTCTCGCTCTTGCTGGGAAAATAAAGAGAAAAACAAAATCATTAACTGCGGATGCAAATTGGAGGTGAGATATTTGCCATTTAAGCAGTCAATCATGAGTTTTATACAGGTCCTAGGTACTTAATGCGCTGCTGTCGAAGTTTGGATCTTGGACAGTCCTCAAGATCAAGATCCTTGCCATCTCCTAAATCCAACCTGAAGAAAGAAAATAAACAACCACTAAGCCTGAAGACAGAATGCTTGACATAATACCCTGGTACATTTAATATATCACAGGAAAATAAGGAAATCAGTGACAAAGCGATTGCAATCTTTAGGTTTAATAATCACCCTGGCCTTTTGTAATTTCATGCCAATGTGTTGCATACACTTTCTGTCATCTTCTGAGAGTTCTACCAGTCAAATTTTACTCGTCTTCAATCATGCTCAAATGCTAAATAACAAACTGAATATTGTGAAGTGCAAAACAGCAATATGACTGAGATGAAGAAGTTAATTTCCAATCATTTGATCTGAGCAGCATCCAAGGAGAGCATTGCAGAATCTAAAACCGCCGTGATACTGTCAGGCAGCAGCCCACAAAATGATCAGCAGAAATTGTTGGATTTTGTAGCTTGTCACAGCCAAGCTACTTGGTGAGTTCAACCCAGCAGCCAACAGGCACATCAGGGAGACCTCATGCCAAACCTAGACCTATTTGGGCTAAAACTAACTATATGTACAGAGATTATGCCTCTGTGCTTCATCCATTTTATCTAAACATCAAGAGAGCCCAAAAGAGATTAGCTAAGCTCACCAGTAAAAGAATGGCTGACCAGCATCCGAATTATACCACTTCTCGTAGTAAAACTGCAGGTTATAGCCATACCGATGCCTCGGATCAATCTATATTAACACGGGAACATTAAACCTCACCACGCAACTAAAAATAAATTAGAAATTAATTACATCCAAAATAACCAGTTGCAACATTTGTTGAGCTTAAAGAATAATTACAGCTTCGACCCAATGCCGAAAAGCCAATTTCTGTGCTTTCGCGTCCGTGGACAAACCCTTCCCGACCTGCTCAAACAGTTTAATTAAATTAACGTACTACATGAGTAGTTCATCAGTTTTACATGAAAAGAAAACGGTGGATTTAAATAAAAAAGAAATAACTCAGAATAAAACGACAAGCACAAGATTAAGAAAAAAGCAGACAAGAAACGACAAGCAAATCGATGACCCAAATGACGCAATCGATAATTAACTGATATGTCCATTGAAAGATACAGTCCACGCACCTTGGAAGCATTCAAGCTAACCCGATTCCACCGGGAAGCGGCGGTTTCAGGTTTGGAAAAGTTGAAGAAGGATATGGTGCTGTGGCTCAGCCTCGCGTAATCTATCGCTTGCCACCTGCAACATTTCCTGAACCGTTCTCACAAGCTCCCAGACGATTAATCTCCAGCAGCAATTCGAATAATTTACATGCAGAGAGACTGTACGCATCAGAAACAGAGTTCCGAGCGACCCACCAGAACTCCTCGGCGACGACGGCGGAATCGGCGAGCCAGCGCCGAGTGCGGTAGCTCCGGTACACCTTCTGCAGCTTCACGGCGGCGGCCGTCCCGAGGAGCACCGGCGACCAGTCCCGGCTGGTGCTCGGGCCACGGAAATTGATCTCCCCATCGCCCGGATCGGCCGCCCCGGAGTCGGAGCTCCGGAGGAGGTACGGGAAGCGGAGGGCCGAGGCCGCAGCGCCCATTTAAAGAGGCGATCGCGAGACGCGAAGGTCGTCGTTTGTGATGGCCTGCGTCCGCCCGTCGACGTGCATTGGAGAAACTTAAGAACCAGAGAGAGAGAGAGAGAGAGAGAGAGAGAGGGAGAGGAACAGCTCCGATTCAAATGAAGGAACGTACAGCGTGAGTTGGAGAACAGGGCATCTCGAGAGAGACAGAGAGAAACAGGGAGACGGAGACAGAGACGAGGATTTAATCGACGGGGTCTTGAGAACCCCACGAAAGTCTCTCATGAATTTACGCGGGGCTCGTGCCGAGAATAGAACGAGGAACGGGGACATGTGCTCGCTCCTTATTCCTCTATCCCCTAACAAGTAACAACTACTTCATTAATCTATTATGGATGCATTAGACCTAACTAGAATTGGTCTCATGTTGTCGCGAAAGAAGTTTAAATTTTCCATTTAATTTTGATGAAATAATCATTTTTTTTCCGTTGATGTTAATGTGTTGGAAAAATTTGTGATCAAAGATAAAAGAAAATAAAAAAAGCATTACATATCCTCTCTTATTAAGCATTTTTTATTAGATTGACGATCGATATACCGTACCAGAAAAATCCAAATAAAGGTCTGAATTAAAATTATTTAAACCGAACAATGTTTTGGATGAAAGCATGAAATGCCCAAGTCGGTCTCAAGTAAGGGCCCGAGCTCTTTGGCAGCCGAAATAGGGCTTTTTTGCACAAAACAAAAATTAGATAAAGATTAAAAGAAATCAGAAAAACTAAAAAAGACCAGTTAGAAAATTCAATCCAGTCGAGAGAAAGAGATTGCAAAGTTGGAACGGTGGCGCCCACCCCCGACCATCTGCAATCTCTGTCTCGACCACTCTGAATTTCTTTCCTTTTTTTAGCTTTTTAAATTTTTTTTTTCGTTTTAATCTTTATCCAAATTTTATTTTGGACAAAAAGACCTTGACCAAAAAATAAAAAAATCAAATGCTAGCCAGGCGATGGATCCCTTATTTAAAACGACTCAACCATCCCATATCTTTATTTGAAAAAAAAAAATTCACTTTTGACAATTTCTTAAGAAAATGACTGTAATTCAATCCTCATTTAGAATTTTCCTAAGTTTTGATTTAATCCATTAAAGATATATATAGGAGATTCATTGATTCTCCATATATGTCAAGATTGTACACATACCTCTAATGATTGTATATATATCTGATTGATTATAATTGATATTATACTATCTTATTCTATTACATATTATAATCGATATTATAATATCTTGTTTATTACATACTTATTGTCAAGCCTATAAATATATCATGTACTCTTTATTATGGAATGTACAAAAATTAAATAATTCTCTCTTCTATAAATTCATCTTTTAGCATCAGAGTTAGGCGATCTTAAGGAAATTTTGGGTTCATCGAGTGTACTCAGTGCACTCCTAAATGCACACCTGAAGCGGACCTTTCATATTCTCATCTTTGCATCAAGTAGGCAATCTTGAGGAAAAATTGAGTGCATCAAGTGCATTTAAGTGCACATTGGAGTACACCTTCCATCTCATGCCACTCTCGTTTTCAATTATTACTAATATCTCTCTCAATGATGATTTTTAACATTGTTCTTCTCGTTGGACGATGACATCAAGAGCCATGTCAGCATATTAAGCATAGCCTACACACGCAATTTCTACCACTTCCAAAGCCGCGCAATTTGTTGTCGTGTTACCTATCAAGTTAGCAACCTCGTTAGCTTGTTGCCTCGTAGCCTACTCACGACATATTCAAACCTGTATCTATCACGTCAGCAGCCTATTGTCACTTTCATGCATTTGTCAAACTCAAACGCACATTTACCACATCGGCTTGTTGTGGCGTAGCCTGCCATGTTAACAACACATTAGCTTGTTGTTGTGTAGCCTACCCATGCCAGTCTCAATATTATTCTACCATGTCAACCTGTTGCATAGCCTTCCACGTCAATAGTCATGTCAACATGTTGTCACGTTCCCTGCTGTGTCAATAGCCCTATCGATCTGTTGTCGTATAGCTTGTACGCGTCAACCAGTTCTCACTTTAGAAGACCAAATTGATTCGTAAAGTCGCCGATATTCTACCATTGATTGGTCATGTTGCTGATGTCTTCAATAAAACACATCCATTCGAATGATTTTTTTTACCTTTTCTCCGAACTCTAGTAGACTTCATTTATGTTACCTTGAGTCTGGGGAGAATGTTTGATAATCATCATGTAAGTCTATAAATATCTTATGTCTTTATTACGAAATATACAAAACGATAATTGGCTCTTTCATATATTCCAATCTTAATTTATAACCGAAAATGAAGTTTAACTTTTTTGAGATACTTGATGACAAAATACAAGTACTGTCATAAAAAAAATAACATCATATCAGATGTGATAAAAAAAATACTATGATTTAACCATAGCTTGATTTAATTATAATAACTTCTCAATAGATACAAAATCAAATTAAATATATACACCCATACGGTTTATCATTTTTGTATATGGATACAAGAAAATAAGATGAACTAATTTGATAAAAAAACTAACTTTTTATCAACAAACTAATCCATTATTTTGTTGACACAGCGTTATCAAACTCATTATTTTCTACTTTATTTTCATAAAATGAACTAATTTGATAAGAAGATTACTTTTTAAAGAACTGGTCAAATGAAAACCTGACGTCTTCAATCCGATGCGTTCGATTACGCACGGGACACATCAGCATTCCCATCCCCCGACGTGTACCCCGACTCTATTCGTGTTTAAGTCAAAAATCATTCATCAATTAACTTCCTAAGCATCATAATGTATTGTATCAAAATTTTGCCAAAACACTTATTCCACGTCGTCATTGATGAATGATGTCATTTTTCATGTGTTTTGGTGCAACTCTATTTGTAGGCAAGAGTATGAATGTATATGTCAGTCGAGATGGAAAGTTCAATCATGATGTGTGAAAAGGACATATCATGACAATTATCGCACACAATAAGACATGAAATCATACACAAAAGATAACAATTAAGTGACATTGCATGATTATAATCACATGCAGTGTAAGACACGACAATAATCACATATAGCATTAAACGACAAACTAAATGTAAGATATGAGGACAACATGAAATGACATGACAATACCTACATGCAACTTAACATGAAAAATCATATACAAGGCATAGCAATTAACCATGACAACAATTATATGCCACATGACATGACAAACTTGGCAAAGGCAGAGGCGGCACGGCTAGCTTGGGTCTTTCATGGAGAGAGGGATTTTAAAAAAAAAAATTATATTTTTCCATAAAAAGTTGTGGCGATATATTTTACTGTGGGATTTTTCATGGTGTATGGTGTTTTGTCTTAATTTTTTTTTTTTTGGATCTAAAATGCAGATGATATTCATTACTAAATTGAGTTCTTTGCAAATACATCAAGAGCATCAGCACATAACAAATCTAAAAGTGTAGATGGGGGGTTAGTAACCCAATTTCTAGGGAGACAATTCATGTACTGGGCTTTGGCAATCAAATCCGCTGTTTTGTTTGTGCGTCGACTGCAATGGGCTAATGTAAGGCCCTGAATTTCTTTCATTTTGATCTTGGCCCGGTCCACCAAAAGCTATACTTCCTAGCTTAAGTCAACTGCAGTGAGAACACTATCCACGAGCCTACTACAGTCATAGTGTACTTGCATTTCTCTGCTTGTTTCATTCAAGGCAACCATTGAGGAAATAAAATCTAGCATTTCAACTAGAGCTACTGCATCTGCTTATTCTACTAAGTTAACCTCTATTGATTTGGCAAACCTGTCTATAATCCTGCCGAGGGAGTTGCGGCAGATGCAAGCTACAGCTCCGTGTGTCGGGGAAGCTCGCAACTGAGTTCCGGAGCTGCAGCCAATAGCCCCTCTAGTCGGATTGAGGCTTGGTGGAGCTTCATATGTGCAAGCTACTGGTCTTCTAGTTAAATCCAAGCCCCATGGTGATTAGGAGACGTCGTCGACCACACCTTTGGTCAGGTTGGGCCCTGATGCCGCACCTATGTTCAGATCCAGGTGTCCGCTCCTTTGTTCATATATGGGCTGGCATCCGCCGCACCTATCACGCCTCGATCCTCCGAGCACGTGCCCATCCCTCCTTAGTTGATTAATAGCGACGTCTTAGGATGCATTGCCGACCCATTCATTTTAATACACATGCGGAAGCATATAATTAATCCCTAGACGATAAAACAATAGGATAGGAAAGTATGATCAATTTTTCACAAAATACCTTTTCATAAACACACATGTCTATATACAAAGGTTTACAAAAGGGATTGGCTCCCTAAAAAGAGAACTGTCTTACGACTAGCTAGCCGAGCAAGATCACCGATCAACACATATACGGACTTGAAAATGGTTATACAATAATCAGTGAGTCAATTTCTCAGAGAGTTCTACTCCCTAATACTCGATTAGGGCTGCCTAAGCACAAACAGGCGTCAGAGGGCTTACTTTGGCCTCAGTTTTCTTCTTGCAATTCAACACAATTCATAATCTCATCAAGTCACATCAACACATCAAATCATTCACTCAAATCGACTTATCGATCAATCGACCTAGTCAATTACATATCAATCAAACCATTCCCCAGTCATTCTAATCAATACTATGCATTCTTCAAGATGACATATCTAATCACCGAGCCCACATGCATTCTCTAAGATGACATACCTAACCACCGAGCCTACGTGCATTCTCCAAATGATATATCTAATCACCAAACCCACGTGCATTCTTCAAGATGACATACCTAGTCACCGAGCCCATGTGCATTTTTCAAGATGATGTATTAAGTCACTGAGCCAATATAATATAACGTCTTTCTCCGAGATGACATACTTAGTCATCGAGCCAACGTAGTATAATGTCTTTCTCCAAGATGACATACCGAGTCATCGAGCTGATATAGTGTACATCTTTCTTCGAGATGACATACAAAGTCATCAAGCCGACGTTCGTTCTCCATCAATTTCTCACTTTTTATAATACCCGATAAAATAGCCATGTGTGGATACACGGTTGGCCTTAACCAAAATATAATAATTTCACTTTTTAGCCTCTCACTTATTTCAACAGTCCAAAATATATTTTTGACGTTGTAGGCCGACGCCCAGTAATTTTCCAATTAATTACCAAAATTAAATCAATTTAGGAATAAAATCCTAAAATCACAATCAGGCAAAATTAACACAAATTAAAGCTGGGTAATTGGTGAAGAAATGGTGTGGGCTGCTACCTTGGCATGTGTGGCTATTGAATTGAAGTTGTTTGGTGAGGATTGGGTTAAATGGGTGCAAAATTCGTAGGCATGAGGGGCAGCTGCATTTTGGTCCTCAATTTAGCTCTAGTTGGTGAAGATATTGGAGAAAACTTCATTTAGTGTTTTGAAGCTGACAAAACGTTTCCACCAGTCTAGTCTAAAGATTTGAAGGCTCGTTCATCAAAGTCTGAAGACCTCCGGACTGTCAGATTCAAGACTCAAAGTCTATCCTCATTAATGGTTTTCTAGACCATCGAAGAAGGCTTATCCAGAATTGGATGTTTTGTTAAGGATTTGACTTTATCGACTGGAGAAGATCTTCTGGCTGGATGTAGCATGTCGGAATCCATTATTCAAATCAAGATTGATTCAGGGATTTTGGATCCGTTGATTGGCAAAGTATACTTGGAAAGTTTTATTTATAGAAACCTAGATCCTGATTATATGGGCGAGCAGGATTGATGGACTATCGTCATGTTCCTTAAATAGCTCGAAGATCTTCCTAATTGATTCTGTCCAATAGGAAGATTGGAAGAATTCCTTTGGTAAGTACCAACGGGCATGATGGCATAAAGGAGTATATAAGGAAGACGTTCCAATTGTTCGAGTGTATGCGCGATAGAAGAATTCCAAAATCTGAAACTCCTTGTTCTTAGTCAATTAAATTGTTGAACGAAATCTTGTATGCAAAAGAGAGTTTATATCTTTGAGAGACCTTGAGGAAGTGTAATAGAGTCTCTACACTATGAAATCAAGAAAGAACTTCACTGTAACAACTCTTTTGTTCATAGTGGAATCTAGCCGGTAGCTATCAATGTGGAAGAGTAGACGTAGGCTTGGATTAAGCCGAACCACTATAATTTCAGTGTTCATATTCTCTTTTCTACGCTCTTTTATTTTGATCGTAATTCGTTTTGTTTACAAGAGGCGAATTTCCTTTCTATTGTCAAATAGTGCTGCACACTTATCACGAAAAATTATTTTTACACCTATTCACCCCCTCTAGGTGCTCATACTAGCTTTTACAATTGGTATCAGAACTTGTGTACTCACTTAAGTTGAAGTGTTTTATTTCAGAGTTAAAAATCCATGGCTAGTATGTTGGCTCGAAGACTGGTTGAAGGGCAAAGCAATACCAGACCGCCTTATTTTGATGGAAAGGAATACAACATATGGAAAAAACAAGATGAAGGCATTCCTAAGATCAAATGATCCTCTAGAATGGGATGTGGTAGACAAAGGAATTATTCTTAAAGCTGCACTTGTCTCAAAAAAATGAAAAGAAGCCGTTGAGTCTAGCGAAATGACTCAAGAAGAGATAACAAGAGACAAGCTCTTGATGCAAAAGCAATTTATTCTTTATATTGTGCATTATCACCTACTGAATATAACATAATATCTTCTTGTGTTACAGCCAAAGAAGTCTGGGATAGATTACACATCACTTATGAAGGAATTGATTGAGTGAAAGAAACCGGAATCAACATTCTGCTAGGTCAATACGAAGCTTTCAAAATGAAATCAGGAGAATCTATTACTGACATGTTTAGTCATTTTATAGAAATCGTGAATGGTCTTGAAAATCAAAGTCAACCAATTTCTGATCCCATGAAAGTAAACAAGCTACTGCATGGACTCTCCAAGGATTGGAATCACATAAAAACCTCAATAATGGAGATACAAAGAATTATGCCACTTTTTGTAGATGAATTGGTTAGGACTCTTTAGTCTTATGAAGTGAAACGAATCAATGAAGATGAAGATCCTAAAGGTAAGAAATCCATTGCATTAAAATTTAATGATGATTCTAATGTCACAGATTCTGAAGACGATATGGATGATGAGAAGCTTGCTCTCATGATAAGAAGATTCAGAAAGCTAAATAGAAAGGGAAGAAGATTCAATCCAAAGAAACAAAACTTTCAAAAGCAACAGAGTAAGTCTATTGAGGAAGATGAATTCAATAGAAATGTAGTCTATTTTGAATGTAAGAAAAAGAGATATATCAGACCCAACTATCCTCTTCTAAGGAAAAAGAAAGGAAAAGCTGAAAAATATTGAAAGGTACTCAAAGCAAAAACTTGGGGTGATACAGAATGTGAGAAAAGCACAATCGGATTTAGATTCAAACCTCGAGACAGACTCAGATTCAGACAGTGAATTTGAGGTAAGTAATTTAAAAATCCCTACTAAAGTTTTTAAATACATTGATGAATTGTGTCTAGTCTCAAAACTTCTCTTAAAAGGATTTCCGAACTTAAAAGAGAAAATTCTGCACTAAAACAATAGAAAAATGCTTTGAAAGAAAAGGTCAAAAGTTTAGACAAAAATGTTACTATCTTGAAAAGAAATGAAGATAATCTTTCAAAAGAAAATGTATTCTTGAAAAATAACATCTCAAATATTTCTAAAAGATTTTCTATAGGATCTGAGAAACTTGAAAAAATTCTTTCAGTACAAAAACCTTATTTCAACAAATCAAGTTTAGGAATGACAGTTGAAACCATTCCTCTAATTGACTTTCCTAAAGTAAATGAAAGAATTAAGTAAAGACCTACAAGAGATGCTTATAAAAATTAGGGATGTGCAACCAGACCGGGTCAACCCAGTTCTCGGATCGGCCCACCCGAAAAATAGGGTCGGGAACCGGTTCCGGTTGAAATCGGTCCGGGAACCGGGTCCCAAAATTCAGATCCTGTTTGAACTGGTCCGGGAATCGATTTCGAGGGATTACCCACCCGGGAACCGGATCGACTGGACCAGTTTGGCAACCGGTCTGAGAATCGGTTGTAAGCCACCCCAAAAAAACCAAACGCAAAACCCTAATTTGTTTATACTTTCTATCTTCCCCGAGCTTGCGACCTCCGCCCGTCCGCCGATCCCGGTTCCATCCGAGCACCGACGCCGCTTCCCGCTCGCCCACCATCGCCTTCCTACTACGACACCCGCAACCCGTGAGATCCCAACATCACCACTCCGCCTCTCCCGCTCCGCGCCCCGAAATCACGACGCCGCCTCTCATCAACCCTGATTCCGGCTGCTCGCCGCCTTGCTCGAGCTCCGCCGCTAGATCCAGCTCCCCTCGCGCGCTTCCTCATATGTGTTCATCCGCTTCCTCGTCATGCCATCGCCAGCTCCCGTCGCGCCATCGCAGGTGACGGAGCGGGAGAACGGATGCTCATCACCACCGATCGAAACTTCTCTCGTGCTCTTTCTCCTCGCTTGGTGCGTGTGGAGAGCGAGGAACCAAGCGAAGCCGATTGCGTTGAATATCTTCATCAAGCAATTTTGTCGCTGAATTGATTCGTGGCCTTAGCTTCGTCTTCGTGAGATTCTCCAAGTCTTTTGGTGTCTTCATTTATTAGCAAGTAACCGTTCGGATCGGATCTCCCTCAAGATTCATTGAGACTCAATCATACGATTGTTCTGTGTTTGCCTTCTGCCGAGAGCTTCAAATTGCTATCTCAAATTGCTCATGTTATATTGCTCGCCGATTGATAGGAATTCCTATTTCTAGAACACCTCACCATTCATGATCACCACTTGTTCGACGTTTTGCCTCGAGAGATGATAATGACGAATTTGTTTTTTTTTTTTTTTTTTGGTGAAATGACGAATTTGTCTTCATCATTTCAATCCGAGATTGCATAGTAGTGATCTGGATGTTCTTGTTCGACACGCCGATCATATATCGTGAATTTTCATGCTTCATCCTTTGATGGCAGAGAGTTCTCTTTCCCTTGGTGCTTCGGTTTACTTTGTCTCCTTCGGTTGTGTGACTGAATTGTCGTCTGGTATAACAAGTAAGTCACTATACATCGGTGGTGAATAAATCACAGCCAAGCTATATCAAATTCAATCTCGTTTTGATGCTCATAAAAGACCATTCCGCCAAAGTTTGAGGGAAAGAGTCTTCAACCTAATTTAATTCAAAATAAGTGGAAACGGTACGAGAAATGCTCAGGTATCGGAAGTTTAGTTAAGTGGAGAAATTATGGATATATGAAAGCGAGTTAAGTTAAGAAATCATGGATATATAAAAGAACTTAAGTTAAGAAATGGACATTGACCTAGTAATAATCAAAGGGAATTTAAGACTTATGAATAGAAGATATGCTTTGAGGAAAAAGATATGTTGAAATTATGCTGGACCTTTGCCAAAATTACTGCTGATTTCCCTTAAAGTTTTGTTGTAATGTCAATGTCAATGTCTCCATTCGAGCGTCATTTGTACAAACTGTGATTAATTTCAATTCCAGCAATGTCAATGTCCTAGTAATCTTGTTTTTAGTTAATTTTGTTCAGCTCCTTCCTTTGAGTTTAGTGTTCTTTGCTTTAATTTCCTTTATTCCCTGCATTGCACCTTTAAATAATTCACAATACTTCCACTTTAATTTCTGAGCAATTTGCTATTCCTGTCATTTAGATCAATTTCCATCAAACCATTTCATCCATTGCTTCTCTAAGGTTAATATAAGGATACTGCAATTTTTATGCAAAACAGGTTCCAATATAAACAGGATTAACCCTGTTCCCTAACCGGAAAAACGGGGTGGGTCAGGAACAGGGTCCAATATAAATAGGGTCGGGAACAAGGTCCAAAAAAAAGAACCGGTTATAACAGGGTTGGGTATAGGGTCCAGGTCTAGACCTTACCCACCCTGGACCCGATCACCCCTAATAAAAATCATTTCCAAAAAGTTTTTGTAAAACCAATAGGTCATAGTGCTCTTAGATGTTCTAAATGTAATAGCTCAGTTCATTTTGAGAAAGAATGTCCTATCATTTGGAAACCTATTAAGAAGGTATAGGCAAAGACCGTATATCATACTAATACCAATAGACCCAAGAAAATATGGGTACAAAAAAAAACTTGAGTCTCTTTTCTAAATGCAGGTCACTATCAAGAAAAAAGGTTAAATGGTACCTGGATAGTGGATGCTCAAGGTATGACAAGAGATTCAAATTGTTTCATAAAGCTTGTTTAAGTTAATGGTGGAAAAGCTTCATTTGGAGGAAACAGCAATGGAAGAATTGTGGGATTCAGAACTGTAAATATTGGAAGCCTCACGATTAATAATGTCTCATTAATGGAAGGACTCAACTACAACTTGCTAAATATCAGTCAACTGTGCGACACTAGTTTCAAAATCAATTTTCAAGAGGGAATATGTTCAGAAACCAGTAAAACTTCTGTCAGTCTTTCAAAGGTTGAAAACATGGAAATATCTACCTCTTGAATGTCAAACTAGATGAAACTCAATGTCTAATCTCAATTCAAGAAAAAGCAAACTTATGGCACAGAAAACTTGGGCACATCAACATGAAGCAAATAGCTAAAATTTCAGTAAAGAAGCTTGTTTGTGGTCTACCCAATCTATCATACTAAAAGGCTGATCTATGCACACCATGCGTATTGGGAAAACAAGTAAGAACCTCATTCAACCAATAATTCAAGTTTTCATTTATCGTGAACTGCAGCTTCTACATATAGATCTTTTTGGTCCAACCAGAACTCAAAGCATTAAAGGTAAGAAATACTGTTTAGTAATTGTGGATAATTACTCACGATTCACTTGGGTATATTTTCTAGCAAGTAAGTCCGAAACTCTTTCTTATTTTACAAAGTTTGCTAAAAATGTCCAAAATGAAAAAGGGTATGTTATTTCAAGAATACAAACAAATCATGGAAGTGAGTTTGAAAATCAAGACTTTACAAATTTTGTGATGAATTTGGTTTTCAGCATGTGTTCTCTTTACCATATACTCTAGAGCAAAATGGAGTCATGGAAAGAAAGAATAGGTCGCTTTAAGAAATGGCTAGAACTCTTTTAATTGAAAATAACATATCTTCACGTTTTAGGGCTGAAGCAGTTTTTACAGCATGCTATATCATTAATATAGTTTTTCTAAGGCCTATTCTGGATAAAACTCCCTATGCTATTCAAAGGAAAGAAGCCCATTGTTTCATATTTTCATGTGTTTGGATGTAAATGTTTTATATTGAAAAATGCAAATGATTGAGTTGATAAGTTTGAAGAAAAAATCAGATGAAGGTATTTTCCTTGGATATTCTATCACAAGCAAAGCTTACAGAGTATTCAACAAAAAGACTCAATCTGTGGAGAAATCAATTAATGTTAAATTTCAAGACTCCATGCAAAATGAATCGACTCAACTTGAACCTGCTCCAGACGCAGACTCTACAAAGTCTAAATCTCCAGAAGTAGCTCAAACTTTAGAAGACTAGCAACAAATGATCATCAAAGATTCAAATGAGGAAAAAGATCAACAGTCTGACAAATCAATTAGCAATTGGAAGCATAAGTCCAGTCATCTCAAAGATCTCATTATTGGTAATATTAATGAAGGAATTCGCACAAGATCCAAAAGGCGCGAAGAGTTTAGTGCTTTGGCTATTATTTCTGAAATAGAACCCAAGAGCATAGAAGAAACTTTATCTGATGAAAGCTGGATTGAAGCTATGCAAGAAGAATTCAGGCAATTCATCATTAATGATGTCTGGGAATTGACTCCTAAACTGAAAGGTAAATCTATCATTGGAGCTAAATGGGTTTTCAGGAACAAGATGAACAAGAAAGGAAAAGTCGTAAGAAACAAAGGAAGACTCGTGGCCAAGGGGTATACGCAAGAAGAAGGGATAGACTATGATGAGACTTACGCACTAGTAACAAGGTTAGAAGCAATTAGATTATTACTTGCTTTTGCCTGTCATAAAAATTTCAGGTTATTCCAAATGAACGTTAAAAGTGTTTTCCTAAATGGATTTATCCAAGAGAAAGTCTATATGAAACAACCACCTGGTTTTGAAGACCCAAGAAAACCATACTCTGTATTCAGACTAAAAAGGCTTTATATGGTTTAAAGCAAGCACCTCGAGTTTGGTACGATAGACTAAGTAAGTTTTTAATTCAAAATGGCTTTGTCAAATATAAAGTAGATACAACATTATTTATCAAAAGAGAAAGTAAAAGTTTTCTACTTGTTCAAATTTATGTTGATGATATTATTTTTGGATCCTTTAATGAAAGTCTGTGCAAGAAATTCTCTAAGTCTATGCAAGATAAATTTGAAATGAGCATGACAGGTGAACTAACCTTTCTTTCTCGGGCTTCAAGTGAAACAACTAAAGGAATGAATCTTTATCCATCAAGAAAAATATGCCAATGATCTTATCAAAAAGTTTGGGCTGGAGAATTGCAAAAAGACTGATATACCAATGTCAAGTTCCTTAAAGCTGGACAAAGATGAAGGAGGAAAGAAAGTTGATCAGAAACTATACAGGAGTATTATTGGTTCACTTCTTTATCTTACTGCTTCTAGACCTGACATTTTGTTTAGTGCTTGCATTTGTGCTAGATTTCAATTAGACCCTAAAGAATCTCATCTAAGTGCTGCAAAACGTATTATCAAATATATTACCTCAACTTCAAATTTGGATCTCTGGTATCCTAAAGAATGAGACTTTACTTTTCTTGGATACTCAGACGCAAACCTAGCCGGATGTAGAGTTGATAGAAAGAGCACCCCGGGCACCTGTCAACTACTTGAAAGTAGGACAGTGTCTTGGTTTTCAAGAAAGCAAAGTACAGTAACTCTTTCTACAGCAGAAGTAGAATATGTAGCTCTTGGAAGTTGTTGTTCACAAATTATGTGGATAAAACAACAATTGAGAGACTTTGGAATTGAAGATTCATGCACTGAAATCAAATGTGACAATACTAGCGCAATCAATCTCACAAAAAATCCGATTCTTCATTCAAGAGCAAAACATATAGAGATTCGACATCATTTCATTAGATATCATGTTCAAAATTGAGAAGTTTCAATTCAGTTTATTAACTCAAAGAATCAACTGGCGGATATATTTACAAAGCCTTTGGAGAAAAATCAATTTGAAGTTATTCGTTCCAGACTCAATATCTTAAGGTTTGAGGAAGTTCAGACTCAGCATTGAAAGTCTAAAGGCTCTTAGTCTCGAACGATCAAGATTCTCAACTGTAAGTTATTTCTATTTATTTCCTAGATCAAATCTCGAAAAGGTACAATCATTTATCCATATTTAATTATTGCTATTTTTAATTTTCGTGATTATTGCAAATCTATCTTTTCGAAAAAGAAGTTATTTTTGAAATGACAACTATCCAAAAGGCAGTTATTTTTAAAAAAGGTATTTTTATAGTTCTTTTTTTACGACAGTTCGTATGCCTCGCTTTGATCATCTTATATACTATCGATTCCTCTTTGTTTTACTCTCAAAAACCCTAAGAGAGCACCGATCTTCCACTTCTGTCTTACTCTCTTGTTTAATCATCGAAAAAGTTTTCATCTTTCTTAGGAAACAAGCTTGGAATCTCTCAAAGACTGTGAAAGATGTCGTCTTAAAGGAAGTCTTCGAGAATCGCGAACAGGGGACCACAGCAAATGCATGAGGGGCCTACGCACTTTGATCTCACCAAAGAAAAAGAATCTCCTAGACAACAACAGAGCCCACAACATTCTCAGCAGCGTCCATCTTCTCCATCTAGACCTCAGGATGTTGCACATCAAGAAGAGGAAGAAATCATCGAAGACACAGAACCCAAGCCTTTGCTAATATCCCAAGTGATCCACGAGTTGGAGGATTTAATCAACCAGATAAGAACAATGATGACAAGTTGTACAGTTAGTTTAAACCTAGGATGGGTGATGTAGCCAAAATCCGAAGCAAAATGATGGATTTATTTTGATTGGAGGAACACAAGCAACTGTACTCTAAGTTGCTGAAGCGTGGGGTGATAGACCCTAGAAGTGTGGACTTTGATTTTCTTTACTCTGTGAATGTCAATTGACAGGAAAAATTCAGTCTTCTTTAACTGGAAAAGTTTTGTTCTGAATCTAAAGAAGCGTATGCTGAACTTACTGCTTATTTCTACAAATCTCAGTTTTTTGGATGTGAATAGATTCTCTTTTAGTATTCGAGATCAGGACTATGTGGTGGACATGAATATGTTGGCTGATGCGATTGGGGTTGAAAGAGGGAGATATCAACCTATCAATGTGTCTATTGCTCGTGCAACGTTGGAGCTTGTTTAGGATAGAAGAATGGAAAGAAAGATTTCTTATGTGAGAATGAATGCGTCCAACATTTTGCTTCACAAGATAGTGATTAACAGTCTTAGACCAAAATCAACTTCAAAGACCGACGTTTCAAACTCAAAAGCAAAGTTGATGTATGCCATCAATGCTGGTAAGAAATTCTCTCTTCCACACGCTATTATGTTCCACATGTACAGGGTAGTGGTGAAGGATAAGGGTCAATTTTCTTATCCAGCTCTTGTGACCAAGTTGTTTAGACATTTGAATGTTCAGCCTCCCCAGATTTTTTGTGTTCGAACGTGCGATCAAATGATGGTGGGACTGTGAATGGTCTCAAAAATACGTTTGAAGGAACTTGCCAAGGCTATGGAACAGTTCAAGGAGAAAACCCCTGTCAAGACTCATTTAGTCTCTTCTGTAGCAAAGCAAAAAGGGAAGGAGCCCATGGTTGCTCCATCCAAGAAAAGAAGAGCACTCATCATTAAGGATGAAGATGATGAAGATGATATCACCATTTCTGCAATGGCATTGAAGAACCTGAGTCATTTTGTTCCAGAATCAACGAAGAGACAAGAAACAGACATGGATGAGACAGAATAGAGGACTGAAGATTTAGACGCAGAGGAGAAAAAAGCAGAGAGAGATGTAGATGAGGTAAGAATTGATGAAGAAGAAGAAGAGGAGAGAGGAGATCAAGCGAAAACAGAACATGATGAACACTTTTCTCCACCTGAAGGTATGGAAATAGGGGAGATCCTAAGAAAAGAGGAATGTCCTCATTCCTTGCCACTAGTGAAAGAGTAAGTCGTTCTCTAGCAGATCTAGAGAATATCTATGCAACTCAATTTCCTAAAGAAGGAGATGAGGTTTCGTCGCCCAATCTACGTGATCGTGCTGAAATGCCATCATTTGTCAATACTCCGTCTAATCGTGCAGAAGCAAGGACTCAGACCAACAATTCAGCAGACTTTCACAAAATTCTTGATGTTCTTTTGGAAATGAGAGGCCAGATTTATGCTTTGGGATGCAAAGTCTAGAATTTGCAAATTGCAGGTCAAACTTCTTCAGTTTCTTTGCATGATCAAATTCATGCCCTTACTCTTCAAGTTCAAGCAAATGCCAAGGGTGAAGATGTGACACAACTAAAGGAGGATTTGAAAAAGCTGGAAGGGATTGTCCAATCAATGGGAGATTTCCAGCTTGTTCGTGTTCCCAAGCAATTTTAAGCCATTCTCTTTTCATCTCTGCCTTTTTAATCATGACAAAAAGGGGGAGAGATGTGGTGCAGATTTGATTTGAACTTTGAACTTTGAACTTTTGTGTTGATTGACTTGACTTTTGTGTTTGGCTATTTGGATTTGGACTGGATTTGGATTTGACTATTTGAGCATTTGTTTATCTTAAGTACTATTGATATCTTATGGCTTTGTTCATTTACAAGACTAACCTACTTTCTGTGGATGCAGATTCTAGTGTTATTACTAAGCCACTTATCTTTGATAGATATCCATATTTGCTTGAGTAATATTTTGTAGGTCAAAATTATCCAAATCTGCAGGAAAGTTTTGTTACCATCAAAAAGGAGGAGATTGCTAGAGAAAACTTCCTTTAGTGTTTTGAAGCTACTAGAGAAAACTTCCTTTAGTGTTTTGAAGCTAACAAAACATTTCCATCATTATAGTCTAAAGATTTGAAGGCTCTTTTATCAAAGTCTGAAGACCTCTGGACTGCTAGACTCAAGACTCAAAGTCTATTCTCATTGATAGTTTTCTAGACCATCGAAGAAGGCTTATCCAAAACTGGATGTTTCGTTAAGAATTTGACTTTATCGATTGGAGAAGATCTCCTGGCTGGATGTAGCATGTCGGAATCCATTATTCAAATCAAGATTGATTCGGGGATTTTGGATCCATTGATTGGCGAAGTATACTTGGAAGGTTCTATTTATGGAAACCTAGATCTTGATTGTATGGGCGAGCAGAATTGATGGGCTATCGTCATGTTCCTTAAATAGCTCGAAGATCTTCCTAATTGATTCTGTCCAACGGGTAGATTGGAAGAATTCCTTTGGTAAATGCCAATGGGTATGATGGCATAAAATAGTATATAAGGAAAACATTCCAATTGTTCGAGTGTGTGCGCGATAGAAGAATTCTAAAGTCTGAAACTCCTTATTCTTAGTCAATTAAATTGTTAAGCGAAATATTTTACGCAAAAGAGAGTTTATATCTTTGAAAGATCTTGAGGAAGTGTAGTAGAGTTTCTACACTGTGAAATCAAGGAAGAACTTCACTGTAACAACTCTTTTGTTCATAGTGGAATCCAGCCAATGGGTTGTCAGTGCGGAAGAGTGGACATAGGCTTGGATTAAGCCGAACCACTATAATCTCTATGTTCATATTCTCTTTCCTACGATCTTTTACTTTGATCGTAATTCGTTTTGTTTATAAGAACTTCACTATAACAACTCTTTCGTTCATAGTGGAATCCAGCCGGTGGGCTGTCAGTACGGAAGAGTGGACGTAGGCTTAGATTAAGCCGAACCACTATAATCTCTGTGTTCATATTCTCTTTCCTACGTTCTTTTACTTTGATCGTAATTCGTTTTGTTTATAAGAGATGAATTTCATTTCTATTGTCAAATAGTGCTGCACACTTATCACGAGAAATTGTTTTTACACATATTCATCCCTCTCTAGGTGCTCATACTAGCTTTCACAGATGTGCGAACAATTGGCCTTGGGTGACCAATTGATATAATTGGCTCCAACTTGGCTGAAGATAAATGGGGGAAAAGCACTCAAGTGCTTTAGATATTTAGCCTTGACTTCCTTTCCCCTTTGTCCTTTTGTCCCCTCTCTCCCTCATCCCTTCCCTCTCTTCTCCCTTTGTGGGCCAGCTTCCCCTAACCCCTCATGTTTTGCTTCTCTTTCATTTTCCTTTCAAGCTTGGTTCCTCCTCCAATTTTTTTCTTTTCAATCGCAAGCCCACTCCCTCTCTGCCAGCATCCCCTCCATTTCTTCATTCGCTGCCAACAACCACAACACCATCCTACCAGCCCTCCACTCACACCAGCCCCACTCCATTCTTTTCGTGTAGCACTTCACCGAGTCAAACCCCCTAACGAACCTCCTAATGTTGACTCCGCAAGCTCCAATTCCCTTAATCCGCAGCCACACATCCACTTTTTCCCCCACCTTGCATCTCCACTATCCCACGCATAGAAGCCAGCTCGCTAATTCCCTTCAGCCAGTCAATTGACTGCAAACCTTCAACACTAGCAACATCCTTTCTGTCACGCATCTCCACCCCTCATGAAGCCAACCCAGTTTTCCCCACTACCATTGCCTTGTTGCCGAAGTCAGCCCAACCGTGTCCTCGCCAAGCTACCACCGTTCGGTTAGCCTTCAAGGCAAACTGAGATCAATAGTCCCTTCAAGACTGAACCACAACCAGCTCTAGCCGTGGGTTGTTGGGCCATTCTTAGCTCATCCCGAACCTCCCTTGGCATTGTCGTAGACCCGAGTTGTGGTCGCCGTCGCACCGCCGTTACCATGAACCGGTTTTCACGCTAAACCGGTGAGTTTACCTCATTATCCTTAATTATGGTGCTAATTACATTTATAAATGGATTAGTGACTAATTAGTGGATTGGTTAATTTAATTAGGATTATCAGACTTAGTTTATGTAGTTAGAATGGTTAAGTTTAGTTAGTTAGTTAATTAGTTATTTAGGTGGATTAGTTAGGATGTTTTATTTAACTTATTAGATTAAATTAGTTAGGTTGGTTAAATTAAACAGTTAGTTTAATTAATTTAGCCCGGTTAGCTTAGGTTAATTTAATTAGTAGTTTAATTTAATTATTTTACAATTTATTTAATTAAATGTAGCTTATTTAATTATTTATTATTTTCCGTAAACTATACTGGGATAGCCAGTCGTCAAAATTTCGCACTGATCGTCATGGTTGTATCAATTTGTGCAATTGAGTGCTAAATTATGCAATTAAATGATGATTGATGATTTTTGAATTATTATTTCAAAAATATGGAATTTTTGGTATTTAATTAGAAAAATACCGGGTATTAGTTTTTGACACCAAAAATATTTTTAGTACTATATAAAGTCGTGAAATTTTAAAATGATGGGATATCACGCTTTATGGTTCGATTTGATCGTGTTTCCACACACATCTATTTTACTAGGTGTTTTTAATATGAAGAAAATAGGCCAAACACATTATTTAAATTGAGACATTTGAGTGCAAAGTACAATATCCTTGGCCAAAGTTGGATGTGTGTGCGACCTGATATGCGTCAGGTGGGCGATGCTCCTATGTGGAATGCCACTAACAATGGATGCCGGTCGCAGTGGAGGCTGGATCGATACTCCTATGTGGAATGTCGTCTAGAGGTAGACATTGTTGTGTCTGATGAAGCGGGACAATACCCAGTTATGCCACTGTCGTCTAGAGTGAATTAACTATGCCTGATTATGGGACAAAATTGTGTGGCACGAAATGGAACGTGTCATAATAATTTGGCCTTATAATCAGGACCCATCTGATTGATTGGTATATGTCATGAAGTGTTCTAGTTAATAATATACGCTTGTTGCGTTTATATATGGTATATGAGATGTGCTAACATGCAGGGAGATGCTGCGGCAAGGTAAGTCTTATATGATGTGTGCTGAGATTCCTAATCGGAGTTTAGGGTGTAGACTCTTTGAGATTTTTATATCAACCCGTCGTGGGTTACAAATTTCAAGGCCATAGGATGGAGGATCCAAAGCTCGAGACTGAAGGGTCCATAATGTAGATGGCCTAGAGGTTTCTTTTTTAGTCAGACCTTTTGTGTATAAATCGGATGTGTTTATAAAGTGTGTTTTGTTTAAATTGGTTGTCCTGCTTTTTTATCCCATGATTGTTTGTTGTCTGGAGATTGTTTAATTCGCTTCCGCATGTACATAAAATGAATGGGTTAGTGATGAGTCTTGGGAATGTCGCAGTTTGATCAACCACCAAGGGATATGCGCGCACTCGAGTTTCGGGGCATGACGGGTAGTGTCATACACATGAAGTTATTCGAATTGTAAATTTAAGAGAAGATCATACCTGCGAATACTCTTTAAGGCCTTGTACTTCCTCCTAGTCCATGAACATTTACAAAGCTAATCTTTACTCTTTGCTAGAGCAACACAACTCTCTATGTCATAAAGGTGAAGTTCTTTATTTGCCTCATCAAGCCCCTAATTTTAATTTTCAACAAGATCCCTTCCATTTTAGCATTGTTTTATTCATCTTAAGCGAATTTTCAATGCTATTCCCATCTCGTATTTTTACTCCTAGAACCTTTGTACAAGTTAATCTAGTTGGAGTTTGGTTCCTACATGGAGACTTTTTAACAAAGAGTATGGGATAAAAATAGTATAAGTGTCATAACATTCGTATGATATTAGGTCAAATATCTTTACTTTTTTAATAATAACTTGGATGCTGTGACTTTTAAAAAAATATTCATTTGAGTGTCATCTTTTAAACATAACTACAAGCAAATAAAAATATAAAAAAACCATTGAAAAAAGTTATGTAGAGCCGGAGGTTCTATTTTATTACGAGAGAAAGGCCTTAGAAGAACAACACAATTCTAACTCAAATGCTATTATCAAGAAGGTTGAGCTTGCGAAGGAAGATTGCGACCCACCCAAGGGTGATGAGATGCTCATGGAAAATTGATGGATTGTTGAGTAGGAACGAATGGTTCGTCTCCCAAGGTGGCCTTCATACCTAACACAGACCTTCCGGAGCTCTATCGATTGCAATTTTATATATATTTTCATTTAACTCATTTAGTTTAACTTTAGAGCCGTTACTAACATGTTATGAGATGATTAAGAGCCTAAGTAATGTGTGGGAGTCAGCCCTACTCTAGCGATCTAGAGATTCTTGTATATAGGGACTTGATCACGATAAATAAATTTAAAACCTGTTAAGAGCCTAAGTAATGTGTGGGAGTCCGCCTTATTCTATCTAGTGAACTGGAGATTCTTGTATAAAGGGACTTGACCACGATAAATAAATCTAAAACTTGTTAATCAATACCTTTTCTCTTTTATGAAAATAGTTGGCATGTAATCTTAATCAATTTTATTACCTAAATCTTGTAACATGTGAAATATGGTGATCAAGCATGGTATTCGAGCAACAAAAAATAAACAAGCATAACAAGTAATGAGCAGATAAAGTAAATTTTAATGAGGAAAATAAATAACTCTAACCGTATCAGGCAAAAATTAATGGATTCTTGCTATTAAGCCCCGCGGCAAGACCATGTGGCATAAGTCAAAAATAAATAATCATGAGCTAAATTAAAGTAAACGTGAGTTCTAACATTAAACTATATGGAATTAACCATGAATGAATTAATTCTATAATGCAATAAGCAACTAGATGCTACATATTTGTCTCTTCTTTAATCAATAAAAAGGACCGAACTACACCTAAATCAATTCCAATTCCCGAATATACCATTAATGACTACATGAGTACCAAAACAAATTATCAAAATGATAAAATTAATTAATTAAATGTTGAGATTTATTAACTAATTACTCAAAAAAAAAACCTAAAAAAGACTAAGGTCGTCAAAATAAATCAGTTAAATATCAAGTCAAATAATTGATCAGGGGGCCATAATTGGTGAATTTGATCTCCCTAAGATAATTTTTCTTTGATTATGTATGATGGTAAAATTCAAACCTCAACAAGCTTGGCTGGATGAATGGTCTGATGCTCCTATTATCCACGTGATCATGGGTTCTCTCAATGTCATGATCAAAGATCTCTGATAGTGCTCGTGGGACCGTTGATAGGCCGCTGAGACTATGTTGACAAATCATCTCTAAGGTCTTGAGTAGTGCTAAGTAACTATAGCTCAACCTAATACTTTGTTATTCCAAGAGTTTCAAACCGTGACGATATCTATTACCTCTCGAAATCCAGAGCTTCTTCCTACCCCCATGGTAGTTTTCCTCTCACTTTCAACCCTAATCAGTTGAAAATTGACTACTTTGCTATCCCACATACAATTCCTATCTTCTTGCCCCGTTCTGTTTCTCTTTTGATTTGAAATGACTCTCGACAAATCCCTATAATTCTCTTCTTTCCCATCCACAAAGAACAAATTTACCCACAAAGCCTTCCCTTTTCCTCAATTTGCATGGCATAGCTGCAACCCTCCTAATTCATGGATTCCATCGAGCAATCCGCCAGCACCATATCCTCTTTATTAGTGATGAGCTTCCTCCCCTTTCCTCCGTTTGCATGGCGAAGCTGGTGGTGCTCTATCTTTCAATTGAGCGCTAGTTCCCTCGAAGGATGACTTTTCTTCATGCGTAACTTAGTCAGCTTGAATGCCCTGGCATTATTTTCTTATGGAGCCCCACCAACAGGAAGACAATTCGAGAAATGAGGCTCTTTGTAACATATTAGGGCGTCTCTGGTCTGCACAACAAATAGACAATTGGAATGAAGCTCCACCCTTGGTAAAGATTGAAGAATGCAAACTGATTTTAGTCGGTAAAATTCTATCGAACCCCTCTATAAATTTTCGAGCTTTTCAAAGTACCTTAAAGCGCGCATGGCGAACTAACTGAGTAGATATTTCTCAACGTGAAGAGGGCATATATGTAGTGAAATTTCATATGGAAGAAGACAATCAGAGGGTCTTAGAGGGGGGGTCCTTGGCTGTTCTCTAGTAATCTTGTTATTGTTAAGCCTTGGATCACCAACACACCTTTACATTGCTATGATTTCTCTACTTGTGATTTATGGGTGCAAGTATTTGACTTACCTCTAGAGTGGTGTTCGGAGGACATGATTGCAAAGGCTATGCGACATGTGGGTCGTGTTATTGAGGTTAAGCTAGATAACAAAGATGGGACGCCTATTAGAGTAGGTCATGCTCGGGTTGAGCTAAACCTGAAGGATCCTTTGAAAATCGGAAACTAGTACGCATATCACAGAAAGCCATATCGCTTGATTTCCGTTATGAGCATCTATCGCAATTCTGTTACTCTTGTGGTACCATAGGACACTATGCTATGTACTACCCAAATATTCTTTTTACCGAGGCAAAGATGGAAGGTAAAGAAAAAATGGCTTTTGGCCAATGGTTGCAAGCTGAAGTAAAAGATCACAGTCTGTATTGGCTAACCTTTTATGTGAAGCTAGACATAGCTGAGGATGAAGTCATACCGAAGACCCCACTTTCTTCCACCCATCTCCAACGTCCAGCTCTTCCACCAATCCCAGCCACTAACACCCCAATAAAGCAAAACCCTCAGCCAGTTCTTATACAAGGGGAATCATCTGCTGGTGTTTCAATTATTCCACTTGCAAAGATGAAAGAGATTTAGAAATGACCCTTTAATACAGGGTACATCAAAAGAATAGCTGTGGGTAGTGACATATAACTGCTTGATCAGCAACCAACTCCTTGCCCTGAGGTGGTGATCCCTGTTATTGTGCAAGAAAATGAACTTCAGCATCAGGCACCAAGCATCCCCTGCCACAAGAAGCTGAGAATCACCAAAATTTCTACAAAAGCAGGAACATCAAAGAAAGTCAGACGATATAATCCTTATGAGTCAAGGATGAACATATCATAATCTTTTGATGAATCGCAGCTTATGGACACACCCATTTTACCAGCTGCAGAGGACAAGACATGGGCTTTGGTGGCTGGCCCTCAATAGCCACCAAAAGACAAATGAAACTACTATTCTGGGTCTCCCCTGACAATTCGCGCTCTAAAGGCCTTAGTGGCCAAAGAGCAGCTCGATTTACTCTTTTTGATGGAGACCAAGAATCAGGAGGTGGTTATCCTAAAATTGAAACAACAATTGAATTTCAAAAAGATCTTGTTGGACTTGCTGGCGGACTAACTATGCTATGGAATGACGACGTTGCAATTCACATAAAGCGAGTTTCTCAGCATTTTTTTGACACAACCTGCACGAATATTCGATTGGGGACTCCTATGCGCCTAACTTGTGTCAACACTCTAGCAACTTATCAACTTCGACAACAACTATGGACATATGTTCGACTAATTGCTTATTCAAATACTCTCCCCTAGGTGTGTGCCGGTGACTTTAATGAAGTTCTTTTCATTGGGAAAAGGTGGGTAGATGGGTGACTGAACCTCATCGAATGCATTCCTTCAAAGAAGTTATCCATGATTGTTCTTTAATGGATATGGACAGCAAGGGTTGTGCCTTCACCTAGATGAATAATCGTGTTGGTGATGACCTAGTCAAAGAACGGTTGGGGTGTCTTACTTACCTTGAAGCTAAGGTGTATGCACTTCCACCAGTGGGCTCTGATCATAGCCCTCTTTAACTAACTACTAAAGCCCTACCAAGAAGATGAAACAAAAGATTTATATTTGAGGCCTACTGGCTTCAGGAAAAGGAATGTAGTGAGGTGGTTGAAAGATCCTGGAACTCCCCACAAGCTATAACTTATAATTTGCCATGAAGACTATAGCAGGTAGCTCTAGCCCTAACTAAGTGGAGTAGATCGAAATTCTCAAAGGCACCAAATAAGATATTGTCTCTACAACAGCAACTTAAAACACATATCAATTCACCCAACAACTACGGCGATGAGCAGATGATTATCGATTTAAAGTTGGATATTCAACGTTTATGGCAGCAAGAGGAACAGCACTAGGCAATGCGATCCAGGGTCAATTGGCTTAACTAAGGAGATAAAAATACCAAATTCTTCCATGCGACAACTCTACAAAGGTGAACTCGAAATCGGATACGAATGTTTGAAAGATGCCAATCTCACATGGATTAAGGAAGATGACCTTTTGAAAAACATGACTAGGAATTTCTTTTCAAAACTCTACACATCTGTTGGCAATCGGAATTATGGTCCTATTCTTGCAAAATGCCCAACTACTATTACTATGGAAATGAATAGTATGTTAACAGCCCAGCTTACTAGAGCAGAGGTTCACCATGCCACTTTCCAAATGGGGGCTACAAAAGCACCAGGACCTGACGGTATGAATGGTTTGTTTTACCAAAATCATTGGAATATTTTACAAGAAGATATCTTTGCAGCTATCTAGGCTTTCTTTACAATTGGAATTCTACCTGCTTCTCTAAACAAAACAAAACATTACTATGATTCCAAAAGTTGCTCAACCAAAGAGTCTTGACCAATATCGACCAATCAGCCTTTGCAACTATATATAGAAAATCATCTCCAAGGTGTTAGCTAATCGTCTTAAGCCCTTATTACATGATCTAATATCTGCAGAGCAAACTGCATTTGTTAGCGGTAGGCAAATCCAGGATAATATTATTATTATCCAAGGAGTACTTCATCAACTAAGGATTAGGAAATGCAAAAGAAATTTTCAGGCAGTTTTAATGGTGGACATGCAGAAGGCCTATGACAGGGGGGAATGGGATTTTCTTCAGGATTATCTACTCAGATTGGGTTTCCATGCCACCTGGGTTCAATGGGTAATGCATGTGTCACAATAGCATCTTTTAGTATCAATTTTAATGGCAAACAACTAGAGTATTTCCATCCATCTCGAAGACTTAGACAGGGAGATCCACTATCACCTTACTTGTTCATTTTGCTGGCAAATGTTCTATCCGTTCTTATCCATGAAGCTATCGACATGGGACATCTCAAAGGCCTTTAGCTAAACATGTGGTGTCCAACTCTTTCACATCTCTTTTTTGCTAATGATGCCATATTTTTCATAAATGCCAAAGTCTAGAAATGTTAGAACCTAGCCAATATTCTGAATTAATCTTGTTTGGCTACGGGTCAGATGATAAATAGAAACAAATCGGGCGTTTTCTTTGGTCAGGATTGCCCTGATAGCTTAAGGGCCAACTTGGCCGCTGAATTTAGGGTCCCAGTGTTACACAAAACAAGCAAATACTTAGGGATCCCTTCTGACTAGGGTAGATCAAGACAAGACATGTTCGTCTAGATTATGGCGAGAGTGAATGACAAACTAGAAGGATGGAAAGCCAATTTTCTATCGAAGGGTGGTAAAGAGATACTAATTAAAGCTGTTGTATAGATAATACTGCAATATGCCATGTCCATTTTTAAAATTCCGGTATCAATTTGTAAATCCCATTGAAACGAAGATTGCTCGCTTCTAGTGGCGAAATGACAGCAACAAATCTAGTATTCATTGGACACAATGGGACGTTTTGAAGAGTAGCAAGAATGAGGGCAGATTGGGATTTCATGATCTCTTAGCTTTTAATAAGGCACTACTTGGTAAACAGGCCTGATGCTTATTCCAGAATCCATCATCGTTGTGCTGCACATTACTAAAAGGTCTTTACTTTCACGGACGAGATTTCAGATATGCGGAGAAAGGGGCGCGTCCATCTTGGGGCTGACAGAGTCTATTATTAGGAAGGGACTCGATTTCAACAAAACTTCAATGGTCTGTCGGAAATGGGCGAAATATCATAATACGTGAGGACAGATGGCTTCCTAATGGAATCCTGGGTGGTCCTGCAAATCTTACGGAACCTCAACTAGTTGCTAAATTATTAGATCTGCAACAGCAAAATTGGAATGTTAGCCTATTACACCAGCACTATGATGCCCACACAATCCAACAAATCACAAGCATACCGATAAGACCCAACCATACAAAGGACAAACAAATATGGACAAATACTTCTCATGGAAAATACACAGTACAAAGTGGCTATCAAGCAATAAAGAATGCAGAATCAAGCATTCCTACAGACAAGCCATTGTCCTCATATCAAGCACTCACGAACCTATGGAAAAGTATTTGGCGTCTCAAGCTTGCACCAAAAATATGCACCTTTCTATGGTCCCTTTGCCATAATGCGTTGGCGACTAAGGAAAACCTCTTTCGCCGTCACATAAACACAAATTTGGTATGTACTCTATGCAACAACAATAGTCCTGAATCCATTAAACACCTATTCATGTTCTATCCATGGACAAAACTAATATGGTCTCACCCCACCATTGGTATTTCTCTAACACCTCAAGCTGTTCCACATATAGATCAATGGCTACAAGATAGGGTAGCTCATAAACATCTCTTACCTGATTTCAACACTATAGCTGAGATCCTCTAGCAGATTTGGAAGGCGAGGAACAATTTCGTCTTCCGTGGTCACCGTCCTAATCCAATGCACATTCTAAATGTCATCCCGGCCTAAGTTCGTATAGCTCGAAAATTCAACCGTAAATCTGCTCCAACAAGACAACCATCAACCCTAACTTCCAATGTCTGGCGACCTCCCGATCCAGGTGTCCGGAGTATATCGATGGGGCCTTTTAGCCTGCAAGCAATGAAGGATCAATGGCATGTCTATGCTGAGATCAGAATGGAAATTTTATTGCAGGATTTACTCGAGGATTTGCGGCATCTTCGGCTCTGTAGGTTGAAACTCAAGCTTTCTCGATCACCCTAAAGCACTTGATCCAGCAAGGGAGAATGCAGGATCCGCTTGGTGATTGAATCAGACTGCTTGGTGCTGATTAACACTATGCTTGACGATCAGTTGACACCATGGGAGGTGCGACCTCTACTCGCTGAAGTTGCCGTTCTCTTATGTTGCTTCTCCTGTCTACGCGTGAAGCATTGCAAGCGCAAAGCAAACTTTGTTGCCAACCACAAGAATGGAACCCTAGCTGCTAATTGGGCCGAAGCGCCCCCCTCTTGCTTGCTTGATCTTCTAGTTTCGGATGCTATGGCTGTAGGATGTAATGCTTCCATCTCTTGAATGAAAGTTTCCCTTTTATGACCAAAAAAGAAAACCTAATACTTTGTTGTGAACATGGGGCTCATGTGCGTGTCCATAGAACAATAAACATGGTCCTTTGGCCAATCAACCCTCTCGTTTGGGTCGGAAAAAAAAAAGGGTCTCGTTGGGTATATGCATGAATCACATTTGTCCATTCAGGAGCATTACAAATAGCGATTAGTTATATTGTTTTAATTTTATCAAAATTTCAATTTAGAGTTAGGATTTTAAACTAAAAAATATTGACCAACATTACTTACAAGTCGAGTCGAACATGTAGAAAATACAGTCAAATCAATTACGAAGCCTCACGTGATCATATCAAGTCAAACTAGAACGTTAAACTATTTGGATCCTTCTTGACTTAATTGCAATGGCAGTTGCCAAATTCCATTAGTGTTCCATCATTGATTAGTCATTTTGGAATTATCATATGTTTTAATAATTTATCCATTTTCATTGAAGTTACCAACTTTGGGAAAAGTGTAAAAAAAAAAAAATCCTAGGCCTATTTAGTATTTGTGGCAATTTAGCTCGAAATCTTTTAATGATATCAATTTAGTCCTAAATCTTTTAATGTTGACAATTTAATCCTAAACATTCTAATTTGATGCCAACTCGATCATAAACATTTTAATGATACCAATTTAGTCCTAAACCTTTTGAAATAATGCTAATTTAGTCTTAAATAATTTGAATTAGTACCAATTAAGTCATTCCAACTAATTTTGGTCGGATATTGCTGACGTAGATATCGGCCGACTTACGTGACGTCATCAATACTAACTTAGACAATTTTTAATGATATTTCAATAATTTTTTTATTTATCTTATAATTTTTTTCTTTTTTTCTCTCCTTTCTTCTTTTTCTTTTAGTAAGTGACTAGCCACTAGCCACTAGCCATGGCCAAGCAGGCTAGCCTTGCTTGGCCATTGTCGCCCTAGCCTGGGCAAGAGTCAACCTCACTAGATTTGGGAGAAAAGTGTTAAAAAAAGTCCTAAACTTTTTGTATTTGTGCCAATTTAGTTCCAAACCTTTTTTTAGTGCCATTTTAGTCGTAAACATTTTTACGTAATATCGATTCAGTCCTTTCCAACCAATTTTGTTTGGATTTTCTTGACTAGATGCCAATCGGCTGATGTGGCCTAATCGGTAGCGTAGACAATTTTTAATAATATTTCAATATTTTTAAATTTTTCTTTTTTCTTTTTTTTTTTTCCTTTTTTCTTCTCTCTTCCTTCCTTCGACTAATAGCCGAACCACAGCAACTTGCTAGAGGTGACGGCCAACGAGGCTCACCGGCCACCTTGCCAGTGGCTACGAGGGTTGCCTCGTGCTAGGTGGCGAGGATCTAGCGAGGGTGGAACCTCGCTGGCCATGGGCGAGGCTCGACCCTCGCTAAATCTGACGAATGCGAGCCTCGCCAGCCTGGCGAGAAGCCGCTCGTGCCGAGCTGGTGAGGGTCAAGCCTCACCGATCGCAGCCCGGGCGGCGCCGGCGAGGACAAGCCTTACTGCCTAGCACGAGGCCGCCCTCATGGCCACCGGTTAGGTGGCCGGGAAGCCTCGCTGGTCGCCATGGTCTGGCTAGCGGCCAAAGGAAGGTGGAGAGAAGAAAAAAAGAAATAAGAAAAAGAATAAAAAATTTAAAAATATTAAAATATTATTAAAAGTTGTCTACGTTAGTATCCATCAGGCTACATCAACCGACCGATGCCCACTTAATAAAATCCGATCAAAATTAGCTGAAAATGACTGAATTGACACTAAGTAAAAAGGTTTAAGACTAAATTAGTGCAAAAAAAAAAGTTTATAATTAAATTGCACAAATACAAAAAAATTTAGAATTTTTTTGACACTTTTCCCCTAGATTTGGCAAGGGTGAACTTGCCTAGGTGAAGGTCAACCTCACCAAGCCAAATCTAGCAAGGTTGCCTTGGCTTGGGTGAGGGCCTACCTTGCTGGATTTGGCAAGGGGAGCCCTTGTCGAGGCTGCCCTCACCTAAGCCAAATCTAGTGATGTCAACCCTCACCCAAGCTCGGCCTCGCAATGGCCGGTGGTCAATTATTGGCAAAAAGAAGAAGAAGAAGAAAGGAGAGAGAAAAAAAAAAGAAAAATCATTCAAATATCTTTAAAAAATTTGTTCACATTAATACCAGTGATGCCATGTAAACTAGTAGTAATATCTAGCCAAAATTAGCTAGAAAGACTAAATTAGCGTCAAGTGAAAACGTTTAGGACTAAATTGATACTAATTCAAATTGTTTATGACTAAATTAGTACCATTAAAAGGTTTAAGATTGAATTGACACTATTTTAAAAATTTTATGACTAAATTGGCACCATTAAAAAGTTTATGATTAAATTAGCACCCATGCAATACGTCTGTGACTTTTTTTATTCTTTCCCCTCTCAACTTTTATATCACATTACCGATTTTAATGAATTATGAATTTAACTTTTTCATCAAAATTACCAAATAATTTAAGTTGTTAATGTCTATTCGAGTCACTTAGCAACATTTATTTAATCGATTATGAACTACCAAGTTTTTTTTTTAAATTAACTGACCTACTCTTGTATGAAATATTGCCATTTAATAAAGTTTAAACGTATGCTATAGTAATTCAAGATCACTTAAATATTGATAAGTGATTAAATAAGAGTAAGAAACCTTATACTAGTCGAAAACTTGATTGAAAAAAAGTCGGTAAATAATATGGTAATTTCAATAGACTTGGTTTTTTTCGCCTATAAAATTTCTAAGTTACTATAAAAGCTGTAACTTGGAAAACAACCTAATCAACATTGATAATTGACTCACATAGAAGTTAATAAAATAAAATTAATTAGTAACTTTATCTAGCAAAAAAAAAAAAATGGCAATTGAAAAGAGAAGAGCCTCTGACCAAACTAAAACTAGAACCCAAAATCAGCAAAACTGGGCAAATTCTTATATATCGCCTGAAGCTAGTCTTCCATCAGCAAGTCTTTTGGACTTCAAACTCAACCTGCGTCAATCGCCAGTTCTTTCGATCTTCATTTTATCCTCATCCAAGATGGCCATATGCTTCCTCTTCTTGGATAACTTGCCCGTACTATACCCATTTTCATCATTAAACTGAGCAGCGGTTCGAGCACGTAATTCTTCCAAACTCTCGCCTTCCTTTGCTCTTTCTAGCACCTGAAAACCAGAATTATAGCTCCAATTTTGCATGTAAGAATTTGACATATTCCAAAGCAGTAGAGATGACATACCAAATGCCTTCCATACAGATGGGTGTTCGCTAGTGCTTGGAGAGCATTCTGCGCCTCCTGTTTCGTGACATATTCCACAAACGCAAATCCTCTGTGATTTCCAAATTTCATAGGCAGCCTCAAACTCTTAATCTGTGGAATCAGCCCACTGGTCAACCCATATGCTAGAAAAAAGTGCACCCTCAAACAATTGGTATGAATAAAGCTGGCAATGGATTCATTAACTCTAACAGGAGCAATAGTCCAAAATTTAGAAGACCCCATGAAAACTTTAATTTTGTTAAACAATATGAACATCGAATTTGCTTGTTGACTCAATCCAAAAATTACATCCAAAACTATTAGAGTATTACTACACTGAGTGTCACCTTCAACTAATCCATGATGAACACAATGGACACATGACATAAGCAAAAAGGAAATTACCTTTCCGAATGGGCTGAATAACTTTCTTAAATCTTTCTCAGTTGCCTCAAAAGCAACGTTTCTAACAAGCAACTTGGTCGAACTTCTGTCATTGTCAGCTTTATTTAGCACTTGTTCATCTTTCTTTACTTGGCAAAGTTGCAAGATAAGGGCATGCCCATCTAAGATGGTTCCCTGGAGAGAACACAAATAAAATACGAGCAAATTACAAGACAGAAATTTATCAGGGAGAAAAAGAAGAGCCTTACTTGTAAATCCCGGCAAATATTCATTGCTGTCTCCATTGAATCAAATTCTATAAACCCAAAACCCATTGAGACATACTTCCCATTTTTCATGTGCTTCTTTATCTGTACAGAAAACAACAACATCTTGATAAGCAGTAGTGGATAATAAATCATAACATTAATTCTTCTTGTCTAAAAGATTACCCTGATGCTGAGAATTCTTCCCTCCTTCATTTGTTTACTAAAGTGGCTTTTCAAAGTCTCATCAGATGTTTTGAAGCTAAGATTCTTCACAAATAAAGACCGTGACTGTAATATCAAAGGCAAAAATATAAGTATACCCCAAAAAGGAAACGCAGGAATTGTCCCTAACTTGTTTACTAGCAAGTCTGGCATGCACAACACTACATGTCAAAGATAAGAAGCTTTTAGTAAAAGCAAAGGGAATCTGAAAAAGTTATACACTCTTGCTGCATCAACCATTTCATAAATTCGACCAGAAAAAAATATAAATAAATAAATAAACAAAATAAATAAAATAAAATCATACAAGCAATTACATTGTTCGAGTTAGAAAGCTAAGAAAAGTTCCAGTAAATTTTCGATGTTCATCACTTTAGACTCACAAGAACAAGATATAATTTGCATCTAAATGCAAGTAAGAAGAGCTTTAATTTAGTGTGAAGTGAAACAGACAAACCAATAGATGGCAGAACCATTTTTTCAGATCCAAACATATTAAAAAAGAAATTATCTATAGTATAAGGGAAAAATAGGAATACTAGGTTGGGAAATATAGCCCTATCCCCATACTAAGGCCAATCTAGCTCACTATCATGTTTCTTTGAGCTTATATAGTTCATCTTACTCGTATGACAGTTGATGCCAGCACAGTCAAATAGAATCAATTAAACGAAGCAGGCTGAGTAACACAAATTCAAATATTTCAAAAGTGGCATGTGAAATTCTTGAATACATCCAGCACAATAACTTAAATATTGTATTGATAGCATTAACCATTTGACAGTTCAGGATGATGAAATGCCTCAACCTCTAACAATTTCATATGTCAACAAGTGCATTTGAACAGAGATTGCCCTTTACTGTATTGAATTCTGTTATAATATAAAAGTTTCTTTTTAAAGAACTTCATACAAATACATATGCTTATACTTATCTATGAACACTTAAGTAACAAGAGAATATGTACATAGTGTCGCTCAATTTTCTCTTTTCATGCTTCTGCTTTTGAGAATCGCATCAAAAGGTACATGTAATTTCAGGCAGAATTGCTTACTCAAACGCATGGGGCCCACAATTACATGCATAATACAAAGGGTGAGCAGAAAATGCATTAACACTGGTCAAAGCAGTAGCAAAACACATGTAATCAGGAAACATACATTTCAAACAAGGAAAAAAACAACAATTGTATATGAATAATCCTTTATCCCAAAATAATCTTGAGTTAGAAGATAGGAACTAGAAATGCATGAAACGCCAGATCTGAACCTCAATTCTGTCAGGATCAACATCCACATCTGATAGTCCCTCCACATGTTGTTCCAGTAACACCCTTTTAGCATCCTGTTCACCGACAACAGCTCTCTCGTTTCCATTGCTTTTAGTTGTTGGATTAAGAACATTTCCAGGAGCCCATTCTAAATATAGCGGGGCATCCCTACATCATGGTTAACTTTTATTAGAAACTATTAAAACAACTAAACAATGATAACATGAGAAAGAAAAGATATCTTTTCAGGCAATGTAGTGATCAAATGTGAAAAATCACTCATCTATCAAAATGTATCATCTGTTTCATTACCAAGGCATCTAAAAACCTATCACAATTCATATTTCTAGCAAAAATATGTATTCTTAGCATTGTAGAAGGACTAGTTGCTCTTGCTCTGTTCCATCTCAAAAGCCCTAAATTATCATACATTCAATTTTTTTTAATATAACAATGGATTACAGATTTCCAAGTAGTTGAGAATCACATATTCTCCCAACTAACAATGTATCATGGAGCTAGCCAAACTCGACAGATGAGACTTCCCGATTTAAAGCATTTTCTGTTATCGTGGCAAAAGGGCAGCTTGTGAAGAATTCACAGTCATGAGCAGCACATCCAACACACTTGTGCAAGAGAAAGACAGTCAGGGGCTGTCATGAAGCAGATAAAGATTGCACATCACATACTTGTATCGCCGGTATGCTAAACCTTTAAAAGCAGCACGAGCTTCAGAAGGTTCAAGGAAAACAACCTGATGAATGTAACCAGAATAAGGTTAAATAGTCGAGATTGAACTATCAGACTATAAAGAAAACTACACCACGAGGCAAACTTTGATTCATTGTTGAAGAAAAGAGAATGAGAAAGGGAAGGGAAGGAGTCCCGACTATCAAACTATCAAAGTTTCCTAGCACAACCATGTCATTTTATTCACGAGTCATCAGTAATTCATAACCACAGTGAAATAATACTGTGTCTGTGTCGTTTCAGAAAAATGAACATCCAGGCTAGTCTCAGCTAGAATGGATCTAGATGTAGAATCAGTGATTAATCTTCACTAGAACCAAGCCTAACAATATCGCAGTATCCCTGGACCTATCTCCTCCACCACTGTGACCACCCCTCTACCTCTCACATCTCTCCTCTTACCCAACAGAGAAGGAGCTCCCATGCAAAGGGTAACTGGCAGACTGATATTATACACCCTGTTCTCTTCCACCAAAATTCTGAGCCAAATTAATGTCGCACATATGCAAGTGTAACGATCAGTTAACATGCTGTTCGTACCAAGCTTCTGAACCCTCATTAGCTGTCCACTGGGGGTATTTTGGCCTACATTACCAAACAAATCTATCTAACCTAGCAGGCATGCCACCAAATATAGAATTGCACCCCCAATTAGATATCAACAATGGCACAAGTTCCCAAAAAAAAACACACAATATTAGGGAAAAAGTGTATCGCAGTTGGATGTCCTATTTAGATGGGAAAAACATAGAGAGATTACCACATACCAGTGCCATTGTCTTTGTTGGAGGCAAAATTATTTTATCCAGACTACCAAATTTCTCAAACATTTTAGTCAGCTCAGCCTCAGAACATCCATAAGGCAAGTTTTTCGCTAGCAAGACGTGATTACTCCTTTTCAAACTCTTTGGTCCCTGAGCGGCTAGCTCCTCCAAAGATGCTACATTGACACCAGCGTCTGCCAATGCCTTCTTTGTTTCAGCAATTACTTGTGTCTCTCCTAAAGCAATACGTACAGCAAGATCATCGCCTTCACGATCAAGGAAATCACTTTTGCTTATACCATACTTCCTCGCAATGTTTTCAACAACCTATGGTATTGAAGAAGTGATAAATGAGAGCAAATACATACACCTAAAAAAGATATGCATGCTGACCAAAAATGGGATACAATAATCACATGACCATGCCAATAATTTCACCCAAAGCATTCATGACAAGAAAGATAATTCTATAAATGATTCTCCATTAACTAATCAGTCTTATACAATTACTCGTGAAGACACTTTATACAATTAATCAAGTGCTGGAGCTTCAGATTTCTTGCCACCGTAAAATAATTACATTGAGCAAAGTTCTAGATTATGACAATTTAGGAGAAGTCTTGAATCAACACCAAAAGCTGAACAAACCGTGTCAGGGCGCATGAACAATGTATTCCATGCTTTTATATCTCCACTTGCTTCAGAAGCCTTTCTATCTTCTTCCCGCTGTTGTTTGAAAGTTTTTGGAGCTTGATTTGAAGTCAATCTACATAAAAGTAACATTATAAGCTCCTTTAGGACAGCATATTGAAGGAGCATAACACGAGTAAAATTATAAAACTAGTACTTACTCCTGCTTTTTAGAACCAGGTTTCTGCAATGCTGGCAAAATATGCAGTAGTCTTCCCTGGAAATTTGAATAGTCCAATTCTTTTGAAGCTCTGCATGATAAACAAAACAGAATAATACGTCTGATCTAGTCTATTTCATGACCCGAAATAATAATTATTACATATTGCCATCTTACAGCTTTAACGGTATTATCAAGGTTTGACAGCACAAATCAAGTGGCAAAACACACACTGATTTGTAAAACAACTGATAACCTATATAAAAACTATCCCAATGGCTGCTGCTCATACGGTTAAGCAATTTAATAACTTAGAGCCTATAAAAAATATAACACTGACATGTGTGCCCATAATAATAGTTGACCAAGAGATTCTTCGAGCTTGCTTTTCTGTTCTAAGAGACTAAGAACTAATGAAGCAATGAATAATGAGCCAACAACTTCATAGTTAGAGCCCATAGATTCACAACAACGTACAACAATAAGAGAATAAGTTTAAGTAACCAAGATCTTGGAGCCCAAGAATGGCCAATAAACCTACTAGCTTGAAATGTTTTTAGAATGAATAGAATATTCAACCATTATAAATTCGATAAAAAATTAATGAAGTGAAGAAACACAGAAGTTCTCTAAAAATTGCAATACCTTGATGCAGACTCTGGGAGAGCGTACTGGATATAAGCAATGCCCTTTGACCGTCTTGTTATCTTATCAACAACAACGTGGACTTCCGCAACCTTGCCAAATTTGCTAAATAACTCTTCCAGCTCTTCCTCACTTCACACAAACACCATAAATTACACAAAGAGCTGGCTATAATGATGTGGTCATCTAACTAAGAAAAGTCAATATTTCTATGGAAATTGTTTATACAGATAATTTCTTTAGATATATCTCACAAGATAAAACAATTTGCAAAGTCAAGTCAAGTAGTCAAGGTTAAGAATTACCTTGCCGTGTAAGGCAGGTTACGAACAAAAAGACGGCCAGTTTCCATTATCCCTTTATGATCCATTGCACTTGATGAGGGATTTGTTGGGTCAAGTGCCTCGCCGTCTGCAACTTCAGCAGGACCTTGCCTCTCAGCCTCATCTGGCATATCGTTTTCTTCATCAACATGCACAGTTGCTTCATTTTTTACCCTGGACCTTTTATTTGACAGATCAACTTTAGCTTCCTTTCCATTAACATCACCTTCACCTTCACCTTCACTATTTTCTGATTCTGACTCAGACAGTTCTTTCTTAATTCTGCTCTTGAAGTAGTCCATGTCAGAAATTGGATCATCACAAGAGACAGCAGAAGCATCACTATCTAACTCCTCAGAAGCATCACTATCTAACTCCTCAGAAGCATCACTGTTTGAATATTTTATAACCCCCTTGTCATTAACTTTTGCTTCTATTAATTTTTCTTTGATGTTGTTCTTTGATTGAGTAGGTTTACTGTTGATGCTCTCATTTGGGTAATCTGTTGAAACTACTAATGTGTCATTTGCCCACAACTTTGACTTGGTCCTTGATTGCATGACTTGAAGAAACTCCTGAAGCTGAGGGTCATCGCTCTCACTTGTCTTTTTAAGATTCTTCTTCTCTCCCTTAGGAATCACAACAGTGGAATCACCATCATAAACTTTTTTCCCACCGTCAGCTACTTCATCTTTATTCTTCAATGAGTGTCGACTCCATGGTTGAGGAATATCAGGATCTCCAACTTTTCGTGCAATCTAGCAATAAGCAAAAGATTTGAATCCACATGTTCGAGCTATGTTCATTGACATAAGACACTCTAATGTGCATTCAGAGAGAGTCTCTATATGACAAAGGTATTTGATTGACTAAATCCTTCATACTATCAATAGTGTCTCCTAGAATCAAAACATCTTGAGGATTACTAGTAAAACAGCGACAATTAAGTAAAAACGTCTTGAGGATTACTAGTAAAACAGCAACAATTAAGTAAAAACGTGTGCTGATCACACATAAAGGTAAACAGTAATCAACTGAAGGAGAGTGTGTGTCATGATCAATTCATATTAGCTGCATTGCATCAACAGCCATTTACCACGCTTCTTCGGGTGGAATATATCTTAGACAAGATAGCTTCTTCAGATGGAATATATCTTAGACAAGATAGTGAGAAGAGGAAAAACACATAAAACGACAGAAGGATCAGACTTTGAACAAGAATCACAAAACGAACCTCACAAACAATCCGGCAAGTATCGAGGTAGGATTTGTTGAAGTACCTAATAGCTCCCTGTGCTTCCTGCTCGGTGCGAAACCCAATAAAGGCAAACTGTCTGCTCTTGCCATCGCTGCACACATTCAAACCACGCGAATGTAAAAACATGAGAGAGCCCGCTAGATTAAAAAGAAGAGGAGGGTAAAACAACAAATACATGGTGCGCATGAGCTTGACATCTTGTATTTCGCCTTTCTGAGAGAACAGTTCGCGCAGGCGATCCTCCGCCACGTAATTGGGCAAATTTTTTATGCAAATTCTTGACCTGCACATAAATAAACACCAAATTACAAAAAATTGTTCGTTCGTTGTTTCGGCTTTAACATCAAAAAAGGAACGTATCGAGCCAAACTAACATAGCTGTTGCACGCCAAGAGCAGAGCAGAACCGACAGATAGATACGAAGGCGAATCTAATTGTCGAACTCGAAGTGTTTTCGCGGTCGCCGCTGGGTTGAAGCCTGGACTTGGAGGCAGGGTGTTGTGAAGGACGGCGAAACCCTCGTATTCAGTCGGTTCTGTGTTCGGTCCAGCCGGTTTGTTATAATTCAAACCGAACGGGTCGAGTTTTTCGCTTATTTTGCATTGACCCATATTATCCGGTGTTTTGAATAAATTCTATAATTTTTTTGCTCTTATTTACTTTTGATTTCTTTCAAAGATGGGAATGCATAAATCTAGAACGGAACTTTATTCGAGTACTAAAAAAAATTACTAAGATGTCAACATTACCGGCTTTCATGAATTCTAAAGAATTAATATAGATTTTTCGTTTAAGGTGACTTGGAGTATGAATCTAACTTTAAGAAGCAACAAATGCATATTTATCTTCGCTAGGATTATTACATATTTGAATGATAATTAGATTGTGCACCTCAAGTTTGATGCTTAACACTTTGCTGCTAGCAAAAAATGCAAGTGGATTGAATATTATTGCAAGACTGGCTACTAAAGGAGGATTGACAAAAGTTTTAACTAATGTGCGTTTGGAATTCACGAACTTAACAACTAACCAAAAAACAACACAATACAGCCCAACTCAGGATTTTCTAGTCCCTATTTGTCTTAACATATAGCATCAGTTTTATTGTTGCCATGGCTAGCTCCTTCTAAGAGATGGCCATCAAAGTTTAAGTTGATTGGTTCAAGTTGGTCGCGATCCAACCTGGCTAGGCATTTATCTTTGTGACAGTTGAGACTACTTGGAGGATGAAGTTGGTAAGGGTGCTCCTAATCCCATGCTGGTTTTGTAATACAAGGTCCCGAGGCTCTTCTTTCCTTAGGTGCCACGTAATTTCTATAGTGTTGAAAAGCTAATTATTTGATCTTTAAAGTGGAGTTAATCAATTCAATCAAATCACAAAAATTCTCAACACTCCTCAATGGATAGCCCCCACTAAAAGATATGGCATCTTAAGAACATTTCATCTAATTTGGACAATTTAGGTAATCTTAAGAAAGCTATTGATGAGTACGATCCAATTTTATTCTCTAATTGAACTTTTGACAAAATAATATTTTCAGTCAACTTTGGTCAAACCTTAAGCAAAGAAAATAGGTGGTTACGTGTAGCATCTTGGAAGTCTTCCGATCTACATCAACAATTATTAGGATATTTCATGGCCGGGGATTTATCTACCTAATATGGAGTTTCCTTTTGCAATTACCAAAAATCAGCGCTCAGCTACTCCTTTGGTGGCCTCGCTAGCTGGCGGCCAGCTGTGAACAACAGCCTTCAACATAAGGCCCAAATTCATTTTAATCAGTCCCAGTTTTCCCCCTCACGATTTTGGCACGAAGATACTCGAATAAGATGTTGGAAACCGTGGATCTCCTCGTCGCTCGATCGGACCGAGTGTTAGCGAATCCTGGCCTAACCTACTTCCCTCGCAAATTTAACTTGGACAGAGCAATCTCTTCATCACATAATGAGAATCTTAATTAGTGGATTGGGTAATGTCCCACTCTAACGAAGAACCCTGTAGCACCAGGCCCAACATGGTACCATGCTGGGCCTATTTCACTAGTCATTGGGCCTAACATTCTCCACGAAGCCATAAGCCCGTACAATCTTCTCTGCTAACGTATTTCCCTTTTTGATATCTAAATTAAGCCCATTTGGTATGGTTACGGCTGAGCTGTGCCATGGCTATGCTATAAAGAGTTACAACGTATCTATTTGGTAATACAATTTCAAAACTACAGCGCCTCAAAGCTATGAGAGCCAGTTTCTTGAAATATCTTGTAAGTTGTTGTAATTTCGAGGGCATTGCAATTAGGGATGAGTGGTTACAGATTCCGTGTATGATCCACTTGAAACTTGAAACCTACTAATTAAAATAGATTCATCATTTTCAATAATTTAAAACCTATCCTGTATACCTTGAAATCTGAATCTACCATGTTATTGGTTTGGTTTACTCAATTCCACTTTTATTATTAATTAAACGATTACAATAAATTACCATCTTTAATAACCACTTCTAACTTGTTCAATTCACTAACCATAACTTATATTTAGACATATGAAAAATTAACAAAATAAAAAATTTTAGTCATAAAAGGAAAGCTCAAACTAGTAGTTCTCATCATTGAACATCATAGAATACTTTATTCCAAGTTCTAAGTTACTCGCTAAGTAGCATCATCGACACCAACATGCGACACAACACAAATTATTTCTCAAAAATAGAGAATTCCAATACTTTAAAACATATTGTGTATTAAACATGTATATTTTTATATATACATGACAAATTATTATTTTTATGATTATTTTAACCAAATTGATTTAATTCAAATACACAAATAAATAAATAATAAAAAAGAGCCTATAATGAATGTACACTAAAAACATAAATCTACCATTTGTTAGTATCATTTATTATTTCAATTCGACAAATTCAACTCTATTATAATAATCCATAAAAGCCTAAAGGAAAAAAAAAAAAACTAGTAATCCACATTTTGGACTCGTATGTCAAAGTGTATCGAGAGAAAGGAGAAAAAAATAAATTACGGGGTGAATTATGTGCCATAGGGAGTGATAGTCGGAAAAGAAGTAAAGATTGGGTATTTCCCCCTTTATTATTATTATTATTATTTTTATTTTTAAATATATTTATATTTTCCCCCATTTATTAAAAAAATTAAAAATTGAAAAATTTTGAAATTAACCCATACATGTCAAAATCACATATCGAAATTCCGAATTTACATATCAGAATTCCTGACTAACATGTCAAAAAGTGTTAGAAGAGTTGGTCAGATGTCAAATTTCGACACATGTTGATCAAATGTCGGACACTTCGATAATATATAAAGGCTTTCGAGGAGTATTGGTGTTTCCTAGGTTACAAGTTCTAGATTCTAGATTCCGGATTCCATTAATCCAAAATCCGTAACTTACTCCAAAACTTGCTCCTTAATTTTTGGAATTTGGAACAAATTTTACATATCTTAAAACTTAAAATTGGATAGGTTCTCACCAATCTAATTTTCAAGTTTCAGATTCTATTTTAGAATTATGCTCACATTGTAATTGTGAGTAGCTTATCCAACACCTTAAAAAGTAGCAACGATTTTCATATTTCTCGTTTTTATTGTTACAATCAATACATATTGTACTAACAACGCTCTATAATTATTTGCCTTAAATGACCGCCCTATGGTTCTGGAAGGGATATATGTAGGGTTTCTCTTTTTAGGGCCAGAGAGCCATCGAAACCTTGCAGTGGGATGGACCCGGCAACGGCAAAGGCCCTTTTGTCTCCCGCGTCATCAAACCTGCGGGTGTCCATTTCCTCCCACTTGCCACGAGAAAATTCAAACGGATTTGGAATCATGTACTGATGCACCTTTCCGCTGCCCCCACCAGAGTTGTCTCATTAGGCAGATAGTCAAGAGAGGCGGGCTCGTTCTATTAACAAGAGAATGTGCGGCATGTGACGATATTATCGTATCAAGGAGTTTAGGATGCATTTGTTTTACAAAAAATAAACAGTTTGAAAAATATTTTAAAAAACGATTATTTGTATCACTTATAACAAATGAATGAATGAAAAATATTTTCATTTTTCATGGAAATACTTAGACTTAAATTATTATTGATAATGAAAACAATTTCATTGATTCATTATTTTATATAATATAAACTCTCAATTTTAGAAAAGTATTTTCTAAATTAGTCATTTTCTATAAAATAAATGAAGCTTTAGTGCCGCTAACTCTCTAGGCTTTATGTTCAGCTAATCATCCATAAGAAAGAAAAGTTAGGTGGCATGCTAACATGGCAATGCTTATGGAGATAGCACATCTAAAAATAAAACCGTTTACTTGGCTTAGGCTCATTGTCATGCCGTGTGCTGTATTTTATCCTTTGCCTCTTGGGTTCCATGGTTTCTTCAGATCAGGCATTAGGTCCACGGACTTAGAAAGTCAACATGTGAAGGAAATAAAGAATATCAGTAGCCAAAACAGGGGAAGCATATGCGACAAAGAAAGGAAAGAAGAGCGTTTGGATTCCATGAGCGTCTTGGATTCCATGTTATAGATGTCAAGAATCGGAGTTTATACAATTTGAAATTTAGAGAAGCAATAAAGTTGCTTTGTTGATTGTGACGAAAATTACCTAATCGATCATAAATTTATTATATGGATATCAATTCAGTTTTAAATTTTTTAAATTTTGCTGATTTAATTCTAAACTTTGTATAAAATTTCAACATAAGCATTGCGGTCAATTTTCGCTAATAAATATTGACGTGACAATTCAATCATCACTGACCATCTTACATAGAGCACCCCACGTTAGCAAATTTCGGCAAAAAATTGGCCAAAACGACTATATTAAAATTTCGAGCAAAGGTTTCGGATTAAATTGATAGTACTGAAAATTTTATCATCGAACTAATATCCATACAAATAATTTTAGGACTGATTAGACAATCTCCCGATAATATTAACACACAGCCACTTTGTTATATCACATCAACGGTATCCTCGTAATTGTCCCATAAAATACTTACTCTTCTTCTAATGGGAGTCTTCTAGCACGACATTGTAATTGTATTTGGATTATGCAAAGTGTCACATTGGATCAATTGAGCTCTCTACCTCAATCAAGAAGTTCCAATACATTTAGGCTTTTTCTTGAGGCTTTCTTGGAGTGACTCCGATACATGTGCTCTTCGCTTAGATATTATTTATCTGATAAGGTCGCATAATCATATATGCACCGGTATCTTTAATTTTTTCGGATTTAGGAGGGACAATAGCCATTGTCCATGGACCATAGTACAGCCGCATTTTTCTTTTTCTTTTTGGTCGAGTAGTACAGCCACTTGAGTCAGTGGTCTAAGATACCTTTTTAATGGGGTCTCGGCCTTCTTAGCCAAAAAACAAAGGACTGGGGTTCATTATGGCCTTGCGGATAGCTGATAGCCTTTGTCGTTATTTGGACATTCGAAGAGGAGTTGATCAAAGTGGCATGATTTTTTAAGAAGGACTAGAGAGAATAATTAATTATCATAATTATTTTTCGTTGTGGTTCAGGTCCCCGGCCTCAGAAAAATATATATTTTATATATCGAACATGCAACTGAATGTCGATTGATAATATGACGTATATACGAAACATGCCTTTCCAACTTAATCATAGTCAAAATAAATCTATTCTAAACAAAATTTTCATTTCTCATGTGCTAACTCTTCGTATATCGATGCATCGTAGACCTATTGAACTGATGTGTTAGGTCTGGCTAAAAATAATTCAACCTCTAATTAACCCATTTTTTTATCTGATATCGTTGAAGAGACCCAAATTGACACATTTAACCGATTTCCATATAATACAAATCTATCTAGTGACTCTTATCCAACCTGATCATTTTATTAAAATACTTCAATATTTAACTTGATTTAAGACAACTCACACCCAAATTAAGGTAAGACATGGAGGGAGCAAGCACAAGATTTTGTGAGGGAGTGTATGAAAAGAGAGTCGTAAATGTTGGTTGAGTTTAAGTAAGTTGTGAACTCAATCAACTCCCATATTATTTTGGGTTTTACCATTTTAAATCAATCGATGATCCATTTACAAAATATAATTAAACAATATAATAACTCAGCTAATCAAATATGAGTTAAGAAATTTGTTTATAATCCATTTTGACAGATTTAGTGTCCAGTGATATGGCTAGTGCACAAAATCTCCTACCACGCCATGCACTTCTCTCTCTCTCTCTCTCCACACGAACATGCACATTATTAGTCTGCTCGGATTAACAAATGAACAAATGAAATGTAGTGTAATGAAGTTTTTTGGTTGGGTTTTTGTTTTTGTTTTCCTGAGAAGTTGTAAAAAGGTGCAAATTGCGAATTTGAAAAGTGAGGATGTAAAGTGGTATGAAATTAAAGTTAACTTTTGAATTTTTCCAAATCTCATAATCGTATGAAATTTGGATGCGCTTGTCTTGCAAAAAATAAGGTTTTGGAAAATATTTTCCTAAAAAAATCGCTTATATTACTTATAAAAATGAACGAGCGAAAATTATTTTTATTGTTCACAAAAATATTTAGGCATAAATTGTTGTTGATAATAAAAACATTTTTCATTGATTAATTATTTTAAACAATATAAACAATTACTTTTAGAAAAAAGTATTATTTAAAAATCTTTTATTTCCCGTAAAAACAAACAGATTATTGAACCTACTATGTACTTAAACACTACCCGCGCGACATCTTAAAAAACTAAAAAGCTTTCCCAAATAAAATTTGGAAATTTCACTTTCATGCGTGCCAGCAAGGATCTTGGGAAAGCGTTTCATAAGGAATAGCAGCAGTGTTCCCCTACTGCTTTTGATAGTTTGGTGCAACTAACTAGCAAATTCAATTCACGCTCGATTTATCGACTTCTCAAGTCCAGTGACAGTTCAAGTCCAGTGACAGTAGCCCGTCTAATTCCACGGGGATCAAATCCACAAAAGAAGTAGTTGAACTAATTATTTCTGAGGTGGGCCACATTTAATCACGGGAATGTGCCTTAATGGCCATCAATTTCACATGAGAAAAGAGATGGGGGTAGGGATGTCAAAAACCGAATCGAAAATCGAATTAAACTGAAAATCAAGCTAAACCAAATCAAAAAGTTTGATTTTTCTCAGTATCGTTCTCATTCGGTTCGGTTTTTATGAAAACCGAAACTTTTTTAACCGATTTAGTTAACCGAACCAAACAGAGAAAATCTAACCAGTCGATGGTGGTTGGCGACTAGCTAAAGAAGAAGAAAAAAAAAGAAAGAAAGAAAAAAGAAAAAAATAATACAAATAATTAAAAAATCAATTTTTTAAAAAATAAAGAATTTACTCAATGGGTGCATGTAGGGAAAAAAAAAACAAAACAAAAGCAAAAATTGAATCGAACAAAACTGGAATTTCAATTTGGATCAAATTCTGGTTCGGTTCAATGAATTTACTTTTCAGTTCGGTTAGGTTTAGTTTTTCAAAAGAATTGAACCAAACGGAACCATTTACATCCCTTGAGGTGGAGAGTTCAAATATCTATATTCTTAGAGAGATTGAGATGATCTGATTTAGTTTTAGGTATATGTTTCAACTATCACGCGTCGTAAGAAAGTATGTCAAAAAATTGAGAGCGAGAAGCGTCGTAAGAAAGTATGTAAAAATTGAGAGCGAGAATTACGATAAGATAGAATAGGATCGAAAAAAAAGGGTGGGCCACATTTAATTGTGCAGCGGTCCCCAGTCCGTTCACCGGTTCATTCGAAGAAAAGTACCAGCTGGTCCCCGTGCATGTAAAAGGCCCCTCGTGAAGAGCTTGCTAGTGTACACGTAGAACGGTCTTTATGCGCTATCAGATTTTCTCTCTTCCCGGACGGAGTTAGTCGGCCATAACTGTGAGCGCCTCGCCGATCGGAAATTCTGCCTCGCATTGATTGCCAAGTTGTTGGCATGACCACGCAACGACCCATCCGCGCTCCAACCTGCCTAGAAAGACTGCAAAATTGTCTCGCATTAATGGCATTCGTTTGAGTACTGTTTTTCTTTCCTCATAGGAAATATTGAAGTTACACGTCCTCATGCCTACTGAGTCGTGGCTTTAGGTGAATTTTAGTCCTTTCGGGTATTAAACACTTCAAAAGATATTTCGAATCAGCTTTCGCCTCAATTCCGCCACTCCGACCCGGGCAAAAATTTGACTGTTCATGTTGATGCTGAAGGCTTTGTTCCTTTAGCTGTTGAGAAGGACTGATTAGATCCTTTCGGAAAATTTACCTAACTCATCCTCACGCTGTATGACGTACTATAGTTCGCGCACTGCAAACTTATTTTCGATAGCAATTTGTGGACACAATTCAACATTTCATCAAAACATGGATGAAATTACCGAGTCGGCATGACAAATCAACATGTGGCACAAAGCTTTCAAGAAAAATATGTTTTGATCCTCTTACTTTTAAAATTATTCACATTCAATCCTTTTTTTTTTTTTGTAACTCGGGAACCCCGTATTATGGTAGCGGCCGTGAGAAATCCATGACGCTAATGGAGACCCATCACCCCGACATCACGCTTAAGATCATGTGCGGCCAACGGGATTCGAACTCATCTTCTCATCGCAAAGGGTCATGGAAACTTTATCCAACTAGGCCACCGCAAGCGGTGGTATTCACATTCAATCCTTATCCTTTGCTTTAGTGACAAAACTAGTTCTTTTATTATGCATCACAAGTACATAACTTTTTTCTTTCTTTCAATTACTCAAATTAGGGGTGATCGGTTCCCAATCCGATCTGGTTTCGCCTAAAAATAGGAATTGGATCGGGAGGACCGGTTTCCAATTTTTGAGATGGTGGACCAAACTGGCTAATCTTGGAATTGGGAACCATGTCAGTCTGGTTCCGGTGGGCCAAATCACTTGTTTTCATTATATTGAACAAAAAAAAAAATTATGTCCCTGAGTCCTATTAAATAGCTCTTGTTATTTGTTTGATTGGTGGTGTTAGCTGCTTGGAATGCCATTGGCTTTTCCTCTTTCTTTTGCATTGATAAAAGGTCCAAAGCTCGCCAGTTGCTTCAAACCAGAACTTCATTATGCTCGAGCACTTTTCGTAATACCAAAAAAAAGGCAAAATGAGGATAACTGGAAGCATCGATGGCAACATTTATTTAATTGTGGCTGTGTTGCATCATGTACACGCACACAGAAGCAAAACTTACTGGATAAGCGAGAGGGAAAGCAAGAGAGAATTGGAGTCTAGAAGGGTAGGTAGTGAAAATTGGGAAACTGGTAGAATTAGATAGATTAGGATTGTTCAAAATTTAAAATAAAATAAATGGTCGGTTCGGTTTAATTGGTCCGATTCCCACCCTATAACTAGGAACAGGACTAGACTGACCAGTTACTGGTTTCAAAAATAGGAACTTGGGATCGGACTGAGACCCACAAGAACTACCCATAATCGGCCAATCCGATCCGATTCGGATCAATTTCCATTGCACACTCCTAACTCGAATGCTATGAATTTTAGAAAACATGATGCCATATCAAATTTCCGACACTTGTGGTGAATCTTTCGAAAAATTATATCACCAAATGATCAATTGAAAAATTATGTTATTTAAGAGATTGATTAAAAAAAATATGACACCCAAGTGAATGCAATACAAAGTTATACCACTCAAGTGATCGTAAAAAAAGTTATGTCATTTAAATAAGCATCATACAAAAATTATAATATTTGTAATATCCTTTCCCCGATGTTTTGAATCAAAACTTAATTTCGCTCGTCATCTCCATCCAAAATCTTATGAAAATATAAAATTAAGACCAACAATTAATTAGTGATTCTATATCTTGACCCAATCAAATTGGTAGTACCATTTTTGTTAATTCCATTATATGCAATAATAACATTTTTATTTTCAACATATATTAATAAAGAAGTATCTAGAACTATTTTTTAAAAGAAAAGGGGGGGGGGCATGATTTCCTCAAAGATTATAATTTTCAAGTTCAATTCTAATCCTGTTTTGAACTGTGTTTTATTTTTAAAAAAAAATCATCAATTTTCACTCAAGTTTAAAATATATTCCCTCATTTTTTTTTGGTCAGTACTATATTCCCTCATTTATTCTCCATTTAAAGTTGTCATTTGTCCGACGTGACATTCCCCCATTAGCTTTATCTCCACGTTGTTGTCAGTAATATCCATCATAGCGACCTGACCTAGATTTAAAGCTTAAATCACTGCTCAGGGGTCCACTTAGATTCCCACACATGTCCCCTTTTTATTTGGGTTGCCCTACACCCAATCAAAACCAGGCAAGACCTCATCACTAAACATGCATCTACGGCCAAGAGGTTTCTATAGCTAAAGGGCCATGCCTTTTCAAGGAAGACCTCATGCGATTGCTAGGATTCTCAACAAGAGCTCTTCCGAAATGTTCCAAGGGCAGATAATACAGTAATTGAGCCAAAGTTTAGAACACTCCTGTTATTAGTGTCGATAGTTGGTAGGTTGGGCAATGCGATCTTGTTCACCAGATGAAAACCCAATCAATTGATGTAATCTGATGGCCTTAAGTATAAAAATGGGTGCCATCCCCCTCATTTGTATCCATCCAACCATTTCAATAATCGAATACTCCATTCTCTTCTAGAACTTCTCTCTCAAGGAACTTTCTCTCTCTACGATCGGGTGAGCGAGCAAGTGAGCAATCGATCCGAGCAAGGCTTGGCTTAGGCGCACCGATGTTCTTCAAATTCTAAACGCAAGTGAACGTGTCGAACAAGTAATATAATGATAAGAAAGAATATCGTCCCATAGAAATCAATGATTGATAAACTAATTAAATAATAAAATAGATTAATTCTAAAATCTATCTAAATTATCAAAATATAATTGAAAATAAATTAAAAACAAAATTTGGAGACTAAATGCAATAAATTAATTAGATAAATATGTTAGAGCATCCGATTTCACCATAATTACTATATATGAATTTCAAATTGTTATGGGTACAAGAACAATATCAAACAGTGTAATTTCCTAATCTATTTACTATTCTATCTCTAGGTATAGCAAACCTACTCGATTTAGTAATCCAATTAAAATAAACATAAGTGAATTAAAAATTATGAATATTCCCAGTTTATAATGAGTCTTTTAGATCACCTTATTATCGAAAGCTACACAAATAACGCAGTATATCTATATCCACGTTTAATTCATGGTTATATATTATAATAAGTAATTGCATATTATCACTTCTTAGTCTCAAACATGCACATCAGATCATTCAAGTAGTGGCCAATCGCTCAAAAGCATTATGCACAATAATATATAACTCACATGAATGAAATTCACATCATCGTGGTTAGGTTACATCGTAACCCTAACAAAAGAAAATTAGAACATAGCAAATGAAGAAATAAAAATAAAAATTAAATCCAGTATCTTGAATCAAAGAATAGGAATTTTGTCATCACTTTTGTCTTCTCTTCAAAATATTTGAAAAATTCTCAGAACAATAAAAAATAATTTAACAAAAACCTAATTGCCCCCTTAGGCTCTCAATATTCTCCTTTTTATAGGATATATCCAAGATATTTATCTCCCAACGCTTGCAGATAACATTAGGGAACAAAATCAAGAATTCCCCGATTTGATATCCATATTCCACTGCTTTTTGATTTGAATTCCTTAGTTTTGCCATTCTTTTTATTATTTCTCCATATCTCATTATTCTGCGTAAATAAGGAAAATTCAAATAATCAGAAGGAAATCTAAATATTTTCTCATAGATATTGCATTAATTATTGCCTAAAATAGGTAAAATAACTCTATTTTTATAGAGTTATCAATTGACGATCTAAGTTAATCCAAAAGAGCCTGAGTTGCTACACGGTCACATCCAAATCGATCGGCTCGTGACAAGTGGTATTAGAGCAAGAAGGGAGATCCTTCGAGAGATCGAGGAGTACCAACTGTTCAAGAGAATGTCGAGCCAAGAAACTATTATGGATGGAGAGCCTGTTCAAGTCAAGGAGTCTCGTAGCTGAATAAAGAAAAGAGAAGCCTCGATGGACGCCGTAGCCGCACTCGATGAGAAGCTCGCGAAGGTCGGGAATGCCATGGTTGAGTTCATGGAAGGACTTGACAACGTGAGAGACCGCATCATGGAGGTTGAGGTCTCACTTCGCGAAGACTTCACAACTGGCATCAACCAAGCTACGGCCCCGTTGCATGACAAGGACGAAGCCCTTGAAGCATTGATCGATGTACTAAGGGAGCGTGTCCAAGTGATCGAGGAAGAAAACCCTCATAGAGATGACGTCGAAGCCATGAAGGTGAAGATCCAAGAGCTTAAAACTGAGCTCTTCTATGCAAGCAAAGCATTGCCAATGGGTTGATGCCTACACAAGTGGTGCCCAAGCTTGAGGTGCCGAAACCCAAAGAATTCAAAGGCAACCGATCCGCCAAAGAGGTGGACAACTTCATGTGGAGCATGGAGTAGTACTTTGGTGCTGTCAACATTCAAGACGAGTCGATCGAGATAAGAACCGCTTCAATGTTCTTTTATGATGCCGCAATGCTTTGGTGGCGCAATAGGTGCGACGAAACCAAGCATTGCGCTGATCCATGGATATATGGGATAACTTCGTGAGGGAGTTCTAAGATTACTTCTTCCTCGAGTTTGCTCAACAAGAAGCTCGTAGCAAGCTCCATTGCCTCAAACAAAGAGGCACGGTCCGAAAGTACGTGAAGGAATTCACGGAACTCAAACTCCAAATCCGCAATCTAGGAGAGGAGGAGGCTCTCGGAGTGTTCATGGATGGACTCAAGCCGTGGGCACAACTCGAGCTCAAGCAACGGGATGTGAAGAGTCTCATGAGAGCGCTAAGTGTGGCCGAGTCCCTCGTCGACCTCACCAAAGTTGAGCCGAAGAATCGAGCAAGGGATTGGAGGTCGGATTGATCCTCCGAGGACAAAGGTGGAAGCACTCCCCGAGGCCCACATGACCAAGGTGGCCGAGTCAAGATATGGGGGAAGGAACTTCCAAGCCGTTCTTCCAAAAGGGTCGACCTCAGGCAGACTACACCACAAGTAAGTTCGACCAACCCCCACCATCTCCTTGCTTCATTTGCAAAGGTCAGCATTGAACCCAAAAGTGCCCGAGGAAGGGCAAGATCAACGCCATCCTTGCCATCGAAGGGGAGGAAGAGGAACCTAAAGAAGAAAAGAAGCAAATCCGGCTAGGAGCGGTGAAGTACGTCAATGCCATCCAAGCCCGATCGCCATCCGAGAAGAAGGAAGCCGTCCCAAATGTGGACATGTTCTTCGCAGAGATCAAGGTATGTGACCGAGCGCTATATGCCTTGGTTGATACAGGAGCCTCGAACATGTTTATGTCGACCGAGGTGGTGAAAACCTTGGGACTTCATGTAGAGCCAACCAAGAAGTCATTCAAGACCATCAACTCGAATGGACTCAATGGCATCGGGTCAACTCCCAATGTGGACGTCTAGATCGGCAAATAGAAGGGCGAGCTGTCATTCGAGGTAATTCCTCTCGACGATTATGATCTCATTTTAGGTATGCAGTTCTTCCACAACGTGAGGTCTATGATCGACATGAGGACTAAGTGCATCATGATCCTTGACCCACAATGCCTAGCAATGATCCCCATGATGAAAGGAGTGATTGACACCAAGACCATGCGACGATTCGACACCTCGACAAGAGCTTGAAGGCCAAGAAGCGCATGAGCAAGCCGCCAACCAAGGAGAAGACAAAGGAAGAGTTGGATCCTCCTACCCTAACGCGCGAGATGCCAATCCAAGTACTCTTCCCTGAGGTTGAGTGCTTGCCACGTGCCATGCCTGAGCCGAAGTTGGAGGCGTATGGTCCATTAATCGAGAGGCTTCGAACTAAGCAGAATTGGAACAAGAGAGCTCATGCTCATGCCAAGAAGTCCACTCTTTGAGTTGTGAGGGACAAGGGCATTACTTGAATGAGTGGAGGAGAATGTCACGACCAAGAGGTTTCTATAGCTAAAGGGCCGTGTCTTTTCGAGGAAGATTTCCTGCGACTGCTAGGATTCCCAACAAGAGCTCTTCTGGAATGTTTCAAGGGCGAGCAATATGGTAATTGAGCCAAAGTCTAGAAGACTCCTGTCATTAGTGTCCGTAGTTGGTAGGTTGGGCGGTGCGATCTCGTCCGCTAGATGAAAACTCGATCAACTGATGTAATCTGAGGGCCTCAAGTATAAAAATGAGTGCCCTTCCCCTCATTTGTATCCATCCAACCATTTCAGTAATCAAAGGCTCCCTTCTCTTCCAAAGCTTCTCTCTCTAGGAACTTTCTCTCTCTACGATCCGGGTGAGCGAGCAAGTGAGTGATCGATCCGAGTAAGGCTTGGCTTAGGCGCACCATGATCTGAGTCAATCCAAAGGGGCTTGAGTCGCCGCACGGTCACAATCCCAATCGATCGGCCTGTGACACATCCCTCTTTCTTCAGCCCCTCTAACACAGATGCAGACAGTCACCATCGTGCTCCACCTCCATTGTCATCATCGTTTCTCTCCATTACCCTCGTCATCGGCAACAAAGCTCATAATGGAGGGAGAGCTCGTGCTTGGTCATCGTCGTCTTCTCTGCCCGACTCATGGATAGAGGATCTCGTGTTGGCGTTGAGCTTGTTGGTTGCGATAGAGGTCTACGTCGCGATTGCTTAGAGCTAAACAATTGTGAAGTTGGCGTCGGCTTTACCATAGGCAACGAGCTTGACGTTGGCGTTATGGAGCTCGCCTCATGTGAGAGAGAGAGAGAGAGAGAGAGAGAGAGAGAGAGAGAGAGAGAGAGAGAGTAAGGTATGGTGAGACGAAGGGAGGTGGTAGATGATTGTTCACTGTTGTCCACTACAAGGCACGGTTATGGGAGAGAGTGGAGTCCGGAAGTGGAGGCCGCTTGGTGGCAGAGTCAGCTGGGCAATTTCACTAGTGGGGTCGGACTAGATTAGAGGTATCACATGCATGTGAGGGGCAATGTATTGGCTGGGGCCGAGGGGCTGGAGAAAGCGTTTTGGCCTTTTGGTGGGGTGGGGCGTTGACATGGATTTTTCTACAAAAAAAAAAAAATTAAGACTCACATGATGAACAGTAACAATTCTTAAATTTACATCATTTTGCCGTCATTCATTTATTACTAACGTGAAAATGCCACATCGAACAATTGATAGTAATTTCGATGAAGGTTTCTGGGGGACAAATTTTGGACATGAGTAAAAATTGATGATTTTTGATACAATTAAAAAAATAGGAGTAAATTATATTATTATCAAAAGGTGTGCATCATAGTGATTGTAAAAACCTATTCGCTATGGCGAGAGGCTATTAGAATTGAGTGTCAACCTAGACATAATGCATATTACTCTAGAAAAATGCTTGACATCTCAATCCTCCAAAGCATGCTACTATCTAATAAATAAGACAAATATTACCAAAAACTCCAAAATATGTCAATTGCGACACAAATACCCCAGCCTTTTTTTGTGTCGACCCCAAAACTTGCGGAAAAAACTAACTCCTCCCTCGGCGTTGACACAAATACTTTTGTGTCACCAAAACTTAAAAAATTTTTTTTAACTATTTTTGTAATATGAAAAAACTCAAATTTATACACCTTTTATTAAAGTTTCATTCAAAGCATATTTGTCACATTGATTAAAGTTTTTCATGACACAATCTTTTGGGGGTATTTGTACCAGAATTGGCACGTTTATAATTTTTGTGACACGCAAAATCTTTTTGATATTTGTGTTACAGTATGTATAATTTAGGATTTTTTTTTATGGCATTAACCTTAAATAGAAACCATTCGATGTTTTATTGTATCTTTAAGAATTCAACTCATGCCTTCAATATGTGTTCATCAATATTACAATCTCATTATTTATAAAATTGTCGAAATTTGGTTGGACTAGTTGTTACTTTTAATTTATTAAAATCTTATGTCATGCAATTTGACTTTTATTTAACATGGAGTACCTCAAACCTTTTAAAACATAGAAATATTAATTTCTAAGTTTGCGTACGGCTATTTTGATCCTTTTCAAAGTTGAAGTAATATTTTGTGTGTGTGTGTGTGTGTGTGTGTGTGTGTGTGTGTGTGTGAGAGAGAGAGAGAGAGAGAGAGAGAGAGAGAGAGAGAGAGAGAGAGAGAGAGAGAGAGAGAGACAGAGACAGAGAGTTTACCTTTTGCAAATTTTGTGACTCTTCTAATTTATTTTCATTTAATGCAAAAAAAGCTGGATACAATACAAAAATATTAATAATAACAAATAAAAATATATATTAGTATCTTCAAATTTGATTTTCATCTTCAAATTCTGAAGAAAAGGTCCTAAGTAAAAATTAAGAATTGAAATGACACAACTAGGATTGAGGTTAAGTAGGCGCAAATGATTGACGACATTTGGAGCCAGAACGTGTTTCACATTAGAATTTTGAATAAACCTGCACATTATAAAGTGTTTATTAGTCTTAATAAGTTCGTGAATATATACATTTTCCTTTAACATTTTCTAATCTTTTTCTTGATTCATATGAACCTAAATAAGTAATTGCAAGAGAAAAATATATTTTTTCTTGACGACGCTTGATTATAATTATACAAATTTCGGAAGCCATTCTTTTAGCAAGAACTGTTCCAGTAAAATATTCAATTAACATTGGTTTCATCCATACTTTAGTTATTCTTTTAGTAATGAAAGTTTACGTAAACGACATAAATAATTTGCATGTCAATAAAAATCACAATTTCTTCAAAGTTCAAAAAATAAATAACGGAATAGAATTGACAACACGTATACGATAAGATCTAAGAGAATACAATATTGCATGACCTACATTGATGTGTGATAAATATGAATTGAGTGCATTAGTGGATTCACATCTTTCAAATAAAATAAGAATGTCCCTAAAACCACAAAAACACCTTAAGTTAACAAAATCTAGTTTTCGTCGCCTTAGAGTCAACCTTTTACAGATCTCTTAGGGTCTGACCTTAAAAACTTTCATTACCAAAGGAATTTGTCATATTCGTCCGACCTTAAGGTGAAACAACTCATTAAAAGATAAAAAGAGGAATTTCATGACATGAAAAGTGACAAAAAGCCAGCAAAGCAATAGGTGCTTAGGAGAACCACAAAATAGGAAATGATACAAGGCGCGTGGAAATTCAAGATTTTAAGAGCAAGTAATCCAGGTTCTCGTCAACTATAAAAAGGAGAACATTCCATAAGGAAAGGGAAGAGCTTCCAAGATCCAAGATAGAGAGTTTTCTCATAAGTGATCCCTTTCAATTTCCTGCTTCAAGTTTCGCGGCTCCTCGGAACCCAATTTTGTAAGTTTTCAATTCATGTTTTATTTTGTAGTTTTCAATTTTATAGTTTGTAGTTTCGAGTTTCAATTGTATCAATTAGTTTAATTTCATGTAAAATTAGTTTTGACTTTTGTAATCTAACTTTATGAATCGAATTTTAGTATTAATTAGTACAGGATCCCTGTTGATAAATTTAATGTTCATCGTAGTTTTGTGATTTCTTTAATTATCATTTTTTTTTTTATAGAAACCAGTTCAATACTTTTATCTACAAATTTACTACCCTCAAATCCTAAGGTGCTATTTGGAGATTTGGACCCAAGGCTCGCTTGGCCAATATATATATATACCCTCAAATCCTAAGGTGCTATTTGGAGATTTGGACCCAAGGCTCGCTTGGCCAATATATATATATATATATATATATATATATATATATATATATATATATATATATATATATATATATATATTTTAAAGATTATTTTGCCGTAACTTCTCTATTGATTGTATGTATATTTTAGATAGAAAATAGTTGTTTTATTTATTTCTATTTTAATCTTTCAAAACTCGAAGAAAAAGCACACTCCTATTTGTGTAAAAATGTTTCTATTTGGATGAGAGGGCATCTTTTAGATGTGAGAGACGTCATTTGGGAGAATTGCAAATTCAATTCTAAACGTACCGTATATATTAAAATTTAGTTTTAAACATTTTAATTTAATTAATGTAGTTTTAAACTTTGAATAAAAATGCAATTAAGTCCCCCAGCCAAGTCTCGCCCAAAATTTTTGATGTGAGATTCAATCATTGCCTAGGTTCCTGATTCATTTTTTTCTTTTGTTCTATGAGATTTAGTAGGAATACTGTCAATAGTTTTCAAAGATTAAGATGTTTCTATGTGAATAAAAATGTTTCTATTTGGATGAGAGAGCATCTTTTTGATTTGAGAGATATCATTCTCAAGAATTGCAAATTCAATTCTAAGACTACCATATATTTTTAAATTTTGTTTTAAACATTTCAATTTAATTAATGTAGTTTTAAACTTTGAATAAAAATGCAATTAAGTACTCTAGCCAATTCTCGCCTAGAATTTTTGACATGAAATCCAATCATTGCTTACGTTCCTAATTAATTTTCTTTTCTTTCATTCTATGAGATCTAGTAGGATTATTGTCAATTGTTCTGAAAGTTTAAGATGCTAGATGAATGTGTGGTTTATTATTTAAATATTACAACACTATTTTATGAATAGTGTGACTTATGATTAACATATTCTAATATTTCCTCTCATGCGTAGATTGAACTTGACCTTGGAGAGATAAATAGGAACCTGGAAAAATTAAAGTTAGGACTCCTATTCTCATACTATGTGAAATTTTGTGGAACCATTGAATTTTCATTAAGGAATTTCACTACATTTCAATATATATAGAAAAGATTACACGGAGATACTAAATTGTTTGTAACTTGGGCTCTAATACCATTTTCAGTTGGTTTTGGACATTTTTCATCTAAAAAGTTAGCTCAAAATGTGAGGCTTTCTCTCACTTTATAAATTGACTATCAACCTCTTCTACAACCAATATGAAATAACCCCAACAATCTCTCTTTCACAAAATAGGCCTTGAATTGAACTAGCAACAACTTGGATCTCCCATGTAACTATTGGGTTCAAACTTGTTAGTAATTTGGATTATGATACCACATTAAGAACAATAAAACACAAAAGAGAATTGTGGATTTTTCAATATATTTTGTTGTGTATTGAAAAGGAATACATGAGCCTATTTATAGGATTTATTATATGATTATATAAGACAAAATACCAATCAAGATATTGGCAATCAAAGGAAATGCGTAATCTTGAGAGATGCAAAAATTGATAAAATTATCAAAATATCACTAAAAGTTATACTTGAGAAATCCCTAGTTATCTATAATATCCCCTTGAACTCAAAGTGACTATGAAATAAAGTGAAATAGTGTCCCAAAAACTTGTTTCTTTTAAAATCAGCATTCGACGAATCTGTGGTGGGGTGGCACATATATAATGGCTCCAAGTTTTTGTTGACAATGAGATTTTAGTATGTTGCTCGTTTGAAGGTGGTGAGTTTGGTGGTGGTGTCTGCTTCTTGAAATGAGAAGTGAAATGTCGAGAATCGGAGGCCTACATTTGTCCTTTGCGTTGACTTTGTTATTGCAACAATAATTGAATAATCACGGCCGATCTAGCTATGCAAAATAAGCTAGGCTTTGTTGGGCAAAAGTTACTATGCAAAGACCTAAACAAATACCTTTGTAAAAAAACAAAAGCTCAACTTGGTGACGCGTCGTAGACACCATAACACAACAACTGTGACACTTGATTGAACATGAATGAGGCACTTGGGTGAGCATTGTTGAGCAATCGAACGGAAGTTTTTTTTTTTTTTTTTTTTTTTGGGTGCATGGGGTTCACTCGATGCATTAGGGTTACCAAAGAAAAGGAGGCTTTGATACCAAGCTACAAATGGTATCAAAGTCGATTGTCAATCAATTAGTGCATATGTTCTGATGTTTGTAAAAAATTCAAGGAAGGAATATAGTAACCAAACTAGTTTCCAGGCGATGGGCACCATAGTGTAGTAACGTGGGCTCAGTGGTAGATTTTATGGTTTGATATGGAGAAAGAAACTCGGGATGAAATTGGGCTTTGATGGAGATTCAAGTTGCGATATCTTAATGCAAAAAGATATCCAGATTTAGGGGTAGCAAACTTAACACTAAGCTCACATGTGAGGGAGAGATTGTTAAGATAAACATGTGGGTTGTGCTAAAAAATCTCATATTGGATAATTAGTATGTTGTGGAGTAGTTAATATTATAACTCATTAGCTTAAGTTTTTAAGTGCAAATGGGTTCAATTGGATGTGTTGACGTGCTCAGACTTGAGCTCCCTCTTGGTGATCTCTTCGGGTGAAGTTATTGAACTTTTGCTATGCATTCCAGTGTTCTGTCTTGGACTTCTCTTACCTAAGAACTAGTTTAAATGGTGAGACTTCCCCTCACACTTATAAACCAATCACTAGCCCTTTTCACAATCAATGTTGAATAACTCCAACAATCCCCCCTCACGCATCATGCCCTAAGTTGGAGTAGCAACAACACGTATCTCTTGTGTTGCTGTTAGATCGAGACTTATCAGTAACCTAGACTCTAATATTGGCATTGGGTGATTTTGGGCCTTTCTCACCCCAATGGGTAACTTAAAATGTGGGACTTTCTCTCACACTAATAAATTAAGCACTAGCTAGCTGTTGAGTGAAGGTTATTTAACTGGACATCTTGATAGGTTTGAACTTAGGTGCTCTCTTGGCAATTTCCATGAGTGAAAGTATCAAACTTTCGCTCCGTGCTCCCTACAAATGGTATCAAAGCCAATAATTAATTAGTAGACCCCCTAATCTAATTCAGTGTTTAGTAAATATTACCAATTTGTTAATATATTTAGCAAATATTTTAAAGAATGAATTCTGACCAATATGATTTTTCGGACAACGAGCGTTGTAGTTTAGCAATGCAAGACCTATGTCAAACTTCATGATTCAATCCGAAAAAAAGAGGCATTAATGCCAAATGATACTTGAATCGGGGAGGAGCGACCTAAGACTAAACTCATATTTAAGGAGGAGATTATTAAGATGTACGTGTGAATTCTATTATAGAGGCACCACGTTGAAGAAGTGGTGTTTGTAAAATAATTAATATATCATAATTTGTCTATCACTCGTTTGTTTAAGTTTTTGAATGAATGTGCCTTTTGATAAATTTTGTGAATAGTTTAAATTTTTATATGAAGATGTCATTAATTATATAAATATTCTAAAACGTTCCATCTTTTTCACAAAATGAAGTCATGCCAGCCAAGCTCCCGCCTATTAGTTTAAGCTTAATAATATCGTTTATATGCCTTTCGTGATTTCTCTCACTTAATAATTTTAAGCTTTTAGTTGGACTACCTAACATCGCAATGGGTATAATTTGTGGTATTTTCTTCAAAACAGAAATAGTTGAGGCATCTCTATGAGTGGCTGGTGTGATTTTGCCGAGATAAATTATCGAATCATTTTATAAGATGTCGTTATCGAAAGAAAAAGCAGCGTTTATTCGAAACAGAAATTGATTAAAAAAAAAAAAAAAAGAAGGCTTCCAGAAGAGAGAAACCTTTTCGGCTCCACCAATGTCCTCGATATTCTGCTCTCACGGGGCATTGTGACAGATCATTTTAATTAGCTGTTGCGAAAAGGACGGTTGCAGCCCATAACAAATCATTTTAATTATCCTTAAATGATTTGGAATATACTTGAAAATATCAAGCTAGAAGCCATATAAACACATGCATCTCAGACGGTTATGCTCAAGTAAAAACCAAAAGAGGGTCCCCCATGCGTCATTTTCAGCGTATAAATCCCATGTATTTTTTTCGTAAAAATCTGAATCCACGTTCCTGCACTTACACACTTTCTTTCTCGTTTTTTAATAAAAAAAACACAAATGATTTGTAACATAAATTATCTATAAACTTTAATTTAATATGCAATATTATTTATGAACTTTTAATTAATTTAATATGATTTATATATATTGATAAATGTTCAATCTAATCCCTAAACTATGTAAAAATGTTTAATTTCGTCATTCCATTGATTTAAATTAATGAAATCTACCTATGTAGCTTACAATTTGTTAAGTTTGAATAGTGGTAGGAAAAACATTACACATAGATTATCCACTTAAAATATTCATCTCAAATGAGTATATAATTATCCACATAAAAAATAATTATGGATATGTTAACACCCTAATTTTATTTTTGTTTTCCTAAAGTAGATGGATAAAAATAATCATACCGACTCATCATTTTTAAACACACAACTTAGCATATAAGGTTCTGTTTGGCAAAAAATGTTTTTGTTCCGAGGAATAAAAAAAGAACAAAATGTGTTTGGTAAAAACTTTTGTTCCCGGGAACAAAAAAGTCTTTTTTTTTTTTTGGTTCAAAGGGGAACAAAAAAATTATTTTTTTATTTTCGAGAACAAATTTGGAACAGAAACAAGAAATAGAAAAAAATTACTTCTTTTTCCCGGGAACAATTTCGAGAAACACTTTTTTTTTCTTCTTCTTCTTCTTCTTCTTTTCCTTCTTCTTCCTTTTGACCGATCGCCGGCCTCGGCCATAATCAGCGACCAGCCGACGAGGTCGAGCCTTGTCGAGCCATTGCCAGGTTGGTGTCGCCCGACGGTGGCCCAGTGAGGCTGGGCCTTGCTAGTGGCTGGGCGAGCTCAACCTTGCCAAATCTCGGCGAGCTCAAGCTCCCCTAGCCATGGTGAGGCTTGGCCTCACCGGGGGCCGATGACGCTACAGCAAGGTAGCTGGCCATGGCCGAGGCCGATGACCGCCAAAAGAAAGAAAGAAGAAAAAAAATAATAATAAATTAAAAGAAACAACAAAATTATAAAGGTTTACCAAATTCATTTCTATTTCTGGAATAAAATTTGTTTATAGTTACTAAACGTGTTCTTATGCTTGGAAATTGTTCAAAGGAATAGAAATAGAAAAAACTATTTATGTTCAAAAATTATTCTCCGAAACAAAAACGTTACCAAACGCGCCCTAATTGTCTACTTCATCAAATAATGTCTAATTTCTCGTATGAGCAAAATGAAGAACTACATTGAACATTTACTTATAGTTTAAGAGCCACATTAAACAAATTAAAAGTCCAAAGATAATATTACATGCCAAATCAAAGTTCGATAACCATTTTTATCATTTTCCTTTTCAATGGTAGTAAGATAAAAGTTGAAAAGTGGATTAAAGTGGGTAAATTCTGTCGACAGCGACCAAATTTAATAGGTACATGATTCAATTATTGAACTTCACTCATAATTGCCCATTTTCAACCTTGTTACACAATGCACGTCAATCGAAATTCAAATAAATTTTAGAAAAAAATATCTTTGTTGTAATGATAAGATATCCATAATCGAGATTAATTCCTTTTAAATAAATAAGAGTACGTCATAATTGCGAAACGTAATTAATGATTTTTACGGTAAGTACAGTCATTACATATTAGATCTTCAGCCTTATTTTATCATGATTTTGGTGAGTTTGTCTTGCCAACATGGAGGAAGAAACTTCACTCCCCGACCGTACTGAAACTGAAAGTTGCCCTTTTCTATTCAAACCCGACTCCATCGTCTCGTTATCCGAAACTTGACTTCCGAACCATTTCACCTGGATTTTTCTGGCTCCCTCTATCTCCGTCTCTTTCGTCCACCTCACTATACTGGGATAACAGAACGGTATCACAGTCTGCATGAAATCGTACCTTCTGGACAAGAACCTTCGCGTTCATGATGACTCGCTGGGACTGAATTCCCAGTTCGCGTTTCTGCTGGTGAAGCCTCAACCCTCTTCCACTCCACGGCTTGAGCGGAGATCAAGATTCGATGCCCTTCTCTTTGCCCACCACGCGACGCACTGAAACCAACCGTCTCGTTTGGTCGCCATTCGAGTTGAGCTAGAAAAGCCAGACCCAGAACCGAACTGAACTCACCTTCTCTTTGTTTTACATAAAATTATTGATTGACGAATATGGCGTCGGCGTTGGTTGGTGACGATCTGGTGAGGTCGACGAGCAGCCGCCGGAGCTGGGCGTCGACAAGCCACCGGAGCTGGGGGGCGGCCAGCTTCCGGGAGGCCTGGCAGGCGCAGCCAGATGTCTTCAGCCGGAGCGGGCGGCGGGAGGAAGACGAGGAGGAGCTTCGGTGGGCTGCCATCGAGCGGCTCCCGACGCTCGACCGGCTGCGAAAGGGGATGCTGAAGCAGGTCCTCGACGACGGTAAAGTGGTCCACGGCGAGGTCGATGTGACCAACCTCAGGATGCAGGACAAGAAGCAGTTGATGGACAACATTCTCAAAGTGGTCGAGGAGGACAACGAGAAGTTCCTCAGGAGGCTCCGAGACAGGACCGATCGGTCAGTTTAGTTCGCTGAATCATGTGTTCATATGTTTCATCTTTTCTTTTTACTTACGGGTGTTGCGGTTGGAAGTTTTTTTTGGCCTTTCTATGAATCGGGTTGTTTTGTTGATGGCGTGTGAATTGCAGAGTTGGAATCGAAGTTCCGAAGATCGAAGTTCGATATGAGCATTTGTCCATCGAGGGGGATGTGTATGTTGGAAGCAGAGCACTTCCTACTCTGGTTAATGCCACCATGAACGCTATTGAGGTACAGTTTTGGTTCTTACTTTGAGCTCTTCCCTTGCTTTTTGCGCGTATTGTCAAGGATAATTGCTTTTTTACAATTTTCCTTTTTTGGTAAGGAAACATTAAACTTCTTTCAGGTCTTCGTTTGGGTTGGTGATCAGGAGAAGTAATTTGGTGAGAGATGTTTTCTTGTTGAATAATTCAGAGGTCTTGATGTTTAGCTTAGGAGAATGGAAAATTAGAGAAGAAAGTAAGCTGTTGATTTTCTTAAACTTCAGTTTAGCTGTTAAAATGGCGTCCATGAATCGCTTGGTTTTTCTTCCTCGGTTTTACCATTTATAGCTTCAATTGGAAATAGTGACAACTTCTCTGCTGTCTAGATGAATTGGAAGGTTGGCCTTTTGCTCACAAATTCCTTTTTTGCTTTAACTATGAAATTTAGAGTGTTCTTGGATTGATTCGGTTGGCACCATCCAAAAAAAGAAAGATTCAGATACTTCGGGATGTTAGCGGGATAGTCAAACCATCAAGGTACTTCATCGCATCAATTAGCTTCTTGGACCATGTATATGCATCGCAAAGAATTGTAGATCTTGGGTAATTATTTTGATAAAGTTAAAATATTTATCGCCTAACATTGGCCCAATTAATCTTACATGTCAATGTGATTGGATACATTATCCTGAATCCATAATCCATTTAATGGTACATTTTCCCTGTGATCCTGCTATCAGGATGACGCTGCTTCTGGGGCCGCCGGGCGCGGGGAAGACAACACTATTGCTAGCACTCGCCAGCAAGCTAGACAAGGATTTAAGAGTGTGGTTTTACTCTGTTGCTTTTTTGAGTACCGGTTAGTGAAACCTTCTTTCATTCACTAATGGCTTTGGTTTGACAGGTAAGTGGCAAAGTCACCTACTGCGGTCATGAGTTGGATGAGTTTGTTCCTCAGAGGACTTGTGCATACATCAGTCAGCATGATCTTCACTATGGCGAGATGACAGTGAGGGAGACACTAGATTTCTCTGGGCGTTGCTTGGGTGTAGGAACGAGATATGAAATGTTGGCTGAGCTCTCAAGGAGAGAAAGAGAGGCAGGGATAAAGCCAGATCCCGAAATCGATGCGTTCATGAAAGCCACAGCTGTGGCTGGCCAAGAAACAAGTCTGGTCACTGATTATGTCATCAAGGTTACTTATCTACTCACAATTGCTTGCGCATCATGAGCCACTTCTGAAAGCCCAACTCACGAGTATTTTTATTGCAGATACTCGGATTGGATATTTGTGCGGACATTCTGGTGGGTGATGAGATGCGAAGGGGTATATCTGGAGGACAGAAAAAACGTCTAACAACTGGTATGCACGAAGTATAGATTCTTATTTGGAAATCGGTCTTTTGCCGACATTGAGCAACTCCCTTCTCCAAATTTTGCTTATAAGCAACTTTCCTCTGTCCAGTGATCCCTTCTGTCCAAGCCTGTTCAGAGGACTAATTACTTTAAATTATGTTCGTGCTTGCCATGATATGTGCTTGTGCTTAAACTGTAATTGCAATTATCAAACGGTAAAGGATGTCACTTCAGAATGACTTTTTCTTCCATGCGCATATCTGGTGATCAGATAGTATATAAGAGACTTCATTCTTCTGATGATATGCAGGGGAGATGTTGGTAGGACCAGCAAAGGTATTTTTCATGGATGAAATCTCAACGGGGTTGGATAGTTCCACTACTTTTCAGATTGTCAGATACATGAGGCAGATGGTTCACATCATGGACGTCACCATGGTGATCTCCCTTCTGCAACCAGCTCCTGAGACTTTCGATCTTTTTGACGACCTCATCCTTCTTTCCGAGGGTCAAATAGTCTATCAAGGTCCACGGGAGAATGTACTTGAGTTCTTTGAGTACATGGGTTTCAAGTGTCCTGAGAGGAAAGGAGTAGCCGACTTCTTGCAAGAAGTGACTTCCAAGAAGGACCAGGAACAGTACTGGTGCAGGAAGGACCAACCTTACCAGTTTATTTCTGTTCCAGACTTTGTCCATGCCTTTAGCTCTTTTTGCATAGGAGAACAGTTCTCATCCGAGCTTAGGGTTCCTTATGACAAGTCCAAAGCTCACCCAGCTGCATTAGTGACATCAAAGTATGGACTCCCAAGCTGGGAACTTTTTAAGGCGTGCTTTGCTAGAGAGTGGCTGCTAATTAAGCGAAATTCATTTGTCTATATCTTTAAGACCACACAAATCACAATCATGTCATTAATTGCCTTGACGGTGTTCCTAAGGACAGAAATGCCTGTCGGTAAAGTGCAAGATGGGGGGAAGTTTTTTGGAGCACTGTTTTTCAGCTTAATCAATGTGATGTTCAATGGGATGGCGGAACTCGCAATGACTGTCTTCAGGCTTCCGGTCTTCTATAAGCAGAGAGATTTCTTGTTCTATCCTGCTTGGGCATTTGGCTTACCTATTTGGGTCCTCAGGATTCCCCTGTCTTTTATGGAATCGGGGATATGGATCATTCTCACGTACTACACTATTGGATTTGCCCCTGCTGCTAGTAGGTAAAGGAATTCCAAATTATGACATGTTTCAGTAAGATTTTTCTTGCTCATGACCGATGTTTGTGAACTAGCTTCAGAGAAATATAACTTTCTGACTGGAAATGTAAACAATAACTAAGAGCCTTACAATTGAAGCTTCTCATTTGGCTGACAAATTTTCTCTTTGTTTAGGTTCTTTCGACAATTCTTGGCATTCTTTGGTGTGCACCAGATGGCTTTGTCCCTCTTTCGGTTTATAGCTGCTGTTGGAAGGACGCAAGTTGTCGCTAGTACTCTCGGTACTTTTACCTTGTTGATGGTTTTTGTGCTTGGAGGCTTCATTGTTTCGAAAAGTAAGTTGTGGTATTCCTTGCACTCCTTGTCTTTCTGTTGCTGATCTATATATTGGAACAATGGGTTTTTGGTCTGCTCTGCTGAAATTTCTATTTCCGATAATGCTTGCAGATGACATTGAGCCATGGATGATATGGGGTTACTATATTTCCCCTATGATGTATGGACAGAATGCCATAGTCATGAATGAATTCCTCGATAAAAGATGGAGCGCGGTAAAATGCTGTAGTAGTTAATTTCTTGTTAACTGATGTTGTTCAGGGTCACTGTTCACCTGACAACCGTCTATTAACTTGGCAAGCTGCAAAATTCTATGCTTATGCGTAGTCCAACATCAAATGATGATTGTCTGTGTTCTCTTATTGCAGCCTAACTTGGATCCCAGGATCAATGAACCGACGGTCGGCAAAGTCCTCCTTAAGTCTAGGGGCTTCTTTGTGGATGATTATTGGTATTGGATTTGTATTGGAGCGCTATTTGGATTTTCTCTCCTCTTCAACATCTTATTTATTGCAGCGCTGACCTGGTTAAATCGTACGTCAAATAAGTTTGAAATTTCACCCACGATTTCCTTGTGGGAACAAGATTGGTGTTAACAATCCTTCTTCTTTGTAACGAGTTTCAGCTTTGGGTGATTCTAAAACTGTCGTGCCGGATGAAGATGAAGCTAAGAAGGCAAAGAGTGATGAGCAGAAGACAAAAGGTGAAATATCACTTGTGATTCCCAATTGCTTCTTTTTTGCCAGCGAATGTTGATTAAATTCAGTTTCAATATCTAGGTAATGAACGCGAATTAAGTTGCTCTACTACTATTAGCAATTGAGAACACGGTACTGTCATTCTGTCAACTCCGCGTTATGAAGTGAGAGTGTCTCTAGACAAAACAAACAAGGAAGCAGGACAATAGGGAACCTTTACCTTTAGTCAAAGAAAATTTAGCCAAGCTAATTTAGAACATGGGCGTGCTCCATTAGTTTCTGTGGTTACTTGCAAGCAGGAAATGGGAGAATGTTGCATTCCATCTGTTTGTGTGTGTGTTTTTTATTTAATCTACGAGATACATTTATAGTTGCAACAAATGAATCTTTGTACCACAGTGTATTGGTGCATCAACTCCTTACTATTATTCTGGTTCTGTGAAAAGCCGAATGCCCTACCTTTTCTCTCCTTTCACAGGCATCAATATGGAACTTAAAAGCACTTCAGATATTGTTGCTGACTCGAAGAAGGCACCACAAAGAGGAATGGTCCTGCCCTTCCAACCCCTTTCCCTTGCATTCAATCATGTGAATTACTATGTCGACATGCCAGCTGTAAGTCATTCATTTTGAACATTCCTCTGTCAAAGCAAGTTTTTCCTCCCATTCCAATCTTCTTTATATAAATGGAAGATATGCATCCTCTATACCGGTCAATTTCTCTGCACTGTTTATTAGTCTGATAGCTTATATTCAATTAGAAACTTTTGTCCGGTTTGACCTCATATTGAATGTCACAACTTGTAATGTCCTACCGAGCTATTTCTATTTACATATTAATTTTTCTGGAACAAACTAGTTCTTTACATAAATTTCTTGAGTGTAAGGTCTAGCTGTAGAAGTTACACATGCCTTGTATGCCAGGAAATGAAGAAACAAGGAGTTGAAGAAGATCGTCTCCAGCTGCTGAGAGATGTTAGTGGTGCTTTTAGGCCAGGTGTGCTAACAGCACTAGTAGGCGTTAGTGGTGCAGGCAAAACGACCCTAATGGACGTTCTAGCAGGGAGAAAGACTGGTGGCTACATTGAAGGAAGTATCAGCATTTCGGGATATCCCAAAAACCAGGCAACATTTGCTCGAGTCAGTGGTTACTGTGAGCAGAATGACATTCATTCACCAAATGTTACCGTTTATGAATCTGTCCTTTACTCGGCTTGGCTTCGCCTATCCTCAGATATCAGCACACAGAGTCGAAAGGTACTTGTTTGTGCTTCTAACATCACCTCTTCTTGACTTTTCGCCCATTGCTTTCTCTGCAGCAGCTTGACAATAAAAAAGAAAAATCTAAAACTAATAGCTTCTGATGACTCGTCATGATCTTTTCTTTCATATTCATGCCATCGATGTTTGTTGAAGCTTTCTTTGCAACAGTAGACAATAAAAAAAATCTAAAACTAATAGCTTTCAACAACGCTTCATGATCTTTTCTTCCATATTCATGCCATAGATGTTTGTTGAAGAAGTAATGGATCTGGTGGAACTGAACCCACTGAGCAATGCTCTGGTTGGGCTACCGGGGATTGATGGTCTTTCAACAGAACAAAGGAAGAGGCTCACGATAGCTGTAGAGCTTGTTGCCAACCCATCTATCATCTTCATGGATGAACCGACCTCTGGCCTCGATGCTAGAGCCGCTGCGATTGTTATGCGTACTGTGAGGAATACAGTGGATACAGGGAGGACTGTGGTGTGCACCATTCACCAGCCGAGCATCGATATATTTGAAGCTTTTGATGAGGTTCCGATCCCGATTTCAATTCCTCTGGACGCTTTTCATGCATTTGTCCTTTTCAACCAATATTGCTCGTGTACTGAGGACATCTTTTTCTCATCGCAGTTACTTTTAATGAAAAGAGGAGGGCAAGTGATTTACACTGGACCTCTTGGCCGCCATTCTCACAAGCTCATAGAATATTTTGAAGTGAGCCCTTTTGCCTTTCCAATCAGTGTGGTGTAGCGCCCTAGCATGCGAGTTCATAATTCCACTAAGCATCATGTTGAGCGGTTAATGACATTCTTCAAATACTTTCCGGCTGAATTTGAAACCAGCGTTTCCTTTTTAACTTATAGGCACATCCTGTTTGCTCGAGGAACTAACATCTCTAACTGAAAAGCAGGCTGTCCCGGGGGTTCCTAAGATCAGGGATGGTTATAATCCTGCCACTTGGATGCTTGAGATCACTGCTCCACAAATCGAGGTTCAACTGGGGGTTGATTTTGGGGAAATTTATGCGAACTCCTCGCTTTATCAGTAAGTTTCTAAGCTAATTTATCATGATCTCTTCAGAAAACTTATTTTGCAATAATCTTAAAAAGTAGCAGAATCACTTGCTTCATTTATCTTCAATCTCAGGAGGAATCAGGAACTCATTAAAGAACTGAGAACCCCAGTCCCAGGCTCCAAAGATCTCTATTTCCCCACCAAATATTCGCAATCTTTTCTTACGCAGTGCAAAGCTTGTTTCTGGAAGCAACACTGGTCTTACTGGAGAAACCCTCAATACAATGCCATACGTTTCTTCATGACCATAGTAATCGGGGCGTTGTTTGGCCTCATATTCTGGAACAAAGGGCAACAAACGTAAGATTCTTGCCTGTATTAGATGAGCATGTCCAACATTTTTTTTCCTTCTTTTTAGTCCATTTTACTAAGACTTGTAATGCTGGTAATTGATTTATGTCTTGCTAATATTAGAAGCAAACCAACTTTTTGAATGAACAGAACTCAGCAGCAAGATCTGATGAATCTTTTGGGGGCAATGTACGCTGCTGTTCTTTTTCTTGGAGCAACCAATGCTTCTGCTGTTCAGTCCGTTGTTGCTATCGAGAGAACAGTTTTTTACCGTGAAAGGGCAGCTGGAATGTACTCTGAACTGCCCTATGCATTTGCCCAGGTAACAAAATGAGGACAAGATACTTGTTGAACAAATTGTGTTTCTTGATGATAATGCTGTATATTGTTGGCACATCACGAACCTGGAATGCACTATTGTATGCTTATGAGCTCTTGACTATTTTGCAGGTGGCGATTGAAACAATATATGTCGCAATTCAGACTATTGTTTACACTCTGCTTCTTTACTCCATGATTGGGTTTAAGTGGACGGCAGGCAAATTCCTGTGGTTCTACTACTACATACTAATGTGCTTCGTCTACTTCACTATGTATGGCATGATGGTTGTGGCCCTTACTCCGGGGCATCAAATCGCTGCCATTGTCATGTCTTTCTTCCTGAGTTTCTGGAACTTGTTCTCCGGCTTTCTCATTCCTAGACTGGTGAGTGATCTTGAAGTTGATACTATACTCCGTGACGGTTCTGATTGAGCATTTGCATTGGGAAACAATAAAAGAAGTGGCAGTATGGATTATGACCACTGAGAATTTACCTTGCGAAAAAATTACGCAGAATTTTTACATTGTTATCTGTATTGTCTTTTGAGCTTGAACTAGTGTTGCGGGTACAACATAGGTAGTTTTGGGATGACCCAGATTACATTAATGCTGTTGATTCCCAATTGTTCCTTCCTTGATCTTCATTTTCATGACCCGCTCTTTTTCTCCAACCATATCACAGCAAATCCCTGTCTGGTGGAGGTGGTATTACTGGGCCTCTCCGGTGGCTTGGACCATCTACGGCCTCGTGACCTCTCAGGTGGGAGACAAGGATACCCAACTCGTGATCCCCGGAGCTGAGGACGTGGCGTTGAAGGCGTTCTTGAAAGAAGAACTGGGTTTTGACTACAACTTCCTTCCGGTTGTCGCGGTCGCTCACGTCGTTTGGGTCCTCCTTTTCTTCTTCGTCTTTGCGTATGGAATCAAGTTCCTCAATTTCCAAAGAAGGTAGAAGCTTTTTTGAGCTGTGTTGAAGTTTGTCTGGAAGAGCATTATTAACACAGCAGGAATTAGTCTTGTGTACATACAAATGATAGGGCAACGAAAACCTGTTGTCTCCACTGAAATCTTACTTTTGGGCATTGATTTTTACCTATGCACGGATCATTTTGTACCCTTCCGTTCACAAAGAGATGTAGTGAACAGTTAAAAGTAAATCCAGAATGGTTAGACTTTGAGGGGAAAAGCTCGCTTCATCTCGTTTGGTGCTTCAATGTTTTCTTCTGTATATAGTACTTGATGGCGAGGTCAGGATAGAGATAACTGACGGTCACTTCGCAATGTCCTCGTCGGTAGGAGTAGATGTCTTGAGAGGGTAATCTCTGAAGTACAATGGCGAATCCTACAGTCACATTTTTCATAAAAATTTTGTCTAATTATGATAGCACATCCTAATAAATTAAATCAATTTTCCGGCATGTTATGATGTTTTGGCACTTACTTACAATTACGTGTCTTATAATTGCATGTCACGATTGAGTATCATAGAAGAACTATCTTCAAATGTGTGTTGGAAGATTTCCCTATAGGGTTGTATCTATTAACTTTTTAGAAAATATCACGTAGACTAATTTCATTATCGATGTCATAGAGTATAAATAATTCTACAGACTCCATATACGTATGGTCAAACACAGGTATGGGCTTGAATTTGAAGTCTCTGGATTAATGCCTCATGAAACTGTCTTAAAGATGCGTGTTGGAAGATACTCTATAGGGTTGCATCTATAACTTTTTTAGAAAATATCATGTAGACTCATTTCATTATCAAAGTTGTAAACAAAATGAGTATGGGAGTATAAATAATTCCACAGACTCTATATACGTACGGTCAAACACGGCAAGGGGCTTGAATTGAAGTCTCTGGAGCAACGCCTCATGACTGACTTGCTCATCCTCCGTAAATCTAAAACATTGAACAACGACCACCTCCATGCTATAATGAATTTTGCACGGAAGTACACATGTTCTACTTCTTGCTAATCAAAGCGACCCACAAAACCATAATGGTCGTGGAAGAGTATCTGTCAGACGGTTGGCTATAACTGCCGATCGAAGCATAAGATTCTCAAGCAAAAGAAATCTTTTGATACTTGGAAAGTGATGCTGTGCTGCAGATATTCCTTTTCCTTTTTTTCCTTTTTAAATAATAATAATAATAATAATAATAATAATAATAATAATAATATAATAATAAATAAATAAATAAATAAATATTTATTAATTATTATTATTATTATTATTATTATTATTATTATTATTATTATTTTAGGTGTTTTAAGATAAAATTATTTGTGAGGTGATGCGGAGATATAGTTAATTTCAAAATCTGGAAAACACACTGAAAAATTTCATAAATAGGGTAAGTTCAAATTTAGAGTTCCTAATCCAAAATAATATACATGTAATTTATGAGATTTGAACAAGTAACTTTCATTTTCTAGATTTGAAATCCTAGTTTGCATATTAAAAGCCTTAATTGAGAGTAAATTTAGACGTATGACCTCGAGCTCTTGAATTAGATATACCAACTGCATCAACCGGGAGGTTATCACAACATGCACATTTTAATGCCCATTATGTTTTGGTTTATCGATTTATTTTTAAGTTTATCTCAATACACTTGGACTTACTCCATTGCACAGCAAATATATTGCGAGCAAATGAAGACGGTAGTAAGGATCCGGGATTTGAATTGAAAATGGGAGGTGGGCCTCTGACACCAAATCATTGAGCTTACAGATAGAAATTCTCGTAATCAAAAATTACAATTTAATAAAAGTGCTTGGTGACGGCCGGAATTAGGTGAGCGTTTCCTGTCTCCCTGGCTCTCTCTGTCTCTCTCTCTCCCTCCCTCCCTCCCTCCCTCCCGCTGAAGGAATTGCAAGTCCAGGGTTGCACGCCAGCGACGCCGATGCGTGCACTGAATATCCACCTCCCTTGTCTTGTGGTGGGCCCCACCCGGGCACAAGATTCCTGGGTCCGTCATCAAATTCCTCCCGCCCGATCTGGGCCATCGATTCCTGATATTGCCGTTCGTGACCCGAAACCATGGACGTGTCAATTCTCAACGGCATCCTCTCATCCCGCCGGGTAGAGAGAGAGAGGCTTTGAGCTCCACTAACGAGTAATTATTTCGTCATGGAAACGAGTTTTTTTTTTTTTTTTCTTTTCTTTTTTACTGAGTCCGCATTGACTCAATCATATTGCTGATTCACTTTAATAATCTGGGGACCCCAGAATATAAATTATTGGAAAAAGAACAGCTGCTTGTAATAGAATAAAGGAAAAATGGGAATTAATTTAATTAAGAAGAGAAAGGAACATGTTCCAAATTTGAAAGTCCAAGGTGGAAAAGGTGGTCTCATTCGTCAAAAGATGTGGGGGGTTAGATGAGCTGCCGCCCCTGCTCATTCTCCTATTCTCCCTTCAGTATTACGGCTTATTCTTTTCACATAATAATATTTAGAGTTAACTTAACACTGTAAAAAAAAACTCTAAATTAGGCATATTATAATATAAATACTCCAAATTTTTTCTATCTTGCAAAAAACCTAAGCTGTACCTACGGACACCGACCCCATTTTTTTTTTTTATTCACCAAATCTCTAAAATTTGTGCCGATGTGACAAAAGATAACCTTAAGTCCTTTACCTAATTGTGATACCAATACTCCAAACTTTATATGCGTCACTAAAAACTCTAAATTGTACCCAATGACACCAATACGCCATTTTTTTATACCACCAATACCCTCAATTTGTACCAATTTGACAAAAGATACCCTCGAGCTTTTCGCCTAACATTAAACCCACATTAGCTTCGTTTGCTTGCTGTTATTTATGCAAGTTGCCACATTGTATTTTTAATAGCCGTCTTGGATGAAAATATGAAGTTTTTTTTTTTTTTTTGTGAAGCCGGTACAAATTTGGAGTACTAGTGAGGCGAAAAACAAAAAAGAGTTGGATTATTGGTGCCATATTAGGTATTTAAGGGGTTTTTGGTAGAGAAAATATATTTTTGTCATAGTAGTATAAATTTAGGGTATTGATATTACAATAGGCAAAGTTTAGCGTTTTTGGTGGTAGACATAAGGCATTTTACTACAACAAGTTTGAGGATTGTAGTGATATAAAAAATGTTTGGTTATTGATGTTGCATTGGATAAAATTTAGGGTTTTTATGGTTTTTTTTCTCTTAAAAATTTAATATTTTATGTTTGGAATATTATGCAAGGTCATGATAATTAAAAAAAAAAAAAAGAGGAGAGAGAGAGAGAGAGAGAGAGAGAGAGAGAGAGAGAGAGATTTGATGTATGGAAATAGTGTGTGTAGGCGACCCATTTCTTTCTACTTCACACCAAGATTATGATAATAAAAAAGGAAAAAGAGAGTTGTCATCTATGGTGACGGCGTGTGTAGGCGACCCATATCTTTCTAATTCACACCAAACCATTAGCCGAATCTCCTTTCTTCAAGGCTTCAAACAGGGAAGGAGTGAATTATGACCTTTTTTTTTAATAAAATGCTTGCAAGGAATTGAGAAATAATTCTTGGTACTTTGTCATGAAAGGCTTCCTCAAATGGAATTGGGATTGCCGCTCAAAACGTTTACAGCAAAGACTCAAGATACCTTTCTTTACTTGCAGGACTCAATAAAAGTGCCCTTGAAAGGCCTTCACTGCAATGCAAAGTTAAAGTTTATTACGCTGAACATTATTTTGTAAAGTAGATTTGCTCTCGAGATCTCTTTGTCTAATGGAAGAGTTAGCGCTACATAGAAATAACTACAAAAGTGAGGTGAAGTAAAAAAGGGCGTGAGAGATAGAGCAGGCAATTATAGTAGGCAGCGACCGGTGATGAGTTTTAGAGAAGTGTCGAGATGCTTGGAGTTGGGCAATTCTAGGTCATAGGTGAAAAGTGTCAAGCTGTTGGAGTTGTTGGAGACTAAGAAAAGCAGGCAATAGTGAGTGTAGAGAGTTCTCAATAGTTTGCTCCACCAAAATCACGAAATCTGAAATGTCAAAACTAAAAATCTAAAGAATGACATATTCGGGCGATTATTGATGAAAGGGCTTTTAAACTGTAAGTGCCATGTGACAATCAATTCTTAGGGAATCAAGAATGAAGATAGTTGCTTGACATGAACCAACGATGAATTGCCACGATTTATCATGAGAATACGGTTCAATGACAAGTCACAATGCATAGGAAGGACACAACTCGACCCCAAGTCCACTAGAAAGGGGTAAGCCATATCCCAAACAAATTCCACTCCGAAACCCTACTACATTGAAACTTTCTAAACTACCCCAAAAGAAGAGGGATAATCTAACATGCCATCACTAATCTCAAGTTACACCTACATAAGACATTGCTCCATAAGAACATACTTTTAGAAAATTCTTGAATAAGGGACATTTCTTAATAAGTTACAAAAATCTGACGACACAAAATAACCATACTTCTTGTGGCTTTATTCTCATTTATTTAGAGAACAGAGATAGAGACTTTATGTTTGATACGCAACCTTACTAGTGCAACTTTTCGGTCGTTATAATTCCAAGGCCTCCAATGTTCGTTAGAAGACGGGTTTTCAGGGAACAGAAGCAACTTTGGTTGAGACAACCCACCTACTGCTCTAATTATTTGGGGGTGAAAGCTAGGGCCGTCATTAATGGCCACTGAATATGACCTTTGAGAGGGGTTGCCACGTCATCTTTAACATTCTTAATCTCCCTTATTTCCCTTTTTTTACCCATACAGATGTTATAATTATCAGTTTTCTGGAAATTATCATGGATTTTGGAAATGTATCCAGGATTCGTTGGTTTTCGCTTAAAATGAATAATAATTGGTTGCTTGTAGTATTATTTATAAAAATAAATAAATGAAAATATCTTTATCGTCCATGAAATATTCAGAAATAAATTATTATTAATAATAAAAATATTTTTTATTGACTAATTATTTTAAGTTATATAAGTGCTTGATTTTAGGAAGATATTTTTTAGATCATTTATTTTTGTGAAACAAGTCAACATGATACCTCAAATTATTTTGATCAAAATTAATAATAAGTTAATAAATGGCATCGCTACTGCAGTGTTTGTGGTAAAAATAATCAATTAAAGGACGTGCCAATTCAATTGATGTAATGTTACTTTAATATAATTTAATGGCGAAAAAGCTCCTATGATCGAGTAGTTACAAATTGCACAAGGTGTTGACCGTGGAGTGTGGAAAAGATCACATTTGGATTTCAAATAACATTTTGGCAGGTCCCCTTTTTTTGGCCAAACAAAATTGTTGAGGAACACAAATTCGAAATTTTATCTTATTGCCGTACTGAATGAGTCAGAAATATGAACATATTCTTTTTGCAATAATTGAACCTAAAGAGACAAAAAGTTATGATACATGAAAATTCTTGGTGGTGTTATGTAAAATTTTGGAGCTTGATCTATAGTTACCAAAAACAATAGGATGGAAAAGAAAACAATAGCGACTAAGTGTAACTTGTTTTCAGTTAAGCATACATTTAAGTGTAACTTAATTGTAAATTGAGATTGACCCGTTTGAAATAAACCCAATTAGATTAAAATGACAAGTGAAATTAAGCTCTCATAAATCTTTAAAAGAAATTACGAATTATATATATATAACATATTTAAAAGAAGTAAACTCATTCCCTAAACTTTGTTCACTGCCTATTCACTTTTTAGTTGCACAAGACCATCGTCATATGGACATGCACTGCATAATAGATTTCTATAGTTCATTAAGAGCCGTGTTAATGAGTACTTTTGAAATATTTATTTAGCATACTTAATTTTTACCGATACACTTTTGGAAACGGTTGATTACACATGAGGCAAGAACAATTTTTGTATTAAAAACTATTAAGGCTTTTTTCCTTATTTATTACTTAACGAGAGCACTTTACTCAAAGTCATTTACCAAATCAATTATTTATGATGATTTGTGATTCGTAACCTTTCTTTCACATGTGGATATAATTAAAGAAATGGGACAGTTACATTTTCGGCGAATTAAAGAAAGGCCATTTTAAAAATTGCCACTAATCCCCAATTTCAAACTTTTTTTTTTGACCCTCACACTTTCTTTAATCAGAAGTTAGAAGGGGCGGGGGGCAAAAAAAAAAAAAGGTTAATTAACTTGTCGCCTATCTTTTTCAGTAGGTGGCAGCTGAGCTGGTTCGTCTCTCTTTCTGTCTTTCTGCCCTAAAACGCTCTCGTATAATTTCGAACTTTCTCTTTTCTTTATATATAAATAAATAAAAAAAATTTCCCCAAAAGAAAAAGATGTGTCGTGTTGGCTTCCCCACTTTTTTCCCCCGGAAAATTAGAAAAATGGAAAACAATTAAAGCCGGCTTCGTCTATAAGCACTCGCCAAATGCCATTGGGAAAGAAAGAGAGAGAGAGACTGCGACAGAGTGGACACACCAACACACCATCATTCCAAAGCAAAAGCAAGAGGGAAAAAGAAAGAACGGAAGACTGGAGAGAGAAAAGAGAGAGGGGGAGGAGGCGAGCGGAGAGGGGCCGAGGAAGGAGGACGGTTTCTGTTGCCTGAAGATCAGGGAGAAGAAGAAGAAGGCCACGATGCAGACAAGCGAGCAGCAGCCCCTGCAGCAGGCCCACCAGCAGCAGCAGCAGCAGCTGGCCCTGCAGAACTCGTCGGGGAGCCTGAGCTTCAGCAGCAACATGTCGCTGTCGAGGGAGGACGAGGAGATGTCGAGGTCGGCGCTGTCCACCTTCAGGGCCAAGGAGGAGGAGATCGAGAGGAAGAAGATGGAAGTCCGCGAGCGCGTCCTCTCCCACCTGGGTCGGGTCGAAGAAGAGACCAAACGCTTGGCTACCATTCGCGAGGTACGCAACGCAAAATCCCCCACAAGTCCTTGGAAAATTTATGGTCGTGAGAGCTGGTGAATCGAGGAGATGGGTCAATCTGGTTTGCGGATGTTTTTCCTCCTTTAGAACTCGAAATTCTACGAAGAATTGTTCCCTCTTTTTAACATATACTTGTCGAGTTATTTCTATGTCGGATATTTCTTTCTTGAAATTTTTGTCAACTATAAGAAAAGAAAAAGAAAAAGAGACTGATTGGAAGCTGGAGCTGGAAGTATCAGCGAAGATCTCGTTTGTTTAGAGATATTACACAGGTCTCGATGCTGAATTAGTGAGTTTGACCAAGAAATTTTTCCTTTTGTATGTTCTAGGCAGAGAATGATGCTACTGTCTGTAAATAAAATAAAAAAATTTCGAAAAGAACCCATTTTTTTTGTCGAGTTTCTGATAAATTTGGATCCTTTTCCTTGTATTTTTCCTTTTGTTCTGTGTTTTCAATTTTTTTTTTTTGGGCAGATTTGGCTGAAACATCTGTCTCTCTGCAAGATGTCTTGCTCGTTTTAACGGAATCCTTCCGTCCTGCAATCTCTCAAAGCTTTTGTTCCCCCCTCCCAATACTGTCGGTCAACGGCCCCTTTCTCTGCCACAAACAAACATATGAATGGGGATATAAGGGATGTCTGGTGTCATAAAACTTTCCTTACTTTGGATTCCATCTTAAAAAGTTTGTTATTAACTGAATTGGAAACGAATAATTTGTCGGGGAAGTAAATTCACCTTCTCTCTTGTTTATGGCCCGAGAAACAATTTCCTTATGTCGATTTTGACATGATACACGAGAGAAATCATTCTGCCTGTGCTTCCAGTTGTGTTTTGTCCGCGTGTTGATTGACAAAGATAACGAATTAGATTAGAAGCAATGCAGATTATGAAGATTTTTCTTTTTATGGGTGCGAAGTTTGGATGATGGTCTGGATTATAAGGTTATGCCACTAATTTGGATGGAATGAATGTGATGATTGACAAGGAAAATGTTTTAGATTAGAAGGGATGCCGATTACGAAGAAATGAATGTTTTTTTTTTTCTTTTAATGGGTGTGAAGTTGGATGATAGTCTGGATTAAAGGGTATACCGCTGATACAGATGGAATGTGGAGCCAAAATTTGTAGTGTTTTCTTTTTAGTTCTAAAGTTGTGCTGACAATGTTACACCTGCTGTGAATATTGTTCATGATAATCAGGAACTTGAAGCACTGGCGGATCCAATGAGGAAGGACGTTTCCCTGGTTAGAAAGAAGATAGATACAGTGAACAAGGAATTGAAGACGCTAGGACATTCTTGCCAGAAGAAGGTAATAAAGATAAACTCGTCGATCAGTTCCCTCTCTAATGTCCAAATCTCTACTGGCAATGAACTTGGGTTTTATGGATTGTCACAGGAGAGAGAGTACAAGGAGGCTCTTGAGGCTTTCAACGATAAGAACAAGGAAAAAGTACAGCTCATTACCAAGTTAATGGAGGTTGGAGATGCAGTCCTTTCTCTGTTTGTGTATATGTTATTGCATGTGTGCGTTCTGCGTACAGTTCCAATTATACTTGTGACATTTATTCTGATGGATTGCAAATCTTGAACAGCTTGTGAGCGAAAGCGAGAAGTTGAGGATGAAGAAGCTGGAGGAGCTCAGCAAGAACGTAGAGTCTATAAACTGAAGATAGTCTACTCCACTGCTGATAGCTGATCAAAGTTTGTTCTGATCCGATGCTTGTAAATGTGACTTGCCTACATTTATTTATGGGTGCTTTGGGACTGGGAGATGTTACTCTTTACCTCTGTCTTTGTTAGCATTTGATGGGTCTTGGATCTTTTCACTAGTCAAGTTAGGAAAAGGAAAATTGCCTCTTGAACCGGGTTGGTAGAATTTAACGCGTCTCCACTGTCGAGTTTCTTCTCATTTTCTTTCTTTTTTTTTTTTTCCCGTTTGTTGAAAACTTAACTATCTTTTGAAAGTCTTGTATAATTTTTTCAGTGTGGTTTGAAGAATAGCTCCTTTCATATCCAATTCTTTTCTTGGTTATTGTAACTTTGCGTTCCCTATTATGGTGGTTGTCTTATTCTTATCTGTACTGAATGGTAAATCACTTTGGGCAATTATTTTCTCCAATGACGATAATGGTTGTGCTGTGCCGGTTCAAGTATTTGTCCGAGCAGATGTTGAACTGGTACTGAATGGTCACGGAACATGGGTGGAATCCTTGTATGATTTGGTCCTGAAGTAGTATTGTCGTGGATGCATTAGTTCCGATGAGGATCCCAGATACATCCTCCCACAAGAGAACCCAAACTCATCCTGGACGCCCCCTGATAGCACTTCCTGCGATTAGCAGCATAGCTATATGGAGGTGGTTTCCCAGTCGCGTCACCTTCGGTTGTTGGGACCATTTTGGTGTTACTGTAGTCGAAGGACGAATCAGTTTCCTTTTGGTAAGACGAATGATCACGGGCGAGTTTCCCAGGTCCCCGATGCCGGAGAAGGGATGGTATTCGGAGGAAACTGTTGCTCGCTGAAGGACGTGGAAGTTGTTGAACATACACCAAAATCACGAATCCTACTTTAAATTTGGGGGGAAGGTGATTGAAAAATTTGGATCTAGGAGGGCCCATGCAAATAATTAAAACTCTTAAGACTTTTTTGAGGGACCAACCATGTTTCGGTGGGAGCATCAAATTAGACGAGGGAGTAGTTGTTGGGACGAAACCGAGCTGAAATGAACAGATCAATCATCTATTCCTAAGCTAGACAAAGCGACAAACTTCAGCGGGTGTACAGGTCGACAACTGCAAAATTGTTTAGCTCGTTGACATTGTGGGCTGGGTTGCTGAAGAGCCGTCTTCCCAACCGGAACCAAAGTTGACCTTCGCCGGGGTAGCTCTCGTTCCTTTTTCTTTTTGCCAAATCCCGAAAAAACCACCGACTCGCACGAGAGAGATACCTTGACTTTTCAAACCACCTCGAGAAACTTCACCAACTCTTTTCGGAGAAATAAAAATACCTACCAATAAATTTTCAGTTCATGCAATTTGACGTGGCACATAGTGAAGTGGCTAACCGGGTTGATGTGTACAAAAGAAATGTCGGCAAGAGCCAAAGAAACACCGTGAATACGTGGGCAAAAACCAAACGGCACCGTTTCGCTAAAACATTATTATTTCTAATTCTTCTAAATTAGAACAAATTTGCTTTTAGATCTATGTTTTAGGACATCACTGTCACTCTTTTCTCTATGAGTTTGTTTTTTTTTCTAAAACATCGATATAAGCCACATCAACTTGCTTAAATGAAAAGTTTTGGCAATGAGTATTTTGGTCCCTTGGATAGAAATTCATTGGTTTTTTTGGGTCATTTGAAAGTCAGGATATTTTTATCTACAAGCGAAAGTTTAGGATTTTTTTCCCTAGGGATTTGGTCATTTTTATTGCTCTTCTCGCGTTCTTTTTCTTGATTACTCAGGTTATACTAGGGGGAATTACATTTGCCTCCAAAATTTTGGCACTTGTTGCAAATTGCCTCTCGACTTTTCAATTCTCACAATGTGCCTCGGCAGTATGTAAATTAGTTGTAATATCCCCCAGCATTGACTTTGACTATTTTCTAATCAGGGTTCCAATCATGTGCTTTGTCACTCGACTAATTAGCTCTTCTTAAAGAGGGAAACTCTCGAAATGAATTGCATTTTGCCCTCTAAATTTTAGCAATTGTTGTAAGGTGCCTTGTGATTTTTTGAATTTTTTTTGCAATTTTACCCAACAGTCTTGAAGTCAATAGCTACGTCACTTGTAGTGTTGACTCTGGTCAACTAGAATAATTAATCAAATAAGCAGACTAGTGCGTTTCGATAGTGGCCTCCAAACTTTTCAAAGCGATCATGAAAACAACAATAATTTGTATCTGATTTTCAAGAAAGGACCTCTTAAGGCTTGCAATATAGATTAAGTCATAAAGCAACGTAAGGGATGCAGAGAAAAATCATAACAGTACAAGATACAATACAATCTACACATTTTATTTATTAGCGCAAATTAACCTGTTTACTTTGTTAGTAAACACATGATAGTTGTTGGTAGAGACTACGCCACGGCCACATGCATGTACCAAGCACGGGCGGGATGATCGTCACTTAACTAGCTTAAGCTGATCTCCAGTGGAGAATAGATTTTTTTAAAAAAAAAAGAGGTCAAGATTGAGGTCAATGTGGTTCCAAAACTCATCCCAATAAGCTAGTGGGAAAATTAGAGAATTGAAAAGAAAGGAGGCGACAAGCCATATATGCCAAAAACCTTAGAGGGGAAGGCGGATAAAATGTAATTCATCATCTTTTGTTAAACACATTTGTTCTTTATAAGAGATCGAATTATTCACGTGATAAGCACATGGTTGGAACTCTAACTAAAAATTGGCTGGGGTCAATGTAAGAGGACTTTGCAACTGGGGTCAACAATCCAAGGTCAACAATCCAAGGACATTTGTTAAACACATTTGTCCTCTAAAAATTGGCTGCGGTCAACAATCCAAGGACACCTTGAAAATTATAATGTCAGGTGTAATTTGCAAAAAATTTCAAAATTTGAGGAAAAGAAATGTAATTCGCCCCCATGGACTTTGTCCAAAGCAAGTACGATCTATAAAGTCAGTCAATGTTGAGCGACACCATTTTGCCGCGTCCTAGACCAATTCGTCTGACTGGATATGGGCAGTTTCACGGTCCATTTCATTGTTGGATCATTCTCTCACCACACGTCAAGGGGGAAAAAGAGGCAAGAGGGAAGAAGAATCTTTGTTTAATAAATCCCATGAATAGTTATCCTCAATTATGCATCTGACTTTTGCGGTTGGTCTTTCCTAGTCCTCCTACCTTTCAAGCCACTCCCAGCACGTGTTGTTCCACCTCAATCACATTTTCTACTAATAAAAAAAAAGGGACATGGACACTATGCTTTTTTTTTTTTTTCTCTTTTTTAATTTTCATGACAAGAAAATTCGCTGTAGATACAATGATACCTAGCTTTTTTGAGTGATTCCAACCTTCGTCAACTCATCTGAAACGAGCCATTAGCTTTTATGGGTCTCACTTGGGTTCTATATAATCTAATGGCTCATGTAAAGTATGCTAATCTAATGACTCATGTAAAGTATGCCAATAAAGGTCAGGGGTACAAAAAATTCTTCAATGTTAAGACAATGAGGTAAATATGAATAGGTGGCCTTGGCTCAAACAGAAAATTTTTTGTACTTGGTGGTGTGAAATCAAACCTTCTAATTCACACATCGAAATCAATTTTCTGTTTTTTTTTTTTTTTTTTGCTTTGAAGTAGTTCATTGATTACAAAATCACGGTAAAAGTATTAAACATATCTATGAATAGTTTTTTTCCAATTTAATTTGGGAAATCGAAATAATTGTCAAAATGAAAACACAAGTCATTTTAGAAAGTTTTCACTAATTGTGGAATTTAAGTGAGGACAAATATTGCGTCCTTGATCCTTAAAGTTGGAGCAATGTCACAGTTTTTGTTCCTGATCTTTGAGAATGAAGGTCATGGTCCTTGAGCTTTCACTTTTGTGGGTTTTTTAGTCCTTGATCCTCATTTCATTGAGGATTAGAATTTCTACATGGTATATATGGTTTTGAAGGAAGAGAAGAATTCCTCTGCGGTGCTAGATATATGTGCAAGAATTGAGATGAGACAAACGTTGTAAATGACTATTATGGACCAAAATAGTAGAGAAATGGAAGTTTAAAGAATAAAGTCTCAACCAAGTGTTGATTTAGATGAGAGAATTTGTTCATTTCTTTGTGATTATGAGTTTAAATCTTGTTAAGAATATTCTTAGAGTAAAGTCCTTAATGCATCAGGTCGTTGTAGGGGAGTTCGCCCATAAGACTAGGGGTGATCGGTTCCCGGTTCGATCTAATTCCACCCAAGAATCGAGAACCGGATTGGGAGGACTAGTTCCCACTTTTCTGGACCGTAGACTGGACCGACTGATCTTGGAATCGAGAACTGGACCGGACCAACTAGTCGGGTTGGTCCGGTCCGGTTCTGATGAACCATCACTTGTTTTCATTTCATTTAACAAAAAAAATAAATAGTAATTACTAGTAAAGTAACACACGAGATTATGATCCAGTTAAGTTTTCTTATTCACTTTATGACCAGCAAAGTGACACCCTATTAAATTATACACGTCTAGAGCTGTTAAACGGGTGGGTCGGGTCGGGTCATTAATGGGTCGACCTAAATGGACCCATTAACCCATTTATGTCTAATGTAAATTTTTCGACTCATATTCGACCCGACCCGCACCCGACCCAACCCATATTAATAAAATATTTTCATATTTAACCAAATGTAGGAAAACTTATTCTTACATTTTTTTAAATATTATATTATTAAAAAAAATTCTAAGCAATACAAATCCAATTAATATTTTTTCAAAAAAAAATTATTTCTTATATATATATATATATATATATATATATATATATATATATAACTAAAATAGTTTTATACATTGGACAATTTTTATAATTTTTAAAATAATTATTTTAAAAATCGAATTTTAATTATTTATATTTTTTAAAAATAAAATTTTAATTATTTTTATTTTTATTTTTAAATATAATTTTAATTTTCATTTTTGTTCTTCTTCTTTGGCCAGCCACCGGCCACGACGACAGCTAGTGGCCGGCCACGGCGAGCCTCGAGCTCCCCAGTGAGCTCGCGGCTTGCTAGATTCGGCGAGCTCGAGACTCGCCGGTGTCGGGTGAGCTTGAGCTCGCCCCTCGCCGAATCTAGCGAGGCTCGAGCCTCGCCGGACATCGGCGAGGCCTCCACTTTGCCAAATCTAGTGAGCTCGAGATTGGCCCTCGCTAGATCCGGCAAGCTCGAGCTCGCCCCATTCCGGTGAGCTCGAGGCTTGCTCGGCCGGTTCTTGACCATCACAATGCCGGCGACCAGAGAAAGAAGAGAAAAAAAAGGGAAGAAAAAAGAAAAATAATTATAATTTCGGTTTTTATAAAAAAATAATTATAAAGTTAAAGAGAGAGAGAGATGGTGAGGTTTTGAGTGAAAATATATGGGTTCATTTTTATTGGGTTGATAAATGGGTCATAAACGGGTTAAGAGCTGACCCATTTAACACCCATATCCACTTTGTGGAAACAAAAATTAAAATCCTGCATCATACCATAAGTCCTTGCACTGTTATAAAACGAAAAAAAAAGCTAAAGATCCACACAAATTTGAAATATTAGAGAAGTTGTTCTTTCCAAACATACTTCACACACACCTTCATTCTCATGAACATAAATGTTATTAGAGAGGAAAAAAACAAAGGAAAAACAGAATTTGAACTCAACAAAAATTCAACACATAGTTTGACCATTGTTCAATACCATCCATTAGCGATCATAACTAATCTAGAACAAACCCTTCATGGAATAAAAAAAAAAATCAAATTCCAAAATTAGCATAAGAGAAAGACATTCAACATTAAACTACCAAACTCCATACATCTCGCTGAATCACTCAATTTTGCATGGCCCGAGGGGAATAGATTCTTTGTTCAAGCAAGCAAAATAAGATCAAAGCTGAGAGCCCAAAACTTGCTAATAGTCCTGCAATAAGTATATATGATAACTCAACATTAGTTTTAAAGTAGAATTACTTTTAATTGAACTCAAACAATTAATGAAAAATCTCACCACATATATTTCTTCTACTTGAACTTGCAAACTCTATTTACCGGTAAGCTTCCGAATGAACATCATTAATATCTAACAAAACAAAATATTAAATAGAGCATTCACTTATTAGATATACAAAAGAATTACAAGATAAAAAGATACATTGATGACTTATTCTATTCAAATCTTTCCGCATTCTCAATGCACTCTTCAACATTAATTGGCATGGTAACATTTCTTACCAATCTTGAGTGCAAATCAAAGTTTCCACCACTGTAGGAGTTAAAGAACTTCGAAAGCCATCAAGCACACGATCGGATGTACTAAAAATCGATTCCGAAGCAACAATTGTTACAGGAATAAATAAAATATTTCGAGCTATCAAATAAAGGATTTCAAACTTTTGGCCAGTAGTTTTCCACCACATCAATAGGTCAAGATCACGACTTTCTTCACGTTTGGTTTTAAGATACTTATCGAGCTTAGATAGCTTACCTACCGACACTTTTTTCTCCTCGCAAAGAAAGATATCAAATGCCTTATCTGAATTGAAATCCTTAACCAAATCAAGATCATCATTCTTACCCTCCTCATGGTTATTAGGATCCCAACTACTATCAATATTAATACCCAAATTTCTATCACAAGAACTAAGATAAGATTTTTCATAAAAATGAAACAATCTTTCCAGGGCAATTTTCACCTTATCATACATTTCATCAACTTTCACACTATCATTATAGATTAATCTATAACAATACCATACATAGCTCAACTTTCTTCTTGGATCCAATATCACTGCGATCAACACCATCATATTCACTTTTTTCAAAACTCCCATAGTATTTATCAAACTTCTCATTCATCTTTGCACCCATAACTTTCAAACTAAGATCCGAAGCCTTCTTCACTTGTTTCAAAGTTTTATATAAAGTTGCTATCTCATTGAAATAATTATTCGCAGTGATATATAGAGTCCCGAACATCTTGTTGGTGGATCATAAAACTTCTTTAAAAATACTGAAAGAATTCTGGCATATTCCCAATTTTCATGTGTAGGAGTGTTGTAGTTAAGCTCACTTAAGAAAGAAAAATCATCTTCTTCCATCATTTCAAAAGCTTTTCTAAATTTTAAGGCAGTGTCCAACATGTGATAAGTAGAGTTCCACCTAATTGTGACATCAAGACAAACCGAATCCTTATAATTGATCCTCGCACTTTCAATGCAATTTTGAAATGTTTTAGCTCTCATGGGAGAACTTCTCGCATACTTAACCACGTTTCGAATATGTATAATAGAATCACGTACCTCGGTCAATCCATCATTCACAACCAAGTTTAAAATATGAGCCGTGCACCGCATTTGTAAAACACCATCTTGATAATTTGTCTTTCAAAAAATCAATGGCAACATCATTAGAACTAACATTATCCACAGTGATTGTGGACACTTTTTTCTCTATTCCCCACTTATAGATGCATTTCTCAATCATTTTCCTGATATCTTTGTTCTTATGACTAGACATCACCACAAAATTGATTTTTCTTTTGTGCAATTTCCAGTCATCATCAATAAAATGTGCGGTGAGACAAATAATTCAAATTATGGATGAAATTCCATGTATTAGTCGTGAGTGCAATCCTAGACTTAAGCTTGCTAAAGTAAGTTTTCAAATTTTTTTTCTCACAAAGATATAACTTCATGCAATCTCTAGCCATTGTAAATTTTGAGATGTGATGAAAGAGAGGTTATAATTGATCAATAAAATCACGGATTCCAACACGCTCAACCATCGAAAAAGGTAGTTCATCCGTTATGATCATTCGAACAAGCATTTGTCTACAATGATTTTGATCGAATTCCCATGTTGATAAGACATATGCCCCATTGTTATTCCTTGTGCTCTATGTGGGGTGAAATTTTCTTGTTTCTTATCTATGTTGCGAGGATGCTTATTGCACCTTTTCAAGTACTTCAACATAGCGGAAGTACCATTATCAACAAAGTACATATACTTGGCTCTACAATAATTGCAAATCACCATAGTTTTCTCCTTCTTGGTTTTGCCTTTATGAAAATGAAGCTAGACTGTTGATGTTTGTTTACCAAAACTAGGAAGACAAGTACTAGATACGTTGTTTGTGTTGGATGCCACTTCGAGGTTTTTAATTTCTCCACCTTCATGTTCCAGTGAGTCCATCATAGGATTCAAATCATCATTTGATTGATTCATTTCCATTGACATATAAGTAGATTGCCTGAATCAAATAAAACATTATAATGAGCCATCAAACCATCATATTCATTTACAACAATAGGGATACTAAAGATATGATTGCAGCCTTACTTCTTAATGTCATGTCCATATTTATCATATAACTATACCTACCAAAATAGATACTAAAAAATTAAGCATATATTAAGTTGCAACTCGAGCAAGAGCAGTTTTCCAGTAGCCAAAGTGATACTTTTTCCTCCAAAAAGGGACGAAAGAACAAGATCAAAACCGAGGTCAAGATATGTTAGGCCAAGCCAACAAAATGCATATCGATAGCTACTCCACATTTGAAGAGAAAGAATAGGGCACGGTCTTATGCCGGATAAAAATTAACAAAATCAAGTTTGGAACAAATAAAATTCATGGCAAGCGGACACCAACAAGCATGCCCATTCATTCACAAGGCAATATAGCTGCTCTTCAATCAATACTAGCCGGACGAGCATCGGCAAAACGATAGTTCTCCCCATCACCGAGCGAAAGCAAATTGGGGGACACTAGATCGAGCGCATGAACTTGAAAATGACTATGCACCAGCAATACTCACGCACAGAGCAATCCTATCTGATTCAGCAAACAAGCTGACCAAGAATTTCGGCACTCAACTATGACTACCTCCACTGGAGTCTACACATCCATTCACTCTACTCATCAGCAATGACACTCCAGAGCCATCACAAACAAGACACGCCAGACAATCATGCGCTACAAAGAATCGAAAGAAAGATGAGATCTAAGCAAAAGAAAATGAGACTATAGAGTATAAATGATCAAACAACGAAGTCATGCGGCAATGAAAACAAAGCAAAAGAGTTGATCGAGGACGGGACTCGGGATTCGCCTCAAAGAACGAGAGAGCCTCAGGAATCGCCAGGGCCACGTTGGGAGATGGGAGAGGGCGAAGAGATGATGATTCTGCGGGGAGGAAGGGTTTGGGAGAATGGAAGTTGAGTCGAATTGCTGCCGAATTGGATTGCAAAATTTGGGAAAATGGAAGTTGATGTGATAGTTATTATAGATTAAAGTGGAAACTAAAAAAAAAAAAAAGAGTGGTTTAGGTTTCAAGAGGAAAAGGGAAAGTGTGAATTGCAAAATTTGGAAAAGAAAACTTGATGTGATGGTTATCGTAGAGTGTAGTTCAGAAACACAAAAAAGTGGAGGGATTAGCTTTGAGTTACGAGAGAAAAAATGAATCTGATGGTAATGGGTACCATAGATGATGCGTGATGGGTTGAGTAATTCAAGAACGGAGATTTTTTAAAGGGGATTCTTATGTGGTTAAGTGTATGGAGTAGTGTATACGGTGAAGAAATGAAAAGGAATTAGAAAAGATAAAACGATCTCCTCCCAAGGTATAAAGGCCACGCCACCAACCGGAAGAGGATCGAGATCTACGAAGCTCACCACAAAGGCCTAAAGCTTCCACCAACCAAGGATAAAGGACTTCGGGATAGGAGAAGCTCACCACCAAGGCCTAAAGATTCCACCAGCCAAGGATAAAAGGGCTTCTTGGCTCACCACCAAGGAGTGATCTATGCTCCAAGGATAAAGAAACCGAAATGAGTTATCCACTCTCCAAAGGAGTTCACTCAAGTTGAGAAAATCTCACCATTCTCATTCATAAAATTCGTATTTCTCATACATTGGATAGTTTTCCCTATTTATAAGAGGATTTTAGCCTTAGGAAATATTAAAAACAAACTTTAATGACCTAGGAATTGAAACGTTCGACTCTTGAGCTACATAAAAATGAAAACAGCTAGGAACGTAATAAAAAGCTTTTATCACAGGAACTAAATGCCCTGAACTGAAACGTTCGACTCTTGAGTTATAAAAATAAAAACAGCTAGAAACTTAATAAAAAGCCTTTATTACGGGAACTAAATGGTCTTTAATCTTTGGCTTTCCACATTCTCGAACCGTTAGCTTTCCGTGTTCTCAAACCTTTAGCTTTCCATAATCTTGAACCGCTTTCGTGAACCTCTAGCCTTCCCAAAATTCGAGCTCCTCCCTTGACCAGAAAATAATCCTTATAAAACTTCATCAATTGGTCATACAAGACATCTAAAATGGCCTCCCATTGATACTTATCGATATATCACAAAGTACCGATAAGTAATTAACATTATTCATTCAAAATGATTCATCGAAGCACATAATGCCCAACTTCTTTATTGTCTTGAATAAGCATCGATGGTTCTGAGTTGGTCCATGGAGCTATGTTGGATGCTCCCGCATCATCCTCCCCGGGTTGTTTGAGATTTGTCCTCAAAGCTAGAAGGTTTTCATCCTCCAAGTAAGGAGAAAGGTCTCCCACGTTGAATGTTGCCGAAACTGCAAACTCTCCCGGAAGGTCAATCTTGTAAGTATTGTCACCAATTCACTCAATAACTTTAAAGGGACCATCAGCTCTAGGCATGAGCTTGTTCTTTCGTCGAAATGGAAATCTCTCCTTCCTCAAGTGAAGCCACACAAGATCGCCTGGTTGAAATTGAGTCTTCTTGCGATGTTGATTGGCTTTCTTCTTGTAAGATTCGTTGGCCTTTTCAATCTTGGATCGAATTTGCTCGTGGAGCTTCTTCATTGATTCAGCTCTTTTCTTGCCATCAAAGCTCACTTGAGAGTTAGATGGAATTGGAATCAAATCAATGGGCGTGAGAGGATTAATTCCATACACAACTTCAAATGGCGATTGACTAGTAGTATAACTTGGTGATCGATTGTACGCAAATTTAGCATGCGCAAGCTTTAAATCCCAATCTTTCAACGATTTACTCACCATACCACGAAGAAGAGTGGTTAGAGTACGATTTGTTACCTCCGTTTGGCGATCCGTTTGGGGATGATAAGCTATGCTGAATAAGAGCCTTGTACCAAGCATTCTCCATAGAGTCCTCTAGAAGTGGCTTAAGAACTTGGAATCACGATCCGACACAATGGTCTTTGGTACTCCATGATGTGGATAATCTCTTTGAAACATAATTCAGCAATATGAGATGCATCATTGGTCTTGCGACATGGCACGAAATGAGCCATTTTAGAGAACCGATCGACGACCACCATGATAGCATCTTTTCCTCTTTGAGTTCTTGGTAGAGCCACAATGAAATCCATGCTAACATCCTCCTAGGGCTGCAATGGTACCGGAAGTGGAGTATACAAACCTTGATGGAAATGGCTTTTTCATCTTTGACAAGTTGCACACCTTGAGATGATAGCATGCACATCTTCACTCATCTTTGGCCAATAGAAATGCTCTTGAAGAACCTCAAGAGTTTTGTTAATACCAAAATGACTAGCCAATCCTCCATCATGTGCTTCTCGAATCAGCAATTCGTGAAAAGAACTCTTCGGCACACATAATTGATTTCCTTTAAAAAGAAACCCATCTTGCAAATATTATATACCTTGAACTCCCTGCTTGCAATTGTTGATGATAGAGGAGAATTCCGCATCTTCAGAATAAAGTTCTTTCATTGATTGAAATCCGAGAATCCTAGAGTCCAAAACCGCAAGCATAGAATATCTTCTCGATAAAGCATCTGCTACAACATTAGCGTGTCTCGGTTTATATTTTGAGACGAAAGAAAAGGATTGAAGAAATTCTACCCATTTTGCATGTCTCGAATTAAGCTTGCGTTGGCCACTAATAAACTTAAGCGCCTCATGATCAGAATGAAGGACAAATTGTTTCAGCCTCAAATAATGACTCCAATGATCAAGAGCTCAGACAATGGCATAGAACTCTTTGTCATAAGTGGAATAATTCCTCTTGGAATCAGATAACTTCTCACTGAAATATGCCAATGGTTTTTGTGCTTGCACCAGAACAGCACCAATACCAACTCCGCTTGCATCACACTTAACTTCAAATACTTTATCAAAATCAGGAAGTGCAAGAATAGGGGACTCACAAAGTTTCTGCTTGATTATGTCAAAGGCGTTTTGAGCAGCCTTTGTCCATTCAAAAGCACCATTCTTCATGCATTCAGTTATAGGAGCCATGATGGTACTAAAGTTTTTAACAAAACGTCGATAGAAAGAAACAAGTCCATGAAAACTTCTTACATCGAAATGGACGTCGGAACTCGGCCAAGTCTTCATAGCTTCCACCTTGGTTTGATCAACAGAGATTCCATCTTTGGAAACCACATAACCAAGAACCATAATGCTCGGAGAGAAGAACTCACATTTCTCCATTTTAGCATACAGTTTTTGATCTCTCGAGACATTGAAGACTTGTTTTAAATGAGAGATATGCTCCTCCTCGTTCTTACTATAAACAAGAATATTGTCGAAATAAACAACGACAAATCGACCAATAAAGGAACGGAGAACCTCATTCATAAGTCTCATGAAGGTACTTGGAGCATTAGATAATCCGAATGGCATAACCAACCACTCATAAAGGCCTTCCTTGGTCTTGAAAGCCGTCTTCCATTCATCTCTTTCTCGCATTTTGATTTGATGATAACCACTCCGCAAATCTATCTTTTAAAACATAGAAGAACCATATAATTCGCCAAGTATATCATCAAGTCTAGGTATAGGGTACCTATACTTAATGGTTATGTTGTTGATGGCCCGACTATCTACACACATTCGATATGTACCATCCTTCTTAGGCACAAGTAAAGCCAGAACAGAGCAGGGACTCATGCTTTCTTGGACGTATCCTTTGAGGATAAGTTCATCAACTTGTCTTTGCAACTCCTTTGTTTCCTCTGGATTGCATCGATAAGCTGGCTTGTTTGGTAGCGGAGCACCAGGGATCAAATCAATTTGATGCTCAATACCTCTTATGGGAGGTAATCCAAGTGGCAAATCCTCCGGAAACATATCTGCAAATTCTTTCAACAGACAATACATTTTTGGATGTATGGGTCGCTCCATCTCACTCTTTTTCTCGACCACAAGTAAAGCAAATACATTCTTTTGTTTGCTAATGGCTCTCTTAACCTGTGTCTCACTCAAGAACAGATTTTCCTTACAAGTGTTTCCCTCCCCAGGTTGATTATTATGTATTGAATAAGGACTCAATGGTAAAAGAGTAATGCATTTTTGTTCCTTATGAAAAGAGTATGTGTTTTTCCGACCATCATGCATAGCATTTATATCAAATTGCCATGGTCTACCCAATAACAAGTGGCATGCCTCCATAGGAATCACATCACATACAACCTCATCTCGATAGTTCTGCCCAATCGAAAATGCTATAAGAACGCGTTTGGTTACCTTGAGTTCATTCCCTTGATTGAGCCATTGGAGCTTGTATGGTTGAGGATGTTTCGTTATTGGAAGCTTCAACTTGTCGACAAGAGTTGTCGAAGCAACATTGGTGCAGCTCCCACCATCGATGATCACCGAACACACCTTTCCATTAATAGTGCAACGTGTGTGAAATATATTCTCCTTTTGCTCTTTATTAGGAGAAACTTCAACATACAATGCTCTTCGGATGATCAACAACTCACCATCATCGGCTTTCTCCACAACTTCTTCTTCCCGATCAGATTCAGAACTATTTTGGTCTTCATTGTCATCAGCCTCTTGAAGCGCCGAATTGATCTCCTCAATATCTTGAAGAGTCATAACTCTCTGATTTGGACAATTTGCTTGTAAATGCCCAAAACCATGGCACTTAAAGCATTTCCTTACATCACCTTCAAACTTCTTTTGGACTTCTTTGGAAGGCTCTGCATTCTTTCCCTTACCTCTGTATTTTGTCGACGTACTTTCGCCCTTGCTTGAGGAAGCACCCTTAAAATAGGATGTCGCCTTTGTTGAGGTTCTGGAGGAAAACCTCTTGCTCTTCAATTGTTTCTCAACTTTTATGGCTAACTTGCATACGTCTTTAAAGGACCAATACGGTTGAAGTTCAACCATATCAGCAATTTCTCGTTTCATGCCGCCAAGAAAACGAGCGATGGTTTGCTCGGGAACTTCTGGAACTTCACTCCTCATTTTGAGTTGTTCAAACTCACGCATGTATATTTCAACGCTCATCCCATGTCGTCTTAAGGAGTTCAGTTTGAGGAAGAGATCTTGCTTATAGTTGTTGGGCAAGAACCTCTTCTTCATCAACTTCTTGAGTTTTTCCCAAGACTTGATTCGGCCTTTTCCTTCCCTTGCTCGTTGATGCTTTAGATTCTCCCACCATAGAGAAGCATATTTGGTCAACTTTAGGATAGCAACTTTACATTTCTTCTCATCCGAATAGGATTTGAAGTCAAAAATTCGTTCGGTTTTGTGTAGCCAATCTACAAAGTTGTCGGGATTAAGATTATCGTCAAACTCGGGGACCTCCACTTTAATGTTTCTTTCATCCTCCTTATGCCTCCCTCTCCGTCTTTGTCTTCGAATTGGAGATTCAGAATCACTAGAGTGTAGAATCGTTCGGTTGTCTCCAGTGGACTCGGAATCGCCATCACAATTTTGACGAGATTCAGAATCGTCACGCCAATGCCGTTCATTGGGACGCCTTGCTGGTTGTCCTTGTCTCGCCGGATCCTCTAGAAGATTGAGGACTCGCTCCATTTGTTGTTCAAGATTTTGGATTGCACGATCTCGCCTTTCGTTGTGCGCTTGCTCCAGTCAAGCCTCTAGGAACTTGTTCATCCATAAGGAATTTATAACAAAAGAAAGAAAGGAATCACTTAAATGAGTTGAACCTTGAGCTCTGATACCAATATTTTGATGCATGATGGGTTGAGTGATTCAAGAACGGAGATTTTTTAAAGGGGATTCTTTTGTGGTTAAGTGTATGGAGTAGTGTATACGGTGAAGAAACGAAAAGGAATTAGAAAAGATAAAACGATCTCCTCCCAAGGTATAAAAGCCACGCCACCAATCGGAAGAGGATCGAGATCTACGAAGCTCACCACCAAGGCCTAAAGCTTCCACCAACCAAGGATAAAGGACTTCGGGATAGGAGAAGCTCACCACCAAGGCCTAAAGATTCCACCAGCCAAGGATAAAGGGCTTCTTGGCTCACCACCAAGGAGTGATCTATGCTCCAAGGATAAAGAAACCGAAAGGAGTTATCCACTCTTCAAAGGAATTCACTCAAGTTGAGGAAATCTCACCATTCTCATTCATGAAATTCGTATATCTCATACATTGGATAGTTTTCCCTATTTATAAGAGGATTTTAGCCTTCTGAAATATTAAAAACAAACTTTAATGACCTAGGAACTGAAAGGTTCGACTCTTGAGCTACATAAAAATAAAAACAGCTAGGAACGTAATAAAAAGCTTTTATCACAGGAACTAAATGCCTTGAACTGAAATGTTCGACTCTTGAGCTATAAAAATAAAAACAACTAGGAACTTAATAAAAAGCCTTTATTACGGGAACTAAATGGTCTTTAATTTTTGGCCTTCCACATTCTCGAACCGTTAGCTTTCCGTGTTCTTGAACCTTTGGCTTTCCATATTTTTGAACTGCTTTCGTGAACCTCTAGCCTTCCCAAAATTCGAGCTCCTCCCTTGACCAGAAAATAATCCTTATAAAACTTCATCAATTAGTCATACAAGACATCTAAAATGGCCTCCCATTGATACCTATCGATATACCACAAACTATCGATAAGTAATTAACATTATTCATTCAAAATGATCATTCGAAGCACATAATGCCCAACTTCTTTATTGGCTTGAATAAGTATCAATGGTTCTGAGTTGGTCCATGGAGCTACCTTGGATGCTCCCGCATCAGCTAGACCTTTAGAAGTATGAGCAGCTATTTCCACTGAGGATGGCGATCTTTTTGGTCGTGGGGTTTCAGTCGATTGTCTTTGCATTGGTGCCTTGGCTTTTTTTTTCCCTTCTCTACTTATTTATGCTAGTCTTTCCATCAAGCAAAGGCTCGATCATCATCACCTTGGCCAAGAGTGATCACTTCATCCTTTGAGTTTACCCAACCATCAGGAGTCATTTTTAATATGGTTAATAACTTGAAAAACCCTAAACTGGTACACTTGTGACAAATTTACCTTAAACTAATTTTTTGATCATGAAAAACCCCAACTGATACACCCGTGACAAATTTACACTGACTAATCATAAAAATCATAAATTGGTACATTTATGACAAATTTACCCCAAACTAATTTATTTAATTGCCAAAAACCCCGAACCGGTACATTTGTAACAAATATACCATCCATTAAATTAGATTAATACCACAAAAAATCACAAAAATTGTAAAACTATAACAAATGGAGAATAAAATCCCAAATTGATAGACCAATCAACTGTCACATATCATTCAACTTAGTAATTTGATAGTAAAATTTAACGGAAACTAACAAATGGTACATTTGTCACAAGTATACTAGTTTGTGGTAAATTTGTTAAATGTGTGTCAGTTTGGGGTTTTTGGTGGTCAAAAAATTAGTTTGGGGGTAAATTTATCATTGGTGTACCGGTTTGGAATTTTTCAGGGTATTAACTCCTCTTAATATCATATTCTTGAGTGTTTTCTTCCTAAACTCAATATTCAGCAAGCTCTGTGGGGGCTATATCACAAGTCCAAGAAAAGTTTTAGTAGATGATTCTAAAATTCAATCATTGAATCTTTCTAACACTATCTTTTTAATGTTAAAATAAACATAAATGCTTTTTTTTTTTCAATTCATTGACACCTCACAATCCATAGGTCCATTGTGCCACAAAGAAAAAATATCTTTTGTTCTTGTTAGGCATTCGAGCTAATAAATATTAAACGAGCCAGGATTGGCCAAATAAGGAAAGTAGGACAATATCTCTGTATTAGTAATGAGTTCCTATTATATAATAATCTCCACACTCAAATTGTAAAATGTTTTCGTAAATGGTCGTGGAAAAGGCTACTTTACTTGCGGAAGGTAAAGTAGACATACAAAAGCAACAACTCTTAAGATTAAAGAAGAGGTTTGACTATGATTGACCAACTTCTTCTGTTGATCCTAAAATGAGTAATTGCTCTGTGAATTTGTCGGCACCCTAAAAAAGTAACCTTTGATATCAAAGAGCTAACGTTATTAAGAATTGATGTCATTGACCACACATTAACTATGGCTTTAAATATGACATTAACTTGAGTCAATGTTGATGAAAAAGAGCTAAGACCACTGAAACAAAGAGAAATCCCTTAAGTCGGCTCATAATGACAATGCAAAGTCATCTACTAAAGAAAGTCAATACGATCATGAGTATTGACTGATTAATAGAACACTTCAGGTGTCAAGAGGGAAGGAGCAAATAACATATTGACAAGCACATGTGATCTGATAATGATTGTAAATATATTCCATAGTCAAGCACCAACGTTAATTGCAGGAAGCCAACGCAATTAAATTGACAGTGAGTCAATGTTAGTTAAGTTACGTTGGTCTAGTGAAGAAACATTGACATTGACATTGACCCACGGAATTTTGTTAAAATCAAATCGACTGCTAGGATAAAAGTAGCGGTAATAGTTTTTGCGGTGAAACTTTTAGGTGGAAACAGTTGTCAAAGGTGTTATATTGACATTGTAGTCAAGCATGAAAATCAACGTCAGTGGGATCCCCAGCAAGACATGGTTTTGTACTAAATCAACTTACTTGATAGTGCAGGAAATGTTTTTGGTTGGATTGGAGACTACGAGCAGCACCATCAAGTGGGCGATTGCAGAGCTGTTGGAAATTTCCTATAATATAGGCTGACATTAATTACTTAATTTTCTATTTTAAATAATCGGGTAAATGGATATTTCAATATTTGTTGAACCCTACTGATCTAATTAAATCGGGTATTGGCATGTTGAGTAGTAAAGTGTAGGCAATTATGTTTAACTGAAGCCCGTAATGGTCCCATTGAAAGCTACTATATCGAAATAGGTCATAGAGAGGAAGATCTGGTATTCCAATAGATTCCTGATTATCAAAGTGATCTACTTTTCTTCAAGTAAAGCAATGGCTCAAACAGGTATGCTTTAATTCCGCTGTATTTATTGATCTCGATGTTTTACAATTATATATGGATCCGATTCTTCTTAATTGATTAGTTGTTTATGTGAATAAATTTTATATATGTGGTATCGGAGCCAATCCTATATGATTGTAGAACCTAAAAATTTTCTTTTTCATGAAAAAATTCGAAATCTTCATCTTTGAGCCGAATATGGGCATTACTTTTTTGTGTGGATTTTTTGCTCGATTGATCTTGAAACCATAGGGCTTTTGTTCTACATGTTGAGATCTTTTCAACCATATATAATTTGCATAATTTCGTTAAGAATTGAGAGAGAATTTTAAATTTGAAATTATAGGGTTATGCATGAAAAAGTTCTAGAATTTTTAAATTACTTGCAATTGATTGATGTTTGTTGTAAATCGTTGCATGGGTATTGTTATATATGTGTTTTAGCATCTTTTTGTTGCATTAAAATAAGCCCCCATCTTCCTCTCCATTCTATAGATTTCGAAATCTTAATTTGGAAAACCATTGCTTCATGTTTGTTACATGATTGTCTTGGCATGAGTGGCAGGATACTTATGGTTTCGACCGATTGGCAGCGTGTTCTAGTTCCTTTAGATACTGAGGCGATATCAGTTGCTTGGAGTAATTGTGTGCATAGTAGCAATAATTTGTCTAAACTCTGTTTCAGTTTTTTGTGTACAGCTACCATGTTCACAATGAATTTATCTCCGGAACTAGTGGCTGCCTAGCATGTGTGGGTATTGCTAGGATTTATATACAGAAGTTCTCAACTAACTTGACATTTGCATCCTTTATCTATAGAATTGTGTATTTTTTTTTTTCACAATTCTGTCGATTGAAGTGTTGAACAGTAATGGGTTGACCATCGGTAGTTGATTACTTGATAGACATTTATGCAGCTCCCATTAAAAGAACTCAAATTTGTTTTTTTTTTTTTTTTTTTTTTTTTTTAGCGTGGTTTGTGCTTTGCGGTTAATCGCTTGCTTGTTTGGAAAGCGGCGGTGAAATCCCAAGGGAGGTTACAGTCACAGTAGCTGGCTATCTGAAATTTGTCAAATTTTTGAGTTTTGTCAGTTTTTGAATTGGTTTGTGAGATGGATTTCGATGCTAGAGCATGGTGAGTTTAGGAATTGGGAAATCCCATGATGCGGTCTTCTTGAACATTGTGCTTAAAGTAGCATAAATTAAAGTAAATTTTAGATTGTTTTAAATTGGGAGGATCACTCCCAATTTATAAATCACTCCCACAGCTGATGATCCCGCACAACACGGACGGGATGCAAATTCAAAATCATTCTATAACTTGATCACCCACAGAGGAAGAATAGAGAATAATTAAATAAATAATCATATCCTTAGTGCTGAGTGGCGTGCCTTTGTTCTAATTATTTATATGTTACTAATTTGAGAAATATATGGCATTGTTCTGCTTCTCGTTGCCCATTGTCGGAAACCTTAGTGTACGGGTAGTTTGAATATTGGGTGGTTTTACTCGAACCTTAACTACTCTTGACTTGGCTCAAATCATCTTTCTTGAAGAACCATTGCTTGAAACTTCTTTAGATATGATTTTAGAGTTTGATAGTTCTGACTAGATTGTACTGTTAAATTGGGGAATTGACATGGGAGATCTTCTGGATTGTTCCCTCTTAGAACAAGAAAAAGAAGAAAAATCATATAGAAGTAGAGCATTATGTTATCTTGCCAAACATGTTTTGTTCTTTGCTACTGATATTGGGCCAAATGTTCGCCCTTACTTTGATGCGCACAAGGAAGGGGTGATAATAGAGGAGCGGGAGAATATATGTGCTGATGTATTTAAAGCACAATGCATGGTTGTTTTTTTTTTTTTTCATAGTGCCTTTAATCATAAGACCAAAGCAACACCTTTTAACTGGTATTCATGATTTAGGGTGAACCTAGCTGTTGGATTGACTAGAGGCAGTGAAACAGGTTTTATGGGAAATGATTAGCCATTAGAAGTGCTAAAACTATTTTAGTTTTATACAATTTGGTAACAAAACCCTAGGAATGACTATTTTGATTGTAGACTCTTCTAAAAAAATTCATTTGAGTGTTTTTTTGATGTTTAACTGTTAGAAAAGTCAGATTCGACAATCCTACTATTCAAATATTGTCACGTAGGATTCTAGACTAGATTTCTGTTGGTTTTTCTTTTTCTTGATGTGGGTGTTCCTCTGGTTAATGCTGTGTGATGTGAATAGTTGTTCTTGTCAATGTCGAATGGCATTGATCTGTGGTTGGAGATCCTCCATTAATTGAAAGACATCTTGATGGAGCAATGCCTGGTTAGTGATGATATTGCGATGAAGTTGCATTCCATCATAAGAATGAGGATTTTTTCTACTATTGTAGCCTCTTAAGAGTCTCCTATTGCCTATCTTTGTTGTCATGGGATGTTATCATGTTGAGCAACACCTTGCGGCTAGTGATTTTAGTGGTTCTTTGGTGGACTAAATGTTTTATGTAGAGGAGCAGCCCGTAAAGAGGTGAGGGCAGAGTGTTGTAGAGATTAGAGATTGCAAACAGCTTCTATAATTCTCAAGTGTATAACTAAGTTGGGACACATGCTTTTAAACTTAAACTTTAAAAAAAAAAATTGTGGCAAAAATTGTTGCTTGAAAAATGCAATATGATCTTTGGAAGCACATGTTGTAAAGTGCTTCATATTGTTTGATGAATTCTGGGCATAAATTTTATGGAGTTTCCTATTGATAAAAATTAGTATATACAATTACTTGCCCAAAGGGAGTTATTGTGTATATTAATTTGGAAAATAGCATGAAGATTATCCATATTTGAAATATGTGAATGTATAATTGAAAAATATTTATCTACCCAAAGGGGATAAATGTTTTGAAAATTATATGTAATTCTCCTCTATATTGATATTATGGAGATGTATAATTTAAAGGATTTGTCTACCCAAAAGGGAAGGATTTTTGATAATTATATGTAATTCTCCTTGTTGTTGTTTTATAAACTTCACGCTATGGAAAATAATGGTGCATTATACACTCTGCCCAAAGGAGAGTTTATAATGTACTAATTATTTTCGTTGAATTGCTTATTGCCCATAATTGATTTAATTGCATTATATATAACAAACAGTTACCTTTGCTATAAACAATAATAATTTCATGGTTGAAATGTTAATTAAATCAAATATTATATGGGTCCCTCTAACAAAAAGGCTTATGACCCATTTTGTTTAAAGAACATGTGAAGAATATAGGTGTCTTTGTTAGTGAGAGTTATATAATTTGTAGTTCTGGATATTATAGTTATATGCAAACTGATAATACTTTTATGATGTCTATTAAAGCATTTAGTTTCAATGATTGTTGTTATTGATTCTATTGTTATCCTTTCTCCTATTGATTGAGAAATGGAAGTATAAAATAGTATCTTTAAATAAATTTTAGTTTAAAGATAACTGGATGTCACTGATTATGAAATCTCATGTTGGACTGTGACATAGTCGTGCAATTTCATGTTGTTTAGAAATTGCGTTAATGCAGTTTCATGTCTTTGAGAAATTACATTAATGACCGATAAGAAATAGTGTATATTTTGATCACATGTTGGTACTATTTTTTACTATATTACTAGGCCTATGATCCATGAAAATATAATACTTATTATATGTGATTATGGAAGGTCATGTGTTGTGGTATTTTCTTAACACATTGATCCTCATAGTTCTATACTGAAGTTATATATGATTGGATTGGTTTTGAGATATTGTTATTGGAATATTATTTTTTAAAGTTGTGGCCACATAAAACAAAATTTTCAGTTATTAACCCAATAGTGTCGTTTTCAATATAAAATCTTGTTCAAAATAAAATAAGTTAATTAATGTAGCCCAAGTGGGAGAATGTTGGAAATTTCCTATAATATGGGCTTACATTAATTAATTGATTTTCTATTTTAAATAATCGGGTTAATGGACCACCTGTCGCGGTGGTTCCGCTGGATAAGACTTTGTTGATCCTTACTCTCAAAGTGAGGGGTTCGAAACCTAAGGGAGGCGCTTGGTGCCTTAACCGCTTGCATGAGGTGGTGGTTCTCTCGTGCGGTCACAGGGTTTGCCCGCCGGCTGCTAGCTGTACAGGTTTCCTTGGGTCGTAAAAAAAAAAAAATAATCGGTTTAATGGATATTTCAATATTTGTTGAACCCTAGTGATTTGATTGAATTTGGTATTGGCATTATTAATAACAGGCTTAGTTGAGCAGTTTAGTGTAGGTAATTGTGTTTAACTGAAGCCCATAATGGGAAAGGCCCAGTTAACACATTGTTGATTAGGGTTTGTTAGGTCCCATCTCTAGCCTATAAAATGATAGGTTATATCATGAGTTGCTTTAATTATGCCTATCATTTGCTTTAATCCCAAGCTGCTATATCAAAATAGATTATAAGAGGAAGATCTAGCATTTCAATAAATCCCTGATTATTAGAGTGATCTACTTTTCTTCAAGTGAAGCAATGGCTCGAACAGGTATGCTTTAATTTCACTATATTTATTGATTTCGGTGTTTTACAATCATATATGGATCAGATTCTTTTTGATTGATTAGTTGTTTATATGAATAATTTTCTATAAGAGCTACTCCGCCAACCCGAGACAATGAAAAAGGCCAAAGATGAGCTTGACCAAGTTGTTGGATTGAACAGAAAGCTCGAAGAGAACAACATGGAAAAAATGCCGTTTTTGTGAGCTGTGGTGAAGGAAACCCTAAGATTGAATCCATTCATAGCTCTACTACTTCTACGGAATGCTCTAAAAGATACCAATTTCATGGGCTTTGATATATCCAAAGATACCCAAGTTTTTGTGAATGTATAGGGCATTGGAAGAGACTCAGATACTTGGGAGGATCCATTGGCATTCAAACTAGAGAGGTTCCTGGGATCTAACATTGACTACAAGGGTCAAAACTTTGAGCTGATTCCATTAGGATCAGGTAGAAGAATGTGCATCGGACTTTCACCGGCGGATCAGGTGGCTCATCTTGGTCTTGCAAAGTCTCTTTACCATTTCGACTGGGAACTTGGCGAAGGTTTGACTCTGGAGACCCTGGATATGAGAGAGCGGGTAGGAATATCACTAAGGAAGCTCCATCCTTTGAAAGTGATACCCAAGCAACTTAGTGGGTGAGCTCATTCAGATATCATCCATGGTGACTAATTATTTTCTGAACTAGTAATAAGAAAATGACAAGATGTGCTATTATGGATCCAAAAGCAGCACAAGATGTGAGATTTTCATAAATAATAATTTGAAAATAGAACTTAAGTTTATTAATTTTGATCTTATTGTATCAAGGATTTAAAAAGCTATCCAAGGTACACTTCTTAAAAATGTTGTTATTACGGCACAAATATCTTTGGGTGACTATAAGTTCTTATGTCAGTATTAGGGTGTAGTTTAAATTGTATGACTTGAGCATGCAGCAAGGTAGCTCATTTGCCTTTTATGCCATCAGTAAAACCTTACTCACAAAAAAGAATTTTACTTTTTCCCTCATCAGAGACCACGTGTGACATCCCGATTTTTCTCAATTTTATTTTCAATCAATTGAGCAGAACAATTCATCTGTGCATGTAGTTCGTCTCTCAGAGTTGGCCACTCATGAGGGAACTAGTCTATTGAGTGAAGTAATTAAGGAATTTTAACGTGTCAGACTTGGAGATTGATCACCCTTGGGTTGGATGCAAGAAAATTTTCCCAAAAGCTACTCAGTGGATTAGGCGCACTGAAATCGCACCACATTGAATTTAATCGTGAAAATTAGGATTGAATTTAGAAATTGGAAGTCCAGTTATGTCACATACCTCATTAGGATCATGAGATAATTTTGTGGACTTTAATTGGACTCAATTAGAAGAGAATTGAATGAAAAATTGAAGAAATTGGATGTACAAGAATTGGACCCTAGCAGAAAATGAAAGTGCAACCATCGGAGAAGTTATGGAGGATTTGAATTAGTGGAGTATGACATCATCTTATGTCATGGTGGGTGGGCCAAAGTGAAGAAGAAATTGACAAGTGGAGGGTGGGGATTTGATCTCAAAAAGGGCCCATCACTTCACACTTCATCTTCAACCTTGGGACTTCTTAGACTTGGGGGGCGAGGGGGAGGGAGAAACCGATTGGAAAAACCAGCAAGCTCGATGCCCCCCTCTGCTCGCTCGGTCGTCCGCACGTTGCTGGAGCCGCTCGCTGCCCCCGTCGTCCGTGCGCGTTGCTCTCGCACTGCACCTGCTCGTCGTCGCACCGCCTCTGTTGCCTCCGGTCTTCATCCACGCGACCTCGAGTCTCCAGCCCTCGTCCAGCTACTTGTTTAATGCCGCCGCTTGTTGCCGAAGCCGTCGCCATGGCGGTCGTTGCCCGTCTGCGCCCGCTTGCCTGCGCAATCGGCCAGCTCCGCTTCCCCTTCGCTCGCATGCACGTGTGCCAACTGGAGCCCTCGTCATTCGTTCGTCACTACTCTTGGTCGAGCTGCAGCCGTGAGCCACCATCCAGCTCGCCGGGAGCTCGTGTAAGCCGTTGCTGCCACCCGCCGGTCCTTCTCCACCGTTCCTCCGCCCGAACCGAGCACCGAAAGCGGCCCTTCGTCGGCCTCAACCAGTAGCTGGAAAAATGGGTTTCTCAGCCCGGTTTTGGCCCGTTTTGGCCGCCTTCCCGAGCCCGGATGCTCAGCCCGCCTTGAGGAAAGTCGATCCTTGCGTTGTCCTCGTCGTTTTGGTTTGCTCCGCTCGTTAATCGGGTGAGTTTAGCTCACTAAATCTTGATTAGACGGTTAATGATGCCCTAAGTATGCTTAGTCTAAGTTAAGTAAGTTTAGGTGGTTATATTAGTTTATTTGGTTGATGATTAGATTAGGGTGTTTATTTAAGTTAAAATATGTTTAGTTTAAAGTTAAGTAGGTTTACATTAATATAAGCTTTGATGTGACTTAAATGAATTTGTTTTTGATTTATTTAAGTATTTCGAAATTATTAAATAATTTAATAATATATATTTATTCGAAATTATTAAAATATCATTATTTAAATAAATTTCGGAATAAAATTAATTATTTAATAAATTTCGAAAATTATCTAGGGACCTTATTTGCTCAGAATTTCGTGCTTGATCACTGCTATGTAGTCAGATTTTGAAATTGATGATTGGATATTATAAATTAAGTGTGGATGTGAAAGATATGGATATTATTATTTAATTAATTTTCGGAATAAATTTAATTATTTAGTAAATTCTGAAAATTATTTTGGAACCTTATATTCTTAGAATTTTGTGCTGATCGCTGCTGTGCATTTAGAATTTGAATTTGATGAATGGATGTTGCAAATTGAGTGTTGATTGTGGTAAATAGAGACTTTATTCATAAAAACCCAAGTGTCGGGTTTTGATACAAAAATTGGATTTTAATGATTATATTAAATAATGGGATTTGTAAAAGTGAGATATTGACTTTTTGATTCGAAATTAGCGTGTTTCCATACACATGAGTAATTTCTGGAATATTTTTAATATAAAGAAAAATGATTGGGATCACTATTTTAAGTAGAAGCATTGAGTGAAATGTAAAGTGTCTTGGAGCCGAGTATGATTTGGTTGTGATAATTAAGAGGAATCGTTCTAGGCTGTTGAGTCGGACTTGCCCCTATATGGGATGCCCACGCGGTGGATGTTGGTTGCAATAGAGGTTGGGCCGACTGGATCGATGCTCCTTCGAGAATGCCGTCGACGTAGTGACGAAGCCATTCTCCAAGAGGGGAGACGATGCTCCTTCGAGAATGCCATTGACGTAGTGACGAAGCCACACTCCAAGGGGGAGGCGATGCCTGGCTATATGCCAGTAGATAGTTGAATAGCGAGTAGGCTATGCTATTGTGTGGCAGTGATTAATAATTGAAATGCGTGCTAAGTATGATTGTGATTTATATGAAAGTGATGGCGTCCCAATTGTTTGAATTATTATTACTACCTGAGATTGTGTGATATAAATTGTGCTAACCTGTAGGAAGGAATTGAGGCGAGGTAAGTTCTCTGTGTGATGTGGCTAAGCCACCCTTGGGCGTATTTTCTTTCTAATAGGGGTTTAAGGGGTTGAACTTACTGAGACATTGTCTCATCCCGGTTTTGGGAATACAATTTCAGGTCCCTGGTGGACGGAGCGGCTAGATAGCTTTGGTTGGCCTTGATGAGTTGCAAAGGTGAAGTCATAAGGATTGGAGAACGTGTCCTACTAGTTGGTTTTAGGATAATTCCTCTTTTGTCAAGCTGGTCTATTTTGTAGACAGTCAAGTATTGTATTTAAATGAGTGTTCGGTATTGCGATTGATTGCTTGCTTTTCTATCCCAAGTTAATTGTAGTCATGGGATTTGTTTCGCTTCCGCATGCGTAATAAAATGAATGGGTCGGCGACATATCTTGCGATGTCGCATATTTGATCGACCGCAGTGGGATGTGCGCGCGCTTGGGGTTTGGGGCGTGACACCATGAGCCGCCCCATTTAGTGGGTAATGGTGGAGCCACACCACGAACCAAAGCTACGAAGGCAAAAGCTTAATCATGTCGCTCAATTGAGAAAAATAGAAGGTCAAAGAGAGCAATATAAGGAATAGAAAAATATATCTTATGATTTTTTTAAATCTTGTCTAGTCCATACGAACTTTTGATCATGTCGGCTCCACAATTTGGCTCACATAATCCATATGGTTTCGATCCATGTACTTTTTCCTTTTTTCAAGCAAGAAAATATTGACTGCACAAATTGTGTCAACATAACAAATTGAAAGGGTATTGAGTTTGCAACACGTGTCTCACGTGGGGCCAACTATAGAAGAAATTTTGAATTGAGTGGGCACTTCTCTCTTTTTCTCTCCATATCAATTGAGAGAACTCTCTCTCTCTCTCTCTCTCTCTCTCTCTCTCTCTCTCTCTCTCTCTACTTGAGACTCTCCCATTGAGCCCTAGCCCAATGACAAACCACTGCACCACACCTCTAACTCTGGCTTATCCTACACACACACACACACACACTCTCTCTCTCTCTCTCTCTCTCTCTCTCTCTCTCTCTCTTTGATTGACAATTGACAAAAGAGAGGCTTTGTAATTGACGATTGACATTGTAACCACGACCCATTACCCGGCCAAAGGACCAATGAAACTTCTTGCTGTGGGTTGTGGTTGCTGGGTGGTGTGGCAGTTGCTTCTCCCTCCCTTCGATGCTACCTTCATATCTTGCATTGAAAAGGAATTGACTTTCCTCTGCTTGATTCTTCTCCTCATATGGGTTTGTTCCTACTTCGATCTTTTGAAAAATGAGTTTCCAAGATGACATTGAATCCCAACACGGAGGACGCAGTAGCCCGCAATTTGACTCCTCTCCTTCCTCTCCATAGATTGTGACCATTAGGCCATCACCTCTGGGATATTCCAAATCAACATGGCTGTTGCTTCCTTCTACCACCTCTCCAACTCCCTCGACACTACCAAGGACACTCTCCTCCGTGGGACAAGCTGTATGTTCTTGGGCTCTTGCTTTTCTCTCCTGATCGTCCTCCTTATTTTGCTCCCGTTGAAATTGCATGCCCACATTGTGACGTCCCAGTAGCGTCACATACTAAGTGCAAGTGGAAATTATACGGATTATCATCTTGACATGACTTGTTGATTACAATTATCGGACTGTAGCATCCATCTAGAATTGGCTAGCATGTATAACATAGACGTTTTAAGATCTAAAGCTTTATAACACAAGGTCACCCTATAATAGTCCTGTCACTTAGTATTAGACAATCTAACTAAGAATGTATATAAGGATTATGAGGAGCTTCATTAACTTTCCTATTAAAAAGACCTGGATTACTTACAAGTTCTTCACCTATGTACAACACATTTACATGTTCTTATTAAAAATGTAAGTAAACAGCCAAGGAAAAGGGTGAGAGGGTTCTTAACTTTACTACCCCCATACTAGCCCACGTCCATCCAAAAAACAAAAGACGTCTTCTCTCGCTTCATCACGATCTAGGCGCCTAAGAACCTCCCGCCCCAGCTCCAAGTCCTCCAACATCGAACTGAAGAGGGCCAAACAGCTGCCCCTCATGGTTAACAAACCATGCAATGAACCTCATAGGAATTCAATCTATCCTGCCATCATCCATCCAAAAGTGTAGCCTCATATATTGTGTAGGTCAGCTCGATATCGGGATCATACACGTCATGAAAAGATACATCGATACGTGTTATCACCCCATAATGAATAATCCCTCGTGGTTTACAAACCATGCAACGAACCTCATAGGAATTCAGTCTATCTTGCCATCATCCATCTAGAGTATAGCCTCACATCTTGTGTAGGTCAGCTCGATATTGGGATCATACACATCATGGAAAGATACATCGATACGTGTTATCGCCCCATAATGAGCAATCGATGGTACATCCATACTAACGATCTGAAAAATATAAATGAATGAGCAATGCTCAGTAATAAGACCCTAAACTAGACAATCCACAGCTGCCAAAGAAAGCAAGAGAACACAACCAAATAACTTAACATACTCAGCAGGATTGTCATAGGTATAACTAAATGAATACCAAAATGCCACATAAAAGATCATTCCATACCAAACATACTAAATGCACATGTATACCTCATGCTCTTAATCTGAACCAAGATGAAATGCAATAGTAGTAGGCGAACTCATATGCCAAGTGGAATTACATTATAGTGTGTATATTAAAGTCCACCCTTAATCAGTTTACCCACCGGAATGCAAGCCGGTCCGATTGAGTCACTTTTGAAATCCCACATCTAGACTTCTACAATATTGCTATCATGGGCATCTCACTCCGAAGCATCTCAATATCACATAACTGAGGCATCTCAAGATCACTCAGCATAGGACATCTCATTCCGAGGCATCCCAGCATCTCACTTAACTGAGGCATCCAAGATCACATAACATGGGCATCCCACTCCTTGGGGCATCACCGGCATCTCAATATTGATGGAAATCTCTTATTCATTTGAAGCACACATTCCGAACATTCCACTCAAGACCTCGAGTGTACACAATTACTTCAAGCAGGACTCATGCTCACACAACACTTCATTCATGTCGCACTCATTGTACACACATGCCACAATTTGTAACCACACAATGACCACACTTCAAATTATGAAAGAGGCATGTTCATGCACAAACTAACCATTATTACAAAACCACTAGACTACCTATATGTCATGAAAATCAGCTATAAGGGATACAACATCTATTACACTATCTCGGATCAAGGCAGGATATAAGCTAATATGAGCAATTTCAATCACAGGAGTAGAAAGTACATCAAATCGTATCAAAATACTACAAAATTTTAGTATGTTATAGAAGAGACATAGTTTAAAATTTTTTGTGAAGAAACCTAAGTTTATATCTCAATGTATAAAGAGCAACAACTTGTTGTCTTCATTCCTAAAATTCTGCAGCAACTTCTAGATTGAGTATCTACAGAAAAGGGATCATTTTACTGCCCAAACCTTGACCGTTTGTTCTCAAATTTTTATATGTTGTTCCTAAAGATGTTTCCTACAACTTTCACGAGGGTTTAAGGTCAATTCCATCTAGAAAATTACAGAAAATTTGTAGAACTACCTAAGGTTTTGCTGTCTTCTGCAGATCAGCTTACTGTTCTAAGGGAAAATGATCTTGCCAACACATTTTTGCAAGAATCACACTATAACTAGAGGTCGAAACCTAAAATAATTAGTATACTCTTAAGTAAACTAGTTCTTTCCTTTAACTACACCTTTAAAATCCCAAGCGATGCATAACTAATAAACTATTTAGCTCAATCCACAACTCGAATCAAGATAAGTACTTGCATCTCAACTCATCCACAGCAACATACAACACCTATCTTCACTTGGCAGTTACCTTTCCACCAACTCAACCAAACTTAGCTCCCTTGCACTCAATTATTTAACAATCTAAAGCCTTTATCATGACATGCAAGGACTCATAGCTTTGTTTGAGTACTCATCTAGCCCATTGCAACTCAAAACAGAATCATTCAACCTAATCCTCCACAATTCAGCATGCTCCGCAAATTGCCTTGACAAATAGCGAATAAATTCTAGTTTAGGAACTCATCATTTCCTTACTGGTTACTTGGCTTCGCTGGTGGCTCGATGCTCTCCAAGAATCTGTTTTCAAACTCACGCAAGAAGAAGCAAAGTCACCGGAGTTGTTGGGCTTGGCTTCTACCGAGCCGCGAGAGAAAAGAGAGAGAGTTTTTCGGTTCTGTTTTTGGAGAGAGAGTGACATGAATTATGATGAAGATGAAGTTGTGAGTGTGTGCAAATTTCTTGTTTTCAATCCCAAGAAGAGAAGTAATCATTAGCAAGCTTAATCATTATGTTTCCTCTACCACTTCAGGTTAGGGGGGAAAACCGAAGGGAAGGAAGGGTGTCATGGCTTCCATGCACGCCTCATTCTTCACGATCAACGCTTGGCGTTCGAAAACAATTTACTCCTAATTCATGTTGTTAGTTGGTCTATTAGTTTCTAATGTTTCTTACTTAGTTTCGTTCCGAATCCACAAAATTTCGATTCCCTTGTAACTATACGAATCTATGAGTTCGCACGAATCGAAATGACGTGTTAACATCTCGGCACTAATCTATGAACAAGAATTTATCGTGAGAAATTACTAAAATTAGGGGTAGACAATAGAATTACAATCGCTTATAAGTTTTTAATAAAATTTTTAACTAAATCTCTCATGATGGTAATCTACAAACTTAATCGAAAATTAAGGCGCTCGGCGTAAATTCCCATCTCTGGCTCATCGGGCTCATTTATGACAATTCACGACTCTTAATTTACCATTCTAATGAACCTGACTCTTGGCCTGCTCCAAACTAAGCCCAAGTCCATATCCTATCCTTTGGCTGACCGAGCCCATCTCGATAACTCGTGTGGCTTGCTAACTACATAAGCTCACACTTTCCTCATGGCCCATCAAGCTTGTCTTCTGGCCCGCTTTAAAATAATCCAAGCCGTTAACAATCTGATTACACTTATAGGGTCAGTAAAATTCAGGATGTCACACGCACAATCTGACACCTAGACTTGATTCGCCTTTTCTTTTTTGGCTCGTGCTACTTTGTTATGATAATCTATTCTATTCAAGGGGACCTACCTTCTTGATGACTCCTTTGTTCTCCTAGTAAATATGGTATGTTTATTTTCCAATGTTAACGTGAAGCTGCTTGACTAGACTCGACTCCGTTGACTTCCATTATAGGCACAAAACGAGGTTGTGTATTAGCCAGCTGGTGAAGGATACTTCGGCTAAACTCAAGGAAGCCAGCCAAGCTGATCACCATGCCGAAATCAGCATATGTCTCCTTGGACATCTCACCTTCCATACTCTCTCTTTGGCAATTCGTGATTCCCTGCTTGTCGCACGTTTTTCCCCTTCTTGCGGGTAGTCTATCCGCCTCTGATGCTTTTGTAGATTTGTGTAGATTGCATAGTAACAGACAGATGTTGATCCTGATAAAGGGGAGACCACCCTTGATAGTGATACAGAGGAAAAAAACCTTTTTGCTGTAGTTGGGAGGTGGTATTGACTTTAACTGCAGGTTGCAAAGAAAATAGTTGATGCAAAGCTTGCAAAAGATCCCCAATTAGTCTTGAAGGAATTCTAGAAAACACAAAGATTCGCGGTCGAGAGGGAATCGACATATGCTCCTTTTGTTCCTAGAGAATTTGCTCCATCTAGGTCCTTGTTACATACATTGTTTGTTCAAAAGAAAACCCTCTTCTGGGTTATTTTGTGAGCCTTACCATGTCGAAACTTTTTCTTACTGAAACTAAAACAAGGCAGTGGAGATGCTCCTCGAATTTTCCCCCGATACCAGTACCACTCTGTAGTATCTATTTTCAAATGCCTACTTGTGTTCAAAATGATAAATGATCCTTAAATTGGGGAATGATGTTTTCTTTTGGTATGTTTGACTCGAGTTGGCTCGTCATCCTTTGGTTTTGGAATATTATTGGAAAAAAACGACATACTTTTATGTAGTTATTGCTGACCTGAATACTTGTAATTTGAACTCAATTGCATACTTTTTAAAAAAACAGTTACACTGCTCAAGATGTGGAGATAAGCTCATCCAGGGGTTCTGAACAGCAATCTCTTCTTCTAGAGCCATAAAGGTTAGGGAAATTATATCCTGCACTACCTTCTTCAAATGAAATGCCACCTCTTCTACTCTAAAGAATTATAGAGGTTTGTTGTCTTGACATGATTAAGTAATATGTTATTCATTATTGCATTTCTTGGAATAGGCCTTTTGTGTCATGCCCCGATCCTCGGCCACGCACCCATCACTCACCTTGGTCGATTAAAAATTTGTGATATCCCAGGACATATCACCGACCCTTTCATTTTCATATGCACATGCGGAAGCAATTAAAATCCCTAGACAATAAAACATTGGAATAGAACAGTATGACTTAATTTCAAACTCTTAAAAATCTTCGCTCTTATGTACAAGATGAACTATTAAGTTTAATGCACATTAAGCCAGTTTAAAAAAGCAAGGTCTATAAGCAGAAGTGGGGTTCTACACGCTATGGGTCCCCGTCCTCCTCTTCATCATTCTCCACACTCCAATTGAAGCCTTCAGCAGATTGCACCGGACTTTCGAGATCTTCAAAATCCAATTTTACTGCACTTAGGGACTTGAAATGGTTATTTAATAACCAATGGGACAACTTTTCAGCAAGTTATACCCCCTAAGACCCGATTAGTAAAACTAATACACCTTAGGGTTGCCTATGCACAACACGAGTCAAAGGACTTACCTTGGTCTCAAATTCCACCTGCATATTAGCACAATTCATAATAAGCACCCACTTACTTAAATAAATTGAACCGGTCGATTATATGTCACCCAAATCATTCCCCATGAAGGAATATCTAGAAGTCAGGCCACGTGCATTCTCCAGGACGACATACCAAGTCTCCGAGCCACGTGCCTCAAACCTTGGGCCCACGTGCATTCTCTAAGGCAATCTCTTCACCAAGGTGGTACATCAAGTTACCGAGCCACGTGCCCTTTTAGATGCCATTCTCGAATATTGGACCCACATGCATTTTCTAAGGTACTAGTTCATCAAAGTGATACATCAGATCACTGAGCCACGTGTCCTTTTAGATGCCATTTCGGAACGTCGAGCCCACGTGCATTCTCTAAGGCACTAGTTCGCCAAAGTGATGCATCAGATCACTGAGCCACATGCCCTTTTTAGATGCCAATACTTAATCACCGAGCCACGTATCCTTCTCCAGGTGATTTACTTTCTACCGTGATTCCACTATGAAACAACACCTCTCTCTATAGTTCGCCACTCTACTATCGATACCGAATTATTTCTCAATCAAATAATCAAATCAACTCAATAGGAACATCTCCTAAAATTCACAATTTAAATCAATTCCATACAAATTGAAGCTCAATTAAATAAACGGATTGTGCCACGACAATTAGCACGAAATTCCGATCACTGACCATCCCGGTTGAATTTCTGGAAAAATAAATAATTAAATAATTAATTTCGAAAAATAAATAAATAAATATTAAAAATCCAATTTAGGCCCGTGATGCCTAATTGGAACCTGAAACGGGTCGGGAAAACCTTGAGATGCATTCAATAAATATTAGAAGCTCTCTACTTGCTAATGACTAAGTCTAACCACCTAACATGCATCATTAAGTCACTAATTTAATTGTTCTAAACTAATTTGACAACCTAATTGCACTTAATTAAATATAATCAACTCTTAGGCATCATTAGCAAATTAAGAAAGCATTAGTGAGTAAAACTCACTTGAGTAAAGCGAAGACCGGAACATTGTGATGGTGACGCGACGACGGCTGAATTACAAAATTTCGGCAGTGTCGATAGATACTCGGGCCGAGCCCAAAGATCTTGCCTCGAGGGCTTGGGCTTCAAAGGAACTTGCTGGACTTCACTGGACTATGGGCTGAACTGAGCAAATAGCAACTTGCTGGGCTGAGAACAGTTGCTGGGCTTGTCTTTAGATGGGTCGATCTTTGCGAGCTGGGCCGAACTCCAATGGGCTAAAGACTTCAAACGGGCTGCTGCTTCTGAAGTTCACTTGGGCCAAGGACATGCATTGCTAGAGAAGAACGAAGCTACTGGATGTGGGCCAATTGCTGGGCTGCAAACGTGTTGGTCTTGCTGGGCCAAGACGCACGTGGACAGCTTCGTGGCTTCGGTGGACGACGATGGGTCAACTAAGGAGAGGAGGAGCTCAGTTGTTGACTGAAGATGGCGGCTTCGTTGGTTGAGTTGCTTCCGTTGGCTTCACACACGGAAGACTTGAGGAATAGCTGCACGTTGGCCACGTGGAGTTGCTGCGCTGGCGTGTGCTACTTCGGTCGATCTCAAGCAACAAGATGGAGATACCAACAACGAAGGAACCAATGAAGCGGCAGACGTGAAGACCGCACAAGAAAAAGACACGAAGCTGCTGCAGCTTCGGTGGATGCTAAGTTCTCGGTGGGTTGTGGGCTCCAGGGAGTCAACAACGTTCTGCCATGTTGACTGGTATGCTGGCAGCGTGAGGAACGCTCGGTGGACGTTGGTAGTTGGAGGAAAGATCGTGGACTGACTGGCAACAAGGTTTGCCTCAACCATTGATGCTGAAAATCGACCGAGTGGGAAGAGGACACAGGGAATGAAGCAGGAATTTTCGGTGGAGATGAAGGTTGCTCGGTGGCGTGAGATGGGCGATCAACAGCTGGGCTTCCTTGCTTGACTAGGCGTGGGGACGTGAAGTAGCTTTTTCCGTGGAGCTAAATGGATGCGAGAAGAGGCCGCGGCTACGAGCGACACGGACTAAGGAGAAAGAGACGATCACAATCTTCACTGGACAGGTGGGTATGAAGCGTTGGGGTTGCTTTGTCGAAGATGGAGCTTCGGACGTGAGATGGTAGAGGGATGTGGAGTTTTGGGGGTCAACCAAACGTAGCTTGTTGACTGGATGAAGGACGTGCATTGGACGAAGGTGGAGAAGGAACAATGAAGTGGGATGGTGGGGCTGGCTTCGGCAAGTGGCAAAGATGAAGGAAAAATAAAAATGAAATAAAAGAAGGTTGTTCGGTGGGGATTTTGCAGGGTCAAAGGAAAATAAAAGATGGAAAGGAAACAAAGGCAGCTGCTTTGTGGTGTGGCGTCCGCGCGAAGGAGATGGAGGAGGGGAGTCGGTCGAGCTTGTCCAACAAGCTAGAGGAGAAAGAGACCAAAAAGTCCACAACCTTGGCTAATAACATAAATGCTTGGTCCCCCTTTTGTTCTCAAACTTATCTCAATGTCCCCTATTTTTTTCTAGCTTGAAATTCCACAAATTAAACCAAATTGATGCCAAAAATCAGCCCTCAAGCCATAGCTCCGAATTTCTAAATTTTGGTTTCAATTTATCCACCGAATCTCCAAATCGAAGTCCAATTTTGATGAAGATAAATCCTGTAGAACTTTCAATAAGTACCCAACACCCAAAGGCTCGGCTTGAAAGTCCAAACTCGCTTAAATTCAGTCCATACGAATTTTTGTTAATTTTCCGTGACGTCCAAACAATTTTCTGTAAAAATCTCGGAATCTTCGAAAAATCTTTTAAGATTGAGTCGACATTTCTAGAATTTATTGTGACATGACAAAATCTTCAATTTTTGAAATCGGACTCAAATTCACGGTTAATTTCTATTTGACGCGTTTTTAGCGTGACCTAGGCTACCGAGTAACTTTCAAGCATTTTTAGTGCAAATGACTTGTGATTGATTTTCTTCGAGCCACAATGAACCCACTCGACTCATTGACGACTCTTGATTGTTGTGAAAATCTCGATGATTCAAATACGGACACAGGGTACCAAAATAATAAGAAAATCAGTCTAGTGCCGGTTGACGAGAATTTTCCAATTTAGTGGTATCACCCACGATTGGCCACATATCTCTGTCGAACCAGCCTATCTCTGATTTCAAATCGATTTTATACTATGCCACAATGGCCTCTTAAGATAAACACGGCTAAGAAGCCGATTCCTAGTCGAATTCTCAAGTCTATTTGCCTTAAAATCCTTATTGGTTTCTCCAGATAGTCTAGTTATTCCGAGAGTGATCAGCTCTGAGAACAGCCCTATAGGCGCGTCAATGAAATGCCCTATTTATTCAGTAAAAAACAGAGTTGAAAATCTCGGATGTCACATTTTGAGTCCATTTGCTCCATAGTCAATTTACTCGATTCACCTTATCTTTTTGGCTCTTGCTACTTTCTTATGATAATCCATTCGATTCAAGAGGACCTGTGGCTATGGATTCGATTCAAGAGGACCTGTGGCTATGGATTTGTTCTTCACTTGTTATTGTCATTTGTTATTTCTACTTGACTTGACTCAGTAGTGTTTTAGACTCAGTAATTAGCTAAAGCATGCTAAGTTTGATTGGTGTTGTTGATTTAGTAAAGGTGATTTCTTTTGGTTCCTGTTTCTCGGAAGGAATTCATTCCTCTGTTAATACTTGATTGGTTCTTGACCATATATGTGGCAGGGGATGTGTTTGGAGTGTGGTCGTGCCTAAGTGTTTGGAGTGTGTCCATTCCTAGGATCTTGCTTGTTAGCCTAAATTATATGTCTAATGGAGACAAGAGCTGGGTGAAATCACATAATGGGACAATTTGGAGATACATATTTGTAGAATTATGCATCTAAATGATTACAACAGTGATATGTTAATATTACATGGGTAAATGTCGTATCTAGCTAGATTGCATCCAAGAAAATGTTCATTGCTAGTTTAATCCAAGGCAGGGAAGTCCTAATTAGTGCTGCAGCTTGTCTTTAAAAGCAGTCCCAATTTATCTATCTCGAACTCAATGTTTATCTCGATAACTCTGATTTGTCGAAAAAGTTTCATTAATGTTCTCCTTGCTTTAGCCGCACTGTTAGAATGTTAACGTGTGCAGCCTCCTTTCTCTTATGTGCTTGTGTAACTAGAAGATGCCTTTGTTTTGTTCAAGCTTGCTGATTTTTTTGCCATTTGTAGATAAAATCAGGTTTTTGTTGCTTACTATTGACAAAGCCAAGGTTTTTGCTGCTTATTATTGACAAAGCCAATCTACAAAATTTTTTAATCAGGTAAAGTCACTATTGATTTTGCAAGCTTAAGTTGATTGTCATTTTCCTATTGAGTTCATGAAGTCTTTTTCTCTTTTTGTTTTCATGTCTGCATAACTTGTCAATTTAACATTTCCTTTGTCACTCTAGCAAAAAAGCTTCCCCCATATAGGCTGCCATGATATAAGTAATCATAATGGCATATGCCTAGGTTGATGTCTTGCTTCTCAATTCCTCTGTCGGCTATATTGCATCTGATTTTTTTTCTTGAGAATTATGAAATCCCTTCTTACAATAATATGGATTATAGTTTTTCTCAAATGGTATGAGGCAAAAGCTTATATGACTATGCAGCTTGGCTAATTTAATAGTATCTTACACCAACCTATAAAAGACAAACCTTTGGGTTGGTATTAACACGTAAATCAATGATATAATGGAGTTAGTAGTAATCATTACATAACAAATGTTGACTCATAAGTTCAAGTTGACATCTTTTAAAGTTATTTTCTCTTGACTACTCACTTTTTAATTTAGCTTGAGGTTATGAATATCTAAAATTGAAAAAAGCAGTTCAGTGTGGATTGCATCTGTTGTCTATTGTCTTTAAATTAAAATTGCATTTTTTTTATATTGCATTTATTAGTAGATGGCCAGTTCATAAAAGGAAAATGCATTTTAGAGCCTTGAAGATATTGAAACCTTTTGTAAGTTGTGCGTTGAACAAATTGACAATGGCAATTGTCCCGCAAACAATAAAATGGATGGATGGACGGTTATAATTAAGAAGTTTGAGGATCTAAGGGGTAAAGAGTATGATAAATGTCAAATGAAGAGTAAGTGGGATAATTTTAAGGAAAATTGAAAAATATGGAGGACATTGGTCCTAAAGGAAACTGGATTAGGATGGAATCCAAAAAAACATACCATTGATGCAAGTGATGAATGGCTGGAGAGGAAAATTCAATTTTTTTCCTATTCTTTTGTTTTTTTTTTAAGTTCATCTTTTTTTTTTCCCTATAAAACTCATGAAAATGTTTATTATAACAGGAAAATCCTAAGGTTAGAGCTTTTAGAACAAAAGACATACATCCGGATCTTCAAGTTTTGTTGGATAGAATGTTTGGAGATATTGTTGCTATTGGAAGCATCGCATCGAATCCTGCACAAGGCTTATGTATTAATGAGGTGTTGTGGCCACACAATTTGACATCGGTGATTCGACATAATTTATTGATGATGATAATATAGAGGGCAATGGGGATGAAAAGACTAGTGAATAACATCAAAGTGATAAAAGAACATTGTAGAGTTCGATGAGGTAATCTCAAGGAAAGAAACAAAAAAATTGAGTACGACTAATAAACTAGCAACGCAAATGGAGATAATTTGTTTAGCTATTGAAAGTAGAAGTTATGCCAAAGAGTTTGTTTGATCCTTACAAGGAACTCATAGAGACGTTGAAAACTATATCCGAGATTAAGTAAGACCAAGAGTTATATTTTTTTGCACTAGATTATTTTTCAAAAAAGAAAGATAGTAGGCAAATCTTCTTAAACTTGGATGGTGATTAAGTCACATGGCTTAAGTATAAGTTCGCATAATGTAATCATCACTAGGATATTTGCTATTTATTTTTTTTTTCATATGTAACGTTGTTATAATGTGATGCATATTTGCACTACTTATTTGTATTAGTTGGCGAGACATATTTATGCTATAATGTTAGGCTTGTTTCCAATTGATGTTCTTTTTATTGAGTGGAGTTTGCATACAAACATATTTACATACGTGTGTATGTGTGTGTGTGTGTGTGTGTGTGTGTGTGTGTGTGTGTGTGTGTGTGTGTGTCTATATATATATATATAATAAGTGTTTTTTGTTGATGAATGATTTAAATAATTTGTTATATCTCTTTTTCTAATTTTATTTTGTTACTTTAATTAGTTATTGATGATTCTCCTGAAAGGGAAAACTATGAAAAAGAGGAAGAAGAATATTGGCAACTTTGTGCAGCTGCACATATCTACGGTGTTTATCAAGTAACATATGATCGAAAAATACCGTGCATGACCTCATCGTATACAGGAAATGCATGGGTAAGAAAGTTGATGGATATGGATGCTAATCCTGAAAGGTTTTATGGAATATTTAGAATGAATAGAACTCTATTTAAGAATTTAATGAATGATTTAGTGACATGATATGATTTGCAAGGATTTAGAAATATTGATGTTGTAGAAATGCTAGGATTGTTTCTTCATATTTTAGGACATAATATAGGTAATAAGTTAGCACAAGAGCGCTTTCAGCATTCTAGGGAAATCATATGCAAGCTATTTAGCTTAGTTTTGGATAAAATATGTGAAATGGGAGTAGAATTGATCCAACTATCCGATTGGCAATTCAAAGAAGCTCCAAAGAAGATTGGGAATAATACAATATTTTTTTCCACATTTTAAGGTAAGTTACGATTATATAATAAGAAATATGAATTAAATATAAATCAAATAAAATTTTTGTTCTTATTTTAGGATTGCATTTGAGCTATAAATTGTATTCATATTCTAGCGGTGGTACTTACGAGTGAGCAACTTTGTTTTTTTGGTCAAAAAGGAACATCGACATAAAATGTGATGGCTGTGTCTAATTTTAACATGAAATTTACTTATGTTTGGGTCGGTTGGGAGGGAACATCTCATGGTACTCTTATCTTTTATGAAGTTATTAGGAGACATGATTTACAATTTCATCATCCTCTGAAATGTTCGTTAATTAATGATTTTTACACATTAATATATGTATGTGTTATATGTTGATTAAATTTACAACTTTTTTCTATAGGTAAATATTATTTGGTTAATGCTAGATATCCAAATCCCACGAGTTATTTGGGGCCATATAAAAAAGTTAGATATCATTTACCTGAATTTCAACGAGGTTCTCAATCGACGGATTATTAAGAAGTGTTCAACTATGCTCACTTCTCATTATGATCATAAATTGAGCGAGCTTTTGGTATATTGAAGAAGAAATGGAAGATTTTAAAGAGTATGCCAAGTTATCAATATACAAAGTAAGTGAAAATTGTGATAGCAATTATGACTTTGCACAATTATATACAAAAAAATGCCTTGAATGATACACATTTTGCTATAGTGGATTTAGATTTTAATTTATATACAACGGATTTTGATAATGTAAATGAGGAGGGTAATGCTTCAAATGATGGTGTAGCATACGATATGGCACGTTTACATGATTAAATAGCTATGAATTTAGGAAATAATTAAGGATGCTTGTAATTTTTAAGGATAATGCGCTTCTTTCTTCAAAGCATATGTTATCATGTTTTTACTGTAATGAAAGTATTCTTCTTGTAATTGAGAAAGAAAGCATGTAAATATTTTTCATTTGATGTTTTTTAGCAAAATAATAATAATAATTTTAATAAAATTGTTTACACAACATCTTTAACATTGTTGTCAAATATAAATTAAAAAATTCACAAACATTATTTTTTTAATTTTAAACAAATAAAAATTAAAATATTTAGATTAAGCCTTTGCAAATGTATTTTCTATCAAACCACATTTCTCTCAAAATTACTTTTCAAAGTAGAATTTACTAAACAATTTTTGCATTTCCCCCAAATTTAGGCTAAACTACTTTACATTTTCCCAATGAGTTTTCCAAATGTTGAACCAAACGCACCATTAGTATTCTCCAACGTTAGCATATGAAATGCTTTCTTTGCTTTTTAGTCGGACCAAATCTCCATCTAGCTTATCAACGTGTTGGAAAATATTGGTGCTTGCAGAAAGTTTCAACACTTTTGGCCCCTTCAAAGTATATTTTGCACTGGACTTTGTTGTCTTCTCTCTCAGAACCCAAGGATTAGATTGCGAATGACGAAAGCCCTCCTCGATAGAGTTTAGGCTTTTGTTCTTGCTATCCAAGTAGACTCGTTTCTAGGGTTTGTTTCGCTATTGCTTTCGAGAGGTACTTTTTGGATTATGCGGCTCAATCTTCTTAGGGATGAGAATGGTTTGATGATCGAACAATCAGGGAACCTTTATGCTTTTTTTAGATTCCACAATTTAATCAACATATGAAACAAATTGGTTTGACACCAGTACGACAAATGGATGGACCTTTCTTTACTAAGCTTCTTAGTGTAGGACAAAGCTTTGGCCTTGCTTGTTCCTAAAGAGGCCTCTATCGAATCCTTGATCTGCTTATTCACATCTTATTCCACGTGTTTAAGCAGAAATGTTTGAAGAGTTTCAGAATCTTGAGAACTTCTCCATTTTAATCTTCATACAGGCATCGGCTCGTGCCTTAGTTTGGGAAGGTGTTTCCTCTTCAGTTGCTGCTGTGGTTTGATAATGCTGGATGGGAGTTAGAGCCAGAGGCGACGTGGTGGTTTGTTGTGATTCGGCGATGGCGGAGGCAACCTTTCAAGGCGGAGGTGGAGGCAGAGGCTGCACGGTGGTTCGTTGGAGGAGAGCTCGGTTGTGACTCCTAGGGAGAGAGAGAGAGGAGCCAATGGCTGACGATGGTGGAGGCAATGGACATTCCAAAGTCGGAGCCAGAGGGGCGGCACGATGGCTTGTCAGTTGGACGCGGGCTCAATGGTTCGACGGAGGGAGCAAGATGGGGTAGAGTCAAGAGCGTCGAGGTGGGGGGGGGGGGGGGGGGAGAGAGAGAGAGAGAGAGAGAGAGAGTAGGATGAGCTCGAGAAAGAGGGGTGGTGTGGCAGTTCATCGGCTAAGCGTGGTAATTCGTCGGTTGGATGAGGGCTCGGTGGGAGAGTGTCGGGTAAGAGAGAGTGTGTGTAGGGAAGAGAGAACGATCTCTCAATTTATATGGAGAGAAGAGGAGAGAAGTGCCGGCTCAATTCAATATTTTGTTTCATATTTGGCCCCACTTGCGACACGTGTTGCAATCTCAGTTCCTTTTCAATTTGTTGTTCTATATAACTTATAAAATCAATATTTTCTCTTTGCAAGTTGTGGCAAAATGAACACAAGATTGCATTCACCAATGACTTAACTCTTTCCAAGAAATGTTCTAAAAGACGCCAAAAGAGATGGATCATCAATACCTGACACGCTCAAGTTTTCGTGGGGGCATGGTCTATCGGAAGAAGCTCAAATAAGCTTTGGGAAGACCCATTAACATTCAAGCCAAAGAGGTTCTTGAGATAACTTCAATCTATAAAATATATGAAAGCGAAAGCTATTAGAGCATTCTCAAGCTTTCTCTACCCAAAATCAGATTTTTATTTTTTAGTTATTTTGCTGAGTCATCATCTCTCTCCCTCTCTTGCCCAATCTATCATATAATATTTTGACCCAAAAAAAAAAAAAAGCTATCATATCATATCATTTAAGATTAATTTCCAGATTTGAGCAATAAGTACCATATAATTTGATGGAATGAATTGACGGTTAATAGCTATTTTCCATATATATCCTATTATTTCTTCACTCTCTTTCAATTCTTATTCTTTTGTCATTAAACGCTCAATATTCCATCTATGGAAAGGTTTGGAGTTTTTTTTTTTTTTTTTTGGTCGGTAAAAGGTTTGGAGTTTAATGGGGTGTAAAACCTGGTGCTCTCTTGGAATCTGCTGGACCAAAGTTGAAGGGATGAGCGTGAGTTCTTCGATGCTATGAACAAAGGTCAGGGAACGGGCCGGTAAGCCCAATATAACCCGACGTCATTGCATGTTCGAAGGCGAACACAGGGAGGGACATGGGCCGAGGCATGAAGACTGTCGGAAGCTTGGTGAAGGAGAGGACAAAAGAACGAAAACATCCGAGCCAAGAGAAAATGGCGAACGACTTTTTGGATGCCCATTGGAGTATGAAGGCGAAGGAATGGAAAGTCCTCACAAGCTCTCTCCAGAATGTCAAAATAGTCGTACGTTCTCCCTTTTATTTATCGTGCCCAAAAGAAAAATCAATTTGTTCGAGGATCGATAAGCCGAAAACAAAGAAATGTATTATTTCGGTGGCTGCCTTCAGAAATCAAGCCAGCGATTAAATTAGCTAGGGCCTAAGCTTTTGTGCCTCCTTGCTTTCATCTAGCAGAGATAAGGCAATGATCCTGCAGAAGGTTAGCTTAATCTAAATCTAATAAGTATGTGCTTTCGTACCTTTCGTCGGAGAATTTTATTTTAAATTTTGTCCAATCTTACATATTTTTTCCTTCTTTGAAGCTTATCTTGTAGCCTTTAACACAAAGTAGGCCAACGCTCAACAAGTTGTGATTCAAGCCCTTTACTTGGGACATATCTTCAATGATTAGAGTTCCAAACTTGATATTTCCTTAGTCTATGATTTTGCCTTTGCCTTTGCCTTTTTCTCCGGAAATTACCAATCCCCCATCAGCTCACGGGAGAGTCACGAATTTAAGTGGTACTTCGGTCATGTGTCATGAGTTTGCTATTTAGATAACATTTCTATCTCTTCATCTTCAATGGGTCGGATGCCTACATAAAAAGATAAGTTCATTTCTTCTTTGGTACCTATGCATTTGGTAATATCTTGTTGGAGAAAAAAGATGATGTTGAATTGAATACCCGGGAAATTTTGTTGCTCCTTTTAATAGCATTAGGACAATTTTGTCCAAAATGGCCAGATTGATCGCAAATAGTGCATGAGAAGAAGTAACGTGCACCTTTTGATTCTACAAGGTGAGTTCTATAATGTGATCGATATTTCATGCGGAGAACTCATTTCTTTTTGTCTTTGGAAGGGGCCCTGATTTTCATCAGGATCACAGCCTAAACCAGGTTTTATATAAAATAGGGATTTCGCAAGCTAAAATCCTTTTTTAAAATTTCTGACCCCAAGGAGAGCCTTCTTCAAGATATTGTGCATTGCATTCCAATTCAAGGATTTCTTCGTTAAGACCTCACCCACCTAAAGAACATTTATGGAATCTTATCCCTCCACCTCCAGGTTCAGAGCCGTAGCCTCTGCCATTTTTTCTGCGATGGGAAGGATATTATCGGCCCTTGTAATTGTTTGATGAAGCAATTTCCGAATAACAAGATGAAAGAGACATAAAATTGAGCAGAAGTAAAGAAGGATAACGTTACTGAATAAAGCTCGAGAAAAAAGCAGCTGAGATTAACAAGAATGAATTAGAAATAACATGACAATCCAAAAAGAAGAAAGGAGGCTAAGATTGAAGATGAACACAGATAAAGGAAGAGAGTGAGGTAGGTTGAAGATAGCTGGAACACCGTTGAAGATGGTCGAAGAGAATAGAGATTGAAGATGAAACATAGCCGCCAAAAAATGCATAAGATTGAAGATAGCTTGAGCAATAAATGAACGCAACCAAAAATGTACAGAACATACTTTTTTTTTTTTTTTTTGGTAGATATCAGAAATAGTTAGGAGCCTGAATTTCATTCTATACAATTGAGCCAAGATGATATAAAAAGGGTTAATACCCTGAAAAATCTTAAACTGATACACCTGTGATAAATTTACCCCAAACTAATAACCCAAAACTACAAATTTATTATAGACTGGTATAGCTGTGATAAATTTGCCCTTTGTTAGTTTCCGTTAAATTTTATTATCAAATTATTAAGTTGAATGACATGTGATAGTTGACTGATATACCGGTTTGGATTTTATTCTTTGTTTGTTACAGTTATACAATTTTTGTGATTTTTCGTAATATTAATTTAATTTAACGAATTGTATATTTATTACAAATATACCAGTTTGAAGTTTTGGGCAGTCGAATAAATTAGCTTGGGGTAAATTTATCACAAGTATACCGGTTTAGGATTTTTTATGATCAGTTTGGATAAATTTGTCACAAGTATACCAGTTTAGGGTTTTTCATTGTCAAAAGATTTATCACATGTATATCAGTTTAGAGTTGTTTAGAATATTAACCCAATAAAAAATAGGAGACTGTAAAAGGTAAAAACCAAAATAGTGGAAAAGCTCTCCCAAGGGGAGAGAAATTAGCGACAGTTTGATGGTTAATTCCAAATTTTATGATTTTGTTGAGGTGTACAACTAATAAATGACTTCCTTGAAATTTTTTATTTTATATTTTTCTTGCGTTTTGGGCCAATTTGGGCCCGAGCATCTTAGGCCCAAAAATGCTTCAGATCCGAGTGAAAACTTCAAGACTCACTAGGGGACTAGTCCGCTCCTCTTCCGGCTTGAAAATTTAAGCCGGTTCGGTCGGATTTATCTGGATTTCCTAACTTTTGTCCACCTTAAATCAAAACAACTTCTCAATTGTAGAGGCAGATAAAAAAAAAAAAATATGTAGAGGCAGATGTACGGGAAAGATTCCTCCTCAGGAAAACTTCAGAGCTTCATGGTGTAGTGATGTGTTTTAGAAATCGAGGTGCAAAAGCGAAATTAAGATAAAATCGGTGGATTTTTTCGGCATTTTCTATTCATGTTTGTCATTAAACCAAAAAAGAGATAAAGAACAGGGAAAGAGGAAAGCTAGCGCCTCATACGAGGGCGAGCACTTCTGGCGCAGAAAGTGAAGTGAATTGGACAGACTCAGAAAAATTTCCAAATGCTTGTCTCGTTACATTATCGAGCACGCCTGTGCTTGCGGGGGGATTTTCGGTAATATAAATATGCAGCAGGCAGCAATGCACGGAAACACATAACGACGATTCTCAAACGTCTTTCTTTCTCTTTAGGGGTTTAAAGCCTGTCCTGTTGCGAGTTCGATCAAGACAAAAAAGGCGAGATAAACAAACACTATGCTGAATCTCTCTTAATATGGGACTGGTCCATGCATGGATTATTCAACTAAGCCTCTTTTTGTCCGACACGTGAAAGTTTTGGAGAGATTAAAGTAATATAAAAATGGTGTTAAACCAGCACACCTTCTATAACGTTGCTTGCCTTTTCACACCCCTAAAAAGACGAGGACTACGTTAGAAGTATCGGCAGGTGAAGTTTGTTTTATTCCTTTAGCTTTTTCTTTTGGTCTCACGGCTTTTTAGGTTCAGTATTATTCAATAGGCACTAGAGGGTTCGTTTCTGCTGGTTCCTTTTTTGTTTTTATGCTTGGCATCGTGTGGGATTTACTAGGTAAGTATACGAACGAACGCACGAGCAGAAATTTTTTCGTCTTTTGAATTTCTGTTGCTTTCCTCAAAGTATTTACCAAGGAAAAAGTCTTTCTCTAGGAAAACTTTTCTTGTAGAGATTATGCTTGATTTTTCGTTTCTTTTATTGTAATAATTTTTTAAAAATAATTGGAATCGCCTAAAATTAGGAGATAATTTTAAAATTTATCCTTTATAACGTCCACTGGTCAGCACATTCTAACCCTCAACATCTCTCTTTGTCCTTGTTCAAGGCAGCACTGTAGCGCCGCGACCTCGGACCTACATGTCATGATATTGGACCTAATATCGTGAACTTAGATCTTGAGTCACTTTAGGGTAGGCCTATTGGCACGGTGGTCACAACCCCAACGAGGGATCGTGTCCCATGTGCCTTCATCGATAGAGGAGGAGGGGCAAACCTCAAGTAATTGATGGGATGGGCGATAGACGTGAAGGGCTTTGAGTGGGGGCCGAGCTAAGCGCATCGACATACATCACGGGAGGCACAGAGAGAGGGAGTTGAGAGTGAGAAACAAGGCGATGGAGATGTGCGACTGGTGGTGGCAACATGGATGTGATGGTGATTAAGGCCGAGCAGCGACGCTTACTACGTAGGGGTGTCAAAAAGGCCCGACCCGATCCGACCCGACCCGACCCGAACACGACCCGAACACAAAACATGTATTAACGTGTTTCGTGTTCGGGTCGTGTTCGGGTAACAAATATAAAACGAGCAAACAAAATGTGTTTCGTGTTCGGGTCGTGTTCGAACACTGTTAGACCCGAAACAAGTTTTCTAAAGTACAAACACGCTAAAACACAAAAACACAAACGCTTTAGGCTTTAGCCCCAAAAACACGAACAGTCTAACATAACCTCGTCGGCTCCGCCTTCTTCTCCGACGAGTGCGCCTTCTCGTGGAGTCCGCTGCGGCCCTCCGATCGACGCGCCTCCGCCTCGCCGTCGCCTTCGCCACCCCTCGCCTCCGCCTCGCCGACGCCGAAACCCTTGCTTTGTTGTATTAAGATGTGAGGGATCTTCTCTATCCTTTCTTTGTTGTATTTGACAGAGAAAAAAGTGGGCTGCTAGATGCGTGGTTCTTAGTTTTGAGTTTGAGCTCTAATTTCATCACTATCTCTCGTTGCCTTTCTTCCTCGTCTGACAGTCGTCCTGGGTCGTCGTCTTTTTTTTTTTTGGCCTCTCCCTAAAAGTTCCTTTCTTTGATCTGATTACTGGTTATGCAGGAAGACATAGATCTTATTGCAAAGCTTGGGTTTGATGCTTATCGATTCTCCATATCGTGGTCCCGCATATACCCTGGTATGCTGCAAGATTAATTATGACTTTTTATAGAAAGCAAGTATCTTTACTGAAATTAAAGGAGATGGGTGCTTCAAGGTTGAGATAATTTGTTCTGTTCATACGGAATTGCTCACTCATCGAGTGTTTGTGTACCAACGAGCATGAGATCACATCCTCTTCATGTGCTGTGTTGTGCTAGAAATTGTGCTGGTTGTATTAAGTGGGTGCAAACGGAGTGCAGTAACTAGGTGTTGAAGATGATCTATGGTTACAATAAGCTGTTGAAGTTCTCTCTCTGATAATGATTTTTCCACTTAGAATTGCAGGTTTTCATGTTGATGACTCAGAAGTAACTCTAAATGTGTGCTTGGGTAAGCAATTTTCTGGTGGAGAGCTTTTTTTCCGGGGCACACGTTGTGATAAGCATGTGAACACAGGCACTCATTCAGAGGTACATTACTAGTTAAATGTGAATCAACATGTAAAATGCTAACAAGATTTCGTTATCTTACTATTTAAACAAGCCTTTGCTTGGGATGGAGGCCCTACTTCCCCTTAAATTATTGATGGTTTAATTTAGCTATCTGGGCAACTAAAATTCTCTTTTCAGAGGCGGTGGAATCGTATTGTCCTCCTAATTGTATGATACAAATGCGCCAATCAGCATTGATCTACCTTTAATTATTCTTTTGATCTCTGTCAAAATTTCTTCATTTCTGTTCCTGGCATTGCGCTTTGTTCACTATGGCTTTAACCACGAATCTCTGGATTACTTAAGGTGGACAAGCAATTGATAATTGAACACACCAAAGTTTAGATTTGCGTGATGTGTCATGATCTTAGCTTGAGTGGCCGGGGCCACACCACCTAGACAAGCTTAGAAAATAGCCTGATGCCTTTGCTTGTGTTAGTTGTCACATAAGGAATAGGTTATATATGTAATCAAACTATGTTGAATTGATTTATTGTTTTAGAGTAATGTTTCATGTACATTTCATTTGATTTTGCTTACTTTGTATTTCCACAGAGATGCATGTTAAGTCTGTAAATTTTAGAACAAGCCATGTGCACATGATGCACATGGTAAAGTACAAATATCCATCACCATTGCTTGCTGCTAAAGCTAGTGGGGTCAAGTATAAACTTCTGGTCACAGGATTAATCTACTCCTGTGGTGTAGAAGGTAGTTCTCACTTTTTTTACTGAGCCATTGGTGTGTTAAGGATTTCATTGATCCTTCTTTCCTTTTTTTGGACTGCTTAAGGGCAGGGTAGATTATAGTAATGGAAGACTTGATGAGTTAGAAACAATCAGCTATCTTTGTTGACAGGGTGACTGATGATAAACTTTGATAAACTTATAATAAGTTATTCGAAACTGTTTTGGGGCGTATTAATATTGTTTATGATGAGATCAAAGTTTGTCTACATTCACTTCTGGTACATGTTTGGTTGCAAATTTGGGCATTCGCTGGTTTTTAATGTCTGTCTCTGTCTCCGTCTCCATGGGAGGTCCCTGTTATGTTGGTTTAGATTGTGCTTGCTTGGGGTATTGATTAGTGAATAGATCATTACGTATCCACTAATTGAGGGTCTGCTGATAGCTACCTTACAGCTCTACCTACTTTGACTCATGGCTGCTATACTATCTTGGTTTAGATCCTTCAACTTGCTTTCTTTGTGGCATTGATTACAAGGCTAGGTAGACACAGATTACAAAAATTGGACATTTGATAGAAAGCCAGTCAAGGAATGATATTCCTAATAGTGGTCCCTTTCATTTCTTTCTCTGTTTGGTGCGCTAGAAAACCTTGGACTCTTGTCGGCTCGAGATAAAATGTGCAGGCACTTCTCTCTTTTCTCGCATATTGTAGAATTGCCAAATACTACTACGGAGTCAAGCTCGATGTTGTCTTCTCTTGATGATTGACATATTAGAGGTTAGCATTTTATAATATGCAACTTGTGTAAGTCCTCCGTCTCTTTTGCGCTCCTAACAATGCTGCCCTTCCCGAATTTATTATTGGAAGCTTTGGACAGAAAATGTTATCTTTTCACTTGAAGATCCCATGTGGCCAAGAACGAGTCTTTGGTCTTGGGTGGATTTGGCCACTGCAGTGAGGTTCAAGATCATGGTCTTTGCAAACAAAGTGAATTTTGTTTGCCTTCTTAAAATTCTCGTGTGAAAGACTGCATTGGGAGAGAATCTGGTTTTGTTAATTTTTGTGTATCTTTGGTGTGTGTCAGATCAATAGCATGAGATTCTTGCTGCACAAGATGTTACTACAAAATTAGACAGCTCGATTCTCCATGTGTAAAACCCTTTTCAGCATATTTACCGAGCTCACCATACCTTATGAATTCTTGGGCATTGGCAAGAAGTGCAGCTTTTCTTATTTCCGATTCTCTAGCATCTTCTTTTTCAATTGTATGAATGTATTTCTTAAATATTTACTTCTCTCCGACCCCATTTTAACTTCTTTCTTTTCCCCACATGCATATGCTTGTGCTCATTTGTAGAATATACATTCATTTGCGGCCCATCACCGAAAAAAAAAAAAAAAAAAGACCCGAAAACCCGACCCGACCCGACCCGAACCGACCCGAATTTCATATGCGAGTTTAACGTGTTTCGGGTCGGGTCGGGTCGGGTCACAATATGCGACCAGTATGTTTCGGGTCGGGTCGGGTAACATCAAGACCCGACCCGACCCGACCCGTTTACACCCCTACTTACTAGAACCCAGCAACGACAGAGGCATGTAACGGCATAGGTGGTCGTAGAAGGAAATGGTGGGAGAGAGGGCCGGACTAGGTTTTTTGGGTTTTTTCAGTAAATTATTTTTGAAGGAGGGGCAATGTGGTCATTGAGAGTAACTCTATACGATAAATTTATAATAATCTTGGAGAATCTCGATCTTTTAAAGTAAGTGGATAAGGAGTAAGACCAGTTTGATTTTTCTTCACATTCCAAAACCCCATTTTCTTTTTCCTTTTCCTAAAACACCAAGCCTATTTTGCTGGCCAGAAAAGAAAAAGAAAAAAAAAAGGTCTGTTTTTTTTTTTTTTTCCTAACACACCAAGTCTATTTTGTTGCTAATGAAAAATGCAAAATCAAAAGGTTTATAAATTGTTGACTATAAAGTTACTGTTCCATATGAAAAAGTTGATGGGTAAAATGAAACTAATAGTCCCTAAAGTCATCCTTGGACTTTTAAATTAATTTGATGTAGATCTTGAACTATTCTTAAATGTTTGATATAATCCCTCAATTTTCAACAAAATCAAATCAGTACTTCAGTATATTCACAATCTTTCATAATTATATCATTACCTAGACATTAGAATATCTTCTTATTTCAAGAAAAAAGATATGTTATATTTTTATTACTCTTTACCTTCTAGTCTTTAGAATATTGCGATAGTTCATTTAAGTAATCTTTATAATAGTAAAAGTAAAACCTCAATTAGAATCATATCAAGCTAATATTCTTGCTAATGTTGAAATGCTTTCATAGGGATATGTGGAAACACTATTAATTTATCTATAGATACTTATACTAAATCTTATTCCTTGTTTGTTTGAAAACACAAAACACATAAATTAAACTTTTTATCAAGCTTCGACCAAAAAAAAAAACTTTTTATCAAGCTAAAATAATGAGAATATGGCTTAGATTATGGAAAATTTTAATAATCTGATGCGGAGCATCCAACGTAGCTCCATGGACCAACTCAGAACCATCGATGCTTATCCAAGCCAATAAAGAAGTTGGGCATTATGTGCTTCGATGGATCATTTTAAATGAATAATGTCAATTACTTTGCAGTATATAAATAGGTATCAATGGGAGGCCATTTTAGATGTCTTGTATGACCAATTGAAGAAGCTTCAAAAGGATTATTTTCTGGTCATGGGGGAGCTCGAATTTTGGGAAAGCCAAAGGTTCAAGAACACGGAAAGCTCACGGTTCGAGAATGTGGAAGGTCGAAGATTAAATGGCATTTTAGTTCCCGTGATAGTAAAGGCTTTTTATTATGGCATTTAGTTCTCGTGATAGTAAAGGCTTTTTATTATGGCATTTAGTTCCCGTGATAGTAAAAGCTTTTTATTATAGCATTTAGTTCCTGTGATAAAGGCTTTTTATTTCGTTCCTAGCTGTTTTTATTTTTATGTAGCTCGAGAGTCGAACGTTTCAGTTCCTAGGTCATTAAAGTTTGTTTTTAATATTTCCTAAGGCTAAAATCCTCTTATAAATAGGGGAAACTATCCAATGTATGAGACATAAGAATTTCATGAATGAGAATGGTGAGATTTCCTCAACTTGAGTGAATTCCTTTGGAGAGTGGATAAGTCCTTTCGGTTTCTTTATCCTTGGAGCATAGATCACTCCTTGGTGGTGAACCAAGAAGCCCTTTATCCTTGGCTGGTGGAATCTTTAGGCCTCGGTGGTGAGCTTCTCCTATCCCGAAGTCCTTTATCCTTGGTTGGTGGAAGCTTTAGGCCTTGTGGTGAACTTCGTAGATCTCGATCCTCATCCTTGGTTGGTGGCGCTGCCTTTATACCTTGGAAGGAGATTGTTTTTATCTGTTCTTATTCCTTTCCATTTCTTCCTCGTATACACTACTCCATAAACTTAACCACAAATTTCCCCTTATAAAAAATCTTCGTTCTTGAATCACTCAACCCATCACGCATCAAAATATTGGTATCAGAGCTCAAGGTTCAACTCATTTGAGTGATTCCTTTCTTTCTTTTGTTACAAATTCCTTATGGATGAACAAGTTCCTAGAGGCTTGACTTTGGAGCAAGCGCACAATGAAAGGCGAGATCGTGCAATCCAAAATCTTCAACAACAAATGGAGCGAGTCCTCAATCTTCTAGAGGATCCGGTGAGACAAGGACAACCGGCAAGGCGTCCTAATGAATGGCATCGGCGTTATGATTCTGAATCTCATCAAAATTCTGATGACGATTCCGAGTCCACTGGAGACAACCGAACGATTCTGCACTCTAGTGATTCTGAATCTCCAATTCGAAGACGAAGACAGAGAGGGAGGCATAAGGAGGATGAAAGAGACATTAAAGTGGAGGTCCCCGAGTTTGACGGTAATCTTAATCCCGACGACTTTGTAGATTGGCTACACAAAACCGAACGAATTTTTGACTTCAAATCCTATTCGGATGAGAAGAAATGTAAGGTTGCTGTCCTAAAGTTGACGAAATATGCTTCTCTATGGTGGGAGAATCTAAAGCATCAACGAGCAAGGGAAGGAAAAGGCCGAATCAAGTCTTGGGAAAAACTCAAGAAGTTGATGAAGAAGAGGTTCTTGCCCGACAACTATAAGCAAGATCTCTACCTCAAACTGAACTCCCTAAGACAACATGGGATGAGCGTTGAAGAATACATTCGTGAGTTTGAACAACTCAAAATGAGGAGTGAAGTTCTAGAAGTTCCCGAGCAAACCATCGCTCGTTTTCTTGGCGGCATTAATCGAGAAATTGCTGATATGGTTGAACTTCAACCGTTTTGGTCCTTTGAAGACGTATGCAAGTTAGCCATAAAAGTCAAAAAACAATTGAAGAGCAAGAGGTTTTCCTCTAGAACCTCAACAAAGGCGACATCCTATTTTAAGGGTTCTTCCTCAAGCAAGGGCAAGAGTTCGTCGACAAAAGACAAAGGCAGGGGAAAGAATGTCGAGCCTTCCAAAGAATTTGAAAAGAAGTTTGAAGGTGATGCAAGGAAATGTTTTAAGTGCCATGGTTTTGGGCATTTACAAGCAAATTGTCCAAATCAGAGAGTTATGACTCTTCAAGAAATTGAGAAGATCAATTCGGCGCTTCAAGAGGCTGATGACATTGAAGACCAAAATATTTCCGAATCTGATCGGGAAGAAGAAGTCGAGGAGAAAGCCGATGATGGTGAGCTGTTGATCATTCGAAGAGCATTGCATGTCGAAATTTCTCCTAATAAAGAGCAAAGGGAGAATATATTTCACACACGTTGCACTATTAATGGAAAAGTGTGTTCGGTGATCATCGATGGTGGGAGCTGCACCAATGTTGCTTCTACAACTCTTGTTGACAAGTTGAAGCTTCTAACAACGAAACATCCTCAACCATACAAGCTCCAATGGCTCAATTAAGGGAATGAACTCAAGGTAACCAAACGCGTTCTTATAACATTTTCGATTGGGTAGAACTATCGAGATGAGGTTGTATGTGATGTGATTCCTATGGAGGCATGCCACTTGTTATTGGGTAGACTGTGGCAATTTGATATAAATGCTATGCATGATGGTCGGAAAAACACATACTCTTTTCATAAAGAACAAAAATGCATTACTCTTTTTTCATTGAGTCCTTATTCGATACATAATAATCAACCTGGGGAGAGAAACACTTGTAAGGAAAATCTGTTCTTGAGTGAGACACGGGTTGAGAGAGCCATTAGCAAACAAAAAAATGTTTTTGCTTTGCTTGTGGTCGAGAAAAAGAGTGAGATGGAGTGATCCATACATCCAAAAATGCATTGTCTGTTGAAAGAATTTGCAGATGTGTTTCTGGAGGATTTGCCACTTGGATTACCTCCCATAAGAGGTATTGAGCATCAAATTGATTTAACCCCCGGTGCTCCGCTACCAAACAAGCCAGCTTATCGATGCAATCCGAAGGATACAAAGGAGTTGCAAAGACAAGTCGAGGAACTTATCTTGAAAGGATACGTTCGGGAAAGCATGAGTCCTTGTTCTGTTCCGGCTCTACTTGTGCCTAAGAAGGATGGTACATATCGAATGTGTGTAGATAGTCGGGCCATCAACAACATAACCATTAAGTATAGGTACCCTATACCTTGACTTGATGATATGCTTGACGAATTATATGGTTCTTCTATGTTTTCAAAGATAGATTTGTGGAGTGGTTATCATCAAATCAGAATGCGAGAAGGAGATGAATGGAAGACGGTTTTCAAGACCAAGGGAGGCCTTTATGAGTGGTTGGTTATGCCATTCGGATTATCTAATGCTCCAAGTACCTTTATGAGACTTATGAATGAGATTCTTCGTTCCTTTATTGGTCGATTTGTCGTTGTTTATTTCGACGATATTCTTGTTTATAACAGGAACGAGGAGGAGCATATCTCTCATTTAAAACAAGTCTTCAATGTCTTGAGAGATCAAAAACTGTATGCTAAAATGGAGAAATGTGAGTTCTTCTCTCCGAGCATTGTGTTTCTTGGTTATGTGGTTTCCAAAGATGAAATCTCTGTTGATCAAACCAAGGTGGAAGCTATGAAGACTTCGCCAGTTTCGACGTCCATTTCTAATGTAAGAAGTTTTCATGGACTTGTTTCTTTCAATTGACGTTTTGTTAAAAACTTTAGTACCATCATGGCTTCTATAATTGAATGCATGAAAAATGGTGCTTTTGAATGGACAAAGGCTGCTCAAAACACCTTTGACATAATCAAGCAGAAACTTCCTAATTTTGATAAAGTATTTGAAGTCGAGTGTGATGCAAGCGGAGTTGGTATTGGTGCTGTTCTGGTGCAAGCACAAAAACCATTGGCATATTTCAGCGAGAAGTTATCTGATTCCAGGAGGAATTATTCAACTTATGACAAAGAGTTCTATGCCATTGTCCGAGCTCTTGATCATTGGAGTCATTATTTGAGGCCAAAGCAATTTGTCCTTCATTCTGATCATGAGGCGCTTAAGTTTATTAGTGGCCAACGCAAGCTTAATTCGAGACATGCAAAATGGGTAGAATTTCTTCAATCCTTTTCTTTCGTCTCAAAATATAAACCGGGGCACACTAATGTTGTAGCAGATGCTTTGTTGAGAAGATATTCTATGCTTGCAGTTTTGGACTCTAGGATTCTCGGATTTCAATCAATGAAAGAACTTTATTCTGAAGATGCGGAATTGTCCTCTATCATCAACAATTGCAAGCAGGGAGTTCAAGGTATATATTCTTTGCAAGATGGGTTTCTTTTTAAAGGAAATTAATTATGTGTGCCGAAGAGTTTTTTTCGCGAATTGCTGATTTGAGAAGCGCATGGTGGAGGATTGGCTGGTCATTTTGGTATTAACAAAACTCTTGAGGTTCTTCAAGAGTATTTCTATTGGCCAAAGATGAGTGGAGATGTGCATGCTATCATTTCGAGGTGTGCAACTTGTCAAAGATCAAAAAGCCATTTCCATCAAGGTTTCTATACTCCACTTTCGGTACCATTGCAACCTTGGGAGGATGTTAGCATGGATTTCATTGTGGCTCTACCAAGAACTCAAAGAGGAAAAGATGCTATCATGGTGGTTGTCGATCGGTTCTCTAAAATGGCTCATTTCGTGCCATGTCACAAGACCAATGATGCATCTCATATTGCTGAATTATATTTCAAAGAGATTATCCGCATTCATGGAGTTCCGAAGATCATTGTGTCGGATTGTGATTCCAAGTTCTTAAGCCACTTTTGGAGGACTCTATGGAGAATGCTTGGTACAAGGCTCTTATTCAGCACAGCTTGTCATCCCCAAACAGATGGCCAAACGGAGGTAACAAATCGTACTCTAACCACTCTTCTTCGTGGTATGGTGAGTAAATCATTGAAAGATTGGGATTTAAAGCTTGCACATGCTGAATTTGCTTACAACCGATCACCAAGTTATACTGCGGTCGATCGCCATTTGAAGTTGTGTATGGAATTAATCCTCTCACACCCATTGATTTGATTCCAATTCCGTCTAACTCTCAAGTGAGCTTTGATGGCAAGAAAAGAGCTGAATCAATGAAGAAGCTCCACGAGCAAATTCGATCCAAGATTGAAAAGGCCAATGAATCTTACAAGAAGAAAGCTAATCAACATCGCAAGAAGACTCAATTTCAACCGGGCGATCTTGTGTGGCTTCACTTGAGGAAGGAGAGATTTCCATTTCGACGAAAGAACAAGCTCATGCCTAAGGCTGATGGTCCCTTTAAAGTTATTGAGCGAATTGGTGATAATGCTTACAAGATTGATCTTCCGGGAGAGTTTGCAGTTTCGGCAACATTCAACGTGGGAGACCTTTCTCCTTACTTGGAGGATGAAAACCTTCTAGATTTGAAGACAAATCTCAAACAACCCGGGGAGGATGATGCGGAAGCATCCAACGTAGCTCTATGGACCAACTCAGAACCATCGATGCTTATCCAAGCCAATAAAGAAGTTGGGCATTATGTGCTTCGATGGATCATTTTAAATGAATAATGTCAATTACTTTGCAGTATATGAATAGGTATCAATGGGAGGCCATTTTAGATGTCTTGTATGACCAATTGAAGAAGCTTCAGAAGGATTATTTTCTGGTCATGGGGGAGCTCGAATTTTGGGAAAGCCAAAGGTTCAAGAACACGGAAAGCTAAGGGTTCGAGAATGTGGAAGGCCGAAGATTAAATGGCATTTAGTTCTCGTGATAGTAAAGGCTTTTTATTATGGCATTTAGTTCTCGTGATAGTAAAGGATTTTTATTATGGCATTTAGTTCCCGTGATAGTAAAGGCTTTTTATTATAGCATTTAGTTCCTGTGATAAAGGCTTTTTATTTCGTTCCTAGCTGTTTTTATTTTTATGTAGCTCGAGAGTCGAACGTTTCAGTTCCTAGGTCATTAAAGTTTGTTTTTAATATTTCCTAAGGCTAAAATCCTCTTATAAATAGGGGAAACTATCTAATGTATGAGACATACGAATTTCATGAATGAGAATGGTGAGATTTCCTCAACTCGAGTGAATTCCTTTGGAGAGTGGATAAGTCCTTTCGGTTTCATTATCCTTGAAGCATAGATCACTCCTTGGTGGTGAACCAAGAAGCCCTTTATCCTTGGCTGGTGGAATCTTTAGGCCTCGGTGATGAGCTTCTCCTATCCCGAAGTCCTTTATCCTTGGCTGGTGGAAGCTTTAGGCCTTGGTGGTGAACTTCGTAGATCTCGATCCTCATCCTTGGTTGGTGGCGCTGCCTTTATACCTTGGAAGGAGATTATTTTTATTTGTTCTTATTCCTTTCCATTTCTTCCCCATATACACTACTCCATACACTTAACCACAAAATTCCCCTTATAAAAAATCTTCGTTCTTGAATCACTCAACCCATCACGCATCATAATCTAAGCATCTATTTGTTTCGCAGAAAATGAGTGATTTGGAATTCATTTTCCAAAAAATGATCGTTTATAAGAATTAGTCAATAAAAAATGTTTTCATTATGAACAACAATTTATGTCTAGATATTTTTTTAAATAATGAAAAAATAATTTCATCATTTTTGTAAAAGATGCAAGTGATCATCTTTCGGAAAATGTTTTCCAAAAAGTTTATTTTCTGTGAAACTAACACAACCTAAAAAATAAGGAATAAGTTTTAGACTAATATATCAACCCAATGCAACTCTAAATGAGTTTCTACTCTAACAATTATAGAGACTGTAAGCTGAGCTTTACCTAATGAAATTAATGTAATATTTATAAAGACCAAAAAGGTAATAAAAGAGTAGCATATGTTTTGTTGATTTAGAAAAAGAATTGATATAAATATATATTCGGAAATTTAAGTAATAGTACAATTATGAAAATTTGTGAATATTTGGACTTATTTTACTTTGTCATGGATAGTAGAGGGTTTAGAATAAATAAATTGAAAGTTTAAAGACTATATTAAGCATTTAGAAATAATTCGAGGACTAAATTAAATGAATTAAAACTTCAATTATGACATTGCATATGGGGCTAAAGTTAAATGCTATTAGTGTTAATTTTCCACCGTTGATGAATGAGATGGGGACTTTGTGAACTCAATTTGCAATATCGGTATAAGGAAAATTTACAAAACATCATTAAAATGGAATTTTACAAATATATCTAACGCTTGTTTTCCAGCATGATGACTTCAAATATTTTCCACTACAAAAAGATGCATCTAAGCATGCGAAGAAAATTAGTGAAAAAAAAAATTAAATTAGGAAGGAACAAGACGGTGTGTGTTATACATCTATCAAATCATAAGAAAAAAAGTAAATTATAATTGATAAAGGTAACTTCAAAAAACTTATATCAAAAGTCCTCTATGTTTGATTACATGGAATAAAATCAAGTCTTCAGATTTTTAAGTTGCAATCATGTACAACATTATTGGAATTTCATGCAATAAAGGCTAAATTCATTGATGATGCATTTAGTCAATGACATTTCGGACCGCTTGGATTGCTTACAAAGTAAATATTATTTCAACTACAATTGTAAAAAAAAAAAATGCATTTGAAATCTTAAACTTTTTATGAAAGTACAATTGTATCCTAAAACCTGTTCAACTAATGCAGTAAGATATCTTTGTTAATTCTATTGTATTTGAGTGATGCAGTTTTTAATTATTTTTTAGGACATGTTATCCCGATGGCGCCAAGTGGGTGCCATGGAGGAAAAAGACCCAAAAAAGAAGAATTCAAAATCAAAGCATAAAAATATGGAAAATTCGAACCCTTTATTTCATTCTCAATACTTCCTAGTCAAGTGTCCTTTGCCGCCGACCCAAAAAAAAGAAAGTGTCCTTTCCCGCTGTCACCTTCCACCGCACCGTCGTCTTCATGGTTGCGGCCCCATTATGATCGACATCATCCCTTTAATATTTCTATGCTTGCGATTTCCTCAATTATCTCTCCCTCACTATCCCTGCCTCTTCTCTTCACCACCACCACCACCGCCACCAAGGATGATTTGGCTTTCTCAACCACCACTGAGCCATCACCTGTCTTCGACAAGCCTCCATCACCTTAGATGAGACTCAAAGGAGAGATTTTTTTGGTTGGTCCTACTCTATTTCTAACTCTTACTTTTAGACTTTTACCCTATCTCCTTGCATAATTGCCTCTTGTAAATTTTCCAAAAAGTTTATTTTATATGGGGCAAGATTGAAGGCTTCTATCCGTGGGGCAAGATTGAGCCTCTTGTATCTCTATGGCTTGTCATGGTTGATCCGTCAAAGGTGGAGAGAGAGAGATGGCAGTTGAACAAGTTGATGTAGAAACTTGTCACACTTTAAACTTATTTAGGAGATTCAATTGTCTTCACACTCCTATCTACTTTTAAGTTGTGTTTGGTCACCTGAATTTTTTGTCAAGATAGAACTAGATATGATAGTATATGGAAATTAAGGATTTTGCTATATCATATATATTATTTGATAAATTGCAATAATAAAGTTGTATATTTTCATATCATATCATATCATATTTAGTATTTGATATGAATGGAATATTAATGTAAATGAATCTAAAAATGCACAAATGGAGATTTTAAAAATATCTTATAGTTCACTATTAAAGAAACAACAAATGCACAAACGGAGATAACCTTCGTCAATAATTCTACAATTATTGTACAATCTAAAGATCTCAAATAGCAAAGAGCTCATGCGGCATTTTAGAATCAAAGGTTCGACTTTGACAAGAAATGTAAACAAGCTTCACTAACATCGAAGAGGGAGATTAGTCGGCCAATGTTGAATCTAGTAAGAGAGAGAAAATATGATCATTCACCTTTGCAATTCCCCAAAAATATAGTGTTATAACTCTCTCACCCACTTCATTTTTATTTATTTATTATTTATATTATTTTCCCTCTCTTTTATACTTCTTTTTTATTCCTTACCATCATTATTAATAATTTTTTAAAATAATAAAATATACTAATATCCCTAAAATATGTAATAAATATAAATGCTAAATAATATTATTATATATTATAGGATAGAAAGAAATTCAAATATATAATAAAAATAGGAGCATATGGACACAAAATGGTGGATATTTTTTGTTATTATGAGTTTTATTTTTATATTATAATTCAATTATTTTTTATATTTAATTATTATTTTAATTTTATTAAAGAAAGAAGTTTATTATTTAAGAATAATAGTTTTATACCATGGCTACAATAAATTCTATTCATTTTTATCCCATCTCCTCTATGGAATACTTTTATTTTAGTTATATTTATCTTAAATTTGATTTTATCCTGTATTGGGAAGAAACGAAACATATGATAAGATTGGCTTATCCTAAATTTTATCCTAACTAACAAACAAAGTGCTAATCTATTGATGTTTGTCAAATGGGCGAACTTAGCACTACTTGGCCTAATGCCTAACATGCTTGGCATCATAGCGTGTCAAAATGGCTCAACCCATTTGTGTGGTGAAGTAATGCCCAATTATAATCTACTTTGTGCTTCATGCTAGCTCGTATCATTTGTTGTTGTGTTGGGCAGAGTTAATGCATATGCCTAACTTGGTATAGTTCATCTTATGCCTTAGGCTATGCTAGGCTTATGTGCTAGCATGAAATGATCCATTGGTTGCTATTAGGCAAGATGGCATGACCCTATGAATAAAGCCCACTGCACGTTGGGTCATGCCAACCTAACTTGCTTGACACCTCTATTGAAATATGTAGACATTAAGGTTCTTGTACTGATGGGTGCACAGTGCTGAGCACGAAATCTATCCAATTCGCTCATCAATAATAATGCACTTAATATATGACTAAATAACTACAAGAGGGAGTTAGAACCCGATAGCTTAAAGGGACGGTCACAAAAGTAATAGATGAATTGTTTAGATTCCCTACGAAGTTGAGTAGAGCGAGTTGCATGATGAACTCTTGATAATGTATGGACACCTGATAAATTGCTTACACATGTCAGATTATTGATTGAATGGAGTAGTATTAGATACTCATGTAAAATTGAAGGACCCTAAATCGAAGGTAGATAGTGGTTGTAAAATTTGAATTGAAAAGAAGATGCCTACCTTTCCCGATAAGACTTTCCTTATAAGTGGGAAGGGTTGCCATAGTTCACACTTCTTAGTCAAGACAGTATGAAACAAAGAACAAATTCCCAAGCACATGCCGCTGAAATCTGTCAAACACCAAAAAGACATTCATTCCCAGTTGCTCAGTTTCTGCGTCATAGTGGCCCATTTAGCAATTTAAACCAGGTGGGTCAGGTGCTCTCCTTTTGCCCTTCTCTCTGTGACTCTCTGACCAGCAGGGTCTAACGAACACAAAAAGCAAGGGGATGGAGAGAGAGAGAGAGAGAGAGAGAGAGAGAGAGTGATCAACAGTCGCCATCCTGAATCCTGAATTCAAATTAAAGGTGATTCGTGAAATGGACTGCACCGAGAAAGAGAATTGGGCACGAGTGGCGATTCATCAGTGACTTTACAGCATCGATCCAGTTCATGAAAAAGAGGAAGTGCGTACTGTAACATAGACATTTTCTTTTCCACCTTTCTCGTTTGTTTTCTGCGGTAAGCGAGATCGACGGCTGGGAAGCGCTGACCGTATGGAATCGGAGGACGACACTGTGGAAAGTCAAAGATGGAGTCAAGATCCGTGCTCCCCACGCTGTCTGCCGATGGTGCGCATGCGCGTTTTGGGGTTTTGGCGTTTCTCGCTTGTCGTTTTGTGCTCGTTTGTGTTTTTGGCTCCTGTGCCGCTGAGTGCGCCACGTGCTCCAATCTACGCTTTTTGGCTTTCTCGTCCCAAAAGCGTCATCGCAAAAAAATTGCCTCGTGACCTGCAGAAGACAACGACCGCAGTTTTATCAGTTTTAGTCACGAAGTCCTCCGCGCTATCCTCCAAAAAAAGAAAATAGAAGAAATTAAGTAGATACACCAGTTTGTTAATCACATGTATAGGGAGCATCCAATGCTACCCTCGCCCACCTACTCCCACATTCTATTACCTCCTTCAAGTTTCCCTTTTTCTTTTTACTTTTCTATGTGATTTTTCTTTTTTTCTTTGGCACAAATGTCGAAAAAATGCATTTTTAATGAACCAACAATAAATGACATAACAAAATACAATACTTTTTTTTTTTGGTTGGTAAAATACAATACTTTACAATCCATCTTATGAGGATATAATTGATTAGACGTAACATATGCATATTTAGATTTGCTTTTTGATAGCTCACGCCCATCATAAAAATAGATATGGTTTGATATTCAAAATCCAGCGAATACTCTAGAATTGAAATTTGTCCATACAAAACCTCCTTTCCGACGGGACAAGCAATAAAAGGGTTCAAGGTAATCGTATGGAGGAAATGAATGAATAGAGATAAATGCAAGGGGAGGGAGATATTGCAAATGAAAACATTATGGTCAATAGTGGTCAGTAGATAGAGAAAAACATTTATACGATATTCATGCACTTTTAATCTTAACATGAAATTAACATATATGTTTCATAGTAAATATATTGATATCAAAACCATAGTCATTGATCCTAAAATTTTGTTTTTGTCATGTGGTTTGTCAAGTTTGTTTCGTTGTTTTTGCCTATGGAAGTAAATTTTTTTATCCCCTTTATTACCAAAGGCGACAACATAAGATTATTTTGCTTGAAGGCAACAAATTTTTGTTGCAATAGATTTGATAAACGCAACATTACCATGACTAGCTAATGACGATAAAAATTTGTTGCGCTCGTCAAATTTACGCAGACAAAAATTTTGTCACTTTTGGTAAAAGAAAAAGGTACTAAAGGCAATGAAAAATTTGTCACCTTTGGTAGATTTTTTGTGGCGTTAGATTTACTTTTCGAACTCTGCATGAAGATGGATATTTTGATTTTCGTCGCCTCAGACTTTGTTTCTAATCAGAATTTGACTTTAATTATTTTTCATTATTTGGATATATGCTGATTGGCTTATGACATTAAAAAAAAAATCCCTATTTCACTATATCAAATAAGAACAAACTCGACAAACAATTTTGTTACATTATATATTAATAATTAACAACATAATTACAAGGTAAAAAAAATTAATTTTGTAAGTATTTAGATCCAGGAAAAGTGCTCTCGACGAACGACAACATAATCACAAAGTAAAAATATCGAATATTGCGAGCAATTAATTAAATTTAGCAACGTCGATCCCACTTCAATGAAGACGCTTGGCTACTTCAAAAGACATAAGTTTAAATTGTAAGATCTTTGTATTGTTTCTTAAATACCCCAGATCCAATCGTCGGCGCATCCCCCAGATCTCATCGTGGCTACTGCCGCAAGACAAGATCTATGGTTGCCGCAGCCCCAATCAGATCGGAGGGACCTAGTCGCGCCATGACCCTCTGATTTGGTCTCGGCCCTTGCCATTGTGAGAGGAAAGAGAGGACCTAGAGTGTGAAAGTTCGTCAAGAGAACACTATAGATCTTTGTCTGCTATCTTTTTACTTGCTCGTTATCATCTATAATTTACTGATGGTACCACGCTTAATTGCTATTATTTGCAGTAGCTGATTTCACTAGTGATTTTCAAAGCAAGTTACGATTAACAAGTGTTACTCCTATCAACCGATAGATCACACTATCAGGACACACTAATTCCTTTTATGCTTGTACACTTGACTTTATCATGATTACAACTCAGTAGCACATAATAGAGATATTATTAGCAATACATAGCAAGTGTTAACAAAATCATAGCAAAGTATAACATCTAAAGAACTAGACTAATTTTGCTCGTTTTCACCCAACTCCACTAGTTCTCTTAGATTTAATTTATAGCCATCCAACCTCAAACGATTGTTTCCAACTCAAACCCTTAAGCAGCTGTCGGTTCTACCATTTTTAGCAGCAGAATGTCTTTAAACGGTCAAAATAATCAAAATGTCTCTTTGATAGTAACAGTTTCCCAAAATAGTGTCAAACCTACTTTTATTAGAGTCCGTCTCTTGCTTAAGATTGCCAGAACTAATCCCGGTCAATTCTAGTACTCCTTTTGCAAATACCAAGCGTTGTTAACGGCTAGTTTTGTAGTGATCAACATTCTAGGATTTGATATCAACACGATCGTCCATAATCAAGGTGTGCTTATTATCATCAGTCTCTTAGACTGTATTTGGTAGATCAAATAAAACTTTAGATAGGATAAATTTTATCTTATTTGGTGTTTCGAGCGACTTGAAATTTGGAGTTATCCGGATATAGTCCGGATAAAAAAATTCCCCTCTAGGGGGTGGGATAGACCCACATAGGATATGGAGCGAAGGAAAAATAAAAATGAAAATAAAGAGCCAAAGTAGAAGCAAACGAGCATGGAACTCCACCATCCTTTGCGATCTTGCCCGTTGGACCCATCGGACCATTGTCTGCCTGTCGGTGACAGATCCTTTGCTCGCCATCGAGGATGCTCACCTAGATCCGCCGCCCAGAGACAAAGAATACCCGTGTTCGTAGTGGTCCATTTTAAAATCTTCTTCGACCTTTTTCCAATAAGGCTTCGTAGTGATCGAGTAGTGTGGAGGGGTCAAAGAACCCATCGGCACTCTCAATTGTTGTGCGTGGACATCAATGAATTTGGTGTCACCGTTGGGATACTATGTGAGAAAGAAATAGAGATGGGGAAGAGAAGCTCTGCTAGGGGTGTTGTGTTTTCTGGTAGAGACTCTTCGAGAAAGAATCATGAACAGAGTTACTTGGGGGACGTGTTAGCAATGAATATAAAGACATAAGGTTTTAAAGCGAATTCCTCTTCTTTTCCAAAATTTTCAGATGGATTGGGAGATGAAGACAAGTAATGGCCAGTGAGAGAAGCGGATAGAAGCCAAATGAAGAGAGCTTAGGACTCAAGGGTGAGGGCGGTGAGGTTAGGCGGTGATGGTTGTGACTGTGAGGTTAGGTAGTGACAAGCATTGGGTGGCCATCTTGTCCCCAATCATGGGACATGAGAGAATGGACACTTGTTTGAGGGTGTCCATATCCATCTTATATCTGTGCATCTACCAAATCTACCAACATAGCTTAGAATTTTCTACAATCTGACGAATACTTAGAAGATTTTAATTTGACTTTATCCTATCATATCCCAATTCAAAAACAGACGACTAAGCCTTAGTGTTGTCCATGGTCAAATGACATGGAATGACTTGCAATCAATCATCCATTGGTCCTTATGATTATGTTAGATTCCAAAGACTTCTAGTTGATAAAAGATTGATACTATACTTCCAAGTCTTCATGAAATCGTCATTATATTAGACTTGTTCTATGCTTGTCGATATCTTCATCAATCTTTACTAAACTCACATGAGTCATAGTTTCATCACAGTCTTCCACCTCATCCAATATCGGCACCTGATCCTAATAACAATCTGCTGCTCCCAATAACAATTAGATCTTCTATCTTTCGGTCATTCCAAGCATATTGGCAGTTATGACTTCCAAGTTGTTCACCTTCGTAGTCCTTCAAAACTTTACCTAACATCCTCGTTCTAGACTTGTTCACCATTACTAAGTCCATCCAACCATTAACCAGATCTTGGTATCTCCAAGTCATCATAAACACCCCTATTTTTCTCGACTTGTTCGCTTTCAATCAAAGTCCTTCCAAATGTTCATCTTATCTCAAGACACTTCTAGTTTGTACACATCTCGACACCCAATATGTTGTTCACACTTTATATCAATAGCAATGCATCGATATTGATAGAGCACTCTTAATAGTGGTGGAACACTCCTCATAATAGAATTACTTGATTAGCACGCCATTTGTGTATTGGCTTGTGCATATGTCACCTAGTATTGCTCAACGAATACACACATTAGTAATATTTGATTATTTTGTTATTTTCAAAACAACATAGGCAATTTTTCAAACATTTTGGTTGCCTTAAGTTTTTTGTTTCATTTTTTAAAATCTTTTAACTAAAAAAAATCCATTCTAACAAATTGGTATATCTTATTTATTAAGCAAATTCAATGACCATTTCAATACCAAATATTTGCAAAAAAAGAAAAAAAAATGATAAACACTCTCATGTATAAATAAAAAATGAATTATGACCATACATAACTATAGATGGATAAATCGCACTTTACGATAATGAAGATGATTGTTGATAATCAATTAATATCTTACCTTTGAAAATTTAATTCAAAATAATTGTCTAAAATCTAATACATCACTCATCTTTCCTTACGATAATTATAATAACATTAAAAGGGTCAAAATGCTTACATACTAGCAAATATATGCAGCGTTGCTTGTATGCAAGAATTTGAAAGTTTTAAAAAGTAAGGACATAATCTGCAAGTAGTAAACATGACGTAACCATTTTGCTACCTTTCTCGCCATGTTTCATTACATTTTAGCTTTTGCTTCTAATTTTGTTTTATTATTTACTATTACATACAATAATTTTTTAGAAATTCTTATAATGTTCCAGTCATTAAAAACAATTTGAAATGCCTTTTATATGCTTTTGCATAATAAGCGAAATTACCTTATTATGTTTGAATCATTAATCAACGAGAAAATTGTTGGTAAAATACACAATACAAATTAAGTGATTAACAACTTTTTAGAGAGAAAAAAAATGATTGGGATTTCTTGGGAAACAGCAGGTCCTACAATCAGCCCAACATAATTCAAATACATAAAATTGGCATGAATTCGATATTAAAGATCTCAACTTTTTTGCGCTTTTAATTGACAATTTGAATAATTAGAAAGATCATATTCTAACTTTACTTATCTATCCATATAATTAATTAAATTTTCGGTAATAATTATAATGCAGTATCTCTAACTATATTACAAACTTTTCTTTTGACGTCAATTATACTAAAAATATTTATATTTCAGTTACTTGATATATACCATGCGTTTGTGGTATGACTTACCAAATACGAATTAAAAATTCAATTGCTGCTGCAACCTATGTTAGCATTGCCATGTTTCTCTATATTTAATGACAAACACAATTAATTTACTTACCATAACAAAGTTAATTAATTTATTAATAAGAAAATTGAAACATGATAGCTAACTTATTAGCTTGCATAAAGAAATGCTTGAAACTCATATTCGACTTGCAAGTTTAGTGCAAAGAATTCTTGACTGTAAGGAGCACCAGAAGCCTCTGCCCTTCTGTCCCTTAAATAGATAGAGAGGGAGGACAGAGCTTTCCATGTTGTCGAATTGAATAGTTTGTCACTTCAAATTTCAGTCAATGACGAATTTTGAAAATTTGTTGCCATTGAGTCAACCAGAGGCGGCCAAATACTAAGTTTAATGCTTCAGATTGTACCCGTAGGCGACCAAATAGTAAATTTATGCCTTGGACCATATCCACAGGCGATAAAAAAAAAAAAAAAAATTGTTTTGGTTGCTTTAGGTCTACCCCAAGGCTACGGATTTTTGTTTTTATCACCGCACTTTCAACAATTTTCCCTCGTCAATGGTGACAAAGTTTCATTTATGTCCCTAATGCCTAAACCTAAGACAAAAAAAAAAAAAAAAATATGCTTTTGTCACTTTACATCTGACCTAGGGTGATGAAACCATGATTTTGTCGCATTAGGTCTCACCTAAGGTGACGAGGCTTAGGTTGTGAATTCACCTGGTCCAACAACAGAGAGGGTTCAGATTTGGTAAAGGAGAAGTTAGATCATGCTTTCTGCTCTCTAGACTGGAGTTTATCTTATCCTTCTACCGAAGTTTTTGCCCTTCCTGCGATAGGATTAGATCACTGTCCTCTTATGCTGCATACTCACTATCAATCTGCAAAATCAAAAAAGACATTCCATTATGAAGCTTTCGGAGCAATCATTTCGAATGTAATGAAGTTGTCAAATCGGCATGGAACAAGTAACTCCACCTCCTTAGTTTCCAAATTAAAGACTGTTTCCCACCAACTTGGAAGATGGAGCAGATCCCGTTTTAGCAATGCCAATCAACATATATGTCAGTTAAAGCAACAGCTCCAAATCATCAATAATAGCAATTCATATCAGGTGGGAGACAAGGAGTTAGCGGCTTCTATAAGGAAAGAAATACAAAGTTATGGAATCGGGAGGAACAGTTTTGGGCAATGCGCTCACGCCTAAACTGGTTAACATGGGGAGATAAAAATTCCAGTTTCTTCCATGCATGTACAGTGCAAAGAAGGCAAAGAAATCGTATATGTATGTTAATGGATGAAAACCAGAATTGGATCCAAGAACCACAGCAACTAAAAGATATCACAATGGGGTTTTTTCTTCAGTTATACAAGTCAGCAGGGCCTAGAGACTTTACTCCATTTCTAAGTCAGTGTCCTCCTATAGTCACACCACAAATTAATGCTCACTTACTATGCCAGGTGACGAGGAGGAGGTTTATCAAGCCACATTCCAGCTGGGTGCTTCCAAGGCTCCCGGCCCCGATGGTCTTAATGGCCTGTTTTATCGACATCACTAGAACATTATCAAAACAACTATTGTCAAAACAGTGCAAGAATTCTTCCAATCAAGTTCAATGCATCCTCATTTAAATCAAACAATTCGACTTTGGTACCAAAAGTAAAGCATCCAGAAAGCATATCTCAAGATCGTCCAATTAGCCTATGTAACTTCGGATACAAGATTATATCTAAAGTCATGGCTAATAGACTCAGATCATGCTTACCTAGATTGATCAATTCAGAACAGGCAGCCTTTGTGAGAGGCAGACAAATTCAAGACAATATCATGATTGTCCAGGGGAAGTTCTTCACCGAGTTTAAGGTTCGATCTAGATCAAAACGATTCAATCTTATTCTAAAAACGATATGCAAAAAGTCTATGACGGGGTTGAATGGGACTTTCTTGCGGCTTATTTACAACAATTGGGTTTCGCACATCATCGGGTTTCTATGGTCATGACTGTATTACTACAACTACTTTCGATCCGATTCAATGGAGAACAACTCCCATATTTCAAACCAACTCGAGGAATTCGGCAAGGTGATCCATTATCCCCTTACATATTCATACTAATTGCTAATGCATAATCTACTGTTATCAATCAAGCGGTAAGCATAGGCCACTTGGGGATTCAATTCAACCAATCATGCCCTCAATTATCTCATTTAATGTTTGCCGATGATTCAGTCTTCTTTCTTAAAGCAACAAAGTAATGGAATGCCGTAATCTTATGAATATTCTAAACCAAAGTATTGCTATGCTGCGGTCAGCTTATCAATAGAAACAAATCTGGCATTTTTTTCAGCAAGAATTGCCCTACAACTCTACAGCATAATTTAGCCGAGAAATGCGCATACCGTGATCAGCAAATATGGCAAATATCTGGGCATTCCTTCGGATTGGGGCAGTTCTAAACATGAGATGTTCTCCTGGATCCTGGCCAAAACTAATGCCAAGTTATCAGGGTGGAAGGAAAAACTTTTATCTAAAGGGGGAAAAGAAATTTTATTAAAAGCTGTTATTCAGGCGTTACCTCAGTACGCCATGTCCATCTTCAAGCTCCCCCTGTCACTCTGCAGATTGATTGAAAGGAAGATGTCAGCATTTTGGTGGAGCAAAAATAATAATGATGCTGGTATTCATTGGACAGCATGGACAGATCTAAAGCACTCTAAAGCAAAGGGTGGTATGGGTTTTCGTGATCGATATTATTCAATCTAGCAATGCTCGGGAGGCAAGCATGGAGATTATTCCAGCAGCCTTCTCGCTATTTGGAGCCAGCTTTTCAAAGGTCTATATTTTAAACAATCCTCTTTTCAAAATGCTACATTAGGATATAGACCCTCTTGGGGATGGCGAGTATTTTAAAAGGCCGCGATGCAATTCTTCCTAAACTCGGGTGGTTAGTGGGGATGGTTCACAAATCAATATTCGAGCAGATAATTGGCTATCTACAGGCAAAATAGGAGGACAACCATTTGAGGGTGAACCACTACTTGTTGCGGACATTCTCAACTCAGACAATTCAACATGGAAACAGGATCTCATTTCAAATTTTTTCAATGCCCAGGTTTGTCAATCAATTTTCAGTACACCTATAAATTCCTCTATGGGGTCAGATCAAATAGTGTGGACGGAAACTACATCAGGGGATTTCTCAGTTAAGAGTTGTTACCACTATTTATCTTCAAACCTTAGTCGCCCTCACACCTCGGCTTCATCCTCCTACCAAAACCCCGCTCATCTCTCGGGAAAAAGATATGGCATATGATAGCAGCCCCAAAGATTAAAGTGTTTATGTGGTTAGCATGTAAAAATTCTCTCGCGACCAGAGCTAACTTATTTCTCAGACACATTGCCCCAAACCCAAACTGTAGTCTATGCAATCAGAACAATCCCGAAACCCTAGAACATCTCTTTTTCTATTGTCCTTGGACGAGAGGAATTTGGAATCATCAAAAGATTAAAATCCCTATCTCACTTACCTCTCGTCCGACGCCCTGGAGGAATGGGTAGCTTCCGTGAGCTGCTCTATCTCGGATCTCACCAAGTTTTGAAGAGATTGCCTATCTCGATGTGGGAAACTTGGCGTCAGCGAAACGATGCCATCTTCCGAACAGAAGACCCTTGATCCTACTCGCATCGTGGAAAATGCTCTCATCAACAGCCGCATATTCAAGTCCCTGCAACCCTGTCAAACTCGAGGAAAAGATGATAGAGTCAGTGTGGAACGTCAATGGAAACCTCCGACTCAGGGCACTATCAAATGTAATGTTGATGGATCTTTCATTCGGGCGAACAGACGGCACGATCGCCGTATTTACGTAAATCATGAAGGACATCTTACCGATATGTTTACGGCCACGCAGTCCCAGCCCTTTCGGCTTTTCGGCGGAAATATTTGCCCTTATTCGAGCTCTCCAACATTTGATCAATCGGGCTTTCATCGTCGGCGAGTTCAAATTGAATCGGACCGCCTCCAATCGGTGGAGATCCTTCGGAATCGTCACCGCAACCCGGGAACGAGAGGCACCTCTTCCATGCCCTTCATGATCTTCTTTCGAGTTGCCCTAATTTTTCAATTCGATTCGCTTGTAGAGATGCCAACCTAGCGGCCGATCGGGCCGCTAAAGCTCACAGATCTATTGGCCCATCTAGACATCGGCTTATATTTCCCCCTCCCCTTTTGTCGATATCATTCTCTCGGATGCTATATTAGCGGGATGTAAATCGTTTCCTATCTAATATATATTTCAGTTTCCGACCAAAAAAAAAAAAAAGGTGACGAGGCTTCATGTTTATCTTTGCAGGTTCAAAATTGTTCCAAGTTTGATTGAATCAATGGTGATAAAAAAATTGTAAGTTTTAGGGTGTTTTTCTTGTAGTGAAAACGCCTAAAACCTTTCAAAATATTGACTATATTTGATATGCAAAATTAGACATAATTTTTTAAAGTTTTGCAAAAAAAATTTTATGTTCAAATATTGGAGTCAAAGTTATAAATAGAGTAAGAAGAGAAAAAAAGAAAAGTTGCCTCGGTGGGTTTAATTTGAAAGATGAAAAGTAAATTGATAAATTCGGCATGTGGTCAAAAAGACCTTTATTATATAAGATTTATTTATTATTTAGTATAACTTCTTCGTAGTGTCTCTAACTTTTGCAAATTGTTTGACAAATATATGACAATTGCAACACTCTAATGGCCGCAATGCCTCGCAGATGTGTTGCTATACGTGCAAGCTATTAGCCCAATTACAACATCGCATAATCATGTCACAACAGACTATGAGAGTCGGAGACTATCACTAGTTAAGGAAGTTTTTCTTATGCAAGAAAAAAATATTTTGTCTCGTTTACACCTACAGCATTTAGCGAAATAGAGATATTTAGAACTTTTATTGGTTCAATGATCAGTTCAATTAATTTGATTAACCATTTTAGCGGTTTATCCAATGGACAGGACCTTTTCTCCACGTCCACGAGTAAGCTTGGTTCCACTTGAAATTAATTTAAAACCAAACTGAATGTCAGGCTTTGGAACGATAACGAATCGAATTGGTTTATTTATTTCAATTCAAAACTAAGACAAGTTGAAAATTTGATTAATTATCTAATTGATCATTTTTTTATTATGTACTTAAATGGAGACGTATGTAACTAAGTATTTAATACTCATGTGTTGAAAATAAATAGAAAAAAAAGTTAGAAATTGATGGTATCTTATAAAAACACTTAACTGCCTTAGTATAATATTCTAGGAGAAGGTAATTTACATGACGGATACACCACTTGGTAGTCATTGTCAGGTGACTAATTAACCAACAGGAAGTGAGATGTGTACTAAGTATGATGAGATTCCTAGCGCGTAAATAACAGTAATTAGTTAGTTAAATCACGTTATCATCATCCCATGGTGTATCATCATATAAACTACTTTCTCATCCAAACTCAACAGTTTTACTTTACATTTAACTCAACCGCTTGGAACGGAATTATATATGCTTACTTTAAGGGTGCATTTATCTAGCAGAAAACAAACAATTGTAGAATATTGTTCTAAAAATAATTACTTGTATTATTTACAGAAATGAATGAACAGAAAATGATTTCATCGTCTGCACAAAATATTGAGATATAAATTATTATTGATAATAAATATATTGTTCATTTATTAATTATTTCAAATAATATAAGTAATTATTTTAATAAAATATCTTCAAATTATTTATTTTTTTCGCTGAAATAAATGAAGTATAAGCTATATTTGAAGATCTTATCCTCGTAAAGACCGATTTTTCCCTCCCTCGTTACTTTCCTTTTCTCTTGCTTTTTATCGTCCAATCACAATGTCAGCAGTTCCGCTTGGTCGGCTTTGATAATAGTGGGCGTTGAAGAGTGGCTTGAGGCGGTTCATGTCAGTTCACCCTCTATTATTGGCTTCGGTTTTAGCTTTATGTAAAGATGGATTGTTTCGTTTGGAGTTTTATCTGGGGAGTATTTGTACATTAACCGTCCAGCTGGAGAGATGACTTCAGTTATGGCACTGCACTTTTTTATTCATACAGAAAATAATTGTACGTCACTCGTCAGCATATAACTTTATCCTTCATATCTATTCCATGCTCTGCCTCTTCCTTCTTACTGTAGAAAGCCACTACACAGAAACGTAGCCCAACTTTAGAAGAACTTTGATAATAAATTTTTTGGTGTATTTTTATAATTCTGTTTTTTTATTATTATATTCTGTTTGCTGGATTGTATTATTTATTTGGCAAAAAGCTTGCTCAAATTTGGTTCCTTCCCTCTCCCCAACCCCTCCTCCACCATACTAATTGGAGAATATAATTTATGTAAGTTGATGTTATTAACATCATGGAAACATGGTCTAGCTGTTCGTATGAACTTTTGATGAGATAAATAAACCAAATAAATTACTTCAAACCCCAAGCTAACAAACATCTTTCGACATGACTGGTTTACACAACACACATGCATTACATGGTTACTAGAACAATAATTTTAAATTATATGTATATGATGCAATTAAGCCCTAAAACTTTTAACCGATTCGATCAACTCTAAACCTTGTGAAAAAGTATAATTGAGTCATAAATCTTCCAATTGGTAAATTAAGTCCCAATCGTTCATTGAAATGGGCAATTACGTTCTAAAACCTAGGTTTAAGGATGTCATATAAGCAATTTTTGAGTGACATGCACACAATTTAGGTGATGTTCATTGAAATGACTTAATCAAACCAATTGAAAGGTTTAAGTCTAATGCCCCAAAACGTCACTCTTTAATATGTGCTCTTTTAGTTCTTCCCTTTTAATCATGCAAACGGAAGCCAAGTTAAAACACGAGTAACATATAACATATCCTTTCATTTCGTATTCACATATATGGTTCATTAGATTCTTACTATTCACACCATTCCTTCCATACACCAACAAACTATTAACAAATGCTTGCGAGGGGCCAAAAAGTGCCTATTCTCCTCCACCCGGCAACTTTGTTCTGTGCAAAGGAAGATATGTCTATATAAGGAAAAAATAAAACTCCATAACCCACGGCAACTCGCCTATCTACTCGTCATTGTCATTGTCATCTCCAAATCGAAGGGGTCCAAGGAGATCTCCTTCAAAGTTAAGGAACCATACACAAACCGGATAGGGATCCACTCTGGATGCCCTATATTTATCCAAATTGTAGCTTCATATCATGTGAACGTCATGGTGGACTCAGGGAGGATCACGTCCTCGAGAAAGCCTTCAAAGTAGATAAGCGTCAACGTCCATGCTTAATATCTGCAAAGTAGGGGGATAAGTAGAAGCCCAACAAGAGAAATAACTACGTTCTACACTTGACGATCTGTCCAAGACAAAGCAAATATAGTATATACAAATACAAACTTGGCGCATGTAGACCAAATTAGAAAATATAAGACCATATGTACAAGAATCCAAGCATGCATCACGAACATAAAATCACACAACCACACACGAACTCATGCGCCTTATTTCTTAGGTTTTCATGTGATCTTTTTCCTCCCCCGACTCATGGATCTATATTGATTTCTCTATCCAATCCGTGTGGGTCACTTCCGGTTTGCTGTCCAAACTTCCATGGTTTGTTGTCCATGGGCATTTCACTTGAGGCATCTTGATTCGTTGTTTGAGGCATCCAAGAATCGCTATCTTTGGGCATCTCGACTCCTCCGAGGCATCATTAGTTTGTTGTCCGATGGTTTTTTCTTAACATCAATTCACTTCACATAATCTATGCAATTATCTTGAATTATATCACACTAACGAGCCCACCTCAGCATGCATTTGTCAAACCATAAGCTAGAAAATTGCATCACCACACAATATCACATATTTGAGCATGCCTTGTACATTGTACCACACGAACACCCCACGGTTTACTCCAAATCAACACGCATTGGGAACCCCTAAAATCTAATACCGTCTCACAGCACGACACTTCTAGGTTCAACCACATGGTCATGCACATCCCGATAATTTATGCATTATGTTACATAGACAAACTCACCATAAGCCAAGCACTAAAATTCACCAAACACAGCACGACATCCATGGTTTCTAAGACAAACCCAAACATAGCACAACTTCTACAATCTTTAGGACAAGCTATGAGCCTTGAGACCGTTCCTTGCCTAGCTCTAGCTCCAATGAACTGAAAGACATCAAATAAGGACTTAGTTTCACATGCATGAACAATTCTTAACATAGTTTCAACAACTAAGAATCTAGAGAGTTGCCATGCCTGGACTATACTAATTCTCTAAGAAGCAAGAAGATCAAATAGCATTGAACTTAACAATTTCACTTACTTGCTAGCTTGATTTAGATAACCAAACTTCAACCTACTTGAGTGCTTGATCTTTGAGAGTTCTTGGTGAAGAAAATTGAGAGAAAAATGAAGTGTAATGGTGAAGGGGAGGTTCGGCCAAGAGGAGAAAGAGAGAGTGATGTTCAAGCCTTTAAGCTCTATCTTGCATGTTGCTTGCCAATAGTGATAACTCAAGAACACTCGGTTCGATTTTGCACATGGCTTACCACTAGTGAAAACCTTAAAGACATTTAGCTTGCATATTTAGGCACTTGTCTTTCATTAGAAGTCTAAGGTGTCAAGATTAGTGAACAAATGTCCCTTTTTATGCATAAATTGCATTCTAATTCTCGAATTTAGAATAATTGAATTACCGATAGTGGCCCTAGATTTTTGGCCATAGAAGGGGGATTATGTGTCTTGTTCTAAAGACCACATATGTGAACATTTCCTTAATGTCGCATTGTTAGAATTAACATGCACTATGTATTTCTTGATTTTTTTGAAGTCACAATATCATTGGCGACAATACCAGGTTTGATCTCAATATGTGACCTACTATCACTATCACCATTTAGTAACTAGCTTCACTTGTCTCCAACTGTGTTCTTTTCGATATTGATTCACAAACTCATTTCGTTTGCTTGTACCTTGAGCATAAACTATTTTATTCAAGCTTTGTACTTAATAATATCGAGCTTCACAGCCTAATTATAATTATTGGATAAGTAAAACTCAGGATGCCACATTAAGTCATGATTGCATTGCATACCCGAGATTTATAATTTCACGTACAATTTTCCTACAATGTTCCCGTCTATGGGGACTTCTGTTAATGAGCTCAAATCGTGATGGCTATCGGCCCTTCACCTTTGGTGCTATCATAGTAGCCTACTCTACACACAAACCCAATGCCATTGGTATCTTGACCTAAGGGTTGGGTTACAATTACAAAAGGACCATTCTAATGCAATACTTCCCAAATTATCAGCGCCATGTGTCACTCTTCCAACTCCACAATTTATATATCTCAACAACCAACAAGAGGCATCCTACCAGTGTTACAATATTCGACCCAAATAGTGTAATGCATAATAAAAATCGATTTTTATGGCAAAAAGGGGATTACGACAGATTGAAAATGGATAGTGGGTTTTTACTTCGCGGGAAAATGAGTTATAAATTTATTGGTCTGAAAAATCCATTTCAGCATAATAATGACAATTTCTAGATTTACGATGTAATTTTGACGACATAACAACTTAAAAAACGTACATCTTTTACTATAACGATAGGATTCTGGATCTAAGAAATCAAGAATCGTAGATGTGCATTTCCACATTAATTGGAGAGGGAGAAAGAGAGAGACCTTTATCCTATTGGTCCTTGAGAAATCTACGTGAAAGACAGCAAAAGTGAGAAAATCGAAGTTGAGAAATGAAAATAAGATAGTATGGGCAAGGAGAGAAATTACCATTAGTGCAACACAAAAATGTTACAAGGGAAAATTGTTTGAAAAGTATCAAATATATTATATTTTTATCAATTCAATTTTAAAATCTTTCAATTTTGTTAATTAAATCATAAACATTATGATAATTTAGAAATTGAATCCATTTGACCAATATTGACTAGAAATTTCTAATGTGAACTTTGGTTGTTTTATGTGACATAGCCGGTGCTGACATAAAAAATTTTTAAAAAATATTTTTTCTATTTTTTCTATTTCTTCTTTCCTTTTATTTACTTTGTTTTGTTTTTGGATTAGCAAGGATTGCGACGCCCTTGTCAGCCATAGTGAGGGTGTCACAACCTTCGTTGTGGTCGTTTAGGGCCTAGGTGAGGGCTATGATGCCCTTGCTGGTCAAATATAAAGTGCACACAAGCCCTCACCTAGATTTGGTGAGGGCCGCTATGCCTTGCTCGATGTGAACCAAGCAAGGGCAAATTTTAGACCAAAAAAAAAAAAAAAAAAAAAAAAAAAAACCTTAATCCAAATTAGAAAAAAAATAAGAAAAGGAAAGAAAAGGAAAGAAAATCATAAAAAAATTAAAAAAATTGGTAAAATATCATTAAAAAGTCCATATCAACAGTGCCATGCCATGTAAACTGTCAATATTCACGTCAATAATTTTCAACCAAAATTAGCCGAATATATTTAATTGGTAAAATATGAAAATGTTTAGGATTCAATGGGAAAAATTTAAGGAATTAGAACTGAATTAGTAAAAAAAATAAATAAATTTAATATTGTTTAGACTTTTCTTGATTTAACAGGTGGGGCTGTGTAGGGCATTCGCCCCACCGGACTAGGGCGCTCGTGCCTCACTATGAGGTGCAGGCGCGCACACGAGGGTGAGGGGTGCGCCCTTGTACTTCACAGGGCACTTCCTCTCAAGGCACGAGGTGAGCCCTCTTAGGGTGCAAGGCGTTTCCTTTTCAGGTGCCATTCACGTTCCTTTAGGGGGCAAGGCATCTCCCTCACCACTTCCTTTTAGGGCGAAAGGCCTAAGATAGGGACAAGCACTCTGCCCCTTCGAGGATGGAGCGACATACATTTTGAGATTTTAAGAGAATGTTACAAGAATACAAGCAGCTATCATGACGATATGTGTTAAAGTGGAAGTGCAATGATGTATAACTTTTGTCATGGTTAGGGGCATTTCCTTTTAGGGTGCAAAGTGCTTTCTCTTCAAGGTAAAATATGATTCCTCCCAAAAGTTAAAGGGTGCTTCCTTTTAGGTTAATGGTTGTTCCTCTCAGGCAAAAGAGCACACCTTTTACCGTAGAAATTGTGCATTCTAAGCGTCAATTACTGTTTAAAAATCATAGTTAGGGCCTTACAGTTCCGATTGACTACTTTAATTTTTTTTTTTTGGTGAAAGGACTACTTTAATTTTGATTGGTAGTTAACCTGAAATTTGAAGGAATTAAAATTTGATCTTGACTTTGACTTTAGGGAATCAAAATTTGAGGCGACAACAATGAATATTGTCTCCGCACGTAGTTGAATTTTGCATACCTCATGTTATTCATGTCTCGTCTGTTCTAATTTCAATGTTGCCATGTCCTATTTGTATTCTAAATTGCCATGCCATGTCATTTTATATGCCTCGTTATGTGTCTAAGTTTGTCATGTCATTTTGCATTGGTATTGCTATGCCATGTCATGTTTCAACTATTATTTTTCCATGTTTGCTGATAAATTGCCAGGCTATTTCATTTCTACGTCACATTTCAATTACAAGTTCGTAATGTCATATTTCATATAGAAGGCATGTCATGTCACTTTCCATGCTACATTACAATTCCCATTTTGCCACGTTATGTTTCCATTTGAATTCTCATCTCATGTCATCTTCCATATCACATTTCACTTCCAAATTTGGCAAATCATGTTACATTAGAATTGTCATGATACATCATCTTCTATGTACGATTTTGCCATGTCATATTGCATCCAAGTTGCATGTGATGTTATTTTTTGTGTCCAATTTAATTTTGATTTTGCCATGCCATATTGGATCAAAATTGCATGGCATGTCATTTTCCATGTCATGTTTCTATTATGACATGTTGCATTTGAATTACATGTGATGTCATTCTCCATGTCACAATTTAATTTTGATTTCGCCATGTCACCTTCCATTTGAATTGCACGTCATGCCATTTCTCATGCTACGTTCTATTTGTGTTTTCACATGTAGCTTGAGTTGACTCGTCATGACGCATCCTCCAAATGTTATCTGAATTGATATTATGTTTCACTATCATTCACTCTCATACATTAATGGAGACGCCTCAACACTAGAAGACAGTGTCGTCAAACTTGTACCTTCACAATATAAGCGTTGAGGTGTCGTCAAACGAATGATTTAGAACTTAATAAAAAGAGGGTTAAGGTACTGAATGAGCATCTTGGCATGCTCCATTCCATGTGTAATGAACCCCCAAACTGATGATCGTTATGTTTTATATACCTGTTTCTTGACACATGTACTTAGGAAGAGTGACTTTCCCAACGCTAGTATCCAATCAATCTAGGATTTTCAAAATGGATTGATGGACACTTTAGTCCGGTTTAAGTTTTTCGATCATATTTAATATCATAGATAAGTTGAACCTAAGATTTGGTTAGGACCTAGGAACTAAGACGATAGTAAATGGCGATGCCCAGTTTGCCAATTTCACAATAGCTATATGCAATTAACATCTCATTGTGGACTTCCCTCCTCCTGGTGTGGTTTGTAGAGCTAGGGGCCTTTGGCTTGAAGGGCTAAAACTCTTAGGAGACATGCACCACAGTTAACAAATGAAACTAGATAGGTCGGTCAAAATGATTAATTTGATATTATGGATCTTCTTAAATTGTATGATTGTGTTCTACATGGATCATCTAATCATTCTCTAATAACATTTGGAGTTGTCACTAATCTGTTTGGATAAATCCTACACTTAATATCTAAGCAATATGAGAAGTTTACCACCTAAGCTTAACTGGTGTTTTACTGTAAAATATGAGCTTTACCGAAAAAATAAAAAATAAAAAATAAAAAATAAAAAGAGGAAAAGGTTTGAAAAGTCAACAAAAGAGGCAGGAGGAGAATAGTAGAACCTTCGGCCCTTTAAGAGAAGAGAGAGGGAGAGCATGAGCATAAACGAAACAGGGAAAAGAAAGGAATAGGAGAGAAGAGAGAAAGAACAGAAAGGGAAAAAGGAAAAAATTTGCCGTGCTTGCGATTCGGACACCTAATCAAGGCGACTCAACTTTGTTGCAATTATGGTTCGAAATTCGGATTTCTTGGATATTTGTGCGGTGAAATCCAATTTTTGAGTCTATGAGCTACGTATTTTCATAGAAATGATAATTTAGGCTGTTGTGAAGCTTTAATATTTTACGGATCATGATTTGAGCTTATGGTTTGTCCAAAACAGAATTTTCAAGTTGGGGGCATGTTCTAGAACTGTAGCGAACAATAAGTTTGTGTCTGATTTTTAGCCATTTTTGGAGATGTTTTGGGGCGGCTGAGTTAGGGTTGTTGTAGTACATCAAGAGGGCTTTCTAAGGATTATAAGATGGCTTGAAACAGAATTTTGTGGAGGAAGTTATATTGCAATGAAGTTTAACGCACATGCCTCGCCTAGTGGACAACAATAGGTTACTGCTAGATGGGGGCTTTTCGTGGCGTGTAGGTATTGTTTTATCGAAAAATAAGTCTAGTGTAGTCTAGTCATTCATTAGAATATTGTTTTACTTAGTCTTTTAATATTATTTTTTAATTATTTGTTAGGAATTCGAATGCATTGACTTGAGTTACCATCATAATTGATTTTTGGCTTTTCCTAGATGAGTGACATTATTTCTTCTTTGTATTTTAAACTCATATTTTAAAAATATTGTGGATTATACATGCTATTAAATGATAAATAACATATTTTGTCGCATAAAACGGGATTGAGTTATTACTGCCATTTTGTTATTTGAAAGAGGGAGTTATATTTTTGAATTTGGTTTGAATGGCTGTTTGAAAATGTTTTGTGAAACTCTTTATGAAAGAATCTTAAAATGTTTGTGGTTCTTGAAGAATGTTTTGATATTTATATATCAAATGCTTGAGTTGTAATATGACTTTCATTTTGATGTTGGATTATTAGATATTATGATTGATGGTTGATACTCAATTTCTTTATGAACCCTAAGGGGTGTGTGGGCATTTGCATACTAGTTTAAATTATCATTGTAGGTCGAGCCACTAGCTAATAATAAGTAGAGACCTTGTCAAGGGGGAATTTTGGTCGCTTGTCACAAGCATTACGTGTGACCATGGCTAGACATTTGAGCATGAGTTGGTTAATAGAGTGGACCATTGACAGGTGATTTGAGTTTGGTTGATGGAATGAACAATCGACATATGATTTGATGAGATTAATTAATGAAATAAACCATTCACACATGCTTTTATGAGATTTACCAATGGATTAGACCATTGGTGTTTTGGTAGTTGTTTCATGAATATATTATGTTAAAGCGAGTTATGGTTGTGTTTTAAACGTGCATAGGGATTTTTGATTTGCTTAGAAAAAAATGTGTTATTCACCAAGCCGTGGTAGCTCACTCCTCTCATCTACTTATTTTTCAGGTTATTCGGCGAGTCAGAAGTAGACATAAGTGTTTGTTATCGGGGAGGGCCCTTCGTGGTGGGGACTTTTTGGTATGAATTATGTATAGTTGGTAAGTTCGTGAGTTTGTTTTTAGTGGAGGTGTATAGTTTAGTTGTTTATAGAAAACTTTGTTATTGCAATCAAATACCTTTTATTGTCATATCTATGTGTGTGTGTGTGGATGTATATATATTGATATTAGGCTGCATTTTTGGTTATGCCCTTGTTCTTGTGAATTGGGGTATGACATTTGTGGTATTAGAGCTTAGATTCTGATTTATTTGGGTAGATATGGGAAGTTGTGAGATTGTGTGACAGATTTTTAACGTGTTAGCTTTTTAGATGCTAAGTTGTAGCTCCATTCTTAAATTTAGGTGATCATGCGCGACTTGGAGACACTTGGCTTGCTTCGTAGAAATAGTAAAGGCAAGCAAGTTGTTGCCTCTGATGCTGAGACATGCCTTAAGTTTCTCGAGGTGCGTATTTAAGGAGAAGACGAGAGGATCAATAGGATAAGAGTCTTGACTTACGGAAGATAATCAATAGTCGTTTCCTTCGACTGACTTTGAGTAAGCGATGATCCATTAATATCGTTGAGCAAAAGAATTAAGTGGAGATGGAGCAATTGGCCCATACACCTTTGCCCAATTCAGAAAGGCGAAACCACCCACTTATGATGGGAAAGCTAATCCTCTTGCAACTAAGCATTGGACTAGAAAGATCAAGGGGATCTTCAAAGCTGAAGGTATTCCGAAGGACAAGAAGGTTAGTTTTGCCTCTCAATATTTAAAGGGTGAAGCAGAGCATTGGTGGGAAGGAATGAGGCTAGCTCTTAGAGATAGAGATGGTATGATAGCTTGGGAGGACTTTAAGCAGGCTTTTAATGCTCAATTCTTCCCATTGTCATTCTAGGCAAAAGTAAAGAGTGAATTTATACACATATCGTTGAGTAGATTTGCTGAATAATTTGTGTCTAGATAAGGCCGATCATTTTCAAATTTGGCTTCCATATGAAATTAGTTTTGCACTCACACCTTTAGCATCGATAACTTATAAAGACATGCTAGAACGAGCCCTCAAAGTGGAACAAAAGATTTTGGAGCGAGATGTATACCTCAACATAAGAAGTTGAAATCCACTGACTATTAGGATAGTGATACCAATAGTAGCGGCAAGAGGAAAGCTTTTAACCATCTAGGAAGGTCCATAATTCAAAATAATCGAGGCCCTTGTACTACCTATGGAAGGCATCATGGCGGCCCTTGTTATTGCAAGAGATGAGCATGTTTCATTTGTGAAAAAAATGGGACACATGGCGTGTGATTGTCCTCCACAAAAGAATGCCCCTGGAGATAGTAGAGTATAATTTATATGTGGGTAATCTGGACATATAGCCTATACCTATTCTAAGAGGAACACTGCCTTTTAGTTGATAGACCACAAGAAAACCAATGAAGGCAAATGATGATTGGAAAAGTTTTTGCAATGACAAAAGAGGATGCAGCGGCTTCTAATACATTTCTTGCAGGTAATATTTATATTGCCTCACAACATGCTTATGCATTATTTGATTCTGGTTTCACACTTTCCTTTACTTCCACTGACTTTGCAAAGAAACTTGATATACTACTCGAACTTCTAAAATATTAATTATGTATTGATACTCCCACTTGTGATTTCTTGATTGTTAACCGTGTTTTCAAGAATTGTTTGCCGCAGATTGATGATGTACCATTGCTTTTGGATTTGGTGGAGTTAAATATACAAGATTTCGTGTTATTATAAGGATGTATTGGTTATCAAAATATTATGCCACTATTGATTCTTATTCAAAAAAAAAACTATTTTTTGACCTCCAAATCAACTCAAATTCTCCTTTTAGGAAAGTTTTAAATGCACTTTTTCCAAGGTTGATTTCAGCTATGCAAGCAAGGAAGTTTTTGAGGAAGGATTGTTGTGGTTATCTAGCTTATATAAAAGACACAAATAAGGAGCTGGTAAAGCTAGATAATGTTCATGTTGTTAGGAAGCATTGAGTTCTATATTGATTTAATGCCTCGTACGACAACTATTCCTAAGACACCATACTAGATGACACCTTTTGAATTGAATGAATTGATAACACAATTACAAGAGCTTTTGGATAAGGGTTCATCGGGCTTAGTGCATCGCCTTGGGGAGCTTTGGTTTTATTTGTGAAAAATAAGGATGGAAATATGCGGTTTTACATAGATTACCGAAAACTTAATAAAGCGACGATAAAAAATAAATATCATTTGCCCTAGATTGATGATTTATTTGATCAACTTCAAGGGGCACGGGTATTTTCTAAAATCGACTTTCATTCTAAGTATCATCAATTAAAGATAAAAGCTGATGAAGTGCCAAAGATTGCTTTCAGATTAAGGTATGGGCATTATGAATTTCTTGTCATGCCATTTGGACTAACAAATGCACTTGCGGTTTTCATGGATTTGATGAATAGGGTATTTAGGCAATTTCTTGACAAATTTATTGTGATATTCATCAATGATATTTTGGTGTATTCGAGGAGTTTGGAAGAACACGAGTAACACTTGAGGGTTGTTTTACTTTGCGTGAAAAGAAGTTGTATGCTAAATTCGGCAAGTGTGACTTTTGGCTTGATCATATAGAATTCTTGGGCCATGTAATCTCAAAAGATGGTATTCAGTTGACCCAAAGAAAGTGGAGGCAGTTGTTCAATGAAATTGCCCCACTAATGTCACGGAGATAGGAAGTTTTTTTTTTTTTTTTTGGGTTAGCAGCTTATTACAAGCGGTTTGGTTTTTTAAAATTGCTAGTTCACTTACTTGCTTAACTCATAAGGGAGTTAAATTTGTGTGGTCAGATCAATGTGAGTGTAGTTTTCAAGAGTTGAAGATGCAGTTAGTGTTAGCTCCTATATTAACCTTGCCTTTAGGAACTGGTGGCTTTACAATTTATTGTGATGCATCTAAGGAAGATTTATGTTGTGTTCTCATGCAGGATAGTAAAGTTGTGGCTTATGCCTCTAGATAGTTGAAGGGTCACGAGAAAAACTATCCTCCTCATGATCTGGAGTTGGTGACAGTTGTGTTTGCCTTAAAAATATGACAGCATTACTTGTATAGTGAAAAATGTGATGTTTTTACTGATCACAAGAGTCTAAACTATATTTTTACTAAAAAAAAAAAAAATGAAAATGAGGCAGAGAAGATGGCTAGAATTCTCAAGGATTATGACTTATCTATCAATTACCATCTAGGTAAAGCTAATGTAGTAGCCGATGCCTTGAGTCGTAAATCCTCTAAAATATAACAGTATCATCACTTCTCAAAAGCCTATTCTTGAGGATATGAGAAAACTGGACCTAGAGGTTTTGGTCCATTAGCTTAATTAGCTAATCTTCGAGTACAACCAACATTGATTGACAAAATCAAGGCTAAACAAAGTGAACATCTTCAATTGGAGAAGATCAGAGAAGGTGTAGAAGTTGGACAATAAGATGACTTTGGCATTCATGTGGATGGATCATTGAGGTTTCATGGTCGATTATATGTTTTTTTTTTTTTTGGTGACTCGGGAACTCTCGTCAGCCGGCAGCTAGTGAGGTAAACCTGGAGCGGTGCTAGCGCAGGATCCACCATCATGACAGCGCACTTAAGACCACTAGCAACGGCTTTGGATTTGAACTCTTCCCTTTTCATCAGAGGGAGGGAGCTCAAGCCAATGACGTTAGCACATGGGGGTGGTACAGTTGGTTATATGTTCTTGATGATTCAAAATTGAAAAATGAGTTATTATGGGAAGATTATAGCACTAAATTCTCGATTCATCTGGGAAGCACTAAAATGTACAAGGATTTGAGAGGAAACTTTTGGCGGATCAATATGAAGAAAGATATTGTGAAGTTTGTCAACCAATGGTTGATTTGCCAGCAAGCAAAAATTGAGCATCAGAAACCAAGTGGCCAGTTACACCCACTTGAAGTACCTAAATGGAAGTGGGAGCATATTAGCATGGATTTTATTGTTGGTTTACCGAGATTGCCTGGTGTTAAGAATGCCATATGAGTGATTGTCAATTGATTGACTAAATTTGCACGCTTTTTGTCTTATCGATTCGGCCTTTCACTTGAAGACATGGTGAAGCGATACGTTAATGAGATAGTAAGACTTCATGGGGTTCCAATAAGTATTGTTTCCGATAGAGATCCTAGGTTTGTGTCTAACTTTTGGAAGAGTTTACAGGGTGTTAGGTACTCAACTCAACTTCAGTACAACTTTTCACCCACAAACGGATGGTCAGCCAAAGAGAACCATTCATACTTTTGAGGATATACTACGATCTAGCGTTATTGACTTTGGTAGTTTGTAGGGTGAACATTTATACTTGGTAGAGTTTTCTTATAATAATAGCCATCATTTTAGCATTAAGATGGCTCTTTTCGAAGCTTTGTACAGAAATGTAGAATTCCTGTCTATTGGGACGATGTTGGTGAGAAAAGATTAGCTAGCCTTGAATACATACAACAATCACAAGAGAAAGTTAGGCTTATTCAAAAGTATTTGAAAATGGCACAAAGTTGTCAAAAAAGCTATGTGAACCCCAAAAGGCACTAGGTAGAATTTAATATAGGAGACCATGTATTTTTGAAGGTTTCTCCTATGAAAGGCATCATGAGATTAGGCACATATGGTAAATTAAGTCCAAGGTATGTGGGACCATTCTCGATAAGTTACTTATAAACTTGCTTTACCATCAGAATTATCGGAGTGCATAATGTGTTCCACGTGTCCTTATTACGGAAATACGTGCTAAATCCTGATCATGTACTAGATTTTACACCATTGAAGTTGAGAGAAAAATTAATGTACGAAAAGTAGCCCATTCATATTGTTGATGACAAGATCAAGTGTTGCGGCGACACACTATCCCTTATTTGAAGATCTAGTGGCAAAACCACATGGAGAGGGAGGCCACTTGAGAACTTGAGGAGGCAAGGCACACATACCCTCACTTGTTTCATGACGATTTTTTTTTTTATCTTTACCAAAAAAAAAGAAAAAGAGGAAAAGGTTTGAAAAGTCAACAAAAGAGGTAGGAGGAGATAGTAGAATCTTCGGCCCTTTAAGAGAAGAGAGAGGGAGGGCACGAGCAGAAATGAAACACGGAAAAGAAAGGAACAGGAGAGAAGAGAGAAAGAATAGAAAGGGAAAAAGGAAAAAAATTTGCCACACCCGCAATCCGGACACCTCATCAAGTTGACTCAACTTATTTTAGCAATGCCGGTAAGTGATTGAAGTCTTGAATCATCTACTCGAAGGAATCGTCGCAATTATGGCTCAAAATTCGGATTTCTTGGATATTTGTGTGGTGAAATCCGATTTTTGAGTCATTGAGCTACATATTTTATGTAGAAATGATAGTTTAGAGTGTTGTGAAACTTTAGCATTTTATGGATCGTAATTTGAGCTTACGGTTTATTCGAGATAGAATTTTCAAGTTGGGGGTATGTTCGGGAACTGTAGCGAACAATAAATTTAGGCCTAATTTTTAGCCTTTTTTAGAGATGTTTTGGGGCGGTTAAGTTGGGGTTGTTGTAGTACATCAAGAGGGCTTTCTAGAGACTATAAGATGGCTTGAAACATAATTTTGTGGAGAAAGTTATGGCGTGACAAAATTTAGCGCGCGAGCTGCGCCTAGTGGATAACAATATGTTGCTGCTAGAGGTGGGATTTTTGTGTCGTGTAGGTGTTGTTTTATGACCAAATAAATCTAATATAGTTGAGTCATTCAATGAAATATCATTTTACTTTGTCTTTTAATATTTTTTTCGGTTATTTGTTAGGAATTCGAGTAAGTTGACTCAAGTTATCACCGTAATTGATTTTTGTCTTTTCCCAGGTGAGTGACATTGTTTCTTCTTTGTATTTTAAACCATGTTTTGAAACAGATTGTGGATTATATATGTTATGAATCGATGAATAGCATCTTTTGTTACATGAAATAGGATCAAGCTATTATTACCATTTTGTTGTTTGAAAGAATGAGTTATATTTTTTAATTCGGTTTGAATGGTTGTTTGAAAATGGTTTGTCAAACTCTTTATGAAAAAATCTTGAAATGTTTGCAGTTCTTGAAGAACACTTTGATATTTATATATCAAATGCTCGAGTTGTGATATGACTTTCATTATGATGTTAGAATATTGGATATTGTGATTGATGGTGGATACTCAATGTCTCTATGAACCTTGAGGGGTGTGTGGGTATACGCATACTAATCTAAAATATCTTTGTGAGCCAAGCCACCTGGCTAATAATAAGTGGAGACCTTGCTAGGGGGAATTTTGGTCATCTTATCATGGGTGTTACACATGATCGTGGCTAGACATTTAAGTATGAATTGGTTAATGGAGTGAACCATCGATAGGTGATATGAGTTTGGCCAATGGAATGGACCATCCACATATGATTTGATGAGATTAATCAATGGAATAGACCATTGACACATGCTTTGATGAGATTTACCAATGGATTAGAACCTTGGTGTTTTGATAGTTGTTTTATGAATATATTATGTTAAAACGTTATGGTTGTGTTTTAACTATGGATAGTGATTTCTTGATCCGCTTAGAAAAATGTGTTACTTACTGAGTCGTGGTAGCACATTCCTCTTATTTACTTATTTTTCAGGTTCTTCGGGGAGTTGCAAGTAGACATGAGTGTCCTTTATTAGGGAGGACTTTTTGTGGTGGGGACTTTTTGGTATGAATTATATATAGTTAATAAGTTTGTGAGTTAATATTTGTGGAGGTATATATATTAGTTTGGTTTTTTATAGAAAATTTTAATATTATAGCCAAATGCCCTTTTTGTAATATAAATATGTGGATTTATATATATTAATATTAGGCTGAATTTTTTGTTATGTTAATGCTGCATCCTTTGGTGAAAGGATGGCCGTGTCATGCCCTTATTTTTGTTAATTGGGGCGTGACATTTATTGCCTAAAATAGAGTTTAAGGTCCCGAGGGCTGGATGACGGGTGAGAAAGGATTAGCACTCCAATAGTGCCCTTTTGGTACCACAATCCTATTGATTATATCTTATACCTCGACAAGGCATGGGGTTGTAAGGACAAAATCATGCTGATGCCATGACGATCACATGGCATAACCATGTGGTACATGTGTCATAATGATGACATTAAGAACACATGACATTATGGTAATGGGTAAAAACATACAAAACAAATGTCATAGTGGTAACTATGATTTATATTAATGTTGATATAGCAAAATACACGACATGACATTGACATGGCAAAAGCAAGGCGATGTCATGCCGATAACATAGCAAAGATCATACAAAACATGCGTCATAATGATAACTTAGCAAACACACGACATGATGATGATGTGGCAAAAGCATGCAGATGCATGATAATGACGTGGCAAAAACAAGTGAATAAAAATGATGATAGCAAAACATATGAAACATGTGTTGTAACAATGATGTGGCAAATGCAACGTGATGATGGTGTGGCAAAAGCACACAATTATTATTATGATGATATGGAAAAAGAAAATCATACAATACATGTGTCCTAAGGATGACATGGCAAAACATTTGACCTGAAGATGACATGGCAAAAGCATGTAAATGTTATGAGATGACATGGTAAGAACATGCAGATGTCATGACGATCAGATGGCAAAACATATGAAACACAAGTGAGAACATAGACATGGCCAACATACGACATGATGATGATGCGGCAAATCTGTAGAAAATACAGATTTGGGCGGAGTCAGTTGATCTTTGGATTTAATCAGGTGGGTTGACCCTTAACAAAGTAGACCATTTCCCCGTTGACTATCTTTGTGATATCGAAATCGAAATCAACATACATTTGACGGAAATAGTTCTCAAAATAAGAAAATTCATCAGTGCCATGCATTTGTTGTACATGGGTAATTCATCATACGTAAGTCAATTCGGGAGAAATAAAAAGCCTAAAACCTATTACATTAATAGAAGATCAGTCATAAACTTTTTAATTGGATTAATTTAGTCATAACATTTTCACATTAGTAACAATTATGTTCATCCGACCAATTTAAATCAAAAATTGTTAAGCATGGCATGGTTACTGCTGATGTGGACATTTTTAAAAATAATTTTTCAACTTTATTTATTTGTTTTTTATTTCTCTTCCATGACTTGTGTTGGGGCGATGGCCACGAGGGCTGGCCTTGCCCGAGCGAGGGTAAGGCTTAGTCTCACCAGCCATGGCCAACACAAGCCATGGAACAAAAAATATTAAAAAAATGAAAAAATATTTTATTTTATTTTTTAAAAAAAATTCATGTCAAAGCCAATTATACTAGATAAGACGCCTAGAGTCTATGTTAGCAATTTCCAGCTTAAATTGGCTGAAAATATTTAAAACTAAATTTATCTAATCGAAAGGTTTATGATTTAATTGATATGAATGCAATAGGTTTAATTTTTCTTTTTTTTGGGGTGCCTTTCCCGTCAATTCGACCTTGGACTCAATTCGTTATTGTTAATTTGTATTAATATAGAATAACAATTCATAATATTATGTCCACTCAGTCAGAATAACGAATAATTTAATTATAAATTTTTTTATTTAAAAAATTTTGCAGAGTGATGACATATTAAAATATAACTAACCATTCAAACATAGTAGCGAATATTTTACTAGAATTCTCTCTCGAAGATATGGTCGAGCGCTGAAGTTTGTCTTAATACAATCCGCTTTTCTTGTCTTTTATTCGTCTTATTCCTAATATGACTTTTTGTGGTTTTTCCTAGGAAAATATTTACTCAATTTTTTGACTTGCGAAATCTCCTTTTTTTTAAACCCGATTGACATGATTCTTCATGCATTTGAAAGCTCGTGATTGAATTTTATAAAAATGATTTTGACTCAAAAGAATCACAATCTTCAACGATGTCATTGCGATTGGTCACTCCAAGACACAAGACACGATATCTCATGATCTGCACGTTAGATTGGGGTTATTTGAGTTTTGTTGGAAAGCTCTCAACTAATCTTACCTGATTAAACGATATGATCTAGGCTAAGATCAAATCGGAATTTGGAGACAAAAGAACTAAGACCCAACCATGAAGTTTTGAATGCACCATATTTTTACCCAAGGTCAGAAGCACTTCCTTCCAACTCAATCATTAATTAATTTATGCAAAATAAAATCATAGATTAAACTGGTCCCGAATAACAAGCTCTAGAGTCGGACAAAGTACAACTCAAGTGTTGAAACTTGGCACGAAGAAACGCTTAAATGCTAAAAGTTAGGAAAGTGATACTTAAGTGTTTTTTTTTTTTAGAAGTGGGACACTTAAGTGCCATTTCTGGCGAACCCCACTGGAAATCCTAGGTGGCAATTTTTTGTTATTTTTTTCGTCTACGTGGCTCGTTGGAATGCCGACTCAACAGAAAAAGAAGAAGCAAAAACGACGTCATTTTTGAGCGGATTCAAATGTTAATATAAAAATTAATTTAATTATATAATAATAATAATAATAATAATAATAATAATAATAATAATAATAATAATAATAATAATAATAATAATAATAATAATAATTTTAGTTTATTTATAATAAAAAAAAAAAGGTGCGGGAGAGGAGGTAGCGGTTGAGGGCTAAGCCCTTGCGCCACCACCTCCCCGCCGTCACTAAGAAGGGCCGACAACGGTGGAGGGAGCATCGGTTGGGGTTGCCGGCCTCGGACAAGGCTCCGCCACCCCGATCGCGGGCGACGAGGGCTTGTGAGCCCGGCCGACCAGATTTGGGGTGAGGGTCGCGGCCCTCGACTAGATCCGGTGAGGGTTCGCGGGCCCTCATCGCTAATTGGCCGGGGGCTAACAACTCCGGCCGACCCTCCTCTCCCCCCCTCGGTCGCCGCCCCTTCCTAACGGCGGCAAGGAGACGGCAAGGGCCGCGACCTCGCCCTAGATTTAGGTGAGGGCTTGCGGGCCCTCGCTACGACCGATCAGCCGGGGCCGACGACCCCAGCCAACCCCTCCCCTTCGTCGCCACCCGTTCTTGGTGACGGCGGGGTGGTGGCGAAGGCCCATGAGCCCTCACCCCGAATCCGGGTGAGGGTTCACGAGCCCTCGGTATCGGTTAATCGAGGGCCGGCGACCTCGGTTGACCCCGCCCCCTCCTTTGCCACCCCTTCTCGGCGACGACGGCAAGGGCTCGGCCCTTAACCGTCTCCCTCTCTCTCCCCTCCCCCTTTTAATATTTGTATTTTAATTTTTAAACACATTTAGTTTTAAGTTAAATTCAATTAATTTGTATATTAATTTTTTATCACTTCAAATATAAAACGACGTCTTTTTTGCATTTTATAGCCACATTAGCATGCGACATTGTTTTGCACTTATCTTGCTAGAAAATCGCCACGTCCACATTTTGGTAGGATTTTGGCCAGATTAATACTTAAGTGATCAATTTTGCTTCGATTTTGGCACTTAAGTGTCACTTTACAAACCTTTGGCACTTAAATGTCCCTCCGTGTCAAGTTTTGACAGTCTAGGTGTCTGTGCCTCCTCTAGAGTCGCATAAAAATCTCCAAAAAAGTAGGTCATGTTAGGTCTTTGATGGGCATGGAAGTGTCTTGACTAGATTTGTCAAAATGAGTTATAAATCTATTTTTTAACTCATATATGATTAACTGAGTTGTTATGTGAATTACTTATATTTAATAAATTGGTTTACAACTTATTTATACTCAATTTACATTTATGACTCCCTCTTAATTCTTTCTCATCCTCATTCTATCTTGTGCTCACTCATTCCGCACTCTCATATCAATTTGAGTATGAGTTTCACTAGATTGGATTAAATATGAAAGTTTTTTAGGAATATAAGTTGATCGGGTATGAGTTAGTAAGTTTGCATTATAATAAATGGATTGTAAACAAGTTAAATAGGTCTATTTGGGTCAAACAATTTATAATCAAATCCAAATGCAACACGACCCACCCATAATCTTGGCCATCGACTTGGGGCCCTTAAATATAGCTTGGTTGGCGACGGCAGCTAAAAACAGCCGCCAGATGGTGCATTTAAACAATGGGAGGAAAGAATGGTGAAAATTAAACTTCCAAGTATAAGGAACAGGTGGAAATGGGAGTTCCAAAAAAGTACTCAAATTTCAGATATGAGGAAGCAAAAGTATAGACAATTCTACATGTCGTCGACAAATCTGTTTGAATTAATGTCACCTAACCTATCGGAACAATGTTTTGTCTGGAGGGAAATATGGTTCATTTGGAAGAAGAGCCGCAATGGGCGATCCAATTGGATCGTTGACGGGTGGTCAACTTTGAGCACTCAGCCCAAGTCGTTCTCAAGAAAATTGAAAATCTCGAAAATATAAGCAACCCCCCCCCCTTGATCGATCCCTGCACAGCGCACTTCTCGCGAATCCTGTGAGCCTCTGCCCCTCCTTTTATTTGCTGTCTTTGCAGCTGTACAACTGTTTCATCAAACCCTTCACTTCATCTCAGAACCAGGAGAGAGAGAGAGAGAGAGAGAGAGGGAGATGAGCTCTGTAGGGAATTCTCATGGCGTGAAAATTAAGAAAAGAGTCACTGTTCTTAGGATGCTATCAGATACCGCCATAGTGCCATATTTTAGTATTCCTGATGTTAGATTATTCTTGTCTGCCTAGTGGGCAATTTTTTCCCTTGTTTTTTACTTGTTTTCTGTAAGAACACTCTAGTGGTAGCGGACAAGATTTTGAGAAGCACATACACGACCAGATCCTCCATTATTTTTTTGTTTTGTTTTTGTTTTCACATAATCATCTGTTCTTTTTTGGGTCCAAAAACCAAAATGTGTCTCGCCCATCCACTCCACTGGAAGCAAGCAAAAGCACAAGAACACGTTTATGCATCTACTCGCAGCTAGTATTGCCTGCTATTATTATTATTATTATTATTATTATTATTATTATTTAATTTTGTTATGGAGTGCTTTGTTTCTGCATTGCCTCGATTCTCTGACCTCCAGATTTGAATCGGGCAGTCTCCTCATTTCTTCCCACCCTCTCTCTCTCTCTCTCTCTCTCAAACCTCAAAGTTGTGAAACCTCTTCAACCCTTTCATGACACTGCCTCTGTGGCCATTGCTTCTTCCGCTTAGAAACTGATTCTTCGACGATAGCGAGCACAACCGTCGGCCATGGCACAGTTGCGCGAGCTGCTGAAAGAAGATCAAGAACCATTCCTTCTCAAGAGCTACATCGAAGACCGACGTTCCCAGCTCAAACGCCCACCAAGAACCTCCCCTTCGCTCCAACTACAGCTCAAGAAGCCAAAACCCATCTCGCATCATGCCCCGAAATCGTCATCGAGTGTCTGCAAGAGCGTCTGTTTCTTCTCCCACCAAGCCTCGCCGGACCCCAGAAAGTCCCCTCTCTTTGACTTCCCGTCTCCTTCTCCTTCGGCCAAATCCTCCAACCCCATTCTCCTCCACATCCCGGCCAGAACAGCCGCTCTCCTTCTCGAGGCGGCTCTCAGAATACAGCACAAGGGCTCTTCATTCCCGAAGTCGAAGACCCATAAACAGAACCACGCGAGCTCCGGCATCTTGGGCTCTATCCTGAGGAGGCTGACCAGGCGTAACCGATCCGGTCGGAAGCGAGAGATCGGAGCGACGAACGGAACAAATGAAACAAGACATGGTTCGTGGGATTCGAGGGAGCGTGTGACGTGCATCTCGGGGCAATGCCGTACGGCGTCGTCAGAGAGCGTCGAAGATAAGTCGTCGGATTTGGAGGCTAGCTCAAGCAGCAGCAGCCACTCTCGTGAAGACGGAGCTAATGATGCCGAGCACGCTGCCAGCTTCGGCGAGAGCCCTTCGCGGCCGTCCTTGCGGAGGTGCTCGTCCTCCGGCGACCGTACACCGGAGTTCGCTTCTCCGGCTCCGTCGCCGACGCGCCGCGAACATGAGGTCTGTCCTCTTCCCTTTCGTTTTGTCTATGTTGCTGATAAGGTACAGTCTGTTACTGGCAGTGCATCTAAATGTGGTCCATTGCACTGGAAACGAGTCACCACACGGGCTCGCCTTTAGTCGTCGACTGAGAGGCCGAGTCGCACACGACTCGTGACTCAGCTGCAATAATCTTAGTGCTCGTTCGTGCATGGGACTTCATCTAATTTGTCGGTTGGTCGGTTTCGAGCTGCAGTAGTGGCCGGAATGTCGACCACCCGTGTCGGCATTTACCTTGATAGCCCCTAAATTTCGGTATTTCACAGCATATGTGCCTTGCGAAACGCCGATAGCTTCAGGGATACAGTTGTCGTTTCTCGTCTGGGACGAACAATTATTGCCGAACGTGCATTGTGCAACGGAGATGTACTTTTTCGATGGTGTCTCTGCCATCCAAATCCCCGTTTCCCAAAGACTGTTTCCCGAGAAAATTATTTCCCGGAACAGGACAAGTTTTGTCCGTGTCTCGTGCCTGGATCAGTCGAGAAAAAATTCATATTTTATTTAAGAAGGAATAGAAACGCGAAATTGCCATTTAAAGCCGTTTGTTTGTATCTCCATCCTACGTGTAATTAATTTGGGAAATACATGACCTTCTAGCTGAATTGGACCCATGAAATGTTATGTTAGTTGAACTGATGATAGAAAAGAAATGCTGAACATGCCTCGAGATTCAGTTCATTGTAGTACTTGCCCTTACTTCCTATAGGAACAAATGTGCCTGTTTAATCCTGTGTGAATAGCAGGACAAGGTGGATTGCGAAGCAGAGGGGCCGAAGAGATCCAGAGCCAAAGAGGAGGAAGAGAAGGAACAGTGCAGTCCGGTGTCCGTGCTAGACCCCCCGTTCAACGATGACGACGACAATGAAAGCCACAACCCCGAGGACGAGGGTGATTTTGACTACGAGTGCAGCTATGCCATCGTGCAGAGTAAGTGTTTGATGGCAATCCTGTCCACACGTATGCGTGTACTGAATTCCCGAAAGACTTGTTTTGTTGTTGTGTTGGTTGAGTGGTCCTTATCCGGCATTATAACTGAATGCTACGAATTGGTGTGCTTGATGATGTCTCATTGCCTATCGCAATATGATGGCCCAATCATGGTTGCGTGATCGTAAACCATGAGATCTGTGTGGGTTCCACGGGGAGATGCTAATGCTGCTCTGGTGGGACTTGGCGGTTGAAGTCTTTCTTCTCTGTCCTGGTTTTTGAGCATAAACATCAATTTCAGAAACCGACGTGTCCGTATGGGTCATAACTACCCGCTAGTCCCCATGTTCTGGCTTAGCAAGTTCGGTCTCTGTAATGCCAGTCCTCAGTTTTTTGGGAAGCCAACAGCCAAGGCCAATTAATTCTTGCAATTCTTTTCCCAGCTTGGTGTTGATAGTTCAATTGATATGACTCAGTGAATGCTTTTACTTGGTGGAACCCACGATGACAAGTTCATCAAGCAGATGAGCACGTCGCATTGTCAAAGCTTTTAAAAGCTGTACTTAATCCATACGTATCCTTGATAATTTTCACGGGAACTTACTGCCCTGACATATATATATATATATAAGATATAATTCAGGAGAAAGCCCATTTTATTCTTAAATGGTTCGATTAGATGCTATGTATGCGTGTATTTTCTGTTAAATTCTTGAATAAAGGTTGCTATGCTGGGTCCTGGTGATTCTCATGGCTTTATGTCCAATTAATTAGTGTGCGTTTTGCATGACTGTCTTAAAATATGTACTTGCTGGAACCTGTCGGAAAAAAAATGTGAGGTGGATTCTCATTTCCTTTTGCTTTATGTAAATTTAGGAACAAAGCAGCAACTGCTGTACAAGCTTCAGCGATTTGAGAAACTGGCAGAGCTCGATCCAATTGAGCTGGAGAAAAGAATGCTAGAACTGGAAGCTGAAGAAGATGACGATGCCGATGATGTGGAGACAGATGTTAGTGCAACCAATCAAGCAGGTCCATTCGACATAACATTGATCAGATCTGATGGGTTCATTAGAGAAGTCATCGAACTATGCTTCACCGATATGAGAAAGGTTCCTAGTAGCTTGGCAAAATTGGTCGCTGATCTTGTTGCCGAGGAAGAGGGAAAAGAGAGTAAATTCGATGAAAAGGAAACGGTAGTGAAGAGGCTGTGTATGAGGATGGAATCGTGGAAGGAGGTAGACTCTAGCACAATAGATATGATGGTAGAAAATGATTTCAGGATGGAACTCGATGCATGGAAGATGAATCAGGAAGCCGTAGGAGAGATGGCGGTAGAGATTGAACTTGCAATTTTCAGCTTATTGGTGGAGGAACTGTTGCAGGAGCTAGCTTGATGAAGCCAGTATTTTATGCCTAAAACATCTATTTTTCTTAACACCCACTCCTCTAAACTTCGAAATATCGTACCTACAGTACAGCGCACTTAGTGTCAACAGAATTAGAATGATTTATGCTTGCATATCGGCAATATAGCAGCTAGGATAAACTGTAGCACTTTCATTTTGTTACTTCAGTTCCACACTTTGGAGCTGTCTAGGTTCTGGATCTAATGAATTCAATGGCCGATGAATGAAGGATCATATGTAATTGCAGCATTTTCACAGTAGGAGGAGAGCTATGTAACTTAGAAGAGATATCACATGTACCATATCCTGATCCTGATCAACTTCTCCAATTCAGTTTTGAACTAACTCCTAGTCTCCAGCAGTTTCTGTTTTTGCTGACTGTTTTGTTTCAGGATGCAAAGATTTATCAAACCGAGCATGTCTTTAGTTTCCCAGGATTGATCAGATTCAACTGTTTTGCTTGTGCTATTTTCATCACTTGAAAATTTGTCTTAAGCAATATTTAGCGAGATCCTCATCGCAAACTTTACCTTCACAGAGTCTTGCCACGAAGCAAATGAAAGAATCAAGCAAGTTATACTAACACTGATCCACGATCTTGTGATGGATTGTCTACAGGCATTTAAACAAATGCTCCATTTTACACTCAATAATAACTTATTGCATCATTCGATGTGTCACATCTGCAAACCGATTTTAGTATCTCTAGAATTTTTATAAGAGAGAAATGTGGGGCATCCTAAATAAAGTAATGTATTGATTTGAGAAAGTAAGCCCTCTCACTTCTCAAATTACTTGGAGTTAGGGTTTTAATGACCTTTTTTCCTTAATTCACTTTACGCTTTGTAGGCACTAGGCGAGCACCATTTGGAGATCAAGGCCAGTATCCCTTCCCTGTCCATGATAGGGCAAAAGAGATATTGATGGCGACTTCTAAAAGAAAAAAGAGTGCACTCAGAACATAATCCAAGACCTGCTCACGCAAGGCACAAGTTGAAGACTTTTGCTTTGGTTTGGCGATGCGTCATTGATGCATACTCGGCATCTGCTTAATTTGTTGAGATTCGCCACATGTTTTCTGTTTTTTTTGCTCTCCAGAAACATCTTACATGTTTTCTAAGACTAAATTTGAGTAAAGGAATGTTTCTTTGGCTTTTCCACCGAAATAAAAATATTTATCCAAATTTGAAGAAGTTATGAAAAAAGATGCAAATCGGCATATACTTTATGAAAGCTTTAGGTGCTTTGGATTTAAATAAAGTCAAATTGTGCGTACACTTCAAAATTTAGATCGCAATAAATCAAAAGTAAAAATCAGTCCAAACATTCAACAAATAAAATTGTTAGCAGCCCGTCCCTTTCTTATGATATCTTTATGAAGAATTGTGATTTAGATGACATTGTCATTTTCACGAGTGAGTCTATGGTCCCCCGGAGGTACTGTGCCTATATAATCTTTTAGCTTGAAACAAATCTTAGCCGTTCCACAGTGTAAATGCACGATATTTCCTAAGGACCATAGAATCACCTGATTTTCTGTTTGCAAGCTAATGACGGTTGGCCTTGACCGAACCACCAATCTAACTCTACATTATTGTCGCTCTTGTTCTTTCTCTGAGGGTTTTCTTTACGGTTGAGCTAAAGTTCCACTGGCTTTATCATCTTTTTATTGGGCACATGGTCCTATCCAATAGTTTCTATCTCTATACAACATCTTTGAACTTACTCTTTTGGTGCACCTTTCGCGGTCGTAATGGGTCCAATCTAGATAGCTCCTTGTATTGTAAGTTACTTGGACATCAATCCTTTCGCTAGAACCATTGAGGCCTATCAATCTATGCACTAAGAAATGCAAGTTTGACAGTAAAATCTCAGCATGGGAAAGGACTTCATGTACTCATGTTCATTATTAGAAGATAAAAGGATGTTACAACAAAAAACTTAAATTGATAGATGAGAGGAGATTACATGGCTTATTGAAACCTCATAATCAAGCAAGGGGGAATACATTAACATCTAGTGCATGTACAAAGTGGACTGAAAATGGCATGTGAAATTAAAGAATAAGCTAGGTAGATTTGAGATATCGAATGTTCAAGTTATTTGATCATGAGCTTTGTAGCCTGCATGCCTTGAAGATCAAGGGACTATGTACGCTTGGAGGAGGGCCTTACATAGATATGTCTGATTAGTCCCTACATGAATCAAGCTTGGCTCAACATAAAAATCTGCTGGGCTGATTTGGGTTGCAAAGTTAGGACCAACTATTGACCTAGCTCGTCAATTTGAGTAGGTCTAATACTCTTAACGGAGAAATTATAAAAACATCATAAATTTATTGCACTTATGCCAATTTAGTTTTAAACATTTTAATTTGGCCAATTTAGTTCTAATCATTTCAATTATGCAAATTTAATCCTAAGCTTTTTGATGGTTTGTCAATTTAGTATTATATCTTTCGACAATTTATCAATTTAGTCTTATACCTTTTGACAATTAGCCAATTTAATTCTTCCACCCAAATCTTGTTGCAAATTAATGACGTGGTAGTCTAGTCGATGCTACTCATTCTAAGTGATACAGTCGGTACTGATATAAATAATTTATTAATTTTTTTATTTTTCTGAATTTTTTCTTCTCTTTTTTTTTCAACTCTAGGCCGGCAAAGGTTGGCCAGCGACCTTGCTAGATTAGGGTTTTGGAAAAAAGAAAAAAAAGAAATAATAAAACAAAAGAAAGGAAAATGAAGAAAAAGAGAAAAAACAATTAAATTATACAAATTATCCACATTGGCGTTGGTTATACCACATAGGACAAACCGTTGCTGACTAGAACTAAATTAGTAAATCGCTAAAGTATTTAGAACTAAATTAGCACAATTGAAGATTTAAGACTTATTTGACAAATTATTAAAATGTTTATGACTAAATATACCAAATTAAAAGGTTTAAGATTGAATTGTCACAATTGAAATAGATTTTGGACATTCTAGGTAGTTTCCCCCACTTAACGTGTGCTAGGACATTGTGCCATGATAAGATCAATATGGCGAGTTCATCGAGTTATAACACTTGATTGTTTAGTCACCGTTGTTGTTATCAAGTTTAACATCAATGCCGACATGGTGTCACTGGCAATTTTCCATGGTGGTTAAGAGGTTCATGAGTCAAGCTAATTATAATTTACTCAAGCCTTAATATACTTATAGTTAATCAAGCAGTTGAATTTTTAATTTATAGATATATGAAGAGCATGTGTATTTTACCATATTTTTAATCTTATGTCCCTGCTTCAAAACTCAAGATTGACTTCGAGTTCATAGCCAACCACAACTTCTTTTTTCTTTTTTGTCGAATAGCCAACCGAATATAAAGACTGAAACAAGAAGCGCTTGTATTTTTTTTTTTTTTTGGGCCGATAAACAAGAAGCGAGTTGAAGCGAACATGAGGTTATAATACACTCGATTGAGTTGAGCGTTAATCGTTGAATTTTCAAACCCAATCGAGCTGAGTAGAGTTGATTTGCTCTACTCGACTGAATTATGTCTCTTTTAGCTCGAGTTGATCTCTTAGCTTGTTGATTGCACAAATATACAATAGACAAATATACATTTGGAGCTAAATGTGCTTGAATATATATAACATTCGGGCATTATAATGATGAACATTCTTAAAAATTACACTTCTTTTTATTTGCTTTTGGGTCAGGAGGTATACTATCATTTGGTGTTTTAGGTCAAGTTAAAGTTCCTAATTCACTCAGAGGCAGGTTGTTCATACCATAAGGAAGACTCGCATGAAATTACTTCTATTAGAGGATATCTAAATATCTCTAACAACTTCCTCGTGACCCGGTGCAAACATGCCGTGTCCACACGCTTGTGAGGCATAAGTGTAACTTAGTTAGCTCTTTTGACATGGAATATTGGTATGTAGAGAGAATTTATTTGAGGAGAACTATGCACACGATCCGCACACCCAAGCGAAAGAAGTCCTCCTGGATTTTATTTGAGGAGAATCCTCCGGTGCTTAAATCAGGAAAAATTGGAAGAACGGGAAAAACGTGATTTAGGAGAGGAGAGGCAGAAAAAGGCCCCCAAAAAAAAAAAAAAAAAAAAAAGAGTGGAGAGTACTCAGCTGGTGTTTGCCCTACCATTTTCTAAGTACATGCCCAAACATCATTGAGAAACGAGTCGAAAACTGACCTGGGCCTAAACGCGATGGGCCGAGTCTGACAGCTGGTCAAACTCCTGACAAACCCAGATCAACAATGAGGAGCGTTCACAATGAATCAACGACAAGCTGAAAGGAAAGAGAGCTTAAGGCCGCAATACTTCTATCAACTCCCAGATTTCTTAAAGGATCTTAATGTTAACTGCTCTGCTCAAACAACCAGAGAAGGAATATTGGCGAAATATCACTGCGGACTCTCTGTTTTGACTTCGGAAAAGATTTTTTTTTTTACTTTTCCTCCAAAGGCTTACCGCTTGAGATATATTTACTGGGCAGGCCATCGTTGACCACAAGGGAGCGAGACAAGGGCGGGTCGGAGAATCTGGCAATGATGGCCGGTGTCGCAAAATGGCGTCAATAGATTTCAGTTGTGACGTGTTGCTGGCCCAACTGAAGCAAATGTTGCTTCTATGTGGCTCGATTTGCCATTGCATTCCCGGTTTGCCCTCAAAGACCAATAAGGCTGTGGTTGGCCAAGGGTTTTATTTGATATGTGCCAATTCCTTGAAGAAGGGAACAGGAATGTGTACCTAAGCATGTGAGAGAGATGTACATTTCGGAGCTGGCCAAGCGAAATGTGATCGAAGTTAAGAGTTGGAGAGTGGAAGAATTGCCTACAAGTATTTTCAATAAAAGTATTTTCAACATTGACAACAATCTATATTTAAATAGTTTTGTAGACAATGAAACTATTTTTTGTTTATTTACTTTTGTAGGCAATACAAATGATCAGTTTTAGAAAAAAAAATTCAAATAATGTATTTTTTGTAAAACAAATAGAGCTAAACTTTATTGCATGACTTAACAAATTTAAGCATTAGCTATAAATATAAATCATATGTATAAAATGTTAAAGTCAAATTGACTTTTAATATTTAAACCAGTGTTGCATACTTGTGAATGATCATATTATGCAACATAATATCTTTTACAACTCAAAAAGTGTGAGAGCTTGCGAATCAAAACCTAAGTCTTCAGAACATTATATATGAAAGGGCTAGCATGAACACCTAGAGGGGGAGTGAATATGTGTGAAAATAATTTTTCACAAAGTCAATAGAAATAATTGCCTTTAGAAAAACACTGATGAATTCTGATTTTAGCGATTAAATAAAGCTTCAAACAAAATAAAGGAATTTATGCTTAAATAGTTAATTAAAGCTATGAATCAAATAAAGGAGTTGAGGGAAAAGAATAAGAACACAAGATTTATAGTGGTTCAACTTAGATCAATCTTACGTCCACTCTCCCGAGTTGATAGACTACTGGCTGGATTCCACTAAGAATCAAAAGAGATTTTACAGTCTTGCGATCTCGACTTCACAGTGAAGAGTCTCTACTGATCTCTCATAAAGTCTCACTATGAGTTTCTCTTTTATATACAATTTGAGTTCAGTGAATGAAATAGCAAGGAATTAGGAAGCTTCAGACTTTGAAATTTTTCTTTCACGCATTATATCAAACAATTAGAGAGTCTACTTTAAATATTCCTTTATGCCTTTATGACTGTTGGCACTTTCCAAAATAATTCTTCCAATCTACCCGTTGGACAGAATCAATCAAGGAGATCTCAAGTCGTTTGAAGATTTGTGATGAAAGCCTATCAATCATGTTTGCCCATATAATTAGGATCTTGGTTTCCATAGGTGGAACCTTCTAAATTTGCTTGCCTTCCAAAAGATTTGATTATTGGAATTATTTCCAATAAAGATAGTCAATCATATAGGTGCTATATTCAGCCATAAGGTCATCCACAAGCCATACAAATCGAATTCTTGAACAAATAAAGATAATCTCGCATCTGGATAAGTCTTCATTCTTCGGTTTGGAAACCGTTAGTGCGGGCATACTTTGAATTTAAAATCTGGCAGTTTTCATACTTTGACACTAGAGTTTGAATGTCTTCAAACTAGACTTTTTGGAAATATTTTGTCAACTTTAAAACAATAAATGAGTTTTTTTTCAACAATCTCTCCCTTTTTTATGGTAACAAAACTTTCCCGCAAATTTAAAAACTTTTGACCTACAAAACAACTCTTAAGCAATATATAATATCTTATAAAACTGAGTTGATTATGATTTGGATAGTATCGATTTTGCAACCACAGAAAATATGTTAATCCTGAAAAGATAAGTCAATTAACTATCCAACTACAATCAGTATTACCAAAGTAAGTTATTGCAGACATCAAAAAGTCCAACAAATCTAACAAGGTTCAACAGTCAAAAGTTCAAACCAAAAAGGTAGCAAACAAGGTAGCAAACATATCAAAAAGGTAAATCTGCACACATTCTCCCTCTTTTTGTCAATAGCAAAAAGTGGAAATGAATAAAAAAAAAGTTTGAAGAAATCAAGGCTATTTGGGAATGCAAATGAGTTGAAAATCTCCCATCGACTAAATTGTTTCTTCCAACTTTCGTAAGGATTCCTGCACCTCCTTAACATCTTTAGATTTGGTAGTTTCTTGAACTATCTTTTAAATTTGAAGCTTAAGTTCTTGTACCTGATGATGAAGAGAGACTAAGGTAGCTTTCAGTACAGATTGGAGGTTCTGAATTTCACACTACATGCTATATTGTTGAGCCTTTATCTCCACAAGTAGCTCTAGCAGTCTTTTAAAGTCTGCAAAATTTTTTATTTGTGTACTAGCTTCAGCATGTTCAGTTTGAGGAGTGTTAATGGATGAGGGAACTTTAGCTTGAACATCCAGACTTGGGGAAGATGCCGCAATATCAGCTTTAGGAAAATGGGAGGCATAGACATCCTTTGGATTGGCTGGAGATCTGCTCACATCATCACTGGTAAAAATAGGTGAAGAAGATGTACCTATGTTTTTAGCAACTCCCCTTGTCTTTGTGGTTACATGTGGAGAAGAAAGATCTTCTTGTTCTTGCGCAGCTCCTGAGTGATGTGCTTTTTCTGTTGCATCTCTTGCGATTCCACTCCTAGTCTTCTCAAAATCATTTGACAAGGATAATGCAAATGTTGGATCAAAAGAGTCATCTTGATCCTCTTCCTCTTATGCTTCTCTTCTTTCTTCTTCTCTTTCTTCTCTTCTTTCTCTTTCCTCTGCTCTTCTTCCTTCATTTCCTTGATCTGTCTCTTCTCGTCCTCTTTCCTCTCTGTCCCGCAACTGCTCAAATAACAAAGCTATGTAGATTTTTCAAGGGAAATGCGAGGAGTGTGAGATCATCCTCATCTTCTTCGTCTTGCAGAATAAGGGTTCTTCTCTTCTTGATAGGTGCACTCATTTGCTCTTTGCCTTTTCTTTTCTTTGTGGTAGAATCTTGTTTTGTTTTGGTTGGGGACTTCTCCTTCAAGCGCTCTAATGCTTTATTTAATTCCTTCAATCTCATCTTCGAAACCATTTTCAAACCTATCACCATAAGATCAATGGTTCTGACACAAAGAGATGCTGGAAACTGAATGTGAAAGAGTCGAAATAATTTGGTAACCAGCACAGAGTAAGGAAGTTGTCCATTGTCCTTTACAACAGTCTTGTACATATGCATCATGATAGTATGTGGTAGCGAGAACTTCATCTCATTGTTGATGGAAAACATCATCTTTGCCTCAGAATGAGATACATTTGTCTTGGAAGTTGACTTGGGTCGGATGTAGTTGATTACAATCTTGTGAAACAAAATGTTTGAGGCAAACATTCTGGAATATGCGATTCCTCCCTCAACAAGTTTGTCCCATACAAAAGACATTGTTGCATGACTAATAGACACGTTTATTGGTTGGAAACTCCCTCTTTTCACACCAAAGACATTTGCCAATGTGTCCACATCCACCACAAAGTCTTTTTCCCTTACCATAAAACAAAATCTATTCGCGTCTAGAAAAGACATATTCGAATAGAAATAAGTGATTAATTCAGGGTAAGCAACAAAAGTCTTAGAACATAATCTTTCAAGTTGAACAAGAGAGAACTTCTCCCTCGGGTTCACCTTCAAGGAATCCAAGAAATCAAAATCCATAGTTTAAGGGTTCATCACCCCTCTTTTCAGCAAATTCGAATAAGTCTTTTTGTGGTCTTTAGAACGAAACAAATTCATTCCCTCACCTTACCAAAAAAAAAAAAAAAAATTCATTCCCTCACCGCGCACATCAGCAGCCACGCCCATCCTAAGCTGAGAATATGCGTACATTTTCTCATCATCATTCTTCATCCCAGGCTTATTAAAAGAACTAAACCATGGATCACTTGGAAATTTGGCAAAAGTCCTGTCTGTCGTTCCTTCAGGCACTATGCCTAACCTTTCCATTTGCTGTAGAAACAAAGTTTCATTCTTGTAAGAAACTCATCAATAAATGTCAACACAGTACCACCTTGTTTCAACTAATTATACAATTTAAAGAGAAACTGGGGTTTTAACGTTCTTACAGGTTCGATGTCTTCCATGTTCTCCTCTTCCTCTTGTTGACGTGGAAGATTTTGAGCGGTACATTGTGGAGAATGATGCTGTTTAGAATGTTATTGTTGCTGCTGTTATGGAGAATCTCCTTCCTTGGTTAAGTCAAAGTGAGTAGGATCCTCTGACATATGTTGTGGTCCCCTGTTAGCTATCCTAGACGATTTCCTCTAGAAAAACATCTTTGCAGTCGAGGAGGATTTCTTAAACTCGTTTGATTAAAAAAGGTGAAAACTTTGTAGAGTAAACTTGAGAGAAAATATGAGAGAGTAGGAAATCTGTATTCTAGGGTTTTGAAAATATAAAGGAAGAAGAAAGACTTTGACTGTATATAAAGCAAGTGAAACGGGGTATACAAATAGTCACAAAGGAAAAAATAAACTACTTTTTTCAAAAATAAAAACTGCCAAAAGTTCAAAAATTCGAAAAAGATAATTTCTAAAAATAAAGCAAGTGACGATTCAAAAATCAATCATACATGTTTGAAATTTTATACTAAAATATCCTGCAAATAGAAGATATTAACTTACAAATGTAATTTCTTGATATTTTGAGTCTAACCAACTTTAGACTTTAACCAGTAGGAGATATAATATTCAGTCTAGTGCAAATAGATTCAAATAGACATTTCTCTAATAGCTTTGTAAATATGTCTGTTAGCTGATTTTTCGAGTCAAAATTGAATTATAACTTCTCCACTTTGAATACGATCTCTTATGAAATGGTGTCAAATCTCTATATGTTTTTCCTTTGAATGAAGAATTGGATTTTTTGTGAGATTGATGACACTGGTGTTGCCACATTTGATCTCAGTGCATGATTCTTCAATTTCAAAGTCTCTTAGCTGTTGCCTTATCCATAAAATTTGATTACAACAGCTATCAAGAGCCGCATACTCTACTTCTATTGTTGATAGAGTTACGGTACTCTACTTCCTTGAGAACTAGCTTGTTGCCCAGCAATTAACAAGTACTAGAAGTATCCTTTCTATCAATTTTACAACCTATCAAATTTATGTCTAAATATCCAAGGAGAGTAAAGTCTCATTTTTTAGGATACCACAGACCTAGCTTAGGAGCAGTTGCAACACATTTGGTGATGTGTTTTATAGCACTTAAGTGAGATTCTTTGGGATATTATTGGAATCTAGCACAGATGTAAACATTAAACAAAATGTCAGGTCTAGATGCAGTAAGGTAAAGAAGTGAACTAATAATGCTCCTGTAAAGCTTTTAGTCAACATTCTTTCATCTTTCATCTTTGTCCAACTTCGAAGAACTTGATATTGGTGTCTCTATCTTTTTGCAATTCTCTAATCCAAACTTCTTGATGAGATCTTTTGTATAATTTTCTTGATGAATAAAGACACATTCATTTGATTGTTTAACTTGTAATCCCAAAAAGAAGGTTAATTCAGCCATCATACTCATCTTAAATTCATCATGCATACATCTAGAGAATTTATTGCATAGATTCTCAATAGGAGATCCAAAAATAATATCATCAACATAAATTTGAACCATAATAAAATCATTACCTTCTCTTTTTATGAACAAGGTAGTATCTACCTTTCCTTTAGCAAAACTATTTTGGGTTAGGAATTTACTTAACCTTTCATACTAGTCTCGATGTGCTTGCTTCGGTCCATACTTCTTCTTGTATGAAACCATTTAGAAATGTATTTTTTACATCCATTTGGAATAACCTAAAATTTTTATAGCAAGCAAAAACAAAAAATAATTTAATTGCTTCTAGCCTCGCTACTAGTGCATAGGTCTCGTCATAGTCTCTCCTTTTTTCTTGTTTGTATTCTTTGGCCATGAGTCTTACTTTGTTTCTGACCACTTTACCTTTCTTGTCCACCTTGTTCCTGAACATCCATTCAGTTCCAATAATAGACTTACCTTTAGGTTTAGGAATTAGTTCCCAAACATCGTTAACGTTAAATTATCTGAGCTCTTTTTGCATGGCTTTGATCCAGCTTTCATCATACATGGCTTATTCTATACTTTTAGGTTCTATCTCAGAAACAAGTGCAAAGACACTGGACTCTTCTCGCCTTTTAGATCTGGTGCGAATTCTTTCATTAATGTTGCCAATAATGAGTTCCTTTGGATGACTTGACTTATGTTTCTAGTTGCTGGTTAGTCTGAAAGTTTGCGGATCCTCTGCTTTAGTTGATTCTTCTAGTTCTACTTGTTGCTGTTCTTCAGAGGTCTGAACCACTTCAAGGGAAGTAGACTTTATAAAGTTTGGAGCAGGTTCAGATTTTTCAAGTTAAGTCTGATCCAATTGATTCTACATATAATCTTAATCTTGAAATTTGACATTTATAGATTTTTCCATAAATTAAATCTTCTTGTTGAATACTTTGTATGCTTTGCTTGAGGTTGAGTAGCCAAGGCAAATTCCTTCGTCTGATATTTCTTCAAACTTCCCAGTTCGATCATTTGCATTTTTCAAAACATAACATTTACAGCCAAACACATGAAAGTAAGAAACATTTGGTTTCTTCCTTTTAAACAATTCATAAGGAGATTTCTTTAGAATAGGCCTTGAGAACACTTTGTTAATGATGTAGCAAGTTGTAGAAACTGCTTCAGCTGAAAATTGAGAGAAAATTTTACTTTTCAATTAAGAGGGTTTTGGCTATCTCCTGTAAGGATCTGTTCTTTCTTTCCACAACCCCATTTTGTTTTAGAGTGTATGAAGAAGAGAAAACATGCTAGAAACCAGATTCATCACAGAACTTTGCAAAGTCTTGATTTTCAAACTCACCTCAATGGTCTGTACGTATGCTTGAAATAATATATCCTTTTTCATTTTGAACTCTTGGCAAACTTTGAAAAGTGAGAGAAGACTTTAGACTTATTTGCTAGAAAATAAACCTAAGTAAAGCGAGAGTAATCATCCACAATTATTAGGCAGTATCTCTTTCCACAAATGCTTTGAATTATGGTTGGTCCAAAGAGGTTCATATACAGAAGCTGCAAAGCTCGATTAATAGAAACTTGATTTACAAGTTTAAAGGAACTTCTAACTTGTTTTCCTAAAATACAAGGAGTGCATAATTCAGACTTTGACAAGCCAAGTTGGGGAATCCTCAAACAAGCTTCTTGGATGAAATTTTGACAATTTACTTCATGTTAACATGACCAAGCTTTTGATGCCAAAAATTTGCTTCATCTTAAATGGATATAAGTAGGGGTGTGCAACCGGACCGGGTTTACCCGGTTCCCGGTCCGGCCCACGTGGAAAATAGGGTCGGGAACCGGTTCCGATTAAAACCGGGTCGGGAACCGGTTCCCAAGACGCAGACCCTGTTTAAACGAGTCCGGGAACCGGTTCGGAGGGATTACCCACCCGGGAACTGGTTCGACCGGACCGGTTTGGGAACTGGTTTTTATGCCTAAAGCGAAACCCTAATTTTATTTCTCCCTTTACCTGCAGAGGCGCAGACGCAAAGACTTCCCTGAGCTCCTCTCCCGGTTCCCCTCGCGCTCGCACCACCGCTGCCAAGCTCCTCCTCCTTCCCCGCCCCGCCACCCCCGCCGTCACCATCACCGTCACCGTCGTCGTCACCCCCAACAACCTCCACCCGCTCGACCCCTTCCTCGCCTCCTCCTCCTCGCTCCGGCCTCTCGTCTTGCCGCGCCACACTCGCCGCGGGTGCGCTTCATCGCCAAAGTCCGCGCCCTCCACGACCTCCACCTCCCGCTCACCTCCCAGTGGTTCGAGTCCCACCCCTCCTCGCCCTACGCGTTCATCTCCGACTTCTTCCTCGGGTGGACCCACCACTTCGCCCGCGACCGCGGCGTCCCGCGAGTCGTCTTCTCGCCGTCCGGTGCGTTCAGGCTCTCCATTGCCTTCGCCCTGTGATGGGACCTCCTCCGGCCCGACGAGGAGTCGACGGTCTCACCGCGCACTATTTCCCGAGCTCCCTTGCTATCGATCTACCGCCGCCCTCCCTTTGCGAAGCTGCCGCTGCCTCGCTGCTCCACCCGAGCCCCGTTGCCGACGTCTGCTGGTTCGCTCACCACCTCTGGGCGCCACCGCCGCTGCGACCAGACGCCAAAAGCCGCCGTTCCTGCCGCGATTCCGTCCTCAGCCCGTCCCGACTAGGCCCGCCTGCTCTCCAGGTCCCACTTTGTCTTCACCAGCCCCAAGCCTAGAGATAAGGTACTATAGCTTGATTTGAGCGTTGTTGACATGTGTGAGATGATGTGGAAATTGATGGTTATAATGCTTTTCGCATGTTCAGAAGTGCGAATTACTGTGAAGAAAGCCTGCATTTTGCTCATGATTTATTATGTTGATGTTAGAATTTTGATTAAAGTTTGCTGCTCAATTGGGGTGGCTGTGTGAAGAGGCTGATCTTTTTTGTGATTGCATGCTAGGAGATGAAAAAGAAGCAATTGGGTGAAGAATTGAGGGTGAAATCGTAGTTACAATTAAATTTTAATTGCTTGGTGTCTCTATATAGTGTCTCCTGGCATATTAATTGTGAACTTGATTAGATTCTATTTAATGATATCTGTGATTGCTGAAGCCGATAAGACCAGATTGCTTTTCTAAGGTTAATTTTTATGCAAAACAGGTTCCAATATAAACAGGGTCAACCATGTTCCCGGACTGGAAAAATAAGGTGGGCCGGGAACAGGGTCCAATGAAAGCAGGGTAAGGAATAGGGTCCAAAAAAGGAGAACCGGTTATAACAGGGTAGGGAACAGGGTCCAAGTCTAGACCCTACCCACCCTGGACCCACTCACCCCTAGATATAAGACACTAAGAACTTTCTGGTTTTATATCCATAAGGTAAATGTTCACATGTCTTCAACCAATGAAAGATTGAGAGAAATCTCTACTCGTTCTGAACAGATGCCTTCTTGGAAATTAATTTTGAATCCAATAACGCAAAACTGACTTATGTTGAATAGATTGTAATTCAGTCATTCTACCAAAGAGACATTGTTGATGGTTAGGCTTCCAATTTTCACGATTCCATATCCGACAATTCTTCCTTTGTTGTTTCCACCAAAGGAGACTTTTCCACCAATTATTTGAACAAACTTTATAAAGCAACTTGAATCTCAAGTCATGTGTCTCGAACAGCCAGTATCCAAATACCATTTGATCTTCTTTTTTATAGTGACCTGTGATCAAACGAAGAACTCAAGCTTTCTTTGATACCAATATTTTCTCGGGTCCAGGAGAGTTAGTATTAAAAATAGTTTTTGCCCAATACCTCTTAACAAGTCTCCAAATCTTGGGACATTTTTCTCAAAATGTTATAAATTGTTACACTTTGAACATTTGAGAGCACTTCGGCCAACAAGTTTTATAAAAAAATTTTGAAAATGATTTTTATAAAATTCATTTGTAGGTCTTTGCTTAATTCTTTCTTTAACTTTGAGAAAATCAATTAAATGAATAGTTTCTTAAGTCATTCCCTAACCAGATTTGTTAAAATAAGGTCTTTGTACAAAAAGAATTTTCTCCACCTTCTCAAATCCTTTTGAAAATCATTTTGTGATATTTGAAATATCTTCTTTCAAAAATGCATTTTTCTTCGAAAGAGAATTTGAATTTTCTTTCAAATCAACAAAACTTTTATCCAGATTTTCAAACTCTTCTTTCTAAGAAGTTTCCTATTGCCATAGTTTAGAATTCTCATTCTTTAGTTCATAAATTCTTTTAAGGGAGGGAGGTTTTGAGGCTGAGACAAAGTTCATCTATATAATTCGAGATTTTAAAAGGATTTTTAAATTGCTAATCTCAACTTCTTTGTCCGAGTCTAAATTAGAATCTATTTCAAAGTCTAAGTCTGATTATGAATTGGCCATCAAATATATGTTGACATATTCTTCATCACTTTTCTCGCATTCGGTATCACTCCATGTTTCTACTTTCGGAGCCTTTTTGTATTTCTCTATTCTTCCTTTCTTTTTCTTCAACAGAGGACAGTTGGGTATGATATGTTTATTTTTCTTACATTCAAAGTATATCACATCTTTGCTGGTTTCATTGTCCTCAGTTGGTTTGTTCTAGTATCTTTGAGTGCTCTGCTTCTTCCAGTTGAATCTTCTTCCCTTCTTATTCAACTTTTTGAACTTCTTAATCATAAGTGCTATCTTCTCATCATCCATTTCATCTTTTGAATATGTATCATCATAATCATCATTAGATCTTAAAGCAATTGACTTCTTATCTTTATGATCTTCTTCCTCATTGATTTGCTCTACTTCATATGATTGAAGTGTGCCAACAAGTTCATCTATTGAAAGAGGCATGATCCTCTTGGTTTTTCTAATCAATGTCTTCACATGGTTCCAGTTTTTGGAGAGTCCACGCAGCAATTTATTGACCTTCATTGGTCTTGAGATTGGTTGTCCTTGATATGTCAATCCATTCACAATTTCAGTGAAAAACTAAACATATCTGTGATGGATTCTCCGAACTTCATCTTGAAGGCTTCATACTGTCCAAGTAGAATATTGATCTTCGTTTCCTTTACTTAATCAGTTCCTTCATAGGTGACGTGAAGTTTGTCCCAAACTTCTTTAGTTATTTCACAGGAAGAAATTCGATTATACTCAGTAGGAGATAAAGCACAATATAAAGAGTAGATAACTTTAGCATTAAGAGCTTATCTCTTGATTAATTCTTCTTGTGTCATTTTGCTAGTATCTACAACTTATTTTCCCCTTTCTAAGATTGATGTAGCTTTGGGATTGATTATTTTTTCTACCACATCCCATTCTAAGGGATCTTTTGATCTTAAAAATGCCTTCATCTTGTTCTTCCACATATTATATTCATTCTCATCAAAGTAAGGAGGTCTGGTGTTGCTTTGGCCTTCAACCAAACCTGAAGCCAAAATACTAGTTATAAATCTTTAGCTTATAAGTAAAAAAACTTCAATAAAATGAGCACACAGACTCTGATACCAATTGAAAGGGCTAGTATGAATACCTAGAGGGGGTTGAATAGGTGTGAAGATAATTTTTCGCAAAGTCAATAGAAATAATTGCCTTTAAAAAAGCACTAATGAATTTAGACTTTAGCGATTAAATAAAGCTTCAAACAAAATAAATGAGTTTATGCTTAAAAAATTAATTAGAGCTACAAATCAAATGAAGGAGTTGAGGGAAGAGAATAAGAACATAAGGTTTATAGTGGTTCGGCTTAGATTAAACCTACGTCCACTTTCCCAAGCTAATAGCCTACTGGTTGGATTCCACTAAGAATTAAAAGAGATTTTACAATCTTGCGATCTTGACTTCACAGTAAAGAGTCTCTACTGATCTCTCAAGTTTCTCTCTTTTGTATACAATTTGAGCTTAGTAAATGAAATAGTAAGGAACTAGGAAGTTTCAGACTTTGAAATTTTTCTTTCACGCACTATATCGAACAACTAGAGAATCCGCGTTAAATACCCTTTCATGCTTTCATGACCGTTGGCACTTTCCAAATAAATTCTTCTAATCTACCCATTGGACAGAATCAATCAAGGAGATCTCGAGTCGTCTGAAGATTTGTGATGAAAGCCTGTCAATCTTGTTCGCTCATACAATCAGGATCTTGATTTCCATAATAGAACCTTCCAAGTTTGCTTGCCTTCCAAAAGATTTGATTATCGGAATTGTTTCCAATAAAGATAGTCAATCATATAGGTGCTATATCTAGCCATAAGGTCATCCGTAAGCCATATGAATCGAATCCTTGAAGAAATAAAGATAATCTCACATCTGAATAAGTCTTCATTCTTCAGTCTAGAAACTGTCAGTGTAGGCAGACTTTTAATCAAAAGTCTAGCAGTCTTCAAACTTTGATGCTAGATCCAGATGTCTTCAGACTAGACTTTCTAGAAATGTTTTGTCAACTTCAAAATAGTAAAGGAGTTTTCTCCAACAATATACATACTAAAAAAATCTTCACTTTTTTTTTTGTGCACGCGCAGCTAAATCACGATTGAGAATTTGGCTAATGATAAAATGGTGCAGTTTACAAAAATACTAACACAAAAACAATGACAAGACTTTAATTAGTCTTTCTCATTTTGGCATTGACTTGAAATATGTAATAACAAGAAAGGAGCAGCAGCACTACTAGTGGGTTTAATGTGGGTCTATCATAGACCCAATAAATCCCACTTTTTAGATGCTCTAATGTGATAAGCCTATTCCAACTCTTGGTCAATCAAATATGAGTTAAATTATGGATCAGCCACCTAATTTGCAACCTCTATTTTTATATTTACCCGTGACTCAAAGAAAGAGAAAATGAAGGAAAATGAATATTGAAATTCGAAATTTTTAAAGCGGAAACAATTTTGATACTTAAGATCAAAATAGATAGATAGGAGTGTAAACTGAAAACTTGTAATTATGTACTCAAATAAAAATGCATGGAGGAATGAAATATTATTATTAAACCGATGAGTGAAAGCTATGTGGAAGTACAACCGATAGATTTTAGGGTGGGTAGGTTCCAAAACTAGAACATGGAATATGTCATGTTAGGACAAATTCTCAATTTTTGAAATCTGAAACCTACGATATTTGTTCTTGAACCAACTCTTAAGCCTACCTTGTTTTTTCAAGTCCGATTTAAGGGTTGACTTAAGAATCTGTTTTTCTTTTGTTCCTTTTTTAATTTTCATGTTTTACAGCAAATTAATATGAGTAACAAAACAATTCAAAATAAAATATAGGGAAAATTGTTCAAAAATTCCTAAACTTATTATATTTTTGCCAATTCAATTATAAAATTTTCAATTTTGCCAATTGAGTCCTAATTTTTTTTCATTTTTTGCCAATTTACTCAATATGTCCAATTTTGACCAAAATTTGTTGACGTGAATGCTAGTTGTCTTACATGATAGGGCCGGTGCTAACATGGACAAAATTTATTATTTATTATTTATTTTTAATTTGTATATTTTAAATTCTTTTTTTTTCCTCTTCTTCCTCTATTGGTCGCCCAACCTCTGGCGACTAGCTAGAGGCTACAATTGATGAGGGTCAGCCTCGTGGACCTTAAGCGAGGTCGCCCTCATTGAGATCTTGTAAGGGGTGAACTCGCTAGAGGCCACCTCAAGCAAGGTCGCCCTTGTTGGGATCTGGCAAGGACGACATCGCAGCCCTTGGGCAAGGCTCACCCTCACTTAGATTTGGCAAGGCGAGCCCCGATCATGGTCGTTGAGGTTGCCAAAAGCAAGCAAGGGCTGTCCTCGCCAAAGGCTAGCAAGGGTGAGGCCCTCGCCTTCACTCAAAGTAGGTGGGGGGCAACTTTGCTAGCCATGAGCAAGGCTTGCCCAAGGGCCACAAGGTCGGCCCTCACTGAATATTGACAAGGGTGGCGTCGCTTGAGGCCAACAAGGCCAACCCTTGCTAGTCGTAGCCTTTTGCCAATCCCCGGAGGCGGGGCGATCGACAAATGAAGGAGGGTGCTTAAAAAAAGGTGGCCGCGGGGGGGGGGAAGAAATTTAAAAATAAATAAAAAATAATTTTGGCCACGTCAATACTAGTAGTGCCTCATATAACCACTGATTTCCATGTCAGTGAATGCCAATCAAAATTGATCGAATGGACTCCATTGGCAAAAAGCAAAAATCTTTATGACTCAATTAATAAATTTGAAAAGTTTAGGAATGAATTGGCAAAAGTACAATAGGTTTAGGACTTTTTGGATAATTTTCCCATAAAATATGAATGAAGGCAGGCAAGCAAGAAGGATGGTGAGTTGCATGTGCGCACATGAGAGAGAGTCGTGAAGTGTCTGAGTGAAGTTTAAGAAAAAAGAAAGAGATAGAGAAAAAGATGTAAAGAGGAAAATTAGAGTCTTTAGGCTTTATGAAAACAGTTTCAAATTCGGTTTGATTGGTTTAGTTCCTAGATGGTTCTTTACTTGGAATCGGGAACTAGACCAGTTCCCAACAACTTGAAACCTAATCAATTTTAGGTGATTTGGTATGGTTTCCAAATCGAACTGATCCAATCACACAGGTTTATGTGGAAGGACATCACAAACACTAAAAAAATAAAAGAATAATATTACTATTTTGGGAAGGAAAATGATGTCATATCAATTCCCTCTCCGTTTAATTAGTTTATAAAAGGAAGCAAAGCATTTTGGTTCTCCCGATAAGGCTTAGGTTCCATTTGTTTTCCAATAAACTAAAAATATATATTTATAAAAATGATTGTTGTACCACTTGAAATAACTACTCAATAAAAAGCATTTTCATAATTGACAAAAATAGACACTATTATTTTTGTGAGCGATGAAAATATTTTTTATCTATTTATTTTTGTAATGATATAAGAGATCATTTTTAGGAAAATATTTTTCAAATTATTCATTTTTCATGATACAAATGGAGCCTCAATAATATATAGTTGTTTCCTTGTTGTGAAATGAGCCTTACAAACAATATCTATCATATTATAAATCCAATCCATCCTTTATTTATTTTGGGTATGGGCTATACAAATATATGAGGTAATATTAAATTAAATTAAGTTACTATATAAGTGGGTACGTATATATTAACGTATATGTACATACATGTTGAATTATTAAATTAGGTAGTTAGAGGGTTTAATTTACTATAACCTCAAGAAGTTCATTTTGGGGCTACATGTTTTCACTCTTTTTTTTTTTTTTGTTTATAAATAGAAATTCCGTTCTTTTGATCCCGGGAACAAAAAAAAGAATAGAAACGCGTTTGGTTGCGTTTGTTTTTTCTGTTCTTTTGTTCCCGGGAACAAAAAAAAGTAAACGAGAAACAAAAAAAAGTTGTTTCTCGTTCCAGAAACAATTTTGAAGAAACAATTTTTTGTTTCTTGTTTCTTCTTCTCTCTCTTCTCTTCCTCTTTTCTTCTTCTTTCTCTTTGGCCGGTCGCCGGCCTCGGCCTCGGCCATGGCCGGCCGTCGAGGGCCGGCGACGCCGTCGAGGGTCGGCGACCTCGCCGGAGCGTCGCCGGAGCGGGCGAGGCCGAGCCTTGCCTTGGTTGGGCGAGCTCGAGCTCGCCTAGCCATGGCAAGGCGCGGCCTCGCGGATCCGGGCAAGCCCGAGCTCGCCCGGCCAAGGCGAGGCTCGGCCTCGCCCCGCCGGAGACGCGAGCCTCGCCTTGGCGGGCGAGCTCGGGCTCGCCCAGATCCGGGCGAGGCCGCACCTCGCCATGGCTGGGCGGGCGAGCCTCGAGCTTGCCCAGCCAAGGCGAGGCCGAGCCTCGCCAACGACGGCGAGGCTCGGCCTCTCCGAGGGGCGAGCGTCGCCGTGGCCGGGCGAGGCTACCGGCCCGGCCGAAAGAAGAAAAAATAAAAAAGAAAGGAAAAATGAAAAATAAAATAAAAATATTAAAAAATTAAAAGAAACAAAAAAAGAACAAAAATTTACGAAACGTGTTTCTATTCATTTTTTATTCCCGGAACAAATTTACCAAACGCATCTTTTTGTTCAAAAATTATTCCCCGGAACAGAAACACTTTTTTTTGTTTCTGTTCCATGGAACAAAAAAAGAACAGAAACGTTACCAAACAGCCACTTTGAAATTGCATTAGGCTTGAAATATTCTGAGACGGAGTTTGGGAGATTTAATTAAATAAATAGCCTTGACATTGGAATTTTCTCCCGAGCTCATCCTTTTGGAATCACTTTTGATTTTCTAGATTTAATGGGCTTGTCCATCAATTAAGTTGGACCAGATATTGTTTGCTTTACTGACTTTTCTTGTTTTGCTTTATAAGCAACTTTCAAAGAGAAAATTAAATAACTAATAGGTCTCATTAACGAGGAGGAGTCAAGTTTGTACATACTTATATATGAGATTACTTAATCAACGTCAATAATGTGAAGATGTAAAGTACATTGTTATTTTTCTTTAATACTATAAATTCTACTTCGTTTCGAATGTTGATGAAGTTTCAACATGGTACGTCCAATTCACATTACTTTATGGGTGGAAGTATTCTTTTCTCGCATCTGCGCATGTTTTCTCTATTTTTCGCGTGAAAGGGGACTTTAATAGTTTAATCTGTTAGTCGTGTCTTTTGTTAGTGTCTATATATATATATAAACGAGGCGATTTCATTTAATTATCATACTAGTTTTTATTTATTTTTCACCAGCTTCGGTGGCTTTCAACAAAGACTCTTTATTGTCGTTTTCTATTATTATTTTATTTTGGGGGGGACACCTTCACCAATAACGACTCCTTGAAAGCAATTTACAGTGTGAAAACGAAAACGTCAGAAGTTTGCTAGAGTCGACGTCATGAATCGGCTGAAATCTTGTCCAATTCAACGTGTCCGGTGGCCTATTTAAAAATATACTCCGAAAAAATAGTCGGTGGTTACTTAGCGCCATATCAGTAGGTGATCTGGCAGATATTATGTTTCGTGTATCCACTCTCAAATTAACACGTGACCACGATGCATGTCATCTGCTGATGTGATAAAATTATCAGTGTTTTAGATGAAGCCAAGAGCTTACTAGGGGTGGCTCAGCATGGACACGGCCTGTGGTCAGCCTGGACACAGCGTTGGCAACGAGCTCCACATTGGCTGGCAACGCCGTTCATCCACAGATCTGGTGATGGCAGCTCATCCATGGCCTTGAGCGAGCTTGAAAGGCAAAATCAAAGAAATATAAGGCAGGTTTGGTTTGCCTTCAACTATCGACCTATTGGTCCAAATCCAAAGTTGTGCCTCCGAATCTAGCTTGCAAACTTCCACAATGGAGTTGGCAATAGCGGCTTGTCCATGGCCCCGAGCGGCGATAGAGATGACGAAGGCGGTGGATTGGCTTGGATGCTTGGCAATGGTTGGCTTGGACACAATGCTGGCAACTATGCTGATGGCACCGACTAAGGGAGACACGGAGGTTGGGCCAGGTGACTCCAATGGTAAGGCAATTTTTAATAGACTTGACATTAATGCACATATATCAATTTACAAGTGGATATGAGTAAAAAATGCTTATCGCATCAGCTGATGATGTGGCGATCAACAACTACTAAATACTTTTTTTTGTAATTTTGTTGCTTGTGAAAACAAAAATATCATTATACATTTTAAACTATAAAAATTAAATCATGTTGTATATTTTTAGTATTGGCCGTTCAATAGTAAGAACTTATTTGTTTAAAAAAAAATTATGTATTGTTTCAGCCAAAACTCATAATTTTATTATATGTCCAATTTTTAGAAAAAAAAAAAAAATATATATATATATGTATGATTTTTCTATATTAAATTTGCACATTTTGAAAGGCTTCATATACCTCGAAGATTGAAATTCAAATTGGGATAAGTCACAAAAAAAATAAAGTGAAAAATTATTTTTATGTCGATTAATTAGATGAATTATTACATATGACATATGCATGAGAAAATAAAATTATGAGTAATATTATATACGAAAAGCATTCTAAATATGTTCTATCTCAAGCACGTACGATCGTGGATAAGAGCTGCCAAACTTCAACTGAATTGAGATTCATGCTGTGAAATAAAAATCTCATGATTAAATCATGACATGAATAATTTCGATGAATTTATTATAATTTTTGAGAGACAGAGACTATTTTTTTTTTTTTTTCGAAAGTTGGATGTCCGCGCAACTGGTTTCCCACGATTGGAATGAGAAGTAGTTGGGGGAGTGACTAGCTCGATGACACGTCGCACTGCAGCGGGAATCTTTGAAGGGACAAAAGGACAAAAAATGAAGTCGGGAACTTGCTTTTCCGCTATCTAACTTCCCTTGTCCAAAAAAACACCGACTTCGAAATAATCGTGTCCGATATCAATTTAGGAACGTGGACCGCCGCAATAGTCGCACTCCTAATTGGCAAAGTCTCTCTGCTCAAGTTCAATTTTTATTTGCCAAGCGCCCCGTATTGACTTCCTCATTTTTTTTCAATACCTGCAATTTGACAAGTTTGGGTTCGGCATAAACGAATTCTATCATTTAATCTGTTTATGACATAGCAACACGAATCAATACATTTAAGTCAATGGGTTATCATGTTTGACCTGATTAAGCACGTCTTAACACTCTTAATACTCATATTTTAAGACTTTTTTTAGTCTTAATAGTCAATATAAATGACACACATGTCAAGAAGAATAAATGATAATAGGAATACAAAAATCATCAAACATGAAAAACAAAATTTCACTTAATAGTACACTTAGATGTAACATGAAGTGAAATTATCTCTATATTATTTTTAGAAATGTTTTAAATGTATTAACACAAATTATTATGTATGAACATATTTATCTCATGCACAAGTTAACCTATATTTGTGAAATTGCATATAGATTAATGTATCGTGTTGTGTCAACATTTGACGCATTTGATAGTTATCTTAATTGCGTTGTCTCATGTAACTCGCTTTATTAGACGTGTTCTAGTAAGGTAATTCAACACATTTATTAAAAGCGTCTTGCTCAAGTTAGCTGCATTCATAATATAAGACGCGCAATAAATCATAATAGACTGACCTTAGATTTATGAGATATCCTCCTCTAATCTCATAACTTTTGTAAACGTAAATCCCAATATAACCCAAATATAGCTTTCTTTGCATGTGAGAATTGAATACATGCGACACGCCTAATTCACACTCACACTCCATCAATCATGCAACCATTTGATTTGTGGTACATGCACGGGTATTGTCACAATCTCATGAGATAAGGTCTTTCAGCTCTAATCTCTTAGTGACAAGCAATTCTTGGTCTTATGTTTAATGATGCCAAAGGGAAGACAAATGGGAACAGCTTAAGTGTGATACATGCACATATAGTTAAGTCCGTCAAAATCTCGCTAGATAAATGGAAAGTATCTTTCTTTGTTTTTTTTCTTTTCTTTTTTGGTAAGCGGAAATTGAGTCCCATCTCATCTTAAATAGTATCGTTTGAAAGAAAAACGAGGTTAGTCAAAAAAGAAATGATAATGATTGAAGATTGGAAACTCTATATCTAAAGGATAAATTTACGACCCGTGAATAGGTCAACACATTAGGGGGAGGAGACTTTGGGTGGCCCAAATCTGGTTTCCCGGTTTTCATTTGCTCTCTCTCACTTCTGTCCGCCACCATCACCACTGGCAAGAACTCGATGAGGATATCTATCAAAGTCGATCGGGAAAAGTGACAAAAAAGTCATAAACCTTTTGTTTTTTACCGATTTAATCCTAAACATTTTTACATTGTGCCAATTTAGTTATTTCCGGCTAATTTTGGCCGGATTTTGCTGACTGGACGTCGACCGGCTGACGTAGCCTGATCGGCGCTGACGTGGACAACTTTTAATAATAATTTAATATTTTTATTTTTATTTAATTTTTAATTTTTATTTTTATTTTTTTTTTATTTTTATTTTTCTCCTCTTCTTCCTTCAATTGGTCGCCAGACCTCTGCGACCAACCAGAGGTGACGGTTGGCGAGGTCAAGGTCAACCTCGTTGGCCACCTTGCCAATGGCCGCGAGGGTGGCCTCGCGCAAGGTGGCGAGCCTCACCCTCGCCAGATTCGGCGAGGGTCAAGCCAGATTCGGCCAGGGTGAGCCTCGCCTGCTCAGTGCGAGGCTGCCCTCGCTGAATCTGGCGACAAGTTGGGGTTCGAGTCGGACTCCATCAACAACACGCTTTTCACCTTCTGCAAGCTCGTCTCCAGGGAGTCGTTCTTCTCTCCAAAGAAGGCAGGGTACCTCGCTGCAAGGTCAGAACCCGTAACATTAGTGAAGCTGCCCCCACCGCCGCCAAGGCAAGTGGAGGAGCTCGATGGCTCGGGTCAAGGTGAGCCCAATGAGTGCTATGAAGGAATTGGCGCTCTCTGAGGGCGAAGCCATCAAGTGTCGAAGATCCTCGGGGAGCACCGACTCTAGTGCGGTGTCGGTGGATCTGGCTAGGGTTAAAGCTATTGGCTCCATTGGGAAACAGCTTCAGGAGTTGATCAAATTGAGCTGGCCTCCTTGCATCAAGCTGGTGAGGCTCGACCCTCGCTAGATCCGGTGGGGGCGAGCCTCGCTGCCTAGGCCTTGAATGCAACCTCGTGCCGGCGGGCGAGGCTCGCCCTCACTGGCCATGGGCGAGGCTCGCCCTTGCCAGATTCTGTGAGGGCGAGTCTCGCTGCCTAGGCCTTGAAGGCAACCTTGCGCCGGGCAGGCGAGGCTCGCCCTCGCTGGCCATGGGTGAGGCTCGCCCTTGCCGAATCTAGCGAGGGGGAGCCTCGCCGCCCCGCGCGAGGCTACCCTCGTGGCCACTGGTGAGGTGGTTGACGAGGTCGACCTCGACCTCGCCGGCCGTTGCCTTTAGCCGATCGCCGAGGTCCAACGATCGATTGGAGGAAGAAGAGAAGAAGAAAAAAAAAAGAAAAAAAAAAAACAATATTAAAATATTAAAATATTAAAATATTATTAAAAATTATTAAAAATTATCAACATTAGCACTGATCGAGCCACATTAGCCAGTCGGTATCCAGTCAGCAAAATTCGGCCAAAATTGGCCGCAAAGGACTAAATTGGTACAACTTAAAAAAGTTTATGACTAAATTACAGCAAAAAAATGTTTAGGATTAAATTGGCACAAAGATAAATGGTTTATGACTTTTTTAGCACTTTTCCCAACTCAATCTATAGTGATGTGAGGTTGCTACTGTTGGAAAATATAGTCAAGAAAGAAGAAGATGAACGTATTGGAGGAAGAATAAGTATTACTCTTTGTTGTAGTCAGAAAAGAAATTCAAGAAAGTGATAACAAAAAGAAAAAAAATAATTAGAGGTAAAGTATGGCTAATTGAATCTCCTTAAGATGATTAGTTTTGTCAACAGTTCTAAGTAGCTTTATGAATAGTTTCCGTCAACAATTCTAAGTAGCTTTACGAATTATGCTTCCCAAGATACAACATTTCATACCCATTTGTATCAATACTATATGAAATATACTTTGTTAAACACTTCTTGAAATCGACACAGTTAAGGAAAGTAGAAAATAGAAGATATAGGCATTTTTGCTTATTCTTGGAACGAAAAATTTCAAATCTATTTATAGAGTTTTAGAATTCATGTAGAGATGTACGGAATCGGTACATGAACTATGAATTAAATAGAAACAAAAATCTAAGAGATATACCTTACCCCAAAAAAAAAAAACTAATAGATATATAAATTAAATGGATATAAGAATCTAGGAGATGCATGAACCATGGATTAAGTAGATACACAAATTCAAGAGATACGTATACAAATTAATGAGATACATGAACGGAAACATGGTATCTTGTTCTACTCCTTTTCATTGATCCATTAACCTACCAAAATTACAAGACCCACCTCTAGAGCTAAGATGTCATGGCGTCAAACAGAGGTTGCGACCTTCAAATTGACTTGAATTCCTTGGGGGAGCATCGTCCGGATTTTTTATTTTTTTTCATTCGTGGCGTATTAAGCAGTTCGAGACTCATCCTTTGCTTCCATGATATTAATAATAAACTCAAGCTTGTGTCACATTGATGGTGATGCTGATTGCCACAAGTCGCAACGATTTGGCTGTAATTGCGACGAGTAGAGTAGCAGCTGAGAAGCATGATGACGATGGATGATGATGATGATGATGATGATGATGATGATGATGTTGTTGTTGTTGTCCTATTGAGTTTATTAAAAGAAATGCTGTGACATCCACGTTATCTTTTTATGCAATTTATTCTGAACTGGCATTTCGGGGCGTCAAATAATGTGTGCTACGGTGATTCAATCAATTGCAGGACCACAATTTGCTAGCTTTGGATGTTACGATACTTTAATCAAACAAAAAGGAATTTCGGGTGTTCAATGGCACATCGCTCAAGAGATTATATTTCCTCTCAGTGCCACTACTCCTTTTATTTAAATAACAATTTGGATGACTATAGTTCAGATCCTCTAACCTCAGACCAAAGTCGCAAACCACCATGGACAACCTAAGGTGATGTCTTCACCGCAGCCCATGACCTCGACTGGAGGTCGCGAGCCATGCATGGCCAAGATGGATCTCGATTGAAATCACGGGTGGCCATGGATGACCTGGATTCGGAGGTCATCAATGGCACGAAGGATTCTGCCGGCCTCAACAAATGATCTGTGCTAGAGGTGTTGCAATATAATGCAGAAGTTAATTGCATCTTGTAATCAAATCAATGCAAAATTACTAGAGAAATAAACAAGGAACAATAAGAAACAATAAAGAACAATGAAAAAGGAACATTAGAAATTCATTTGATTTGGTCCAAGCATAATATTACTCAATAGGGAGATATAACAACAATCGTCCACATATTAGAGTATTTTCTAAATCTAGAATACACCCAAACCTAGAGGGTTTACTATCTAAGTAGCACTGATATTCGATATGTGACATGACATAACACGATATGTTGTTTTTTAAAAAATAAAGAATTTTAACACATTGAAATACGTTGTATATTTAATTTATATTTTTATATATACATGAGATCATTTTATATTTATTTTAGTCAAATTAATATGATTCAAATTCACAAATAAATAAATAATAAAAAAGAGCTTAGAATAAATTTACATTAAAAACACTAATCCATCATTTGTTAATATTATTTATTATTTAAATTTGACAAAGTCAATTCCATTCCAATCCATAAAACTTGGAGGGAAAAAGAATTTAGACTTGTGTATTAGAGCATGTCAGAGAAAAAAAAATTGAGGGACAAATTGTGTATCATGAAAAGTGAGAGTTAGAAAAGAAAATAAGAATAGGCATTTCTTCTTTCCCATTTTATTATTTTTATAATTTATTTATTTTTGTACATATTTATGTTTTGACCTTTCATTTATTGAAAATTTTTAAAATTGACTCTATGCGTGTTAGGAATTCCAAATTTGCATGTTGGAATTCCCAAGAAGAGTTACTAGGTGTTGAATATTTCGACACATATTGACTGAATGTCGGAGAATATTGAAAAATATCAAACATGTGTCAGCATGTCTAATATGACGTGAAAGCTCTTATAGTTTACCATCACGTAATTGCTCAAACGTGCGGCTGATTCTTGTGCGTGCACGCATCAACAACATAAGGCCTAACTCACGGGTGCTCTCTGTTCCGATCTACAAATCTATATCTACGAGTGTTGTTCTCTCTCTAGACCAAAAGCAAGGATGCCCCGTTCTTAATATTATAATGAAGACATGTAACTCCAGATCAGGCAATTGGGCGAACCAAAAGGAAAGTTTCCTTTTGTCGTTTCTCTGTAGATTGTGCCGGCTGCATCTTGAGGAATTCTCTATATTTAATCCCCAACCCAAGATGCAAATTCTTATTAGATTGGAATGCTCTAGATTTAAAGGGGGGGGGGGTCTAAATTATACATCTTCCAATTTGAAAAGAGAGGAATGATAACACGTTCCCCTTTTCCACAATTTTTTTTCCCAGCCTGCAAAACTCTCAAGATGCAACGAATAATCTGAGTGGACTGGCGTTGGGCACGTCACCCGAAATTTAAAATGAAGAAAACCTCGGCCAAGCGAAAAGCGTCGACCAAAGTCGTAATCAGCGTGGTGCACCCGGCCGAATTTTATAAATCAGCGAAAAGCAAAGGGCATTTCTCCACGTGTATTTCTCGAAGTGGTATCTTCCACGTGGGGAATATTCAACCAATTCTTTCCATTCAACCACGTTTTGTTACACCCTCGCCTTGGCAAAATCCCCTCGTGCCTTTTTTCTTACTCCATTATAATGCACTCTCCACTCTCGCCATGGACGCCTCCCGTCAAGACACTAAACCGTGCATTCATGGCTGCTTCATCTTCAGCTTCGGCTTCAGGTGCCCATCGCCAAAGCGAGATGCATTCGTCGCAGCAGCAGCAGCCGCCCCCACTGCAGAAGCGGAAGGCCGGTCGCAAGAAGTTCCACGAGACGCGCCACCCGGTGTACAAGGGAGTGAGGCAGAGGAACGGCAAGTGGGTATGTGAGATCCGGCAGCCCAACAGCGCGAGGACCCGCCTCTGGATTGGCACCTTCACCAGCCCCGAGATGGCAGCCAGGGCTTATGATGTGGCGGCCGTGGCCCTGAGAGGGGAGTCCGCCTCGCTGAACTTCCCCGAGCTGAATGCGCATGACGAAGGAGCAGGCTCTTCTTTTACATCATCACCATCGTCATCGCCTTCTTCTTCTTCGTCTGTGGCGAGGTTGGGATTGGAGGAGAAGAATGTCAGAGAGAGTAATGGGTTGGTCTTGAGGACGGCGTCGTTTGTGGATGAGGAAGAGTTGTTCAACATGCCTGGATTGTTAGACAGCATGGCGGAAGGGTTGATGCTCACTCCACCTGCGACGGTGAGTGGGTTCGATTGGGATGACGTGGACGTCGTCGACCTCACTCTTTGGGAGTGAGTGATCCTGTGTATATACATCCATAGAATCCATTTTTAAGATCCGATTAGTGATTCTAAAGTTGACTTTTCTTTTTATGGCTTCCAAAGGGCTGCCGGGAGTGATGTTTTCGTTAGGGGTTGTGTTTTCTCTTATCATCTCTTCTCTCAAATTTTAAATTTTGTCATACTTTCCTACGTCCTTGGTTAGAGGATACACTTCTCCAACAGCCTTTTTGATTGTGGGTCGACTTACGAATTTAGTTAAGTTTGTGCGTGTATAATGTCCATAACCCGTCAGGTTGGAGAAAATTCCTCCGATTAGGTATTAGGGAACTGCATAATTCCAGATGACATGTAAATTTAGCACCAGAAAACATACATAAAAGCAAGAATTTTAATGCTAACCTAAGCCCCACATCTATCAACCGACACCATCTCTTCATCTTTCTCTGTCTCTCCCAACCTCTGCACCGTGTTGCCTCACCGTTACAGCAACTCTTCGTCTCAACTGAGTCAACCCACCTCCGAGGTCGTCTCTCTATGCGTGGATGTGCGTCGCATGAGTGACCACGAATGAACTTAGATTGGAGATTGCTTGAGGTTTTAATAAGGTCCCTCGAGGTCGCAACCCCCATGAGAGAGAGAGAGAGAGAGAGAGAGAGAGAGAGAGAGCATGTGTGTTTTTTGGGTAGCATGGCAGCGATACGTTGTTGTTGACACCTAAATTTTGGTGACCCGTTTGGTCATTTATCACATTAAAAAATTAGGAGTTAATTTTATCCCTGAAAAAAAAATATTAATTGCATAGCATATTAATATAGGTGCATTTGTTTTTAATTTGCATTTTGTGCATTTATTTATTGGACTGGTGGCGGATGATTCAAATTAGTGGTTTTAAGTTTTAATTCGGCAAGCTGGAGTAAGCCCACGAAGCGAGTGAATTGGCCTAAGCCCGTTTTTTTATGATTGAAAATTATTTCGTGAAAAATGAGGATTTGAAATCTTTTCGGGATATGATGGAATTTTCTGGATAAGGCAGATGTGACAAAAATACTATATTCGGAAAATCAAATATTGCATTTGGGAAAAATCTTTGTGGATATGGATATTAAAAAACCCTAACTCGTGGCCTATAAAAAAAAAAAAACGAATAGGGTTTTGGAGGCCACACATATTGAATACACGGCCATTGAGAGAAAAAAGTGAGTGAGGGCAAGACTTAGTTTGAAAGAGAGATCCTTATATCTTGAGGACAACTTCTCTGGACGACGAATATTTTACCCTTTCGATATTGCGCACGAACTTGCAAAGCCCCCACCCATATCACGACTAGCTGCTCCTGCCATGGATATCCCAGGTCATCCAGAAAAATGCAGCGTTCCTTCTAGTCGCGATCTCGAGTTCAAGGTCTTCATCAATGGGAACCCTTGCCTAGCCGTGCTATTTGATTTGCTGGTCGCATGGAAGTCCCTCAACGTGAAATCAATGAAATTCACCGAGTATGGTGATCAAAGAATTGGATATCAGAGAGCACAGCTACGCTCGTGAAGAAAGGAGGGAAGGGCCAATAAAAAATTCTACTTTGGTCGCATAGGGGATGTTCTTCTCTCGCCTTTTCTTTTTGGATTATGTTTCATGGTTTCACTGTTCTCTCCACTCTGTTATGGACACCTCACTCTTCAAAGATCTCTTCTTTCTTGGGCGGTGCTAATTCGATCTGCTTGCCGCTCCCGAATTAATGCTGCTCCCTACGTTCCTGCAGTCCTGGCGGTGACCAATCAACTCCGATTTTCATTGGTGAAAGTTCATCAGTTGTTTTGTTGCGCTGCCACGCTGAGCCGTGAAGCCTCGACGTGAGCTGCTCTGACACCATCCTTTGGCCCGCCGTCAAGACAAGCTACCGTCCCGTTGAGCTCATCCCCAAACCAAGCATCCCGTGAAGTTTCTGTTTTGTAGGTTTGTTGATCGTAAGCACCAAAGAGAGACCCATCGGCCAGCATCACTATGAACCACCACCTGACCCACCGCCACTCAAGTCACTACCATCCTAGAGCCGTGTCGTGCTGTGCCGCGCCCACCGTTGGTCCATTCTACCGATTGGGTTTTTGGAAAAATTCAAATTTAGGTATAGATTTATTTTATTTTATTAGGTAGATTTAGTAGATTTAATTTCTTAGGTAAATTTGTTTATCTTGTTTTAGTTTTTGATATTATATCTCTTTGTTTGAAATATCTTCCAATGCATGATTGAAATTCCCAATGTAGCATCACATTCGCAACCACACAAATTTTTATTCTATCTATAAGGCTTTAGATGGAATAATTATTCATATGGGAGTAAAATTGATATCTTGATCTTTAAGGCTTAAGATCAATTTATCGATTTTATTATCGAAATAATCAAGTTTGGATTTCAATTTGAATATGGAAAATATTTCTGATGACCATGGATGATTTAGTGTTTATCTCTTAATTGTTTTGTTTATCCTGAAAATACAAAAAAATTGCATTTGCATCTCATGTAGATTAGGATCGATTGCATCTTAGATTAGAGATTGCTAGGTTAAGATAATATTTTAGTTTAAATTAGAATTCAATCTGACCTAATCCTTAATATAAGCTGGATAAAATCTTAATCTAGATAAATAATTTTTGCACTTTTCTTAATTTCGAATTTCATGAAAAATACAAAAAAAAAAAATTGTCTTAGTATAAATTCATTTCATTCTCTAGAATAGATTGCATCTTTAGGATAATAAAAGATCATGTGCACGTCTCATGAAATACACATCATTTAGTGATTACTAGATTCATTTAATTAGAAACTTCTTTGTCATAGAGTAAGGTCATTTGATTAATTTAGATTGCATATTTGTGTAATATAGTGATGCATGATGGGTTGAGTGATTCAAGAACAGAGATTTTTTTCAAGGGGATTCTTTTGTGGTAAATGTATGGAGTAGTGTATACGGGGAAGAAATGGAAAGGAATAAGAACAGATAAAAACAATCTCCTTCCAAGGTATAAAGGCAGCGCCACCAACCAAGGATGAGGATCGAGATCTACGAAGTTCACCACCAAGGCCTAAAGCTTCCACCAGCCAAGGATAAAGGACTTCGGGATAGGAGAAGCTCACCCCCAAGGCCTAAAGATTCCACCAGCCAAGGATAAAGGGCTTCTTGGCTCACCACCAAGGAGTGATCTACGCTCCAAGGATAAAGAAACCAAAATGAGTTATCCGCTCTCCAAAGGAATTCACTCAAGTTGAGGAAATCTCACAATTCTCATTCATCAAATTCGTATCTCTTACATTGGATAGTTTTCCCCTCTTTATAGGAGGGTTTTAGTGTTAATACATATTAAAAATGGACCTTAATAGCCTAGAAACCGAAACTTTAATACATATTAAAAACAGACCTTAATAGCTTAGAAACTGAAACCTTAATACATATTAAAAACAGACCTTAATAGCCTAGAAACCGAAACCTTCGACTCTTGGACTGCATAACAATAAAGACACATAATAATAATAAAAGCCGTTATTAACACGGGAATTAAATGTCTTTAATCTTTGGCCTTCTGCATTCTTGAACCTTCAAATTCGAGCTCCTCCCTTGACCAGAAAATAATACTTCTGAAACTTCATCAACTGGTCATTCAAGACATTTAGAATGGTCTCCCATTGATAGTTATCGATATACCACAAAGTACCGATAAGTAATTGACATTATTCATTAAAACTGAACCATTAAAGCACATAATGCCCAATTTCTCTCTTGGCTTGGATAAACATCGATGGTTCCAAGTTGGTGGATGGAGCAACGTTGGATGCTCCCGCATCATATAGTTTAGATCATATTGCCATGTCATATCATTTCATTAGAAGCATTGCATTGCACATGGATTATATTCTCATTAAACAAGTGAAAGCAAAAATTGGGTGATTGTGTGTTAATTAGAAATCATATCTAGGATTATCGATGTGAATTCTAATTTAACATTACAGATGCTTTCGTTCATATGAAGTAAGTGCTGCATTTTATTTATTTGCTTTCTTGAGTGTTAAATTGGTGGTTTGTACACTCGCATGATTACCTCACATGTTAGGGAGGTAAATTAAAATCAATTCAAGCTGCTTGCAAAATATTATTTTTAAAATAAAAAGGAAAAGGTATCGAAAGGGCATTAGAGAAATCTAGCGTAACCAAGTCCCCGAACTCATAATCTCTGGTTCGTAAGAGTAAAGTAAATCTCCCATTACTTTACTTGGGTTTCTAATCGACCCACCAAAAATAGATTAGTGACGACTCCTAATTAAAAAATCAATTGCATGTTAAAAACTTGAATCTAAGTTGCGAATTGGTATGAGTTTGGAAGAGCCCGAGCTAAGTTTAAGACTTGGTAGTCCATTAGCCTAAACTTAGGCGGTGCACCTGAAATTTAGGTCGCGACAGTTGTGGTTACGGTGACGGCTCAAACGTTACTACAATGTGAGAGAGATTTTGATTGCTGTGAAATTTCTTCTATCTGGATCAAAGGAAAAATTGCCTTCTTACTTAGATATGATTAAGCAAAGAATTGACCTAGAAGAACTTTTTGCTTTGTCATAATAGTTTCGCATGGAAAGATCACTTAATAAGGTTTATGTTTTCTTCCATTCCTAATTTGAGTTAGAAGAAACTTATCCAGTCATGTATTTGCTTGGTGGGATGTGGACTTTACTCACCTATAATCTCAACTAAGTGTAAATGTCTTACAACCACTAGTTAGACGAATTTTTCTCCAATTGGGGGGTTTTACAGGACGAAACTTTGAGCTATGAACTAACGTTAAAGCTAGGTGAAAAGAAGGGTATTTTAAAGCTTGTTGACAAAATCATATCAATTCTTAATCCATGTAAATGAGACTAGTTGTCAAATTTATGATTGATAAAATTATCAAATGAAATATGTTAAAGACACCTTCTAGAGTGGAGGAACTTCATACGAAACTAAAAATAGAGAAACGGAAGAAAAAAGAAAAGGACAAGATAGAGAAAGACTTGTTACTTGACCCGAAAAATGAGAAATAGGGAAAAGGTAAATACAATAGGAGAAATGTTAGGTTTAAATAATACATGTACTCCGTAAATGTTTTGGAGGGATACTAACTCTATTCTAAATTCATATCGCAGTAATGTTTCGTTCTACACAGAGAGAGAGAGAATTAACGAGACTAGCCAACTCATATTCAATAAGGTTAACTCATAGACCTAAGAAACAAGGGGAAAAGTGCAAAAAAAAAAAAAAAGGTTTCAAACCTATCACATCTATATTAATTTAGTTTTCAAACTTTTAATTGTACCAATGTAGTCCATCCGGCCAGAAATCGTTAACATGTGATCCTACCATCGTATGCGGCATGGCCGATGATAAGTTAATAATTTTCTTTTAATTTTTTTCTAAATTATGTGTTACTTTTTTCTTTTCTTTTCTTTTCTTTACTTTCATTTTTTCCCCAACTGTGGGCCGGTGAGGTCGCTGGCCAAGCGAGATTCGTATGAGGGCCTTCACCCTCATCGACCATGGGCGAGGGCCACAAGCCCCTAGTCTGTGACTATTGAGGGCGTCGCAATCCTCACTTGGATCTAGGTGAGGGCCCGACAACCTCGCTTGATCTTGGTGAGGGTGCAAAGGTCCTCACTTGTGGTTATCATGCCCTCACCTAGACCAAGATCTGGGAAAGGGCCTAATGATTTTGTCTATGGCCAATGATACTGGCTTAGAGTTGTGGAGAAAACAAAGAAAGAAAAGAAAAAGAAATTCAGAAAAATATTAAAATTTTGTAAAATTTGTTGCTATCAACGGCAATCGTATCAAATAAAACGATTAACATCAATGTCAATAAATTCTTGCAATAATTAGTTGAATGAATTTTATTGGCAAGTCGTCGAAAGATTTAAACTAGATTTGATTGTTTGGATATTTTTGCTAGATAGGATAAGCTAGATAGCATAAGAGTTTAATTATTCCATTCAATGTTTGTTGGTGTCCAAATTGAGCAAAAGTTCAAATAAAGATTTATCCAAACAAGAATTTCATTTGCAATATTAAAATTACAAATAAACCATGGAAGTTGTTTCAAGACGTCGACAGATTCTTCCCCACTCTTCCTAATGCGTGATGGGGGCAAATGATTCTAAAATGGAATTTTTTTTCTTTTAGGATTTTTCTAGTTAAGTGTATAGAGTAGTGTATACAGTGAAGAAATGAAGGAGAACAAGAAAAGATAGAACAATCTCCTTCCAAGCTATAAATGCCACGCCACCAATCAAAGAAAATGATCAAGATATACAAAGTTCACCACCAAGGCCTAAAGCTTCCACCAGCCAAGGATAAAGGACTTCGAGATAGGAGAAGCTTACCACCAAGGCCTTAAGATTCCATCAGCCAAGGATAAAGGGCTTCTTGGCTCACCACCAAGGAGTGATCTACGCTCCACGGATAAAGAGACCGAAAGGAGTTATCCACTCTCGAAGAAGTTCACTCAAGCAAAGAATTCTCACAATTTTCATTCATCAAATTCGTATGTCAGTTCATTGGATAATTTTCCCTTGTTTATAAGAGGATTTTAGACTTAGGAAATATAGAAAAACCATACTTTAATGACCTAGGAACTTAGACCTTTGACTCTTGAAAACTACATAGCAATAAAGACACCTAGGAACTTAGAAAATGCATTTATTAGCACAGGAACTTGCATTCTTGAACCTTCAGCCTTCCAAAATTCGTGCTCCTCCCTTGACCAGAAAATCAATTGGTCATGCAATGCGTCTAAAACGGCCTCCCGTCGATAGTTATCGACATACCACAAAGTATTGATAAGTAATTGACATTATTCATTCAAAATGATCCATCGAAATACATGATCCCCAATTTCTTTTTTTGGCTTGGATAAGCATCAATGGTTATGAGTTGATCGATGGAGCTGCATTGGATGCTCCCGCATCATCCTCCCCGAGGTGTTTGAGATTTGTCCTCAAATCTAGAAAGTTTTCATCCTCCAAGTAAGGAGAAAGGTCTTTCACGTTGAATATTGCCAAAACTCCGAATTCTCCAGGAAGGTCAATCTTGTAAGCATTGTCACCAATTCACTCAATAACTTTAAAGCGACCATTAGCTCTGGGCATGAGCTTGTTCTTTCGTCGAGATGGAAATCTCTCCTTCCTTAAGTGAAGCCATACAAGATCGCCTAGTTGAAATTGAGTCTTCTTGCGATGTTGATTAGCTTTCTTCTTGTAAGATTCGTTGGCTTTTTTTTTTTTTTAATCTTGGATCGAATTTGCTCATGGAGCTTCTTCATTAATTCAGCTCTGTTTTTGCCATCAAAGCTTAATTGAGAGTTAGATGGAATTGGAATCAAATCAATGGGTGTGAGAGGATTAATTCCATATACAACTTCAAATGGTGATCGACCAATAGTATAACTTGATGATCGATTGTAAGCAAATTCAGCATGTGCAAGCTTCAAATCTCAATCTTTCAAAGATTTACTCACCATACCAAGAAGAAGAGTGGTTAGAGTATGATTTGTTACCTCCGTTGGCCATTGGTTTGTGGATGAAAAGCTGTGCTGAATAAGAGTCTTGTACCGAGCATTCTCTATAGTGTCTTCTAGAAGTAGCTTAAGAACTTGGAATCATGATCTGACACAATGGTCTTTGGTACTCCATGAATGCAAATAATCTCTTTGAAATATAATTCAACAATATAAGATGCATCATTGGTCTTATAACATGGCACGAAATGAGCCATTTTAGAGAACTGATTGACGACCACCATGATAGCATCTTTTCCTCTTTGTTCTTGGTAGAGCCACAATGAAATCCATGCTAACATCTTCCTAGGGCTGCAATGGTACTTGAAGTGGAATATACAAACTTGATGGAAATGGCTTTTGATCTTTGGCAAGTTGCACACTTTGAGATGATAGCATGCACATCTCCACTCATCTTTGGCCAATAGAAATTCTCTTGAAGAACTTCAAGAGTTTTGTTAATACCAAAATGACCAGCCAATCCTCCACCATGCGCCTCTCGAATTAGCAATTCGCCAAAAGAATTCTTCAGCACACATAATCGATTTCCTTTAAAAATAAACCCATCTTTCAAAGAGTATGTACCTTGAACTCCCCGTTTGATGATAGATGAGAACTCTGCATCTTCAGAATAAATTTTTTTCATTGATTGAAATCCAAGAATCTTAGAGTCTAGAACAGCAAGCATATAATATCTTCTCGATAAAGCATTTACTGCAACATTAGTGTGCCCAAGTTTATATTTTGAGACAAAAGAAAATGATTGAAGAAATTTTACCCATTTTGCATGTCTCCAATTAAGCTTACATTGGCCGCTAATAAACTTAAGCATCTCATGATTAGAATGAAGGACAAATTGTTTCGGCCTCAAATAATGACTTCAATGATCAGAGCTCGGACAATAGCATAGAACTCTTTGTCATAAGTTGAATAATTCCTATTGGAATCAGTTAACTTCTCGCTGAAATATGCCAATGGTTTTTGTGCTTGGACAAGAACAGTGCCAATACCAACTCCGGTTGCATCACACTCAACTTCAAATATTTTATCAAAATCAAGAAGTACAAGAATAAGGGACTCACAAAGTTTCTGCTTAATTACCTCAAAGGCATTTTGAGCAGCCTTTGTTCATTCAAAAGCACCCTTCTTCATGCATACAGTTATAGGAGTTATGATGATACTAAAGTTTTTCACAAAACGTCGATAGAAAGAAACAAATCCATGAGAACTTCTTACATCAAAAATGGACTTCGAAACCGGCTAAGTCTTCATAGCTTCCACCTTGTCTTGATCAACAAAGATTCCATCTTTGGAAACCACATAACCAAGAAACACAATGCTTGGAGAGAAGAACTCACATTTCTCCATTTTAGCATATAGTTTTTGTTTTCTCAAGACATTAAAGATCTGTTTTAAATGAAAGATATGCTCCTCCTCGTTCTTTCTATAAACAAGAATATCATCGAAATAAACAACAATAAATCAAACAATAAAGCAATAAAGAACCTCCTTCATAAGTCTCATGAAGGTACTCGGACCATTAGATAAGCCGAATGGCATAACCAACCACTCATAAAGGCGTCCCTTGGTCTTGAAAGCCGTCTTCCATTCATCACCTTCTCGCATTCTGATATGATGATAACCACTCCACAAATCTATCTTTGAAAACACAGAAGAACCATATAATTCATCAAGCATATCATCAAGTCTAGGTATAGGGTACCTATACTTAATGGTGATGTTGTTGATGGCCCGACTATCAACACACGTTTGGTATGTACCATCCTTCTTAAGTACAAGTAGAGCCAGAACAGAACATGGACTCATGCTTTCTCAAACGTATCATTTGTCGATAAGTTCATTGACTTGTCTTTGCAACTCCTTTGTTTCCTTTGGATTGCATCGATAAGCTGGCTTGTTTGGTAGTGGAGTACCAAGGATCAAATCAATTTGATGCTCAATACCTCTTATGGAAGGTAATCCATGTGGCAAATCCTTCGAGAATACATCTGCAAATTCTTTCAACAAGCAATGCATTTTTGGATGTATGGGTCGCTCTACTATCTCACTCTTTTTCTCGACCACAAGCAAAGCAAATACATTCTTTTGTTTGCTAATGGCTCTTTCAACCCGTGTCTCACTCAAGAACATATTTTCCAGTGTTTCCCTCCCCAGGTTGATTATTATGTATCAAAGAAGGATTCAAGGGTAAAAGAGTAATGCATTTTTGTTCCTTATGAAAAGAGTATGTATTTTTCTGACCATCATGCACAGCATTTATGTCAAATTGCCACGGTCTACCCAATAACAAGTGGCATATATCCATAGGAATCACATCACATACAACCTAATCTTAATAGTTCTTCCCAATCGAAAATGATATAAGAACTCGTTTGGTTACCTTGAGATCATTCCCTTGATTGAGCCATTGGAGCTTGTATGGTTGAGGATGTTTTGTTGTTTGAAGCTTAAGCTTGTCGACAAGAGTTGTTGAAGCAACATTGGTGTAGCTCCCACCATCGATGATCACTAAACATACATTTTCGTTAATAGTGCAACGGGTGTGAAAAATAATCTCCCTTTACTCATTATCAAGAGAAACTTCAACATGCAATATTCTTTGGATGATCAACATCTCACCATCATCGGCTTTCTCCACAATTTCTTCTTCCTCTTCAAATTTAGAAACATTTTGGTCTTGATTGCCCTCAGTCCCTTGAAGCGCGGAATTGATCTCCTCAATTTCTTGAAGAGTCATAACTCTCCGATTTGGACAATTTGCTTGAAAAACCATGGCACTTAAAGCATTTCCTTGCATTGCCTTCAAACTTCTTTAGGACTTCTTTAGAAGGCTCTACAATTTTTCGCTTGCCTTTGTCTTTTGTCGACGTACTCTCGCCCTTGCTTGAGGAAGCACTCTTAAAATAAGATGTTGCCTTGGTTGAGGTTCTGGAAGAAAACCTCTTGCTTTTCAATTGTTTTTTGACTTTTACGGCTAACTTGCATACGTCTTCAAAAGACCAATAATGTTGAAGTTCAACCATATTAGCAATTTCTCGATTCATGCCACCAAGGAAACGAGCGATAGTTTGCTCAAGAACTTCGGGAACCTCACACCTCATTTTGAGTTGTTCAAACTCACAAATGTATCCTTCAATACTCATCCCTTGTTGTCTTAAGGAATTCAGTTTGAGGAATAAATCTTGCTTATAGGTGTCGAGCAAGAACCTCTTCTTCATCAACTTCTTGAGTTTTTCCTAAGACTTGATTTGACATTTCCCTTCTCTTGCTCATTGATGCTTTAGATTCTCCCACCATAGAAAAGCATATTTTATTAGCTTTAGGATAGCAACCTTACATTTCTTCTCATCCGAATAGGATTTGAAGTCAAAACTTCGTTCGGTTGTGTGTAGCCAATCCACAAAGTTGTTGAGATTGAGATTATCATCAAACTCAGGGACCTCCACTGTAATGTCTCTTCCATCCTCCTTATGCCTCCCTCTTCGTCTTTGAATTTGATGTTCATAATCACTAGAGTTGTCTCCAGTGGAATCGGAATCGCCATTAGAACTTTGAGGAGATCAGAATCGTCATGCCGATGCCGTTCATTAAGAGGCCTTGCTGGTTGTCCATATCTCGCCGAATTCTATAGAAGATTGAGGACTTGCTCCATTTGTTGCTAAAGATTTTGGATTGCGCAATCTCACCTTTCGTTGTGCGCTTGCTCCATAGTCAAGCCTCTTGGAACTTGATCAACCATAAGAAATTTGTAATAGAAAAAAAAAAAAAAAGGGATCATTCAAATGAGTTGAACCTTAACCTCTAATACCAATCTTTTAATGCGTGATGGGGCGAGTGATTCCATAACGAAAATTTTTTTCTTTTGGGATTTTTCTGGTTAAGTGTATGGAGTAGTGTATACGGTGAAGAAACGAAGTGGAATAAGAAAAGATAGAACGATCTCCTTCCAAAGTATAAAGGCCACCCTGCCAACCAAAGAAGATGATCGAGATCTACGAAGTTCACCACTAAGGCATAAAGCTTCCACCAGCCAAAGATAAAAAGGACTTTGGGATAAGAGAAGCTCACCACCAAGGCCTAAAAATTCCACCAACCAAGGATAAAGGGCTTCTTGGCTTACCACCAAGGAGTGATCTACACACTCCAAGGATAAAGAGACCGAAATAAGTTATCCACTCTCTGAAGAAGTTCACTCAAGCAAAGAATTCTCACAATTTTCATTCATCAAATTCGTATGTCCTTTCATTGAATAAGGGTGCGCATGGAATTATTTCTGTTCCTTTTTTGTTCCTGGGAACAGAAACAAAAAAAAGTGTTTCTGTTTCGGGGAACAATTTTTGAACAAAAAAACACGTTTGGTAACGTTTGGTCCGGGAATAAAAAATGAATAGAAACACGTTTGGTAAATTTTATTCTTTTTTATTTCTTTTAATTTTTTAAACATTTTTATTTTATTTTTCACTTTTTCCTTTCTTTTTTAATTTTTTTCTTTTTTCGGCCGGTCCCCGCCTCCGCGCGGCCGACGGCAGGCAGCCTCGCCTCGCCAGCCCACGGCGAGGCTCGCCGGATCTAGGCGAGCTCGAGCTCGCCTAGCCAAAGCGAGGCTCGGCGTCGCCGCGGGCGAGGCCGAGCCTCGCCTTCGCCGCCGGGCGAGCTCGGGCTCGCCGGATCCGGCGAGGCCGAGCCTCGCTTCGGCCCGGGCGAGCTCGGGCTCGCCCGGATCCGGCGAGGCCGAGCCTCGCCATGGTTAGGCGAGCTCGAGCTCGCCCGGATCCGGCGAGGCCGAGCCTTGCCCGCGCCGGCGACGCCGAGCCTCGCTTAGGCCGGGCGAGCTCGGCCTCGCCGATCCGGCGAGACTCGGGCCGGCGACGCTCGGCCTCGCGACCCTGGCGAGGCCGAGCTCGACGGCCGGTCACCGGCCATGGCCGAGGCCGGCGATCGGTGAAAGAAAAAGAAGAAAAAGAAGAAGAAAAGAAGAAGAGAAGAAGGAAGAGAGAGAAGAACAAAAACCCAAGAAACGTTTCTTCATTTCTGTTTTGGAGCAAGAAACAACAATTTGTTGTTTCTTTTTTCTGTTCCTATTTTGTTAGGGAACAAAAAAAAAAAAAACAGAAACACAACCAAACGCGTTTTTGTTCTTTTTTTGTTCCCGGAACACTTTCCGTACGAAGTGTTCCGAAAACACTTTTTGGAGTGTTTCCATGCACACCCTAATTTTCCCGTGTTTATAAGAGGATTTTAGACTTAGGAAATATAAAAAACCATACTTTAATGACCTAGGAACTTAGACCTTTGACTCTTGAAAACTGCATAGCAATAAAGACACCAAGGAACTTAGGAAATGCATTTATTAGCACATGAACTTACATTCTTGAACCTTCATTCTTCCAAAATTCATGCTCCTCCCCTGACTAGAAAATAATCCTCCTGAAACTTTCATCAATTGGTCATGCAAGACGTCTAAAATGGCCTCCCATCGATAGTTATTGACATACCACAAAGTATTGATAAGTAATTGACATTATCCATTCAAAATGATCCATCGAAGCACATGATGCCCAATTTCTTTCTTGGCTTGGATTAGCATCAATGGTTCTAAGTTGGTCGATAGAGTTACGTTGGATGCTCACGCATCACTTCCTCTGACTTCACCGTGCCCCCAAGTTCAAGTTCTCCATCTAGGTGAATCCATCCTCCTCTTCTTCAATCAAACACAATCTCTCCCTCTTCCCTCTCCTACACATGTTGTTCACCTTCAATGCCTTCCTCTCTCATCATATCCAAAAGAACCGATTAAAAATCAAGCCAATTCTTGATTGTAGCATTTGACAATGGGGGAGTATAGAAGAGTGTCCTCAAGGTGTTATGGGGTCCATCGAGATGGCGCGTACATCTGTTTCTCAAGCGAGTAGCACCTCCGGTCCAACTTGCTCCGAGTGATGCAGATGAGGAGCTTTGTTGCCATGGCTACCGCCTTGGTCGAATCATCTTCTCCACAGAGGAGGAACTAAGCTCTATTTGGGATTGCGAATTTTCCCACCGGGATGGAATTGAGCGACATAGGTTTTTTCCAGTGACTGAAGGCGAGAAGCTAGTTGCATCAATGGGAGGAGTGGTGGCTGGTGGAGTTTGATGTTGGTGGCGTCGAGCAAAGAGAGGAAGAGAGATGAAGGAGCAAAATGGGGAAAGGAGGAGTGATTTTTTTTAATCAGTTTTCCAAATTCACATATCCTATCCGAGTTTGTCTCATCATGTAGATGAGACTTTTTTATTCGAATTGTATTCGGGTATATTCGATCATATTTGAATTTCCTATCACTCTAATCCAAATATATAGTATTATGAGTTTTATTTAATCTACCAAACGCATTCTTAGAATTTAATTTGTATAATCGAAATGTTTAAGATTGAATAAATATCAGTGCAATAAATCTAGGATTTTTATAATAATTTTCTTGGGAAATAAGTAAAGAAGTGGACAGCATTACCCCATATATTCCAAAATAGTCCCGTGGACCTAGTCAACCCAATGATATGGGGCTCTAGCCTTTGTTTTTCGGCTACCGGCACTAGCCTCCGCTTTAATATGTGTTCTTTCGGCTGACAATGTTACGCGTAGGCAAGGTGGCTGTCTCGTCCCATCCACATCGATCTTCACAAAAGAAAACAAGTTTGTCTTCTTGGAGATAGCCTTAAGATAAAATAACCAAAAATTATGATATAAATCAAGACCCTGACTGATGGGACGAACATGGCTCGAGAAGGAAAGTTTATCACCGAGAAACCCATCTACCTAAACTGCAGGCCTGATTAATTAAGTAGGTTTTTCTCTTTTGGGACAAGGTATTTTATTATAGAAGTGCACATTGATCCCGGTTCAATCAAAGAACGGACTGAATCAAATGGTTTTGAGCAGTTCTCAATTCCTTTTATTGGATGGGACCGAATCGATGAAATTGGCAATAAACCTAAGAGACGTGTAGACAGTACATTGTGCAAATGTCGATTCATAGATTGCTGCTTCAACTACTTTTGTTTGCACTTTTATAGCTATTTATTCTGTACGAAAGTGAGCAGTAGTTTCAAGTGCCCACTGTCCTAAAATATAACGGTTTATCTGTTGTTCAACCACGTAATGATGATTAGATGAAACTAAAACCTCTTCCCGAGATTTCAAATCTTCTGCATCAGCTGCTTGGAATGTCATATTTTAAGTGGCCAGAGTCCTAAAACCTGATGGTTCAATATTCAGTGCAACTACATAATAAATATTAGGTGTAATCGGCATAATTGCTACTCTGCTGCTTGTCTGGTCATTTTTTACCTCTAATCTGCCGGTTTTATGTAACAGATGTTCTCCTAGCCCTTGAATATCTCAACGTGATAGGTAGCAAGGCATAAGAGAGATGAAAATTATCTGAAGTTTAGAGAAACCAAAAACAAAAGGCACCTGGATGGTTTTCAAGTTGACTATAAATCGGCCCAAAACCAATCAATTTGTTTATGTTTGATTCCAAGGTGAATAGGATTGGTTCTTCTTCTGGGTACCATAAATTAGGAACTAATCCTAATTAGGTTTCAGATTTCAAGTAAGAATCAACCAACCCTGAAACTAATTACTTATAGTTTATTATGCCTATGTTAATGTACAGACAAAATGAAAGACTTAATCATAGCTCATTTTACAAGGGTAAATGTAGATATTAAGCTTACCCATTTCAAGTGACTGACAAACGGACACAATGAATATTTAATAGCTGACGTGTCCAAGTTTTTTCTTCCTTTTTTTCCCCCAAGCAAACCACCATGGCTGAAGGTCCAAGCACGCTGCGATCAAGTGGCTGTCTTCCATCCCCACCGCAAGCCCTCACCCTCGCGCCTCGAGCTGCCACAAGTGATTGCTACTGGGACGACAAAAAGCAACTGCGATGGTGGTGGAGAGCGGTGGAGGTGGCTGAGTGGGAGATAAGAAAGAAATTGGGGGTTAGGATTGTACTTGGTGAGTGTCTGATTTTTCAAATAATTTAAAGTCATTTGGATAAACTGGACCTCGTTTGACGGATGTGGATTGCAGACCGATCGATGGACATGTTTCTTTAGGGAAAAATGTTCATAATAAAAGGAAATTGTTTTCTACAAAATCATTTTTCTTAAAATGTTTTCCTCGTTTTAGATTAGGGAGTTCATTTCCCTAACTTTTAAGCATATATATATATATATATATATATTAGGGTTAACATCCTGAAAATCTCTAAACCAATATACTTGTGACAAATTTACCTCAAGTAACCAAAAAAAAATCCTAAATTAATAAACCTATAACAAATTTACTCCAGACTGGTACCATTTGTTAAATTAAATTAATAATACAAAAAACCACAAAAATAATAAAACTGTGATAAACATTTAATAAAACCTCAAACTAGTACACTAATCTATGTCACACATCATGCAACTTAGTAATTTGAGAGTAAAATTTAATGAAAACTAATAAAAAGTAAATTTGTCACAAATGTACCGGTTTGAAGTAAATTTGTCAAAGATATACCAGTTTGAATTTTTAGAGGTCAAAAAATTAGTTTAGGGTAAATTTGTCATAGGTTTACTAATTCGGGATTTTTCAAGATAATAATCCCTTTTTTTATTTATCATAATTGGTTTTCAACTAACTAATTATTTTTAGCAAAACAGTGTAAGTTGAAAAAATTAATTCATGAAAAATTCTTTTACTTAAACAAATCAACTCTAAGGCCTCAATGGGGTCGTTAAGATGTATTTAATGTTAAGGGGTCTCACTCACTTTCTCAACTGGTCGACGGTTATAAAACACCAGAGTTCAGTGCCTGGACTGAATCAGCCCATGTGTGGAGTATAGAGAACCTTCAAAGCCTTTACAAACCCATGAGATTGAGATCAAACCTTAAGCAGTGGATCGAGCCCATCCGGGATTTTCTCCCCCATAGTGAGTCCATTTTCATTTGCTCCCTTGCTTCGTGTCCTATGATGGAAAGAACTAGTTTGTACTCCGCGCATTGCTAGGGTAGACCAAGGGCTTGTTTGACAAAATTTGGAAAATAAATACTAAAAATTTAGGAATCGAAGTATCATATATTGAAGTGTTTAAGTTGCTTGATAATAGATGAAAATCTTAGTAGTTTCTCTTCAATATAGAAAAGATTATTGAAGGCTCTAACAACAACCGTCAATAAGATTTTACTTCCAATCGAATAGTTTATGACTTAATCAATTTAGTAAGCTTGCCTTATTTAGTGCATTTGATTTCTCTATTAGAATAACCAATTAAGTTGTGTATAATTAGAAGTTATCAAACAGGCTGAAAATTTTGATTTTCAGCTCTTAATTAATATGATTATCAAATACACTCTGACTTATTAATCTAAGGGCCTGCAACTTGGTCACCAATGAGACCTACAATGAAGGTAGAAAAAAAAAAGAGTGACAGAAAGAAGAGAAGGGCAATGGTTAGTGGATTGAATAGGCAGGAATGGTAGTTGAAGGAGGATTTTTTTTATTTTTTAATATGCAAATTGAGAGAAGCAAAGAGAGGATTGTGTGACGTCGTTCACATCAATGTATTATATGGCTAGATAACAATGTTAGCTATCACTAAACCTGTCAAAATGGATCATAATTACATTTCTTAACCCATTTTTAATAAGTTGAATTTTATATGGATTATTATATTCAATAAATGGGTCATAAATAGATTTATAATGATAAAGCCAAAAATCATATGTATATTTAATTTTGGTCGAAATATGTGTTAAATGAGTTTATAACTTACTTGCAACCTATCTCTATGACTCTCTTCATGTTTATTTACTTTACGCTCTTACCTCAGTTTGGATATAAATTTCCTAAATTATGTTAAAAGTGAAAATATTTAACAATATGAATTGGGTTGGGTATGAATTGGATTAGGTATGGGCCATTGCATTTGTTCTTGCGTGGAAAATTGATCAAAATAAATTAAATGGTTTAATTTGGATCGAACCGTTTTTGACTTGACTAAATCTGACTCACCTGTTTGATCGATTTAGCTCTCACATTAGCAATTTTCTTTTAGTCTACTTAATAGGAGGATCATATTAAGCAAAAACAAAAAATTACAAAGAATAAATTAAGTAAAAAAAATTCATTGACAATGCTAAACAATGAAGAAAAGTTCAGAAAATTACCCTGTTTGTGATATTACCCTAGTAGAGTGTAGGTGTTTGGCATAGTTGCAACTTGTCAACGAGATGTTTCCCCTAGTCTCACTCATAAATTTAGACCTTCGTGCCTAAATTGGTCACTTATGAAGGAAGACAAACCAAGATTTTTCACCAGATTTCCAGCTGACAACACCGGCTGGTCAACTCAGACCAAAATAAAAAATAAAACACCGGCTGGTCAACAGCCAACGCTTGCCGCCTCCTCTTTATTTCCCGATTCAATTATTTATTGATCTATTTCAATTATCTAGTCAGTCCAACATGGTGGCTATTTTGAGTTTTGCGATTTCTTTTGATTATTCAACACGTCATGATGCTTTTGCACCGGCGTGCGAGCAACTCGTTACATGTTCTCTTGTTGTCAGATGGACGGTCCGAGATCAAGCCCCCTTGACATACAACGAGCAACAGCTGTCTATCAAAGCTTCATTCCTGCCATCATCGTCTAGAATTTTTTTTTAAAAAAAAAAAGAAAGAATATTTAGAAATATTCTAGAGATGAGATCTGTGTGATGACGATGTTGACCCTTGATTTTTCCATTCCAGCTCATCTTCCTTCCCCAACGATCCATCTCAAACACCACTCATCTTCCCTCGAGTTATAATTCCAGAGTCTATTCGACAGAGTCATCGCCGTCGTCGACGGTGGTTTAGTTTCTGTCTGTGTCTCTAATGGTTAGCGATTCCGTCGAAGCTCAACAGAATGAGCACATAATCAAGGTCCGGGAGGACAACAAGGACCGACTGGAATCCATCCACCGGCGAATCTCTGAACCCCCGAAGCTGTTGAGTAGAGCCGCCGGGAAGACCACTTGCTGCATCTTCCGGGTCCCGCAGAGCCTGGCCGATATCAACGACCGGGCGTACGAGCCCCACATCGTCTCGATCGGGCCGTACCACCGTGGCGAGCCGCACCTCCGGATGATCGAGGAGCACAAGTGGCGGTACCTCGGGACGGTGCTGGAGCGCACCCGCCCCATGGGCCTCGGTCTAGAGGACTACATGCGGGCCGTGGAGCCCCTGGTCGGGAGCTCCCGCGAGTGCTACTCCGAGGCCATACCCCTGGACGACGACGATTTCATCGAGATGATGGTGGTCGACGCATTCTTCATGATTGAGCTGTTCCGCAAGGTCAGCCGGCTTGTCCCACACGAGCGGGACGATCCGCTCTTCACGATGGCCTGGATTCTGCCCTTCTTCTATCGGGACTTCCTCAGGCTCGAGAACCAGATCCCCTATTTCGTGCTTGAGCGATTGTTCGAGATGTCGATGGTGTCCGCTGAGGAATCGAAAAGGTCGCTGGCCGAGCTCGCGCTCGAGTTCTTCAATAACATCATGCAGAGGCCCGACAAGGTGATTGCCGCGTGCAAAGATCTTAAGGGGACACACCTGCTGGACCTGGTCCGGTCAACCTTCATCCCAGGAGACCGGCATGAGTTGGAGGAGCCGCGGAGGCGGACGAGCGTCCCCACCCATGTGATCCACTGTGTGTCAAAGCTCCGCCGTGCCGGGATCAAGCTGCGGCGTATCGGGGAGGAGGGCGAGAGCTTCCTGGTGGTGAGGTTCAGGGGCGGGGTGCTAGAGATGCCGTCAAGTCACGATCGACGACTTCATGAGCTCGTTCCTGCTCAACTGTGTGGCTTACGAGCAGTGCCACCACAGCTCGTCCAAGCACATCACCACCTACGCCACCCTCCTCGACTGCCTCGTCAACACGTACAGGGACGTCGAGTACCTCTCCGACCACAGCATCATGGAGAACTGCTTCGGGACCGATGGCGAGGTCGCACGGTTCATCAACAACCTCGGCAAGGACGTGGCCTTCGACATCGACCGGTGCTACCTGTCCGGGGTCTTCAACAGCGTGCACGAATACTACAGCAACAGCTGGCACGTGCAGTGGGCGAGTTTCAAGTATACCTACTTCGACACGCCATGGTCGTTCATCTCGGCCCTCGCCGCCTTCGTCCTGTTGCTGCTGACGATGGCGCAGACCTTCTTTACCGTCTACGGTTACATCCTGCCCCCTAAGTGATGGAGCTGGGCCAGAGTTTTGATTGAATTGCACAGTTTTGTTTTTTGAACAAGGTGTTCAAAATTTTCTATAATACGAGCTTATATTAATTAATTAATTTTTTATTTTAAATAATTATGTTAATGTATATTCTAATATTTGTTGAATCATATTGATTTTCTTGAATTGGATATTGACATCTATTAATAACGGGTCTAGTTTGATAGTAAAGTGTAGGCAACTGTATTTAATTGAAGCCTATTATGAGAATGACCCAGTAGGATTTACTAGGTCTCCTTTCTAGCCTATAAATAGGTAGGTTATACCTATTAATTACTCTAATTCCATTGAAAGCTGATATACTGAAATATGTGATAGAGAAGAAGATTTGGTATTCTAAAAGATCTCTAATTATCAAAATGATCTTTTTTTTTTTTTAAGTGAAGCAATGGCTAAAATAGGTACGCTTTAATTCCGATGTACTTATTGATATCGGTGTTTTACAGTCATATATGGATCCGATTCTTTTTAATTAATTAGTTGTTTATGTGAATAATTTTCTACATGTGGTATTAGAGCAACATATGTGATTGTAGAACCCAATTTTTTTTGAACAAATTTGATTTTTTTTTTTCCTTTTGAGCCGAATATGGACGTTATTTTTTCGTGTGGATTTTTTGCTCGATTGATCCTGAAGCCATAGGACTTTTGTTCTATATGTCGAGATCTTCCTAACCATATATAATTTGTATAAATTCGTTGAGAATTGAGAGAGAATTTTAAATTTGAAATTCTACGATTTTTACATGAAGAAGTTCTAGAATTTTCAAATTACTTGCAATTGATTGATGCTTGTTGTAAATTCTTGCATGGCTATTTTATATATATATATATATATGTTAGCATCATTTTGTTGTATTAAAGTAAGTTTTTAGGGCTTAAATTTAAGAAATCCGAAATTCGGCCATGGGAGGTTTAGATCTAAAACTTTGAAGCTTGAATATGAAGATTTTCTTGTTTGTTCTTCATTTAATTCATTCTAATCAATTATATTGATGTTATATGCAAGTCCCATGGAGAAAATTTCATCAAAAATCAAGTTAATTTGTGTTTTTAGAGCTTCAAGTAGAAACCGGGTCGTGTGACCCAAGTTTGCAGGAAATTTGAGACTTGGCTAGAGGTTGAAGAAGACCTCCAACTGGGCCTAGGCCTAAATATGGACTTTCGCCCATATTTTTTTTTTTAAATTTCTTGGGCTATTTGAAACAGCCCATTTCGTGGGCCAATTTGAATTGAAAGGAGCATGGACTCCTATGGATTGGGCTTAAACAGAATGAAGGTAAAGAGCCACACTAGGTATGGGCCTTGCGAGTCTTGCTCGAGATTCGATTTGGGCTGCTCGCAGGTCCTGGCCCCTTGGGATTCCGAAATATTATAATAATACTAAAATAATAAAAAATTAAAAAAATTTGTGGCAAAAATTGTTATTTGATAAATGCAATATGATCTTGGGAAACACATGTTGTAAAGTATTTCATATTGTTTGATAAATTTTGGGCATAAATTTTTGGAGTTCCTTATTAATAAAAATTAGCATATACAATTACTCATCCAAATGGGGTTATTGTGTATATTAATTGGGAAAATAGCATGAAGATTAATTTCCATATTTAAAAGATGAGAATGTATAATTGAAAAATATTTATCTGCCCAAAGGGGATAAATGTTTTGAAAATTATATGTAATTCCCCTATATTGATATTATGGAGATATATAATTTAGAGGATTTGTCTGCCCAAAGGGAATGAATCCTTGACAGTTATATATAATTCTTCGTGTTGTTATTTTATAAACTTCATACTATGAAAAATAATGGCGCATTATACACTTTGCACAAAGATGAGTTTATAATGTACTAATTATTTTTGTTGAATTGCTTATTACCCATAGTTGATTTTATCGCATTATGTGTGACAAACAATTACCTTTGCTGTAAATAACAATAGTGTAACGGTTGAAATGTTAACTGGATCAAACTTCAAGAGATGGAAGCAAGATATAGGGTTTGCTTTGGGCATTGTTGATGTGGACTTGGCTCTACGTGAGGATGAATTTGTTAGGCCCAATGATTAAAGTATTGCAAATAAAAAGGCCCATTATGCTAGATGGGAAAAATCTAATCGACTGAGCCTCATTGTTATGAAGAGATCCATTGCTAAGTATCTCATTAGTGGTTTGTCAGAAGATACGAATACGAGACAGTTCCTTAAAGGAGTGAAAGAGATATATAGAGTCTCAGATAAGGTTGAAGCTAGAAACTTGTTGAGTGAATTAATGAACATGAGGTATGATGTTGCTATGGGTGTTAGATGATTTATACTGAAAATGGTTCACATTCAGTCCAAACTTAAGGGCCCATGAAATTGTCATTTCTAAAAATTATATTGTGCATCATGCCTTAAATGTTATATCAATTGAATTTAGCCAAATTAAGAATGTTTATAGTGCTCAAAATGAGACATGGAGCATTAATGCCTTGATTACTAAGTGTGTGACTGAGGAAGAGAAGTTAAATAAGGAGAAATGAGTTCGCCCACTTAACTGTCAATGCCAAGTTGAGTTCATCTACAAATGGAAGCCTAAAGGATCAAATGCTTATGGTCCAAAGAAAGGGCAAGATTTCAAGAAAAATGAGAATTATGGGAGAAATTCAGATAAGGATTTCAAGTGTTTTCACTGCAAGAAGTAGAGTCACAAGAGAGCCAATTTCTACAAGTTCCAAGCTTAGCTAAAAGCAAGAAAAGAAAGTCACCACCAAGGTGAGTTGTTGGTTTGTTTTGAATCAAATCCGGTTGATGTTCCTCTAGATTCTTGGTGGCTTGATTCTGGTGCTAACAAGATCTCACAAATCTAAGGAATATAAGTCTGAGGAAGAAGCTTAAAGTTGAAATTGATATTGTAGTTGATGTGGAGCACATAGTGTCATGCCATGATCCTCAGGCACGTGCATATCCCTTACTTTTGGTCGATTTTAAAAATGCGATATCCCAGGACTATATATCGCCAACCCTTTCATTTATATATGCATATACAGAAACAGTTATAAATTTCCAGATAATAAAACAATGGGATAGAAATGTAGGGCCATATTTTTCATACTGAAATTCACAACTACTCTTTTATACAAGCACCTCATAGTATATAATGCAATACTATTCTCAGGGGTCTAATCTCACCCTTAACCACATATAATCAAGGTCTGACAAAACAAGATGGGATCTTAGTTCTCATCCGGGTCATACTCAGGATCCTCCTCATGGTCATCTTCTTCTCCAAAATCTTCCTTCTCATCTGGTTCCATATTAGGGTTCTCCTCTTCAAATTCCTTCTCCTCAAGCTCCTCATCAGGGTCTTGAAATGATTATTCAATAACCATTGAGGCTACGTCTTAGCAAGTTTTACCCCCTAAGACCCGATTAGTAAACTAATACACCTTAGGGATGCTTATGCACAACATGAGTCAGAGGACTTACCTTGCCCTCAAATTCCACTTGCACATTAGCACAGATCAAATTGACCGAAAGTCGATTACATGTCAACAAGACCACTCACGGTCATTTCCATTCGATCAATCAATTCACATCATCAGAATGAACTAATAAACAATCGACCTAGTCGATTACATGTCATCATGACCCATGCTTGGTTGGCACATTCAATACTATCTATAAGTTCGACCATAATCCAGGACTGCTCACGAGGCTGATATATAGATAGTATAGCTCGCACTAAGCTGATAGGGTTAAGGTATACTACTCTCGCTAAGTTGACATATCGAGTTCGTAGGATGATATAATATACTGTTCTGATCTTTCAATCAATTCCCTCTTTTATCGTTCTTAATAAAATAGCTGTGTGTGGCAACACGGTCGGACTTAGCTAAAATATAATATTTTCCTTTCCATAACTCTCACATTTTATGTAGTCCACCAAAACACTTTTGGTGCTGTCAACCGACACCCGATTATTTTCCGATTAATAATCAAAGATTATTCCATTAAAGAATAATTCTCAACTTCATCAATAATTCAATTCAGCACAAAATAAAGCTCAATTAAATAAACGAACTGTGTCACGACAATCACCACCAAATTTCGGTCGCTGGCTATCCCAGTTGAATTTCCGAGAATTAAATAATTAAATAATTAATTTCGAAAATTAAATAAATAAATACAATCAATTGAATTTAGCACAATATAAAGCTCAATTAAAAAAAAAAAATGGACTGCACCACGATCATTAGCATAAAATTCCGGTCACTGGCCATCCTGGTTGAATTTTCGAAAAATAAATAATTAAAAAATTAATTTCGAAAATTAATATTTAATTCCTAAAAATTCCACTTAGGCCCTAATTGCTTAATTAACACCCAATAAGAGCTGGGAAAAATCCCAGCTACCTTCAATAAATAGTAGACCACGTCTACTTGCTAAATGCACACTCAATTTATCTAATTCGCATTACAATTGACTAATAAACACTAATCTATTCTAATCTAACCACATAAACCTAACTAATTAAAATTAAACATACTTAAGAATAATAAGCAAACTAAGAAAGTATTAGTGAGTAAAACTCAATCAATACGACGGCATCGACACGAGGATCGACTTTTCTCAAGGCGGGCTGAGCATTCAGGCTCGGGAAGGCGACCAAAACGAGCCAAATAATTGCTGCAATACCCATTTTCTGCCGTCTCTGTTCGCTACTGTTGAGGCCGAGCAAGGTGAGGGGAAGGCTCAGGTTGAGGCAAGCAAGGGCTAAGGTGGACGGAGGAGGGCGAATCGGGCCGAGGCGGTGGCGGTAAGAGCTCCGGTGGTGGTCCACAATGGCCGGGACGAGCTGAACAGCTTGCTGGGACGACGAGTTGGGCAAGGAGGAGGCCAAGACGCGCGGCCAACAGCGATACATGAGGACGGCAGCACGGCGGGGAGGCGACGCGTGGCGAGGACAGCGTGCGGCCGCTCGCCTCGCCGCCGTGCCGCGCAACAACTCGCGACATCGGCTCATCGCCTCGCTCCGGCGTCCTCCCAAATTTGGGACCCCGAGAAGTAGGCGGAGGGGGGGGGCGTCGACAGCGACTGAAGAGATGAGAGAGAGGCGGAGGGCTTTCGAGCGACAGCGGAGTGCGCGAGCGACGCATGGGCGGCAATGGTGCCCTGGTGTGACAGTGAGCTGCTTCAGTCTTCCCCTCGGTGGTGTTGTCTCTGCTTCTGTTCTACTATGGCGACGCATGAACCGGGGGAAGGAGAGAGAGAGATGGGGGTGGAGGGCGAACGATGCGCTCGAGTGGGGTGAAGAACGATGGCGACGGTAGCTCCTTCAACCGACGTGGTTGTTGTTTCTATTTCTGCTTCTACTACCTTCAAATAAACCGAGTGGGAGGAGGAAGAGAGATTGTCGAGAGGATGAGTACCAAGAGAGAGAGAAGAAGGGATGAGAGAGAGAGAGAGGATAAGAGTGAAATGGGGTTTGAAAAAGTCAAAAGGTAAAAATAAAAGAGAAGCAAAGTGGAAGACAGCAAGAGGAGGCAGTCGGTGGGGAGGGTTCTCACATGAGGGAAAAAAAAAAGAGAGAGAGAGAGAGAGAGAGAGAGAGAGAGAGAGAGAGAGAAAGGAGAGAGGAACTTGATGGGCAAAGGGGAAAATGGTGTTTGGCCATAAAGGGAAAAAGAAATGGGAAGAAAATCAAAAGAAAGAATTTCCTCAGATAGAAAATTCTTATTCCAATTTCTTTTTTTGAATAAGCTCATTTAATCTCAAAGGAAATTCCAAACTAGAATTCTTGATTCCCCTCTTACATTTTTTCATCCAATTTCCCTCTTGAATTTCTCTCAAATAACTCTCATAAAATTAATTGATGTCTCACTTATCAAATTGATTATTTTCCTCATCCAAGAATCCCTCATGCTTCTCAATTTCACAATCCTCGGCTTCAACTGAACGAAAACGGCCATAAACTGACTTTTTTTCAAAAAGTCTCGGTTGTCAGAAAAATCTTCTGAGACTGAGTCGACGTTCCTAAAATTTATTGTGACAAGACAGAATCTTCAATTTCTGAAATCAGACTCAGATTGGCAATTAATTTCACTTGGGCACGTTTTTAGTGTGACTTAGGCTACTAGGTAGTTTTCAAAACTTTTTAGGATAAATGACCCGTGGTCGATTTTCTTCAAGCCACGATGAACCCACTTGACATATTGGCAATTCTCGGTTGTCGTACAAATCTCTAGGATTCAAATACAGACATAGGATACCAAAACGATAGTAAAGATCAAGTTAGTGCTGGCTGATGAGAATTTTCCAATTTAGTGGAGTTACCCACGATCGATCATTCATCTCAGTTAAACCTACCTATCTCCGATCTTAATTCGATTTGTAACTGTGTCGTAATGATCTCTAAAAATAAGCACGGTCGAGAAATCGATTCATGGTCGAATTCTCAGTCTATTTGCCTTAAAGTCCTTAATAGCTTGCCCAGCTAGTCTAGTTATCTCATGAGTGGCCAACTCAGAGAAAAATACTGTAGTCACGTCGATGAAATGCCCAATTTATCTAATCGAAATCCGAACCGGAAAATCTGGATATCACAACTCTTCCCCTCTTATAAAAATTTTGTCCTCGAAATTTAAACCTTTACTAATCCTTAAACGAAAGGTGGGGGTATTGTTGTCACCTCGAGTCTCACTTTTTCCCACGCTAATCCTTCGGACTTGTAGTGTTGTCCAACCACTTTGACCAATGAGACTCTCTTGGTACACAAAATCTGCTCTTTCTGAAGTAGCAACTGAACTGAGCTTCTCACATATGACACTCTATCGTTCACATCTAACTCTGATCTGACAACTGCAAACACTGATTATTGAGCTGACTTTGGCCTGTGATCTTTCTTCACTTCACTTTCTTTTCACCACTGAAAATCTGTACCCTCTGCTATGCACTGCTTAATAAAGAACCCTTTGAAAAACTCTGTCAAACTTGTAACCTCTAATCTATATTCAAAATATAATTCATCATCGGCACTTCATGCTGGTGAATTATCTTATACTCACACATTGGCATACCCATTCAAAACAAGATCTATTCGTACTGTACTGAAGTGAACTAGCTCCATCTATCGATTGACCACTATCCTCAAATGGAATCAGTACTCCCTCGACTCTTTAGTAAGCCTGCCATAATGTTCCATTGTGATATATGATCTTTCTCACTTAGGACTCTCATGTGATGGTAAAAGTCCTCCTAGTTTGCATTACTGAACTTTCACTTACTGACAACTTTGACACTTATAACCTGCCCAGCGATATCTATCTTCATATCAGCCTACCAATCTAGCTGACGCTGATTCCAATCTACTTGCACCGTTTGGTCAAAAATTGCAATACTACAATGAATTTCTGACAAGATCTTTTCCCTGAGTGCTACACTGTCAAGTGCACTCAATCACTCATGGAACTCGAACGTTCCATCCCCTAAAATCTTAAGGTCAGATTCTTTCTTACCAGTATCCTTTGATAAGATCTTCTGAACACCTCTGTCTGTCAATTAAGCATCGATTCTAACTTGAACATTTGGTTCAATTTTGAGGGTGGCTATAAAATTCAAAGGTAGCTTACCTCAAATTTAAAAACCAATTTTCGAACTCTTTTCAAGTAAAGTCTATACTTTAGCTAGCCTATGCACAATTGAAGACTTTATGCTCAACACCTTAATGACTCCTTTCGTTCCTCTAGTATGAAACTAGATAACACCATTACAGTCCTGCCAAGGTTCTGATTCACGACACCATCCCATTTTCAACTTATTGGGTCTCAACTGGCGGGATGTGCATGCAATAATCTTCTCATGTTGTATCAATATATACCCCGTCCTTTAATCTCTAAAAACTATCCTCGTACTTGTCTATGCCGATGAATTTCTCTTCTTTCCTAAGAGGGCAAGCCCGCAATGATACTAATGCTGCAACTTTTTTTTTCATGAACCTTCTGTAGTAATTTGTCCAATCCCCACGGCTTCTGGTCTCTGACACTGTTGTTGATTTTAGTCCATTAACAACTAATTCGATCTTGGCTGGGTTCATGAAGATTCATTTACTTGTACTCACATGACCATTCTTAAGGGCTCTCGTACTCAGCACTTAATGAATACCCTAGAATGTCACTACACCACACGATCATCATTGACCTAGATAATCTTTTGAACACTCAGTTTGTCAAATCTATGACAGCACTGGAGCGTTCGTCAAATCAAATGACTTTACATTATTCTCACAAGAGCTAAATCAAGTGCGAAGTTTTGTCTTCAGTATAACCTCATTCCTGGTTCTCAACTGATGATAACCTGTCCTTAAGTCGATCATTGAAGACATCAACACTCTTTATAACAAGTCACCTGATTGAGTTGACAATGGTTGATGCATGATTGCAATGAACCATCTTCCTTTCTCTCTCCACAAAACAGATGTTCCTTAAAGTGATGCACTGATATGCATGAATTCCTCATTCGGTTCTATCAATTCAAACAACAATAACTAGGTAAGAAGCCTTCGAGAGTGGCTCTATGCTGGTGCTAGCTCGATCATAATTTCTATCTCTTTCTCTGGCAACGGTCTGACAGTTCTTATGCCAACACATCTAGAAACTCTTAAACCACTTACATGTCTTCTATCTCCAATTCTCCGATCTGCCTTAATTATAACCACCCCAAGTGATGCGGGAGCATCCAACGTAGCTCCATCCACCAACTCGGAACCATCGATGTTTATCCAAGCCAAGAGAGAAATTGGGCATTATGTGCTTCGATGGATCATTTTCAATGAATAACTATCAATGGGAGACCATTCGAAATGTCTTGAATGACCAGTTGATGAAGTTTCAGAATGATTATTTTCTGGTCAAGGGAGGAGCTCGAATTTGAAGATTCAAGAATGCAGAAGGCCGAAGATTAAAGGAATTTAATTCCCGTGTTAATAAAGGCTTTTACTAAGTTATTATGTGTCTTTACTGTCATGCAGTCCAAGAGTCGACAGTTTCAGTTTCTAGGCTATTAAGGTCTGTTTTAATATGTATTAAGGTGTCAGTTTCTTCGCTATTAAGGTCTGTTTTTAATATGCATTAAGGTGTCAGTTTCTAGGCTATTAAGGTCCGTTTTTAATATGCATTAACACTAAAACCCTCCTATAAAGAGGGGAAAACTATCCAATGTAAGGGATACGAATTTTATGAATGAGAATTGTGAGATTTCCTCAAGTTGAGTGAATTCCTCTGGAGAGCGGATAACTCCTTTCGGTTTCTTTATCCTTGGACGTAGATCACTCCTTGGTGGTGAACCAAGAAGCCCTTTATCCTTGGCTGGTGGAATCTTTAGGCCTTGGTGGTGAGCTTCTCCTATCCCGAAGTCCTTTATCCTTGGCTGGTGGAAGCTTTAGGCCGTGGTGGTGAACTTCGTAGATCTCGATCCTCATCCTTGGTTGGTGGCGCTGCCTTTATACCTTGGAAGGAGATTGTTTTTATCTGTTCTTATTCCTTTCCATTTCTTCCCGATACACTACTCCATACACTAAACCACAAAATTCCCCTTATAAAAAACCTCTACGTTTCTCGAATCACTCAACCCATCACGCATCAAAATATTGGTATCGAGCTCAAGGTGCAACTCATTTGAGTGATTCCTTTCTTTCTTTTGTTACAAATTCCTTATGGATGAACAAGTTCCTAGAGGCTTGACTTTGGAGCAAGCGCACAACGAAAGGCGAGATCGTGCAATCCAAAATCTTCAACAACAAATGGAGCGAGTCCTCAATCTTCTCGAGAATCCGGCGAGAGAAGGGCAACCAGCAAGGCGTCCCAATGAACGGCGTCGGCGTGACGATTCTGAATCTCGTCAAAATTCTGATGTCGATTCCGAGTCCACCGGAGACAACCGAACAATTCTGCACTCTAGTGATTCTGAATCTCCAATTCGAAGACGAAGACGGAGAGGGAGGCATAAGGAGGATGAAAGAGACATTAAAGTGGAGGTCCCGAGTTTGACGGTAATCTTAATCCCGATGACTTTGTAGATTGGCTACACAAAACCGAACGAATTTTTGAATTCAAATCCTATTCGGATGAGAAGAAATGTAAGGTTGCTATCCTAAGGTTGACCAAATATGCTTCTCTATGGTGGGAGAATCTAAAGCATCAACGAGCAAGGGAAGGAAAAGGCCGAATCAAGTCTTGGGAAAAACTCAAGAGGTTGATGAAGAAGAGGTTCTTGCCCGACAACTATAAGCAAGATCTCTTCCTCAAACTGAACTCCCTAAGAGAACTTGGGATGAGCGTTGAAGAATACATTCGTGAGTTTGAACAACTCAAAATGAGGAGTGAAGTTCAGAAGTTCCTGAGCAAACCATTGCTCGTTTTCTTGGCGGCATGAATCGAGAAATTGCTGATATGGTTGAACTTCAACCGTATTGGTCCTTTGAAGACGTATGCAAGTTAGCCATAAAAGTGGAAAAACAATTGAAGAGCAAGAGGTTTTCCTCCGTAACCTCAACAAAGGCGACATCCTATTTTAAGGGTGCTTCCTCAAGCAAGGGCGAGAGTTCGTCGACAAAAGACAGAGGCAAGGAAAGAATGCAGAGCCTTCCAAAGAAGTCCAAAAGAAGTTTGAAGGTGATGCAAGGAAATGCTTTAAGTGCCATGGCTTTGGGCATTTACAAGCAAATTGTCCAAATCGGAGAGTTATGACTCTTCAAGAAATTGAGGAGATCAATTCGGCGCTTCAAGAGGCTAATGACAATGAAGAACAAAATATTTCCGAATCTGATCGGGAGGAAGAAGTTGTGGAGAAAGCTGATGATGGTGAGCTGTTGATCATCCGAAGAGCATTGCATGTTGAAGTTTCTCCTAATAATGAGCAAAGGAGAATATATTTCACACGCGTTGCACTATTAATGGAAAGGTGTGTTCGGTGATCATCGATGGTGGGAGCTGCACCAATGTTGCTTCGACAACTCTTGTCGACAAATTGAAGCTTCCAACAACGAAACATCCTCAACCATACAAGCTCCAATGGCTCAATCAAGGGAATGAACTCAAGGTAACCAAACGTGATCTTATATCATTTTTGATTGGGAAGAACTATCGAGATGAGGTTGTATGCGATGTGATTCCAATGGAGGCATGCCACTTGTTATTGGGTAGACCGTGGCAATTTGATATAAATGCTATGCATGATGGTCGGAAAAACACATACTCTTTTCAGAAGGAACAAAAATGCATTACTCTTTTACCATTGAGCCCTTATTCGATACATAACAATCAACGGGGGAGGGAAACACTTGTAAGGAAAATCTGTTCTTGAGTGAGACACGGGTTGAGAGAGCCATTAGCAAACAAAAGAATGTTTTTGCTTTGCTTGTGGTCGAGAAAAAAGAGTGTGATAGAGCGACCCATACATCCAAAAATGCATTGCTTGTTGAAAGAATTTGCAGATGTGTTTCCGGAGGATTTGCCACTTGGATTACCTCCCATAAGAGGTATTGAGCATCAAATTGATTTGATCCCCGGTGCTCCGCTACCAAACAAGCCAGCTTATCGATGCAATCCGGAGGATACAAAGGAGTTGCAAAGACAAGTCAATGAACTTATTCTCAAAGGATACGTTCGAGAAAGCATGAGTCCCGCCTGTTCCGGCTCTACTTGTGCCTAAGAAGGATGGTACATATCGGATGTGTGTTGATAGCCGGGCCATCAACAATATCACCATAAAGTATAGGTACCCTATACCTAGACTTGATGATATGTTAGATGAATTATATGGTTCTTCCGTGTTTTCAAAGATAGATTTGCGGAGTGGTTATCATCAAATCAGAATGCGAGAAGGTGATGAATGGAAAACAGCTTTCAAAACCAAGGGAGGCCTTTATGAGTGGTTGGTTATGCCATTCGGATTATCTAATGCTCCGAGTACCTTCATGAGACTTATGAACGAGGTTCTTCGTTCCTTTATTGGTCAATTTGTCGTTGTTTATTTCGACGATATTCTTGTTTATAGTAGGAATGATGAGGAGCATATCTCTCATCTAACACAGGTCTTTAATGTCTTAAGAGAACGAAAACTATATGCTAAAATGGAGAAATGTGAGTTCTTCTCTCCAAGCATTGTGTTTCTTGGTTATGTGGTTTCCAAAGATGGAATCTCTGTTGATCAAGCCAAGGTAGAAGCTATGAAGACTTGGCCGGTTCCGAAGTCTATTTCGATGTAAGAAGTTTTCATGGACTTGTTTCTTTCTATCGACGGTTTGTCAAAAATTTTAGTACCGTCATGACTCCTATAACTGAATGCATGAAGAATGGTGCTTTTGAATGGACAAAGACTGCTCAAAACGCCTTTGAGGTAATCAAGCAGAAACTTTGTGAGTCTCCTATTCTTGCACTTCCTGATTTTGATAAAGTATTTGAAGTTGAGTGTGATGCAAGCGGAGTTGGTATTGGTGCTGTTCTGGTGCAAGCACAAAACCATTGGCATATTTCAGCGAGAAGTTATCTCGATTCCAAGAGGAATTATTCAACTTATGACAAAGAGTTCTATGCCATTGTCCGAGCTCTTGATCATTGGAGTCATTATTTGAGGCCAAAGCAATTTGTCCTTCATTCGATCATGAGGCGCTTAAGTTTATTAGTGGCCAACGCAAGCTTAATTCGAGACATGCAAAATGGGTAGAATTTCTTCAATCCTTTTCTTTTGTCTCGAAATATAAACCCGGGCACACTAATGTTGTAGCAGATGCTTTATCAAGAAGATATTCTATGCTTGCGGTTCGGGACTCTAGGATTCTCGGATTTCAATGAATGAAAGCACTTTATTCTGAAGATGCGGAGTTCTCATCCATCATCAACAATTGCAAGCGAGGAGTTCAAGGTATATATTCTTTGCAAGATGGGTTTCTTTTTAAAGGAAATCAATTATGTGTGCCGAAGAGTTCTTTTCGCGAATTGCTGATTCGAGAAGCGCATGGTGGAGGATTGGCTGGTCATTTTGGGATTAACAAAACTCTTGAGGTTCTTCAAGAGCATTTCTATTGGCCAAAGATGAGTGGAGATGTGCATGCTATCATATCAAGGTGTGCAACTTGTCATAGATCAAAAAGTCATTTCCATCAAGGTTTGTATACTCCACTTCCGGTACCATTGCAGCCTTGGGAAGATGTTAGCATGGATTTCATTGTGGCTCTACCAAGAACTCAAAGAGGAAAAGATGCTATCATGGTGGTCGTTGATCGGTTCTCTAAAATGGCTCATTTCGTGCCATGTCACAAGACCAATGATGCATCTCATATTGCTGAATTATATTTCAAAGAGATTATCCGCATTCATGGAGTACCAAAGACCATTGTGTCGGATCGTGATTCCAAGTTCTTAAGCCACTTTTGGAGGACTCTAGGGAGAATGCTTGGTACAAGACTCTAATTTAGCACGGCTTGTCATCCCCAAACTGATGGCCAAACGGAGGTAACAAATCGTACTCTAACCACTCTTCTTCGTGGTATGGTGAGTAAATCATTGAAAGATTGGGATTTGAAGCTTGCGCATGCTGAATTTGCTTACAATCGATCGCCAAGTTATACTACTGGTCGATCCCCATTTGAAGTTGTGTATGGAATTAATCCTTTCACACCCATTGATTTGATTCCAATTCCGTCTAACTCTCAAGTGAGCTTTGATGGCAAGAAAAGAGCTGAGTCAATGAAGAAGCTCCATGAGCAGATTCGATCCAACATTGAAAAGGCCAACGAATCTTACAAAAAAAAAGCTAATCAACATCGCAAGAAGGCTCAATTTCAACCGGGCGACCTTGTATGGCTTCACTTGAGGAAGGAGAGATTTCCATTTCGTCGAAAGAACAAGCTCATGCCAAGAGCTGATGGCCCCTTTAAAGTTTTGGAGCGAATTGGTGACAATGCTTACAAGATTGACCTTCCGGGAGAGTTTGGAGTTTCAACAACATTCAACGTGGGAGACCTTTCTCCTTACTTGGAGGATGACAACCTTCTAGATTTGAGGATAAATCTCAAACAACCTGGGGAGGATGATGCGGGAGCATCCAACGTAGCTCCATCCACCAACTCGGAACCATCGATGTTTATCCAAGCCAAGAGAGAAATTGGGCATTATGTGCTTCGATGGATCATTTTCAATGAATAACTATCAATGGGAGACCATTCGAAATGTCTTGAATGACCAGTTGATAAAGTTTCAGAATGATTATTTTTTGGTCAAGGGAGGAGCTCGAATTTGAAGATTCAAGAATGCAGAAGGCCGAAGATTAAAGGAATTTAATTCCCGTGTTAATAAAGGCTTTTACTAAGTTATTATGTGTCTTTACTTGTCATGCAGTCCAAGAGTCGACAGGTTTCAGTTTCTAGGCTATTAAGGTCTGTTTTAATATGTATTAAAGGTGTCGGTTTCTAGGCTATTAAGGTCTGTTTTTAATATGTATTAAGGTGTCAGTTTCTAGGCTATTAAGGTCCGTTTTTAATATGCATTAACACTAAAACCCTCCTATAAAGAGGGGAAAACTATCCAATGTAAGGGATACGAATTTTATGAATGAGAATGGTGAGATTTCCTCAAGTTGAGTGAATTCCTTTGGAGAGCGGATAACTCCTTTCGGTTTCTTTATCCTTGGAGCGTAGATCACTCCTTGGTGGTGAACCAAGAAGCCCTTTATCCTTGGCTGGTGGAATCTTTAGGCCTTGGTGGTGAGCTTCTCCTATCCCGAAGTCCTTTATCCTTGGCTGGTGGAAGCTTTAGGCCGTGGTGGTGAACTTCGTAGATCTCGATCCTCATCCTTGGTTGGTGGCGCTGCCTTTATACCTTGGAAGGAGATTGTTTTTATATGTTCTTATTCCTTTCCATTTCTTCCCCGTATACACTACTTCATACACTAAACCACAAAATTCCCCTTAAAAAAAATCTCTGTTCTCGAATCACTCAAGCCATCACGCATCAAGATTGCTACTTTCCACTAAGCTTTAGAACACAAAGCCGGAATCTAATCACTAATGTTGGACAGTAAGGAAGATGCTCAATGGATGATGATCCAAGATAGATATGAGGACACAACGTCAGAATTTAATGAATGATGTTGGATAATAATAACAACACCTAGTGCACATAGCTCTTAAATGCATATGTAGACACAACGTTGGAATTTAATTGACAATGTCGAATTAGAGCAACACCTAATGAACACTGCCTCTAGATGAGGATGATGACACAATGCTGGCTGATAGGTTAGCACTGGAATCTAATTGATAGCACTTCTTGAGATATAGACACTCGTCAGAATTGAATTTACGACAAGAATCTTAAGCTATAACTAGGCTAAGACTAAGTAAAGATACAGGTAATGTAAAGTAGTTTTGTGTGTTGTTTGGGGGGTCTTTAGTTAAATGGGCCCGTGGTATTTCTAAATTAACTTGGTAATTGTCAATGGTCTTTTACTTTCTCCTTAAGAATTGCTCCACGTTTTAAGCTGAATTGCCTTATCCATGCTGGTTCAACAACTATGTTATGGCTTACCTGGCAAGTGTTTACTGTTCCTCTTTTGAGCTGGTGTTCTTCTAATTGTTCTGCCTATTTTTATCGCTAATGTTGCATCTTCATCATTTATCTTTGGCTTTGACACGTGGTGCTCCGTTACTTTGTCATGATATTATATGTCTCATTCTATCGAAACTTAGCCCAAAATTCCTTAAAACCTCAATCATCTTTTCTTGCATGGATATTCATGGGCTAGGCCGATATAGATTAATGACCCATATATGGTTGTGATGATTGTCTCAAAGCTTTCTGTCCCTTGTCCCATGCACATGCCCATAGGGATATTTTTGGGTGTCAGCATATACCCATTTTAAAAGAAGTAAATTGAAAATTTATTTCTTTTAAAGAAAATACCTTACCTTTCCATTCTCTGACAAATCCGTAGTCGATACGAACCAATGGCCCTCGTTGCGCCTTGACACGTGTCTTCAACTTTTGGCAAATATTCTTAATTTTTTGAATCATCATCCTCTATCACAGAAGAATACACACCACTGTCTTTTTCGCACTTTATCTTCTTCCATAAACTCTAAACCATTCCTTCCCTATTTGTCACATCCCGACCCGCTCAAGACATGTGACAACCAACCGCGCTCGTTGTCATTCATTTTCACATGCGATTAGTCTAGAAGCGTGGCCATGACCTTTACGGAAAAAAAAAAAAAAAGGGGGGGGGGGGGTTGGGTAAATCTAGCACCTCTAGTACTACAAGGGCAATCCAAAAAGGATTACTAACCCATTACCACCTAACTATCTATGGGCTCCAGAATTCAAGGCTCTGGCTCGACGATCATATTGGGATCAAGCTCGGGATCAGACACCTCCCCATCAGGAACATCCACATCCATGGCATCCCAACTAATGCTTGCCCCTATTCCTTCGGAACCTGGAGGTCCATCAAAATCGTGGATGGGACCATGTCTCTTATCTCCTACCCAAAAATACCAAGCTACAAAATGATGAACCACTAGATTAGGAGGTCCCTCATTGACCCAAACGGTCGTGACATAGTGTGTGTAACGCACATCGGTCTCCCCTATCAGATACTCAATGACCTCTTAGCTATGCTCTATTGGGAGTCTGAATTGGATTTGGCAAAAAGGTTCAGTCATTCCTAGGGCCTGTAAACATTCAACAAACAACAGTGAGATTAAACTCAATGAGTGAACTTCCTGGATCTCGCGCACATAAGCTGCTCATCTCAGAAATGCCTTAAACATGCAACTCTTCTATCGATAGCATATCAATAGCAAAGTTTCTCTTGTTTTGCCTTGACTATTTACATAAAAGCATATCCACTTATTCAACACCATCATCGACAATACATAAGCAATTCCCATAACACTTTCCATGCAACTGATCCAATCATACAAATGTGCCATATAGTATAGTCATGCGCTCATGCCATGCAATAACCCCTACACTTTTCACACAACCATATCTAGATTAGTACGGCCACTCATGACCCAAAGCCAAGTCAAAGGTTCGCAGTCATCGGACATAACCGAGCATCGTCTTACCCCATCGAGCACGGCATTGTCTCACATAAACGCATCCATTCGTAAACGGCATCTTGTTGACTTGAGAGCATCCAAACTTAATCATGCATCATTGCGCATAAATGCATTAGGACGAGTTCACTGCCCCTCGTAAATACATTAAGGTCTTTAGGTGATCACGTGGGCATACTATCACACGTTTCATTTTATATCTTTCTCATTAACTAATGTGTGATGGGTTGAGTGATTCAAGAACAGAGATTTTTCAAAGGGGATTCTTTTGTGGTTATGTGTATGGAGTAGTGTATACGTTGAAGAAACGAAAAGCAATTAAAAAAGATAAAACGATCTCATCCCAAGGTATAAAGGCCACACCACCAACCGGAAGAGGATCAAGATCTACAAAGCTCACCACCAAGGCCTAAAGCTTCCACCAGCCAAGGATAAAGGACTTCGGGATCGGAGAAGCTCAGCACCAAGTCTTAAAGATTCCACCAGCCAAGGATAAAGGGCTTATTGGCTCACCACCAAGGAGTGATCTAAGCTCCAAGGATAAAGAAACCGAAAGGAGTTATCCACTCTCCAAAGGAGTTCACTCAAGTTGAGGAAATCTCACTATTCTCATTCATGAAATTCATATCTCTCCTACATTGGATAGTTTCCCCTATTTATAAGAGGATTTTAGCCTTAGGAAATATTAAAAACAAACTTTAATGACCTAGAAACTGAAACGTTCGACTCTTGAGCTACATAAAAATAAAATTGCTAGGAACATAGTAAAAAGCCTTTATCACGGGAACAAAATGCCCTGAACTGAAACGTTCGACTCTTGAGCTATAAAAATAAAAACAGCTAGGAACTTAATAAAAAACCTTTATTACGAGAACTAAATGCCCTTTAATCTTCGGCCTTCCACATTCTCAAACCGTTAGCTTTCCATGTTCTTGAACCTTTGGCTTTCCATATTCTTCAACCGCTTTTGTGAACCTCTAGCCTTCCCAAAATTAGAGCTCCTCCCTTGACCAGAAATTAATCCTTTTGAAACTTCATCAATTGCTCATACAAGACATCTAAAATGGCCTCCCATTGATACTTATCGATATACTACAAAGTACCGATAAGTAATTAACATTATTCATTCAAAATGATTCATTGAAGCACATAATGCCCAACTTCTTTATTGGCTTCAATAAGCATCGATGGTTCTGAGTTGGTCCATGGAGCTACGTTGGATGCTCCCGCATCATTAACCAATGTGATGCCTATGCAATATGCAACAACCATCATGTCACCCGCGTGCCTCGTATTATATCATATAAAAGTACTGCCCAACTTTACAAGTCCATGGCATATAAGTCAATCATCAAAGTAAGATAAGTCATTGCAATTGAACATAATTCATTAAATTCACATATCACATGTCATCATAAACTATCTAATAATACATCTCTTGTTAACCTAACGCATCACACTTTACACTTTAGTAGCTTATCACATAACTACTTTTCAATAAGCCGCAATAACCTATCGGCTTAAAATATGATTAGCTATCGGGTAGAACATGATAAGCTATCGACAAAAATATGATAAGTTATCGGCTACAACATGATAAGTTATTGGCTAGAACATGATAAGCTATCGAGAAAACCTATCGAGACCCTCTGATAACCTATCATAACAAAACCCACTTATCACATTAACAAACATCATTTAACCTTAATATAGCCCTAAACTAACTTCAAAATGCAGCAACTACCCTATTTACTGATAGTAATTCATGCCTTCTTGCTTCATATTGTGGGGTAGGAAAGTTCCCTTACGATTCCTATAGTTGTTCTATAGGTGACTCACATGAGTACATAGGACCAGGAGATTTTGAGAGGAAACAATAAATATAGTCGTGTTGGCTATTTACCATTTTGACATCATAGAAAGGCTCTGTTTGATTCAGCTTTTCTAAGGGGCTTTGAGCCCCCAAAGTCCATCGAGGAAAATATTTTGTGTTTGATTCACATTTTTTTAGGGCCCATTTGCCAAATGCTAGCATTTGGAATGGGGAAAGCTCAAAGCAGATCCAAACCTGCTTTAGGCTTTCGGGATTTTCGAAATGCTAGTCTGAGGTTTAAAGAATTTTTTCTTTCCAAAATTGCCCTTACTGATAATTATGTTTTCCTCTTTTGCCCTAAAAAACACTTTTCATTGTCTTCTTCCTTGGACTTGCTGCTCTATTGCGAAGCTCAGCTGGCGGGCGACACTCAGCCGCGAGTGACAAGATCTAGCCACTGGCTAGCCTTGCCTAGGTTGTGCGAACAAAGGAAATGCAAAGCCATTTCCTCAAAGTTGAACCAAATGGGGCCTAAGAAGAATAATAATCGTAGTGTGCAGCGGAAGGGCGAAAGAAAGTAAAGCCCAAGCTATGTAGGATCTTTTGAAATTCTTGAAAGAATAGAGAATTTAACCTCTCGGCTGATTTTACCATCTATATTTGCTCATAAACATGATGTGTTCTATGTATCGATGATGTGAGCCCAATCCAGCACATGTGCTGAACTTTGAAGAGATCATGGATCAGGAAGAGCGGGTGTTGCACAATAAAGTTGGAAGAGGCAACTTGGGAAAGTGAATAAGTTATAAAGCGCCAATTCCCGCATCTTTTTGGATGACTAAGTACATATTTAAAATTTCGGGGATGATTTTTTTTAGGGGAGAGGAGTTGTAACATCCTTGATTTCGACTCTTCTTTTGGTCATAACTAGAAGACTAAGCTAGATAAGTAATCTTCTTGAAGAACAAGAGTCAAATTCATTGAATGAGAGTAATGAGTATAGAGGCTTATGTGTTTCATGTAATTAATCAAATGGGGTAACTCATGGCCTAAAAGAAGGATTGCAAGTAATCTTGGAAGCCTAGTAGGGCACCACTTCTCCTCATAGACCTGCCACCTTGAGTTTCATAGATTTTCACTTTCCAATTTTTTGAAACCATTGGACCTTTCTCGCTTTCCAATTTTATAGAGATCATTGTGGTTCAAATTTGGATGAACTTTCTTCATGAAAGTTGTTCAAAAAATTTTGGTATATAACATATTTTAATTTCATATTTTTCTAAAGAAAAATGGTTGGTACAAAAGTCTAATTACTTACCATGTTAACACTGTCCATGCAGTAAAAATGGTGACCTTATTGTCTTCTTGATTTGTTATAAAATTTTGTCTTTCGAATTTGGGCATACTTCCTTCATAAAATTTTTAAAGGGCATTTATATCCAAAACATACAAAAACTTTAAAGAGTTTTATGAAAGTTTGGATTTCAAAATAGATATTTATCTCTGCCCATTAACTTGCTGGACAGATGAATTTTTAGGTTGTGTTTAGTACTTTGCTGCTCTTTCCACAAAATAAATTTGGCTAGGCTTCCTGCATCAAAAATGTTATTTAGGATGTTCTCTACAAATATTTAAATTTTATAATTTTTTGGGCCCTCTTGGTAAGGTAACGGTGTGAATTGCTTGAAAGTATTTTTCACCTCAAGACAAAAGGGTCACACGGCCAACTTGGAAGGAAAGGGGGCTAGATGCCCAACTTGGGGAGTAAGCCAATGTAAAGACTTCTTGGCTTGAAGATAAGAATGCATTGAATACTTTTGGACCTTAGTGCATTAATGCTAAGTTGAGTTGCGGTTAGGTGTCCCATAATTAATAGTCATTATTACCATTCATCATTACAAAGATGACTAACCTCAAATGGCTCAATAAGAGAAGGAGCAAGTGATGCGGAAGCATCCAACGTAGCTCTATCAATCAACTCAGAACCATCAATCCTTATCCAAGCCAATAAAGAAATTGGGCATTATGTGCTTCGATGGATCATTTTGAATAAATAATGTTAATTACTTATCGGTACTTTGTAGTATATTGATAACTGTAAATGGGAGGTTATTTTAGATGTCTTGTATGACCAATTGATGAAGTTTCAGGAGGATTATTTTTTGGCCAAGGGAGGAGTACGAATTTTGGGAAAGCCAAAGGTTCACGAATGCGGTTCAAGAATATGGAAAGCCAAATGTTCAAGAATATGGAAAGCTGAAGATTAAAGGCATTTATCCCATGTTAATAAAGGCTTTTCTTAAGTTACTAGGTGTCTTTATTTTTTATGTAGCTCAAGAGTCGAAGGTTTAAGTTCCTAGGTCTTTAAAGTCTGTTTTTAATATTTCCTAAGGCTAAAATCCTCCTATAAATAGGGGAAAACTATCCAATGTATGGTAGAGACAAATTTTATGGATGAAAATGGTGAGATTTCCTCCGCTTGAGTGAACTCCTTCAGAGACTGGATAATTCCTATCGGCTTCTTTATCCTTGGAGTATAGATCACCCTTCGGTGGTGAGCCAAGAAACCCTTTATCCTCGGCTAGTGGAATCTTTAGGCCTTGGTGGTGAGCTTCTCCTATCCCGAAGTCCTTTATCTTTGGCTGGTGGAAGGTTTAGGTCTTGGTGGTGAGCTTTGTAGATCTCGATCATCATCCTCGATTGGTGGCGTGGCCTTTATACCTTGGGAGGAGATCATTTTATCTTTTCCTATTCCTTTTTGTTTCTTCACCGTATACACTACTCTATACACTTAACCACAAAAATCCCCTCTAAAAAAATCTCCGTTCTTGAATCACTCACCCTATCATGCATCAAAAGATTGGTATTGGAGCTCAAGGTTCAACTCATTTAAGTGATTCCTTTTTTTCTTTTTTTACAAATTCCTTATGGATGATCAAGTTCCACGAGGATTCACTTTGGAGTAAGCGCACAACGAAAGATGAGATCGTGCAATCCAAAATCTTAAACAACAAATGGAGCAGTCCTCAATCTTCTGGAGAATCTGGCAAGACAAGGACAACCAGTAAGACGTCCCAATGAACGGCATCGGCGTGATGATTCTAAATCTCGTCAAAATTCTGTTGGCAATTCCAAGTCCACTGGAGACAACTAAACGATTCTACACTCTAGTGATTCTGAATCTCCAATTCGAAGACGAAGACGAAGAGGGTGGCATAAGGACAATGAAAGAGACATTAAAGTGAAGGTCCCTAAGTTTGATGGCAATCTCAATCCCAACGACTTTGTGGATTGGCTACAAACAACCGAATGAATTTTTAACTTCAAGTCCTATTCAAATGAGAAGAAATGTAAGGTTGCTATCCTAAAGCTGACCAAATATGCTTCTCTATGGCGGGAGAATCTAAAGCATCAACGAGCAGGGGAAGGAAAAGGCCAAATCAAATCTTGGGAAAAACTATAGAAGTTGATGAAGAAGTGGTTCTTGCCTGACAACTATAAGAAGGATCTCTTCCTCAAACTAAATTCCCTAAGACAACAAGGGATGAGTGTTGAAGAATACATTCGTTAGTTTGAACAACTCAAAATGAGGAATGATGTTCCAGAAGTTCTTAAGCAAACCATCGCTTGTTTTCTTGGTGGCATGAATCGAGAAATTGCTGATATGGTTGAACTTCAATTGTATTGGTCCCTTGAAGATGTATGCAAGTTAGCCATAAAAAGTTGAAAAACAATTGAAGAGCAAGAGGTTTAACTCCAGAACCTCAACAAAGCCAACATCTTATTCTAAGGGTGCTTCCTCAAGCAAGGGCGATGGTACGTTGAAAAAGACAAAGGCAAGGGAAAAATTGCAGAGCCTTCCAAAAAGCCAAAAGAAGTTTGAAGGCGATGCAAGGAAATGCTTTAAGTGCCATGGTTTGGACATTTACAAGCAAATTGTCCAAATAGGAGAGTTATGGCTCTTCAAGAAATTGAGGAGATCAATTTGGTGCTTCAAAAGGCTGAGGGCAATCAAGACCAAAATATTGCTGAATCAATTGGGGAAGAAGTTGTGGAGAAAGCCGATGATGGTGAGCTGTGGATCATCCGAAGACAATTGCATGTTGAAGTTTCTCCTAATAAAGAGTAAAGGGAGAATATATTTCACACTCGTTACACTATTAACGGAAAGGTGTGTTCGGTGATCATCGATGGTGGGAGCTGCACCAATGTTGCTTCGACAACTCTTGTCGACAAGCTGAAGCGTCCAACAACGAAACATCCTTAACCATACAAGCTCCAATGGCCCAATCAAGAGAATGAACTCAAGGTAACCAAACGCGTTCTTATATCATTTTCGATTGGGAAGAACTATCGAGATGAGGTTGTATGTGATGTGATTCTTATGGAGGCATGCCACTTGTTATTGGGTAGATCTTGGCAATTTGATATAAATGCTATGCATGATGGTCGGAAAAATACATACTCTTTTCACAAGGAACAAAAATGCATTACTGTTTTACCATTTAGTCCTTCTTCGATGCATAATAATCAACCTGGGGAGGGAAACACTTGTAAGGAAAATCTGTTCTTGAGTGAGACACGGGTTGAGAGAGCAATTAGCAGATAAAAGAATGTTTTTGCTTTGCTTGTGGTCGAGAAAAAGAGTGAGATAGAGCGACCCATACATCCAAAAATGCATTGCTTGTTGAAAGAATTTGCAGATGTGTTTCCGGAGGAGCGCATGGTGGAGGATTGGCTGGTCATTTTTGTATTAACAAAACTCTTGAGGTTCTTTAAGAGCTTTTCTATTGGCCAAAGATGAGTGGAGATGTGCATGTTATCATCTCAAGGTGTGCAACTTGTCAATGATCAAAGAGCCATTCCATCAAGGCTTGCATACTCCACTTCCGGTACCATTACAGCCCGGGAACATGTTAGCATGGATTTCATTGTGGCTCTACTAAGACCTCAAAGAGGAAAGGAGCCATCATGGTGGTTGTCGATTGGTTATCTCAAATGGCTCATTTCGTGCCATGTCACAAGACCAATGATGCATCTCATATTGCTGAATTATATTTCAAAGAGATTATTCGCATTCATGGATTACCAAAGACCATTGCGTCGGATCGTGATTCCATTATTCGCATTTATGTAGCTCAAGAGTCGAAGGTTTAAGTTCTTAGGTCTTTAAAGTCTGTTTTTAATATTTCCTAAGGCTAAAATCCTCCTATAAATAGGGGAAAACTATCTAATGTATGGGAGACACGAATTTTATGAATGAAAATGGTGAGATTTCCTCTGCTTGAGTGAACTCCTTCAGAGAGTGGATAACTCATTTTGGTTTCTTTATCCTTGGAGAGCGGATCACTCCTTGGTGGTGAGCCAAGAAGCCCTTTATCCGAGGCTGGTGAAATCTTTAGGCCTTGGTAGTGAGCTTCTCATATCCCGAAGTCCTTTATCCTTGACTGGTGGAAGCTTTAGGCCTTGGTGGTGAGCTTCGTATATCTCAATCCTTTTCTTCGGTTGGTGGCATGGCCTTTATACCTTGGGAGGAGATTGTTCTATCTTTTTCTTATTCCTTTTTGTTTCTTCACTGTATGCACTACTCCATACACTTAACCACAAAAATCCTTGCTAAAAAAATCTCCGTTCTTGAATCACTCATCCCATCACACATCAGCAAATGTCCTCCTCTAGTAACTAGATTTGCCACTCATCTTTTTAGCCTTACAACCTTATCAATCTAGGTTTATCACACAAAGAAATCCTACTAGTCAATTTGGAATGGTAATGATAAGGGGTTTGCTTATAAATAGAGTCATTTCCCCCTTCTCAATTTGACACCACACACGTCCCCACCTCTTCTTCCTCACTTGCTCTTATTTTTTCTCTCATGCCCTCTCACCATGACCCCCTCACCCTCTCATGGCCTTGCTCCCCCACCTCCTCACAATACAACCCTCTCTTGGTAAAATCACATATAGTTAATCGAGATTTATCGAATGAAAATTTATTCTCTAACTCTTGACTAGGCGATAGCCTATGTCGTCAAATTTAGTGGTGTGTTCGCTCGTGTAAATTGCGTGTATTTTGTAATGTTCTTTTATATGGTTTGCCATGTTTGTATGCTTGAATGTGTTCATGTCTCGAGACGAGGTCGATGTTTGCTTGGCTTAGAATCGGTATTAAAGCGGGTCTATTCCAAGTCTAGCTTGGTACAGACATCAGCCTAGGTGCACACCTATAGTATGATGGTAAGAGTCATGGCTTCCTCACTTGAATGAGCATGCCTTCGAGCCATTTATGAATGGATGAATGGACTAGGAAGGAAAGTAAGAACTAGCTTGTGTAATGTACTTTTATGATGCACTTAAAGAGGAAAAAATGTTCATCACCATATAGCATTGGTGGCGATGCCTCGTTCATTGAATGAGATTCCTTGGTTGAGCTAGGATGCTTGGGTTTGAGGCTAGATGCCAATGGTGAGCTAGCTTCAGGATGCTCTGGTTGAGCCAAGATTCCTAGGTTAAACCCGAATGCTTGATGAGCAAATACCTCGGTTGACCCGGGATGCCCTAGTTGTATCAAAAAGCCTAACAAGAGGTTAGAAGCCTAGGTCGAGTTAGAAGAGCGTAATTGAGCTAGGACAACAATAAGTGAATTTGCATGAGTGCTGATTATGCATAAATATAATAGGTCGACATGTTTGTTCATAAGCCAAAGGTAAGCAAGCATTGAAGCATGTTGTGATGAACATTTGCATGTAGTCGATGATAGTAATAAGTTTGCTATTGATTTGTTATTGACATTGTATTACGAGTGTGGTACCTGCTGGATTTTGATAATGAGAAGTCATCCTAGTAGAGAATTAAAGTTTTTACTTACTCGGTCCATGATTCATCCAATTGTTTTTTCATAATTGTAAGTGTGGATGAGTTATATCTTGCTAGAGGAGCTAAGGTTTATGACGACCTTTTTGAGCATAAAACATGTAGTGGTTGTAATTATAATGGCCAGTGATAAAATGACTTGTAAATATAACTGATATAATTGTTTGCATGCAAATGATTGGTTTCATGGCTGCTTCTTGTTGTCTATGTGTTATATGTATGCTTCCACATATACTTAACGAAAAAGATAAAAAGAAACGGGATGGTGATGTGTCTGAGATGTTGCAAAAATAACCCTTGCTGCTCGAAACTCTAGAGATGGAGTTAAGGTTGTAAGAGTAGATGCAACACCAGCAATTGTGTTTTCTGTCTTTTATTTTCTAATGCTGTCATCTTCGTCCAGCCTCATTCGAAGAAAGTTTGCAATTGGGGCAGTTCCAATTAGTTTACTACTTTTGTTCGTTCTTCTGTTTATAACATAATCAAGCTGAATCCTTGATAATAATGAGTCGTATTGATCTGTAGATGGTTTTTAAATCTCATTTGCGACATAAGTGTGATAGGGGTGCGAATTCCAGCACCTACTAGTTCTAGAGATGGTTAAGATGTTTCTATCACTCTTGGTCACGAAAAGGTCAATACACTCAATTCCATCGTTCCATTACACAATCCTGTGGTCCTTGTGATGTAGGAATGGAGAATTAAATATTAAGTAGATTTCAAGCAATTGACATGATTGTACTTTCGAATTTTAAATTTAGCACATGGTCAATTGTCATGAAACATGATGCATTGTACTTTTCCTCTAGTTGAACGTTTTTGTGTTTGCATGCTTGGAGTATATTTCTTTTCTCTTTCCTTTATGGATACAGATTATACGACACGTAAAATATGTTTTGGAATTCATTAATCGTGTATTGCGTAATGTGAACGGTCTTTTTCCAAGTTCAATGCCAGCCTTTATGTCTAGAATTTGTCATAGATAATTCAAGTGAATTATCATGGTGGATTAAGTACTGGTATTTATTTTCGCCAATTCCATAAAAAAGCATGAACTTTAGGTGTTGTCTCAAAATTTGGCCCAAACTTTATTTTGTCTAATGAAAAAGTACGAACTTGAGGAGTTGTCCCAAATCTGGCCCGAGTTTTATTTCATCTAAAAAGAAAAAGCACAAACTTTCACTTGTATCCCAAATTTGGCCATATGTTAACCCTCATTCTATAGTCATCCAACCTGGCATTCTCATGTCAGCAATAATATCCAACATAGCAAAATGATGTTGCATTTGAGTGTTGGAAGCGATATATTAAAAGCATGTGCATCTTGTAGTTAAATAGAGATGTGAAGCCTATTTGTAATAGACTTTACCTTATTTTGTCTCAAATAAAGTTCGAGCTAGATTTGTGATAACACCTAAAGTTTGTGTTTTTTATGGAATTGACCCTATCTAATCTTAACGGTAACTGCTAATTTCTTATATCTGATTTGGACTAAAACTCACTTTTGTTATTTGACCTTAATTGCAGAACTACTTTGCTGATTTTGATGCCTTCTCTTTTTCTTTCTCTATGCATTTATCGTGCAAACTTCAGAACTCAAACTGCGCACAATGATGGGTGTATTTGTCCTGTGCGTGCAGAATATTCTTCGAATTATTAATTATATCCGTTTTACTTGGAAATTCTTTTGTGACTTTCAATTTGGAGTTCCGTGAATTTCGTTTCTTTCAACCAATGTGTGCTCAGTGCCTTTGTCAATGTGCTCTTGCGGATGGATTTATCATGCATTAATAACAGGGGAAATTTGCGAAGAGGCTCTAATAGTTACTTCAACTAGCTTCTATTTCAAAGAGTTCTCCCGTCCTCGTTCTAGGCGAAATTGTTTGTGGTTAATAGGCGTGATTGGGTAGTAATTAGATTTCACCTACATTAGTTGTGTTTGGATTCTTTGTACATGCTCAGGCATATTACGACAATGGTCCAAAGTTTGCTACTGATCATTTGCCCAACTCAATAATGACGTTGCGTCTGACTTTTGGGTTTCACGATGTGAGACTGGTTGTCATTGTCATAGGTCTCATTTTATCAACTTTAATAATTGTAGATTATTAAAAAAGTGGATAGTATTTTTCTGGAATTATTCTCATATTATTTGATAGTTCAAACATCATTTCATCTACTCAGATTTGATCTCTATCTCTCTCTCTCTCTCTCTCTCATTTTTAATTATTCAAGTCTTTCTTAGTTTTTTTGTAGTCCAACTAGAGATATTTTGTAGACTGTATTGAATTGAACAACTTGGAGACCCTTCATATTGTTAGAAGTTATATAGAATCTACAACTTTTCAAATTTTCCAACTCTTTCTTGTATATGTTGACAAGTGAGGATGCTTTTGCCGTAGAACATAAGTTTTAGATCTTTCCCTATTTGAGTTATGGAGTTGTGACCTTTTTGGTAAATCTTGACTGTAATTTTGTTCATTCTCTCGAAAATGTAGACTATTTCTGTAATTTGAATCTATTGTGGAGGCACTTTTTCCAAATTTTTTCTTTCTCCCTCATATATCTGTGGACGTTTTTAACCAACAATCGTTTGGATATTTGTTGCAAGATTGTCATTATGGGGGCATAGATGAGTCCTTGGTTGTATTCTTCTGTGGCTTGTGTATGCTCTTGACTTCAATATCACCGAGTGCTATTGCTTCAAATGGTGCGATGAAGATACAATCTTATTCACTAATTGTTCTTTGCTTTCTTATTTGCATTTTCTACCTAGCATTGTCCTTCTTGTTCTATTACATCAATTTGCTTGTGAAGATTTAGTAGAAGACCAACTAAGCCTTTTCTCCTGCTGCTGGGAGAATTCCGATGAGGGAACTGATGCTGATTGTGATCATGCATTTGTCCACTGTCCACATGTAGACATTTGCTGCTTATAGGTGGGTCAACAAGATTGCTCATTTGCAGCAGTTTCTGTGTTCTTGGTTTTCGTTTGATCTGTTCATTGTACATTAACACTTCCCAATAACTTCATCACTACTTATTTTACGTTTTTGCTGCCGTGTAAGTGTAGAAAGCTTTCTCAGTGCAATCTCTCTTGCTTCTTCTAGGGAGGGGGAATATACTATCTTATTGGTCGTGCTCTTGGTCCTCACGTTGGAGTGAGTATTATCCCTTGTTTCTCCCTTGGGAATGCCTTAGCAGGATCTCTACGGGTGTAATCTTCTGACTTTATTGAAGTGATAACTTGGTTTGAGATCAAGTTCAAGGTTGGACAAATCCCCATCGGGAATGTTCACTTCCATGGCATCCAAGATGACTCCTCTTCCTGATCCTTTGGCACTGGTGGACCATCGAAACCGCGAATGGGTCTATGGATCTCATCCTCTACACTAAAGTACCAAGCCACGAAATGATGAGCCACTAGATTAGGGAGTCCCTCGTCAACCTGGATAGTTGTGACAAAGCATGTGTAATGTGCATTGGTCTTCCCTTTTGGATAATCAATCAACTCTTTGCTATGCTCTATGGGGAATCTAAATTGGATATGGCGAAAAGGCTCAGACATTCTTAGGGCCAATAAACATTCAACAAATAATATCGAGATAAACTTAATGAGTGAACTTTCTATAACTTGCGTAAAGGAGTCATTCACCATAAGAACGGCCTAAACGTGCAACTTATCTATCGATAGCAGATCATTTGCAAAGCGACTCATGCTATGCCTTATCTATATACAAGAACAGACACCTCACTTTCTCGAGCCATCATAAGTACATAGACAATTATTATGACACTTTCCATACCTCGAGTCGAATACAACAATGTGCGGCAGTATAGTCATACTAATGGCATGCAATAATCCAGACATGATTGCATATTCATCTCATGCACTTTTTATACATATATATTCATATCATTACGATTGCACAAGGCAACAATCAATTGAAATGTTGACGCTAATTCGGCATAATTAGGCATCGTCTTGCCTCATCGAGTAAGGTGACGTCCTGCGTAAAATGCATCGGATGTCAATCTTGTAAGGAGTTTCTTTTCGAAATCCATATGTGAACAGCACTCTATTGACTTGGGGGCGTCCGGACTTAATCAAGCATCATCTCGCACAAAACGCAGCAAGACAGCTTCACCAACGCATGTAAAGCGCATTAACGCCTTTAGGCAATGACACGAGCATACAATTGCATAACTCATTTCATATCTTTCTCAATAATCAATGTGTGGTGCTCATGCATTCTGCAACAACCTTTGCTATAAGCCATCATGTCATACAAATGCACCACACAATTTACAAGCTTATGACATATAGGTCACTCATCAAAATAAGTCATTGCAATTGAACATAAATTACTAGGATAACCTATTACATGCCATCAAAACCTATCCAATAATCTGTCTCCCATTAATGAATCACGCATCACAAATCATCATGCAATAAGTTATCGCATAACTACTTATCACATAATGATAACTTAACGGCAAAGTTCAATAACCTATCCTGATAACCTATCGGTGAATCTTGACAGCCTATTAAGAAAACATGATAACCTATCAGCCAATCTTGATAACTTATAGTGACAACGTATTGGAATCCTATGATAACTTATCACATAAAACCCACATACTACATTGTCAAAATGCCATTTATTCCTATTTTAGTCCTAAACTAACTTCTAACTACAATAACAATCCTATTTAAGGGCTAGAAAGCCACTCACTCCCCATTTCAAGTTCGATAAGCGACAGTGGAGAGGTGGTTGGGGTAGGACAAGCGTTGGCAGTGGCTGACCACACGTCAATAGCCCATGCTAAGTAATGAGCTAGATGGCTACAAGGATGACGAATGGCGACGGCAAAGGGGCATATGGCTTCAAAAGGTTTATGGCGGCTCCAATAAGGAGGAAAGGAGAGACATAGGTTCGTGAGGAGAGGGATGGGGTAATGAGGGTTCAATTAACAAGGGAAAATGGCAGAGAATGAGGGAAATTCATTTAAGGGGAGAAGAGAGAGAGAGAGAGAGAGGGGGGGGGAGAGGACAGCTCAAGTCTAGGGCAATGCCCAAGACAAGGATGGATGGCCTAGATTGCTTCTTGCTTTACTTCTTCCCCAATTATTGCCACCATCACACCTAAGCTAGAAATAGGTAGACTAGGCTAAAATAATGTCACTTTCTCTCTCTTCTAGCCCTTTGAATGCCCCACACTTTCTTAATGCAAGAGGCTTTTGTTTTATAGGTTAGAAGGGCAAAATTTTAATGTTAGAAGGACAATTCACATACTATTTGCGCACATGGATCATTTAATGAGGGATTTGACATCACAAAAAACAGCTTGGGTGGCCTATGGGCTCCTTTGCGCCGGCCTTCCTCGGGCATGCGGGCCTTGGGCCATCCAACATGGGTTTGAGCCTATTTGGGTATTTCCCTTCATTGGTTTGAACCCATGTGGGCTGTCCTTCATGGGTTTGGTCCCATTTCAGCTTGTGGGCTTCAACTCATTTGGTCTTCGTCCGTGGCCTATTTCACTTTTTTGAATTTTGACATCATGTCAATGAAAAATTGAGTTGTCCTCCGAAAGTGGCATTTTTCACGCTTTTGTGGTCAACTAATCCCCATTGTAACCTCATATGAAGATTGGCTAGTAATATAATTCCCTTTTGAAAATCAGGGTTGGATCGAGGATGTCACAGAGAAAGTTCCTTTAACCCCAAGGGGGAAGGGGAAAGAGAGAGAGAGAAATCTTACCAATTAAAGCTTGTACTCTCCAATCCCATGAAATCCTCTCGACCATGCAATGGATTGACACATGAAGGAGCAAAATCCAAAAGCCATTAATGGCTTGGATATCCACACATGGGAAATTAACTTGCCCTTTCATCCCTAGCTTAAAGAAAGGGTAATTGGGTTTTTGCATGAAGATTTGGCACTCCGCAAGCACATGAGTCTCCAATGGGTATGAGGTCTTTAGGCCATTTGACATTGGCATGGTGCTCATTGGACCCACTTGTGGGCTTGGGCCCATGTGACACCCTCGATCTAATCCCTAATTTATAACACAGGATTATAAAGGCAGCAAGTCTTCGAAGCGAGAAAGGAATGAGAATCAACAAACCACAAAAATGCCAAAAAGCCATTTAGGGGCGAGTACTCGATTTTCATCGACAGATTGCGAAAGTTACGATCTTTCCTCCCGGTACTAACATAAATTGAGATGAGTTTGTTAGAGCTTTCAACAGAAAGCATTTCTCTGATTCCGCTAGAGATAAGAAGATCACAAAATTTGTTCAGTTAGAACAATGGGAGCCGACAGTAGACCATTGTGAACCAAAATTTTGTGAATTGTCTTAGTATACTCTTAGGTTGATTAAGGATCAAGAGATTCCTGAAGTGGTTAAGAACTAATATCAGGAAACAATTAGTGCCTCTAAATATAAGAGATTATATTGAGATTTATGAAATAGCACAGTTGGTGGAGCAAGAATTAAAGAGAGAGCAATTAAATTCTAGGAGGCAATTGACCTTTAGTGATGTCCAACGAGGTAAGAGACCCTATCATAATTGAGGACAACTTGGGAATCTAAGAAAAAGAAAAACTTTGGGAAATTGGAAAAGCCAAGAGTGGCCCGACTTTAGGGAAAGTACCCTACTAGGGTAATATTTGCCAGAGGTGTGGTGGACAACATGAGCCAAGACCTAGTAATAGGCAATTGAGATGCTACGGTTGTGGGTAGATAGGACACTTTAGCTAAAAATGTCCACAAGATGGGTCGTAGTCGAATGTCAGCTCGGTGCGACAATTGAAGCATCGTGCAGCTAGACCACATCCACCAAGGAATCGACAGAGGCCACTAGCACAAGGACAGGTGTAAGCAGTCAGCTAAAAGGAAGGGGAAGCTTCCAAAAATATTATCTCAAGTACGATTTATATAAATGGCAAAAATGCATATTCATTGTTTAATACGGGTGCTACGCATTCTTTTGTGTCTGAAAGGTATAAACATTTGAATAAGATACAAACTATATCTCTTGAGACAGCTCTTTGTATTTCTACACCGCTCAAGAATATGGTATTGTCTACGTTAGTATGTAAAAGTGCAAAGTAACCATAGGAGGACAAGAGGACATACATCTAATTGTGATGGCTATGTACGAATTTGATGTCATCATAGGAATGGATTGGCTCCATAGGCAATAGGTTAAGATGGATTGTTATAGAAAAGTGATCCAATTTGTTTCACCAAAAAGTTTTGACTTTTTGTAAGTAGCTCGAGCACTTCAGGAACTAAAAGCATGAGTTACAACCGGAATGAAAAATAGGATCAAACTAAACTGCTATTGAAAGCCCCATTTAGGATGGCCTTGATGGAATTGAAAGAATTACCACAAGAGTTGCTCGATAAAGTATTTATTAGGCCAGGTGCTTCTCCTTGGGGTGCACTAGTTTTGTTTGTGAAAAGGAAGGACGGGTTGATGTGTTTATGCATTAACTATAGGCAACAGAATGAAATGACCATTAAGAATAAGTATCCATTACCTAGATTTGATGACCTACTCGACCAACTACGAGGAAGTTTGGTCTTTTCTACGATTGACTTGAGGTCGGGATATTATCAACTAAGGATTTAGTGGGAAGACATTCCTAAGACCGCATTTAGAACTTTCTATGGACACTATGAGTTTCTAGTAATGCCATTTGGACTGACGAATGCCTTGGTTGAATTCATGTAAGCCATATTTGGACCAATTTGTGATTGTCTTCCTTGATGATATCCTGAAATATTCTAAAGGACCTAAAGAATATAAAAAACACTTGAGGATAGTGTTGCAAACCATTAAAAATCATAAGTTGCACGCCAAGTTTAGTAAGTGTGAATTTTGGCCGGACTGGATAATTTTTTAGGACACGTGATGTCAGAAGAAGAAATTGTGGTAGACCTAGCGAAAGTTGAGAAGGTAGTAAATTGGCTGTTATAGAAGACTTATTGAGGCATTTTTGCAACTTGCAGGACCATCGACGAAATTGACTCGAAAAAATGTAAAATTTGAATGGAATGGAGAAGGTGAATGGAGCTTCAAGGAACTTAAATAAGATTGACCGCGGCTCCTATTCTCACTATACCGTTTGGATCTAATGCATTCACGGTATATAGTGATGCATCTCACAAATGATTGGAATATATTCTAATGCAGCATGACAATCTCATAGCCTATGCATCGAGACAGTTGAGATCCCATGAATTAAACTACCTAACTCATGATCTAGAATTTGCAACCATAGTTTTTACTTTAAAAATATGGAGGCATTATCTATAAGGAGAGAAATTTCAAATTTATATAGATCATAAGAGTTTGAAATATTTATTTTCGCAAAAGGAACTAAACATGAGACAGAGGAGATGGATGGAATTATTAATGGATTATGATTGTGAAATACGGTACCACCCAGGAAAGGCAAATAAAGTAGCAGATGCTCTTAGTCGTAAGTCAACTATAGACATGGCCAGTATGAGAGTAATAGAATGGAATTTATTGGAAACGATGGCAGATTCAGAATTTAAGCTAGAAATAGATTATCTCACTGGCAAGCTTACTGCATTAAGGATTGAACCAGAAATTATTAAGAAAGTTAGAATTCTCCAAGAGTTTTCCCTAAAATTGTGAAATTACTAAGTGAAAAAGACCAGAATTTCAGTTCACAGAGGATGGAATAGTAAGATATAAGTGACAACTCCGTGTTCCCGACAATGAAAAAATAAGAAGGGAAATCCTGTCGGAATCATATAGGGGTAATTATGGCAATTATAGCATTTATCGAGGTAGTACAAAGATGTTTAGGAATTGGCACCAACAATATTGGTGGAATGCCATGACAGAGGATATAGCTAAGCACATCTTCCAATGTTTAACATGCTTGCAAGTGAAAGCGGATATGGCTAAGCACTTCTTCTAGTGTTAAAATGCTAGCAAGTGAAAGCGGACATAGCTAAGCACGTCTACTAGTGTTTAACATGCCAAGAAGTGAAAGCGGAACACCGTAAACACGTGGGGCTGTTGAGACCATTTGACATACTTGAGTGGAAATCGGATCATGTGATAATGGATTTCATGCAAGGCTTACCACGGACATCAAGTGGTGATGCGAGAGCATCCAATGTAGCTCCATCGACCAACTTAGAACCATTGAAGTTTATGCAAGCCAAGAAAGAAATTGGGCATTATGTGCTTCTGGCGGACTCTATTGACAATGCTTGGTACAAGACTCCTATTCAACACAACTTGTCATCCACAAACTAATGGCCAAACGGAGGTGGCAAATCGTACTCTAACCTCTCTTCTTCAAAAAGGCCATCAAATCTTACAAGAAGAAAGCTAATAAAAATCGTAAGAAGACCCAATGTCAACCAGCCGATCTTGTATGGCTTCACTTGAGGAAGGAGACATTTCCATTTTGAAGAGAAAACAAGCTCATGCCTAGAGTTGATGGTCCCTTTAAAGTTATTGAGCGAATTGGTGACAATGCTTAGAGTTGATGGTCCCTTTAAGATTGACCTTCCTGGAGAATTTGGAGTTCCAGCAACATTCAACGCAGGAGACCTTTCCCCATACTTGCAAGAAGAAAACTTTCTAGATATGAGGAAAAATCTCAAACAACCCGGGGAGGATGAAGCGGGAACATCCAATGTAGCTCCATTTACTAACTCAGAACCATTGATGTTTATCCAACCGAAGAAAGAAATTAGGCATTATGTGCTTCAATGGATCATTTGAATGAATAATGTTCATTCCTTATCAATACCTGGTGGCATATCGATAACAAGCCATTTTAGACGTCTTTCATGATCAATTGATGAAGCTTCAGGAGGATTATTTTCTAGTCAAGGGAGGAGCAAGAATTTTGGAAGGCTAAAGGTTCAAGAATATGGAAGGCCAAGGGTCAAGAATGCGGTTCAAGAATACTGAAAGCTAAAGGTTCAAGAATGCGGAAAGCCAAAGGTTCAATAATGCTAGTTCACAAACTACTAAATACATTTCTTAAGTTCCTATGTATCTTTATTGCTATGTAGTTCAAGAGTCGAAGGATTTTCATAAGTTCCTAGGTCATTAAAGTTTGTTTTTAATATTTCCTAAGGCTAAAATCCTCCAATAAACAGGGGAAAACTATCCAATATATGGGACATACGCTTTTAATCAATGAAAATGGTGACATTTCCTCTGCTTAAGTGAACTCCTTCAGAGAGAAGATAACTCCTTTCCGTCTCTTTATCCTTGGAGCATAGATGACTCCCAGGTGGTGAGCCAAGAAGCCCTTTACTTGTGGCTGGTGGAATCTTTAGGGCTTGGTGGTGAGCTTCTCCTATCCCTAAGTCCTTTATCCTCCATTGGTGGAAGCTATAGGCCTTGGTGGTGAACTTCATAGATCTCAATCCTCATCATCGATTGGTGGCATGGCCTTTATACCTTGGAAGGAGATCATTCTATCTTGTCTTATTACTTTTTGTTTCTTCCCCATATACATTACTCCATACGCTTAGCAACAAAAATCCCCTTTGAAAAAAATTTCATTCCGCAACAAAAGATTGGTATCAAAGCTCAAGGTTCAACTCATTTAAGTGATTCTCTCTCTCTTCTATTACAAATTCCTTTTGGAAGATCAAGTTCCAAGAGGCTTGACTTTCGAGCAAGCGCACAATGAAAGGTGAGATCGCCCAATCCAAAATTTCAGCAACAAATGGAGCGAGTCCTTAATCTTGTAGAGAATCCAACGAGACATGGATAGCCAGCAAGGAATCCCAATGAACGGCATAGGCGTGATGATTCTGAATCTTGTAAAAATTCTGATCACGATTCCGAGTCCGCTAGAGACAATAAAATGATTCTGCAGTCTAGTGGTTTTGAATCTCAAATTCAAGGACGAACATGAAGAGGGAGGCATAAAAGTGGATGTCCTTGAGTTTGACGGTAATGTCAATCCCAATGACTTGTGAGTTTGAACAACTCAAATTGAGATATGATGTTTCAGAAGTTCTTGAGCAAACCAATGCTCGTTTCCATGGTTGCGTGGATCAAGAAACTACTGCAGAGGAAGAGGTTTTCCTCCAGGACCTCAACAAAGGCGATATCCAATTTTAAAGGTGCCTCCTCAAGCAAGGGCGAGAGTATGTCAACAAAAGACAAAGTCCAAAAGAAGTTTGAAGGCGACGCATTTAAGTGCCATGGTATTGGGAGAACGAAAATTGTAGAGCCTTCCAATGAGGTTCTTCATTCCTTTATTGGTCAATTTGTTGTTGTTTATTTCAACAATATTCTTGTGTATAGCAGGAATGAGTAGGAGCATATCTCTCATTTAAAACAGGTCTTTAATGTCTTGAGAGAACAAAAACTATATGCTAAAATGGAGAACTGTGAGTTCTTCTCTCCAAGCATTGTATTTCTTGGTTATGTGATTTCCGAAGATGGAATCTCTGAAGACTTGGCCGGTTCCGAATCCTATTTCTGATGTAAGAGGTTTTCATTGACTTGTTTCTTTCTATCGACATTTTGTAAAAACATTTAGTACCGTCATGGCTCCTATAACTAAATGCATGAAAAATGGTGCTTTTGAATGGACAAAGGCTGCTCAAAAGGCCTTTGAGGTAATTGAGGGTGATGCAAGCGGAGTTGGTATTGGTGTTGTTCTAGTGCAAGCACAAAAACCATTAGCATATTTCTGCAAAAAGATATCCGAATCCAAGAAGAATTATTCAACTTATGACAAAGAGTTATATTGCCATTGTCCGAGCCGTTGATCATTGGAGTAATTCTTTGAGGCCAAAACAATTTGTCCATTATTCTAGACACTTAAGTTTATTAACGGCCAATGCATGCTTAATTGTAGACATGCATATGCTTTATCGAGAAGAGATTCTATGCTTGCTGTTACGGACTCTAGGGGTCTTGGATTTCAATCAACGAAAGAACTTTATTCTGAAGATGCGGAGTTCTCATCCATCATCAACAATTGCAAGCGGCGAGCTCAAGGTACATATTCTTTGCAAAATGGGTTTCTCTTTCAAGGAAATCGATTATGTGTGTCGAAGAGTTCTTTTCGTGATTGCTAATTCGAGAGGCGCATGGTGGTGCTAAGGAAACTCTTGAGGTTCTTCAAGAGCATTTCTTATGGCCAAAGACGAGTGGAGATGTGCATGCTATCATCTCAAGGTGTGCAACTTGTCAAAGATCAAAAAGCCATTTCCATCAAGGTTTGTATACTCCACTTCCAATACCATTGTGGCCCTGGGAAGATCTTAGCATGGATTTAATGTGGTTGTACCAAGAACTCAAAGAGAAAAAGATGCTATCATGGTGGTCGTCGATCAATTCTTTAAAATGGCTCATTTCGTGCCCTGTCACAAGACGAATGATGCACCTCATATTGCTAAATTGTATTTCAAAGACCATTGTGTCGGATCGTGATTCCAAGTTTTTAAGCTGCTTCTGGAGGTCTCTATAGAGAATACTTGGTACAAGACTCTTATTCAGCATAGCTTGTCATCCACAAATTGATGGCCAAACGGAGGTGACAAATCGTACTCTAACCTCTTTTCTGCGTGGTGCGATGAGTAAATCTTTGAAAGACTGGGATATAGTTTGCACATGCTAAATTTGCTTATAATCAATCACCAAGTTATACTACTGGTCAATCGTCATATGAAGTTGTATACGGAGTTAATTCTCTCACACCCATTGATTTGATTCCAATTCCATCTAACTCTCAAGTAAGCTTTGATGGCAAGAAAAGAGCTGATAAATCATTCAAAGAGTGGATAACTCCTTTCGGTCTCTTTACCCTTGGAGCATAGATCACTCCTTGGTGGTGAGCCAAGATGCCGTTTATCCTTGGCTGGTGAAATCTTTAAGCCTTGGTGGTGAGCTTCTCCTATCCCGAAGTGCTTTATCCTTGGCTGGTGGAAGCTTTAGGCCTTGGTGGTGAACTTTGAAGATCTCGATCCTCATCCTCGACTGGTGGCATGGCTTTTATATGTTGGAAGGAGATCGTTCTATCTATTCTTATTCGTTTTTGTTTCTTCTCCATATGCTTATCCACAAAAATCCCCTGTAAAAAAATTTCTATGCTGGAATCACTCACCCCATCACGCATCAAGTGGTCACGACTCTATCTTAGTGATAGTATATCGCTTGACTAAATTTGCCCATTTCCTAGCAGTTCGTGTAGATTATGCGATGGATAAATTTGTTGATATACATGTGAGCCAAATAGCACACTAGCCTATTTCCTAAATTTGATGGTATCCCTGTAACTTTTACATCGGATCAAGACCTGAGATTTACCGCCTTCGGCAAAGTCTTCTAACCGCCTTAAGGACTAAGCTCAAATTTAGTACCGCCTTTCATGCACAAACGGACGGACAAACGGAAAGAGTGATCCAAACACTAGAGGACATGATGTTATGAGCTTGCATTATTAACTTTCAAGGAAGTTGCGATGAAAAGTTAAACCTGGTAGAATTTGCATAAAACAATAGTTTTCCGAAAAGTATAGGCATGGCTCCCTATGAAGCATTATATGGGAGGAGATTTAGGACCCCTGTCTATTGGAATGAGGTAGGTGAAAGAAAATTGACAGGACTTGAACTAATACAAAGACTTAAAATAGCCTAGAGTTGACTTAAAAGCTACGCAGATACGCATAGAAGACACTTGGAATTTAACGTAGGAGACCACGTATTTGTTAAGGTATTCCCAATGAAAGGAATATCATGATTTGGGATGAAGGAAAAGTTGAGCCCTAGATTTGTTGGACCCTTGGAGATACTTGAAAGGATATACGTAGCTTATTGGCTAGCTTTACCTCCTAAGCTGGCAAATTTACATGATGTGTTCCATGTGTCAATGTTGAGGCAGTATCAGCCTGACCCTGGACATATACTCAATCATGAAGCCATCAAAGTGGATGAGAAAGTTAGGTAACTGGAAGAGCCGATCCAGGTACTAGATCAAAAGGAGCAAGTCCTTCAAACAAAGAAAATTACACTAGTTAAGATATTATGGTGACGTCACGATATGGAAGAGGCCACATGGGAAAGTGAAAGAAAAATGAGGCAAAGGTACCTTAATCTTTTCCATGACATGTTAGAGATGTCTAATTTCAAGGAGGAAATTCTATAGGGATGGGAGAATTGTGACATCTAGATAATTTTGTTGACCCTCGAATATGTGACATTCCCTAACAGATCGATAGAAGTATCGTCAGACTGCGTCATTAGTACCATTAATGGATACCGTTTCGTTATAATCGTTGGACCGATACGTTACGTTTAGCAATGGTCTGATCATCTAGAGTACCCTTAGGTAACGCCATGATGGAAACCCTCTTCCACCTGCTTGTATACCCTAATAACCAAAACTCCCATGTACATTTGTTTTGAAGACTATACACGATCATACCACCCAAGTATTTATGTAAGCTTAGAGGGACTTGGGCTTTAATTAATAATCTGTTTGTGAGCCAAAGGGGGGGAGAATTTGGGCCATGCATGAAGGATGTGCAAGCATGCTTGGGGAGGAGAGATTACCTACGTCCAAGCAGCCCAAATCTCTCCCCATTCGGTCGACAATTGAGTCAACCGAATTGTGGAGTATTGACTGAAGCAAGGCCAGCAACGGCCACGTTGCTTCGGAAGTCGACCGCCAATAGGACTCTAAGGCGCTGCAAGCTGGGGGCACGTATACCCCAGCTGTCACTCGACCAAGCTGCCACCGCAACCTGCGTGCATTGACTAAGTCAATTAAGTGAAGGAACAAAATGGCTCGGAAACGAGAGCAAGAGAGAGAATGACCGAGCAAAACTAGGCAAAGAGAGAGTGAGACAGAGAGAGGGAGAGAGAGCAGTGAGCGAAAGTGAGAGGGAAGGAAGGAGACCGTCCCCATTGCCCGTGCACGTGCGCCGCCAACTGTGACACCGCTCGCACTTGCGAATACCAAGCCGTGTCCGCGACCGCGAGCTTCCCTGTTTCTCGCCGTCAACACCGTCGCACTTAAGGCAAGCGAAAGTCTTCTACCCTACGTAATGCAATGCCATTGTTGTCTAAAGTAGTGCAGCTAGATTGAAAGTTTTTGAGTTTTGGATGTTGGATGCTGAATTTTAGGATGATTGAAGTAGATTAGGCTTAGGAAATTGAAGAATCCGTATGAGTAGCTCAATTATGACCTTCGGTTGTGCAGCAAGTGATGAAGGCTAACGAATTTTGTTTGGAAACAGTTTTGGAAATCTTTCAATTTGTGTCAAAATTTATATAAACTATGATATAATTTTCAAATGTTTAGAGGAACGTATCGTATTTGCAATTTTTGAACCTTTTATCGAAGGTATTTTAAACTATTGAAGTTTGGATTGAAATCTGAATTTATTGACCTACCGATTTCCAAATGTACTTGTGAAAATAGACTTTCAAGAGAAAATCCAAGGGATTTTCCATATCGATGATTTAAAAATACTTTGGTATTGAAATGGTTTAGTTGCCATTCCATGGCTGAGGTATTGTCGCTGCCATTGGACCCTTGGGTCAACGATACCTCGACAGTCGGGATGTCTAAAGGTAAGACATGACACGCTCTGGATGCCTGGGGATCCCAGAGGATCCTTGGGAGTGTCAAGATGCCCGGATGCATGACGATACGTATTTTGGAGGGTAGGGGAAACTAGTAACATAGTGAGCCCTAGAGATTCCTCGTGATTCTAGGTGAGGTGCGAGATTCCAAGAGATGAGACGTGACAGGTGCTGGTTGCTCGATGACTAAAATATGGAACCGGAGGCTTTCATGATGCTAGGTTGGGTTCGAATGACTGGAAGGATGCCAAAACTGGTCCCCGAGACAAATATCTTTTGAGCTTTAAAAACTGATTGTTCTACTGCATTCCGCCTGATTATGGAACAAAATTATGTGACACAGAATGAGATATGTCATTACAATTTAGCCCTACAATCGGGATCCATGTGATTGTAATGATGTGTTTTGGTTTTGAAATTGAGTTATGCCATTGCTTTGAAAAGTTCTATTGAGTTGATGCATACTTATTCCTTTGATATTGTGATTTGTGAATTTTGCGTGAAATTTGATGATGATGGCTCCGCATAGGATAGTTTAGTAGATCTTTTTCTGCCGGGTCGTTGTACTTACCCATTTTGAGGACTAACATTTCAAACTAGACAAGACGCCTCTACTGCCCGTACCTCTCGATACATTTTATGGAGTCTCAATCAACTTACAGTGGGAGTGGTCGGGATATCAGGACCCTGAGGTGCAGGACTGATCGTATAAGCTTCCTTTCTCCAACTTCATCCCAATAGACAAGGTTTATACAGGCACGATCGTATAGTGCCTCGATTATGATGCTCTACTGGTGGCTATTCTTGTATGTGAACTCAAATAGTTGTAATTAATCTTCCAATCGTTCCTTGGAATCCACAACATATGGTTGTAACATCTCCTCAAGTGTCACGTCCCGACCCACGATCGCACAGCATCCCTCAGTCACTTAGGCTATTTGATTGCGACGTCCTAAGCGGCATCACTAAATCACCCATATTATCGTTTACTTGCACATAAGGGGAAGCATAACAGATCGCCCAACTTTTCAGATACGCACAATTTAAAACAAAATTATATGTATATGCATCATTAAAGTTATCACACCATATAAACAATTTACATATAACATAAATACCCAAGCTTAAGCATCACTCACTATGGCACATATAACAAGCCCATAAGCTCAGCCACAACCTTCTCCAAAAAGGACGGCTTTTGGATAAAGATGCACCCCACCACCCATTAATGCCCTATCGGCTGCATGTGCCAACGCTCTAGCTCAACGATCATGTTGGGACTAACATCAATTTTGGACACTGCCCCATTGGTCACATCCACGTGCATAGGCATATGGCTAAGGGTCTGTCAAAAACACTAACTAGTGTTTCTTGGCCTTGCACCTGAGGGTCTATCAAAATCATGCATATGGCTGTACAGGTCGTCTTTAACCTAGAAGTACTAGGCTGAAAGGTGGTGAGGTGCTTCATTTTGGCGCCCGTCAGCGACCTAGAACATGGTCATACAATGTTCATAATGAACATTGGTCCCCTCAACCGAATATTTATAACCTCTTAACATTGCTCTAATCGGTCCCCAAACCTTATGTGCCGATAGGATTTGGACATTCTTGGGGCCTGAAAAAATTTCAGTACACTACAATGACAAAAAACTCATCGTGTGGAGAAGTCATTCACCTCGGAATCAGACTAAGTGTGGAAGTTATTTATTGATGGAAAATCAATGCCAAAGTCATGCTTTGCCTCAACTAGGTATCGTCCTACCTTATCGAGCACATCATCTCGCATATGCGTATGCCTTAGGTTGGCATTCCAGTTGACGAGCTTTGTTCTGAATCCATCTGCGAACGGCATCCTATTGACACTATGGTATTCGAACCTTGTTGTCCCGCATAATCATATGCACTAGGGCATTTAGGTGATCAAGCATACGACCACTCAAGCCCATTTTCTTTCTTTCTCACTAACCGATGTAGGAGTATGTAATGCTCACACAATATAAAATTGGTTGTAATCCTTCTAAGTGTCGCATAAGCAAGCACTTTAATTAATATTAACTTCCAACAATGCATCCAACTATTAGAACCCATTGCATATAGAGCACTCATTAAAGATACGTAAGTCCTTACATACAAGTACAAGTTATTACCGTAACCTATCACATTGATAACCTATACTGATAACCTATTCTAATCACCATACCCTATCATGGTAACCTATTGGGAACATACGATAACTTATCACGATAACCTAAATAAAAAATGCAATAACCTATTGTAACTCTATGATAACGTATCGCTTAAACCTACTTATCACATCAGCAAAGCATCATTTAACCTTAATGTAGTCCTAAGTGTTAAAACAACCCAAACTACGACTAGAGAGCCGCTCACTTCCACATCCAAGCTTTGTTTGCAAATGGTGAAGGGGCGGCAAGGCTGGACAAACGACGATGGCTGCTGGTCACGCCTCTTAGCCCACACTGAGAGGTTTTGGTGGTGTCACGAAGGAGGTATGTAGGACGACCTCTAGGCTCTACAGTGGTCCTAGTTGAGCGATAAAAGAAAGAGAAGGGGAAGGTAGCGGTGAGGGCAGGATGGCCTCCTCTTCAGCTCCCAAAATCTAGCACGACAACCACAACGTCGAAGTGGAAACAGCAATTCAACGGCATATGTGGATGGTGGACTGTGACCTGTGAGATACGAGAGGAAATGAGGAAAAAAAGGCTTGCGAAGGAGATGAAAAGGAGAAAAAGTTATTCGGCCAAGCTTAAGGGGAGAGTAAAGGTGAGAATGAAATAGAGAGAGAAGGGAGAGAGCGAGAGAGAGCCCTGAGTTTTAGGGTGGAAGAGGAGTGGGAGAATGTGTGGAATTTTGGCCAATTAATACTTGTACTTCCCCAATGCCATGAAAGGACTAACACCTGAAGAGGCAAAATCCAAGCCATTAATGCGAAAATATGAACCCATGGATTAATAAGCTTAGGCTAGCCTAAGTTGGCTTCTCCTCCAAGTTTTTGGCCACCACTCTCCATGCTCCTTTCCAACTTTGCCCCATTGGTCCTTTGCTTGAAGAGAGAAGATGCGTGTGGTTCCATTAAATGCTAGATTCGATAAATGCCATTTAATGAACCACTCTGATGTGGGAGCATCCAACATAGCTCCATCCAACAACTCGGAACCATCAATGTTTATCCAAGTCAAGAGAGAAATTGGGCATTATGTGCTTCGATGGATCATTTTCAATGAATAATGTCAATTTCTTATCGGTACTTCGTGGTATATCGATAACTATCAATGGGAGGCCATTCTAAATGTCTTGAATGACTAGTTGATGAAGTTTCAGAAGGATTATTTTCTGGTCAAGGGAGAAGCTCGAATTTGAAGGTTCAAGAATGCAGAAGGCCGAAGATTAAAGTCATTTAATTCCTGTGTTAAAAAAGGCTTTTATTAAGTTATTATGTGTCTTTATTGTTATGCAGCCCAAGAGTCGAAGGTTTCGGTTTCTAGGCTATTAAGGTCTGTTTTAATATGTATTAAGGTTTCAGTTTCTAGGCTATTAAGGTCTGTTTTTAATATGTATTAAGGTGTCAGTTTCTAGGCTATTGAGGTCCGTTTTTAATATGCATTAACACTAAAACCCTCCTATAAAGAGGGGAAAACAATCCAATGTAAGGCATACGAATTTTGTGAATGAGAATTGTGAGATTTCCTCAACTTGAGTGAATTCCTTTAGAGAGTGGATAACTCCTTTCGGTTTCTTTATCCTTGGAGCGTAGATCACTCCTTGGTGGTGAGCCAAGAAGCCCTTTATCCTTGGCTGGTGGAATCTTTAGGCCTTAGTGGTGAGCTTCTCCTATCCCAAAGTCCTTTATCCTTGGCTGGTGGAAGCTTTAGGCCTTGGTGGTGAACTTCGTAGATCTCGATCCTCATCCTTGGTTGGTGGCGCTACCTTTATACCTTGGAAGGAGATTGTTTTTATCTGTTCTTATTCCTTTCCATTTCTTCCCTGTATACACTACTCCATACACTTAACCACAAAAATCCCCTCTGAAAAAATCTCTGTTCTTGAATCACTCAACCCATCACGCATCACACTCATAGCTAAGCTAGAAGATAGGATAGATAGACTTAGACTAGGCTAGGGGATGACATCAACTCCCTCATCTTCAACACATGGGTGCCCCTTCTAAGCTCCTTTCGCGTCTTGCCCTCTTGTCATCAATTGAATGAGAGGGTAATTGGTCAGTTCACCAAGATAGGTAATGTTCATGCACAGAGGATGCATTAAACGTCAAGATTTTGTATTGATGGCTTGATGGACTTGGAGAACCCATGGGCCACCATGGCAGCCCACCTCTTGGGGTGTGGGCCTTGGGCTGCCCAACTAGGCTTAGGCCCATATGGGCCATCCATGATGGGCCCTCACCAATGGCCCATTTCCCCTTTTCCAAACTTTTGCATCCCGCTGATGGAAAAATCGAGTTTTCATCTCAAGGTGTCATTTTCAGCACTTTTGGGGTCTACCAATCCTTATTGTAAGCTCATTCGAAAATTGGTCACCAATGTAATTCCGTTTTGAAAATCGTGATTAGATTGTAGATGTCACATCACATGTTCTTAAAAACTTTACTCACACCTATCCGTCCACTCGAACTTTACTTCAGTCACTGTTGTAAGTCTTGGCTAATCCATGATAATTTCTATATTTGTTGGATCCATTAAAATTTCTTTGATTGTCGTCTCATGACTTGGCATAAAGTGCATGTTCTCGTAGGACTCCATCTTCAAGTGTTGTTCTTGCTTCTTCGGATTCTTCGAGTAGACTAAAATGTTGTCAACAAAGATTATGAGGAACTGATCCAGGTATAACATAAAAGTAGCTGGGGTATTACTTAACCCAAATGCATGTGAAATGTAATCTTTGGGATATCCTCCTTTTGGATCATTAGTCGATGATAACTCGTCCTCAGGTGTATTATGACGAATATTGATGCTCCTTGATGTTGATCAAACAAGTCATCGTCACTTGATTGATTTCTCTATAGTCAATGCATGATCACAACGGGCCTGAGGCCAACTTAATAATGAATTCTATGTCCCTTTGTCGGGGCAATCTCGGCAATTCCTTAGAAAAGACATCCACAAATTTTCGCACTACAATGATATCCTCTAATTTTGTCTCTTCCATCATCATATCCTCAACCGTTACCAGATGGCCCTTGCAACCATCTTCGAACAGCCGTTCTACCTCAAATGACAAAATTAAGGGTGTACATGGTGGAACTGCTAATAAACTTATAACTAGAACTGCTAATCGGATTGAACTGAATGAGCAATCAACCAAGGCTTGCTGCTCATCGAACCAATCCATTCCAATTATGACGTCAACATCACGGATGGCAAAAATAGCTGCATCTACCAACTCCTTTCGCCCTTTAATAATTATTCCACATCCTTCAAAGCCAATAATAGATGGCACCTCATCATTCATAAGAAAAGAATAGAACGATCTCCTCCCAAGGTATAAAGCCCACGCCACCAACCAAAGAAGAGGATTGAGATCTACAAAGCTCACCACCAAGGCCTAAAACTTCCACTAGTTAAGGATAAATGACTTCGGGATAGGAGAGGCTCACCACCAAAGTCTAAAAATTCCACCAGCCAAGGATAAAGGGCCTCTTGGCTCACCACCAAGGAGTGATCTACTCTCCAAGGATAAAGAAACCAAAAGGAGTTATCTCACCATTTTCATTTATAAATTTCGTATCTCCCCTACATCGGGTAGTTTTCCTCTATTTATAGGAGGATTTTAGCCTGAGGAAATATTAAAAACAGACTTTAAAGACCTAGGAACTTAAACCTTCGACTCTTAGCTACATAAAAAATAAAGACACCTAGTAACTTAAGAAAAGCCTTTCGTTGTGCACTTGCTCCAAAGTCAAGCCTCTTGGAACTTGATCATCCATAAGGAATTTGTAATAGAAGGAAGAAAGGAATCGCTCATATGAGTTGAATCTTGAGCTCTAATGCCAATCTTTTGATGTGTGATGGAGTGAGTGATTCTAGAATGGAAATTTTTCAGAGGTGATTTTTGTGGTTAAGTGTATGGAGTAGTGTATACGCGGAAGAAACGAAAAGGAATAAGAAAAGATAGAACGATCTACTCCCAAGATATAAAGGCCACACCACCAACCAAAGAAGAGGATCAAGATCTACGAAGCTCACCACCAACGCCTAAAGCTTTCACCAGCCAAGGATAAAGCACTCCGGGATAGGAGAAGCTTACCACCAAGGCCTAAAGATTCCACCAGCCAAGGATAAAGGGCTTCATTGCTCACCACCAAGGAGTCATCTACGCTCCAAGGGTAAAGAAAATGAAAGGAGTTATCCACTCTCCAAAGGAGTTCACTCAATTAGAGAAAACCTCACCATTTTCATTGATCAAATTCATATATCCCATACATTGGATAGTTTTCCCCTATTTATAGGACGATTTTAGCCTTAGGAAATATTAAAAACAGACTTTGAAGACCTAGGAACTTAAACCTTCGACTCTTGAGCTACATAAAAAATAAAGACACCTAGTAGCATAAGAAAAGGCTTTATTAACACGGACCTTTTGACTCTTGAGCTCCATAAAAGGTAAAGACACCTAGTAACTTAAGAAAAGCATTTATTAGCACGGGAACTAAATGTCTTTCATCTTCAGCTTTCCGTATTCTTGAACCGCATTTGTAAACCTTTGGCTTTCCCGAAATTCGTACTCCTCCCTTGACCAAAAAATAATCCTCCTGAAACTTCATCAATGGGTCATACAAGACATCTAAAATGGCCTCCCATTGATAGTTATCGATATACCAAAGAGTACTGATAAGTAATTAACATTATTCATTCAAAATGATCCATCGAAGCACATAATGCCCAATTTCTTTATTGGCTGGGATAAGCATTGATGGTTTAGAGTTGGTTGATGGAGCTACGTTAGATGTTCCGGCATCATCCTCCCTAGGTTGTTTACGATTTGTCTTGAAATCTAGAAGGTTTTCATCCTCCAAGTAAGGAGAAAGGTCTCCCACATTGAATGTTGCTAAAACTCCAGGAAGGTCAATCTTGTAAGCATTGTCACCAATTCGCTCAAGAACTTTAAAGGGACCATCAGCTCTAGGCATGAACTTGTTCTTTGATGAAATGGAAATCTCTCCTTCCTCAAGTGCAACCATACAAGATCGTTTGGTGGAAATTGAGTTTTCTTGCGATCTTGATTAGATTTGTTCTCGTAAGATTTGTTGGCCTTTTCAATGTTGGATCGAATCTGCTCGTGGAGCTTCTTCATTGATTCAGCTCTTTTCTTGCCATCAAAGCTCACTTGAGAGTTAGACGAAATTGGAATCAAATCAACGGGTGTGAGTGGATTAATTTCATACACAACTTCAAATGGCAATTGATCCGTAGTATAATTTCGGGATCGATTGTAAGCAAATTCAGCATGTGCGAGCTTTAAATCCCAATCTTTTAATGATTTACTCACGATACCACAAAGAAGAGTGGTTAGAGTATGATTTGTTACCTCCATTTAAGGATGACAAGCTGTGCTGAATAAGAGTCTTGTACCAAGCATTCTCAATAGAGTCCTCAAGAAGAAGCTTAAGAACTTGGAATCACGATCCGACACAATGGTCTTTGGTACTCCATGAATGCGAATAATCTCTTTGAAATATAATTCAGCAATATAAGATGCGTCATTGGTCTTATGACATGGCACGAAATGAGCCATTTTAGAGAACCGATCGACGACCACCATGATAACATCTTTTCCCATTTGAGTTCTTGGTAAAGCCACAATGAAATACGTGCTAACATCTTCCCAGGGCTGTAATGGTATCGGGAGTGGATGATGCGGGAGCATCCAACGTAGCTCAATGGACCAACTCATAACCATCGATGCTTATTCAAGCCAATAAAGAAGTTGGGCATTATGTGCTTCGATGGCTCATTTTGAATGAATAATGTTAATTACTTATCGATACGTTGTGGTATATTGATAGGTATCAATGGGAGGCTATTTTAAATGTCTTATATGACCAATTGATGAAGTTTCAGAAGGATTATTTTTTGGTCAAGAGAGGAGCTCGAATTTTGGGAAGGCTAAAGGTTCACGAAAGCGGTTCAAGAATATGGAAAGCCAAAGGTTCAAGAACACGGAAAGCTAACGGTTCGAGAATTTTGAAGACCGAAGATTAAAGGGCATTTAGTTCCCATAATAAAGGCTTTTTATTAAGTTCCTAGCTGTTTTTATTTTTATAGCTCAAGAGTCGAACGTTTCGGTTCCTAAGTCATTAAAGTTTGTTTTTAATATTTCCTAAGGCTAAAATCCTCTTATAAATATGGGAAACTATCCAATGTAGGAGATATAGTCCTTTCGGTTTCTTTATCCTTGGAGCGTAGATCACTCCTTGGTGATGAGCCAAGAAGCCCTTTATCCTTGGCTGGTGGAATCTTTAGGCCTTGGTGGTGAGCTTCTCCTATCCCAAAGTCCTTTATCCTTAGCTTTAGGCCTTGGTGGTGAGCTTCGTAGATCTCGATCCTCATCATCGGTTGGTGGCGAGGCCTTTATACCTTGGGAGGAGATAGTTTTATCTTTTCTTATTCCTTTTCGTTTGTTCCTTGTATAAACTACTCCATACACTTAACCATAAAAATCCCCTCTAAAAAATCCATTCTAGAATCACTCACCGCATCACGCATCAGTGGAGCATACAAACCTTGATGGAAATGGCTTTTTGATCTTTAACAAGTTGCACACCTTGAGATGATAACATGGACATCTCCACTCATCTTTGGCTAGTAGAAATGCTCTTGAAGAACTTCGAGAGTTTTGTTAATACCAAAATGACCAGCCAATCCTCCACCACGCGCTTCTCGAATCAGCAATTTGCAAAAAAACTCTTCGGCACACATAATTGATTTCCTTTAAAAAGAAACCCATCTTGCAATGAATATATATCTTGAACTCCCTGCTTGCAATTGTTGATGATGGATGAGAACTCCGCATCTTCAGAATAACGTCCTTTCATTGATTGAAATCCGAGAATCCTAGAGTCTAGAACCGCAAGCATAGAATATTTTCTCGATAAAGTGTCTGCTACCACATTAGTGTGCCCAGTTTATATTTTGAGATGAAAGAAAAAGATTGAAGAAATTCTACCCATTTGCATGTCTCGAATTAAGTTTGCGTTGGCCACTAATAAACTTATCAGAACGAAGGACAAATTGCCTTGGCGTCAAATAATGACTCCAATGATCAAGCGCTCGAACAATGGCGTAGAACTCTTTGTCATAAGTTGAATAATTCCTCTTGGAATCAAATAACTTCTCGCCGAAATATGCCAATGGTTTTTGTGCTTTCACCAAAACAGCACCAATACCAACTCCGCTTGCATCACACTCTACTTCAAATACTTTATCAAAATCAGGAAGTGCAAGAATATGGGACTCACAAAGTTTCTAGTTGATTATGTCAAAGCTCTTTTGTCCATTCACAAGGACCATTCTTCATGCATTCAGTTATAGGAGCCATGATAATACCAAAGTTTTTGACAAAATGCCGATAGAAAGAAACAAGTCCATGAAAACTTCTTACATGATAAATAGACTTTGGAACCGGCCAAGTCTTCATAGCTTCTACCTTGGTTTGCTCAACAGAGATTCCATCTTTGGAAACCACATAACAGAGAAGAACTCACATTTCTCCATTTTAGCATACAGTTTTTGATCTCTCAAGACATTGAAGACCTATTTTAAATGAGAGATATGCTCCTTCTTGTTCCTGCTATAAACAAGGATATTGTCGAAATAAACAACGACAAATCGACCAATAAAGGAACGAAGAACCTCATTCAAAAGTCTCATGAAGGTACTTGGAGCATTAGATAATCTGAATGGCATAACCAACCACTCATAAAGGCCTCCCTTGGTCTTGAAAGCCATCTTCCATTCATCACCTTCTCACATTCTGATTTGATGATAACCACTCCACAAATTCATGAAGCATATCATCAAGTCTAAGTATAAGGTACCTATACTTAATGCTGATTTGTTGATGGCTTGACTATCAACACACATTTGATATGTACCATCCTTCTTAGGCACAAGTAGAGCCGGAATAGAATAGGGACTCATGCTTTCTCGGACATATCCTTTGACAATAAGTTCATCGACTTGTCTTTGCAACTCCTTTGTTTCCTTTGGATTGCATCGATAAGTTGGCTTGTTTGGTAGTGGAGCACTGGTGATGCATGTTGGGTTGAGTGATTCTAGAACGGATTTTTCAAAGGGGATTTTTGTGGTTAAGTGTGTGTAGTAGTGTATACGATGAAGAAATGAAAAGGAATAAGAAAAGATAAAACGATCTCCTCCCAAGGTATAAAGGCCTCGCCACCAACCAAGGATGAGGATCGAGATCTACGAAGCTCACCACCAAGTCCTAAAGCTTCCACCAGCCCAGGATAAAGGACTGCAGGATAGGAGAAGCTCACCACCAAGGCCAAAAGATTCCACCAGCCAAGGATAAAGGGCTTCTTGGCTTTCCACCAAGGAGTGATCTACGCTCCACGGATAAACAAACCGAGAGGAGTTATCCACTCTCCAAAGGAGTTCACTCAAGTTGAGGAAATCTCACCATTCTCATTCATGAAATTCGTATCTCCTCTACATTGGCTAGTTTCCCCTATTTATAGGAGGATTTTAGCCTTAGGAAATATTAAAAACAAACTTTAATGACCTAGGAACTTAAACATTTGACTCTTGGGCTACATAAAAATAAAAACAACTAGAAACTTAATAAAAAGCCTTTACTAACATGGGACCTAAATGCCTTTAGTCTTCGGCCTTCCACATTCTAGAACCGATAGCTTTCCGTGTTCTTGAACCTTTGGCTTTCCATATTCTTGAACCGCTTTCGTGAACCTCTAGCCTTCCCAAAATTCGAGCTCCTCCCTTGATCAGAAAATAATCCTCCTGAAACTTCATCAATTGGTCATACAAGACATCTAAAATGGCCTCCCATTGATTCCTATTGATATACCACAAAGTACCGATAAGTAATTAACATTATTCATTCAAAGTGATCCATCGAAGCACATAATGCCCAACTTCTTTATTGGCTTGGATAAGCATCAATGATTCTGAGTTGGTCGATGGAGCTACGTTGCATGCTCTCGCATCAACCGGGGATCAAATCAATTTGATGCACAATACCTCTTGTGGGAGGTAATCCAAGTGGCAAATCCTCTGGGAACACATATGTAAATTCTTTCAACAAGTAATGCATTTTTGGATGTATGAGTCGCTCTATCACTCTTTTTCTTAGCCACAAGCAAAGCAAATAGATTCTTTTGTTTTGCTAATGGCTCTCTCAACCCGTGTCTCACTCAAGAATATTTTCCTTACAAGTGTTTCCCTCCCCAGGTTGACTATTATTTATTGAAGAAGGACTCAATGGTAAAAGAGTAATGTATTTTTGTTCTTTATGAAAAGAGTGTGTGCTTTTCCGACCATCATGCATAGCATTTGTATCATATAGCTACGGTCTACCCAATAACAAGTGGCAGGCCTCCACAGGAATCACATCACATACAACCTCATCTCGATAGTTCTTCTCCATTGAAAATGATATAAGAATGCGTTTGGTTACCTTGAGTTCATTCCCTTGATTGAGCTATTGGAGCTTGTATGGTTGAGGATGTTTCGTTGTTGGAAGCTTGAGCTTGTTGGCAAGGGTTGTCGAAGCAACATTGGTGCAGCTCCCACCATTGACGATCACCGAACACACCTCTCCGTTAATAGTGCAACGTGTGTGAAATATATTCTCCCTTTGTCCTTTACTAGGAGAAATGTCAACATGCAATGCTCTTCAGATGATCAACAGCACACCATCAACAACTTTCTCCACAACTTCTTCTTCCCTATCTAATTCACAATATTTTGGTCTTGATTGCTCTCAGCCTCTTGAGGCGCTAAATTGATCTCCTCAATTTCTTGAAGAATCATAACTCTCCGATTTGGACAATTTGCTTGTAAATGCCCAAAACCATGGCACTTAAAGCATTTACGTGCATCGCCTTCAAACTTCTTTCGGACTTCTTTGGACGGCTCTGCAAATTTTCTCTTGGCTTTGTCTTTTGTCAACGTACTCTTGCACTTGCTTGAGGAAGCACCCTTAAAATAGGATGTCGCCTTTGTTGAGGTTCTGGAGGAAAACCTCTTGCTCTTCAATTGTTTTTCGACTTTTATGGCTAACTTGCATATGTCTTCAAAGGACCAATACAGTTGAAGTTCAACAATGTCAGCAATTTCTCGATTGATACCGCCAAGGAAACAAGCGATGGTTTGCTCAGGAACTTCTGGAACTTAACTCCTCATTTTGAGTTGTTCAAACTCACGAATGTATTCTTCAACACTCATCCCTTGTTGCCTTAGGGAATTCAGTTTGAGGAAGAGATCGTGCTTATGGTTGTCAGGCAAGATTCTTCTTCGTCAACTTCTTGAGTTTTTCCCAAGACTTGATTTGCTTCCCTTGCTCATTGATGCTTTAGATTCTCCCACCATAGAGAAGCATATTTGGTTAGCTTTAGGACAGCAACCTTACATTTCTTCTGATCCAAATAGGACTTGAAGTCAAAAATTCGTTCAGTTGTGTGTAGCCTGTCCACAAAGTCATTGGGATTGAGATTACCGTCAAACTCAAGGACCTTCACTTTAATGTCTCTTTCATCCTCCTTATGCCTCCCTCTTCGTCTTCGTCTTGGAATTTGAGATTCAGAATCACAACAGTGCAAAATCGTTCGGTTGTCTCCAGTGGCCTCAGAATCGCCATCAAATTTTTCACGAGATTCGAAATAGTCGTGCCGATGCCGTTCGTTGGGACACCCTGTTGGTTGTACTTGTCTTGCCATATTCTTTAGAAGATTGAGAACTCGCTGCATTGTTATTGAAGATTTTGGATTGCACGATCTCCATAAGGAATTTGTAACAAAAGAAAGAAAGGAATCACTCAAATGAGTTGAACCTTCGGCTCTAATACCAATCGTTTGATGCATGATGGGGTGAGTGATCCAAGAACGGAGACTTTTTTACAGCGGATTTTTGTGGTTAAGAGTATGGAGTAGTGTATACGGTGAAGAAACAAAAAGGAATAAGAAAAGATAGAACGATCTCCTACCGAAGAAGAGGATCAAGATCTATGAAGCTCACCACCAAGGCCTAAAGATTCCAAAAGCCAAGGATAAAGGGCTTCTTGGCTCACCGCCAAGGAGTGATCTACTCTCCAAGGATAAAGAAACCAAAAGGAGTTATCCACTCTCCAAAGGAGTTCACTCAAGTAGAGGAAATCTCACCATTTTCATTCATAAAATTCGTATCTCCCTTGCATTGGATAGCTTTCCCCTATTTATAAGAGGATTTTAGCTTTAGGAAATATTAAAAACAGACTTTGAAGACCTAGGAACTTAAACCTTCGACTCTTGAGCTACATAAAAAATTAAGACACCTGGTAACTTAAGAAAAGCCTTTATTAACATTGACTTTTTGACTCTTGAGCTACATAAAAGTAAAGACACCTAGTAACTTAAGAAAAGCCTTTATTAACACGGGAACTAAATGCCTTTCATCTTTAGCTTTTCGTATTCTTGAACCTTTGGCTTTCCATACTCTTGAACCGCATTTGTCAACCTTTGGCTTCCCAGAAATTCGTACTCCTCCTTGACCAGAAAAAAAACCTCCTGAAACTTCATCAATTGATCATACAATACATCTAAAATGCCCTCCCATTGATAGTTATTGATATACCACAAAGTACTGATAAGTAATTAACATTATTCATTCAAAATGATACATCGGAGCACATAATGCCCAATTTCTTTATTGGCTTGGATAAACATCGATGGTTCTGAGTTGGTTAATGGAGCTACGTTGGATGCTCCCACATCACAAACAATGCCTTTAGATCCCCCGCCTGACGATCCATCAAAACAATGGAGAGGGACCCAGCACTCCCTTTTAAACTAGATAGACCAACCTTTAAATCTATGGGGCACTAGGTTAAAGAACCCATCATACACATAAATGGTGCTTACCTACTTCTCGTATCTAGTGTCTTTGTCCTCAACTAGATAGGAAGTCACCTCAGTGTCCTCATTCATAGGCACCTAAAAAGGAACTTAGCATAATGGTTAAGATAGTCTTAGGGCTGCAAAACAATTATCAAATCTCACGGGAGGTTATTTACCTTAGAATGGCCTAAATGTGCAAGTTATCTATTGATGGTGGATTAATACCAAAGTAGATCCTACTTTGCCTTAACTATAAACAAGAATGGTTAACTCACATTCTCAAACCATCATAACATAAACACATAGGCAATTCTCACAACAAATCACATACTGATGTGGTGGAAATAAGGACGCGCAGTGGCTCATGTACAAATGTCTTTTAATAATCCAGATGTACTCAAATATCATTTTCTTGGCTTTCAACCCCAAGCAACCAACCCAAGCTATTAAATAAAACCTCGCAGGAATTCTTACCTTGCCCTGTCACGTGCATTGCATATAATCAAATTTACAATGTCCCATATCTTTCTACAGTATCATGCAAAATTAGAATACTTTTAATAACTCTTATGCTGTATGCATTTACATGTGTCCCGATTATACGGTAAAACCCGTTTTGTCCGGATTAATCAGGCGTAATGATCACATACGAATCTTATGCACTTTCCACACAATTATGACCAGATTATTATGTCCACTCAGGGCCCAAGGCCAACCTAAAGTTTCGCAATCATTCGGTATATCTGAGGATCGTCTCACCCCATCGAGTTCGACATCATCCAGCGTAAACACATCAACATTGTACTCTTGTAAGGAGTTTCAATTTGAAATCCATTCGCGAATAGCATCTCATTGACTTGTGTGTATCTAAACTCAATTAGGCATCGTCCTGCGTAACTACATTAGGATGGGTTCACTATTCCACACAAACACATCAAGGACGTTGGGTGATCACTTTGGGTGATCACATGGGCATACCATCATCACACAATTCGTTTGCATATCCTTCGGTTTAGCCAATGTGATGCCCATATGATATGCAACAATCCTAGCCACATGCAATCATGTCATCCGCGTGCCTCATATCCACATCATTGCACTTATACATAAATCATTAGATTCACTTATTGCGTGCCATCATAAACTATCCAATAACTCATTTATAACTGATAAAACATATTAAACTTCAAATATTGCACTATACTAGCTTATCACACAACTACTTAGCGATAAACTACGATAACCTATCGGTGAAAACTTGATAAGCTATCGGCTAACACATGATAGGCTATCACTAAAAACAAACTAAGCTATCGTCGAAAAATAGTTAAGCTATCAGCTAGAACATGACAAGCTATTAAGATAACCTATCAAAACCCTATGATAACATATCATATAAAACCCACTCACCACATCAACAAAACATCATCTAATCCTTAATCTAACCCTAAACTAACTCCAGAAATGCAATACCAGCCCTATTCAGGGGCTACAAAGCCACTCACTCTCGATTCCAAACTTGGCAAGCGATGGCAAAGGTGCAGCAAGTGCTGGACAACTGTTGTGATGCTTGGTGGCAATTGGCCACCTTCCAGCCAAATTATGGCATGGCTATGGGTGGCGGCACGACGCTCAATGAGGCTTGGTGGTGGCTGGTTGGTGCTTTGACAACCCATACCAAGGTCAAAATAGCTAAGGAACGGCTGCTGTAACGACCCCAACTCCAGGGTCATGAGCAATGAGGGTTAAGATTTTTCACGACCTCCCAAGTATGTCATCCACCCATTTTTCTTTTCTTGCGGAAGCAATCACTACCCGATCACAACATCACAATATTAACAAGTTGGTAAGTAAACACACATACAACCATATATAAGGACCAAGTTCCACACATACAGTTCTGCACAAACATACGAACTTCGGAGTATATTGATCTCCTCTAACGAGATTCTACCAAAATTGATACCCCAAAGGGCTGACTACTAACTTAGTCTCGGGTGCACCATCAATGCCACAAAGGGAACGTACAAAACCATTGTGAGGGACGAGTTCACCCATTATGGAGGTAGTCAACATTCGATAATATTTATTAATACTTGCATAATAGAAGACAGTTTTTGACACTAAGATATCCACAGGCACACCGAACCTTACTAGAGGTGAAGCCATCCTACAAGTTTGGAATAAAAACAATAATTGAGTATAACCCAATAAGTAAGCCTGCCAAAATCCGAGTAGGATGATGTCTTGCCTTTCCACAAGCAAATAACTTATCTCATGCAATTGTCGATGGCAAATTAATAGCAAGATGAAAATCATGCCATTAGTAAAAACATGAGAGATCCTCAAAAAATTAAATGCAAGCATATACTAAGAATCCATTACACACATGAGGAGCTCATGTATATGAGGTTCATTTGTTTAATGATCAAAATCCATCAATCCTTTCGGAATCTATCGGGCATCCGAAATTCATCAATCCTTTCGAAATCCACTGGGTATCTAAAATCCATTGGGCATCTTCACCGAGTTCATTGGTTGATGGCATAACCAAAATCCATCAAGCATTGTTGTCGAAATCCACGCATCACACACCGATTCTTATCTTTACTTTTAGCCCAAGGCCTAAAGGCGTGCCATGCATAAGTGCATGGAATACGGTACCGATTCTAAGTTGTTGAACATCCCGAGCTCAAATGGAGGTTCATGGCTCGGATAACTCATACAATATACTAATTTAGTACCAACTTTGGCTCAGGGAAAACGATACGCCTCAATATCGCTCCTAAGACTAAGAAAGGACCAATCGTTCATGGTCTCATGTTCATCCAAAGTCGACGGATCCCCTATTTGAAACTTAGGTCGTGGACATGTATTTACAAAAGTGGTTTAGAAAGATTTGTAACACAACATGGAGCTTTCTTTTAAAGCACTTTTCAATTCTGTGGGAATCAAAATAAAGTGAAAGCATACTGAACAAGCACAAGAATCGAGCCACTTCAACAAGTCAAACTTGCCCAACACCAATTCAAAACAAACTCAACCAAACATAAACAAAAGCTCAATCAAGAACAATAATCATCAATGGACTTGTTACAAGCTTGGACTAGCGTAACATCATGTCCTATCCAAACGTTAGTAAGTCTACTTACTACTTTATAAGTTGGCAGCATTGAGTCGGTGATGATGACAATAGCAGTAGCAAGGGGGGTGGCAAGAACTTCTAGAGAAGAGGGTGCCAACCTATGAGAGGGAGAAAGGGAGTGGTTGATGATGGAAGGGGATGGAGAGAAGCTGGCTTGGTGTGGTGTGCTGGGGTGAATGGGTTCTATCCCAATTTATAGGAGTCCTCCCCTAAGATGGTCCAAACCACCATAAATGGTGGCATAGGTGGAAAGCATGGGGTGAATGGGTTCTATCTTTCTGCTACCAAATAGGAAAGAAGTTCAGTCCAGTTTGTGCTATAGAAAGAGCAATAAGTCACCAAACATATTCAAAACTATGTCCGTCCAGCAGGTACAGCCTTTGTAAAGAGGGATCCATTTCAAAATCCAATTCTTTTTAAACCCTCTGAAATTTTTATTGATTGTAGACATAGATGTCCTTTAAAATTTCGATGTAGAAAGAATTTTTTAATTTGAAAGGGAAAATTTTTCTAAAAATTCTAGAAGGCAACCTAATCACCATTTGTCCTGCACGAGCAAGTTCTAGGCGATGGATGATTGGGTCTTCGTAACACAAAAATCTCTATAAAATTGTAAAACAACAAAGGTCCAAAAATTTCGAAAATTAAAAGTGGTAAACTCTAGTTAAGGGTCATCCATGGCTATACAAATTTATCTTCCAAATCTTAAGTATGCCCTATATCAACTGGGACATTTGTCAAAGCCGTAGAAATTCCTCCATTTTTCGATTATATATGCACATTCAGAATATTATTTTCCATTGAACACCTCAACAAAGGCATTCAAGTGAGTGCAGCACCTTCGGGGAACATCCTCACTTTGGTGGCTTTCCACCAATGACCAGCATGACCCCGTAGTTGGTATGCTACCAAGGTCACTTTGTTTACATCAGAACACTGCAATTGTGCAAAGATCTCTTCCAACTCATCAAGCTAGGATGCAGCCTCCTCGGGTCTCTTGTCCCAGTGAACGCTAAGGGACAAAGCTTTAGAAATTGCACAACCAGGCTGTACATCGGGCGTTCACAATTAGCATTTCTATTTCCATAAGGTGCAGCCATGCCATTAACCACTTGTTGGTGGGCCTATTGTTCCTATAGTCACAAGAGCTTGGAGAATCCCGTCTAGTCAGGGGTCTTGGTTTGACTTTCCTTTTGAGATCGATTTGTGGCCCTGAGTGCCCATGTTGAAACTAGAGGATTCTAGGGAAATTTTTTCTAACTCCTAAGAAAATCAATTAAGCAATCACATGCATTAGGTGATTTCCTAATGATCAAAATTTCCAACGCTCCTTATCACTCCAAAAACGACTGTAATGACCCCAACTCCATCACTAGGATCAATGCCACCCTCAATTCCGACCCTGTGAGGATCGGCCAAATGGTCCTAAATGGATTGCCCATTGGATCGATTGGTTCGATTGGTAAGGAATCAACGATTGAACAAAGTTCGACTAACTAACCGGCCACAAATTGGTCGAGATGTCGGCCGTGAATTGTCCACTGACTATATGGATGGGATTGGATCACCAAATTATAATAAATTAAAAAGCGTGAACACTTGGCACATTGAGGCTTTACATTGAAAGATAAGATTAGACTTGGACTTAAAGCCACTAATGAAGGAGACGCCTAAACCTTGGCCCATCAAAGTTTCTTGGAAAAAATCAGTGTGAAGAAGTGTTAACAAATGTTAACGTCTAAAAGAAAGTGTGGAAAAAGAACTCCCTAGAGCCTAGCCCCATTAATATCCTGGAATCTAAATGTGAATGGTAGACTTTGGAACTCACAAAGGTTCAAGAATGCGAGTTCCCGTGCTAATAAATGCATTTCCTAAGTTCCTAGGTGTCTTTATTGTTATGTAGTTTTCAAGAGTCAAAGGTTGTTCCTAGGTCATTAAAGTCTATTTTTTATATTTCCTAAGGCTAAAATCCTCCTATAAACATGGGAAAACTATCCAATGTAAGGACATACGAATTTGATGAATGAAAATTGTGAGAATTCCTCTGCTTGAGTGAACTTCTTTGAAGAGTGGATAACTCCTTTTGATCTCTTTATCGTTGGAGCATAGATCACTCCTTGGTGATGAGCTAGGAATCCCTTTATCCTTGGCGGGTGGAATCTTTAGGCCTTGGTGGTGAGTTTCTCCTATTCCGATATCCTTGGCTGGTGGAAGCTTTATGCCTTGGTGGTGAGCTTCTCCTATCCTGATGTCCTTTATCCTTGGTTGGTGGCGTGACCTTTATACCTTGGAAGGAGATTATTCTACTTTTTCTTATTCCCATTCATTTCTCCCCCGTAAGCACTACTCCATACACTTAACCAGAAAAATCTCCAAAAGAAAAAAAATTATGTTCTAGAATCACTTGCCCCATCACGCATCATAAGGACTGTAGCATTTTTATAGTAGGGTGAAATTTGCCTTCAAATCTAGTAGTGTTAACTATAAATAATTTTCACATTATCTTGGGGATGGATTGGCTTTATAAATACTAAGTGTGATATCCAGACTCCGCCGAGCCTTGAGTACATAACGATCCATGACGTGTTGACAAGCTTGTCGTCGAACTACGTTATTGGCATCATTCACGGCCACCGTTTCGTCACCACCATCGCCGTACTGAACCGTCACATTTTGCCATGTCCCCACGGCACCACCTCATCGTCACATCTCCGCCACATTGTGACAACTCAATCTTAACCAAGTCCATCATCTCTGTTAAATTTTCTTCGTGAAATACCACCAACGAGACCAATATTTACTCCCCTTAGTTCGTCGCCAAGCCGAGTCCCATGTAAACTTTTCATCAATTCCCATGCATACGTACACTTGAAGCGGGGGAGAGCCGAGAATTCCACTGCCCCCACGTCAACCGTTCCATCCTCGGCAGTCAACAAAAGGGAAATGTCGACCTCCGAAATTTGCAGCCATGTCAAACCGCTCGTTCCTCATGCAAACGAAGACTTTGACCACAAAATCTTCAGCCACGTTTTCTCTTCTTTGATGGCTAGCAAATGGAGGACTTTGGACCATGCTGCGGCCACGTCCATGCATGAAGAACAAGGTGTCATGAACAAAGGATTCTCATGCCAAGGAGCCACGTTTCCCCCCACGTGCCTTCCGTTTCAGCTGCCACAGAATTTTGATTTGTTGACTAACATAGTCAACCGGTGAGCAAGCAGGAGGGAGAATCGTTTCTTCTTCTCCCTCGGCGCAATTCCCTTGGTTCAGCAACATTTCCAGCAAACTTCTGCCCCAAAAACCTGCGCCGTCTCTTCCGTGCTTCGCTGCCAGCCGCCGGCCACCCGCACCACCCCACCGTACTGTCGCTCAACACCGTTCTGCTCGCATCACCTTGCGGCTTGCACCCCCAGTTTACACCACCGCATATTCAAGGCAAGTAGACGTTGACTAATCTATACGATGTGAATTCCGTCGTTGCTTGGAGAGATAAGTTCAGTCGGAATTCTACAAACTAATATTATTTCTCGCGTTAATTGGTGAGTTCGGATGTCGTTCGGGCTGACCACGAGCTTTGGGGGTGACATACGTGTTTTTTTTTTTTTTTCTATGGTTATATTTGATTGTGTATCCATGCGAATAGTGACTTTGACGTTGCAGAATTTTCCTTGGGCTTCATATACAAACTATTTTAAAACTATACAGAAATTCTGAATTTTCACGACTTGATATGGTTATTGGAATACATGCTTGCGAATTTCAAAGGTATTTCGGGTAGAACAATATAAATTTCGGGAGTGGAACCGTGAATTTGATTTTGATCGATTCAGTGTTGAAGACCTCAAGTTTATGAAATGTTTTCGTTGACATGGGCTTGGCATATCTTAAAGATTTTGTTGCATCTTGGTTTATACTATAATTCGGGATTTCGGAATCGAATTATTTCCTTGCATGAACAGTGTTGATGCGCGATGGGGCAAGTGATTCCAAAACGGAAATTTTTTCTTTTGGGATTTTTCAGGTTAAGTGTATGGGGTAGTATATACGGGGAAGAAATGAAGAGGAATAAGAAAAGATAGGACAATCTCCTTCCAAGGTACAAAGGCCACGCCACCAACCGAGGATGAGGATTGAGATCTAGAAGTTCACCACCAAGGCCTAGAGCTTCCACTAGCCAAGGATAAAGGACTTCAGGATAGGAGAAGCTCACTACCAAGGCATAAAGATTCCACCAGCCAAGGATAAAGGGCTTCTTGGCTCACCACCAAGGAGTGATCTACGCTCCAAGGATAAAGAGGCCGAATGGAGTTATCCATTCTCCGAAGTAGTTCACTCAAGCAAAGGAAATCTCACCATTTTCATTCATCAAATTCGTATTCTCCATACATCGACTAGTTTTCCTTTGTTTATAGGAGGATTTTAGACTTAAGAAATATAAAAAAAAAAAAAAATAGACTTTAATGACCTAGGTACTTAAGAAATGCATTTATTAGTACAGGAACTTGCATTCTTGAACCTTTGACCTTCCGCATTCTTGAACCTTTAGCCGTCTGTATTCTTGAACCACATTCTTGAACCTTTTAGCTTTCCAAAATTCGTGCTCCTCCCTTGACCAAAAAATAATCCTCCTGAAACTTCATCAATTGGTCATCCAAGTCTAAAATGGCCTCTCATTTATAGTTATCGATATACCATAAAGTACTGATAAGTAATTAACTTTATTCATTTAAAATGATCCATTGAAGCACATAATGCCCAATTTTTTTTTTTTGTTTTGGATAAGCATCAATGGTTTTGAGTTGGTCGATAAAGCTACATTGGATGCTCCCGTGTCAAGTGTGAAAGACATTTTGGCATTAAACTTTTGGATTGCTACACCATGGCACTTAAGTGATGAATGTCGAGAGTCCACATTGACAATGATGCCCCAGGCGTCGGGATGCTCGGAGGGGTGTGATACTATGCCCTTCGGATGCTCGGGAAATGTGATAAAGCCCCGAGGTCCTCGTGATGCCAAGTGGGATGCGAGATGCTTGGAGGGGCGTAACATGATGCTCTCTAGATGCCTGGGGACTAAAATAAGAACTCGGAGGTCCTCACGACACCAAGTAGGGTGCGAGATGCCAAGAGGATGGTATACAGTTCTCTCCAAAAGATGGAGGTAGTTGAATCTGGATGAATTGAAATTCCAAATTTCTATTTGTTTTCTGATATGCCATTTTTATGAGATTCTTCTAGAATTGATGCAAGTTTAATTATTTTAGTTTGTGTATTTCGGTTATGGATTGCGTTGAATCGGGTGGAGATAGGTTTGCATAGTATAGTTTAGTACTCTTATTTACCGAGTGGTTGTACTCACACCTTGTGGGACTATTACATTTCAGACGCGTAGTCATGCCGCTCCAACCCACGTCTTCCACCATGCTCTATGGCATCCCCACTAACCTCATGTGGGATTGAGTGGAGCACGTGGACCTCGACTTCCTAGACGTCACGTTCATCCGAATTACAGTGATCCTAACAGTAGACACCGGTCTCCCGACAGGCCCCGTGCTGATGGGGTTCATTATACTGTATGCCCGAGTCAATGGGCGTATTGTGGGGCCGCTTCCATTCCCGGATGACAACGATGGTTCTAGTGGGGTCGAGTAGGCGAAGGACTTGGGGAAGGAAGGTTGCATTTTTGGATGAGATCAAGATGACCGTGTGAATAGATTGTAGGATGGTTAGGACAAATTTTGGGATAGCCAGAAAAAGGAACTTTTTGGCCTTAATGAACTGACCTAGGTCGTTTAAAACAAAAGTAAATAAAAGTGCCTAGTTTTTTTATATTTTAATGTGCATCAATTTAAGTTATATTGGAGTTGTCGATACACGCTTCTGTAGCAAAATAATAGCAAAAGCAAAGGAATGCCATGGCAACCCTAATGGGTCAAGGGTCGTCATAATTTATGGCTTCTTTTGTAGTTTTTTGCTTTTGCAACATGATACTATGTCTTTTTTTTTCTAGCCCTAGATAAATCGTAACTAATGCCTTCCGATCAAGATTTTTTCATCTTGATTTTGCCATTGGATCTACTTCTGCGATTTCGAGTTTCTAACCCTTAAGTAGTGCATAAAGATCCTTCTAATAAAGATAGTTCTCGATTAGCCAAGCCAGGTTCTAATACCAATTGCTAGGAATTGCATATCAATTCCAAATAAATAACACAACTCTTTATGAAGAACAAATGGGTAATATCATTTCATGGTGGACCAGCGAATTCTTGGGCTGAGTTGTCATTGTAAACCCTTCTAGGAGGCATTCCATCCACAAACGCAAATTTTCACCCCCCCCCCTCCCCCTAGTTGTTAACTTCCTTAGAAATGATACAAAGAAAATTTATTTGTTGACAAGAGAAAAATTACCGTATGATGAATTATATGATCCAAGGGCACACGTCACTGGGCATAACATAATAGTGAAGGAACATAATCAGAAGGACACACAAAAAAATTTGTTATCAAGTTTAACAAAAACTAGACTACATCTCCACGTAGAGGCACTCTACGAAACCGCTAGACCTTAAAGAAAGTAGGAATACAATGATATTATTCTATCAAGATTAGGGTACAAAGAAATTGAGAACTCTCACAAGAAAAACTCACTTTTTCTTATTTCTCTATTTTCTTTTTCAGCGCGTTGATAGCTATCATCTTACTATAACTAATATAAAGCGTAGCTTTTAACCTAAAAGCAAAATTAATAAAAAAAAAGAAAAAGAAAAGTCCTTAAAAATATTTGGCTTCACCCGCCAATATATCGGGGAACGATAGTGAAATGTCCTGGGGGTAATTCTGCAGAGATGGGCTGCATTCAGGAAGTTAAGACTTCTGCAGCATAGATGAGAAGTCACTAACGCAAGCTTACGGTGTATGCTAATATAATTCTGCTTCGGTGGCCCCGTTTTGCCGGTCCCTTTCCCTACTCTTCTTAGCTATTATCTTATGTTAACAAGAGTTTACTGCTTTATACTGTTTAAAATCTAACACCCTCTTTCATATTTCTTATAGTGAACGTGCCACTCTTATAAAGAGACGATTCGTCCAAGTTGACCGCCACAAGCTGTAATCGGTGGAATTCAATGCAAAATGTTTCGCAAAGGGTTTCGACAGCCTGTTAGTTAGAAAGAAATTGAGAACTCTCACAAGATGGTTGAAATAGATCCAAACTAAACATTGGTCCTTAATTTTTGCCATAGGTCGCATGATGAGAAAATCTGGAGGGGAAAGAGTTTCAAATGAAATAAAGTGGTTGGCACGAGGAGCTAATAATACTGTCAAACAATCCACAGGATATTGTGCAAATGGTTTCAGGTTTCATATGGTAGACCGCAGATTGGAAAAAGAACTAAAAAATAATGCGGTTGTCGTGATTTAATTGGGAGATATTTCTTACTACGGAATTTCGACAGAAATAATTGAGTCAGATTACTTTGGTCATTTGAAATTTGTCTTCTTAAATTTGATTGGGCGGATATTCGCCAAGGTACAGGCAATCAGTTGCGTGATGAACCTTACGTATTAGCATCTCAGGCGCAACGAGTTTTTTTATGGGAATCCACCTGGGAGGATTGTTGTGAAAACAAACCCTAGGGACTTCTATATGATGAGTGAGGAATGGTCTTGCAAATGATGCAGTGGTGGAATCTTTTCAAGTGCTCATAACAGGTTCGATATATATATATATATATATATATATATATATATATATATATAGAGATGCATGCAATTTTTTTTTTTTTGTTAATTATTTAACTTAAAACATCATGAGTTTTGATCCTAAGGTCAATTCGTCATGGAAGCTGGAGGCATTAAGACAACAACATCCACCTCTCATCCTTCATGATCAGTCATGAGAACAGAATAATTTAATCAATAAAGGTAGTTTCTAAATGCGCTTTTAGCGGCAATCGATGGAACAGTCGATCATTTTGTCTGCCCTACTTACAACTAAACAGGATTAAAACATTTTTTTTTTTAAAGGGGGTCGATCTCAGTCCGACAGTCCATAGCGAGGAGTTCAAGTGTTTATTGCCCCAATGCAGATTTCTTTTATTTCTTTAACTTGAATAATTGTTCGAATTGAGATTGGCGCTTGCGATGGCGTTTAGTTATTACTAATCAGCGTCTTCTCGTTGGTCAAGCCCGTGATGATAACCAGGTCCATGCACTGCGCGTAGACATGCTGGCCACTGGCCAGAGAATAATCTCACTTGTGTGTAGGTACACGATGGTGACTTTTATATCAAGAGAGGTAAATTTCTGGTTATTTTCAAGCCCCATGTCTCCTCGTGCCAATGAAGCAAGGTCAGGATCCCCCGCCCACTAAGAGCATCGCCAGAAAATTTTATGGTCAACTCGTTTCTTTGTTCATATGTGGATAGTACCAGTTGTATGAACTTTATAGTCCGTTCGTTTCGCAGAAAATGGGCCATTTTCAGAAAATATTTTCTTATGAGTCATTTTTTAGGAAAATGACAATATTCTCTAGTGCTCGGTTAAAACCTGAAAATGTTTTGGAAAATATTTTCTGGTAGTCAGTAAAAAAAATATTTTCTAAGACTTCATCACTTAGGCATTTATCACTTACCGACCTATAAATCCATCAAATATGAACTTGCCTTTAAATCTGAACAAACTTGCTTCATATCTTTATTCCCTTATTGTCATCAAATGCTTATTTACTTTAAAAAATATTCATATGGATTTTAAAAAGAAGCAAAGGAGAAAAGAAGCAAAACATGTACAACCCTAATGAGAATCTTCCAATTGAGTGGCCTATTCTCCCCCTGCGTCTTTTTTTTTTTTTTTTGGTAAGGATATATTTTTTTGGTAAGGCCCCCGTGCATCTTTTGTGTTCCAATAAACAAAAGAAAAAAGAAGCAAAGCATGTAAAGATCTTAGCTTAAGTAATGTACAACTGCAAGATAGAGTATATATAATGAAAAGGATAAGCAAGAGTGCAGAGAGCAAGCTTGAGATCGATGAGCTCGGGGTTTGCCTGGCAACAACCAACGACTAGCCAAGAAAGAAGAAGATGGGAAACAAAGAAAAAGAAAAAGAAAAAAAATATAAAAATAAAAATAAAAAGAAACGAAAAAGGAAATAAAAAATAATTCAAATAAAAAGAGAAAAGAAGAAGAAGAAAGGAGAGAAAGAAGTGAGGATTTGTAGAGGTGTGAGATAAGAGAGATCAAAAGAAGAAAATGTTTTTCATTTTTGAAAAGTGGAAAACATTTTCCCCTAATTTAGAATACTTGTTTTATTTCATAGAAAACATTTTCCTCAAAAAATTCATTTTCCGTAAAACAAACGCCGGAAAATCCAGAAAACGTTTCATCAAAAATTATTTTCCGCAAAATGAATAGAGCCTTAATGTTGTTTTAATTTGAGTGATGTCATTTCTCTACTTCTTGATATTCCAAGAAGGTGAGAGTTTATAGATCCTCATCAAAAGTTGTCATGGTGTTTCCACAAATTATCTAAATTCATTTTTAAGCTATCCAGAAATAGTCACTAATGTAATAAATGCAAAATAGAATATTTATCATCATCCGTTGTAAAAATATTTCTCATCGCGTTATAGTTAATGGGGGCAACAAGAGAATTTTACTGGCTTTCACTGCTTCTTTCAACGAATCCTAATATATTCAATTATCTAATCAAATCCATCCACTAATACAAAATGTTAAATCAAGTCCACCCAATACAAAAATCTAATGAATCTAGCTATCAAATTACCACGCGGTTTTGATAGTGACTACTACGAGGACACCAATTGTGTATAGTGAATTGGTGGGGAGCATTAAAAGACAAATTAAAACAATTCAATCCCCTTAGCATCCACATTCCACGGTGGGTATCTACATGGGCAACATTCCGTCCAGATCACACTTCAACAACCACCACACCTATATTAATTAGGGGTAAAGTAGTGGTCTAGGTTCGACCTTGGACCGACCTTGGACCAGACCGACCCTGCCGGTCCTGGTCCGGTTCCCAAGGGGACCAGGTCGATCCTTGGTCCTGGAATTCTAGGACCAACACTGTACGGGTTGGTTCTCAATCCTAAGTTTTGGGTCGGTCCAACCCTAGACCAACCCTATATATTATATTATATTATTTATAATTCTTTTATATATTCAAACTTAAGTAAAACGTATGTTATATTATATTATATTGAGATGTACTATCAATAGCACTAATAATAATTTCAATTTAAAACTGAGTATTAATTATGTGTCGTTTGTTTTGTTTTCAGGTGTTTAGAAGTTCAGTTGAATTAACAAGATGTGAAGTTATATATTCATGGTTTATATTAAGTAGTTTGAACCTTTTTATGGTTTAATTATATTTTACTAATGAATTTCAGCTGCACTTTGCTTTTCAATTTGTGTCAAATGGTAGAAGTTTTTGAAGAGTAGAGTAGTATTGCAATTGCTATGGTGATTTGCTAGTTAAGTAATGTGAAAATCATTTTTTGGTTGAGTAGACTCTACATGATCAAATGCAAGAAAACGCTTTTGCATATGGTGTTATGAATATTAAAGATAGATGATTACAAGAACTTTCCATCTTGTCCCATATCTCGATGAGCGGTTAGCAGGTATGAAATTTCTATTATTGTGTCATCTTAAATTTGCTAAATATGTATTAGTATTTATAGTTTAGTTGCATAATGCCACATTGTCAATTGATGTGTAATTTGAATTTGTATGTTTGCTTTTTTATGGAGTATAAAAAATAAGACGAAAAAAATTATCGATCGGTCTCGGGTTGACCCTAGAACCGAACCGAACCCATTGGGTCGGTCCGGTCCTTAGTCCTAGGCTCAATAGGGTCGGTCCTTGGTCTTAAAAATTGAGAATCGATATCGTACGGGTTAGTCCTAAGGTTAGGGGGTGGCCCGGACCAACCCGGACCATGCTCACCCCTAATATTAATTAGATTTTGTATTAGAGAAACTTGATTAAATGTTATGTGTTTGGTCATTCGGATTTTTAACTAGGATAAGATAAGATAAGATAAGATATTGAGTTTAGAGATTTTGTTATATCCTATTCACTATTTGATATTATAATAATAAAATCATATATATTCATATCATATCATGTACATTGTTTGTTATAAACGACATATTAGTATAAATGAACCAAAAATTTTACAACAAATATGATAAAAATCTCTTCCAATAGTTTTGTCTATTTTATTTTTCATTCATTTTCCTCTCTTTTTTAATTAATTTATTTTTTATTTCTTTCTTCCTCTTCCATCATTCTCTAATAAAATTTTATTAAATAGTAACTAATATTGATATACCTATAATACTACTTAATATTGAAATTATATTATAAAATAGAAATCAATTAGAATATATAAATAAAAATAAGATAAATTAAAATAAATATCATCATAAGTTATTTTGAATTATTTATATTAAAATTCAAATAATATTTATATTGAAATATAATATTTACTTTATTAATTTAAGAAGGTTGTTATTCGAAAAAAAAAAAAAAAACTTTCCTATTATGCATGTTAGAAATCATATTCACCTTTGCCCCACCTCCTCATGAGATAATTTTATTTGTTCTATATCTTATTTATATCCGACTTTATCCTATCTTCAGTAGGCACCAAACGTAGGATAGAATAATTTTTATCATATTTTGAATTTTATCCTGACTGTCAAGCGCGGCCTAAGTTTAAATATGACTTGATTTGGAAATAGCGAACATAGGAAAGAAAAAGTAAAACCTAGGGATAATTACATAAATAGTTCATGAACTTTGACTCAATATATAATGTTATATGAACTTTGTTTAATGTGTTTCTTAGACCTTTAATATGAACTTTTAATTTGTTCAATGTGGCTCTTGGATTTTTGATACATGTTCATTGCAATTCCTAGATTATATAGAAATGTTCAATGTTGTCTTTCCATTCATGTAAGTTCAGGAAAAACCTTGAAAATTTTCATATATTTCGAAGACTAAAAGTTTGGGGACAATATTATGCATAGGGCTAAAATTCAAGAACCACATTAGAGAAATTAAAAAGTTTAAAAATTACATTGCATATTGAGCCAAGTTCAAGGACAATTTGTATCATTTTCCTCCCTAAAATCCATCCTCAAGCATAGCCATATACTAATACAGTCCAAACCCAAAAAACCCAAAGTTGAAATCATCCCGCTCAACTGTTGAGTCTAACCCCGGATCCGAAATCCAAACTATAGGGCCAACTATCCCACTTATTAATGGCACAGGAATATAAATAATCGAAGCAAATCGAGGTTCTCAAGATTCGAGAAAGAATTTTTACCTGGATATTTTACCGATAACTCTTGCAAATGCTCAAATGGAGTTTTACCAAAAGTCAGTATTATTATCGAATATTAATCATGTTAATAATTTCAGAGTCCGAATGGAGGCACAACGATGGTATCACGCACGGAAGAGGAAAAAAGAGCAGAGCGAAAAGAGATTAAAAAAAATAAATAATAATAATAATTAAAAAAATTAAGAATGCACTTTACTCGCAAATTTAAATTTACCAATCTGATTTGGTTCAATTTAGTTTGTTTTATTGTGACATCAAGGTCATTGCTCAACAAAATCATGAGCCTCGAGTACCTAGCAGTCATGACCGCGCCATCAAGCTCGTCATTGGATCACGCCATCCGCACCACCATCACTGTGTCATGCCACCTTGCCACCTAGCCTCCTCGCTGCGACACCTCACTGCCACCTCATCACCCGTTGCCACGCCATCTCAATATCGTCACCACCTAGCGTCACCAATGCACGACCCATATTCTCCAGCTGGCGTCAACTTCTGCTGCCGAGTCAACACCGCGACCGCATGGAGGGAGGCACAACCAGAATTATAAAAGGAAAACGGCAGCCGCTTCTTCTCTTCATATCTCCGTTCTGCTCATTTTCCCTTCGTGTGACACCGTCCTCTCTCTATTTCACGACAGAAACACCGTAGCCTCAACGATAGCCTCGCCAACGAACGCACCTCACCCATTCAAGTCCTTGCGCCACCCTCGTCATCCCGCGTCATCGCCTCAACTCGTCTTCATATCTCCGTTCTGCTCTTTTTTTTTTGCAAAACATACACTTAAAAAGAAAACTTTACCAAAAAAAAAAAAACTTAAAAAGAAAAAAATAATTAAAATGCTTGAGTTGTCTCTCAAGAAGCGCTTGTTTTATAATTTTCAGCCAAATTATCTTACATGTCGTTATTCTAGAGGATGAAGTTCAATTGTGATATTTTGCTTGTTATAACCATCTTCAAAGTAAAGCTTCAAACGTTGACCGTTCACTTTGAATGTACCCTCAATATCATGCGTAACTTCAATTGTTCCATATGAGAATACCGTGTAACTGTAAAAGGACCAGACCATCGAGACCGCAACTTTCTTAGAAAAAGTTTAAGATGAGAGTTATAAAGTAAGACTTTTTGACCAATTTCAAACTATCTTGTAAATATGTGCTTGTCATGCCATCTTTTTGTACGCTCCCTGTACAACTTAGAATTTTCATGGGCCTCATTGTGAAATTCCTCTAATTCATTCAGTTGCAATAATCTTTCTTCACCTGGAAACTGCATGTTAACAATTTCCAATAAACATTGACTAGAAAAATTACATCCGAATTTGGTGCAAAGATTTATGATTAAATTAGAAAATCAAAAAAAAAAAAATGGACTTATTGACATTTGTACAATAAATTTAAGATTGAATTGATGTTTATACAATATGTTTATGAGATAATCTTCCCGATCAAAAGAGGCAAATTTCAACCTAAGATTATTTTGATGGGTGCAATGAAATGGAATTTTTGAGAATATTTATCTCTTGTATCATTTATGTTGAAAAAAAAAAAAAACACTCATTTCATAACGGTCATTGCATTATAATGTGAAATAAAGTCAATTAATTGAAGCAATGTCCAAAAAATGCAAGGATGTTTTAGTTTATGTTATGATTGGCAACTAAAACATAGTACCAAATAGAGGGAAGATGTAAAACCCGATTTCCTATGCTCCTTAGGGGTGAGCAAGACGAATCGACTTAACCGGAATTGCCTTGACTGGACTAAACTAGCCGGTTTAGTTTAGTTCCCAAGGGCGCCGGTCTAGTTCCCTGTTCCTAAAAGTGGAACTGATGAACTGTTAGGTTCCCAATTCTTAGTGGGGAACCAAATGAATTTGAACTGCTTGAATACATTATTTGTATTTATTTATTTATTTATTTATTAAATGAAACCTAATAATCTAAAATCTTTCATGCACGCCTCCTCTCGCTCTCCTCTTTTAGTCTTTCCGAATTCACCCACAACGTTCACGCCTCCTCTTTCGTTGAACTCACATTTGGGCACATTTTACCAAATTATGGATTCAATTAGAGTAAGTTTATTAATTAGAATGTAGTTTACATACAAGTGATACAGGCAAGATACACATTTATGAGGGAAATCTATTTGGACAACATGAGATTTTATTTTATAACATTTCAAAGTGTTCACGATGAGATGAGAAAATGGTAGTTATGTTTTGGATAGGTCTGTTTACTTCAGGCTTGAAATTTCACTGCAAATTGAAGTATATGAAATTAGTGATTCTACTAGACTACTCAGGAACTAAATTGGACCCAACTTTGGTTGCCAAGTCTAGAAATTGAGAACCAATCCATCCGGCCCGGTGCTCGGTTCATGAGTGAGAACAAACCATATTGAGAACCAATTACCCCTAATGATACCTATCTCTTGCCTGAATAAAAGATGTTAACCCTAATTCGATATACTCCTCGAGAGCTTGCCTAAACCAACTCCTTTTTTGAAGTTAGGGTCGAACTTTGTATCAATCGTACATCTCTCTGTCTTGTTTGTATATTTTTGACTTTATAAATATCATGCAAAATATCAATGCTATATCTTTTTTGAGTTAAAAATTAAACCATATTTTATTGATTCAAAATGGGGCAACGTAATTATCGTTTGTAATATCTATAGTTATTATGTTTTGCTGAATTTTTTACTTTCTCTTTGTTTCAATGAAAAAAGAATTCCACATTTATTATTCCATAGATTTTATAACGAGTTATTGGAATAAACACTTTTAATTGAATGTGTGATCCTAAATAATTTGAATGACAAACTTTTTTTATAGTGCATTTGTTTCACAAAAAATAAATCAATTAGAAAAAAATTTCCAAAAAATATTGCTTAAATCACTCATAACAATGAATGAATGATTTATTTTATTGTCTATGAAAATCTTTAGACATTAATTGGTGATGATAATGAAAATATTATTTATTTATTAGTTATTTCAAAAGATATAAACAATCATTTTTACAAAAATATTTTTAAATTATTCACTTTCCGTAAAACAAAAAGCACCTCAATTTTAGCAATTTAATTTTTAGCTTTATTTTTCTATTTGAGGCCAAAATTATTTACCCTCATGAATTTCACTTTTTGTATCTTTACTGTTAAGTAGGATATTGTTACATCGTTGATGTGACCGCAGGTGTATTGAGTTATGGCCGATATGATGGGCATACAAGGTTGACATGCGATTATATCAGTTAACAAATATATTTAAATTAAGAAATAGGAAAGAACTTTAGGAGTCTGCCAAAAGAGCTAACCACCTTATGTGTCGATCGAATGCTTCTTTAACAATTAACAACAATATATACACATTAATTAATAAATCAACTTCTGAAAAACTCCCTGACCAAATATTTGACTTAAACAAAAATCCACTCTTGAAAAGGATATTTTTGCAAACTCGATGAATGTACAATTGCTACTAGATCCATTGCTTTAAAAAATTGGGAATAACCCAAAATTGAAAAATTAAGAATAGTTTTGACACGTGCTCAGTTCACATGAGCCCACTCAAGTTCAATCATTATATTATATTGAACTGATGTCGAGCCCAATCTATTGAATGACTAAAATGGAGTGAGTTTACACAATGCGGATGTATCCAAAACTTGCTTATAGTTTTAAAACATCCGATTCAAGTCATATTGTCTCCACTTATAGCGATAGCTATATCCCTGAATTGAAGGACAGGAATTTAAAATTATATTTTAGGGACAACGTGAGTAAAATTTTATACAACCCACCGCGCATGACAATTAATTTCAAGAATTGGTTAATTTCCAAACTATGACTCCTCATATCGATGATGATAATCCGCGTGGATTGTGTAACTGCGGGCCGCATGAAAAATGCTGAGACGTCCCCGAGACTACTTTGCCGTACATCACTCACAGGGGAGTGAGAGATAATCAGACCCGAAATGACTCGATTGTCATAACCAAATCCTTGAGAAGGGATGTTTAGTGATCCACTATGCCCAAAAATCACTGTGCTTGACGTCAATGTAGTCCGCGCAGTCTTTTTAGCTGCGAGAAACCACAATCCAACCCACACGTCCAACACGAAGCTGGCTTACAACGCAACCCCTCCACACACCGCAGTTCATCTCCAACTGGTCTGCACTTCCAACTCCGAAACCCCTCTCGCTGAACCCATAATTTTGCCCTAACAATTTATCCACCATAAAATGGCTTCTCCAACCATCAACGATCTCAACCTCCTTTGTCTCCTGGGTCCAACATCTTCATCTTGTCTCTTCAATGCATACCGCGAACCCCTCAAAAGATGCCACTCCTAGTAGGGAAGGTAGGCGGGAAAGCAGCTCGGGGACTCAGTCTCCTGCTGCGTCTGGACGCCACCCTGTTTACCGCGGGGTGCGACGCCGGAGCAGTGGGAAGTGGGTGTCAGAGATCCGCGAGCCCAGGAAGCCAACCAGGATATGGCTTGGGACGTTCCCGACCCCAGAGATGGCTGCGATCGCGTACGACGTCGCTGCATTGACCCTCAAGGGCCCTGAAGCTGAGCTGAACTTCCCCGCTTCTGTGGCTTCCTTGCCGACTCCTGCCTCCTCTTCGCCGCGCGACATCCAGGCAGCGGCAGCTAGTGCTGCTGCGGCTGCTGGCGCTGCTTGGGATGCTTTGCGTCCGACTAGGTTAGTGCAGGGAGAGGGACAAGGACAAGCGAGTAGCGAAAGGAGGTTAGAAGGGAATGCAAGTGGCAACGTGAATGAGTTCGTGGATGAGGAAATGATATTTAACATGCCCAATGTTCTGGCGAACATGGCCGAAGGAATGCTTCTTAGCCCTCCTCGTTTGGAGGTCGATTCGACTCCAGGCCCTGAAAATACAGAAGATCAGGATCTCTGGAAGTTCTCTTAAATCTGTTTACATAAATAACGTAATTGATTACGAACCATTGTGCTATTAAAGAGAAATATGGCTTGTTGTGGTGGTGATTTTATTATAGGACGGCAAATAGAGCAGTAGGTCGTCGTGCAGGTTTTTGTATCCTGGTAGAAAAAAAGATCTCTTTATTCTTTTCAAGAGCTATGTCGCTTGTGATAGTATTCGATGTTTTGATGTCAGTCTGGTTTGTGTTTCATTTTTGCCACCGCTACTATATGTAAGAAGGTAAGTTTAATTTGTTTCATCATGACCTCCAGGTTTTGGCAAATGGCAAGTTCTTATGTTTGAGCCATGGATCTGTCTTGGTCGTTACAAGCCAAGATTCCTAATTTCTGGGGGAGTATCTTTTGAATTAGCGGATCTAATTAAACAACTAATCCTAATGTCTGTGTTAAACTCAGTTTTGTGTTTGAATTTAAGTAGATCGTACCTTGTTGGCTTATCTTCCACGCGTCAATGTCACGCGTGGACAGCGGAGGATGAGGAGAGAGGTGCTTGTATGCAAATCTTGATACTTCACATTTCCAAATGTCTGGTTCGGCTTCATACCATAGCGATGGGCTTTTCACTGTGCCGTGTTAAATTGCGTGATCTGTCGTGCATACCCTTCATGGATGGAACAACAAAATATAAAAGAACTTGCTTCACTGTTGAATGAAAACGGTGTATTGTTAATCATTCAATCAATCATAATAGTTTCACTTGTCACTGCACCGCAGAACAAACCTAGAATCATAGGGTATGTGTACACCAGGGGCACTATGATACGGCAAAATTGTCAGGAGAAATGGAACAGTTAACAAATATACATTTTCAATCGAACAACTTCGATGATTGTCAATCAATTGCTTTGGACCTGTTCCATCGGATGGCGGACAAAACTCCCGACAAATTTACTATGCATAATCACAAGACAGGGTAGACAAATCCAAATTGATAACTTCGAAATATTGAACTTCGATGCTCCCTCCGAAGGGCTGGAAGTTAGAAAAAGTAGGCGGGCAAGAATAACCCCTCGGAATCATTACTAGCTTGATTTAAGGCCATTAAGCCCTCTTTAGTCAAAATACAGAAGTTATGGTGACTCATATCACTAAGGGAAATGGGGGACCACCTTACCCTTGGTTAACATGTCATTCTCACTAAGTTGCAATGTGGTCATGTGGATACTTACTGTTCCATTGGCAGCCGAAGAAAGAATAATTGTTGATGAGTCTGTTCATGTATTAACTTATACTTGGACCGTCATATTTGTTAAGATGGAACCAACTTATGAGATTAATAATTCATTACGGTCACCGGTTTCTGCTAGAAGTTTTACCTACGAATAGTCGCTATATACAAGGCCTTAATCAAGTGGAGCCACAACACTTGTGATCGTGCGAAAACCTTGAGCAACGAAAGTTTAGGTAATTAAAGGGATAGTTGAACCTATGATTTTGAGACGTCAATTCTTATGGTTTTCAGTCATGTTGAGTACCTACAAGACGATTTTTAGGATAACTTGGTAGAAAGCTATTGAAATGGGGTCCTGATTTCTTACAGGATGCGAGTTGGGAGTTCATGGTATACCAACTTCGATTGGCATATTGGTATGTTACTGAAGCCCAAAGTGATCACCATTGACCTCTTTCAATTGGGCACGACTGGAGTTTATGCCTTACAGGGAAGTAGCGGATTGAAGTAGAGCTGAAGCGGGCTTCCAATCGCAACTGATTGAGCTTTCGCCTGAGAAAGCGGGCACTCCGCCAGAATTTGCTAGGAGTTGAACCATGCCTCTGGACGTCCGACACAACAGTATTGAACCTCCGGAAGACATCTAGATGTTCAGTTTTTTCTGGCAAGTTTGCACAAAATGATGTGACTAGGGCATCTTTGTCGAAGCTTAATGGTATATGATATCATTTTGTCGAATTTCAGAGACTCATGATCCATACTGTTCGACTGTGCATGTTTCGCAACGGAAAAGAAATACTATTGTAACCGAAAAGATGGAAGTCACAAAATTCTGCCGCTCGATTCTCTAAATCACCATCAGCCTATAGAGGCTACCGACACATCCCTTTCATTGCCACAGACATTTCTGCGGCCTTTGGAGGCTTCATAGTTGCAGTGCTGACGAAAAACGAAGCTGATCCAAGACTCACGTATGCCGAGAAAACTTAGTATAGACTCGTTCCACGTGTATATACTACTGACAGAATCAATTGTAGAGAAATTGTATTGAAACTTAAATTTTTTGTTAATGAGATTTGGAGTTCGTCGCATTGATTTTTGTAATCTGGTTGGTTTAGTGTAAGACAGTGAACCTATGTAATACATTTTTTCCCTCGATAATTTATTTTCATAGAAGAATACCACATGAGCACAGGAGAACTTCTTGCGGCTGTCGGGTGCAACCATGAATGGGCAGAGTCAACGAAAGTCATAATTGCGTTATTAAGGGTAATTTAAAGTGCCTTAAAGACATTATTATCACTTAATTGACTTTCTAGTGCTTAATTTTGCTTTTCCTGTACTCACCCTGATATGGGGTTATGATATGACTCCTTATCTCTTATTAGTGCCTAAGTGCCTTGTATGCCCGTTAGGCATTACGAGAGAGAGAGAGAGAGAGAGAGAGAGAGAGAGAGAGAGAGGGAGGGTGATCCAGCCATAACACAGACTGTCCAACTAGCCCAATAGCAAATCCATAGTTCTTAATTCAAATTTCCGCCTTAGTTGCCACTATGCGGAGAGAAATCATGGTTGTTCTGGTCAGTGACGGAGCTAGGACATGACAATGATAGTGAAATTCTTTCAATGCATTTCCCAATTCCGAGTTCAAAAACTTTTGTAATTCAGCCTCTACGTTTGAAATTGACACCAATCTCTGAATTTCTCATGTTAGGAATCTTTTAGTTGTACACTTTATGGGCATGATTTTAATTATATGAATCCATCCCTACCATATATATGTTTAGTGATAAGTAATGAAAAAGATTGGTCATCGCTCTATCTCATTTTCCTGTAGTCACACGATGTAAGATTAGATTACTCATCGCTTATTAGCTTGATTCTTTGTTTAGTACTACATTCTCTTAGATAATCAAGCCCTTCTCTTTTTCCTGTCCATTTTTCTTATGTCTCTACCTCTTAGTCCTCCTCTATTGCTATTAAGTCCTTCACTATGTTAAGAAAATCTGATGTTTTAAAGATGCAAAATAATCAAAAGCTATTATTGTGCGCATTGAATTGTGTAGAACAGTTTGTAGACGCACAAGCTAATATATAAGTGAAGTTAGGAGCAGGACGTTTGAAGGCATGGTAGTGCTTTCCTTCCACAAAACTAGAACAAGCTATATCGGACGAGAATGTGCCTTAAGGCTAGAAGGATCTTTCTAAAAGGTGAACAAGCTACGAACTCGTTGAAGTTTGGATGAACCGGTTGGAAGGTGAACAACTTTGAAGAATACAAGGAGATCAATATACTTGAAAATTTACTAGTCTATAGAAGGTGAACAATCCATTCAGCAACAAGCGTGAAAAGACTAAAGGACCTTTAGAAAAAGCAGGTCCTACTGGAGACAGTGGAGAAGGTCGTCATGCGTGGCTCTATATTCCTAGAAAGAAGTTGAATGTAAATTAGTATCTCATAGCCGTTTACACGCTCTAGAATCCACAGGAAGGAGTTTGGAGAAGATTGCAATAGCGTTTGCCATTTTTACGAAGGTAGATCATAGAGACAGACAGATTGTAGAGGAAGGATATATTTTTGGAAATCCTTGGCTTGTCTTTAGATGGTTCTCTAACTTTCCAAAATACAAGTCCGATGGCTAGAGAAGTTAGATCAACGGTTCCTTTGACTATGAGATGGCTTCCAATGAACACTTTGAAGATTGGACTGTTTCAACCAATAAAGGTGGCTATGAGGATTGATGGATATTTATAACTCTCATTCTCACTTTGTCGTACAAATTTTCGTTTTCACTTGTGCAAAACTATTTGTTGAGGGCTATTTGTTGAGGGCTAGATTCTAGTAATCTAGGAAGCGAGGGAATCATAGCATTGGAAGGAGTGCTTGTGTTTGTTGATGCCTGATTTTTAGTCGACATATCATTAAAAGGTAAAAAAATCAAGATTAGGGTTTCGATTAAAACGGAACCCATTTCTCGATCCAAAAATGTCATTTCTCATTTTTTTTATTTTTTATTTTTTGTCATTTTTAAGCAATTTCTCATTCATTTTCAAGAAAAACTCAAAAAGTCAAATGGTTGACCTTTGGATTGATTTTTTGATCAACCCTTTAACCAGGAGTCAACCCTAGGTCAAATTTTGGTTTTTTACCCAAAAAGATGTCATGTAACTTTAATTTCACTTTTGTCAAATCAATTTTTCGAAAATTCAAAGATTTGACATAAAAACCAACCTTTTAGGAAATGTTAATTAAATGATTGATTTTTGGCCAAACGTTCGACCCAAAAAAAAAAAAAAATAAATAATGCACAAATACATTCCTTCTAATGTCAATTTGACTTTCGTGTCAAAAATTTCAAAAAATTTGATCAAGAACCTTGATTTCCAAATTTTTCAGTTTTAGATTCTAAATTGACCAAAAATCAAAATATTTTTATTCTAGTCATAATTAGGTATAATTCATTCTTTGACATTTGGTTTATGAACTATTTTAAATCTGCCGTGCATTCAATTTCACAAATTATTGAATCAAAATACAAATTGCCATTTTGAGCCTTAATTAGGGAACCAAAAATCGATCCTTCTTGAATTGTAAACAGATAGTTGTTCTTCATTCATTGTTTTTTTTAAAACTAAATTCAAATCAGAAATCTATTTTAAGAAATCGACATAAGAACTTATCAATTTGAAGAATTTTATCCTTTCCAAGCATAAGAAAGTCAAGCAATTAAGATTCAATTGACAAAATTCGAATTGATCCTCATAATTATGATTTAATTTCATAATTCTAGATCTAATTTTGATATCGAGCCTAGATCCATTTTTGACATAAGTTCGAGCGCTTTAATTCAAGGTCAATTTGAATGTGTTAAGTGATCTTACGCATGGATAGTTCATTAGATAGGATAATTATAACATTAATTAAATTCCATTTTAGTTAATTTGCAATTTTGCCCATTGAATTATAAATTTGATCATTTTAGCCCTCTAAACTCAATTCAAAACACCCGTGGTTTTGACTCATTATCTTTTACAATAATCATTCAATTAGGTCAATAAAATATCCCTAGATCACATTCATAAGATTTGATTAGCTTAATTGAATATTAATTGGCCAATTTCTTCTTAAAAATGATAAGGTCATTTAGGGACCAAATTGCATAAATTATTACAGGGGATTCCAAATAGGCAAAATAGCCAGAACCAGACCAAACCGATCAAGAATCGGTAAAAAATAGATCAAACCGGAGCGAACTTATCTAATTGGCCTCTGGTGGGGATGGTCGGTTCAGCCCCTTTTGGCTGGTTCTTGACCTTTGGTGATCGGTTCTGGGATCATCCTATTGTCAATTTCACTCCCGCACCTTCAGTTTCTCAAAATTTTACAGATTGATCCTTGAATTTCATCAAATTGCAATTTAACCCCTAATTGGATATTTTGACACAATTCTTCATTTTGGCTCAGGTTTTCACAAATCAAACCCATTGGATTGATTACCCGACATCTTGAGATCATAATCCAACCTTCGAAATCCAATTTTAATTGTTGGATCAAAATTTCAATCGTTGTATCAAACCAATAGATGGAATTGGATGTTTTAGGGATGGTATATAAGCCCATTTTCCCTCCATTTTTGGAAGGCTTATTTGCATGAATTTACATAAAAAGTCTTCAACAAACTCTCTCTCCAGCTCTCTCTCTCTCTCCCACCGATTCTCTCTCCTTCCTCCATTTGATGCACGTTTTCTGATTGCTGGTGTACACCCCTACACTGGCGACCTTGCCATCACCAACCAGCTCTTTGATCTTCCTCACAATCTCTAGTAGCTCATCCAAGCTTTTGGAAGACTCAGTGACGGTTTGATCTCTCCGATCAAGCTAAACAATCGACCAAGCTCGATCATCGGTAAAAGAGCCGGTGATCTTGTCCGTGGTTTTGTTCGTGATCCAAGCCAGTGATTCAATGGGTCCAAAGTTGATCTTTGATATTTAAATTTGGTTCGTGGAGGTTTGATCAAAGTTACGGCGAAAGTTCCAATCAATTGCAATCAAAATTACCAAAGATACATCAAAAAGTAACATACTCGATTTGGAACCCTGTGAAGCAAGACTAGATTAACCGGTTAGGGCTAGGGTTCAATTTTAAGTTAATATGCTATGTATAGATGTTAGATTGATAGATTTGAATGTTGATTCACTGTGATTGAGTGTTCTTGATTGATCATGAATGATTGACTTGATATGGCCGAAAACCTACATTTTCGTATCCTTGGACTGACCTATTATTTTGGCCAAAATGAGATCTGAAATGACCTTATTTGAGTTTGAGTCCTTCTAGCCTTTGATAATTTACGTTGCAAGCTTCAAATCGATAGCTTGTACGCCCAATTGAGTGATTTTTGGCCCCCGAAAAGCACCTTTAAAGATGAGCAATTCTGCAATAGTTTAGATTAGTTTTCGATTCTATCCTAATTCCAAAATATGATTTTTAAAAAAAAAATTGTAGCTTTCTGTGTTGATTTTTTTAGGAACTTTCCTTCAAAAAAAGTTGTTTGTTGTTGTGCGGAATATGTTCTAAATTTCTTTTGGACATGATTAGCTAGATCAAAACCACTCAAATCTAAGCCTAGGTCAGTCCGCTCTATGTTGATTTCTGATTTATTTATTTATTTGTTTATTTATTTTTGTACTAATCTTTGTGTTACTTTTGGAAGAACTTTACTCATGAAAGTTGCTTGTAATTGTGTGGAGAATGTCTTGTAATTTTTTGGAATTTTTTAATGTGCTTAACTAGGTCGAAATCACCTATATCTGAGCTTAGGACGATCTGTCCTACATTGATCCAAATTCCACTCTGGTAAAATTTAGTCTATAAATGAGTTTGTTTGATCTCAAATCCTTCATGGAGGATGAAATGCATGTTGTATGTGTTCAATTGATATAAATTGCAAAATTTTGATTTGTCTAGTGTATGAATTACATGAGTTAATGTGAAAAGGTGCTGCAGTAACATATAACTTAGATATGCATGTATGTTTTCCCATTTTTGCCATGACTCACGTGATTTCATTTAGGTCTCAGACTCTTAACAAAAAATACTCCTCATCAAATTTTTGTCCAAATTTTTGCTCCAAATTATGATCCAAATTTTGATCCAAATTTTTGCCATGACTCACGTAAACCCCCAGGCTGGTGGGCCATTAGGTGATTGACACATGGCGTCAGGGTGGTGGTCTCCTCGCTAGCGACACTTGGGGGTTTACGTGGCGGCTGTCGGCCAAGGCAATTCCTCCAACATAAAAAATAAAATATATATACTCATTGCATGTTTTGTAAATTTGATTTTTCATAGGATTTTTCTAAACAAAAAATACTCCTCATTAGATAGCTGAAATCACGCTCATTCTATGATGCTAAGATCAGAATGGAACCTTATCATATATGCACCTTACCATATTTGTTTTAGTCATCTAGGGAGCAAATATTGTTATTATTCCTTCTAGACTATTGAACCACATGATAAAAGATTTATGTTCATCACACTTAGGATTCCCAAGTACGTCATTAGGAACCTTGAATCAACTTGTAATGTCATTAAATTGTATGAAATTTTTGCATGCCGACTTAGGGTTAGATGATTATCCAAGTTGTTTCTTGCATTTGTTTCTAAGTCCCATGTGATTTATTCATAACGTTTGTGCATTACTTGATTGACTTTGACGTTCTCTAATACATGCTTGTGTATGTTTTTCTTAGTTACTAACATGCGCACCTTTAGAAATCTTGATTTTTGGAGCATTTATTGACCTATTGAGGCTCGAACCTTTCTAGGAAGTTGTAAAGCACTCTTAGAGGTTTACAATGCCCCTAATTTCGTGTCAATCACTCATCGTTAGGGCCGCTTTCTATTTTTTCAAAACTAGACTAGAATTTGGACATGGGATCAAATTCAGACCCTTGTTCTAACCCCTTATCTAGATAGGCTTTTGATATTTTTGTTCCATTTTTTTCTGTAAGGATTCTACACTTGACCTCTTAAGGAAACTTGTTTTCATTATGTTAGCTATATTGTGTGTAAATTTGATAATTTTTTAGACTTGTTTTGATAGGACAAATCCTTACAATATTGGTTCAGTATTATGCTATTTTAAACAATTTTCTGACATGTTGCTTATTATCCGATTTTTATAAAATCATGTGTAGCTCATTTAGGAAAACTTTCTCTACAAAAGTTGTTCGTCATCATGTCATCCATGTTAGGGAATTTGGTCATTGCCAAAGTATCATTAGGCGTTACCTCATCCAAGTCACAAAGAACTATAATCCTATTATGATGTTCCATCAAAAGAACGAATTCTTTTCCACTTGGTCATTCTTTATCTAGTTCCATTTCCTTAAAAGACTCATCGTCAACCAAATCCAATGGCATGTCAAACGATTAGGGAATTCTAAGGTGCGCTTTGTTGGTGGTGGTGGGATTAATTGGTTTAACTTCCTATTACTCTTTAAGGATTCTTCGCTAATAGTTAACGATCCCTCCAATCCTCAAGCTGGAGTTATATCATTCTGATTATCGCAAGAAAGTCTTAGTGGATAACCAAATTGACCACGTCAAGGCCCTAATTGTAGAAATCATAGCAGTACGACACTCTTACACTCCACAATGTGTTGCCAGAGTCGACAAGACTGAGTTGGAAGGTGAGATGAAGACCTACCACGTTTCTATTAACTACATTCATTGTGAAGTGGAGCCAAAGCATAAAGTGGCCCTACTTGAAATTCCCAAGCCTCATGGTCACCAACAAACTTATATGGTTCAACTCATTAGGGAAAGGGACAATATCCCTTAGCTGAACTGGAACGCTTGGCTCATGATAACAAGCGTCTCCACATGAACCCTTCTAGTTCTTCTAGCTCATGAGTTCCTAGAGACTTTGAATAGGATTTTCCATGTGATACATTCTTGTTTCATGTAATCATATTTTCCTTGTAATTTCCAATTTCAATTTCATTTCCGTGTACTTGTTCAATCCCATTTCCCATGTATTTGGAATTTTCCTGAATCAATGTAGCCAAGTTATCTTGCCTTATAATGGTTCAACGAAATTTCATTTAACTTTCAATTTAATTTTAGAAAAGGGGCATTTTGATTAAATGTTCGTTGTCACCCTCTCAATTGTATAATTTCTTTTGAAGAAATTTTGGAAAGAGTTTATATGATATTGGGGTCATATAAATTTCCTTCCCATTATTTCATTTGAAGAAAATATAAAATTGAAAGGTTTATATATTCTTGCCAAATTGCTGATCAATACGGATTCATCTCCTTCTTTCTTTTCAAGATGATTAAAAAAATGGTTGAAAGGCGTTCTTGCATAAGGCCTCATTCTCAAGCAGGAATGGAGAATGAAGATACCCATGTTCGTTTGACAAATGTCAAAAATCAACTTGCTCGAATTACTATTATGCTGGCAGAATTATCCAAGCAAATGAAAGCTCTTATTGTCATACTAGTTGCTGATGCTGTTCCATTGTCATCTAACTCATTTGAGTCATCAATGAATGACTATGCTGACTGAAAATGGAGTAATTAGAGAAACTTTTTTGGGCACGCTTGCGATAATCAACCTTGTGCATGTTCCAAAAGAGGAGGTTGTCCACACTAAAGAAAAGGGAAGCATTTTGGCTAAGTTTGAAAAACACCTCCTTTTTATTCAATGAATTTCTATTTTTAGAGTAGAAATTTCGCGTCGTTATTAAACGGTTATTTTTAATTAAAAACTCTTCTAGAAATAGAAATAGAAAAATCTATTTCCCTTATAGAACCTATTTTTGGAACAGAATAGTTATCATTCATCCCCTTAGTTTCTCATTCCATTATAAATACTTGGATCTTGAACCGTTGATCCAAGATAGTATATGTGTGAAAGCACTCCAAACCAGTCCTACGATGATGCTTTGAGGCCTGGATTGTCGCACATATCTTAATTTTCCAAACAAATTTGTGGAATGAGGATGTCTAAGTATACGAGGACAATTTGAAAATAGCATTCAAAGAGATTTTTCTTTTCCTTTTTTTTTTCCATAAAAAACAATACTTTGGATAGCCACGATAATCATATGCATGGTTTGGATTCGTCCCTTGGGAATTCAAGTGGACCCAATTATTCAAAGTTTGAAGATAAAGACAATTCAAAAGTTATGGAAAAGGAATGGATCCATCATGAGGAATTAAAAACCAACCACTGCTAAGCAGACTGTTACTATGAATTTGGGTAATTCCAAGAACCCAAAAGAAACACGAGTTGAGACACGCCCTTCCAGAGCCAAAATAGAAAGAATAATTGAACTTTTGAATGAATATCAAGATGTGTTCACTTCGTCCTACGCTAATATGCCAAGCTTATATACTAATATTGTGGAGCATTCACTGCCTCTTAATCTAAACATCCCACCTAAGAAGTAGGTACTTAGGAGGTCAAGACCAGACTTATCCAAGAAAGTTAAAGAGGAAGTCATGAGATTCTTGAAGGTGGACTTTATGGAGTTGTGCATTATATTGATTTGACTACAAACATTGCCCTAAGCTAGCCTTACCAATTGAATGTGTTTCATAACCCAAATATTCCTTAATCCAAAATATTTTAAAATTTTTTCTTAAATCTTGATTTGGTATTGTGAAAAGTCTCGGTTTGAATTGTATTCAAAATGCCTACAACACTTGTGAGTGCATTTATGCGAGGCCTGAGCTAGCCTTGGCAATTGAATACATTTCATAGCCAAGACATCACTTTATCTCAAAACTTTTTATGGATGATTTCGAGAGATATCTTTGAAAGATCACATGCACCCCCATTTATACAATCATGTCATTTATTTAGAAGTGCCTATGTTTGTGATTCAAGCGTGTTTTAAGTAAAAAGTGATCTGTTGATGACTCACTCGTATGTTTGGTTAGTCGAGAAATAAGGTCGAAATGACCTCTACGCATGTTTAATTCCTACAATGCATGTTACTTTTTAGATATATGATAAGGTCGATGCATGATATCAAGGGAAAACTTTGGGATCATATAAATCGATTAGTTTGAAGACATATATGTATTATTGGCCATGCGAGAACACGATTGGTCGATAATGGCTGTAAGTTATAAAATGAATTGGGTTGGTATCTTAGAGGGACCTGCACATCAACTACAAAGGCTGACCTTGAGGCCCAAATCTTCTTTTTGAATTGTATTTTTGTTGACATATTGACCTTAGCATAATATCTTTTTTTTATTTATTGTTTAGACATGTATGTTTGTCTTTTTCTATTGTATGTACTAAGTTATAGTTCTTAAACTAGATCTAGATTAGGACCCTAAAGATAAGGAGAATATGAAGACAGTGGAGATCGATGTCATTCCAATCATTATTATGTACTATCCATTCCCCAACATATATATCAGGTTCTTTTTGTTGTATAAAGCCTAACAAGTTGTGAGTTATTGTTTCTTCTTATCCTTTTCATTTGTGTTTTCCTTTAATATTTTTTCAAGGATTGCATAGTAGAATTGTCGTTTTCCTTATTTGTTTACTTACTGTTTCGCAATTTCAATTTAATTGGATACTTTCTTTTCATTTTCTTTATAAATAAATTAGCATAAAAACGATCAACCATGCATGATAGCTTAGTTTAGTACTAATGATAATGGAAATGTAAAATGAAATGCATGGACATTTTAGGTAAATTGATACGAGAGCATCCAATGTAGCTCCATTGACCAACTCAGAACCATCAATGCTTATCCAAGCTAATAAAGAAGTTGGGCATTATGTGCTTTGATGGATCATTTTGAATGAATAATGTTAATTACTTATCAGTACTTTGTGGTCTATCAATAGGTATCAATGGGAGGCCATTTTTGATGTCTTGTATGACCAATTGATGAAGTTTCAGGAGGATTATTTTCTGGTCAAGGGAGGAGCTCGAATTTTGGGAAGGCTAGAGGTTCACGAAAGCGGTTCAAGAATATGGAAAGCCAAAGGTTCAAGAACACGGAAAGCTAACGGTTCGAGAATGTGGAAGGCCGAAGATTAAATTCATTTAGGTCCCATGTTAGCAAAGGCTTTTTATTAAGTTCCTAGCTGTTTTTATTTTATGTAGCTCAAGAGTCGAACGTTTCGGTCAATCTTATTAGCATTGATAACGTTAAATGGACCATCAGCTCTCGATGTGAGCTTATTCTTTCGACAAGATGGAAATCTCCTTCCACAAGTAAAAGCACATGATATCCCCAGTTGAATTTGAAACTTCTTTCAATCTTAATTAGCTTTCTTCTCTTAAGACTCGTTGGCCTTTTCGATCTTGGATCGAGTCAACTCATGAAGCTTCTTACCAAATGGCACGAAATGAGTCATTTTAGAGAACCGATCGACGACCACCATGATAGCATATTTTCCTCTTTGAGTTCTTGGTAGAGCCACAATGAAATCCATGCTAACATCCTCCCAGGGCTGCAATGGTACCGGAAGTGGAGCATACAAACCTTCTAGATTTGAGGACAAATCTCAAACAGCCCGGGGAGGACTTGGAATCACGATCTGACACAGTCGAAATGGAAATCTCTCCTTCCTCAAGTGAAGCCACACAAGATCGCCCGGTTGAAATGGAGTCTTCTTGCGATGTTGATTAGCTTTCTTCTTGTAAGATTCGTTGGCCTTTTCAATCTTGGATCAAATTTGCTCGTGGAGCTTCTTCATTGATTCAGCTCTTTTCTTGCCATCAAAGCTCACTTGAGAGTTAGACGGAATTGGAACCAAATCAATGGGTGTGAGAGGATTAATTCCATACACAACTTCAAATGGCGATCGACCAGTACTATAACTTGGTGATGTTGAAGATTCTCAACAACATAACAATTGGCAACTACTAGAGCATATGGAGAAACCAGCAACTAATATATCATATCAATAACTCATTATTCGTTGTATCATAACTTCTGCTAAAATCATGTGGAACCATTTTAGTTGGAAACTTCAAAGTTGACCCATTGAAGCATGTTATGCCCAAAGTCTATCTGAACTTGATTGAGCAATGATGGTGCTAAATGCACTAATAGGGCTAAGTCGGATCCTCCCATATTAAAAGCCGAACCATTATAAATCTATCCCATAATATCTACTAAGCTTCTTTCAGGGAGCAAATTTCTCTATATCTAAGACCTTTAGATTGAATGATTTGAATCACTAACTATGAGTAATCACATGTTCAAACCAAACCTTTACATTTGTGCAAGTTCAAGAGATGCATGAAAGTTAACCAAGTGGAAAGTTGAACCACTATATATCTGTCTCTTATATCTACTAAGCTTCTTTCATGGAGCAAATTTCTTCGTATCTAAAATCCTTCGGATTGGACCGTAAGAATCATTAACCATGAGTAATCACATGTTAAGTCATAACCTCTTATGTGGAAAATAAATGACGGTTGGTTAGGAGATGCATGAAAAGTTCCCCTCGTATTTTTCCTTAAACGAGTAAGGCACATGAATGTTTCGACCAAATCATGTTACTGAAGTTCTTTTAGGAACATATTTGTTTCACCAAGCATGTGATTGAGGCAGCAATCTTAGAATTAGGGAAATTACGAATCCAAAGAAAGCTAAGAGAAATATCCTACCTAATTGCTGCATCCATTATTGATTTGAAAACCATTTAGCCAAAAAGTTGAATGGACATGAATTATTATCGGCTTCCCAAAGTTTTTCTACTTCATCAAATTTAGTTCTAAAAAGTTCTACCAAGATTTTTCGGGCTCTAGAACGTTCAGCGACATAACAAGTTCAGACACTAGAGGGATCCAATTGAAATATTATATTCTTCCAAAGTTGGGTTAGTTTGTCATTGGATGTATCATGCCACTATCGACTTGCAGACATGCACAATCAAACCTAACCATCTTCTAATTTCTTCACCACTTGAGCACGTTTTTGGGAGTGAGGATAATTTGAAAATCAGTGTTGACGCCAAAAAATTATGATTTGACCGTGACTCCTATATAAAAATATTATTAATGCGCATTAGGATATTAGAAGCATTTTCTTATTAACTTATCTGAACTAGGCTCACAAGAGCATAAAATTAGACCAAACCCGTTGAAAAGCTTAGTCGTTGAAAAATCACATAATATGCACCAGAGCGGCGCCGAACTAGGAAAGATTGCATTATTTATGAAAAATTAATCATGGAGGAAATAAGAAAGAGAAATACTTTAATTTCCTATTTTGAAAATATCACACAATCTCTTTTGTTTAATTTAGAAAAGTGGTATATTTAAGGAAAAGCCCTAGCTCGGTCATTCTTTTCCTTCAAAAAAGGGGAGGTTGGGACGTAATAGAAGAGGCACACGATCACAGGGAGGGAGCCGAGCTCCCTCTCCCTCTCCTTCAGCTGCCACCTGTGCGCACTCAGCCTCAAAGTTTGCCGAATTTTCGCATTGCCAGGCCTCTACATTCACCACACTTCGGAGCCAAGTCCAACCTCCAATGGTGGAGCCCAACAACACCAGACAACCTCCTGTAGTGCCCAAAAAGTTTCAACGGTACCATCCGATGCGTCCTAACGCTCTGCTCGCATCGGTGAAAGTAACCCAACTCCAATTATGCAATCTTTCTTACTTGACGACGAAGTTCATGGCCTAATCTAGCGAAACCATGAAATCCTCGTCCCAGTTAGCTCTTTTCTTGCATGTTCGGCCGCCAACCTGGCATTGCTGCTTCCACAATTCCCCCTGGCCCAAGATTAGCGATCCTAGTGTCTTGTCGAGCCTTGTGGCACCCCTCGACGGCCCCGGTCCAGGGGTGCTAGAACCTGTCAATCGATTTCTCTTATCAGATATCCGTTACTTGTCTTTTATAAAAAGGGTTTAAAGATGGACCGAGGTCCTTAGGCATTTTTTCTTTTGAAAACGGTCCCAGCACAACTTATTAGCAGAAGCATAATTGAGTCTCACCATCTCTCCCTCCAATAACCGTAATGCAATGGACACCAACTGCTTACTATAAGAAAAGATGAAGCCGAGCCACTTTTATTTATATATTTTCATGATGGATTTCTCAGGTCAGTACAATAAAAAAGAAAAGCCAAGACTTTTAACTACACTTGGCCATAACCCAAAAGATATTTCGACCCCTATAACGATCACGTGTCATCCTCCATCTATCAGTGTCGGCTACTCTAAAAAAGAAAAGTTAGCTCTCTACTCCTCACGTGGCCATCACACCCATCCTAGCGCGTTAGGCGGTGGTGGCGGTGGTGGCGGCAACATCCCCCGAATCACTCCATCTCGGCAGACGTGGACCGACAAAAACTCCTGTATGATTGAGCCCCAAGCCAGGCCCACATCCTACATGATAAGGTGTCGGTTTCTAGGCTATTAAGGTCTGTTTTTAATATGCATTAAGGTGTCAGTTTCTAGGCTATTAAGGTCCGTTTTTAATATGCATTAACACTAAAACCCTCCTATAAAGAGGGGAAAACTATCCAATGTAAGGGATACGAATTTTATGAATGAGAATTGTGAGATTTCCTCAAGTTGAGTGAATTCCTTTGGAGAGCGGATAACTCCATTCGGTTTCTTTATCCTTGGAGCGTAGATCACTCCTTGGTGGTGAACCAAGAAGCCCTTTATCCTTGGCTGGTGGAATCTTTAGGCCTTGGTGGTGAGCTTCTCCTATCCCGAAGTCCTTTATCCTTGGCTGGTGGAAGCTTTAGGCCGTGGTGGTGAACTTCGTAGATCTCGATCCTCATCCTTGGTTGGTGGCGCTGCCTTTATACCTTGGAAGGAGATTGTTTTTATCTGTTCTTATTCCTTTCCATTTCTTCCCCGTATACACTACTCCATACACTAAACCACAAAATTCCCCTTATAAAAAATCTCTGTTCTCGAATCACTCAACCCATCACGCATCAAAATATTGGTATCGAGCTCAAGGTGCAACTCATTTGAGTGATTCCTTTCTTTCTTTTGTTACAAATTCCTTATGGATGAACAAGTTCCTAGAGGCTTGACTTTGGAGCAAGCGCACAACGAAAGCGAGATCGTGCAATCCAAAATCTTCAACAACAAATGGAGCGAGACCTCAATCTTCTCGAGAATCCGGCGAGAGAAGGGCAACCAGCAAGGCGTCCCAATGAACGGCGTCGGCGTGACGATTCTGAATCTCGTCAAAATTCTGATGGCGATTCCGAGTCCACTGGAGACAACCGAACGATTCTGCGCTCTAGTGATTCTGAATCTCCAATTTGAAGACGAAGATGGAGAGGGAGGCATAGGTGCAGAATTATGTGAAATTTGCTTGGAAAGTCAAATGAAGGGCAACTTTGTTTTGTGTATGCTGTTACATTGTGATCTTGGCACATTGAGCATGTTGTGTGGAGGTGTATGTGTGATCTTGTGGTGTTATATCTATGACTTAATTCGATTTAAATCCCAAATTTGGCAACCCTTGGATACCTCGAAGGGAGATGCCCAAGGTCAAATGAACTGTTCACACCTTGAAATTAATTCATAAGGCATGTAAGTACATGTGATGCATGGATGAGTTCATGCACGCCATGGGATGCACAAATGAGTTCATCCGTGTATGCCTTGTGGTGCAATCTCCATGCATTAGTATATTTAGTCCGTTTGATATTTTTTGTACTATATGCTATCCTATTTTACACAGTCCATGTTTATGAGTATATTTACTATATTTGAGTTATGTTCACTGATTAGTGAAATTACGATATGTTTATTTACTGCCATTCTTTATGCTTTGCTAGGCATTGTTCCTCACCCCTTATTTTTCCTACTGATGCGGGAGCATCCAACGTAGCTCCATGGACCAACTCAGAACCATCGATGCTTATCCAAGCCAATAAAGAAGTTGGGCATTATGTGCTTCGATGGTGGAATCTTTAGGCCTTGGTGGTGAACTTCTCCTATCCCAAAGTCCTTTATCCTTGGCTGGTGGAAGCTTTAGGCCTTGGTGGTGAGCTTCTCCTATCCCAAAGTCCTTTATCCTTGGCTGGTGGAAGCTTTAGGCCATGGTGGTGAGCTTCGTAGATCTCGATCTTCATCCTTGGTTGGTGGCGCTGCCTTTATACCTTGGAAGGCGATTGTTTTTATCTGTTCTTATTCCTTTCCATTTCTTCCCCGTATACACTACTGCATACACTTAACCGTAAAAATACCCTCTAAAAAAAAATCCGTTCTAAAATCACTCACCCCATCACGCATCAAAATATTGGTATCAGACTCAAGGTTCAACTCATTTGAGTGATTCCTTTCTTTCTTTTGTTACAAATTCCATATGGATGAACAAGTTCCTAGAAGCTTGACTCTGGAGCAAGCGCACAACGAAAGGCAAGATCATGCAATTCAAAATCTTCAACAACAAATGGAGCGAGTCCTCAATCTTCTAGAGGATTTGGCGAGACAAGGACAACCAGCAAAGCGTCCCAATGAACGGCATCGGCGTGATGATTCTAAATCTCCTCAAAATTCTGATGGCGATTCCGAGTCCACTGGAGACAACCGAACGATTCTGCGCTCTAGTGATTTTGAATCTCCAATTCGAAGACGAAGATGGAGAGGGAGGCATAAGGAGGATGAAAGAGACATTAAAGTGGAGGTCCCCGAGTTTGATGGTAATCTTAATCCCGATGACTTTGCAGATTGGCTACACAAAACCAAATGAATTTTTGACATCAAATCCTATTCGGATGAGAGGAAATGGAAGGTTGGTGTCCTAAAGTTGACCAAATATGCTTCTCTATGGTGGGAGAATCTAAAGCATCAACGAGCAAGAGAAGGAAAAGGCCGAATCAAGTCTTGGGAAAAACTCAAGAAGTTGATAAAGAAGAGGTTCTTGCTTGACAACTATAAGCAAGATCTCTACCTCAAAGCAAAGGCGAGAGTTCGTCGACAAAAGACAAAGGCAGGGGAAAGAATGTCAAGCCTTCCAAAGAATTCGAAAAGAAGTTTGAAGGTGATGCATGGAAATGTTTTAAGTGCCATGGTTTTGGGCATTGACAAGCAAATTGTCCAAATCGGAGAGTTATGACTCTTCAAGAAATTGAGGAGATCAATTCGGCGCTTCAAGAAGCTGATGACAATGAAGACTAAAATATTTCCGAATCTGATCGGGAAGAAGAAGTTGAGGGGAAAGCCGATGATGGTGAGCTGTTGATCATCCGTAGAGCATTGCATGTTGAAGTTTCTCCTAATAAAGAGCAAAGGGAGAATACATTTCACACACGTTGCACTATTAATGGAAAAGTGTGTTCGGTGATCATCGATGGTGGGAGCTGCACCAATGTTGCTTCGACAACTCTTGTCCACAAGCTGAAGCTTCCAACAACGAAACATCCTCAACCATACAAGCTCCAATGGCTCAATCAAAGGAATGAACTCAAGGTAACCAAACGCGTTATTATAACATTTTCGATTGGGCAGAACTATCGAGATAAGGTTGTATGTGATGTGATTCCTACGGAGGCATGCAACTTGTTATTGGGCAAACCGTCACAATTTGATATAAATGCTACGCATGATGGCCGGAAAAACACATACTCCTTTGATAAGGATCAAAAATGCATTACTCTTTTACCATTGAGCCCTTATTCGATACATAATAATCAACCTGGGGAGGGAAACATTTGTAAGGAAAATCTGTTCTTGAGTGAGACACGGGTTGAGAGAGCCATTAGCAAAATAAGAGTGTTTTTGCTTTGCTTGTGGTCGAGAAAAAGAGTGAGATGGAGCGACCCATACATCCAAAAATGCATTGTCTGTTGAAAGAATTTGCAGATGTGTTTCCGGAGGATTTGTCACTTGGATTACCTCCCATAAGAGGTATTGAGCATCAAATTGATTTGATTTGATACCAAACAAGCCAGCTTATCAATGCAATCCGGAGGATACAAAGGAGTTGCAAAGACAAGTCGAGGAACTTATCTTGAAAGGATACGTTCAAAAAAGCATGAGTCCTTGTTCTGTTCCAGCTCTACTTGTGGCTAAGAAGGATGGTACATATCGAATGTGCGTAGATAGACGGGCCATCAACAACATAACCATTAAGCATAGGTACCCTATGCCTAGACTTGATGATATTCTTGACGAATTATACGATTCTTCTATGTTTTCCAAGATAGATTTGCGGAGTGGTTATCATCAAATCATAATGCGAGAAGGAGATGAATGGAAGACGGCTTTCAAGAGCAAGGGAGGCCTTTATGAGGGGTTGGTTATGCCACTCTGATTATCTAATGCTCCAAGTACCTTCATGAGACTTATGAATGAGATTCTTCGTTCCTTTATTGGTCGATTTGTCGTTGTTTATAGCAGGAACGAGGAGGAGCATATCTCTCATTTGAAACAATTTTTCAATGTCTTGAGAGATCAAAAACTGTATGCTAAAATGGAGAAATGTGAGTTCTTCTCTCCGAGCATTGTGTTTCTTGGTTATGTGGTTTCCAAAGATGGAATCTCTGTTGATCAAACCAAGGTGGAAGCTATGAAGACTTGGCCAGTTCCGACGTCCATTTCTGATGTAAGAAGTTTTCATGGACTTGTTTCTTTCTATCGACGTTTTGTCAAAAACTTTAGTACCATCATGGCTCCTATAACTGAATGCATGAAGAATGGTGCTTTTGAATGGACAAAGGCTGCTCAAAACGCTTTTGACATAATCAAGCAGAAAATTTGTGAGTCCCTTATTCTCCACTTCCTGATTTTCATAAAGTATTTGAAGTCGAGTGTGATGCAAGTGGAGTCGGTATTGGTGCTGTTCTGGTGCTGTTCTGATTCCAAGGGGAATTATTCAACTTATGACAAAGAGTTCTATGCCATTGTCCGAGCTCTTGATCATTGAAGTCATTATTTGAGGCCAAAGCAATTTGTCCTTCATTCTGACCATGAGGTGCTTAAGTTTATTAGTGGCCAACGCAAGCTTAATTCGAGACATGCAAAATGGGTAGAATTTCTTCAATCCTTTTCTTTCTTCTCAAAATATAAATCGGGGCACACTAATGTTGTAGCAGATGCTTTGTCGAGAAGATATTCTATGCTTGCAGTTTTGGACTCTAGGATTCTCGGATTTCAATCAATGAAAGAACTTTATTCTGAAGATGCGGAATTGTCCATCAACAATTGCAAGTAGGGAGTTCAAGGTATATATTATTTGGAAGATGGGTTTCTTTTTAAAGGAAATCAATTATGTGTGCCGAAGAGTTCTTTTCGCGAATTGCTGATTCGAGAAGCGCATGGTGGAGGATTGGCTGGTCATTTTGGTATTAACAAAACTCTTGAGGTTCTTCCAGAGTATTTCTATTGGCCAAAGATGAGTGGAGATGTGCATGCTATCATTTCGAGGTGTGCAACTTGTCAAAGATCAGAAAGCCATTTCCATCAAGGTTTGTACACTCCACTTCCGGTACCATTGCAGCCTTGGGAGGATGTTAGCATGAATTTCATTGTGGCTCTACCAAGAACTCAAAGAGGAAAAGATGCTATCATGGAGGTTGTCGATCGGTTCTCTAAAATGGCTCATTTCATGCCATGTCACAAGACCAATGATGCATCTCATATTGCTGAATTATATTTCAAAGAGATTATCCGCATTCATGGAGTTCCGAAGACCATTGTGTCGGATGGTGATTCCAAGTTCTTAAGCCACTTTCGGAGGACTCTATGGAGAATGCTTGGTACAAGGCCCTTATTCAGCACAACTTGTCATCCCCAAATAGATGGCCAAACGGAGGTAACAAATCGTACTCTAACCACTCTTCTTCGTGGTATGGTGAGTAAATCGTTGAAAGATTGGGATTTAAAGCTTCCACATGTTGAATTTGCTTACAACCGATCACCAAGTTATACTGCCGGTGGATTGCCATTTGTAGTTGTGTATGGAATTAATCCTCTCACACCCATTTGATTGATTCCACTTCCGTCTAACTCTCAAGTGAGCTTTGATGGCAAGAAAAGAGCTGAATCAATGAAGAAGCTCCACGAGCAAATTCAATCCAAGATTGAAAAGGCCAACGAATCTTACAAGAAGAAAGCTAATCAACATCGCAAGAAGACTCAATTTCAACTAGGCGAACTTGTGTGGCTTCACTTGAGGAAGGAGAGATTTCCATTTCGACGAAACAACAAGCTCATGCCTAGGGCTGTTGGTCCCTTTAATGTTATTGAGCGAATTGGTGACAATGCTTACAAGATTGATCTTCCGGGAGAGTTTGCAGTTTCGGCAACATTCAATGTGGGAGACCTTTCTCCTTACTTGGAGGATGAAAATCTTCTAGATTTGAGGGCAAATCTCAAACAATCCGAGGAGGATGATTCGGGAGCATCCAACGTAGCTCCATAGACCAACTCAGAACCATCGATGCTTATCCAAGCCAATAAAGAAGTTGGGCATTATGTGCTTCGATGGATCATTTTAAATGAACAATGTTAATTACTTTGTAGTATATGAATAGGTATCAATGGGAGGCCATTTTAGATGTCTTGTATGACCAACTGAAGAAGCTTCAGAAGGATTATTTTTTGGTCATGGGAGGGGCTCGAATTTTGGGAAAGCGAAAGGTTCAAGAACACGGAAAGCTAACGGTTCGAGAATGTGGAAGGCCGAAGATTAAATGGCATTTAGTTCCCGTGATAGTAAAGGCTTTTTATTATGGCATTTAGTTCTCGTGATAGTAAAGGCTTTTTATTAGGGCATTTAGTTCCTGTGATAGTAAAGGCTTTTTATTATAGCATTTAGTTCCTGTGATAAAGGCTTTTTATTTTGTTCCTAGCTGTTTTCATTTTTATGTAGCTCGAGAGTCGAACGTTTTAGTTCCTAGGGCATTAATGTTTGTTTTTAATATTTCCTAAGGCTAAAATCCTCTTATAAATAGGGGAAACTATCAAATGTATGGGACATACGAATTTCATGAATGAGAATGGCGAGATTTCCTCAACTTGAGTGAATTCCTTTGGAGAGTGGATAACTCCTTTCGGTTTCTTTGTCCTTGGAGCCTAGATCACTCCTTGGTGATGAGCCAAGAAGCCCTTTATCCTTGGCTGGTGGAATCTTTAGGCCTTGGTGGTGAGCTTCTCCTATCCCGAAGTCCTTTATCCTTGGCTGGTGGAAGCTTTAGGCCTTGGTGGTGAGCTTTATAGATCTCGATCCTCTTCTTCGGTTGGTGGCGTGGCCTTTATACCTTGGGAGGAGATTGTTTTGTCTTCTCTTATTCCTTTTCATTTCTTCCTTGTATACACTACTCCATACACTACTCCCTCTAAAAAAAATCCGTTCTAGAATCACTCACCCCATCACGCATCACCTACTCAGACCATTAGCGATGGACGTGCCACCATTTGCTTTGTATGGCCCCATGTATAGGTGATGTTTTGTGCATGGAGTAAAAGGTGAACATAGTATTGAGGAAAAGTACTAGGCAGAGGAGTCAGGCACCTTTTTGGCCACTCCTAGGCGCTCTGTTCCGGTTGTCTTGATGTTTATTTTGCTATGTTTATGGCTGTCAATATGCTGTGTTCCTCTTGTAATCTCTACTTTTAAACATCAATTGTTAGAACATAATTACATTGGCAGCCAAATTTCAAACTTGATTACAAGGGGGATTAGTCGGCCACGAAAACGCTGAAAATGCCCACTTTCATTGGCAGAATGTAAAAATTATTAAAAATGTAATGAGCTGCAAACGAAAACTCAATTGGGCCCAAGCCCACACTAGGCAATCTAATGAGCTGAAGCCTGTAGTGGATAGCCCAAATGGGCCCAAGCCCTTCAAGAATGCCCGAAATGGGCTAAGCCCATGTTGGGAGGCCAAAGGGCCTCACACCCAAGGAGGGCCAACCCAAAGGATCCCATGGGCCACCCAAGCCCTTTTGCTTCATTGAAGTCCCTTATTAGATGATCCATGTGTGTGAATTATGCTTGAACAATATCCAAAGACACCCATATACTAGTCATGAGCGATAGCGAAGCTTAGAGAGGCGGAAGTAGTAGAGTTACTTTGAGGTTCCCTATGAAATGCCTTGTCATGATCTGGACTTGAACTAGGGGATCAAAAGACAAGCCCAGCGAACTACCATTTCTTCTGTTGGCTTGAGTAATGCAAACATTGGTGAGAATCTAGTGACACACGCGAAAGGCGTAACGATCCGGGCACTGTCTCGGAGAGAAACTCGGTGAAATTGACATGTCTGTGAAGATGCAGACTACCTATGAAGCTTTACTGTTCCCTGGGATTGGCTTTGGGCCTTTCCTACACAGCTTAGGTGGAAGGGGAAGAAGGCCTCCTCCCGTTACATAAGTGCTCTAGTCAAAGTCTTAAATAGGGGCGAGTCATCAAAGCTAATTTAAGATGTATACTCTATCGATTATTCACTGCCTAAAAAACGTAAGATTGGAAATATCCACTAGAGCGGGGCTCAGAGATCTTTTTTCCTTTTGGAAGATAAAGGAGCAAAACAATCAACCTATTGACATAGGAAGACTGATGCGGGAGCATCCCACATAGTTCCATGGACCAACTCAGAACCATTGATGCTTATACAGGCCAATAAAGAAGTTGGGCATTATGTGCTTCAATGGATCATTTTGAATGAATAATGTTAATTACTTATCGGTACTTTGTGGTATATCGATAGGTATCAATGGGAGGCCATTTTAGATGTCTTGTATGACCAATTGATGAAGTTTTATAAGGATTATTTTCTGGTCAAGGGAGGAGCTTGAATTTTGGGAAGGCTAGAGGTTCACGAAAGCAGTTTGAGAATGTGGATGGCCGAAGATTAAAGACAATTTGTCCTTTATTCTGTTCATAAGGCGCTTAAGTTTATTAGTGGCCAACGCAAGCTTAATTCGAGACATGCAAAATGGGTAGAATTTCTTCAATCCTTTTCTTTCGTCTTAAAATATAAACCAGGACACACTAATGTTGTAGCAGATGCTTTATCGAGAAGATATTCTACGCTTGCGGGTTTGGACTCTAGGATTCTCGGATTTCCATCAATGAAAGAACTGTATTTTGAAGATGCAGAATTCTCCTCTATCATCAACAATTGCAAGCAGGGAGTTCAAGGTATATATTATTTGCAAGATGGGTTTCTTTTTAAAGGAAATCAATTATGTGTGCCGAAGAGTTCTTTTCGCGAATTCCTAATTCGAGAAGTGCATGGTTGAGGATTGGCTGGTCATTTTGGTATTAACAAAACTCTTGAGGGTTCCTCAAGAGCATTTCTATTGGCCAAGGATGGGTGGAGATGTGCATGCTATCATCTCAAGGTGTGCAACTTGTCAAAGATCGAAAAGCCATTTCCATCAAGGTTTCTATACCCTGCTTCCGGTACCATTGCAGCCCTGGGAGGATGTTAGCATGGATTCCATTGTGGCTCTACCAAGAACTCAAAGAGGCAAAGATGCTATCATTGTTGTCGTTGATTAGTTCTCTAAAATGGCTCATTTCGTGCCATGTCACAAGACCAATCATGCATCTCATATTGCTGAATTATATTTCAAAGAGATTATCCGCATTCATGGAGTACCAAAGACCAGTGTGTAGGATCGTGATTCCAAGTTCTTAAGCCACTTCTAAAGGACTCTATGGAGAATGCTCGGTACAAGGCTCTTATTCAGCACGGCTTGTCATCCCCAAACGGGTAACAAATTGTACTCTAACCACTCTTCTTCGTGGTATGGTGACTAAATCGTCGAAAGATTGGGATTTAAAGCTTGCGCATGCTGAATTTGCTTATAATCGATCACCAAGTTATACTACTGGTCCATCGCCATTTGAAGTTGTGTATGGAATTAATCCTCTCACACCCATCGATTTGATTCCAATTCCGTCTAACTCTCAAGTGAGCTTTGATGGCAAGAAAAGAGCTGAATCAATGAAGAAGCTCCACGAGCAAATTCGATCCAAGATTGAAAAGGCCAACAAATCTTACAAGAAGAAAGCTAATCAACATCACAAAAAGGCTCAATTTCAACCGGGCAATCTTGTGTGGCTTCACTTGAGGAAGGAGAGATTTCCATTTCGACGAAAGAACAAACTCATGCCTAGAGCTGATGGTCCCTTTCAAGTTATTGAGCGAATTGGTGACAATTCTTACAAGATTGACCTTCCGGGAGAGTTCGTAGTTTCGGCAACATTCAATGTGGGAGACCTTTCTCCTTACTTGGAGCATGAAAGCCTTCTAGATTTGAAGACAAATCTCAAACAACACGGGGAGAATGATGCGGGAGCATCCAACGTAGCTCCATGGACCAACTCAGAACCATCGATACTTATTCAGGCCAATAAAGAAGTTGGGCATTATATGCTTCGATGGATCATTTTGAATGATCAATGTTAATTACTTATCGGTACTTTGTGGTATATCGATAGGTATCAATGGGAGGCCATTTTAGATGTCTTATTTAACCAATTGATGAAGTTTTAGAAGGATTATTTTCTGGTCAAGGGAGGAGCTAGAATTTTGGGAAGGCTAGAGGTTCACGAAAGCAGTTCGAGAATGTGGATGGCCGAAGATTAAAGACTATTTAGTTCCCTTAATAAAGGCTTTTTATTAAGTTCCTAGCTGTTTGTATTTTTATAGCTCAAGAGTCGAACGTTTTAGTTCAGGGCATTTAGTTCCTGTGATAAGGGCTTTTTATTACGTTCCTAGCTATTTTTATGTATCTCAAGAGTGGAATGTTTTAGTTCCTAGGTCATTAAAGTTTGTTTTTAATAGGGGAAACTATCCAATGTATGGGAGATACGAATTTCATGAATGAGAATGGCGAGATTTCCTCAACTTGAGTGAACTCCTTTGGAGAGTGGATAACTCCTTTCGGTTTCTCTATCGTTGGAGCCTAGATCACTCTTTGGTGGTGAGCCAAGAAGCCCTTTATCCTTGGCTGGTGGAATCTTTAGGCCTTGGTGGTGAGCTTCTCCTATCCCGAAGTCCTTTATCCTTGGCTGGTGGAAGCTTTAGGCCTTGGTGGTGAGCTTTATAGATCTCGATCCTCTTCTTCGGTTGGTGGCGTGGCCTTTATACCTTGGGAGGAGATCGTTTTATCTTTTCTAATTCCTTTTTGTTTCTTCACTGTATACACTACTCCATACACTTAACCAGAAAAGAATCCCCTTTAAAATATCTCAATTCTTGAATCACTCAACCCATCACGCATCAAAGACCCAAAAGATTCTTCCAATTTACCATTTATGGGTCAATGGAATTCATAGGTATAGGAAGAAGCCTTGTCAAATAGAGATTTTTTCTTTCGACCATGAGGATTATGACTACCAAAGGTGGCTAGTCTTTCCTTCTTCTACCACTTCGCTTCATCTCTTGCGTCGAAGATGGTTTCGTGCATACGAGCTGTAGGGGGTTCATTCATCTGACCATAGACTAGAGCCACTTTAGATTCTGCAATATTTTGTTCATTAATTACTCCATATTTTTCATATCCATGTAGAGATCATTTCCTTCACGAGTACAGTCACCTACTCCTCCAAATCTTTTTTGAATCCATAGTTGTAGAAATAGCTGGTCTTAACAGCAAGTACTCTACATTGGGTGATGAGGACATACGATTTTTTAATTGGTTTCGCAGTCAACCATTTGATAGCCCTGGTTTCGCAGTTGGGCCATCCTGGACTTGAACCAAAGACCTCGCCCGTGAAGTAAATCATTGCAGATATAGTCCAACCAATTGGTAGAGAATCAATAGATTCCTTTTCGGGAGCGATTCATCCTTCCCAAACGCAAAAGTGAGGGTGATACGACAATGACGAAACGACCCGAATAATCAACCCATTTACCAAGCAAAGTCTCACGAAATCTTCCCTCTTTGCCTTCAGTTACATCCTAAACTATAAGACTAGTAAGCCTTCCCAGACCATACATGATCCGTGATGGGTTGAGTGATTCAAGAGCGGATATTTTTTTTTAAAGGAGATTCTTTATGGTTAAGTGTATGGAGTGGTGTATACGGTGAAGAAACGGAAAGGAATTAGAAAAGTTAAAACGATCTCCTCCCAAGGTATAAAGGCCACGCCACCAACTGGAAGAGGATCGAGATCTACGAAGGTCACCACCAAGGCCTAAAGCTTCCACCAACCAAGGAAAAAGGACTTCGGGATAGGAGAAGCTCATCCCCAAGGGCTAAAAATTCCACCAGCCAAGGATAAAGGGCTTCTTGGCTCACCACCAAGGAGTGATCTATGCTAGAAGGATAAAGAAACCGAAAGGAGTTATCCACTCTCCCAAGGAGTTCACTCAAGTTCGAAAGGAGTTATCCACTCTCCCAAGGAGTTCACTCAAGTTGAGGAAATCTCACCATTCTCATTCATGACATTCGTATCTCTCATACATTGGATAGTTTCCCCTGTTTATAAGAGGATTTTAGCCTTAGGAAATATTAAAAACAAACTTTAGTGACCTAGGAACTGAAACGTTCGACTCTTGAGCTACATAAAAATGAAAACAACTAGGAACGTAATAGAAAGCCTTTATCAGAGGAACTAAATGCCCTGAATTGAAACGTTCGACTCTTGAGCTATAAAAATAAAAACGGCTAGGAACTTAATAAAAAGCCTTTTTTATGGGAACTAAATGGTCTTTAATCTTCGGCCTTCCACATTCTCGAATCGTTAGCTTTCCTTGTTCTCGAACCTTTGGCTTTCCATATTCTTGAACCGCTTTCTGAACCTCTAGCCTTCCCAAAATTCGAGCTCCTCCCTGGACCAGAAAATAATCCTTATAAAACTTCATTACTTGGTCATACAAGACATCTAAAATGGTCTCCCATTGATACCTATTGATAAACCACAAAGTACCGATAAGTAATTAACATTATTCATTCAAAATGATCCATCGAAGCACATAATGCCCAACTTCATTATTGGCTTGAATAAGCATCGATGGTTCTGAGTTGGTCCATGGCACTACGTTGGATGCTCCCGCATCAATACAAGCCCTCGAAGAGCCAAGGCAAAAGGTTTGAATCCCTCCTCGCCCACAATCGGCCAAAAAGTGGAAGGACCTTTCCCTTTGGGAGTAGGAAAATCAAGATCGGGATAGAGGACCCAAGGCTATGGAACTTGGGTGTGGGTCTTTTGTCTAAATTAAATGGCCTTCCTTTTTTCTTTTTATTTATTATTTCTTGTTAAGGGCTGAAAAATGATGAACCCAACCCGGAGTATGAACCATAAAAGAAAATCAGTTACATTACCTATTAAACCAATCACATGAATACCAATTACAATACCTATTACCCAAAGAGGAATCCTTCCAGTAGTACTGAGGTGTCTTGCAATACCTTCTACAATTTGGCCCGCAGCAGTACCTTGACCAACTCCAGGTCCAATAGAAGCAAGCCTGACTGCTAACCCAACAGCAATAACGGAAGTGGCAGAAATCAAGGGATTCATGAATAAAACTTGCTGGAATTGGATACTTTTGATTTAGAAATCGAAAATAGACTACACTTACGAAGTTGTTCCAACTTATTAATTGGCACTAACCCTAGATCTTTGCCTTGGGAAATGAATCAAGACTTTCTACACGAGCTACATCACATACTATTTACACTACAACCCAAACATAAGAATTTCTGGTTGACCATGTTCCCAGAAAAAAGATACTTTCGAGAAACGACGAGCACGACTGAAATGGGTCGCTCCATCTCACTCTTTTTCTCGACCACAAGCAAAGCAAAAGCATTCTTTTGTTTGCTAATGGCTCTCTCAACCCGTATCTCACTCCAGAACAGATTTTCCTTACAAATGTTTCCCTCCTCAGGTTGATTATTATGTATCGAATGAGGGCTCAATGGTAAAAGAGTAATGCATTTTTGTTCCTTATGAAAAGAGTATGTGTTTTTCCGACCATCATGCATAGCATTTATATCAAATTGCCACGGTTTACCCAATAACAAGTGGCATGCTTCCATAGGAATCACATCACATACAACCTCATCTCGATAGTTCTGCCCAATCGAAAATGTTATAACAACGCTTTTGGTTACCTTGAGTTCATTCCCTTGATTGAGCCATTGGAGCTTGTATGGTTGAGGATGTTTCGTTGTTGGAAGCTTCAGCTTGTGGACAAGAGTTGTCGAAGCAACATTGTGCAGCTCCCACCATCGATGATCACCGAACACACTTTTCCAATAATAGTGCAACGTGTGTGAAATATATTCTCTCTTTTCTCTTTATTAGGAGAAACTTCAACATGCAATGCTCTTCGGATGATCAACAGCTCACCATCATCAGCTTTCTCCACAATTTCTTCTTCTCGATCAGATTCGGAAATATTTTGGTCTTCATTGTCATCAGCCTCTTGAAGCGCCGAATTGATCTCCTCAATTTCTTGAAGTGTCATAACTCTCCGATTTGGACAATTTGCTTGTAAATGCCCAAAGCCATGGCAGTTAAAGCATTTCCTTGCATCACCTTCAAACTTCTTTTGGACTTCTTTGGAAGGCTCTGCATTCCTTCCATTGCCTATGTCTTTTGTCGACGAACTCTCGCCCTCGCTTGAGGAAGCACCCTTAAAATAGGATGTCGCCTTTGTTGAGGCTCTTGCTCTTCAATTGTTTTTCCACCTTTATGGCTAACTTGCATACGTCTTCAAAGGACCAATACGGTTGAAGTTCAACCATATCAGCAATTTCTCGATTCATGCCGCCAATAAAACGAGCGATGGTTTGCTGGGGAACTTCTGGAACTTCACTCCTCATTTTGAGTTGCTCAAACTCATGAATGTATTCTTCAACGCTCATCCTTAGGGAGTTTAGTTTGAGGAAGAGATCTTACTTATAGTTGTCGGGCAAGGACCTCTTCTCCATCAACTTCTTGAGTTTTTCCCAAGACTTGATTCGGCCTTTTCCATCCCTTGCTCGTTGATGCTTTAGATTCTCCCACCATAGAGAAGCATATTTGGTCAACCTTAGGATAGCAACCTTACATTTCTTCTCATCCGAAGAGGATTTGAATTCAAAAATTCGTTCGGTTTTGTGTAGCCAATCTACAAAGTCGTCAGCATTAAGATTACCGTCAAACTCGGGGACCTCCACTTTAATCCTCCTTATGCCTCCCTCTCCGTCTTCGTCTTCGAATTGAAGATTCAGAATCACTAGAGTGCAAAATCGTTTCGTTCTCTCCAGTGGACTCAGAATCGACATCAGAATTTTGACGAGATTCAGAATCGTCACGCCGATGCCGTTCATTGGGAGGCCTTGCCGGTTGTCCTTCTCTTGCCAGATTCTCTAGAAGATTGAGGATTTTGGATTGCACTATCTTGCCTTTCGTTGTGCGCTTGCTCCAAAGTCAAGCCTCTAGGAACTTGTTCATTAATAAGGAATTTGTAACAAAAGAAAGAAAGGAATCACTCAAATGAGTTGAACCTTGAGCTCTGATACCAATATTTTGATGCGTGATGGGTTGAGTGATTCAAGAATGCAGATTTATATAAATGGAATATTGTGGTTAAGTGTATGGAGTAGTGTATACGGGGAAGAAAGGGAAAGGAATAAGAACAGATAAAACAATCTCCTTCCAAGGTATAAAGGCAGCGCCACCAACCAAGGATGAGGATCGAGATCTACGAAGTTGACCACCAAGGCCTAAAGCTTCCACCAGCCAAGGATAAAGGACTTCGGGATAGGAGAAGCTCACCACCAAGGCCTAAAGATTCCACCAGCCAAGGATAAAGGGCTTCTTGGCTCACCACCAAGGAGGGATCTACGCTCCAAGGATAAACAAACCGAAAGGAGTTATCCACTCTCTAAAGGAATTCACTCAAGTTGAGGAAATCTCAAAATTCTCATTCATGAAATTCGTATGTCTTACATTGGATAGTTTTCCCCTCCGTATAGGAGGGTTTTAGTGTTAATACATATTAAAAACAGACCTTAATAGCCTAGAAACTGACACCTTAATACATATTAAAAACAGACCTTAATAGCTGATGCGGGAGCATCCAACGTAGCTCCATCCAACAACTCGGAACCATCAATGTTTATCCAAGCCAAGAGAGAAATTGGGCATTATGTGCTTCGATGGATCATTTTCAATGAATAATGTCAATTTCTTATCGGTACTTCGTGGTATATCAATAACTATCAATGGGAGGCCATTCTAAATGTCTTGAATGACCAGTTGATGAAGTTTCAGAAGGATTATTTTCTGGTCAAGGGAGGAGCTCGAATTCGAAGGTTCGAGAATGCAGAAGGCCGAAGATTAAAGGCATTTAATTCCCGTGTTAATAAAGGCTTTTATTAAGTTATTATGTGTCTTTATTGTTATGCAGCCCAAGAGTCGAAGGTTTCGGTTTCTAGGCTATTAAGGTCTGTTTTTAATGTGTATTAAGGTTTCAGTTTCTAGGCTATTATTCATCGAAGCACATAATGCCCAATTTCTCTCTTGGCTTGGATAAACATTGATGGTTCCGAGTTGGTGGATGGAGCTACGTTGGATGCTCCCTCATCAGGGGGAGATGTAAAAAAAATTACCAACTTGACCCTTAGCCCAAGTGTTATATTAGGTTATTTATTAAAATCTCCTTTTGGAGGAGAAAGATGGATTGTCTTCCAATTAATATTTTGAATTGGATTATTCAATTCTATTATGTTAGTAATCCATCTTTGAATTGAATACGCAATTCCAAAAATTCTCTTATCATAACATAGTTTTTTTTTTTTTCCGAACACGAGAAGGTATAAGGCAAAGGGATATGAAAGTAAAAAAGGCGAAAAAATCAGAATAAAAAGAAAAAAGCGTCGTTTGTCTAATGGATAGGACAAAGGTCTTCTATTTGGATGGAATTTTTGAATGATTTAAATAAGAAATGCTTATAATACGTCTATTTTTAATGTTGTTTCTTATATTCTATTTTCTATTAATTTATATTCATTTTTTCCTGTTTAGAATGAATTTTTGAATAGAAATGAAAATAGAGCAAATACCAAATTATTTAAAGAATATTAATATTTTTTAAATTAAAACAGAAAAAAAGATTTTTATATTACTTAATTAATTAAGTAAAGATTAAATTAATGCACAAATGGTGCTATTCGATAATGTCTATTTAGCAGATCCCCCGCTAACCTGAGTGAGCATTCAAATATCTATCCTGCATTCATTCGTGAGGGTACTCTTAATGGATTGAAGACCATATCAACAGGTCTTCCATCCTGCAATAAGGCATATCTTGTCAAAGTAAAATTTTGGAAATGATACCTTTATTTCCATGCCTTCCAACTACTTTATTACCAACTTTGATTTCACGTTTCTATAAAATATAGACACAAATGGTTTGTGGATTATAATTCGAACGCCCTTTTTTCTGGATCCATCTCACATCAATAACTCTACCCCTACCAGATTTATCCCGATGGGACCAAGAGCAACAATACAGTTTATAATGCTACAGTGAGCTGATGACACCCATCCACCACCTGTGTCTGCGTTCCCGAAGGTACTCTCTTTCAAGAGGATTCGCGGCATGTCAAGATAAACCTCTGGTAAAATGCCCGCCGTAATGTAACCTAGCAGATAAAGTACATTCCATAGCCCGTTTTAGGGATTGCCGACTTACCCATTAAGTGACTTTGGCACTAGACATTCCCAAAATGGGTACTATCGCATCGAGTGAATTCAATACTAGATGCTTTTTGGCATTCTAGCATTCCTTCTCCTTTCAGGGCCAATTAGACAACATCTTGCTTCGAACATAGCAGTTGCTAGGAGTAAAATTCGAGAAAAGGAGCCCATTGTATGGAAAATACTGCAAGAAGTTATGCAGAGGCATCCCGTATTGCTGAATGGAGCACCTACTCTGCATAGATTAGGCATACAAGCATTTCAACCCATTTTAGTGGAAGCATATGCTATTTGTTTACATCCATTAGTTTGTAAGGGATTCAATGTAGACTTTGATGGGGATCAAATGGCTGTTCATGTACCTTTATCTCAGACACTAAGATGAAATAGGCCCGCTAATATGACTATGGCATAAGGATAGAAAAAGAGAAAAAAATGGAAGATTCCACTCACATAGTACTTTTGATCGAACAATCAATCTTTCGTACCCTTCGCTCAATGAGAAAATGGGTCAGATTATGCAGGATCAAACCCATGGCACAGAATTGAGAGATCTTTCTTGATCAATCTCCTTGCCCCTCATTCTCTGAGAATTCGAAATATCCTTTTCAAGTTTGAATTTGTTCATTTGAAATCTACGTTCTTCTGCTTCATTTTTATTTATTAATTTTTTATTATTTTTCCATTTTTTTTTCGTATCCGTAATAGAAGGCCCGGCTCCAGTTCTATTTCTGGATGGGAGCGGGAAGGGATATAACTCTACCATTTTGCCATTCTAGCCTAATTAAACCAAAGTGAAATTGTCCTAGAGGCAATGTTCGCCATCCATCCTTAACTTAGGAAGCAAGGACTGATCTTACCCATCTATTGGCCTAAAAATACACTAATGCGTTTTATGCAAGGTGGTGAATCCGTTGTCATGCGTTTTACATGGGACGATACTTGAGTCAGTTCGGATGCCCGCCAACAAAATGCCATTTGCACATAGATTTCGGAACAAAACTCCTTACAGGAATGCCATCCTAACGCATTTTACACAAGACGTTGCCTCCCTTGATGGGGTGAGACAATATCCAATTATGTTGAATGACTGCCGACCTTCAAGTTGGCTTTGCGATTATGTGTGGAAAGTGCATGAGAAGGATATGCGATTAGGTCTGGATTATTGCATCACATGAGTGCATAACTACACTTTAGCGCCCATTCTTGTGTTCTACTCATGAGTATGGAAAGTGTTAAAGGAATTGTTTATGTGCTTATATTATGACGGCTTGAGAAGGTGAAATGTTCATTCCTGTATATAGACAAGGAATAGCATGAGTTGCTTTGCGATTGATCTACCATCAATAGATAACTTGCTATTTTAGACCATTCTCGAGGTGAGTGGCACATCTTTTCCAGGTCTATGAAATTCACCCATTGAGTTTCTTTCACTATTGTTTGTTGAATGTTTTACATGTTTCAAGAATAGCTAAGCCTTTTCGCTAGATCTGATTCGGACTCCCCATAAGGCATAGCCAGGAGGTGATCAATTATCCGAGATGGCAGAACAACGCACGTTACACATGCTATGTCACAACTATCTGGGTTGGGAATGGCTCATCATTTCGTGGCTTGGTACTTTTGGGTAAAGAATGAGAGCCATTGACTCTTTTGGGATGCCATGAATGTGGACATTCCCAATAAGGAGGTGTCCGACCTTGAGCTCTACCCCGATGTGACCGTTGAGCCGCAACCTTGGATTGTGGAACCCCTAGCTAGTTAGGTGGTAGTGGGATTAGTAACATTTTTTGGAACCACCCTCATAGAACTAGAGGTGCTAGGTTTACCTCAAATCCATTTTGGTGAAGGTTGTGGCTGTGCTTTTAGGCTAATCGGATGTGGCAAGCAAATTCGGTTTAATTTATTGTGTTTAAATTGCATGTGTTTATCTAAGTGTGGTTTGATCTATCCCTATTTGTTGGTTGGGTGATTTGTTAGACTTCCACTTGCGTATTTAATCGATAAAGATTAGGTTGACGACGCCTCCTAAGATATCACAATCGAATGACCTTCAGGAAATGAATGACAATAGCGAGGGTTGTCGCACGACCGAAGTAGATTGCGGCGTGAAAAGCTGTGCTAGTTTTACTTTGGGACCCCTTTTTGGACGATGTTGTGGCCGCACTTTTGAGCTTCCGGTTGCGGCGAAGCAGTTGATGCAGATGTTGCGTTGCTTGGCCTGTTTTATATTGTGATGTGGTAGTAGAGTTGCGTAAGTGTAATGTAAATAACTTGTATGGATAAACTTTCATTTAATGTTCAATATCGTCCATAGGCTTTCGATTTGCTCAATTGAGTCCCTGAACTATCAACAAATGTCCGATCTAGTCCCTAACTTATTTGTAAATTGACCAATTCCGTTCTTCCGTTATTTAAAGTTAACGGAATTAGCTTACATGGGTTTTAGTCTCTCAAGTATAAAATAGAAATGACATGTGGAAAATCCACATGGGAATTACCATTAAAACAAGATAAATCACCATCCAATAAAAAGAAACCCAAAAGCGCTTCTCTCTTTGCTTTTGCGGTTGGCTTTTTCCTCTGTAGTTGGTCCCGAAACTAGTATCAAGACACAAAGGAGGAGGAGGAGGAGGTGGTACGGGTTCTAGTCTATTAGAAGTACATATCATTATTTTTTTTAGGGCATACACTTGGTTTAAGGTTGAGCTTGTGTTGAGCAGCAACTCTATCTCGTCGCACAAGAGAAGTTCCTTTTGCCCAAAGTGTTGTCTCGGGCATAATTCTTCCAATGAAGATATCTGGTGAAATAAATGTAGAAGTAGAACAAAAAAGGAGGAGCAAAGAGGCTAGAGCGATCCATTGTGAAGATAATGTTGAGCTTGACACTGAATAGAATAGGCTTTGTCATAAGTGATGAGGAAGAACTAGAGGCAGAAGATGTTGCTAAAAGGAAGAGCACACATGTGCAATATGGTGAAAAACCACAGAAACACCTCACTTTGCGCTGAATATGGTGTTTGATGGCCCTAAGCAATTTAAGGAAACTATTAACAAATATGCATCTACCAGAAGAGTTAATATTGATTTTATCAAGAATGACAAGGTACAAGTAAGGGAAAAATGTAAGGCTTAATTTAAGCAACTAGAGATAACAAGACCGAGTTGTTTCTAGTGAAAACTTTCAACAAGGGGAGGAGATAGAAACTTTTGTTGCCCACTGGTACAAGAAGGATTGCTATTTAAACACAAATAGTCACCACTTGGAAGGAGAATCTAGAAATGGGTTCAATGTGTCAAGACAAGGAAAAAAAAACTCACATGCCATTTGTGCTTCAAATGAGGCTGGAGCTCAAGAACTTGTCCATCGAAACAAAAGGAAAAGGTAGGGTTTATTTACTCTATCTTTAGGCTCTATTTGTGTCAATTTTTTTTTACTTCATTTTCTTAATGGACGGGATGAAGAAATAAAGAGATGCCAACCTACTTGTTACAAAGATGCATCATAACAATACTACCACTCGTGAGGTACTCTTGACCTTACTTTTAAGTAAGTGACTATGTGCTCGAATAATTACAAGAGTCATTTTAAATTGAGAGTTGATCTTCTTAATAGCCTGAACTGGAGCATATCAATCCATTTCTATAGTTTTCTATACTGACCACGATATGGCCAATGTGAAGAAGGTGGAGAGCACATCACACAAATTTATTACCATAACGGGACTAGAGCTATAACTTTATAATAGAAAACTATAGTTATGTAAAGATTTGACATTTGATTAATTGATTGATTGATGCATTTCTTTTGTACAGTGGCAAGAGGCAAACATTATGAAAAAGAAGCAAGAAGAAGGGAAACAAGCTGAGTAGCATTTGAACAAAATTGGAAGTGTTGGATCAATAAGATCTCCAAGAAAGAGGCAAATTGACTAGAGGTAGCTGTTTGAAGAGTTGGAAATGGGACATGCTCTATAGTACTTTTTGTTGATATGATACTCTTCAAGTCAAGACCAAGAGATATGTTTTTCTTTCTTTCTTTCTTTTTGGCAATTTAGGAAGCGTTTAAGATGTGGCAATGTTGTTAAGAGGACAAGCATTCTGAGTTGTCTATGATAGTACATTCAATATATGAAAAGAATTGCAAATGGCCTTATTTTGTCTAATTTGTTGGTGTTAAAGTTTGCACCCAATATTCTTGAATAGCTAGCTTGCATGCGCTTGTTTGTTTGTGAGTCCCCTAATCTCTCTAAACAAGGTTGGTGTTTTACTTTCTGCTGCTCCTTCCCAAATAAGGGCCATGAAAGTCTGCAATCTTTCTCTCAGTGCATTCGAGCTGGAAATAGAGGAGTTCTTTTGATTTTTAGGTGAAATCGAACATGTTAAAATGCATAGGTTAGCTTTCATTTTCATGATGCTATTATCTGATGTTACCTTCTTTCTATACTTGAAATCATTTAGTTTTTTCTTCGTATTTTTTGCAACACCAGGTTGCTGCATCTTGAAATTTATGCCTACAAGCTCATTTAGGTGTTTTGCTTGAGTCGAATATATTATCCTATAAAAGAGTGTTTCATTGATTGCTACTTTAGCAAAACATGTCTCAATGAAGGTTTATGAAAAAGAGATATAACTACAGGTAATTTCAGTCAACATCCCCATTCTCAAATGGTTTGATAGCCATATATGTTTATCAATTCCATCTTTCAACTTTTGTAGGTGAATTCATGACCATTATGGTAAGGCTTTGTCAACAATAACAAGCCAATCTTATTTAGAGGTAGAAATGAAAATTCTTTCATAACTTCAATGAATTTTCATTGTAAGAACATCACTTTTCATTGCAATCACCAGCAATCAATGAATTTAACATTGTCGTTCCTCAAAAAAGAACTTTTTATTGCAACCAATCATGATCACTAGGCCTATTGCTATTTGCTAATTTCTCCTCCTTAGCTATATGTCTACTGTTAACTACTCGAGACCACGGAGAAGTTGATGGAGGGAAGAATTATGGATTGAATTCAAAAATGATTTGCTTTTGCTCCCTGACACTAGTATGGTCAAGCCCCCTCTATTCCTTCTCCTTCAGTGAGTGCGCAGTGTCAATTCACTGAACTACTTGGATGTCCAAGCTAAGCCCCCTCTCTTTCTTTCTTCAATTGTTGCACGTCTTGCCTTTTTGGTTTTGAAATTTTGCTTCAGGGAGGATTTGGTGTAATCAATATACAAATGTCAAAATGCCAACTCAACTCAAAAGATAACCAATTGATATACTTCTAGGAAGCAAGTCCTTCAATTCCTTAATTATGAGCAATATCCAATTGGTCAATTCCTAGGTCATCCACGTTCAAGGTAGACGAAATATGAGCTCTTCAAAGTTTTCAATTGCAATTCTCTCACGGTTCTTGACTTATTCCTCTCTTTTTGAATGCCGATCGAGCAAATTCGAAGTTTCACCTGCTTGAGGTATGGCACGCCCACCAAGACCCCAAGATCTGAGTCGTCGCCAGCATCGACCTCAACCCAACCATCTTCGCTCCAGTCTTAGTCCAAAAGAAATTAAATAAAAAATGGATAAGCTATGCTTTATACTTCCCCCCTCGAATCAGTTCATCTCTCCCGATACAACTGTGTCGCCAAGAGAGAGAAGGCTTCTTTGAGGGCTAGGGCTTCGATGCTCTCGGTCGAGGACACGCATATCGATTTTGCAAACCTGGTGGTCAAATTCCCCTGTGGAATCATGATGTATGTCGACGGTGTTTCCTTCTAATTCTCCCTCAAGGATGGATCCGCTGATGTTGAGCTTTGTGGAACCATTCTTCGGTGGTTTGCATTGTACAGGTTTGCTTTCTCTCTTCTTCCATCTGCTAGATTCCAACGCTAAAAGCTTTGTGATTATGCTCAGATCTGGTCCCTTTGAAGAAGAGGGCTTTTGAAGCCTTAATTTTTTTTCCTTTTTAAAAGTATATATTGACATATAATTTTAATAATTGAACTCAGCTCCATGTTATCAATTAACGCGCCATGTCATCACATAACGGTTTGAACAAACAAAAGGACTAGATCGAACATTTGTTGTTAGGTCAAGGACTAAATTGAGCAAATCGAAAGTCTAGGGATGAAATTGGATATCAAATAAAATTTTAGGGACCATTTATGACATTTCTCCTATAGCTATATAGGTTGATATGATTATGCTTCTTCCTTTGTATATAATCAATAACGGGAACGGGTCAATGACGCGTCTTGGGACGTCACAATCAAGTGACTTCAAGAGTGTCATGTGATCATAGAGGGTCAGGGCATAACATGAACGATACACCTTGAATAGGAAATTGGATGTGAATATCAAATTCAAGGTTATTCTTACCATAGTAGTCCTCCCAATAGTACTCTCATCCCTAAATATGGCATCATTTAATCCTTTAACGGATTTCCACATCAAATATGTTAAAGCGTGGTGAGTCTTGTCAAAACCAATACCCCTCTTGACGAATTCATTTATTATCTATGAGTTGCTTAAGACAACCTAGAGATGAGTCAAGAGTCACCATAAGATTCGTTTTTAGGGTCGACTAGAATTCCCAATTAAGGGTCGAGAGTGGTTGGTTATGCCATTCAATTTGTCCTTCATACAGATGATGAGGCGGTTAAGTTTATTAGTAGCTGATGCAAGCTTAATTCTAGACATGCAAAATGGGTAGAATTTCTTCAATCCTTTTCTTTTGTCTCAAAATATACGCCCAGGCATACTAACGTTGTAGTAGATGCTTTATTGAGAAGATAGTCTATGCTTGCTATTCTCGGATTTCAATCAATGAAAGAACTTTATTCTTAACCTGCGGAGTTTTCATCCATCATCAACTATTGCAAGCGGGGAGCTCAAGGTACATATTCTTTGCAAGATGAGTTTCTTTTTACAGGAAATCGATTATGTGTGTCGAAGAGTTCTTTTCACGAATTACTAATTCGAGAGGTGCATGGTGGAGGGTTGGCTAGTCATTTTGGTATTAACCAAACTCTTGAGGTTTTTAAGGAGCATTTCTATTGGCCAAAGATGAGTGGAGATGTGCATGTCATCATCTCAAAGTGTGCAACTTGTCAAAGATCAAAATGCCATTTCCATTAAGGTTTACTTCCAGTACCATTGCAACCCTTGTGATGCAGGAGCATTCAACGTAACTCCATCAACTAACTCAGAATTATCGATGCTTATCCAAGCCAATAAAGAAGTTGGGCATTATCAGCTTCAAGGGATCAATTTGAATGAATAATGTTAATTACTTATCAGTACTTTGTGGTATATCGATAACTATCAATGGGAGGCCATTTTAGATATCATGCATAACCAATTGATGAAGTTTCAAGAGGATTATTTTATGGTCGAGGGAGGAGTACGAATTTTCGGAAGGCTAAAGGTTCCCGAATGCAGTTCAAGAATATGAAAAGTGAAAGGTTCAAGAATACGGAAAGCTAAAGGTTCAAGAATGCAGAAGGCCAAAGATTAAAGGCATTTAGTTCCTGTGTTAATAAAGGCTTTTCTTAAGTTCCTAGGTGTCTTTATTTTTATGTAGCTCAATAGTCGAATGTTTAAGTTCCTAGGTCATTAAAGTTTGTTCTTAATATTTCCTAAGGCTAAAATCCTCTTATAAATGGGGGAAAACTATCCGGTGTATGGACATACGAATTTGATGAAATAAAAATGGTGAGGTTTCCTCTGTTTGAGCGAACTCCTTCAGAGAGTGGATAACTCCTTTCGGTCTCTTTATCCTTGGAGCGTAGATCACTCCTTGGTGGTGAGCTTCTCCTATCCCGAAGTCCTTTATTTTTCGCTGCTAGAAGCTTTAGGCCTTGGTGGTGAACTCTGTAGATCTCGATCCTGATCCTTGGTTGGTGGCGTGGCCTTTATATGTTGGAAGGAGATCGTTCTATCTTTTCTTATTCTTTTTTGTTTCTTCCCCGTTTACACTACTCCATACACTTAAACACAAAAATCCCCTCTAAAAAATTTCCGTTCTTGAATCACTCACCCCATCACGCATCACCAAGGAAGATGTTAGCTTGGATTCCATTGTGGCTCCACCAATAACACAAAGAGGAAAAAATGCTATCATGGTGCTCGTCGATCGGTTCTCTAAAGTCGCTCATTTCGTGCCATGTCACTAGACCAATAATGCATCTCATATTGCTGAATTATATTTCAAAGAGATTATTTGCATTCATGGAGCATCAAAGACCATTGTGTCAAATCATGATTGCAAGTTCTTATGCTACTTTCGGAAGATACTAAGGAGAATGCTTGGTACAAGACTCTTATTCAATACAGTTTGTCATCCACAAATTGATGGCTAAAGGGAGATAACAAATCGATTTAAAGCTTCGTGGTATGGTGAGTAAATCTTTAAAAGATTGCGATTTAAAGCTTGTGCATGCTGAATTTCGTCACAATCGATCACCAAGTTATACTACTAGTCGATTGCCATTTGAAGTTGTGTATGGAATTAATCCTCTCACACCCATTGATTTGATTCCAATTCCACTTAACTCTCAAGTATGCTTTGATGGCAAGAAAAGAGCTGAATCAATGAAGAAGGTTTGTGAGTAGATTCAATCCAAGATTGAAAAGGCCAACGAATCATACGAGAAGAAAGCTAATCAACATCATAACAAGACTCAATTTTAACTGGGCAGTCTTGTATGGCTTCACTTGAGGAAGGAGAGATTTCCATTTCGATGAAAGAACAAGCTCATGCCTAGAGCTGATGGTTGTGGCATCCTAAAATTTCATAACGATGTCTAGATGCATTACGACTCATGAACAGGTGATGGAAGGGCCATCGGACTACTTGTGTATGGTTGTGATAATTATGTAATTATTTCATAACCATGCGAATATTGTTGATTATGTAATTATAAGTGGAGATTAAAGTGAGATATTAGAAGTAGATGTGCGCTGAATACTTAAGGCCCAAAACGCCCAAACCGGCCCACATTTCCTCTTCATTCGGTCGACCAAGGCCTGGTCGGATGAGGCCACCTCCATGCAAGAAAATCAACAAGTGGCAGAGGGACTACATGAGTTGTCGCTACCCCTTGCTTCACCAGAGGTTTCCCAAGCAAAACCTCATGATTACCAGCCAATTAAGAAATTAAAAGGAAAAGAAAGGGGTGGAATGAATGAGGAAGCAACCGAGGGAGAGAGTGATCGAGAGAAAAGGGAGAGTGACCGAGAGAAAGAGAGAGTTGTGAGGGTGCATTGGCAAGGGGAAGAACGAGACCAGCCCCGCCGTGTGTGTGCTTGCTACTGCCGTCGATGCCACCTAGCTTCACCATCAATTGAGCCGCGCCCGAAGTCCTCAAGTTCCTGTTTTGCTTGTTGTGGTTGCATCGGACTTAAGGCAACTAAAGTCCATTGATCTACATGATGCTTGCTGTAGTTGTGTGTGAAGTATAGTAGATCTTGGAGATGCTGGATGTTGGAAATTCGAAAGGATAGAAGTAGTTCGTTAGGACTAGTAAACTGTTTCATGAAAAAACAACTTGACCTTTCACAACTCCGTGAATTTATGCCATTATCTAGTTGAAATTTGACTTCCTCTCCTTGATGAAAGTTGTAGATGACATCTTGAGGAGTAACATACTAAAATTTGAGAAGAAACGGACAATTATTGGTTGGTCAAATGATTTTTCTTTGAAAGTGTTAAATCTGGAAACTGTTACCGAGGGTTCGGGAGAGTTAGTGATTATAGCTCTTGATCTATCATCAATCTGACTTCGAGTTCTGCACGAAACTTTTACCTCTAGGTTTTATCTATAACATATGAAAATTTCAGAATTTTCTGAGTTCATTTAGGGATTATACCGAATTTGTTATTAAAACTGTGCAATAGTGATGTTTGAAATTTTATGGCTGTGATGCATGGACCATTGCAATTCATACGAAATTGATGAGGCTTTGTAAATTCATTGAAACTTATGATTGTATTGCATCAAATTTAATTTTCAAAGTGAGATATATATGCATATATTGTGATGTTGATGATAAAGTCGAACGGCTGAGTAGGCGATGCCCCGGGAGTGTCAAGATGCCTGGAGTTGTGTGCCGGAGGCCTCGTGATGCCAGTTGGGGTACGAGATGCTCGGAGGTGTGTGCCGGAGGTCTGGCGATGCCAAGTTGGGTGCAAGAGCTCGAAGGGATGCAAATACTAGTCCCTAAGGAAAATGAGATCCTTTTGAATATCAAAGTGGGAAATGAAACATGCGCATGTGTGTGCATATGGCATGGTACATAAATTGTCTATGAATTTGAGTTGGTACATTTCACATTGAAAATTGTGGTCATTAAGGCATTGAATCGATCTTATGTAGATATATGCATGATTGCATGGATGATATGTGCGTTTCACATGGAATCTTGGTTGTCTTGCTTGTTGCATTGTGTAGTTTGTTGGATTTTTTATTGCTGAGTGGTTATACTCGCCCCTTTTGGGAACTAACGTTTCAGACTAGGAGATATGTCTTTGTCGCCAGTCACACCCGGTACTTTTTATGGTATACCGACCAATGTCGAGTGCGAGTGTTCGGAGCATCATCACCCCAAGTTGGATCACCCGTTGGCCCTGTCATTCAGGAGTTTTTGTCTATGCATATCCGACGTGATGGTATTATACTCGGGATGCTGCCGCCACCACCAGCTGACGGATCGGGCTAGGTGTGACTAAGTGCAATTGATGAAGGATGAAGCTTTTTGGACCGCCAACACTGAATAATGGACCGATGTGCATAACTGCTGTGGAGTCAGGTACTTTTGGCTATAGCGGAGCTTAGAAAAGCCTTGGCCTTTTGATGTATTGACTCATGACGTCCATCAAGTTGTGCAAATAAAAGTGTTCGGCTCTAACTTATATATAAAATGTGTTGTTGGTATGCATTGCATTATTTTGTTTGAGAATGGGATAGGGAGATTTTGAATATACTTCCGCTACATGAACCGCGTTGGACCAATTTAAATGATATAAACCCCTAGGACTTATGGATCCATTATAATTCTATGGTATCAGACTGACATATTATTAGGACAACTGAAAGGTAAGCGAGCTGTGGCGACCCTAACAGATAAGGGGCCTTTGCGAGGGTGCTGCAATGGTCCCTTTAAAGTTATTGAGCGAATTGGTGATAATGCTTACAAGATTGACCTTCCTAGAGAATTTGGAGTTTCCGCAACATTCAACGTGGGAGACCTTTCTCCTTACTCGAGGATGAAAACTTTCTAGATTTAAAGACAAATCTCAAACAACCTGGGGAGGATAATGTGGGAGCATCCAACGTAGCTCCATCGACTAACTCAAAACCATTGATGCTTATCCAAGCCAAGAAAGAAATTGGGCATTATGTGTTTCAATGGATCATTTTGAATGAATAATGTTAATTACTTATGGGCACTTTATGGTATATCGATAACTATAAATGGGAGGCCATTTTAGATGTCTTACATGACCAATTGATGAAGTTTTAGGAGGATTATTCTCTGGTCAAGGGAGGAGCACGAATTTTGGAAGGCTAAAGGTTCAAAAATGTGGTTCAAGAATATGGAAGGCTAAGGGTTCAAGATAACAGAAGGCTAAAGATTCAAGAATGCGGAACGCCAAAGGATCAAGAATGCAAGTTCCGTTACTAGTAAATACATTTCTTAAGTATCTAGGTCATTAAAGTCTATTTTTTATATTTTCTATGTCTAAAATCCTCCTACAAACAGGGGAAAACTATTCAATCTTTGGGACATACAAATTTGATGAACGAAAATGATGAGATTTCCTCTGCTTGAGTGAATTCCTTCGTGAGCTAGGAAGCCCTTTATCCTTGGCTAGTGGAATATTTAGGCCTTGGTGGTGAGCTTCTCCTATCCTAAAGTCCTTTATCCTTGGCTGGTGGAAGCTTTAGACCTTGGTGGTGAACTTCGTAGATCTCGATCCTCATCCTCGGTTGGTGGTGTGGCCTCTATACCTTGGAAGGAGATCGTCTATCTTTTCTTATTCCCCCTCGTTTCTTTCCCATATACACTACCCCATACACTTAACCTGAAAAATCCCAAAAGAAAAACATTTCCGTTCTGGAATCACTCGCCTCATCACGCATCATTGAATACTCTTAGTTACTTTGAGATACTTTGAGCTCCCATAAGAATTCACCTGGAACTGTCACAAGAAGATTGATGCAAGCGGATATGATAAAAGAATTTCTTAATCTTCGGTCCAAAGAATTCAACCAAAACTCTCTATTTCACCATAATGTGGGATTGTTCTTGATAGAGTTATTTAAAATGCTCTCTATTTAGCTCAAAGTGGCTTGCAAGGGATATTATTAGTGTTTGGAATTGAGAAAGAAATGTCTTTCTTATTTCAATCTATGCATTCACTGTGAATGAATCCTATGCCCTAAGATAGGATTGCCTTTCGTGATCTTAGGCAATGCCATTTTGTACTTTTGACAATGCTTTTTGAGTTTTTCCTAACTTTATTTGGTCAAACTCCACTCTACGGGGAATTACAACATGAAGAATGTTTTTCAAGAAACATGTTCCCTCGACTCCTCTGGAGAAGACTTTGGAAACATAAATTAAAAAAAAAAATTGAGAAACACTTGTTTTGTTAGCAAAGGACTCACTGCTTGAATTGACCAAACCATTCCTAAGTTCTAGGGAAGGTAATCGAACTTTGGAGGTTTCCCTTCTTGACGTTGATCTCCTAAGGATTGGTGAAGCCTTCTTAAGGGATCATTTCGTACTTGCAAGATGAACAAACATGCAAATATACTATGCATGTATGAGATGCATGATGTATATGTCCTAAAGTGGCTTGGATTTAATCCAAAAATAGCTTAAAGGCCTTTTACTTTATTCATGAATAATACTTCTATTGACACCTAATTTTTAGTCGACGCATTGAAAAAATAAAAATCGACGTTCGGCCTTCCAATTAGCCCGTTTCTCGACCAAAACAAGTCGTTCTTCATTTTTTTTTCTTTTACATCGTCACTTTTATTTGAGTTTATATACATTTCCAAGGAAAACCTGAAAAGTCAGATGGTTGACATTTGGATTGACTTTTTTGTCACCCCTTTGATCATAAGTCAACTCCGAGTTAAAAGTTTACGTTTTGTCCAAGGATAAAGAAACCGAAAGGAGTTACCCACTTTCCAAAGAAGTTCACTCAAGAAACTGAAAGGAGTTACCAACTCCGCTTGCATCACACTCAACTTCAAATACTTTATCAAAATCAGGATGTGCAAGAATAGGGGACTCACAAAGTTTCTGCTTGATTATGTCAAGGGCGTTTTGAGCAGCCTTTGTCCATTCAAAAGCATCATTCTTCATGCATTCAGTTATAGGAGCCATGATGGCACCAAAGTTTTTAACAAAACGTCGATAGAAAGAAACAAGTCCATGAAAACTTCTTACATCAGAAATGGACGTCGGAACTAGCCAAGTCCTCATAGCTTCCACCTTGGTTTGATCAACAAAGATTCCATCTTTGGAAACCACATAACCAAGAAACACAATGCTTGGAGAGGATAACTCACATTTCTCTATTTTAGCATACAGTTTTTGATCTCTCAAGACATTGAAGACTTGTTTTACATGAGAGATATGCTCCTCGTCGTTCCTGCTATAAACAAGAATATCGTCAAAATAAACAACGACAAATCGACCAATAAAGGAACGAAAAACCTCATTCATAAGTCTCATGAAGGTACTTGGAGCATTAGATAATCCGAATGCATAACCAACCACTCATAAAGGCCTCCCTTGGTCTTGAAAGCCGTCTTCCATCATCTCCTTCTCGCATTCTGATTTGATGATAACCACTCCGCAAATCTATCTTCGAAAACATAGAAGAACCATATAATTCATCAAGCATATCATCAAGTCTAGGTATAGGGTACCTATACTTAATGGTTATGTTGTTGATGGCCCGACTATCTACACACATTCGATATGTACCATCTTTTTTAGGCACAAGTAGAGCCGGAACAGAGCAGGGACTCATGCTTTCTCGGACGTATCCTTTGAGGATAAGTTCATCGACTTGTCTTTGCAACTCCTCTGTTTCCTCTAGATTGCATTGATAAGCTGGCTTGTTTGGTAACGGAGCACCGGGGATCAAATCAATTTGATGCTCAATACCTCTTATAGGAGGTAATCCAAGTGGCAAATTCTCCAGAAACACATCTGCAAATTCTTTCAACAGACAATGCATTTTTGGATGTATGGGTCGCTCCATCTCACACTTTTTCTCGACCACAAGCAAAGCAAATACATTCTTTTGTTTGCTAATGGCTCTCTCAACCTGTGTCTCACTCAAGAATAGATTTTCCTTACTAGTGTTTCCCTCCCCAGGTTGATTATTATGTATCGAATAAGGACTCAAAGGTAAAAGAGTAATGCATTTTTGTTCCTTATGAAAAGAGTATGTGTTTTTCCGACCATCATGCATAGCATTTCTATCAAATTGCCACAGTCTACCCAGTAACAAGTGGCATGCCTCCATAGGAATCACACATCACATACAACCTCATCTCGATAGTTCTGCCTAATCGAAAATGCTATAAAAACGCGTTTGGTTACCTCAAGTTCATTCCCTTGATTGAGCCAATGGAGCTTGTATGGTTGAGGATGTTTTATTGTCGAAGTAACATTGGTGCAGCTCCCACCATCAATGATCACCGAACACACCTTTCCATTAATAGTGCAACGTGTGTGAAATCTATTCTCCCTTTGCTGTTTATTAGGAGAAACTTCAACATGCAATGCTCTTCGGATGATCAACAGCTCACCATCATCGGCTTTCTCCACAACTTCTTCTTCCCGATCAGATTTGGAAATATTTTGGTCTTCATTGTCATCAGCCTCTTGAAGCGCCGAATTAATCTCCTCAATTTCTTGAAGAGTCATAACTCTCCAATTTGGACAATTTGCTTGTAAATGCCCAAAACCATGGCACTTAAAGCATTTCCTTGCATCACCTTCAAAGTTCTTTTGGACTTTTTTGGAAGGCTTGGCATTCTTTTCCCTGCCTTTGTCTTTTGTTGACGAACTCTCGCCCTTGCTTGAGGAAGCACCCTTAAAATAGGATGTCGCCTTTGTTGAGGTTCTAGAGGAAAACCTCTTGCTCTTCAATTGTTTTTTTGACTTTTATGGCTAACTTGCATACGTTTTCAAAGGACCAGTACGGTTGAAGTTCAACCATATCAGCAGTTTCTCGATTCATGCCGCCTAGAAAACGAGCGAAGGTTTGCTCCGGAACTTCTGGAACTTCACTCCTCATTTTGAGTTGTTCAAACTCACGAATGTATTCTTCAACGCTCATCCCATGTTGTCTTAGGGAGTTCAGTTTGAGGAAGAGATCTTGCTTATAGTTGTCGGGCAAGAACCTCTTCTTCATCAACTTCTTGAGTTTTTCCCAAGACTTGATTCGGCCTTTTCCTTCCCTTGCTCGTTGATGCTTTAGATTCTCCCACCATAGAGAAGTATATTTGGTCAACTTTAGGACAGCAACCTTACATTTCTTCTCATCCGAATAGGATTTGAAGTCAAAAATTCGTTTGGTTTTGTGTAGCCAATCTACAAAGTCGTCGGGATTAAGATTACCGTCAAACTCGGGGACCTCCACTTTAATGTCTCTTTCATCCTCCTTATGCCTCCCTCTCCGTCTTCGTCTTCAAATTGCAGATTCAGAATCACTAGAGTGCAGAATCGTTCGGTCATCTCCAGTGGACTCGAAATCGCCATCAGAATTTTGACGAGATTCAAAATCATCACACCGATGCCGTTCATTGGGATGCCTTGCTGGTTGTCCTTGTCTCGTCGGATCCTCTAGAAGATTGAGGACTCGCTCCATTTGTTGTTGAAGATTTTGGATTGCACGATCTCGCCTTTCATTGTGAGCTTGCTCCAGAGTCAAGTCTCTAGGAACTTGTTCATCCATACGAAATTTGTAACAATAGAAAGAAAGGAATCACTCAAATGAGTTGAACCTTGAGCTCTGATACCAATATTTTGATGCGTGATGGGTTGAGTGATTCAAGAACGGAGATTTTTTCAAGGGGATTCTTTTGTGGTTAAGTTTATGGAGTAGTGTATACGGTGAAGAAACGAAAAGGAATTAGAAAAGATAAAACGGTCTCCTCCCAAGGTATAAAGGCCACGCCACCAACCGGAAGAGGATCGAGATCAACGAAGCTCACCACCAAGGCCTAAAGCTTCCACCAGCCAAGGGTAAAGGACTTCGAGATAGGAGAAGCTCATCACCAAGGCCTAAAGATTCCACCGGCCAAGGATAAAGGGCTTCTTGGCTCACCACCACGGAGTGATCTACGCTCCAAGGATAAAGAAACCGAAAGGGGTTACCCACTCTCCAAAGAAGTTCACTCAAGTTGAGGAAATCTCACCATTCTCATTCATGAAATTCGTATCTCTCATACATTGGATAGTTTCCCCTATTTATAAGAGGATTTTAGCCTTAGGAAATATTAAAAACAAACTTTAATGACCTAGGAACTGAAACGTTCGACTCTTGAGTTACATAAAAATAAAAACGGCTTGGAACTTAATAAAAAGCCTTTACTATCACAGGAACTAAATGCCATAATAAAAGCCTTTACTATCACGGGAACTAAGTGCAATAATAAAAAGCCTTTACTATCACGGGAACTAAATGCCATTTAATCTTCAGTATTCCACATTCTCGAACCGTTAGCTTTCCGTGTTCTTGAACCTTTGGCTTTCGTGAACCGCTTTCGTGAACCTCTAGCCTTCCCAAAATTCGAGCTCCTCCCTTGACCAAAAAATAATCTTTTTGAAGGTTCTTCAATTGGTCATACAAGACATCTCAAATGGCCTCCCATTGATACCTATTCATATACTGCAAAGTAATTAATATTATTCATTTAAAATGATCCATTGAAGCACATAATGCCCAACTTCTTTATTGGCTTGGTAAGCGTCGATGGTTCTGAGTTAGTCCATGGAGCTACGTTGGATGTTCCCGCATAACGAGTCCAAGTCTTGCTTGGTGCGGGAATCGCCCGAGGCTACAAGGTGTTAAATTGACATTGAAGCGTGTCGATTTTATGCCTTGATCAGTACAGGAATCACCCAAATCCACGAGGTCTTAGTTAGGCACCAAGGCATGTCAATTTCCATAATCCAAACAGACACATGGACTTTGTGCTCGACGTTGAATCAAACCGCAAATTGAGGGTCATTAATGATACATGTGTACTCATATTGGGTAGGAGCCAAGGTTCGTCAAACTTGGGATCATTACTAAAGCGAGGTGTACCTAAACTTGGATCAACATTAAGGTGTGCCCTTCCAAGCCTTATCTAGTGCGCGGATCAGCGCTAAGTAATTGATTCAAGTTACGGATCAAAGATTGTTTCCGACATATGTATTTGTGAAGTATAAGAATTCATGACACGCACAAAGGAATGAGCATGCCTTCGGGCTATGCACGTGTTGACTAAGAGAAAAGATAAAAACCGCCTTGTATGATGCATTTATGCGTGCACTTAAATGGGAAAAAGTGTCTGTCACCAACACAATGTTGGTTGCAATGCCTCATTCATTGAACGGGAGGTCTTGGTTGAGCCCGGATGCCCTGATTGAGCCAGGATGCTTGAATTTTAAACCTAGAAGTCTTGGGAAGCTAGCATGAAGAAGCCTCAGTCAAGCCGAGATGCTCTGGTCGAGCTAGGAAGCCCAACAAGAAGCTGGAAGTCTCGGTCAAGCCGAGAGGGCTTGGTCGAGCTAGGATGACCCTAAATGAATTTGCATAAGTGCCAGTTATGCAAAAGCATGATATGTTGATATATTTATTGAGAAGCCAATTGTAAGTTTGCATTAAAGCAGGTTTTGATGGACATTTGCTTGTAGTTAAGGGTAGCAACAAGTTTGCTATTAGTCTGTTATCAACTTTGTTTGCGAGTGTTGTACTTGCTAGGTTTTGATGATGAAATGCTTTCCCAGTAGAGAATTATGAATTTTACTTATTGAGTTTCCCCAAAACTCACTCCCTTATCATTCAGTCTTGTAGGCATGGAAGTCTCAAGTCAATGTTGGGAGCTACAGTCATGCTACAGGAGATAGAAGTTGTGACAGTCTGAATTTTCAGATTTCATTTTCAATTAAATAAATCGAGTCTTTTATCGACACGTCGATAGTGCTATTATCTGATCACTCACGAGATAACTGGTTTGTTGGGGGAAGCAATTAAGGAATCTAAATGTAATGGACTTGAGAATTCGACTAGAAATTGACTGCTCGACCGTGCTAGTCTACAAGGGTCATTACGGCACCGTCAAAAATCGATTAGAGACCGGAGATAGATTGATTCGATGGATTATGTGATTAGTGCATGGGTGATTCCACCTAATTGCAAAATTCTCGTCGAATGGCATTAGTTTGATTTTTCTGACATTTCTGTACCTGGTGTCTGTATTTAAAACCTCCAGATTTTCACGAGAATCGACAGTTGCCAATGAGTCGAAGATGTACATTGTGATTCGTGATAGGTCAATTGCACCAAAAATTTCTAAAAGCTACCCGGTGGACTAGGTCACGCTAAAATCGTGCCGAATTGAAATTAACGGCGAATTTGAACCTGATTTTAGAAATTGAAAGTTCTGTCGTGTCACGACTTATTTTAGGAACGTTGACTCGTCCTCTTAAAAAATTTCGGAGATTCCAAGATTTTTACGGAAAAATCAATTCAGGCATTATGGAAAACGAACGAAAATTCGAATGGGCTTATTTGAAGAAAATTTGGACTTCCAAGCCGAGCTATGTACTATTGGGAACTTATAGAAATTTTCTGGATTTTTCTTCAACAAAATTGGACTTTGAATTGGAGAAATTGAGAATGAAATTGGAGCCAAAGATGAGCCCCAAAGTGTGAAATTCGGATTTAAGTTTGGATCGCAAATTTTGGCAACAAAAATTGTTTAATGGCAAATTGGTTTCAAGAAAGTAATTGGGGGGGGGTGATGCGGGAGCATCCAACATAGCTCCATCCACCAACTCGGAACCATCAATGTTAATGCAAGCCAAGAGAGAATTTGGGCATTATGTGCTTCGATGGATCATTTTTAATGAATAATGTCAATTACTTATCGGTACTTTGTGGTATATAGATAACTATCAATGGGAGGCCATTCTAAATGTCTTCAATGACCAGTTGATGAAGTTTCAGAAGGATTTCTTTCTGGTCAAGGGAGGAGCTCGAATTTGAAGGTTCAAGAATGCAGAAGGCCGAAGATTAAAGGCACTTAATTCCCGTGTTAATAAAGGCTTTTATTAAGTTATTATGTGTCTTTGTTGTTATGCAGTCCAAGAGTCGAAGATATCGATTTCTAGGCTATTAAGGTCTATTTTTAATGTGTATTAAGGTTTCAGTTTCTAGGCTATTAAGGTCTGTTTTAATATGTATTAAGGTGTCAGTTTCTAGGCTATTAAGGTCCGTTTTTAATATGCATTAACACTCAAACCCTCCTATAAAGAGGGGAAAACTATCCAATGTATGAGAGATACGAATTTCATGAATGAAAATGGTGAGATTTCCTCAACTTGAGTGAATTCCTTTGGAGAGTGGATAACTCCTTTCGGTTTCTTTATCCTTGGAGCGTAGATCACTCCTTGGCGGTGAACCAAGAAGCCCTTTATCCTTGGCTAGTGGAATCTTTAGGCCTCGGTGGTGAGCTTCTCCTATCCCGAAGTCCTTTATCCTTGGCTGGTGGAAGCTTTAGGCCTTGGTGGTGAACTTCGTAGATCTCGATCCTCATCCTTGGTTGGTGGCGCTGCCTTTATACCTTGGAAGGAGATTGTTTTATATCTGTTCTTATTCCTTTCCATTTCTTCCCCATATACACTACTCCATACATTTAACCACAAAAATCCCCTCTGAAAAAATCTCTGTTCTTGAATCACTCAACCCATCACGCATCAAAATATTGGTATCAGAGCTCAAGGTTCAACTCATTTGAGTGATTCCTTTCTTTCTTTTGTTACAAATTCCTTATGGATGAACAAGTTCCTAGAGGCTTGACCTTGGAGCAAGCGCACAACGAAAGGCGAGATCGTGCAATCCAAAATCTTCAACAACAAATGGAGCGAGTCCTCAATCTTCTAGAGAATCCGGCGAGAGAAGGACAACCAACAAGGCGCCCCAATGAACGGTGTCAGCGTGATGATTCTGAATCTCCTCAAAATTCTGATGTCGATTCCAAGTCCACTGGAGACAACCGAACGATTTTGCACTCTAGTGATTCTGAATCTCTAATTCGAAGACGAAGACGCAGAGGGAGGCATAAGGAGGATGAAAGAGACATTAAAGTGGAGGTCCCCGAGTTTGACGGTAATCTTCATCCCGACGACTTTGTAGATTGGCGACACAAAACCGAACGAATTTTTGAATTCAAATCCTATTCGGATGAGAAGAAATGTAAGGTTGCTATCCTAAGGTTGACCAAATATGCTTCTCTATGGTGGGAGAATCTAAAGCATCAACGAGCAAGGGAAGGAAAAGGCCGAATCAAGTCTTGGGAAAAACTCAAGAAGTTGATGAAGAAGAGGTTCTTGCACGACAACTATAAGCAAGATCTCTTCCTCAAACCGAACTCCCTAAGACAACATGGGATGAGCGTTGAAGAATACATTCGTGAGTTTGAACAACTCAAAATGGGGAGTGAGGTTCCGAAGTTCCCGAGCAAACCATCGCTCATTTTCTTGGTGGCATGAATCGAGAAATTGCTGATATGGTTGAACTTCAACCGTATTGGTCCTTTGAAGACGTATGCAAGTTAGCCACAAAAGTGGAAAAACAATTGAAGAGCAAGAGGTTTTCCTCCGAACCTCAACAAAGGCGACATCCTATTTTAAGGGTGCTTCCTCAAGCAAGGGGAGAGTTTGTCGACAAAAGACAGAGGCAAGGGAAAGAACGCAGAGCCTTCCAAAGAAGTCCAAAAGAAGTTTGAAGGTGATGCAAGGAAATGCTTTAAGTGCCATGGCTTTAGGCATTTACAAGCAAATTGTCCAAATCGGAGAGTTATGACTCTTCAAGAAATTGAGGAGATCAATTCGGCGCTTCAAGAGGCTGATGATAATGAAGACCAAAATATTTCCGAATCGATCGGGAAGAAGAAGTTGTGGAGAAAGCTGATGATGGTGAGGTGTTGATCATCCGAAGAGCATTGCATGTTGAAGTTTCTCCTAATAAAGAGCAAAGGGAGAATATATTTCACACGCGTTGCACTATTAATGGAAAGGTATGTTCGGTGATCATCGATGGTGGGAGCTGCACCAATGTTGCTTCGACAACTCTTGTCAACAAGTTGAAGCTTCCAACAACGAAACATCCTCAACCATACAATCTCCAATGGCTCAATCAAGGGAATGAACTCAAGGTAACCAAACGTGTTCTTATATCATTTTCGATTGGGAAGAACTATCGAGATGAGGTTGTATGTGATGTGATTCCAATGGAGGCATGCCACTTGTTATTGGGCAGACCGTGGCAATTTGATATAAATGCTATGCATGACGGTCGGAAAAACACATACTCTTTTCAGAAGGAACAAAAATGCATTACTTTTTTACCATTGAGCCCTTATTTGATACATAATAATCAACCTGGGGAGGGAAACACTTGAAAGGAAAATCTGTTCTTGAGTGAGACACGGGTTGAGAGAGCCATTAGCAAACAAAAGAATGTTTTTGCTTTGCTTGTGGAGCGACCCATACATCCAAAAATGAATTACTTGTTGAAAGAATTTGCAGATGTTTTTCCGGAGGATTTGCCACTTGGATTATCTCCCATAAGAGGTATTGAGCATCAAATTGATTTGATCCCAGGTGCTCCGCTACCAAACAAGCCAGCTTATCGATGCAATCCGGAGGATACAAAGGAGTTGCAAAGACAAGTCAATGAACTTATTCTCAAAGGATACGTTCGAGAAAGCATGAGTCCCTGCTCTGTTCCGACTCTACTTGTGCCTAAGAAGGATGGTACATATCGGGTGTGTGTTGATAGCCGGGTCATCAACAATATCACCATTAAGTATAGGTACCCTATACCTAGACTTGATGATATGCTAGATGAATTATATGGTTCTTCTGTGTTTTCAAAGATAGATTTACGGAGTGGTTATCATCAAATCAGAATGCGAGAAGGTGATGAATGGAAGACAGCTTTCAAGACCAAGGGAGGCCTTTATGAGTGGTTGGTTATGCCATTCGGATTATCTAATGCTCCGAGTACTTTCATGAGACTTATGAACGAGGTTCTTCGTTCCTTTATTGGTCAATTTGTCGTTGTTTATTTCGATGATATTCTTGTTTATGGTAGGAATGAGGAGGAGAATATCTCTCATCTAACACAGGTCTTTAATGTCTTGAGAGAACGAAAACTACATGCTAAAAGGGAGAAATGTGAGTTCTTCTCTCCAAGCATTGTGTTTCTTGGTTATGTGGTTTCCAAAGATGGAATCTCTGTTGATCAAGCCAAGGTAGAAGCTATGAAGACTTGGCCGGTTCAAGTCTATTTCGATGTAAGAAGTTTTCATGGACTTGTTTCTTTCTATCGACGGTTTGTCAAAAATTTTAGTACCGTCATGGCTCCTACAACTAAATGCATGAAGAATGGTGCTTTTGAATGAACAAAGACTGCTCAAAACGCCTTTGAGGTAATCAAGCAGAAACTTTGTGAGTCTCCTATTCTTGCACTTCCTGATTTTGATAAAGTATTTGAAGTTGAGTGTGATGCAAGTGGAGTTGGTACTGGTGCTATTCTGGTGCAAGCACAAAAACCATTGGCATATTTCAGCGAGAAGTTATCTGATTCCAAGAGGAATTATTCAACTTATGACAAAGAGTTCTATGCCAATGTCCGAGCTCTTGATCATTGGAGTCATTATTTGAGGCCAAAGCAATTTGTCCTTCATTCGATCATGAGGCGCTTAAGTTTATCGGTGGCCAACGCAAGCTTAATTCAAGACATGCAAAATGGGTAGAATTTCTTCAATCCTTTTCTTTTGTCTCGAAATATAAACCCGGGCACACTAATGTTGTAGCAGATGCTTTATCAAGAAGATATTCTATGCTTGCGGTTCTGGACTCTAGGATTCTCGGATTTCAATCAATGAAAGCGCTTTATTCTGAAGATGCGGAGTTCTCATCCATCATCAACAATTGCAAACGAGGAGTTCAAGGTATATATTCTTTGCAAGATGGGTTTCTTTTTAAAGGAAATCAATTATGTGTGCCGAAGAGTTCTGTTCGCGAATTGCTGATTCGAGAAGCGCATGCTGGAGGATTGGCTGGTCATTTTGGCATTAACAAAACTCTTGAGGTTCTTCAAGAGCATTTCTATTGGCCAAAGATGAGTGGAGATGTGCATGCTATCATATCAAGGTGTGCAACTTGTCATAGATCAAAAAGTCATTTCCATCAAGGTTTGTATACTCCGCTTCCGGTACCATTGCAGCCTTGGGAAGATGTTAGCATGGATTTCATTGTGGCTCTACCAAGAACTCAAAGAGGAAAAGATGCTATCGTGGTGGTCGTTGATCGGTTCTCTAAAACGGCTCATTTCGTGCCATGTCACAAGACCAATGATGCATCTCATATTGCTGAATTATATTTCAAAGAGATTATCCGCATTCATGGAGTACCAAAGACCATTGTGTCGGATCGTGATTCCAAGTTCTTAAGCCACTTTTGGAGGACTCTATGGAGAATGCTTGGTACAAGACTCTTATTTAGCACGGCTTGTCATCCCCAAACCGATGGCCAAACGGAGGTAACAAATCGTACTCTAACCACTCTTCTTCGTGGTATGGTGAGTAAATCATTGAAAGATTGGGATTTAAAGCTTGCGCATGCTGAATTTGCTTATAATCGATCGCCAAGTTATACTACTGGTCGATCGCCATTTGAAGTTGTGTATGGAATTAATCCTCTCACACCCATTGATTCGATTCCAATTCCGTCTAACTCTCAAGTGAGCTTTAATGGCAATAAAAGAGCTGAGTCAATGAAGAAGCTCCATGAGCAGATTCGATCCAACATTGAAAAGGCCAATGAATCTTACAAGAAGAAAGCTAATCAACATCGCAAGAAGGCTCATGCCAAGAGCTGATGGTCCCTTTAAAGTTTTGGAGCGAATTGGTGACAATGCTTACAAGATTGACCTTCCGGGAGAGTTTGGAGTTTTAGCAACATTCAACGTGGGAGACCTTTCTCCTTACTTGGAGGATGAAAACCTTCTAGATTTGAGGACAAATCTCAAACAACCCGAGGAGGATGATGCGGGAGCATCCAACATAGCTCCATCCACCAACTCGGAACCATCAATGTTTATGCAAGCCAAGAGAGAAATTGGGCATTATGTGCTTCGATAGATCATTTTCAATGAATAATGTCAATTACTTATCGGTACTTTGTGGTATATCGATAACTATCAATGGGAGGCCATTCTAAATGTCTTCAATGACCAGTTGGTGAAGTTTCCGAAGGATTTCTTTCTGGTCAAGGGAGGAGCTCGAATTTGAAGGATCAAGAATGCAGAAGGCCAAAGATTAAAGGCACTTAATTCCCGTGTTAATAAAGGCTTTTATTAAGTTATTATGTGTCTTTATTGTTATGCAGTCCAAGAGTCGAAGGTATCGATTTCTAGGCTATTAAGGTCTGTTTTTAATGTGTATTAAGGTTTCAGTTTCTAGGCTATTAAGGTCTGTTTTTAATATGTATTAAGGTGTCGTTTCTAGGCTATTAAGGTCCGTTTTTAATATGCATTAACACTAAAACCCTCCTATAAAGAGGGGAAAACTATCCAATGTATGAGAGATACGAATTTCATGAATGAAAATGGTGAGATTTCCTCAACTTGAGTGAATTCCTTTGGAGAGTGGATAACTCCTTTCGGTTTCTTTATCCTTGGAGCGTAGATTACTCCTTGGTGGTGAACCAAGAAGCCCTTTATCCTTGGCTGGTGGAATCTTTAGGCCTCGGTGGTGAGCTTCTCCTATCCCGAAGTCCTTTATCCTTGGCTGGTGGAAGCTTTAGGCCTTGGTGGTGAACTTCGTAGATCTCGATCCTCATCCTTGGTTGGTGGCGCTGCCTTTATACCTTGGAAGGAGATTGTTTTTATTTGTTCTTATTCCTTTCCATTTCTTCCCCGTATACACTACTCCATACACTTAACCACAACAATCCCCTCTGAAAAAATCTCTGTTCTTGAATCACTCAACCCATCACGCATCAGGGGGGGGCCGCGGACATTGGGATATACATGAAGACTAGGGGACCAAGCATTTATGGATTTAGCTAAGTGTTGGACCTTTTTCCTCTCTCTCTTTCAGCTTCCCCTGCACGATCGCTGCCCCTCTCCTTTTCTCTGCGTCGGACTCACCCAGCTGCCCGCGTTTTCATTTCTTTTCCCCACAGCTTCATCCCCTCAAATTTCTCTCTTTCTCTCCGTTCATTTCTTTCACGCCTACCGCCACGCCGGCTCGTCTCTCCTCCAATCGGTCACCGCCTCACGCCACTCACACCAATCTCTCCACCAAGGTCAGAACCACCGAAGCAACTCCTCTTTCCCTCGCAAAAATAATCACTGATTCCCCCAGCTGCAGCTGCCACACGTCCGAACCTCCACCTTGCTCGGTCAACTTCCCCCAACGGAGACTGCAGCTGCCAGTTTTGCTCACGCATCCCACGTCCATCTCCGTGCTCAACTTCTTCGAGACATCCCACTGGTCAACTTCTCCCCAGCAGAAGCCTTCGTTGACCCCAAAGCATCGACCGAAGCCACCAACCTGTTTCTTTGCCACGTTTCTTCACCAGTTCGCTGCAGCCTCACCCGTCTTCGAGTGGCTTCACTCCTTGCCGCGTCAACCAAGTTCACCGAGGCCAACAACCCATGGAATCAGTCAGCGGACCTTCATCCAGCAATTCCAAGCCACGCCAGTTCAGTCAGCATCAACAGCCCAAGTTGATGCGTGATGGGTTGAGTGATTCGAGAACAGAGATTTTTTATAAGGGGAATTTTGTGGTTTAGTGTATGGAGTAGTGTATACGGGGAAGAAATGGAAAGGAATAAGAACAGATAAAAACAATCTCCTTCCAAGGTATAAAAGTAGCGCCACCAACCAAGGATGAGGATCGAGATCTACGAAGTTCACCACCACGGCCTAAAGCTTCCACCAGCCAAGGATAAAGGACTTCGGGATAGGAGAAGCTCACCACCAAGGCCTAAAGATTCCACCAGCCAAGGATAAAGGGTTTCTTGGTTCACCACCAAGGAGTGATCTACGCTCCAAGGATAAAGAAACCGAAAAGAGTTATCCGCTCTCCAAAGGAATTCACTCAACTTGAGGAAATCTCACAATTCTCATTCATAAAATTCGTATCCCTTACATTGGATAGTTTTCCCCTCTTTATAGGAGGTTTTAGTGTTAATGCATATTAAAAACGGACCTTAATAGCCTAGAAACCGACACCTTAATACATATTAAAAACAGACCTTAATAGCCTAGAAACCGACACCTTAATACATATTAAAAACAGATCTTAATAGCCTAGAAACTGACACCTTAATACATATTAAAACAGACCTTAATAGCCTAGAAACCGAAACTGTCGACTCTTGACCGCATGACAATAAAGACACATAATAACTTAATAAAAGCCTTTATTAACACGGGAATTAAATTCCTTTAATCTTCGGCCTTCTCGCATTCTTGAATCTTCAAATTCAAGCTCCTCCCTTGACCAGAAAATAATCATTCCGAAACTTCATCAACCGGTCATTCAAGACATTTCGAATGGTCTCCCATTGATAGTTATTCATTGAAAATGATCCATCGAAGCACATAATGCCCAATTTCTCTCTTGGCTTGGATAAACATCGATGGTTCCGAGTTGGTGGATGGAGCTACGTTGGATGCTCCCGCATCACAAGTCCCCTGCAAACCAGAATTGAAGTCAGCCCATTTGAAACCCACGAAAATTGCAACTATTCAGCCCGCAGCCCATCTTCTCTTTGGCCTTTGAAGCCCATCCGAAGACAAGCCCTGCTGCAGCAAGCCCACCTCAGCTCGAGTGAGGCTAGCAGCCCACTTCGCAGCTCAGGCCCAGTATCAAGCCTAGCATTTTGCTTTGGGCTTGCAAGGCCTTTGGGCCCGGTCCGAGTGTCGGCCAATGCCGTCGAAATTTTGGATTTCGGCTGCCGTTGCGCCATCATCACGATGAGCCGGTTTCCGCAATAAACCGGTGAATTTATGCACTAAACTCTTCTCCGTCGGCTAATGACGTTTGAGGGGTGTTTAGATTTATTTAAGTGTAATTATTTTAATTATTAGTTTAGTTAGTTAAATTAGGTTAGTTAGATTATTTAATTAGGTGGTTAGAAATTATACTTAATTAGGTTGGTATGTTGTTATATAGCTAGGATATTTAGAATAAGTTATCTAGCTCAAAAGGTGGCTAGATTAGAAGTATTTAGCCTAAGTTAGCATTTTTAGTATTTAATGTATTTATTTAAATAATTTCAGTAATTATTTAATTATTAAATATTTGCCGGAAATTAGGCTGAGATAGCCGGTGATCGGAATTTCATGTTGATTGCAATTGTGTGTTTAATTTTTGCAATCGAGTGTTAAATTGTAAAAGTTGAGTGCTGATTGGAAATTGGTCAATTATTCCAAAATTTGTAAATTTTGATATTTATCCAAAAAATCTCGGGTGTCGGGTTTTAAACACCGAAAATGGTTTTATATACTATGTGATCCAGTCAGATTTTAAAAAGAAGGTTATGAATTTTCAGGTCCAATCTAACCGTGTACCCACATACGATTATTTTCATCGAGTGTTTTTAATACGAAAAAATAGGCCAAGATCACTATTTTAATTGAGGCATTTGAGTGCAATGCACAGTGTCCTGAGCCGAGATTGATTGATCATGTGTTGGTTAAGAGAACCCGTCCCTGAACAATGTCGAATGGACGTTACCCTTTATGGGATACGCATTTATTGGGATTTGGGTTGCAGTAGAGGCTGGATTTATACTCCTTCAGGAAAGTCATCTTTAAGAGACGTAACCGTGCTTAATGAGGTGAGACAATGCCTGGCGACACTAGTAGACCGTCGAACTTCTAGTAGGTCGTACCCTAGAGTGGGCGAAATTATCAATTTGAATGCGTATTGAGGGTAATAGATGCGCCGGATTATGGGACAAAATTGTGTGACATGGTATGAGACGTGTCATAATGAGTTGACCCTATAATCTGGACCCCTGTGATTTATTAAGTCGAGTAATGCGTTTCAATTATTGTATGCATCGATCTTATGCATACGATGTATGAACTATTCTGACCCGTAGGGTGGAACTGAGGCGAGGTAAGTCCTATATGTTAAATGCGTGATTGTGTGGTTAAAATGCTCCTAGGCGTATTTCCCTGATAATCGCGGTTTAGAGCGTGAACTCACTGAAATTTATATCTCACTTCATCGTGAGTTAAAATTTCGAGGTCGTTGAGTGGAGGACCTGGAGTTGAGAGGAGGTGATATGAAGTGTAGGTCAATTAGAACTACTTCTTTTTGAAAAGCTAGTCTGTGTAGTCTTTTGGTCGTAGACCTTGTATATAACTCTATGTTAATATAAATGCATGTTGGTTTGTAAAATTATTGTCCTACTTTTCTATCTCGAAATGATTACCGTCAAGGGATTTATTTCTGCTTTCGCATGTGCAATGAAACAAAAAGGGTCAACGACTCGTCCTAGGAGGTTGCAAAATATTATTGACTAGAGAAGGATGGGCACATGCTCGAGGTTCGGGGTGGAACAAAAATTCCTTTGGCATGTGTGGAAAACCTATAGTGTGATGCTAGAAGAAAAGAGGGCCCATAAAGAAAGGGTTTGTAAAAGTAGTTATAATATAAATCAATGTGTTCTGTGTGATGTATGTCCCAATCTTCAAGCTATTGTTTGTCTAAGGAGTTATTTATTGACATTTTCACATGTGCATGATAACAAGATAAAATAGAATCAGGACGGCGACGAGCTAGAGACGTTGTAAAAATAACCCTTGTTGCTCGTGACCTTAGAGATAGAGTTGGGGTTGTGACAAAATCCCTATTATTGTCCACGACGACGATCGAGCTACTGTCTTGCCATACCACCTCAACGACCTCCTATCCCAACATGAGCCACCCAATTGATGTTGACGCCGAGCCTAAGTTGCAATCGAGCTCGTCCTTGAGCCGAGTGATCCCCACAAAGTGTTTGTAACCACTACAACCACTGCCACCACTAAGCTACACTCTTCTTGAATTGATCATGAATCGTGAGTCAACCACATCAATCCTAGTTAAACGCCACGAGCCATTGTTGAGCGTCACTATAAGCCATTGTGGTGCACCATTCGACGAGTCCAAATTCAAGAGCAATATCCACGAAATAGGTAAAGATATTATCCAAATTAAATTTGGTTATTTCCTTATTTAATTTGTTGATATTATGATCAAATTCAAATCTTTGAATGATATATCTTATACAAAGTTTCTCGAAAGCCTTTTAAGCTAAGGGACTGTTTCCTAATTTCACAACATGCATAAGATTGACAGTTTGATTTCATGCCTGAAATATGACTCACAATCGCATGGAAAAATCGCTAATCTGATCTCACACTCGAGATATGATTCGTGATTTTGTTAAAAATTGACTAATTTAATCTCATGCGCGAGATACGATTCATCAATTTATTAGATGGATATCGATCATATCTTGCCTAATTTGCCACCATGTTGTTTATTTTTTTATGCCTTTGCTTGAATTGATTTTGCTTCCGTAAAAGAAAACCCAATAAAATTATATATATATTGAGTTGGATTAGGTTCATGTTAGAATATTGTCTGTCTTAGGATAGTTTGCATGTTTAGTGTGGCATCCTAAAATTTCATAACAACCCCTAGATATGCCATGACCCATTATTAGGTGATGAAAGCACCATCGGACTATATTATGGTCATTAGACTAATGAATTTCAATTAATTAAGGCCAAGCATTTAATGGACAATTATTTTGTTGGAAATGTATCCTATGTCCATGTGTGATTGTATTGAAGGATAAATTGATAAAGAAATTTTGTGTCCTTGGCTGTGTACTTTATAAGTTGGATTTTCATTGATTATATTTGCAATTTTATGGCCATGTGAGTATTTGAGATTATGAAATTAAGTGGAGATTAAAGTAAATTGTTAAGAGCAATTATGGGCTTATTTAGTATTATTTTTGGGTCATTTAAAAGTTGGACTTTAGACCCAAAAGTGTTGAGCCCAAAGTGGGCCAAGAGGCCTGACCTAAGAAGCCCCCAAGGGCCGTCGACTAAAGGAGGGGGGAACCGGATGGGCCTCCTCCATGTGTCTTCAACAAGAAGACACTTGTCTCCTTCAAAGGCAAGTAATTAAACAACCGAAAAAGGAAAAGGGGAGGGGGCGGATTGAGCAAGGCACCGAGAGAGAGAGAGAGAGAGAGGAGAGAGAGAGAGAGAGAGAGAGAGAGGAGGGAGGGAGGGAGAGAGTGAAGCCGAGAGAGGAGGAAGAAGACTCGCCGCCGTGCATCTTCCTAGCTGCCACCGTTGAGCCTACCTAGCCTCGCCGTTGTGCTTGTTGTGATTTTATTTAGATTTGAGGCAAGTAGAATCCTTTGATCTACACTTTGCTTGCTGTGATTCTGAGTGTTGTATGGTGAATTTCGGAGGTGGTGGATGTGAGAATTTTCTAAGTTATGGGAATAGTGGCTTAGTCTAGTAATCCGTTTTCTGGAAAAACAGTCCGACCCTTGGTGATTTTGTGAGCTGCATGTAATTTTCTAGCTGGAATCTCACTTCGACTTCTTGATAAAGTTGTAGAGGACTTCTTGAAGATTAACATACTAAAAATTGAGATGAAATAGACAAGTATTGGATGGTGAAACAATTTTTCTTCAAATATACAAGATCTGGAAAACTGCTATGTTTTTTTTTTTTTTTTTAATGTTGATCCCTTGCGATTCTGTGAATTTTGTAAAATTATCCAGTCCAAATTTTATCTCGTGTGCTTGATAAGAATTGTAGATGACACCTTGAGGAACAACATACTGAAATATGAGAATAAAAGGACAAGTATTGATAGAAATTTTACCTCTAGGTCTTGACTATAACATATCAAAATTTCATAATTTTCTGAGCTAATTTCCCGAATTTATGAATAAAACTGTGCAATGGTGATGTTCCGAAACTTTAAGCTGTGATGCATGGATTGTAGCGACTCGTACGAAGCTCTTTTGACATGGTGTTCTTCATGAAACCTTTTTCTCTAGATCTTGTTTATAACATGTTAAATTTTCAGAATTTATTGAGATCGTTAACTAATTTTTCCAGAATTTTAATTAAAGGAGTGCATTTTGTTTTGTCCGAAAATTGTTTTATTTCAAGAACAAATGAATTGCTCTAGGAGACGTGATATCTTGGGTGGTTATATGTATTGCATATGTGGTGACATTTAGCTTGTCATGTAACATCAAAAAGCTGGTTTATACCTTTGACATTATTGCATCAATTGCTATGTTGAAAGTAAGACATATATGTAAATATACATTGTGATGTTGATGATACCGTCAGAGGTGTGAGCTGACGATGCCCCAAGAGTGTCGAGATGCCTGGAGTGTGTGTGCCGGGTGCCTGGAAGGGTGTGCCAAATGTTCTTAGGAGTTTTGGGATGCTCGGTGGTATATTGATATGTAATTCTAAGGGATGCCTGGTGGTATGTCGGTACATAATTCCGGAAGGCAGGGGTAACCATTTTCATGGCGAGCCCGGCGATTCCACGTGATGCCAGGTGGGGTGCGCAATGCCCGGAGGTGTGTGTCGGAGGTTCCTCGCGATGCCAAGTTGGATGCGAGCGATATATGAGGGATGCAAACACTAGTCCCTAGGAGAAAGATGAGATCCTTTTGAATATAAAAATGGGAATTGAATCATGCACGTGTGTGTGTGTGCATATGACATGGGATATAATTGCCTATGAAATTGAGTTGATACTATATGGCATTGAGAACACAATCATGAAGGCATTGAATGGATCTCATGAGAATATATATATATATATATATATATATATATATATATATATAAATGATTGTATGGGTGATATGGATCATGCACATGTATGTGCATATGGCATGGGATATAATTGCCTATGAAATTGCGTTGATACTATATGACATTGAGAATACGATCATGAAGGAATTGAATGCATCTCATGGAGATATAAGCATGATTGCATGGATGATATGTGCATTTCACATGAGATTGTGGTTGTCTTACTTGTTGCATTGTGTAGTTTGATGGATCTTTACTGCTGAGTGGTTGTATTCACCCCATTTGGGGACTAACATTTCAAACTAGATAAGATACATCTACCGCCACTACCACCAATAGATGGATCGAGTGGTTGGATACGACCGCGAAGAGGAGGATAGCAAAGGAAGGAACTTTTGGACGCCAACATTGATCGATGGACTATAAGTACATGACTGTTGGAGGAGATGTCGATCATCTTTTGAAGTATAGCCGAGTATAGAAGATTACAGCATTTTAATGTAACGATGAATGATATCCATCTGGTTTAAGTGAATAAAAGTGTTTGGCTTTTACCTATAAATGTTCAGTTGGTGTGCATCGTTTTCTAAATATAGGGAAGGGAGTTGATGGATGTGCTTCCGCCATATAAATTGCGCAGGGACCGATCTAAAAGATATAAACCCCCAGGATTTATGAATTTTAATGAAATTCCTTGGTATCAAAGTATTATATTATTAGGTCAAGTAAAAGGTAAGCAGATTGTGGCGATCCTAACAATTTTGGGGCCGTCGAGGGGTGCCACATTTAGATTAAGAAATTTATTATTTCGAATTTTCGAAAAAAAAAATACCAAAAACATAAATTTAGGATGTTAGATTTTATTTTCATCAGTTTAAATTAACATGCAATTATTAGGCAATTTTAATTTCGAATTTTATAAAAAAGAAAAAGAAACCATAAAAAAAAAAAATTATGCATGTGTCACCTAGAATTAGGTCATTCCTTGCATGGCATCTAGTCATTGCATAATTGTGATAATTTAAATGTGTGACATATTAGGATAGTTGCATCAATCTTTTCCCATCATAGATTAGGTCACTTATAGATGTTGCGTGACAAATAGTTTACATAAACATATTTTTGTACATCATTGCATTGCGTTGCACGTAAATTAGGTTTCATTAAATAAGAGAAATTTCTAAAAAAAATTGAGTGATTGCGTGTTACTTAGAAATCATATCTAGGATTGTTGATGTAAATTCTAAGCTAATATTACAGATGTTTTCATTACTATGAGATAAGTCTTGTAATTTATTATTTTTTTATGACCTAGAAAACCTCGAAGGCCGACAACTGGCGGGAATAACCTGGGGCTAACGCAAGCTGGCCACCATACTCATGCCAGCAGTTAAGTCACCAAGTAACGCCGCTAGGATTCGAACTTGGCACATTTCATGGGAGGTACAAAGCTCAAGCCAACTACGCCACCGCAGTGGGTGGTAGTCTTGTAATTTATTCATTATTCTATTTGGTGTTAAATTGGTAGATTACACACCCGCATGATCACCTCATAAATGAATTCAAGCTACTTAGTAAACATTTTTTCGTAAAAAAGCGGTATCGGAAAAGCATTAGAAAAATCTAGTATAACCAAGTCTCCGTATCCAAATTCTTTGGTTCATAGGAGTAAAAAAATTCTCCCGTTATTTTACTTAAGTGTCTAATCGACCTACTAATCAATCGACCTACTATAAATTGATTAGTGGCAACTCCTAGATAAAATTCATTTACATGCTAAAAACTTAAACTTAAGTTGCAAATTAGTATGTGATTGGAAGAGCCCGAGCTAACTTTAGACTTAGTAATCCATTAGTCAAACTCTAAGTGATGCACCTGAGGTTAGGTCGTGACAAGTCATGTTTAGATACATTGAATATAGTTTAATATTGTTTACACATGTCATGTACTAATTTGATTTATGCATGTCATTCGGTAATTTAATGTATGCATGCTCATGGTTTAGTCCATCTGGAATTCTAGTGATGAATTTGCACGCTTGCTAAGTTAATGCGAAAACACCAAAAAAAATGAGTTTAGATTACATACTAATTAATTTTGCATCATAATCATAATTCATCTATCTTCATGCATCATATAATTGCTTATTTGCTTCCTAAGTCTTAGTTAATAGAAACCGCGTAGTGGTAGATATAGTGAAGCTTTGCATTGCTTGCTTAGCACATCTACGTACTTTGCATTTTCAGAATTTATTTATTTATTTAATTATCGGATGTTACATTCTTGCTAGAGCACCCGCATAATCACCCCTTTTATGTTGGTTTGTTTAGGATTAAAATTGAAACTATTAAGAGAAAAAGTACTGAAATATTGTTAGATTAATCTACCATAATCAAATCATGAATCTTTGGTTTGCACAAGTAAAAGTAGTCTCACGTTTTACTTGAATGTCTAATCAATCCATAATTAATTAGTGATGGCTTCTAAATAAATTGAATTGCTTTTTTAAAAATGGTTAATTCAAATTCAAAGGTGCGATTGGTATGTGTTTGAGAGGGTTTGCAATACGTAACAACACCATTTTTTTTTTTTTTTTTCATGAGTAACCATTTGTGGCCGCTTAGTAATCCATTAGTTTTACCTAAGTGGCTCACCTTGAGAAGATCACAATAAGTGGTCAACTGGCTAAGCGCCCAAACCTTTGTCGCAAGCCCTTCGTCCCATGTTCCAATGCTTCAACTTGTCCAAACACAAAATCAACACATGCGTTGTTCAGAATACAATGATCGAGGTTAGCTGGCCTTCCTTTTCCAACTTTGATGTTCATTAATACCAAATGTAATTCATAGGCAGATCAGCCAAGCCGAGTTGGGCCCTCTGATCAGACCAAGAAAATCATCTCGGCTCGCCCGTCAAGGAAAATATAGAGGAATTACGTGCACTGGGCGAGCTTGGGTCGGGATAATGGGGCTGAGCTGATCCTTATAGCTGTAAGCCCTTGCCCAGGCTCACCAAAAGGTTCTTTCAGGCGCTTGCGGCTTGGGTCGATTCTTGGCTGGCCGCTCATGATCAAGTCTAGTTTAATTAAATACCCTGCTACTATATAATTGCTTAATTAATTCCTCATAAAACACGTTGCTCGGGATAGGTTAATGATATGTTGTCTAACCTTCCTTTTATAGTCCTTATCTATACAATTTCCTCTAAGTTTCCATCTTCAATAAATTATCAAATGTATCTACTACATATTAATAACAGGTTAATTTGTCTTCCTTTTATAGATCTTATCTTCTTAATTTGCCCTAAAAAAAAAAGAAAAAGAAACTTCTACTTATATTTATTGCAAAAACTCATTTGTTATTGTAAAGGATAATTGGATTATATTTTGAACCTCACACTACACTAGGATGGTATGAAAAAAAAAAAAAGTAATATTAATCTGAGTTGATGTTAGGCCGTCGGGCATGTTAATCACTATCCTAATCACTAAACTGTCCTCCATTATGAAAAGATTGCAAAATATCCAAGGTATAATTAAGCCCTCTAAACTCTTTAACTATAGACATGCGAAAAAATGAAAGCAGAAAATAGTAAAATTTGGAAGCATTGTTAAATAGGATGTTAATGGATCCAATCAAAGTACCCGTAAAATTAAAGGCTTCCAAATTTAGTAATACGGTAATCATGTCCAACTTTATCCTTCTTTTTTCGTGCTCCTTTATTTGGCGCCTAGGATTGTTTTCCCACTCACAAATACATCACACAATAGCGCTAACAGCACAGTATTCGGTAATATGAGTCTTGCGCTTGATCTTTTACCGACTAGTGTAAAGACGACAGCCATGGATGTGTTTAGCGAGTTACATGCTAGTACCCGCAAAGTGGTTATTGGGCTTTAAAGGGGGGACGAGATTTGCTTGGCCCGTTTATAATTAGGCTCGGATGCGAGGCGGCATGAGCAACGCCGAGTCACTGGAAGGCGAGAGTTGTGAATTAAGGAGTGTCTGATACACCGGAAACCAATTCGAAAATGTCGATGTCTTGAAGTTGCAAAGTCCAGACTTCCAGAATGTCAAGAAGTAGCAAAATCCTCCTTCCTTTCTAATTAACGTTTGGTCACTTGGAATGAAGAGTAACGAGGATCAAAAATCAGAATGAAAATGTTGCTGTAATTGGTTTTCACTAACATAGGAGGACATGAGGATGAAAAGAGGTGAAAGGGAATGAACGAATCTAAACGGTAACTTTAAAGCAGATCGAGAAAACTTGATACGTTAGGTACATATTACGACGATCTTTATTTTTCTTACACTAAAGGTAAATTACAATCCTTACAATCCTTACATTTTTATTACAAGAGTTACCAAACATAATAATTTGAATATTAACATCTAATTTCTTAGTCTTTATTGCGATTGCTACTATTTTATTCCATTGTTTCAATCTATGAATCGAACAAGTCACTTTCTCTAATCATGTTGTTGTAAGAGTTTTCATAATATGTACTACATTAATTGATATTGTAATTTATTGTTTTGCGGGGTTGGTTTGAGGCAAGATAAAATGTTTTTTAATTAGTCTAATATGGGGTTGGTTAGTGTGGGCTAAGTTGAACTTGGCTTGTAATGAGGGAGCTTGGTTGGAAACTCTATAAATAATGCTCAAGTTTCTTATCTAACCTAATTCTCACCAATATCCTCACAAAATGAGCATTAATTTAGTACTAAAGGGTGAGAGGGCCGTCTTATTGAGCCATACAGAGGGCAATAGAAAAGAATGACTTGTGCATGGATCATCGTTTCTCCGCTTTTGCATTAAGAACGATGGATTCCAAGGTATTAATCTTTCTACTAAATCATTTGTATTCTTGTTTTGATTATGGAGATCTTGAGATTGCACGTTTTGCATCCAATAGTTATCTCTCATTTTGAGTTTTGTAGTGCAAGGTCTAGTACCTTGGTAGTTCAAGCTTGACACGATCTTCTTGGAGGGACAAATATGCAGGTTTCAATAGGATTAGTCGATTTGGAAATTTGGATGCTCCGTATTACCATAACTGTCACTTAGTTCATCATCATATTGAGTTCATGACACCATGCACTAAGAAATCACATTGGAGAAGACACCACCAGCAGTTTCGCAATAAGGTCATTGTCCATGCGTCCAGACATAAACTCACCATGCTGGAAAGTCACTGATGCCCGTGCGTGTACTTGAAATAATATGTTATTAGAATAAAGATGCTTTTCCCCCACAAAAGAGATACTCCTTTTAACCAAAATCAAATCCCTCGAGCTTTCTCATGTTTCATGATTAAGCTTTTTATCGGGTGACAACTCACCCCCATATCTCGATAAAGTTCCTTTTGTTTATCCCTAAAAGGATCTTGTCTCAGTTGGTGAAGACGCTCTGTAGCTGATGTTTTCTTGCAAGCAATCAAGTCCGGCCTTTGACAAACTTGAATCTGTCTCGCTGGGCGCCATTAGCGCATGGGATTCTTTGCTTTTTGTTCGAGAGGGAAGGGAAAGGAAATGGAAGCCTATGAATTTGGAGTTCATATTTTATTTAATATTTTTTCATATATTTGGTGATCGATATATTTTGACTATTTTCAATAGGAGACACTTAAAACTTCTATTGATATAGAGATATTGACATATGGAATTGCAAATTACTCCTTATAAACTTTCGAGATTAAATTTTTTTCCCATTGTCAAATATTGGAGGAAAAGTCATAATTAGAAATACGAAATAACTTTGGGCTTTACAAACATGCATAAAAAGGCTAGAAGAAAAAGCAAGGTTTCAAATTGATTCGAAATTTAATATTTTGAAAGAAGATTAAAGTACACGCAGAAGTCCTAAGAAAGTTGATAAGAGAAATAAATCAAATTTCTTTTCGATCCACCATCGTGAAAATTTTATCATTGCACCAATAGCATTGTCAATTTTTATTGCAGTTTCAATTTTCTCTCCACTTTCTCTTTATTTGTTCCTATACAAAGACAAAAGTCATTTATGGTACTTGAACTTTTATTGTATACCAGATGCTGCTCTTAAACATTTTCAATTAAAAAATAAACCTTTTCAATTTTCTTAAATTGTGAATTTTTTTTCATTAATGTCGTTGGTCCTTGAAGTTAAAATAGAAATAGAAATGCCAACCATGACATTCACTTAATGGAATGTTAACAAAAAATATTTAAATAAAATCCCTTGAAGACACAGAGGGAGCAAGAGTAAGAAATATTATGGGGGCGGCCTAGCAGTAGGATGGTAAGGGGGCGGGGTGGGAACAAGAACCACGCCCCTGTCCCTGTCCCCTCGTCCCCCGTTCCCTAATGAAAACTAGCCTTGTCACTGCCTTGTGCCCCACAAAGGCCGGAGCGATTTGTACTTTGCAGTACGATGCATTACATTATATGAGAAATATTTTTACGTTGTTTAACAACAATAATCGTAATGATTCATGAATGGTCTCATGAGTGGGTTAAAAAAAAATGAAGCCACAGCCTATATATTACATTTGGATAGAGAACAATCAACATTTTCAAAACATTTTCAAAACAAATAAATTGATATTCACATTATATTGACTAGGGTACGTAAAATTGTAAAAGATAAAGTTTAGCTCTACCAAAATTGTAGACCTTACCAGATAAATTTCATATTAGCTACTATCTAGAAGCTTCTTATTTCCATTTTCTACCATTATTAGTTATATTAATAATGCTGGAGTATACCTCCGAGCTTTTTATACTTCATCTAATTAATGAAAGTTACATTTTTACCCCCCAGAAATATGAACTCAAAGATCGATTTGATTGAGCCAGGTAAGCTCCAACCATCACAAAATTCAATGTGGGACAATGTGAAAATAGAATATATGCAAAAAATTGACCCTCAATACTTACCTAAAGCACGTTCCAGCTTGCATCTCCGATTAAGAGCAATTCATGTAAGGAGAAAAAATTGTTCTTAAAGGTTATTTTTATGTTTATTTTTATTTTTTTATTCTAATCCAAAATACATACATAACAAAATGTATTTCTAAAAGCCATACGTTCCAAGTGAATTCGTGGGAAGGCCTATATTTGCATCTTTGCGCATTTTAACCTGCTGTGTAACCTGCCAAATGGCCCTTTTGCGGGCAGTCTTGGTCTGAGGCAGTGGCCCACGGGGCAAGGTGTCGGCTCGCCTTGTGCCCGTCTTCACTAAGCACCACCCAACGTCAGGTGAAGGGCCTTAGGACAATGTCACGGTCAGTCAAGAATCATGGTATCTTGCATCATCAGGGGAGAGAGAGAGATGAGAATCGCCACCCCCAACACTCTGCCGGGTGAGGGTATGAGGGCGACGCAGACCTTCTTAACTTTTACAAGAGGATCACAACCCTCGCCTGTGTGATGGTGAGGGTTGCGACCTTTCCATCATGCTTTGCGAGAGATGCAACCGACGTCGACATCTGGACATTGTAGTCAGAAATTGTGCCCTTGTCCCTTTCTTTCTCTCTTCATGCGTTCGCACAAGAAGAGCGTGGCTACCGTGATAGAGCTTTAGAAGATTCTCCTGGCCAATGTCTGAGATAAGAGAAGGTGAGGCGACTATCGCGAGAGGCTAGGTAGTGGCATCCTCTCCTAACGTGCTTGTCATTTAAGTTTCTATCTCACATCATCACTAATGGTCCAATTAATGCTAACATTACAGACGATGATGGCATTTCTAAATATATTTTACTTTTAATGAACAATCAACATGAGCAAAATAGACCATAACTGAGGACCCAATCGATAGAATCCATCCAAGTACTAAAAGAGAGGGCTACTTTCTAAATCTCCTCGGCTTTCTTTTTTCTAAATCTCCCCAACCCAATCCCCTCTCCTCACCCAAAAATAGATAATTACTTTCTCATCAATTAGTTACAAACAAATCATTAACTATTTCTCCTCTTTGATGACAAAAACAAAATCCTATTTTACTAGCCAAAAGAAAAATCTCGTCTTAGCAAAGGCATATCATATCAAGCATATGTCAAGCGACATGTTTTTAACCCAAAAAAAAGTGTTGAGTTGGAGTCGGTGAGTAGATTTGGTCGAAAAGAGCTCTATAGTTGGTTGGAGCAGAATAATCGACGAGTGAGGAATGCCAACATGATTGACTAGAGTACAAATGAAGTTGACGCAAAATGTTTCGTTAGTGGGCTTGGTAATTTCAGGATTTATAACTTTTTGGAAATAAGTGTCGCTAGATAACAGGAGTAATGTACAATATGTGCAACTCCTCAATAATTGTTTGTAAGTAATTATAGATAGTGGGCTATATAAACCCACATTGTGCTCATTGTAAAAGTTCGACCAATTACTAAAAGAAAGCATATTGTTCTTCATCTTAATTTTTAGAACATTTATGATCTCTGTATCATTTAAATTACTGGTGATTTTCCTAGTATTCATTTATCTAAATTCCTTATCATTTACTTTCCTATCTAAAAGTCAGCAAAGACCCTTCAAACCTCTATTGATTAGATTGATTCTCAATTATGAGGTATGTTACTTTTTGTCGAAACATCTTTTTGGCACGTCTGATGGGAGACTCTTTGTTAAATTTGAAGAGATTGCAATGATGAGAACTAGGAACCAACAAGGGACTGATAATGCTGCTAACAACGACAATGCTATATCAAACTTGTAATGATGGTGCTATTCGCTCTTATTGGGAAAATCCCCTATGTTGTTTCAATGATAACAAAGATAATCAAAAGCTACTAATGCATGTACTGGTTGAGTTAATACTAGGTGTTATATACAAAAGCCACACTGTATATGGTGTCGTAAATAGTATCAGGTGTGATCTTGATGTGTTGAGTGCTTTGTCACAATTAGGAACACTCTATCGATATTGAAGGATCACTGCTAATATCCTAGGTGAACAAGTTATTGGGCATTAAGATGTCTACAAGCCGAAAGGATCTCTCTAAATGTGAACAAGTTGGAAGGACCTTAATCAAGGGAGACCAAGTCGAGACGAATGAGGATGATCCAGTGAGTTTAGTAAAGATGAGGAATCAACGATGATGTTGATGTCCCTGAAAATCTTTGGAAGCTAATTCAATCAAGTAGTGAAGATGAGGAATCCACGGGGATTTTGATGTCCTTGGAAGATTTTTTATGCTAAAAAAGCCAAGAGGATCATTGAAAGATTGATTGGAAGTCAGTCCACATGAGTTTGTCAGTGGATAGTATCAATAGACTAATGATAATCAACACTTTCGAATTGTGTTGATATCAAATCTTGGAAGGTGCTAGTCATCTGCTCATTTGATTAGAACATTTATCAAGATGAAACTACCTGTTACAAAGGCTTGGAGTCTGCATTAGGAGCTTTGGAGATGAATTAAGGCAATTATGTTGATAGAAGATAGACATTGATAGGAGCAATCTAATTGGTTTGGAAAAACTGCCACAACAGTAGCTGTTCTAACACTAGAAATTGGAAGAGCGTCTTTTTGCCAATAGCAACAATAGAACGACGAGCTAATTCATGGAGATAAGTCATAGACAGTCATCTAAAGATTGGATGGTTATGTACGCCTAATTCAAGAGAAGTGGTAATGTTGAGTTGGAAACAAATAAACCGAGTCTATAGGCTTTGAATGTTCTTCTTTACTTTGTTAGAAGTTGTGACGCTAATAATGTCTCTTTGAGGTGCTACTGAGTTGTAACTATAATAGAATCAAGTGTAAAAGTGTAAGAGTGGTAGTTGTATCCTAATAGTGTGATCTATCGTGTGAAAGGAACAACATTTGCTAGTTGTAACTTGCGATGCCTTAAGAGTGGACAAAAACTTGCAAATATAATTGAACCACTACAAATCTCAAGTGCTATCTTCTATATCTTTATTGTTGGCGCTCCTAATTTCATTATTTGTTTATCAGCATCACTCCTGATTAAGTTAAATTATTTTTGTTGTTGGTGAAGTTTAACTTATTACATTCCACAAAAGTGCTTTATAGTTTCTCATTCAACCTATTTAACAGTTCTCTAGGATGTGTTACTAGCCCCAGCAATTCTTAGCCTTCGACTGTTGGAAGAATGGTGGAAGTAATCTTCAACTTCCCAGGCATCTTACCAAAGAATAGTTAAGGAAGTTGGACCAAATCCCAACATGGTGTCGGCCATGGGAGGTTGTTCAAGAAATACAAAAATGATATGACTATTTATGTGGTGAGTAATATGTTAAATGTGATCAAATCGATGCTAATCAACATTGCGAATGCCTCGTTGTGACCAAGATCGTTTAGTCAACCACGAAGATTTTTATAAGGGAATAAGCAAATTCGGGAAGAAATGGAAAGAATAAGAACAGTATCCTTCCAAGGGTACGTTCAAGGATTAACGAGATCTCCTTTGTTTAATAATGTCAAGGATAAAGGATGGGTTAGGAGAAGTCACCACCATATAAGATTCCACCAGCCAAAGGATGAATTATGTAATCAAGATCTTCAAGGATAAAAAACAGTTATGTTGGTTGAAATAACCGAACAAGGAATAAAAATCTGACCTTTAATAGCCTAGAAACTGACACTATAATACATAACTAAAACAGACCTTAATAGCCTAGAAACTAAAACCTTAATACATATTAAAAACAGACCTTAATAGCCTAGAAACCGAAACCTTCGACTCTTGGGCTGCATAACAATAAAGACACATAATAACTTAATAAAAGCCTTTATTAACATGGGAATTAAATGCCTTTAATCTTCGGCCTTCTGCATTCTTGAACCTTCAAATTCGAGCTTCTCCCTTGACCAGAAAATAATCCTTCTGAAACTTCATCAACTGGTCATTCAAGACATTTAGAATGACCTCCCATTGATAGTTATCGATATACCACGAAGTAACGATAAGAAATTGACATTATTCATTGAAAATGATCTATCGAAGCACATAATGCCCAATTTCTCTCTTAGCTTGGATAAACATTGATGGTTTCGAGTTGTTGGATGGAGCTATGTTGGATCCTCCCGCATCATTAACCCATCTCCTTTGTTTAATAATGTCAATAATATGGGTTAGGCTAGTCAACCTCATATAAGGAATATGCAAATGCATGAATTATGTAATCAAGCTTCAAAACAATGTTGGTTGAAATAACCGAACAAGGAATAAAAATCTGAAAAACCAAGCTAGTTGACACATTGGTCAAGTGCCAATGCGGAAAATATAGGACCAAGGGTTGCATTGGCACCACCTAATGCAAATATTCCGGTAGGCCAATTTGCTGATTAGCATCAATATAAATAATCCAATGAGAGCAACATTAACCTAGGTGACAAGATGGCAAACTGAATCCACAAATGACTCAATATAATAAAGCAGTCCGACAACTCTTAGGTCTGGATAGAGGTATCATAAATTTGTGTATAGGATACCTTGTCTTGAAAGGGTTGATAATCAACCTTTTTCTAGAGGCTCTAGATCCTTGATTTTACCTTTTTTACTAATGAAGATGAACAATCAATTATTGAACATATTGGGTAATTTATAGTGCAATACAGGGAAGTGGGAAAAATGAGCTCTAATACTTAGGCTACATTTGGTCGCCGGATTTCTAATCGGGATAGGATTGGATAGGATAGGATATGAAATCCTGGGATTTTTTTATATCCCGTTCATTGTTTAGTGAATTACAATATTAAAGTTGGATATGTTAACATCATATTATGTACATTTTTTTTTATAAAACGGCATATCATTATAAATGAACATAAATATTCATAACAGATATGGTGAAAATATCTTGTAACACTATTCCTTAATTTATTTTTCGTCTTTTTTATGTTATTTTCATTATTATTTCTGTTTTCCCTTTTCATCATTCTTTAATAAAATTTTATCAAATAGTAAATTGTACTAACATACCTAAAATACAAAAATACCTAAAATATATAATAAATATAAATATTTAATTTATAAATTGAATTTTTATTATAAGATATAATTAAAGTTGAATACATAAATTAAAATAAGATTAATTAAAAATAATTTTTTATTTTTTATTTTTAATTTCTTAAATTAGAATTCAAATATTATTTATATTGAAATATAATTTCAATTTTGTTAATTTAATAAGTTTATTATTCAAGAAAAATAACTTTCAAATTATGGACATTAGAAATCATATCCACCTTTATCCCACCTCCCCATGGAATAATTTTATCTTGTTTATATCCTCATTATATCTGACTTTATCCTATCTTGAGTGAACACCAAACGTAGGATAGGATAAATCATATTGTATTCCAAATTTTATCCCGATTGCCAAATATAGCCTTAGGTTCTTCCCTCTATCCTTATCAAAAATTGAATTTGTCATTTAATTCATTGCATAACTAGGTAGATGGAAAGATAATTTTATTCTCAATTCTATAGAACAATACATGAAGTACCAGTCGTTAACTTAGCTGAACTCTATCAATACAATAGTGAGTCAATATATTAGTCTATTACTAGATTTAAGAAGGTTAGAAATAGATGCCTCACTTCATTCACTAAAAAGGAATTCACAAAATTTTATCTAAGAAGAAATTTGAAGGTCAAGATTCTATTTATTTCAATTGGCAACAAGAGTGTCTAAGTACAAGCAATTACATAAAGAAAGAGATAAGAAGCCACTGAAAATTTAAAAAAAAAAATGTGGCTTTAACTGAAAACTATGAAACAAAAAAGTGAATCTGATCAAGATGAAAACATAGAAGTAGTCGTGGTAAAAATGGTGTGGGGAAAGGATATTGCAAGTATCAAAACTTTTTTATGACATTATTTCAGTCCCCAAAACTATTTCTTTTTATTATTTGACTACCAATTTGGTCAAAAAATCAACTGCTGTAGTGTCATCAACAATTAAAAGTTGTCAGAAAATTGACATTGAATTATAATAAATTAAAGGTCTCATGTCACTGAGGAAGTGAAGTTAGCATAATAAGAGGTAAACGATATTGTATCATATTTGTCACCTAAATTAACAAATTGGGCATAATTTTGCTTTATTCTTCAAACTCTAATCCCTCATTCTTTCTCTCCCCTCCATCTTCCATCACTGCCGTCCTCTATCCCAGGCCACGTAGAGCTGCCACCATTGTTAACTTCCATCCTTATTTCGTCGCCCCAGGCTTCTACCATCGACCAACCTACGATTTTTGCCCTGTCGCTCACCAAAGCTAAGGCTGCCCGTGGTCCAATTTGGGCTCGGTGACATCAGATCCGACATCTCGACCCCTAATCTAATGAGCGATAGTAAAGCTCGATGTTCAGTGCTGCACTTGGTGGCTCGGTGCTGATCTTGCAAGAATGGGGGACCAGCGACGAAGCGGGTGAGCTATTGTTGTTGTGGCTTGGGGTGGCGGAGCCAATCGATTCGTCCCTTGCCTTGTCAAAAGTGCATGGTCGTCTTATCCTTTGTTAACGTTAGAATTCAAGTTTCTTTTAACGAGTTACTTTGAACTTAAAAATTTAATAAAAAGGGAACACAAGACTCTGCCATATATGCCACTGGTTGTACTAAAGTTATAAAGGAAAAAAATATTTTGACTTTAAAGTGAGCGTCATAAAAAATTTACAGCACTAATACTGTATTTTCCCCCAAAATTAGTGCTTAGTAATCCTTATGTTTGTCCAACTTAAAAGCTTGCAAGCGTAAAAAGAAACAACGATGGCTAGGGCTAGAGGTACTCAACTTTACTAATTCGATGTCAATAAATTGAATTAAATGATAGATTTGCTTTTGAACGATAATGGTCTGATAAAGTTCACTGAAGGCTAAATTACTACAAGTAATAAAGATTTAGTAAACAAAATATATTGTAAATAGCGCCATTCAATGGAATCATGACATGGTTGATATTGTTTGTTGACAATCGAGGAGACGATTTAACAAGGAAAGATGCAATTTGCCGATGATAAAGGGAAAGGAAAATTGAAAGCCGATGCCGAACCATTCCCCGTATGTGGTTGGTATTGTGTCGGCCAAATTCAAAAGAAAACAATCTAAGAAGAATTTATGTCAACAACATCCATAGGACATCGATGCAAGTGGCTATTACAAAGCCGAAGGGAAAATAAGGACAGGACATGTGGTGACCTACCATTCCGAGGGGTTGCCCTTGGGGAATAGGTTTGGCAGTATTACTTGCTTGAAAGATAGTCTAGATGGTACATGCAAGTAACGGTCTCAAATGATCCATCAAATGGTAACAACATAGATAGTCCGTCAATTACAAGTGTGTCCTCTCCAAAGACAATATATCGCATGATGTCAAACTTTGTCCTTGATTCATTAACAACCTATGTATTTCTACGAGTCATCACTAGTCTATTGGGATTGGCTAGAAACCAATCAAGACACGAGAACATCGTTTTGATTCCTACGTAATTAGAGATTCTAAACACAAAAACTTAATTACACTAATATTTCTATTAGTTTCCTTTTTGGTACCTAACTAGTTTGTTGATTATCTAAGTGATCATGTAAATATTGATTACCAATTAATCCTGATGGTGTCACCAAAGCTAAGTGATCATGTAAATTTTTTGGTGATTTTGTTGTGATTCTAAGCTAGACTTACCCTACTCTAGGAAAGTGAGTAGTATCCAATTTATTGAAAGATGGTGTGATAAATAAACACCCAATTGAAAGTAGCTAGGGTAACTGTACATAAGGCAATAATGTGATACGAGTCGGGCAACGAATATACATAGCCTCATTATAAGCCTAAAGACATGATCCCTCGAAAGCTCGAATCCCTAGCAATGGTGAGCTCAAATCTAAATACATAAATTGTTTTTTCTTTTTTAAAGAATTTTTTTTGTTTTTTTGTTCATGGGAACAAAAAAGGAACAAAAACACGTTTGTTTGCGTTTTTGTTCCAAAATTATTTTTTTGTTCCCAAAAACATATCTAGAACAAATACAAAAATTTTGTTTTTTGTTTCTGGAACACATTTTAGGAACACTTTTTCTCTCTCTTCCATTTTCTTCTCTCTTTTTTCTTCTTCTTTTTTCTTTCTTTTTTCCTTGGCTTGTCGCCAGCCTCAGCCATGGCTGGTGACCTCGCCGAAGCGTCGCCGGCCCCCAGTGAGGTCGAGCCTCGCCGATCGTTGGGCGAACTCGGCCTCACGCTGGGTTGGGTGAGCTCGATCTCGCCCAGATCCAGCGAGGCCGAGCTCGCCTAGCAGCCGGTGAGGCTCGACCTTGCCGAGCCACTACAGTCGGCGTCACACTGGCGGTGGCCCTAAGAACGCCAACCCTCGCCGATCGCCGGGCGAGTTCGGCCTCATTGGATCCGGGCGAGCTCGAGCTCGCCCAGCCAAGGTGAGGCTGAGCCTCGCCATGGCTTGGGGAGGCCGCCGGCCCTCGTCGACCAATCGCCGGCCATGGCTGAGGCCGGCGACCGGCCAAAAGAAGAAAAAAGGAAAAAGAAAAAATAAAAAATAAATAAGAAAAATAAGAAAGAAAATCGAAAAAATAAAATAAAAATATTTAAAAATTAAAAGAAATAAAAAAATTATATAAATTTACCAAATGTGTTTTTATTCTATTTATATTTTTAGAACAAATTTACCAAACGCGTTTTTTTGATCAAAAATTGTTTCCTGAAGCAGAAATACTTTTTTCTATTTCTGTTTCCAAAAACAATTTTTAAACAGAAATGTTACCAAATGCAACCTAACTTGGTTTTATTGAGTAGCTTATAAAACCTAAGTCCAATAGCAAGACTAGCCTAATCATAACAAAATTAGCCCAAACCAAGCTGAACTAAGTATGGCCTTGGACCATGGTTCACACTCTTGGCCTTCCATCGTCCGGAAGTTCACAACTGTCGCCATTCTCATTGGCTTCAAATGCCCAAATCATCCAACATTTATATCATGCACTCAATCAAAACACCCAATCAACAACTTGACCAATTGACAGCAAATAGTCAAGCAATCCGTCTCGAGAATTTGAATCCACCTATGCAATTCAATTAGCCCCAAGCACCTCCTTATTGAACAAAGGGTTAAATAATTGGATTTACTAGTCAATAACCCCACTTGTGTGATACCCCCTGACGGCCCCCAATCTGTTAGTGCTACCACACCTCTTTCCTTATCTTGGATGTCGAATATTCTGATACCCTTGGATTTCTACGAATTCGTGAATTTGGGGGTTTATCACATTTTTCATTGGTCCCTACGCTATATCATTGCAGATCGGATCCATCAACCCCTTTCCTAAACTTTGAAATGATGCACACTAGATATACACATAGATGTCAACTAGGCACTTTTTATTTACATATATTTGATAGATGTCGTTCGTCGGTACATCAAAAACCAAAGTTTTCTATATTGGCTATATCCAAAAATTGATTGACTTTTACGTTAACCATTTACAATGTTGTCTATCTTCAAGTGCCTGTGTCCCAAAAATTCACTGCTGTCTTGCCGTCCTATGCTACTCTATCCCACTCGAGCCTCCATCATCGTCCTCTGGTGGCGGTGGCAGCGGCCCCAAGGTGCGTCCATTCCTCCGGACATACAAGACCACAAGCTCCTGATACACAGGACCCAAGGGGAGGCCGGTATCACCAGTACTTGGATGAAAACAAGTCCTAGTAGATCAGGGTTAGGATGCTCCAATAGTTCCCATCACAGATCAACGGGAATGCCGTAGAAGATACCAGAAGACGTGAGCAACAGCGGCATTTTTATCACTCTGTAATATGTTAGCCCCACGAGAGGTGAGTACGCCTACTCAGCAATTAAATTTCTACTAAACTATATTACGTAAAACTATCATCATATGCTTCCATGCAATCCAAAATAGAGCACACAGCCAAAGCAATGAGTGTGCATAAGTTCAAAAGAATCTCAAACAGTACAGTACAATGAAACATTTAGGTGTTTAAAACTCAGTTTATCATGACTCACTACCACCATCTTCCGAAGGACCAGAGTTTGCATTTCTCCAGGTATATCGCACCCTACCTAGCATCACGAAGGCCTTCAGTTCCATATTTCAGTCACCGGACATCCGAAGCATGTTTCGTCACACCTCCAACTATCCCGCACCCCATCTGGCATCATAAGGAACCTTTGGGGCTCACCATGTCAATGATGTCCCACAAGTATCCAATACACTCCTGGGCATCCTGCCTTCCCGGAAACCTCCGGGCTCACCATGTCAATGATGTCCCATAGGCATTCAAAGGTATCGCTATCACGATCCTCTAGGCAACCCGACACTTGGGGCATCATCGTACCAAGAGTTCGACGTATCAACAATGTTTCAACCATGGTGTAGTAGTTTAATCAAATGATTTCATACCAAAAGTATTTCGTACAATTCATGCACAAGAATAAGTTACTCCCAACATCTCGAATCATAATAAACCCTGACCCAACCCGAAACACATTTTTTTTGCTTGTTTTAGATTTGTTACACGAACATGACCCGAACACGAAACACGTATATACGTGTTTCGTGCTCGGGTCGTGTTCGGGTCGGGTTAGGTCGGGCCTTTTCAACAGTGAGCTTCTCCTATCCCGAAGTTCTTTATCCTTGGTTGGTGGAAGCTTTTGATGCGTGATGGGTTGAGTGATTCAAGAACAGAGATTTGTTCAGAGGGGATTTTTGTGGTTAAGTGTATGGAGTAGTGTATACGGGGAAGAAATGGAAAGGAATAAGAACAGATAAAAACAATCTCCTTCCAAGGTATAAAGGCAGCGCCACCAACCAAGGATGAGGATCGAGATCTATGAAGTTCACCTCCACGGCCTAAAGCTTCCACCAGCCAAGGATAAAGGACTTCGGGATAGGAGAAGCTCACCACCAAGGCCTAAAGATTCCACCAGCCAAGGATAAAGGGCTTCTTGGTTCACCACCAAGGAGTGATCTATGCTCCAAGGATAAAGAAACCGAAAGGAGTTATCCGCTCTCCAAAAAAGTTCACTCAAGTTGAGGAAATCTCACAATTCTCATTCATAAAATTCGTATCCCTTACATTGGATAGTTTTCGTTCTCTCAAGACATTAAAGACCTGTGTTAGATGAGAGATATGCTCCTCCTCATTCCAACTATAAACAAGAATATCGTCGAAATAAACAACGACAAATTGACCAATAAAGGAACGAAGAACCTCGTTCATAAGTCTCATGAAAGTACTCGGAGCATTAGATAATCCGAATGGCATAACCAACCACTCATAAAGGCCCCCCTTGGTCTTGAAAGCTGCCTTCCATTCATCACCTTCTCGCATTCTGATTTGATGATAACCACTCCGCAAATCTATCTTTGAAAACACAGAAGAACCATATAATTCATCTAGCATATCATCAAGTCTAGGTATAGGGTACCTATACTTAATGGTGATATTATTGATGGCCCGGCTATCAACACACATCCGATATGTACCATCCTTTTTAGGCACAAGTAGAGCCGGAACAGAGCAGGGACTCATGCTTTCTCGAACGTATCCTTTGAGAATAAGTTCATTGACTTGTCTTTGCAACTCCTTTGTATCCTTCGGATTGCATCGATAAGCTGGCTTGTTTGGTAGTGGAGCACCGGGGATCAAATGCTCAATACCTCTTATGGGAGGTAATCCAAGTGGCAAATCCTCCGGATTAAAGGGACCATCAGCTCTAGGCATGAGCTTGTTCTTTCGACGAAATGGAGCGAATTGGTGACAATGCTTACAAGATTGACCTTCCGGGAGAGTTTGGAGTTTCAGCAACATTCAACGTGGGAGACCTTTCTCCTTACTTGGAGGATGAAAACCTTCTAGATTTGAGGACAAATCTCAAACAACCCGGGGAGGATGATGCAGGAGCATCCAACGTAGCTCCATCCAACAACTCGGAACCATCAATGTTTATCCAAGCCAAGAGAGAAATTGGGCATTATGTGCTTCGATGGATCATTTTCAATGAATAATGTCAATTTCTTATCGGTACTTCGTGGTATATCAATAACTATCAATGGGAGGCCATTCTAAATGTCTTGAATGACCAGTTGATGAAGTTTCAGAAGGATTATTTTCTGGTCAAGGGAGGAGCTCGAATTCGAAGGTTCGAGAATGCAGAAGGCCGAATCAAGTCTTGGGAAAAACTCAAGAAGTTGATGAAGAAGAGGTTCTTGCCCGACAACTATAAGCAAGATCTCTTCCTCAAACTGAACTCCCTAAGACAACATGGGATGAGCGTTGAAGAATACACTCGTGAGTTTGAACAACTCAAAATGAGGAGTGAAGTTCCAGAAGTTCCCGAGCAAACCATCGCTCGTTTTCTTGGCGGCATGAATCGAGAAATTGCTGATATGGTTGAACTTCAACCGTATTGGTCCTTTGAAGACGTATGCAAGTTAGCCATAAAAGTGGAAAAACAATTGAAGAGCAAGAGGTTTTCCTCGAACCTCAACAAAGGCGACATCCTATTTTAAGGGTGCTTCCTAGCAAGAGCGAGAGTTCGTCGACAAAAGATAGAGGCAAGGGAAAGAATGCAGAGCCTTCCAAAGAAGTCCAAAAGAAGTTTGAATGTGATGCAAGGAAATGCTTTAAGTGCCATGGCTTTGGGCATTTACAAGCAAATTGTCCAAATCCGAGAGTTATGACTCTTCAAGAAATTGAGGAGATCAATTCGGCGCTTCAAGAGGCTGATGATAATGAAGACCAAAATATTTCCGAATCTGATCGGGAAGAAGAAGTTGTGGAGAAGGCTGACGATGGTGAGCTGTTGATCATCCGAAGAGCATTGCATGTTGAAGTTTCTCCTAATAAAGAGCAAAGGGAGAATATATTTCACACGCGTTGCACTATTAATGGAAAGGTGTGTTCGGTGATCATCGATGGTGGGAGCTGCACCAATGTTGCTTCAACAACTCTTGTTGACAGGTTGAAGCTTCCAACAACGAAGCATCCTCAACCATACAAGCTCCAATGGCTCAATCAAGGGAATGAACTCAAGGTAACCAAACGTGTTCTTATATCATTTTCGATTGGGAAGAACTATCGAGATGAGGTTGTATGTGATGTGATTCCAATGGAGGCATGCCACTTGTTATTGGGTAGACTGTGGCAATTTGATATAAATGCTATGCATGATGGTCGGAAAAACACATACTCTTTTCATAAGGAACAAAAATGCATTACTCTTTTACCATTGAGTCCTTATTCGATACATAATAATCAACATGGGGAGGGAAACACTTGTAAGGAAAATCTGTTCTTGAGTGAGACACGGGTTGAGAAAGCCATTAGCAAACAAAAGAATGTATTTGCTTTGCTTATGGTCGAGAAAAAGAGTGAGATGGAGCGACCCATACATCAAAAAATGCATTGTCTATTGAAAGAATTTGCAGATGTGTTTCCGGAGGATTTGCCACTTGGATTACCTCCCATAAGAGGTACTGAGCATCAAATTGATTTGATCCCTGGTGCTCCGCTACCAAACAGGCCAACTTATCGATGCAATCCAGAGGAAACAAAGGAGTTGCGAAGACAAGTCGATGAACTTATCCTCAAAGGATACGTCCGAGAAAGCAAGAGTCCCTGCTTTGTTCCGGCTCTACTTGTGCCTAAGAAGGATGGTACATATCGAATGTGTGTAGATAGTCGGGCCATCAACAAAATAACCATTAAGTATAGGTACCGTATTCCTAGACTTGATGATATGCTTGACGAATTATATGGTTCTTCTATGTTTTCGAAGATAGATTTGCGGAGTGGTTATCATCAAATAAAAATGCGAGAAGGAGATGAATGGAAGACGGCTTTTAAGACCAAGGGAGGCCTTTATGAGTGGTTGGTTATGCCTCTAATGCTCCAAGTATCTTCATGAGACTTATGAATGAGGTTCTTCATTCCTTTATTGGTCGATTTGTTGTTGTTTATTTCGACGATATTCTTGTTTATAGCAGGAATGAGGAGGAGCATATCTCTCATTTAAAACAAGTCTTCAATGTCTTGAGAGATCAAAAATTGTATGCTAAGATGGAGAAATGTGAGTTCTTCTCTCCGAGCATTGTGTTTCTTGGTTATGTGGTTTCCAAAGATGGAATCTTTGTTGATCAAACCAAGGTGGAAGCTATGAAGACTTGGCCAGTTCCAACGTCCATTTCTGATGTAAGAAGTTTTCATGGACTTGTTGTGGAGAAAGCCGATGGCGATGGCGATCTGTTGATCATCTAAAGAGCATTGCATGTTGAAGTTTCTCCTGATAAAGAGCAAAGTGAGAATCTATTTCACAACCATTGCACTATTAACGGAAAAGGTGTGTTCAGTGATCATCGATAGGGGGGGCTGCACCATTGTTGCTTCAACAACTCTTGTCGACAAGTTGAAGCTCCCAACAACGAAACATCCTCAACCATACAAGCTCCTATGGCACAATCGAGGGACTGAACTCAAGTTAACCAAAGGTGTTCGTATATCATTTCGGATTAGGAAGAACTATCGAGATCAGGTTGTATGTGATGGGCTTCCTATGGAGGCATGCCACTTATTATTGGGTAGACCGTGGCAATTTCATATAAAAGCTATGCATGATGGTCGGAAAAACACATACTCTTTTCATAAGGAACAAAAATACATTACTCTTTTATCCTTGAATCCTTCTTAAATACATAATAATCAACCTGGGGAGGGAAACACTTGTAAAGAAAATCTGTTATCGAGTGAAACACAGGTTGAGAGAGCCATTTTCTTATGGTCAAGAAAAAGAGTGAGATAAAGGGACCCATACATCCAAAAATGCATTGTTTGTTGAAGGAATTTGTAGATGTGTTCCTAGAGGATTTGCCACCTAGATTACCTCCCATAAGAGGTATTGATCATCAAATTTGTTTGATCCCCGGTGCTCCACTACCAAACAAGCCAGCTTATCGATGCAATCCAGAGGAAACAAAGGAGTTGCAAAGACTAGTCGTTGAACTTATTGTCAAAGGATAGGTTCGAGAAAGCATGAGTCCTTGTTCTATTCCGGCTCTACTTGTACCTAAGGAGAATGGTACATACCGAATGTGTGTTGATAGCCGTGCCATCAACAACATCACCATTAAGTATAGGTACCCTATACCTAGAATTGCAGAGTGGTTATCATCAAATCAGAATGCAATAAGGTGATGAATGGAAAACAACTTTCAAGACCAAGGGAGGCCTTTATGAGTTGTTGGTTATGGCATTCGGATTATCTAATGCCCCAAGTACCTTCATTAGACTTATGAATGGGGGTTCTTCATTCCTTTATTGGTCGATTTGTCATTGTTTATTTCGACGATATTCTTGTTTATAGCAGGAACGAGGAGGAGCATATAGCTCATTTGGAACAAGTCTTCAATGTCTTGAGAGATCAAAAACTATATGCTAAAATGAAGAAATATGAGTTCTTCTCTCCAAGCGTTGTGTTTCTTATCTATGTGTTTCTTTCTATCGTCGTTTTGTGAAAAACTTTAGTACCGTCACGGCTCCTATAACTAAATGCATGAAGAATGGTTCTTTTGAATGGACAAAGGCTGCTTAAAACGCCTTTGAGGTAATCAAGTAGAAATTTTGTTAGTCCGCTATCATCTCAAGGTGTGCAACTTTTCAAAGATTAAAAAGCCATTTCCATCAAGGTTTTTATACTCCACTTCTGGTACCATTGCAGCCGTGGGAAGATGTTGGCATGTATTTCATTGTGGCTCTACCAAGAACTCAAAGAGGAAAAGATGCTATCATGGTGGTTGTTGATCGGTTCTCTGAATTGGCTCATTTCGTGCCATGTCACAAGACCAATGATGCATCTCATATTGCTAAATTATATTTCAGAGAGATTGTTCCCATTCATGGAGTACCAAACACCATTGTGTCGGATCGTGATTCCAAGTTCTTAAGCTACTTCTGGAGGACTCTTTGGAGAATGCTTCGTACAAGACTCTTATTCAGCATAGCTTGTCATCCACAAACCAATGGCCAAACGGAGGTGACAAATCGTACTCTAACCACTCTTCTTCATGGTATGGTGAGTAAATCTTTGAAACATTTGGATTTGAAGCTTGCGCATGCTGAATTTGCTTATAATCGATCACCAAGTAATACTACTTGTCAATCGCCATTTGGAGTTGTGTATGGAATTAATCTTTTGACACCCATTGATTTGATTCCAATTCCATCTAACTCTCAAGTAAGCTTTGATGGCAAGAAAAGAGTTGAATCAATAAAGAACCTCCATGAGCAAATTTGATCCAAGATCGAAGAGGCCAACGATCTTACAAGAAGAAAGCTAATCAACATTGGAAGAAGACCCAATTTCAACTGGGCGATCTTGTATGGCTTCACTTGAGGAATGGGAGATTTCCATTTTGATGAAAGAAACACGCTCATGCCCAGAGCCGATGGTCCCTTTAAAGTTATTGAGCGAACAAAAAATATAACTATAAAGTCAATACAACAAAAATGCTACATGTTCTTGAGGTGATTGGGCCATCTAACTTGACATATTTATTCATGAACTCATTGAAGTGTAAATTGATGAAGGGAGTCATGAAAGCCTAAAGAAGCATATGCTCATTGCCCATGAAATTCCATAAAATGTTGATCAAGGACCATATATTGAGCAAAGTAACTGTTACCAGGCCGGTTGGCAAGAAAAAGCAATTAATCGTTGGGGACTATAACCTAATTGTAGAACCTACCAATCCCCGAGTCAGCTTATGTAATGACATACTAGTCCCAGCATTCATGCAAGAAAATCGAGTTGCCATATCATCATTTAGACACATATAACACTCATGAAAATCTGCTTTGAATGAAGGAAAGCTGTGGAACCAAGAATATGCAACTGATCAGATATCCGAGATAGAAGAGTGCTAAGAGCCAAAGTCTCGTTACGCTTGGTAGAAAACAGGCTTTAAGAGATGGAGGAAAAATTTGGTGATAAATGAGACTGGGACCAAGGTGGAAGCAATTAGGGTCATCATTAACAGCACTTAGCAACTTAAAGCGGTAGTTACTAGCACGTTCACCCCTTTGGAGAGCATCGAAGTTAGCAATGTAGCTCTTAGAATAATACTTAGGAGCGTTCTAGGCTAGGGCAAATGATGAAGTAGAGACAAGAAGAAACCTACAAAAGGGATTTAGGGTTTAAGGAATGAGATAAACTGACATTAGATTTCTCGAAGGTATATACGAGCAGCAAACAGTAATTTGAAAAAGAAAATAAGTATATGTAGGAATTGAATGCGACATGTCAGAATAAAACGGAAATCGGAATCCGTATTGGCTACGCATAGGAAAAGAGATGTCATAAGGCAAAAAGGCATTATCATTATCCTCGGAAGGTCACGCAAAGGACGAGGTGCTCCTTTAAAAGAAATAAATTGAAATGTATTCTTGTTAAAAGAGTTGTAAGTCGACACCCAAATTTACCTTCATTGTCACGTGCATGAGGATGACAATAGCAGCAATCCAGCTCGTGTCAGTCATAGAGGAGAAGAATGACCCAAGTTCTTAGAAGCCTTTGGGCTAAGTCTCAATGAGCCCACAAAGTGGAGATGCATGGCTTGATGGCAAGGTAATTAAGTGCCACGTGTCCAGGCCTTGAAATAGTATCGTGGACAAAGAGTTCAAATATAATTGATGTTGAGATTCAAGCAAGAATAGTTGGTGCACAAAAGGGTGTGCAAAATTGAAGAAGTTGTTATTGCTTGTTGATCAAGTCAACGTTGTTGACAAGCCAGGGCACAACGAGGCATGGATAAGCTAGTTAAGAAAGATGCAAAGAATGTGGGAGAAACTAGGAATGACTTTCAAGAAAGGGTCAATCAATTGACGATTATAAGGTGATGTGGGACCATCTAATGTAGCTCCATCAACCAACTCAGAACCATCGATGCTTATCCAAACCAAGAAATAAGTTGGGCATCATGCGATGTGAATTACTTATTGATACTTTGTGGTATATCGATAACTATCAATGAGAGGCCATTTTAGGCATCATGACCAATTGATGAAGTTTCAGAATGATTATTTTCTAGTTAAGGATGGAGCACGAATTTGGGAAGGCTAAATGTTCAAAAATGCAAGTTCCTGTGCTAGTAAGTGCATTTCCTAAGTTCCTAGGTGTCTTTATTGCTATGTTGTTTTCAAGAGCCAAAGGTCTAAGTTCCTAGATTATCAAAGTCTATTTTTTTATAATTCCTATGTCTAAAATCCTCTTATAAACAGGGGAAAATTATCCAATCAAAGCACATACGAATTTGATGAATGAAAATTGATAGAATTCCTTGCTTGAGTGAACTTCTTTGGAGAGTTGATAACTCATTTCGGTCTCTCACTCCTTGGTGGTGAGCCAAGAAGCCCTTTATCCTTAGTTGGTGGAATCTTTAGGCCTTGGTGGTGAGCTCCTATCCCGAAGTCCTTTATCCTTGGCTAGTGGAAGCTTTTGGCCTTGTGGTGAACTTCGTAGATCTTGATCCTCTTCTTCGGTTGGTGGCGTGGCCTTTTCTTATTCACCTTCATTTCTTCACCGTATACACTACTCCTACACTTAACAAGAAAACTCCAAAAAGAGAAAAATTTCCATTCTGGAATCACTCGCCCCATCTCGCATCAAAAGATTGGTATCATAGGTCAGGTTCAACTCATTTGAGTGATTCATTTCTTTCTTCTATTACAAATTCCTTATGTCTGATCAAGTTCCAAGAGGCTTGACTATGGAACAGGCACATAACAAAAGGTGAGATTGTGCAATCCAAAATCTTCAGCAATAAATGGAGCGAGTTGACAATCTCCTAGAGAATCTACGGCAAGACATGGACAATTAGCAAGGCATCCCAAAGAATGGCATTGGCGTGATGATTCTGAATCTCATCAAAGTTGTAATGGCGATCCCAATTCCACTAGAGACAACTCCTAGTGATTCCAAATATCAAATTCGAAGAGGAAGAGGGAGGCATCAGGAGGATGGAAGAGAGTGGAGGACTTCCTAATAAGAAGACTTCTTACTTTTCAACATACCACCATAATAAAATCATTCTTATTAGTTATTTTTTTATCACATGTTGTCCATACATCAACAATAAGTCCATGTCCGTGTGGATCTTCTTGAGCTTCAATTGCTTCTTGTTGAGCATAAGAGCACCCTAACTAGATTAGATGTAAAAGAAAAATAAGAATAATTAAGAACACAAAGATTTGTGGGGTTCGATGAAAGTCCACCTACATCATGCTGGGGGGGGGAGGGAGAGAGAGAATTTCTTATTATAGAATATTTTTGATAGATCCTTAGATCACTACTTTCCTAATTCCAATAGAAAAGGGATTCCACCCTAAAGATCTTATCAGTTTAGGAAACTAATTCATAAATCGTTAGTGATTATCCTCCTAACATTATCAATATCACGACATATCCAAATTACATTGAATTAAGACAATTTCCCATGAAATCCCATGTAGATAGGTCCAAAAATAGGAAATAAACTTCGTTGAATTCAAGACAACTATGTCACCCCTGAAACGGCCCCCAATCCATTAGGGTTGCCATAGTTTTCTTACCTTTCACTTGTCCTAATAACATGTCACTCTGATACCATTGAATTATAGTGGGTCCATATATCCTAGGGGTTTTATATATTTTTTCTTTTCTTTTCAATCGGTCCAGCACAATTCATATAACGGAAACATATTCGACATCTCCCTAATCCATACTCAAATCTTGGCTATAACCCAAAAGTACCCGACCCCACGTCAGTCATGTACATCGATCCATCATCCAATGTCGGCTATCCAAAAAGTGTCATCCGCTACCAGTCACATGCACAATCACACCCAGCCCGATGCATTGGCTGGTGGTAGAGGCAGCATCCCCATCATGATCTCGTCGTGACGAACATGCACAGACAGGAACTCTTGGACTACAGGGACATCAAGAAGACCCACATGATACATAACTAAAACTCGAACACGGATGAACACCAGTCCATGAACACCAACACAAGAATGCTCCGAACGCTCAACCTCAACGCTGGATGGTAAGCTATAGAAAGTACCACGTGTGAACGCTAATAGAGGCATCTCTTAATTTGAAATCTTAGTCCCCAATGGTGTGAGTACAACCACTCAGCAGTAAAAGACTCCTCAAGCTATACCAAGCATTACTATTAATATCCAGATTCAAGTATGGTACACAAAAGAATGTAGTCCTAATGTGTAGTGCAACATATTCAAGATACACTTACAATGGAATCATTCATTTTATTTTTCAAAAGGTTTCATCCCCGGAGGACCAATGTTTGCATTCCTCCGGCATTCGCACCCCTCCAGGCATCACGAAAGCTTCCGACATTCAGTCATTTAAGGCCACCGGGCATCTGGAGCAAATCACGCCTCCAAGCATCTTGTATCCTACTTGGCATCATGAGGAACCTCGAGGGCCTCCCATGAAAATGGTTACCCTAGCCATCCGGAATTACGTACCGACTAGCATACCGCCGGACATCCAGAAACTCCTAGCGAAAAACCTCCGGCATTCAGCCATTTAAGGCAACCGGGCATCCACAAGGCATCGAATCACTCGATCCTTTGGGCATCTCGACACCCGGGGTATTGTTGACCCGAGGGTTCAACAATAACAATTTAGCATTTTAATTCACAAAACATTTTTAAATGCTAAAACAAGACGTCTCATGGACCCTTTAACACATCTCAATATTGCACAAATATCCACAGCCAATACCATCATATCACATAGCCATTTGAAACATCTTCACCTTCGGACACTTTGTAAAAAAAATTTGAGAACAGAATAGCCAGATTTTTACAATGTACGGTTCTGGTAAAAATTTTGAAATAAATACTAAATGGACTCAGAAAATTGTGAAATTTTGACACATTATCAATGAGACTTAAAGGAACAAATTTTATGAAGAACACCAAGTCAAATTCCATGCATATTGAGAGAAAAAAACTTGGTATTTCTTGCTATAGTTTCTGTAAAATTTCCAGATTTAGCATTTCCGTATGAAAATCATTTCGTCGACCAAATCTTGTCCATTTATGCTAAATTTTTTCATTTCGTCGACCAAATCTTAGCTAGAAAATTCCAAAAAAATCGAGAAATCACCGGAGGTCACACTGTCCTTTACAAAACAGTGCACTCATCTAACTAAAATTTTTCCTACTTTTTGAATTACGACCTCCAACATCCACAATGGAATGTATACAAGTGTATTACACTATAACACAGCCTTATCACTTCCAAAAATCCTCTATAGTCAAATCTTTAAATTCTTGTTCCATCACAAAATTTGAAATCCACAATGCATGCCCTTTTTTATCTAGTTTTCTTGAGCTAGCTTCATCTTTCAAGTCGAAATCCAACATGCAGCTCTAGTATTTCACCTTTCTCGCATCTACCAACTCCTCACTAGATAAAACAGCAAGCCAAACATAGATTGAAGAACTTCTACATGCCTCAAGTTCAAAGCAACCACAACAAGCAAGTCGGCAAATTGGGGCTCCAGGAACAACTTGATCGATGGCGGAACTAGGCAGCGTCGACGGCGGCAGCTGGGCCATGGCGGCCTGCACTCACCCCACTCTCTCTTGCTCGCTCACCCGCTCGGTCTCACCCTCTCTCTCTCTCTCTCTCTTTTTCTTTCTTTCACTCTCATGATTAGCTAGTAATCATTGGATTTGCATGGAGATCACCAGTGAAGCAATGGACACTTGCTTAATCCCTCTTGCCACTTGTCAATCTTCATGCAAAGGTTGATGGGCCTTAATCGGTTGGGCCTTAGTCAACCAATCAAGAGGAAACGTGGGCCATTTTTGGGCGGTTTATGGCCTTAACAAATCAGCCCACACCTTCTCCTAATAAATCACTTTAATCTCCACTTATAATTACATTATCACAAATATTCACATGGCCATAAAATTTTGCAACATATATGGTAATCCAACTTATAGAGTACACGGCCAAGAATAGAAAATTCATTATCAATTTATCCTTTAGTACAACCTAGATGATACTTGGACATAGGATACATTTCCGACAAAACAATTGTCCAATAAATGCTCGGCCTTGTTTAATTGAAATCCAATGGTCTAATGGTTATAATATATTCCGATGGTGCTTCCATCACCTATTCATGGGTCATAGTGCATCTAGAGATTGCTACGAAATTTTAGGATGCCACAACAACATCAACAAATCTCCATCTTTGGCTTGAATAAACCGTAAGCCTCAACTCGAACCAAGAAAATGAATATACCTCTCCCTCCATCGTACATTTGAAAAGGTATGCTTGCACCTAGACCGGTGCGATGCCATCAACTTGAATGACGAGTGAGAGAAATAAAGTGCTTGCAGGACTTGAACTTCTTTGTAATAACCGTCTTGTGAGCACATCTATAGAATTGTCTTTGGTATGGATTTTCTTTAAAGCAATGCTGTCGTTCTCCACAAATTCTAGAATCTTGTGGTACAAAACTTCAATGTATTTTGTTCTACAAGGAAACACTTGATTCTTTGCAAGACATGTTGCGCTTAGACTATCACAATCTAATGTAGCACTTTCTAGCTTTAAACCCAACTTCTTGACCAAACTAATGAGCCATATTCCCTCATTCACAACCTCAGTTGTTGCCATGTACTTAGCTTTGATTGTAGACAAAGCTATAGTATACTGAAAAATTGCCCTCCATGATATAGCTCCATCTCTAAGTGTAAAGATGTATCCTATGATGGACCTTCGCTTGTCCAAATCACCATTTCGGTGGTTCTAGCCAAATAACGAAAGATCCTTTTAACAACTTTCCAATGCTCCTTACTCGAATTGCTTATATATCGATTGATGAGACTCAATGGATGAGCCAAATTTGGTCTATTATAGACCAAAACATACGTGAGGGTCCCTATTGCGCTAGCACAAGGTAATTGAGGCATCTTTACTACCTCCTCATGTGAAGAAGGGCATTGCTTCTCAAATAATCTATAGTGATTTGATAATGATGTACAAATCGGCTTTACCCAAAGCTTACTTGTATGTCTATCTTGAAAGATTTCTATGCCAAGATCCTTTATTTCAAATTCGTTCTTTAACTAAGACTTTAGGAAACTCTGTCATTTTTCTTGTAGCAATCGATGCATCATCAACATAGAGCATAAATAGAATAAGTGACTTATCATCAAAAATTCTGTAATAGACACAAGAATCATTCACAATCCTCATGTAGCCAATACAAAGCATAAATAATCATTAATTTGGTTGTAACTGATAACGGACCTAAGTTCTGATACCGTTACGAACACTAATTCAGGTATAGAGCATCATTCCAGATATTTATTTGTAATAGTTACAAGTCTTTATTATAGGTATTAACTTTGTAACTATCACAAATATTTAATTTGACCGTTACTTCTGAAACTATTTTAGAGCATTAATTGGTCACTTAAATTTGAAACATTTTGACCTGCCAAATTTATTCTAAAACTATTTCAAATCATTAATGTGACCATTAAATCTGAAACAGTTTTAGATTTTTAATGATGTGATTAATTTTGAACTCACTTCAGATCATTAATGATGTGATTAATTTTGAACTCACTTCAAATCATTAACACAACTATTAATTCTGAATTCACTTTAGATTATTAATTCAGTCACTGAATTTGAACCCGCTTTAGATCTTTGATTCGGTCGTAGAGTCTAAGACCTACTTCACTTTGTAAACTCTAAAGCCTCTTCATCCAAACTTATATTTCTAGCTCGACTTAATCTGATTGTCTCAATTGCAAACACATTTTTCATTCTTTCTCTCGTTTAAATGTCATTCTAATTGGTTTATGATGTGTGACATCCCTACGTTCATCACTAAGCTGGTAGCAAGACTTGTACTAACACATTAGCATAACCAAGAGAACTGATTATCTAGATCAATCACCTGTTCTTGCAACCCATGAGTGATATCTGGCAATATATCATGGCTATCGAGACATTGTGAAATGTTTTCAAAACATAATGAACCTATGAGCTTTGGTGACCATATAATTTGATCCTTCTATCTCACCATGTCCTGATTGAACAAAAGCCATGGAACTATTGGTCAAGCCACCAATTTGATCCTATGGCCAAATCTAATTGACATGCATTTCTTCGAGATATCAACCATTCATTCTCGATTATAGCCTTGGCCGAGGATTTCGATACAATGTCACAATTACATCGCATAAGACATTAATATTGTATATCCATATATAACAAGAAATATTCCATATTGTGCACACATAAGCCTTTGTATGTGAACAAATTATGATAATCAAGCACAGAGACGGTTCAACAAAGCGTCAATATGCGCACTTGTGAACCATAGCCATCCAACATACAAGTCTGCAACGCGTCTTAGATTTAAGGTTCTTACACTTAACCAAAGCATGAACAATCAGACATTGTTGCGACTGAGAACTTAGCAACAAAATTACAAGAGATATAAGCGAGTGTGAAGCAACAACTAGAAGCTTCCACCATTGTCTATAAAGCTATTGTAGATAAACAACATTGCCACCTCAAAGTATTTGTTGAGGGTGACGAAGTGATGGTCTACCTCTACAAGGAATGCTTTCTTGTTGGTACATATTACGAACTGAAGCATAAGATAGTGGGCCCCCATCAAATCATGAAGAAGATCAATGACAATGCCTACGTTGTTAATCTTTCAAGTGACCTTAACATCTCCTTGACATTCAATGTGATGGACATGTTTGAGTATCACTCTCCAAATACTCCCTTTTATACTAATAATAACTTGAGGTCGAGTTCATCTTTAGTGGAGACTGATTAAAACAATTGGAAAATGCTTATATGGAGACTCTCGAATGTCATAAGAGCAAGCGGTCCCACCCACCCCAAAAATGATGAGTCAACTTCAAATAATCATACGGAGTTGTGACGCATATCTAATCAAAAAGGATTCTAAGTTCTTCGAAGCTACAAAGAGGTTATGGTAATATGGGCAATGTTCATATACAAATTCACGCATTTCCCTTGATTTCCGAGTCATTAAAGATTTCAAACATGTTATAAACTTTCAAGACGTGTTTTAAAGATTTTCTCCTTATCGATCTTTTTCCTTAAATTTCTTATTTAATTTTAACTTTGATTGTTCCCAAAGTATCACCTCCCTACAAATAGGCACCTAGGATATTGTAAACAATACTTCATTATTTAAAATAAATATTATTCTTTGGAATCTTTTTCCATGTATAGTTTCCATTGTGTCAAAGTCTCAAGGGAAATTTGCACCAAACCGTGAGGATCCCTATGGGGTAAAAGGACCGCTTTTGGGAGGACCACTCGCAGTGACCAAAGAAGATGGATTTTAGTCATTTAAGGCTCTATTCATTTCATGAAAAATAATTTCCAAAAATATATTTTCTGGTTTTTCCAATATTCATTCCATAAAAAATGAATTACTTGGAGAAAAATTTTCGATGAAGGGAAAAAAATCTTCTAAATTACGGCAAAATGTTTTCTACTTTTTAAACCCTCTCTACCTCCTCCCCCTCCTCCGTTTTTTTTTTTTTTTAATTCTATTCATTTTTATTTTCTTTTTCTCCCTCTTCTTCTTTCTTGGCCAGTTGCTGACCTCGACGGCTAGCAATTGACCATAGGCAAGCCTTGAGCTAGCTAGTGAGCATGAGGCTTGCCCACCTTTGAGCTCCTTACTCGCTAGATCGGTAAGCGCAAGTGTCAAGCTCAAGACTCGCTGATCTAGTAAGGATTGAGGCCTGTAAGCTTGAGGCTCACCTTGAGCTCCCCGGCCTTGCCTCAAGCTCATCGACCACGGGTCTTGCCAGAACTTGCTAAAGGTGGGCAAGCCTCGTGCTCACAGACGAGTTTGAGGCTTGCTTGTGGTCGGTCATCGGCGTTGCCATGGCCGATGCCCGGCCAAGAAGAATAAGAGGAAAACAAAGAAAAGAAAAGGAAAAAGGAAAATTAAAAAATTAAAAAAATATATATTAATTGATTTTTAAAAATAAAAAATAATTAAAAATCTATCTAAAATAAAATATATGAAAAAGAGTGTATTGAGGAAAAGATTTTCCTTATCGAATAGCGGAAAATATTTCCAACTTCATTTTCAAGTTTCACTTGAACACTGAAAAATAATTACATTATTCATTCAAAATGATCAATCGAAGCACATAATGCCCAACTTCTTTGTTGACTTGAATAAGCATCGATGGTTTGAGTTGGTTCATGGAGCTATGTTGGATGCTTCCGCATCAGAATATGTGTGACAAGTTACAGTTATGCAGAATCTTTAAATAGTTCCTGATTGATGGATCATTAAGAGGATTTGATGATCCTGTTGAGACCGGTGTGTTCTCAAGCTTCACCATTCAATATTGGATACTTAAGGGGATGATGAGTCATAAGTCATTGGGTATTGTGATGTTCTCAAGCTTCATCATTCAATATTGGATACTTAAGGGGATGATGAATCATAAGTCATTGGGTATTGTGATGTTCTCAAGCTTCACCATTCAATATTGGATACTTATGGAGAATGCTTGGTACAAGACTCTTATTTAGCACGGCTTGTCATCCCCAAACTGATGGCCAAACAGAGGTAACAAATCGTACTCTAACCACTTTTCTTCGTGGTATGGTGAGTAAATCATCGAAAGATTGGGATTTAAAGCTTGCGCATGCTGAATTTGCATACAATCGATCACCAAGTTATACTACTGGTCGATCGCCATTTGAAGTTGTGTATGGAATTAATCCTCTCACACCCATTGATTTGATTCCAATTTCATCTAACTCTCAAGTGAGCTTTGATGGCAAGAAAAGAGCTGAGTCAATGAAGAAGCTCCATGAGCAGATTCAATCCAACATTGAAAAGGCCAACGAATCTTACAAGAAGAAAGCTAATCAACATCGCAAGAAGACTCAATTTCAACCGGGCGACCTTGTATGGCTTCACTAGAGGAAGGAGAGATTTCCATTTCGTCGAAAGAACAAGCTCATTCCCGAGCTGATGGTCCCTTTAAAGTTATGGAGCGAATTGGTGACAATACTTACAAGATTGATCTTCCGGGAGAGTTTGGAGTTTCAACAACATTCAACGTGGGAGACCTTTCTCCTTACTTGGAGGATGAAAACCTTCTAGATTTGAGGACAAATCTCAAACAACCCGGGGAGGATGATGCGGGAGCATCTAACGTAGCTCCATCCACCAACTCGGAACCATCAATGTTTATCCAAGCCAAGAGAGAAGTTGGGCATTATGTGCTTCGATGGATCATTTTCAATGAATAATGTCAATTACTTATCGGTACTTTGTTGTATATCGATAACTGTTAATGGGAGGCCATTCTAAATGTCTTGAATGACCAGTTGATGAAGTTTCAGAAGGATTATTTTCTGGTCAAGGTAGGAGCTCGAATTTGAAGGTTCAAGAATGCGGAAAGCCGAAAATTAAAGGCATTTAATTCCCGTGTTAATAAAGGCTTTTATTATGTTATAATGTGTCTTTATTGTTATGCAGTCCAAGAGTTGAAGGTTTCAGTTTCTAGGTTATTAAGGTTTGTTTTTAATATGTATTAAGGTTTCAGTTTCTAGTCTATTAAGGTCTGTTTTTAAAATGTATTAAGGTTTCGGTTTCTAGGCTATTAAGGTCCGTTTTTAATATTTATTAACACTAAAACCCTCCTATAAAGAGGGGAAAACTATCCAATGTAAGAGACACGAATTTCATGATTGAGAATGGTGAGATTTCCTCAACTTGAGTGAATTCCTTTGGAGAGTGGATAACTCCTTTCGGTTTCTTTATCCTTGGAGCGTAGATCACTCCTTGGTGGTGAACCAAGATGCCCTTTATCCTTGGATGGTGGAATCTTTAGGCCTCGGTGGTGAGCTTCTCCTATCCCGAAGTTCTTTATCCTTTGTTGGTGGAAGCTTTAGGCCTTGGTGGTGAACTTCGTAGATCTCGATCCTCATCCTTGGTTGGTGGCGCTACCTTTATACCTTGGAAGGAGATTGTTTTTATCTGTTCTTAACCATGAAATTCCCCTTATAAAAAATCTTCATTCTTGAATCACTCAACCCATCACGCATCAGATAGTGCGGCAAATTAAGGAGGCTCACTCCTAGAAGAAAGTAAATCTCATGTTGGATATCTTTAATAGAGGTAATTCAACAGATAGATCATCCGGAATGGCGTCGCTAAAAGATTTCAACATGGCCTAAATAGCCTATTACCTTTCTCCACAATCGTGTGCATCCCTTCACATTTACAAATGTTTAAAATAACGCCGGCACTCTATTTTTTTAGGGCCTGAGGATTGTTACTCCTCAGCTTCGAAGTAGTCTTTCTTTTCTCACATGAAGGAGGAGGAGTTCTCTTGGGCCCGGTGAGTAATCAACATCATACTACCATGGTCGTTACAACAAGACATGGCATGCATCCATCTTCATCACATCACAAGTAATGGTGTGTCCTTATAGGACTTTCCAATTGAAATAGGTAAAAAACATAATTGTATTATCTTAAGTTTGGCCTTTTTATGAAATCACCCAATTGTATAAGGGGAGAGATGTGACTCGGTCTTTAACTGTAAATGGTCCACCACAGCTCAAATATTATGTTCTCACAACTACCACTCTCGATGATGACACCGTAGACTGTCATTGGTGGTACAACAGGTACGGAAAATACTACTCTATTGGGTGCCCTCTTTTCACGAGGCAAGCAACAATAATCTAATGATGATGTTGACATGCTCCCCGTCTTTATCATCCACTTCTTCTTTATCCACTTGGTTATCTTTGTCAATGGTGCCAATCGTGCTAAAAACATTGGCCATCTTCCGCCATGGGCAATTACTTGAATGATGGCCAGTTTGTTACACTTGTAGTAGTTGATTGGTTATGGCTTGTTTTATAGATTTTGGGTAATATGATTGGTGTTATGTTTACTTATAGCGATTGGTTCCTTAGGCCCCCCATAGCATTCTTAGAAATTCAGTTCATACTACTGGTTTTCTAGTTAGAGGATTTTGGATTATCTGGTTGTATCCCCCTTCCAAATGATCGTCAAGCGGAATAACTATTAGCCTGATTGGTGAGGCTAGTTATCTCCAATTGCATCTTGACCTTTGGGGCCATTTCTTGGGCATCCTCAACAAAGAACAAATGTGTAGTGAATGTTGAGTTGCAAGCCATTGATGTATCTAGTGGTCTATTGTGCCTTCGACTCAGCCAAGTTGTTGTAGGCGGAAAGTTGGAGAAATTCCTCCATAGAGGCTTGGACTAATCAATTCAATTACTTACACTTTTGGAAATGTTGAAACAATAATTGTTCTTAATTGGTTGGAAGGAACTCGACCTTCAACATTTGCTTCATTTGATTCCATGTTTGGATAAGAGCTTTTTCTTGTTAATGTCGTATCAATTGTGTCTACTCCACTAAGCTGAGCTGCCACCCTTCATCTTGTATGCCACCAATTTTAATTGGCGATTGTCCTTGATTTCCATGGCATCGAAGAATTTCTCAACTTCTAAAGCCAATTTAGAAAGTCTATGATACTCAAGTTGCCATTGAAGATTGGGACCCCATTTCTATGGCCTCTACAAATAGGCCAATCTAGGAACTTTTCTTCTTCTTCATCTTTGGAGTCCTCAACATAAGCTTCTCACCTCTGTCGGGGATTTGCCACGTGTTCCATAGCTACTTCCAAGACTCAAGAAACCTAAGCACATTTGATGGGAAGGTTAGTAGGTATGAAGTTGGTGGACAAACGCTAGATGGCGACACATAAGTCTTGAAACCTCCATTCAGTTTGCTTCACAAATTGATTGAACTCAGCTTTTGTGATACGCTCATTTTCACGGCCCTCAGATTTGGGGAGATTGTCATTGATGTTATTAATCATCGTCACAAGGGAGATCTACTCTAATACCAAATGGCGTAAAGGAAGATACACTTGGAAAAGAATTTCAAAGGATAATGTTTATTGGGAAATTGCGCCTTAGGAAACAATCAAATAATTAAAATCAACTAATAGAATTAAGGAAAAAATATTGAAGGACAAAGTCTTCAAAATGTGTCCTAAAAATCTACAAATCATGCCTGAAATATTTGATGGCTCGGAATTTAAGGAAAATGCATGAATTTGGAGATCAATCATTGCCCAAATCATCATAACCTGTTTTTCGCAGTTCTCTTCGATTTTATATGCATCATAACTCCTCCTTATTAGAAGTTATGACCAATTGAAGTTGAGTAGTTATATATGACGTGAGGGTACTGCTTGCTCTTATGACGTTCGAAGGTCTCCATATAAGCAATTGTTAGCCATTTTAGATCATACAGCACAACATGGGAAGGACATTCTTTAACATTAGGTCTCCTAGAAGGAATGTGCAATCCTAACCCCCTTGTTAAATCCTCTAGTCATTCTTTTCTATTAACAGTGCGCATAGCACGAGGCTTCCAACCTCTTTTCATCAGTTAACTTTGTTGGAGAAAACTCTCTTTTTTTGAAGTTGACAAAACGTTTCTATCAGTCAAGTTTGAAAACTTCAAGACTCAATTGTTAAAGTCTGATGAACTCCGACTTTGTTGTCAAAGACTGAAGACTGTAAGACTCAAGACTCAAAGTCAACCCACACTGGCAGTTTCTAGACCAACAAAGAGAAGACTTATCCAGATGTGAGTTTATCTTTAAGGATTCGGTCCGTACATTTTGAAGAAAATCTTACGGCTGGAGACAGTACCTTATGATCAGTTATTCTTACTGGAGTCAATTCGAATAATCAAGATCTTTTGAAAGGCGAAGTATACTTAGAAGGTTCTACTTATAGAAACCTAGATCCTAATTGTATGGGCAAGCAGGATTGGTGGGCTATCATCACATTCAATAAACGACTCGAGATCTCCTTGATTGATTTTGTCCAACGGGTAGATTGGAAGAACTCATTTGGAAAGTGCCAATGGTTATAGAGGCATGAAGGAGTCTATAAGGAAGACACTCAAGTTGTTTGAGTGTGTGCGTGAAAGAAAAATTCTAAAGTCTGAAACTTCTAGTTCTTTGTTATTTCAATCGTTGAGCTTAACTTGTACTCAAAAGAGGGATTAAATACTTGTGAGACATTGATGAAGTGTAGTAGAGTTTCTACATTGTGGAATTAAGGACGTGAGATAGTAAAAATGTCTTTTGGTTCATAGTGAAATCCAATTAGTGGGCTGTCAGTGCGGGAGAGTAGACGTAAGCTTGGTCTAAGCCAAACCATTATAAACCTTGTGTTTCAATTCTGTTTCCCTATACTCCTTACTTTAATTTGTAACATTACATAATTGCTTCTTCAAGTTAATTTATCAAGTCTTGTGAAAAGTTCTTTAACGCCCATTCGCCCCCCTCTAGGTATTCTTATTAGCCCTATCAATTGTTATAAGAGCATGTGTGCTCATTTAATTGAAGTGTTCTTACTTCTAAGTCAAAGATTTATGACTAATATGTTGGCTTCAAGTTTGGTTGAAGGCCAAAGCAACACAAAACCTCCTTACTTTGATAGAAAGGAATACAGCGTAAGGAAAAACAAGATGAAAGCATTCCTAAGATTGAAAGATCCTCTAGAATGAGATTTGGTAGAAAAATGAATCATTCCTAAAGCTGTATCAGTTTTAGAAAGAGGAAAAGAAGTTGCAAATGCTAACGAGATAACACAAGAAGAAATAACCAAGAGACAAGCTCTTGATGCTAAAGCAATTTACTCTATATATTGTGCTTTATCTCCTACTGAGTATAACAAAAAAATTTCTTATGAAACAGACAAAAAAGTTTGGGATAAGCTACCTATGAAAGCACTGATCGAATGAAAGAAACAATGATCAATATTCTACTTGGATAGTATGAAGTCTTTAAGATGAAGTCAGGAGAATCTATCAATGATATAGATAGTCGTTTTGCAGAAATTGGATACGGTCTAGAGTATCAGGGACAACTAATCTCAAGACCAAAAAAGATCAACAAATTGTTGCGTGGAATCTCCAAAGACTAGAATCACGTGAAGACTTCAATAAAACTCAAAAGGATCATGCCATTTTCAGTTGACGAATTGGTTGGCACACTTTAGTCTTATGAAGTGGAGCAAATTAACGAGGAAAAAGAATCCCAAAGGTAAGAAGTTAATTGCTTTTAAATCTAACGATTATTTTGATGTTACAAACTCTAAAGATGATATGGACGATGAAGAGCTAGCACTTGTGATAAGGAGGTTCGAGAAACTAAACAAAAAGGGAAGAATATTCAATTGGAAAAAACAAAGCACTCAAAAGTTTCAAAACAAATCAACTGAAAATGATGAAGCCAACAAAGACGTAATTTGTTTCAAATGCAAGAAAAAATGACATATCAGACCTAACTATCCTCTGTTGAAGAAAAAGAAGTGAAAAGTTAAGAAATACGGAAAGGCTCTCAAGTAGAGACATTGAGTGATACTGAATGTGAAGAAACTAAGGAAGATTATGCTAATATATGTCTAATGGAAAAATCAAGATCAAACTTTGACTTTGAGATAGATTCAGACTCAAACTCAGATAGTCAAATCGAGGTAAACAATTTAAAAATTCCTACTAAAGTCTCAAAATACATTGATGAACTTTGTCTCAGCCTCAAAACCTCTCTTAAGAGGATTTCTGAGCTGAAAAGGGAGAATTTCTTAAAAAGAAAAGTTTGAAAATCTAACCAAAATTTTTCTGGTTTTAAAAGAAAATACATACTCTCTTTCAAAAGAAAATCTATTTTTGAAGCAAGACAATTCAAATATTTCAAAAAGATTTTCAATATGATCTGTGAAGTTGGAAAAGATTCTTTCAATGTAAAGACCTTATTACAACAAGTCAGGATTGGGAATGACTCCATAAAGAATTCTTTTAATTGATTTTCCAAAGGTAAATGAAGGAATCAAACAAAGAAGTACAAAAACTTTTTACAAAATCATTTTCAAAACATCTGTGTAAAACCCGTTAGCTGAAATGCCCTCAAATGTTCAAAGTGCAACAACTCAAAACATTTTAAGAAAGAATGTCATTTGGTTTGGAGACCTATTAAGAAGGATTGTGGAGAAAATGTGTTTAAAACTAACTCCTCTAGACCCAAAAAGATTTGGGTACCAAAGAAAACTTGAGTTCTTTTTATAATTGCAGGTCACTATCAAGAAAAAGATTAAATGGTATTTGGAAAGCGGCTGTTCGAGGCACATGATTGGGGATTCAAGTTGTTTTATAAAACTTGTGCAAATAAATGGTGGAAAGGTGTCTTTTGGTGGAAACAACAAAGGAAGAATTGTTGGGTGTAGAACTGTAAAAATTAGAAGTCTCATAATCAACAATGTCTGCTTGGTGGAAGGACTAAATTACAATCTACTCAGCATTAGCCAATTGTGCGACACTGGATTCAAAATCAACTTCCAAAAGGGAATATGTTCGGGAACTAGTAAAGATCTTTCTCAATCTTTTGTTGGATGAAAACATAGGAACATTTATCTTCTGGATATAAAACCAAAAAGATCTCTATGTCTAATATCGATTCAAGATGAAGCGAATCTTTGGCATCGAAAGCTTGGCCATGTTAACATGAAGCAAATTGCCAAGATCTCATCCAAGAATCTTGTTCGTGGACTACCCAACCTGAAGTATCAAAAGTTTGACCTATGCACACCATGTGTGTTAAGAAAATAGGTTAAAAACTCTTTTAAACCAATAAATCAAATTTCTACGAATCACGTTTTGCAGCTGCATCATATGGATCTCTTCAGACCAACCAGAACTCAAAGCATCAATGGAAAGAGATATTGCTTAATAATTGTGGATGATTATTATTCACGATTTACTTCGGTTTACTTTTTGCCAAGAAAGTTCAAAATGAGAAATGATATGCTATTTCAAGCATACGGACATATCACAGAGGTGATGTGACATCCTATTTTAAGGGTGCTTCCTCAAGCAAGGGCGAGAGTTCGTCGACAAAAGACAGAGGCAAGGGAAAGAATGCAGAGCCTTCCAAAGAAGTCCAAAAGAAATTTGAAGGTGATGCAAGGAAATGCTTTAAGTGCCATGGCTTTGGGCATTTACAAGCAAATTGTCCAAATCGGAGAGTTATGACTCTTCAAGAAATTGAGGAGATCAATTCGGCGCTTCAAGAGGTTGATGACAATGAAGACCAAAACATTTCTGAATCTGATCGGGAAGAAGAAGTTGTGGAGAAAGCTGATGATGGTGAGCTATTGATCATCCGAAGAGCATTGCATGTTGAAGTTTCTCCTAATAAAGAGCAAAGGGAGAATATATTTCACACGCATTGCACTATTAATGGAAAAGTGTGTTCGGTGATCATCGATGGTGGGAGCTGCACCAATGTTGCTTCGACAACTCTTGTCGACAAGTTGAAGCTTCCAACAACGAAACATCCTCAACCATACAAGCTCCAATGGCTCAATCAAGGGAATGAACTCAAGGTAACCAAGCGCGTTTTTATATCATTTTCGATTGGGAAGAACTATCGAGATGAGGTTGTATGTGATGTGATGCCAATGGAGGCATGCCACTTGTTATTGGGTAGACCGTGGCAATTTGATATAAATGTTATGCATGACGGTCGGAAAAACACATGCTCTTTTCAGAAGGAACAAAAATGCATTACTCTTTTACCATCGAGCCCTTATTCGATACATAATAATCAACCTGGGGAGGGAAACACTTGTAAGGAAAATCTGTTCTTGAGTGAGACACGGGTTGAGAGAGCCATTAGCGAGACAAAAGAATGTTTTTGCTTTGCTTGTGGTCGAGAAAAAGAGTGAGATAGAGCGACCCATACATCCAAAAATGCATTGCTTGTTGAAAGAATTTGCAGATGTGTTTCCGGAGGATTTGCCACTTGGATTACCTCCCATAAGAGGTATTGAGCATCAAATTGATTTGATCCCTGGTGCTCCGCTACCAAACAAGCCAGCTTATCGATGCAATCCGGAGGATACAAAGGAGTTGCAAAGACAAGTCAATGAACTTATTCTCAAAGGATACATTCGAGAAAGCATGAGTCCCTGCTCCGTTTCGGCTCTACTTGTGCCTAAGAAGGATGGTACATATCGGATGTGTGTTGATCGCCGGGCCATCAACAATATCACCATTAAGTATAGGTACCATATACCTAGACTTGATGATATGCTAGATGAATTATATGGTTCTTCTGTGTTTTCAAAGATAGATTTGCGGAGTGGTTATCATCAAATCAGAATGCGAGAAGGAGATGAATGGAAGATGGCTTTCAAGACCAAGGGAGGCCTTTATGAGTGGTTGGTTATGCCATTCGGATTATCTAATGCTCCAAGTACCTTCATGAGACTTATGAATGAGATTCTTCGTTCCTTTATTGGTCGATTTGTCGTTGTTTATTTCGACGATATTCTTGTTTCTAGCAGGAACGAGGAGGAGCATATCTCTCATTTAAAACAAGTCTTCAATGTCTTGAGAGATCAAAAACTGTATGCTAAAATGGAGAAATGTAAGTTCTTCTCTCCGAGCATTGTGTTTTTGGGTTATGTGGTTTCCAAAGATGGAATCTCTGTTGATCAAACCAAGGTGGAAGCTATGAAAACTTGGCCTATTCCGACATCCATTTTTGATGTAAGAAGTTTTCATGGACTTGTTTCTTTCTATCGACGGTTTGTCAAAAATTTTAGTACCGTCATGGCTCCTATAACTGAATGCATGAGGAATGGTGCTTTTGAATGGACAAAGACTGCTCAAAACGCCTTTGAGGTAATCAAGAAGAAACTTTGTGAGTTTCCTATTCTTGCACTTCCTGATTTTGATAAAGTATTTGAAGTTGAGTGTGATGCAAGCGGAGTTGGTATTGGTGCTGTTCTGGTGCAAGCACAAAAACCATTGGCATATTTCAGCGAGAAGTTATCTCGATTCCAAGAGGAATTATTCAACTTATGACAAAGAGTTCTATGCCATTGGCCGAGCTCTTGATCATTGGAGTCATTATTTGAGGCCAAAGCAATTTGTCCTTCATTCTGATCATGAGGCGCTTAAGTTTATTAGTGGCCAACGCAAACTTAATTCGAGACAAGCTGTGCTGAATAAGAGCCTTGTACCAAGCATTCTCCATAGAGTCCTCCAGAAGTGGCTTAAGAACTTGGAATCACGATCCGACACAATTGTCTTTGGTACTCCATGAATGCGGATAATCTCTTTGAAATATAATTCAGCAATATGTGAGATGCATCATTGGTCTTGTGACATGGCACGAAATGAGCCATTTTAGAGAACCGATCGACGACCACCATGATAGCATCTTTTCCTCTTTGAGTTCTTGGTAGAGCCACAATGAAATCCATGCTAATATCCTCCTAGGGCTGCAATGCTACCGGAAGTGGAGTATACAAACCTTGATGGAAATGGCTTTTTGATCTTTGACAAGTTGCACACCTTGAGTTGATAGCATGCACATCTCCACTCATCTTTGGCCAATAGAAATGCTCTTGAAGTACCTCAAGAGTTTTGTTAATACCAAAATGACCAGCCAATCCTCCACCATGCGCTTCTCGAATTAGCAATTCGCAAAAAGAACTCTTTGGCACACATAATTGATTTCCTTTAAAAAGAAACCCATCTTGCAAAGAATATAAACCTTGAACTCCCTGCTTGCAATTGTCGATGATAGAGGAGAATTCCGCATCTTCAGAATAAAGTTCTTTCATTGATTGAAATCCAAGAATCCTAGAGTCCAAAACCGCAAGCATAGAATTTCATGATAAAGCATCTGTTACGACATTAATGTGTCCCGATTTATATTTTGAGACGAAAGAAAAGGATTGAAGAAATTCTACCCATTTTGCATGTCTCGAATTAAGCTTGCGTTGGCCACTAATAAACTTAAGCACTTCATGATTAGAATGAGGGACAAATTGTTTCGGCCTCAAATAATGACTCCAATGATCAAGAGCTCGGACAATGGCATAGAACTCATTGACATAAGTGGAATAATTCCTCTTGGAATCAAATAACTTCTCACTGAAATATGCCAATGGTTTTTGTGCTTGCACCAAAACAACACCAATACCAACTCCGCTTGCATCACACTCAACTTCAAATACTTTATCAAAATCAGGAAGTGTAAGAATAGGGGACTCACAAAGTTTCTGCTTGATTATGTCAAAGGCGTTTTGAGCAGCCTTTGTCCATTCAAAACCACCATTCTTTATGCATTCAGTTATAGGAGCCATGATGGTACTAAAGTTTTTAACAAAACGTCAATAGAAAGAAATATGTCCATGAAAACTTCTTACATCAGAAATGGACGTCGGAACTCGCCAAGTCTTCATAGCTTCCACCTTGGTTTGATCAACAGAGATTCCATCTTTGGAAACCACATATCCAAGAAACACAATGCTCGGAGAGAAGAACTCACATTTCTCCATTTTAGCATACAGTTTTTGATTTCTCAAGGCATTGAAGACTTGTTTTAAATGAGAGATATGCTCCTCCTCGTTCCTGCTATAAATAAGAATATCGTCGAAATAAACAACGACAAATCGACCAATAAAGGAATGAAGAACCTCATTCATAAGCCTCATGAAGGTACTTGGAGCATTAGATAATCCGAATGGCATAATCAACCACTCATAAAGGCCTCCCTTGGTCTTGAAAGCCATCTTCCATTCATCTCCTTCTCGCATTCTGATTTGATGATAACCACTCCGCAAATCTATCTTTGAAAACATAGAAGAACCATATAATTCGTCAAGCATATCATCAAGTCTAGGTATAGGGTACCTATACTTAATGGTTATGTTGTTGATGGCCCGACTATCTACACACATTCGATATGTACCATCCTTCTTAGGCACAAGTAGAGCCGAAACAGAGTAGGGACTCATGCTTTCTCGGAGGTATCCTTTGAGGATAATAAGTTCATCGACTTGTCTTTGCAACTCCTTTGATTCCTCCGGATTGCATCGATAAGCTGGCTTGTTTGGTAGCGGAGCACTAGAGATCAAATCAATTTGATGCTCAATACCTCTTATGGGAGGTAATCCAAGTGGCAAATCCTCCGGAAACACATCTGCAAATTCTTTCAACAGACAATGCATTTTTGGATGTATGGGTCGCTCCATCTCACTCTTTTTCTCGACCACAAGCAAAGCAAATACATTCTTTTGTTTGCTAATGGCTCTCTCAACCCGTGTCTCTCAAGAACAGATTTTCCTTACAAGTGTTTCCCTCCCGGGTTGATTATTATGTTTCGAATGAGGACTCAATGGTAAAAGAGTAATGCATTTTTGTTCCTTATGAAAAGAGTATGTGTTTTTCCGACCATCATGCATAGCATTTATATCAAATTGCCACGGTCTACCCAATAACAAGTGGCATGCTTCCATAGGAATCACATCACATACAACCTCATCTCGATAGTTCTGCCCAATCCAAAATGCTATAAGAACGCGTTTGGTTACCTTGAGTTCATTCCCTTGATTGAGCCATTGGAGTTTGTATGGTTGAGGATGTTTCGTTGTTGGAAGCTTCAACTTGTCGACAAGAGTTGTCCAAGCAACATTGGTGCAACTCCCACCATCGATGATCACCGAACACACCTTTCCATTAATAGCGCAACGTGTGTGAAATATATTCTCCCTTTGCTCTTTATTAGGAGAAACTTCAACATGCAATGCTCTTCGGATGATCAATAGCTCACCATCATCGGCTTTCTCCACAACTTCTTCTTCCCGATCAGATTCGGAAATATTTTGGTCTTCATTGTCATCAGCCTCTTGAAGCGCCAAATTGATCTCCTTAATATCTTGAAGAGTCATAACTCTCCGATTTGGACAATTTGCTTGTAAATGCCCAAAACCATGACACTTAAAGCATTTCCTTGCATCACCTTCAAACTTCTTTTGGACTTCTTTGGAAGGCTCTGCATTCTTTCCCTTACCTCTGTCTTTTGTCGACGTACTCTCGCCCTTGCTTGAGAAAGCACCCTTAAAATAGGATGTCGCCTTTGTTGAGGTTTTGGAGGAAAATCTCGTGCTCTTCAATTGTTTCTCGACTTTTATGGCTAACTTGCATACGTCTTCAAAGGACCAATACGGTTGAAGTTCAACCATATCAACAATTTCTCGATTCATGCCGCCAAGAAAATGAGCGATGGTTTGCTCGGGAACTTCTGGAACTTCACTCCTCATTTTGAGTTGTTCAAACTCACAAATGTATTCTTCAACGCTCATCCCATGTTGTCTTAGGGAGTTCAGTTTGAGGAAGAGATCTTGCTTATAGTTGTCGGGCAAGAACCTCTTCTTCATCAACTTCTTGAGTTTTTCCCAATACTTAATTCGACCTTTTCCTTCCCTTGCTCGTTGATGCTTTAGATTCTCTCACCATAGAGAAGAATATCTAGTCAACTTTAGGACAGCAACCTTACATTTCTTCTCATCCGAATAGGATTTGAAGTCAAAAATTCGTTCGGTTTTGTGTAGCCAATCTACAAAGTCGTCGGGATTAAGATTACCGTCAAACTCGAGGACCTCCACTTTAATGTCTCTTTCATCCTCCTTATGCCTCCCTCTATGTCTTCGTCTTCGAATTGGAGATTCAGAATCACTAGAGTGCAGAATCGTTCGGTTGTCTCCAATGGACTCGGAATCGCCATCAGAATTTTGACGAGATTCAGAATCGTCCCGCCGATGTCGTTCATTGGGACGCCTTGCTGGTTGTCCTTGTCTCGCCGGATCCTCTAGAAGATTGAGGACTCGCTCCATTTGTTGTTGAAGATTTTGGATTGCACAATCTCGCCTTTTGTTGTGCGCTTGCTCCAGAGTCAAGCCTCTAGGAACTTGTTCATCCATAAGGAATTTGTAACAAAAGAAAGAAAGGAATCACTTAAATCAATTGAACCTTGAGCTCTGATACCAATATTTTGATGCGTGATGGGTTGAGTGATTCAAGAACGGAGATTCTTTTAAAGGGGATTCTTTTGTAGTTAAGTGTATGGAGTAGTGTATACGGTGAAGAAACGAAAAGGAATTAGAAAAGATAAAACGATCTCGTCCCAAGGTATAAAGGTCACGCCACCAACCAGAAGAGGATCGAGATTTACGAAGCTCACCACCAAGGCCTAAAGCTTCCACCAACCAAGGATAAAGGACTTCGAGATAGGAGAAGCTCACCACCAAGGCCTAAAGATTCCACTAGCCAAGGATAAAAGGGCTTCTTGGCTCACCACCAAGGAGTGATCTACGCTCCAAGGATAAAGAAACTGAAAGGAGTTATCCACTCTCCAAAGGAGTTCACTCAAGTTGAGGAAATCTCACCATTCTCATTCATGAAATTCGTATGTCTCATACATTAGATAGTTTCCCCTATTTATAAGAGGATTTTAGCCTTAGGAAATATTAAAAACAAACTTTAATGACCTAGGAACTGAAACGTTCGACTCTTGAGCTACATAAAAATAAAAACAGCTAGGAACGTAATAAAAAGCCTTTATGACGGAAACTAAATGGTCTTTAATCTTCGGTCTTCCACATTCTCGAACCGTTAGCTTTCCGTGTTCTAGAACCTTTGGCTTTCCATATTCTTGAACCACTTTCGTGAACCTCTAGCCTTCCCAAAATTCGAGCTCCTCCCTTGATCAGAAAATAATCCTTATAAAACTTCATCAATTGGTCATACAAGACATCTAAAATGGCCTCCCATTGATACCTATCGATATACCACAAAGTAATTAACATTATTCATTCAAAATGATCCATCGAAGCACATAATGCCCAACTTCTTTATTGGCTTGAATAAGCATCGATGGTTCTAAGTAGGTCCATGGAGCTACGTTGGGTGCTCCCGCATCAACATCACTCTCTTGTTGAAGCAGAGTAGGAAGAAGAATCTACTTCTCCTCTTAAAAGCACATAAATAGGGGGAGCAGCAGAAAATTGAGGTATTTCTTTACCTATTCTCATAGTGATATCAGTCAGTCTGCAGCAGATCTAGAGGATGTATATGCTTCTCTCCATCAAGAACTAGAATTTGCAGAATTTACTCCATCTCATAGTAGACAAACTGCTGAAGATCCCTCCAATCTCAAAACTCCAGGAACAGATTCGGCTAGACCTAGTGCCACATTAACTCATTCAGCGGATTTTTCACGCATAATGGATGTTCTGTTAGATTTAAAGAAGGGTCAATATGGTTTGAACTATGAGATAAAAGATCTCAAAAAGACTTTCTTGGCTACTTCAGTTTCATTGCAAGATCAGTTACTTACCTTGAAGACTCAAGTGCAAGATCATGTGAAGGGTGAAGATTTCCAGCAACTGAAGGAGACTATTGAGACACTTGAGAAGATAGTGAGCTATATGGGAGAATTCCAACTTGTTTGCCTGCCTAAATAGCCTTGATTCCAACCCCACTACTTTCAAACAACTCTCTTTATTTGTTTTCCACTTTTTGCTATTGACAAAAAGGGAGAGAAGTTTGATGCAGATTTGATTTGGTTTGGATTATTTTATCTTTGAACTTATCTTTGTTTGGTTGTGGATTGGACTTGACTTTTTGACCTTAGGCTATTTGATTTGATCTTTTGATGCTTACAGTAACTTAGGCTATGATAATGATTATGGAAGAATAGTTATTTTGCAAGACTAACATGTTTTCTATGGTTGCAGAATCGTTACTATTCTTGTCCCAATCTACTCATCTTTTATGAGATATCTTGTTCTGCTTAAGTTTTGTTTTGCAGGTCAAAAGTATTCAAATCCGCAGGAAAGTTTTGTCATTATCAAAAATGGGAAAATTGTTGAAAAAAACTCTCTTATTTTGAAGTTGACAAAACATTTTCATCAGTCTAGTCTGAAGACTTTAAGATTCAATTGTTAAAGTCTAATGAACTCCAGACTTTATCATCAAAGTCTGAAAACTACAAGACTCAAGACTCAAAGTCAACCCACACTCTAGACCAATGAAGAGAAGACTTATCCAGATGCGAGTTTATCTTTAATGATTCGGTTCGTACGGTTTGAAGAAGATCTTACGGCTAGAGATAGCATCTTGTGATCAATTATTCTTATTGGAATCAATTCAGATAATCAAGATCTTTTGAAAGGCAAAGTATAGTTGGAAGGTTCTACTTATGGAAACCTAAATTTTGATTGTATGGACAAGTAGGATTGGTGGGCTATTATCACATTCCTTAAACGACTCGAGATCTCCTTGATTGATTCTATCCAACGGGTAGATTGGAAGAACTAATTTGGAAAGTGCCAACGGTTATAGAAGCATAAAGTAGTATACAAGGAAGACGCTCAAGTTGTTCGAGTGTGTGCGTGAAAGAAAAATTCCAAAGTCTGAAGCTCCTAGTACTTTGCTATTCAATCGCTGAGCTTAAGTTGTACTTAAAAGAGGGGATTAAATACTTGTGAGACATTGATGAAGTGTAATAGAGTTTCTACATTGTGGAATTAAGGATGTAAGATTGTAAAAATCTCTTTTGATTTATAGTGAAATCTAGCTAGTGGGCTATCAGTGCGGGAAAATGGACGTAGACTTGGTCTACGCTGAACCACTATAAACCTTGTGTTTTAATTCTCTTTCCGTGTACTCCTTGCTTTAATTTGTAACATTACATAATTGCTTATAGTCATTTACTTCTTCAAGTTAATTTGTTAAGTCTTGTGAAAATTTCTTTAATATCTATTTACCCCTCCTCTAGGTGTTCTTACTAGCAATATCAAACTTCAAATGATTAAGCCTCTGTCCTACCCAGTCTACCTCCTAGAGTTTGATTTTTGCTAGAACCAAGTTTAAGTTGGCATCAATCTTCTATTTTCAATATTCATTGAAACTGTTAGTTCTACAGTACATGTCTTGGCTTCTAATTTCTTCTCTACCTCTTGTAGTATCTCTTATGAGGTTAAGAATAATTTGAAAAGAAAAGTCTAATTCTTTCACCAAACACATTTTCCTTTTATTTTTATTTTTCTTTTCTTTTTTCTCTATAATTTTTTCTTTTCATTTTTAAAAGATTGATTCTTAAAATATTTTTATTTTTACTTTAGTTTCCTTCTTCTTTGGCCGATTGCCGACCACGGCCATGGCCCTGGCCGGCAACGTGCCACAAGCAAGCTTGAGGCTTGCTCGAGGATGGGTAAGACTCGGCGAGGCTTGAGCCTAATTGACCTCTAGCGAGCTTTGAGCCTATAGCGAGGCTTGCACTCACTGCCCTTAGGTGAACTCAAGCTTGCCAAAGGGCAATGAGGCTAGATCTTTGAACCTTGAGCTCACTTATGGTCAGTTGTTGCTGGTCACTAATCGAAGGAGGAGGAGGAGGGAAAAAAAAAAGGAATAAGAATAAGAATAAGAATAAGAAAAAAGATTAAAAATTCAATTTTTAAAAATATAAAAAAATTATAAAAAGGAGTGAATTTTAGCTAAACATCTTTAAAATATTTTTATTTTAATGGAAAGTAGCTTCTTCAAATTCATTTTCCAAAATTGCCACATTTTCCACAAAATAAGCAGGACCTTAATTGTCCTCTAGGTGTTTGTTTGAGGGTGGCTTGCCTTCTTTCTTCAACTTCATTCAACGGGAAGTATAATCTCATCGATCTCGTCATCCCTCTAGCTTTGGCAAGGTCGCATAATGGCCCGTACTTCCATTAGCTCTTGTTTATCGGATTGACAAACAAATGGCTTTTTAAATTATTTGTTTGATTTTTGAATGTTTCAACCCGTTCACTCTTAAATTTCTAAAACCCTCCACATGATAGGTTATTTCTATAACCATGTTTGTTCTCATTCGACACTTTCCCAAAACAAAGTACACTACTATAGGGAATCCTAATGATTTTTTATCCACTTAAATCCAATAGGGTCCAATTTCTTTAATTAGGGAAACTGAGGGCCTCTTTGATAACATACCAAACAATGTCTGATTTTATTCTTTTGTTCATTGGAATAAAAAAAATAAAACAAAAATCAATTTGATAACTTTTTTTGTTTATGAAGACAAATTTATTCCCAAGAATAAATTTGAAACGGAATCAAGACATAGAAAAATGTTAATTCTTTATTCTCGGGAATAACTTCAAAATCAAGCCAAATCATGTTCTTTTTTTTTTTCTCTCTCTCTCTCTCTCTCTCTCTCTTTTCTTCTTCTTCCTCTAGTTGGTTGCAAAAATTTAATAAAATTATAACATAAAATTACATAAACATATAATAAATTAAATAATAAAATTATATTAAAATGATAAAATTATATAATAAAATTATTACAAATATATAATAAAATAATAAAATAAAATTATTAATTTATTAAAAAATAAAAGAGAAAATATAATAAAAGTATTAAAAATTAAAAGAAATTCTAAGTTACAAAAAAAAAAATAGAGTCATATGAAACGCATTTTTATTCCAATAATAAAAATTTTGGGCAATTATTAAATGCTTTCAAATGCTCAAATCTCATATGGGGAACATAATAAAAAAGAATTAGTTTTAGTGGAAATTGTTCCAGGCATAGAATGATTGTGAAACGTTCTCTAAAAGAACTAGAGAATAAGGCATTGGGTGATCAAGTGGTGGCAACTATATGTAGATTATGGGGAAATTTCCGACAACACACAAGGGCATTACTAAGGAGCCACAAGACAAGAAAATTTGTACGAGAAGAAATGTAAGACACCACAATATATATAAGATTAGCTCACAACCAGCAACATTTAATTTGGTTTGTTTCGCTTATATTAGCGAGATTATCCTCATATTTAACAAACTAAACTGCTTTATAATAGCGACGAGGAACAACACAAATATTCACGTCATATGGGCAGGTGTAGATGGGTGGGGGAAGGTGATGCATGACATGTACCAATATACGAACACAATGAGATGACATAAATGCGAACGACATGATGGCTCAATAATTGAAACGATGTCTCAACACTTCTTGCGAGTGGAGCCATTGATGTGTCGTCTTGTAGTTGATCTTACAAGAAAGAGTAAGAAGCCCGTACGTTTGCAATCGATCGGTGGAGAAGAAGATAAAAACTCGTACCACCGAGAGACTTCTCATTAATGAGCCTGCCATCCGTTTCTCCTCAATTCTCGTCCTCTTTCTTTGCATTGGCTATTTATGGTGCAGTGTACTTCAAATATATATGCATAGTTTGCAAAGGAAAATTATTCAGTTAGTCCTAAAATTATTATACCATTCCAAATTTTCCAATTTAACATTTGCATTAAATTTCAGTATAGTTATTTTCATTAGAAATTGCTCATGCGGAGGTGTGTCATATAGGACTATTGATAATGACTGAATTGTTACATGCCATATAAAACTGCTGACAATTACTAGACCATTACGTCAATGATTTCTAATAAAAAATGATCGGAATGACTACATTAGAATTTAAAAATTTATGACTAAATTTATAAATTTATGACTGAATTGACATTCTTACAATAAACTTAAGACTAATTGAATTATTTTCCCTAGTTTGAAGATATGCTGAATTTAACTATTTAAAAATTGATATACTCCAGGGAATATTGTCTATGTATATATTATTTCATCTACTAATTTATATAGAGAATAATTACACAAACTTTCGTACGGTTGATTACTTTAAAATAAGATAGCTTAAACCACTAGTTAACTCATTCTAACCGCCTCCCACGTTCGAAAATTTCATAACCACTTCGCTTATCTTAATGTGGAAAAGACATTTGTTGATTGAAAATTCATTAGAAAACCGTCACGTGAAAATTGTTTTCGTATAAATGACACCACTAAAAGGTTTTAGTTTATAACTGAAAAGGAAACAAGTGGTATTTGTGCTTGATTTTTGAAGAGGTGCTTGAAGGACCGCGAAAGACATAGAAGAAGTCACCCAAAGAGGTACATTTAAATAGAAATTTACATCCTTTCTTTCCAAATCAGTGGAACAATCGAAGAAAATGGAAGAATTTAATCTCGCATCTCAAGTGAACGAGCAACTAGAGGGATTTCCGCCCAAATTATATCTTCGAATAAATGAAACGCACATGTTGTTCATGATTCTAAAACCAGGACTTAAGGTAGAACCGGCATCTATATGATTAACTTACAACCCATGAGAAAAATTTCAATAAAATATCAGTGTCTAGTTAAAAAAAGAATGAAAAATCCCGTGTCGGCTTTGTGGTTGTCTTGCCACACTAGGAATTTTTTCTTTACTACGATTGCAAAAGAGGGAATAACAATTTGGTTGAGAAGTTGCCAAAAAATTGAAAATATTTATAAGAATAGGAAAGAGATAAATTTAAAATTTTATAATACTCTCTCCCCTCCTTTCCCCATCCTATATGCACAAAATTAGGGTTTGCAATTGATACTGTTTTGGGTCACATCTAATAAGAATAATCACATGACATGATATAACGAACAAAATTTTTAAACGTTTCATGTTGTCGTGTCAACATGACAAAACATTTTAACTAGTTTACAAATATGCATTGACTTGTGTACATAATAAGCACGTAAAACAAAATAACTTGTATTAGCACTTTAACACATTCCCAAACAATATGAATAATTTTGCTTCACATTAATCTAAAGTGAACTATTGAGTTAGCATAACCTTTTATTACAATTTATCATTTATTCTTTTTGGCACAATTGTTCTTATTATAATTTTTAATAATAAAAGATTCTTTCAAAGTGAGTATTAAACATGCTAAAATGTGTATAAAACAAATGACTTGTTAAGAAGTTAACTTAAGAATGTCGATTCGTGCCTAAATATATAAAGCATACCAGGTCAAGCTATGTACGTCATAATTTTAATTATGTTATGACGAGTTAACTCGTTTATGATATGGACTTGTTCATTCCAAAGAAAAATCAGTTATTGGCCATGGGTAAAGTATTAGTATCGCGGATTATATATATAATTTATTTTTCTGAAACTACGTGCTGCAAGACAAACAATCGCTCGCTCGGGACTCAAGGTGAACCACGGCTCAGAGTGTCTGAGAAGAGTCAGAACAGAGAGTTCTGATGGCTTGCTTCAGAAGGGAGAGAACGTTCCATCCATGCACACTATAAAACCAAAATATGCACGACCGAGCCCATTCAAATCGATCCAACGCTGATCAGGTGGTGCAGGCCCCTACGCCCTACTTTGCCGGCCTAACCCACATCACGATGCCTGAATGATTAGGTGTCACCCTCGCCCATCGAAAGACGGAACGCTGTCTTTCTACGCAGAGAGAGAGAGAGAGAGAGAGAGAGAGAGGAGAGGGAGGGAGGAAGAGGTTCCCTATTTTGTTTTGTTTTGTTTTTCAAAATCATTGGATGAAAAGCTTTCAAATCCTTTTCAATGATTGATCGTGACAAGATCTTCCCATCCTACTCCATCAGTCACTAACGCTTAACACATCATGCACCTCATATGAACCCCTCCCAAGTTGCGACCACTTACCAAATTCATCACTCTTTCCATGTGAAAACAACCCCTTGATAGGCAGTAATTGTCTTAGGTATGCCAAGCCAACGAATTATCTTTTCTTCTATGAATTGTCGCACTATTTTCATGTATAATGTTTGTATAAGAAACTGCTTTAACACATTTGGTAAAGTAATTAATTCAAATCAAGATAAAACGATGTTTCTTGATTGTCTCTAGTCTCCTTGATTTTTATCCAAAAATTTATCAGTGTCGACCATCATGAGTCAATTCTCAAACAGCGACAGCAATTTGATTTCTATTATTATTCTCTTTACCAACTCTTTTGATATTTTATATTCAAATTCCATTTGAGCTAATTCACTAGCTTTGACTTTTCATATCTTCCGATATGAATTAACTCATAATAGGGGAATTTCTCTAGCAATTCTTTTGATATAAGCTTAATGTCTCACAATATTCTAGTTAAGGAAGTGACATTCCCCTTTTAACCGTAAAAATTTGAAAATCACTCTTAATCTTAACAAAATGAGCATCTGAATCGGCTAAAACTTGCAAACTGACAATCAACGCTTCATAATCTACCTAGTAATTTGTGTTGTGTTGGGGCTAACAATACATCCTAAAAGAGTGGGGAGGGGTTTGACTAGGTTAAGTGATGACACAATAAAACTTTCATGGAATTTTAAACAAGCACCACTCCAAATATTGTTAGATGTAGGACAACATGTGTGATACTAGAATGAAAGTAGAGTGAAGTAAGTAGATCACACAACGGTATATAGTGGTTTAGTTTTATGCCAATCTTACATCTACTTTTCAACTTACAGCCTTAACAACAATTGGAAAACACCAGTAATTAGCAGTGTGAGTTACAATTGGCTAGTGATGTTCCTTTCATAAGATACATCACACTATCGGGAGACACTCACTGTACTTACTATTTTACACTTGACTATAAGCTATTATAGTGCTAAACCAATATAGAGTAAATGCAAAATGAGATTAGAGATAATTTCTAACTTACATTGTACAAGTAGTATTTGATGTGTCTAACCCCCTTCTGAGCTTTGTTGCTCCTTTTATATTGAAGTCTTTAATTTATTTGTTGGATACCTTTATGGACGCCCAGCTAGCTATTTGAAAGTTGTTGGAAACCTTCAAGAATGCTCCTACAGTCCCTTCATTTGACTATCGCAAGTTTGCTAAATTGAAGTCTACCGCACTATCCTTAAGTAGAAAACTGTCAACTATTTTTGTGGTTTTTATCTCGATTTTCCAACTACAGAGTCCACTTTTGTAACGGCTATTTTTTATACTGTAAATATCACTTTTTCAGCACATTTCACACTATCATTGTCACGCTCGAGCCTCGAGGGTTTGTCCATCCCTCGTGGTCGATAAAATTTGCGACGTCTCGGGACGCGTCACCGATCCATTCATTTTAATGCACATGCGGAAGTAAATAAATAAATCCCCAAACAACACAGAGATGGGATAGATTAATAGGGCCACAATTTTTGAAAACCAAATCACACCTTTATACATATCAGACTAAATCCTATACACTACTAGCCAATATTTACAAGGTCTACAGAAAGGTTGATTCTAAAAACAAGCTATCCTATGTCCAATTAGTTCAATTCGTTCGCCAATTCCTTAGTGTCCACAGGAGCTGGATGGGACGGTGGGTTCTCCACTATGCCATCAGGAGGGTTAGCTGGGTCCTTGTCCAGAGCAACATCAATTACCACAGCGAGGATGTCAAAAGTCCTAAAGGGACCTAGCCTGACATCGTTGGGAGCGTAGCAGAACCACGCTTTAAATCAATTAGGTATCTCATGATGTGGTACCTCTTCGACCTAGACAGTAGTTACAACGAGCTCATAGACCAAAAAACTTCCAAGATCGGGGTAACTAGAAACCCACTTTGTGACCATCATAGGGTGACCATGAGGCTCGGGAGGATTTGCCATCTATGAACTTGAAAATGTTATCCCACAACGGGGTAAGATGCCGTCTCAGCAAATTCACCCCCTAAGTCCCGATTAGGAAGAAAATATGCCTCAAGGGCTGCCTAAGCATAAGCACAAGTTAGAGGATTTACCTATGCCTTAGCTCTTTCATGCAAGTCAGTACAATTCAACTACTCAACCAATCATTTCAAATCAAATCAAATCAAATCAAATCAAATCACATCAAATCAAATCGAGCCATTAATCAATGAATCTAATTGATTATATGTCATCAAGACTATCACTCAGTCAATCCATTCAATACTATCTATAAAATCCGATTCACATCAATGACTACTCACCCTAAATTGAAGATAGATAGTATAGCTCGCTCTAAGCTGATAAAATATACTACTTTTGCTAAGCTGACATATCAAAGCCCGTAGGCTGATATAATATACTAATAATGCTCACCAGAAGCTGCTAAGGTATATTGCTCACTCTAAGTTGACATATCAAATCTCTCAAGTTGATATAGTATACAAGTATACTATTCGCACTAAGCTAACATATAAAGCCCTTAGGCTAATATAGTATACTTATGATGTTCACTTTAAGCTAATAAAGTATATTGCTCACTCTAAGTTGACATATCAAAGCCCGTAGGCTGATATAGTATACTGTTCTCACCATCTGAGAATGCTACCATTTTATCATTTCCAATAAAAATAATCGTGTGTGGGTACACGGTTGACCTTAGCCAAAATACAATATTTTCCCTTTTGTAAATCCCAGAAATTTCAATGGTCCATAAACACATTTTTGGTATTGTAAATTGACGCTTGGTATTTTCTAATTAATTACCGAAAATACTCAATTTTGGGTTAAATTCCCAAAATTACAAATCACACTCAATTTGCACAACTCAATTAAATAAACCAATCATACCATTGCGATCAGCATAAAATTCCGATCACTAGTTATCTCGTCTAATTTCCGGAAAATAATAATTAAATAAATAATTACGAAAATTAATTAATAAATACCAATGAATATTAAAAAAGGGACACTTAGGCTGGAAAAGCCTAATTAAATACCGAAACAAACTCGGAAAAATTCCGAACCTATTTAAATAAATACTACAACTTATCTACTTGCTAATTGCACCACTCTAACTACCTAACATGCAATATCGAACTATTAAACCACTAATCCGTTCTAACTAACTACCTAATGCAGGCTTAACCTAAACTAATCAACTTTTTAAGAATAATTAACTCTCTCAGCAGAGATTAGTGAGTAAACTCATAGGTTTAACGATCTGGTGAGTCCACGATGATGGCAACACAAAGACGGGCGACAAACTCCTAAGTGGCGCCACCAAATGAGGCCAAATTGAGGCTGAAATCGGCCCCGCAAAATTGGCCCCGTAAAGCTCACGATTGAGCTGAATGGGCTACTTCAGTTTTGCCCGTTGCTGGTTCAAGGGTTGATGGTTGGACACGGGACTGCGGCTGGGCCGAGACGCGAAGTTGGTGGCTAAAACTCGGAGAGACACAGGTTGTTGAGCTTGTGGACGTTGGATGGGCTGAGCTACTGGGCTTGTTGCTTTGGTGGAGATGGACATGCAACTGTTGCTGCTAGGCTGCGAAGATGGGTTGACGTAGGTGGATGGTGAAGCGGCTTTGGGCGGGCTTGACTTCGTGGCAGAAGAAGAAACAAACAAAGGAAGATGAAGTAGTGGCAGCTGCAAGGGAAATCAGTGAGGTTCGGTGGGGGAAGAAATGTGCTTGGGAAAATGAAAAATAAAGAAGAAGTAGAAGCAGCCATGGGGAGTTGACAAAGCTGGCGGGGCTAGAGAGAAGCCAAAGAAGGAAAAAAAGGATGAGACAGTAGGGTTTGTCGGCCGAGAAGGGAAGAAACGTGCAAGAGAGAGAGAGAGAGAGAGAGAGAGAGAGAGAGAGAGAGAGAGAGGGATAAGGGAGAGAGAGAGAGCTATCGGCAGAGGTGGGGGCCTCTTTCACACGCGAGCTTCGAACGGAGAGAGAGGGAGAGACGTGCGCAAGTTGGAGAGAAACGTGCGGGGGAGAGGGACCGAAGGAAGGAAAAAAAATAAGTTTAATAAAATATTCTATACTCACAAATCTTGATCCCACAAACTCTCACACAAATTTCTTTTGTCTCCTAATACCTTCTTGATCAATAATCCCACAAATAGCTAAGTTAATGTCCACAAGTCACAGCCTTCATACCAGCCTCTAAATTTTACCAATAAAGTTTCAATGTGACGTCCAATTTTGCTGAGAAAGATGTCCACACAATTTCTACAATTTCTTCTCACCAATTAGCTCAAGTTAGAGGCCGAAAATCCCTTCAATTTGGCTCATCTGAATTTCCGATCTTTTTCGAATCATCCAAATTGATTTTTAGTAAAAATCCCAAACTCGCTGAAAATTCCTCGAAAGATGAGTCGACATTCCCATAATAAATCATGACAATCGAGTTTAAATTCGTGGTTAATTTCAATTAACGCAATTTTAGAGTGATCTAACTTACCGGGTAGCTTTTAGGAATTTTTAGTGCAATTAATCCGTGGTCGATTATTTTCGAACCACAATGTACATCTTTGACACAGTGGCGACTCTTGGTTGTCGTGAAAATCTCAAGATTTCAAATACGAGCACAAAGTACCCAGAATGTCAGAAAAATTGGTTTAGTGCCGATTGACGAGAATTTTGCGATCAGGTGAAATTACTCATACTTAATCACACACCTATGTCGAATCGATCGATCTTTGGTCTTTGATCAATTTTTAATTGTGTCATAATGACCCTTGCGGATTAGTACGGTTAAGCAATTGATTTCTGATCGAATTCTCAAATCTATTGAGTTAAAATCTCTTAACGATTTCACTTGATAGACTAGTTATCTCGTGAGTGGTCATCTCAAAGAATAGCACTGTAGGCGCGTCGACGAAAAGCCCAACTTATCCAATCGAAAATAGAACCTGAAAATCAAGATGTCACAAACATTAGAGCCAATGCATCACCATCACGACCCCATGAGCACAATCACTGGTGCAAATTGCGAGTGATCTGATTAATGATCTTCAAGGACAATACCGACTAAAGGACACATGACAATAGGATTAATGATCTTCTCATCTTTATCAAAACCCAAAGACCTCCAAGAACACCAGCATAATTGGTTATTCTAAGCTACCTAAGATACCACTCACACTAGTATTTGTTCTCCTAAATGTCAAAGCTAAGTTTCTCGTCCTTGCCGATATAAGGAATCATTGATGGTCCTTTAATGACCATCTGCATTTGTCATAATAACTATTACTACTTAAGATAGTTTTGGTATCAACAAAATTCTATAGAGATTTCCCAACAATTTAAACAAGTTATCATTACCCTCACACTAGATGAATTACTTGTAAATGATCCATGAAATACAAAGTCCATGGCACTACCTCCATATAATTTTCATTTACATCCTCTTTTAAGTATACGCATGAATTTATTTAGTCAAGAAATCGAAAAGTGTTTGTCCTTTCATTTCGTTCAGCAGCACCAACTAACTTTATTAATTGGCCTTGAAATTATGTGCTTTATTACATCTTTTTTTACATAATACAAAATTGTAGTCGGCAAATAAATAATGCTATAACTTAGACTCTGTATATTGCGCTAAGAATTTTTTTTTTTTTTTGAGAAAATAACTAGCTCACAAGAATAGGAATCATTTTCAGTAGTTCAGTTCATTTATTCATCTATCTATCAGATTAGTAGCCCTAACCCTTTCCTATGTATGGATTCATTCTTTCGCTATGTGCTTAAAATTCCAACTTTAATAGAGTTTGGAAGGCACAAGACTCCCCTTTTTGCCCTTTAGTTGGTAATCACGTAGACCACAACGTGGTCTATTTCCTCGGTTTAGGTGGAAATGAAATGTTTTTTGTTGCCCAAAAATCCCTCTCTATGGATGGTCAAAGCCTTTGCTTTTGGAGATTCAGTGTTTGAATCACCTAAGAAAATTAGTCAATGGAAAACCTATACTTATATTTAGTAAAATGATTTCCTCTTTCAAAAAAAAAAAAAACATTTTCCAATATATGTATAGACATTGGCACTTAAACAATTTATGCTAGGACATAGGAGCCCCAATGCCCATTACCCCTAATGCCCATTCTTGGGTCCTTCGCAGTAGGCTTGTGTATTGAGGCTAGGGTTGGGTCAACTAAGGCTAGGCTTGGGTCTAAAGAAGCCGAGTCCTAGAACATGTCTTTTGGGCTCAGGTCCATAGAGGTCTAACTGTGGACATTGCATGCTCGTGTGGGTCGACAATAGCTAGGTCAAGGACCTTAATGCCCTTATAGGACTAGTGTTTGTGTCCCTCCAGGCATTCGCACCAACCTAGCGTCGCGAAAGCCTCCGGTTTTCAATCACCAAGCATCCAAAGCGTGTTACATCACACCACTTAGGCATCTCACACCTCACCTAGCATCATGAGGAATCTTTAGGGCTTGCCATGAAAATGGTTACCCCTACCCTCCGAGCATGTATTCATAATACAATTAGGCATCTCGACACTCCCGAGGTACCTCTGGGGCACTGCGGACCCCAGACATCCAAAAGGGCATTGACCCTTGCGATCCTTTGGGCATCCCGATTCCTGCGGCATCGTCGACCCGAGGGTCCGACGGCATCAATCACATCTCAGCCATGGTATATCAATCAAATCATTTCAATGCTAAACCATTTTCAAAACAACAACATTTGAAATTCTTTTGGGTTCTTGAAAATCTCCCTTGTGTAATATTAAGTAATGTAAATTGAGATTGTCAAAGGTACGTCAATGCAACAACACCGGACTTTAAAACAAATGCCATTTTCAAGTCAATGAAATCAATTCACGAAACTCAGCAGCACAATATGAAATCCATAAGTCCACTTCCACGGTTAACTCTTCAATGTATTTCGAAATCCACATGTAAATTCTCGAGCCGCACTCGGCCAGAATTGAAAGGATTTTTTTATAATCGTAAGTAATTTGAAATCAGCACATTGACAAATCTAAATCTCACTCCCGACTTCAAGGTTTTTAAATTGGTTCGCGTAAAAGTTCAAGATTTCGAGAGCACCTAACATTTTTCTTTTCTTTTTGAAACATTTGTGAGCGGCGCCTCAGTACATAAAAATTTCAATACAAATCGGGAGGTTTTTCTAAAACAGTTTACAAACAGAATTTTCAAAGCATTACAAATGCTAAAATCGATGTATAGTCGAAGTCCAAAATCACATATATTTACAAAAACTATAAGGCTTCCCTCAATCATCTAGCCCCAAATAGTTTCGGTCATTCTATATACCACCATTCCACACCAAATTAATGCAAAATAGTCTAACAATGCAATTCCTCAGACAACAATAGCACTACACTATATAGATTAGTAGACTTCAACTTGCCTTAGTTCCTACGGCGTTGATGGCAAGCAAAACGGGAAGCTTGCGACCACAGAGGCGGCTTAGCGACGGCAAATGCGAGTGGCGTTGACGGCGGTAGCACGCACGCACGGACAGAGGGACGGTCTCCTTCCTTCCCTCTCACTCTCGCTCGCTGCTTACTGACTCTCGCTTGCTGCGCTTTCTCTCTCTCGCTCGGACTTTCTCTCTCTTGCTCACGTTTACGAGCATTTTTCTCTTCACTTAATTGACTAACTTAGTCAATGCATGCAGGTTTTTCGATGGCTGTACGAGAAAAAGACAGATGGGAAGGCGTGGCTTCCGCTCGGTTGAGCTCCACGGCTTCGCTGGCTGCATCACTTCCACACGTCCATGGTGGCTTCATTTGTTGACTTTCCTAGTCAACTAAGGAGGCGGCAACAAGGGGCATCGACGGCTGGGGGAGGAGTGGACCGACACTTGCCTCCCCATGCACGAACGTGGCCGATGATGGGCGCCTCTCGGTCAACCCCTACCTTGGTTGATTCCTCATTCGACGGGCGCATGTGCTGCATGGGATAAACCTCGGCCTCGCTAGTGATGGTACGTAGGGAAATTTTTGACTGAGACTATAAATCATTCGACAATCAGACCATTACTAAACGTAACGCATCGGTCTAATGATGATAACAAAACAGTGTCCGTAAATGGTGTCAATGATGCTGTCTATCGAAACTCCCGTCAACCCATGACGAGCCGTTACTTATTCGAAGGTCGTCAAAATTTCCGGATGCCACATAGGAATAGTCAATTGTCGTACAATTCCATTTTTATCATAAAGAGTCTTAAATTGCTCAGATAAATACTCACATTCACAATCAGTTCTCAACGCATTTATTGTTTTGTTCAATTGATTTTCTACCAACGCTATGTATCATTTAAAACAGTCTAATACTTTTGACTTATAGGAGATCAAAAAATATAACCGAATCGCGTGAAGTCATTTATAACAATGATGAAATATAAGGCTCCATGCATTGCCCTCACGTTCAATGGACCATAAATGTCAGAATATATGAGTCGCAATGAAAGTTTAGCCCTAATTCCCTTTATTGAATGGTTTTTTAGTTACTTTTCTCACTATACAATATTCACATACGGATAAATCAACATTAGTGAGTGACCTTAAAAGGCCTTCTCTAGCTAACCTTTATATTTTTTATAACCCAATGTGACCTAGTCTAGCATGTCAAGTACTTGCATCAATCTCAACATTATTAGAAGATGCAATTAAAGAAAAACAACCATCAACATTAACATTGCACACATCATAGTCAATTCTAATACCATAAGACCATTCAATACATTACCAGAATCATAGTAAACTATTTCAAACAAAATGTTAACACAATCACCATGAAAATTCAATACATAACCTAGACTAAGAAGAACAACTATGGAGACCAAGTTTCATCGAATATCTAAAGTATAGAGGACATCATGTAGGAATAGGCTTCGACCACGACGTAAAATTAATTTACATGTGCCGATATCATTCATTTCAACTCTTGAGTTATCTCAACATATATCCATCTTCTTTTAGGTTGTATCCAACGAATTTACCACAAATGCTCCTTGCTCTCTAGCTATGTAATTTGTTGCTCCCGAGTCTACAATTCACATTAAACAAGATTCAGCAAGCATTATAGTGTTAGAAACAAAAACATTACTTAAAGTAATGAAGTAATAGACTACTTCTTTCGACTTAGTGCATTCACGAGTAAAGTGACCCATCCTGCGACAATTATAGCACCTCATCTTGACATTGTCATTCTTCCCACCACGCTTCTTGTATCGGAAGGTCTTAGCCTTTTTATGTGCCTAATCAATCTCATTCCCTTTGTTGTTGAAATTGTGATTCCTTTTATGCTTGAAACTCGAAGTTTTGTGCGAACTCAATTCAACAACATAAGCATGGGTAAAAGATCTCGCAGTTTTTAGACGCTTACCCTCTAATTCCAAATGACACACTATATCATCAAAAGTGACAATATTCTCATTATGCATCATGCTGATATTCATATACTCCCAACTATCAAGAAGATATCTTATAACAGCCTAAACTTATTGTTCATCATTAAGAAAGTGACCTGCCAACTTCAGCTCACGAATCATGTTTGATATCTCCCGTAGATGCTAACTCATCATTACATTTGGGCGCTTTTAGTATGTGTTAAACTTGATAGTAAATCTCTTAAATTTAGTGACAGATGTATCCCCAAACTTATCTTTCAACGTAATTCACATTATTTGAGTTTTACCATAACTTTCAAACTCACATATGAGTTATCTTGTATACACCCCAGCAACGTGATGCGAGCAATGTTATTTTTCTTTTCCCAAGTTTGATAAGTTTCTTAATCTCTTATGTGCTGAGCTAAAGTTCCATACTGTGGTTGATGGTTTCCAAAACCTCTTGCTACTTAAGAATGAACTGAATCTTTTGATGCTAAATATGATAATTGTCATTGTTCAGCTTTTCATCCTTATTGAGGTCAACCATAATGGTCTTAGATGCCGAAATCATAATCAATTGTTACAACACATTGACATAATAAACGCAGAATCAATATTAATATATTTTCAAAGTAACACACATATTTAATTTGCAACAAAGACAAACTAAATCAATGATAATTCAACAAAAGACACAGAAACGAAAGTTCATTATGTTCCCAATCAGCTTCTATGTACAATCGTTATACTATCATTAATTAGTTTAATTTGCACAAATTTTAAATTCTAAGTGAGAACTCCTTCAAATTCTACCAACCTACAAACTCCCACTAGAAAAAATAATTACATGACCCCATATAATTTTCACAATTTTTTTTATTAAATATCGAAAAGCATAACATGATGTGAATCAATGTACAAATAATAATCATGTAGCAACTATAATTGAAACCGGAATTTAACACAATGAAAAAATTAATGATTTTCAACCATTGTTCGAGTTTACTTGGAATCAAGAAATTGCAAGCACATAAAATCACATACATGCTATCATCGAACTAAGCTCTACACAATATATATGTGGTCATTTTCATGTAGGCTAACTTATGTATTTCCAAAACCATAAGAAAATAGAGGTTAAAAGGAATAAACAATGTACTTATACCCCCAAAATACACGTACTTAAGGTTCCGTACACATTTTATACCTTTAAAAGCCTCAAATATGTAAAATAACTACACCATAATGCAGAGCACACCCATACGAACCAAACACCACCGAATATACGCCGACACTTGTCACCTAAATGCACGGCACTTATGGGGCACACACCAATGAGCCAACAAGGCTTCTGGCCGGTCCAACTGGTCCAACCACTAGACTGGATAACTAGTTGGACTGGTTGACCAATCAACCAGTTCGAGTCTTCGATCAGGTCGGGTCACCGGCTGGCCAATTGACGCCGGTTGGCTGACGTCATCCGGCAATTACTAACCGTTAGTTGACATCATTGATGATGTCAGCACACGTCGGTTCACAAACATACGCTTGGCAATTAGGCATTGGGCATTCCTAGTGCGTTGGCCGCGTAGCACCCACACACCTTGGCTTCTGGCTGCGCGTGTGGATGTGTCTGACATTTTCTGATGACACTTAACTAGCAATGCTCGACTTGTCGTTCAACTCATCTCAATGGTATTTTCACCCTATATATTCAAAATTTGATTTTGGCCAAAAAATATTTTGGAAAATTGCCAAAATCGTACAAGTGTACGTGACCTCCAAACTCGTTTTTCGCTTTGGTTCATTTTTGACTATTCATGTTGCAATTTCCAAACAACAAACATCCAGATGATATGAAATTCATCCCCTTGATCCCCATATCAAACAAACAAAGGAGAAAATTTGATGGGAAAACAAGGGAGAAATCATAACACAGGCTCTGATACCAATGTAGGAAGAAAGTTGATGAAAGAAACAACTAACCTCTTCAATGTGCAATGAACAATTATTCTGGACCGAATGTTGAACCACGAGCGAATGATGGACAATAAGACTTCACAATGGTTTGAATGCAATCATGAGAAAAACATTCAATTTTCACAGCATTAATGCCGATTGTCTTCTCAAAACAGTGATAGAATGTCTTTCTTTCTTTGATGGAGAGAGGAGAAAAAGAGATAATAGTTTCTTGCTAAACATTCTTTCTGCCAACCACCCTAGCAGTTATCTCTAGAAGTTATTTATTTGACTTCCTTCATACCCTTTCAAAATGGTATCTCTCCATCATAACATATCAAGACAAACCGATGCATCTTAATCACATTCCATCATGAATGTATTAATAAAGTATAATAGTATGATAATCCCTTGGTGAATTTAATGGCCAAGGAATCTTATTTTTCTTTGGAAGAGAGATATTGTGGTAGGAGAGACTACAGGCGCACATAACAATCATTCTGTTTCAAAAATAGTTTCTGGAACAGAAATATATTTTTCTATTTCTATTTCTAGAAGAGTTTCTAAGCAAAATTTCTATTTCTATTTCTAGAAGAGTTTCTAAGCAAAAATAACCGTTTGATAACGACACGAAAATTCTACTCTAAAAATAGAAATTTGTTTGATAACGACATAAAATTTCTCTTTTCGGATGATGGCGGATCAGCGGATGGCGGTGACGGATGGCAGTGGCAGCGGTCGACCGGTGGTGGCAGGCGACTGGTGACGGCAGGTGATTAGCGGCGAGCCGCCGGATCGTCGGCCACCGCCACCGCTCGTATGTCGGCCGCCACTGCTGCCATCGCCGACGAGGACCGGCGAGCGGCGAACGACCGATAGACGGTGGCCGGTGGTAACAGATGGAGGACCGATTGACGAACGATGAGAAAAATTTTTATTTTTCATTTATATTCTAGAAATAGAGTAGTAGAAAATTTTAGCTTTTGATTTTTATTCCAAACCTCTATTCCAGAAATAGAAAAACGGAATATGTTTATTAACCTAATTTCTATTCTAGAAACAGGTTTGGAATAGAAAAATTATTTCTAGAATAGAAATTCCGGTTTATCATGCACCCCTATGAAACCATTTTTCTTAACTATGTTTATAAAGACAAATGTGTTTGAAGTGTTTATCAATATTAGGAGAAAATATGAGAACATCATCTTTGTAAACTATGATGTATGTAGATTAAGGATTGAAAATTTAATTTATAATTCTCTGAAATTTTAAAAGAGCACTTTTAAGGCTAAATATATGTGCGTCAACTAAACTGGAACCTCCTTATTGTTCCATTGATTATGAAACTTAACTTTCTTTGCATTCCCTTTACACATGACTTCTTTTTGTATACCTAAGAGGATTCTCATGTAAGGGATAAAAATAGATTCATTATTTGGTCATTTGACTTTAATGCGAAACAAGTAAATTATTTCTTGTTATAATTTGTCGAATTTACTAACAAGTGTCCTATAGTAGGGATTTATAGCAGCTTCAATTCATGAAACATTGCTTTGTACAGGATCAACTCAAGATTGGTGATAGGTCATAGGTTATCTCCGTCTAATATGGGATATTTTAGAAAGTTTTGACTTGGTGGATTCAAAGGAAGACTCGTTAGGGATGGATTGGGCTCATTTTGCATTTGACTTGCCTCAGCCCATGTCCTAGACACGAGGCAGCCCATCATTGGTGCGTGTACTCCAAGCACATGACAAATTGTTGTCAGCTCGTGTCCCTAGGATACACGAAAATCTATCCACTATCGATTTTTTGACGTGTCGATTGCCACAAGCCATTGTCTTGACTATTAACCTGACCCTTTTGATATAGATACGTCATTAGTTGATTCATTTATTGACTTTTGGCCATTAATTCTTCAGTATTTCTAGATCATTGGGCTCCACGATTTCAGCATTTTTGGATTTTGGTTCTTCAACATCCAACCAATGAAAATGTTTGGTGTACTTCTCATGACTTTCAAACACTCCAAGAAACACAACATTCCTCGCCTGTCACCTAGCATTCGCGTCCACCACAGTCACTTGCTCCTCCTCTCATGTTCTCTTTATTTCATTACTCTTCCGGCATTACTATCGAGTGATGCTTACCCTGCTGTAAGGCTAAGGAACTATTGGAGCAAAGCTCCTCGACACTAATTAGTAAGCCAATGCTTATCGATCTAGTTGGGGTTTAGTGGCAAAATTCTACTATACGCCTTACCGCGTAATAATAAAAAAGATAAAGTAAAGTGTCATGTGTCAATTATAGGAGCGTATATTCTCTAAGTTTCAATTTTAACTGGATTTTGAAAAGATAATGTAGTAGTAAAATTTTGTTATATGAGCTATCACGTGGTAATCATAAAGAAGAAGTGAATTCTAGTTTATCTTAATTCCCTGTTGTTTGTTCCCTCTGCTGGATATACCTACTTTTCCTTCAGCTTATTCCCACGTGGAAAAGCTTTTCTCTTTATAAGATCGACTAAATCTTTAATCGTGCATCGTTTTTCTCTCCAATAACATTTTTGTTATTTTTCTTTTCACAGATTACGAAGGTTATCTGTGGCAAGTCTAAAGAAGGAATTCTATGTCATTTACGTTAGTCAATATTCGATATGGAGAAAATCCAGAAGGCTATATACGGTCAAGAATCCAAGGCACTGTACACGCGTCAGCTGTTGGTTACTCACCCTGCTCTGCATTCAGCCTTTTGTGTCCAGACCTATACGTGGCCCTCGCCAATTAGACCACTCTCTCCCCATGCATGTGTTTTTTCGTGAAAAATTTGCCCCCTTCTAAGGGAAACCCTTGATGATCCCGCCATACGCTAACTTCCACTCACATGGACTTTTGGACTAGGTGGACTCAGCGTAAGATTTACCAACTCCAACGATGTATATACGTTGAATCACATGTATGAATCGCACACGGCTAAAATCCATCGACGAACCACACACATACTGATGAGTAATGTTTTTTTTTATTATTTATATTGAATTTGTCCTTTTTACATGGATCAAATTCTCAAAAGAAGTATTTTGATTAACCACACAAGATGGTACCCACTTGAACTTTATTATTTTGCTTTCTCCAAGGTTTGATTCCCGATGGCATCGCTAGACCCTTCATTACCTTGCCAATAGACCGAGATGCCGATGGTGGTATCCATTTGAATGTACATTTAAGAATCGATCAATAGGTGCCTCTCAGCATCTTTGTTTTCTATCCACTAAGGGTTTCGTATATAGATATAGAGAGACGGATGCAAAAGTTGCAAATTCATCAATCCATATTAACACTGTATATGTATGAGAGAGTTTGTGCTATATGTCCCACAATACATGTACTCAGTTTGCAACAATCTAATGCATAAAATACATCATAACAAAGTTCCTTAAGGTGCGTACAATTTATTAGGGTTTCAAGTAAGTTTAATTATTTGAGTGAAAAAATGACTCCACAGAAAATGACTTCCTCGCCTGTTTAAACACGCCATTTGGCATAATGACTAAGGTTTCAAAACAATATTTTAAACAAAAAGAAGTACATTAGAAAAGGGACCGGTCACAATTTTCGCAGTAAATTTCTTCCTCAATTTGTTGTAATTTACTTGAAATAGTGGTAACGTCAGACGCATTCATAGGTAGCAATTTAAATATATGAGTCGTAATTGACGTATAATGGCCTAACTCATTTGCACCTATTATAGAGTTTGTAACATGAAAATGCTATTGGTCAATAATTAACCAATAGTACAGTAAAATACCTCCAAAATTGTTATAAGCCGTTATACCAATGCTTAGTAATCGTTCTCAATAATTGAAATATTCTTGTAAGTCCTTATAAATGCCAAGTTATTAACTATCCTTCACATGTAACAATTTATCTCAAAGTCTCGTCAGGTTGTATATCATAGTGTCCATAGCTTGTTCCTAATATTACTCTAACTTATCTCCATTATTGTAACGTCCCTTTTATATTTCGTAAATTTAAGCCCCCCTATCAGCATGCAGTTTTTCTCAAGCGAAATCCCAAAAAATATACTTGAACTTTTGCATGTAGGATACGAATACCTAGACTTTTCAAAAGAACAAAAAGAAAAAAAAGCCACCAAATTATTTACCTGGGGAACAAATATCCCTATTGTTAAATTTTTGTCCAAGCTAGTCCACATGGCACATGACGAGGCTAAAGATAATGATTTAGAGATCCATATTAGTAGGAAAAATAGAATAGCCAAGGCATAATTTTTCTGTCCCAAAAAAAAAAAAAAAAGAACCACTTGCACTTTTGTTGTGGAACAAAAGTACCATCACTTTCCAAATAATACAAAAACCTCCCATGAGCTTTTTACTCGATGGACAAAAACACCAACCGTTAGGGTTTTCACAAAAAATCGAATAGCAATTGTGAAAAGGGCCGAAGATATTTTGTATACGGACTCAAGAGAGTCTAAGTGTCTACGAGGTAAACATGTGCATTCCTTTTGCCGCAAATACAGGGTCTTACAAAACGACATTTACTTAAACAAGTTCATATCGGAAGAAAAGAAGCAAGCTGATGTGACCGATTAGTAAAGAAACAAGTTGCAATGATATCCTGAAACGTAAATGAAGCAGATTAATCCCAATTAAATTAAACGATGACAATTTAGAGAAACGGCATAATTTGACTTTTGCTGACTTGTCTACCATCCTTGAGTTCAAACGAATGTGCCTTTTAAATATGTCAACACCGTGAGCCAATGTCATGTGCCACATTAGATTCCATGGACTAGAAACTTAACGATAGAGTGGATAGAAGTTCATGATATTTTTCAGGCCATTGCAAAATTCATGATATATTTGTGCCCGAAATAAAAATTGGTGGGTTGCAAAGTCCCAAAGAAAAATTGAACTTTTGCCCATAGTTTACCGGCAAGACCCTTTTGACCATGGGTTTTTCGTAGATTTAAGGAAGGACCTTAATCTATAGTCTCATGATCAATAAAAAATTTCTTTTTAGTATACATAGATTACTATATTTTATTAATTTATTCGGATGACTGGAATTTATTCCCTCTTAATCTAACGGTTGATAATGGAATCCCTGTATACAGAATTTCCCCCAAAATTACATGAATATACAATTTTCAGTAATATCGTGGCGAATTTTTGTTATTCGTACACGTGCTGTGAAAACTTGTTCCAAGCAAAATGTAATAATTCGACAATTATAGTGATTTCTGAAATATCAAGACGGAGAGATGGAGAGAGGAGGGGAGGGAGGAAGAGAGAGAAAGCCATTATAGGACATGGGACCATCGTCCTGTGCATAAATTCCCAGCGCTTTCGTGGACGACACGATCCGAGTCTGCCGCTGCTTTCCTCCCTCCCTCGCCTCCTCTCTCTCTCTCTCTCTCACACACATCTTTTTCTTCTCTCTACTTAGCTGAGCTGAGTGAGCTCCACTTTTCTCTTTCCTTTTCGCCCTCTTTCCCTCAGCGAATGGAGATGGAAGATCACCACCAGTACACCGCGGCAGATTTGCGGCACCTCATCAACGCCCGTCCACCTCCACCCCCACCGCACATCCAGTCGATCTCCCCGCCTGAGCTATTCTGCGGCGGCGGCGGCCACCGGAACCCGACGCAGCACTTGGAGTCGATGATGATGGGTGGCGGCGGGCTTCACAACAGCCAACGCCAAGGCCACAGCCACAACCATCAACACCACCACCAGTTTGGCCGTGATCATTCTTCTCCCTCTTCGGCTGCCATGGCTGGTGCGGCAGGGGGTTTAGAGAGTGAGAACGGCGGAAATGGGAGATGGCCTAGGCAGGAGACTCTCACGCTCCTCGAGATCAGGTCGAGGCTCGACTCTAGGTTTAAGGAGGCCAACCAAAAGGGTCCTCTTTGGGACGAAGTTTCAAGGTAATACCATACATTACATGTTGTCCGTCACAGTACTCGTATTGCGTCGCACTGGCTATGCGAGAAGAAAAAAGGAAAGAGAAAAACAGTGAATCCTCTTAGTCTTTCTCACCGTGACTCTGATTCTCTCAGTGTTTGGTTCAGAGAGAAGGAATGACATTTCTCAGTGCAATTAACTTTTTCGTGTGCGTCCATTTTCTTGGCCCTTGAGTCAGAAAACACCCCACACTTGGCTGGTTCAGTTCATTAGTTTTTTCTTGTTCGCTTTGTTCCTGCGGTTTCCTGCAAGAAATTGACTCATCGCTTGTGCGTGCCTCTTTCATTTTCTTCTGGGGCCGAAGATGCCAAAAGTATGCTCGCACTGGTGTCTTTCGGAAAGCGCCAATTGAGTTCGTGTTTTTATGTTTAAGTTCCGTAAAAAATAATAATATTAATAAATAAAACCATGTTCAAAAAGCTTCGTCTTTATCTTCTGCATCATCATGTGTTAAAGTTCCTGATTGATGATTTCTCTGAACCTTAATTACTTCTTCGCAGGATTATGTCGGAAGAACATGGGTATCAACGGAGCGGCAAGAAATGCAGGGAAAAATTCGAGAACTTGTACAAGTATTACAAGAAGACGAAGGAAGGAAAAGCGGGTAGGCAAGACGGTAAGCACTACAGGTTCTTTCGTCAGCTCGAAGCTCTCTACGGAGAGAACGCCAATTCGAATTCCATCCTCCAAGCTCCATCTCTTCCACACTCACTCCACTTTCATCCTCCACCCAACATCAATGATATTAACCAAGATGCGTCTCATCATCGTCATCCTCATCAACTGCAGAGACCGTGCGAAAGTCTCAGCCTCTCCAATTCCTCCGACTTTGACACCTCTTCGTCAGACGACAATGAAGAGGATGTGTCCGTGGAGAAGGGAAAGAAGGTAAGGAGAGGCAAAAGGGGTTGGAAGATAAAGATCAAGGAGTTCATCGACTCGCAGATGAGAAAGCTAGCAGACAGGCAAGAAGCGTGGCTGGAGAAAATGATGAAGGCCCTTGAGGAGAAAGAGCGCGAGAGAGAACTGAGAGAGGAGGAGTGGAAGCAACAAGAAATGGCCCGGATCGAGAGAGAGCACAAGTTCTGGGAGAAAGAAAAGGCGTGGATCGAAGCTCGCGACGCCACTTTCATGGATGCGTTGCAGAAATTGACAGGGAGAGACCTGAAGTTTGTGCCTTCGCCTAATGAGCTCTTAGCGGCAGCTGAAATCCAAACCCATCAGAGCGATGGCCTCACCAAATGGAGTAAGGACTTCGATAATTTCAAGAAACGCAAGGACAACTCGCGGTGGTGTCATTACCCAAGCGGGAGCGATGAGGTCATGTACAACCAAGGAGGGTCAAATTGCGAAATAATTAAAGAGCAAGGACCGGAGAGTATGACCCGATCAGTTCAAATGAACAACGGTTCGAGCTCACCTTCTAATTCCAATGCGGGAAATGCAATGCAGGAGAGCTGCTTCCGCTTCATGATGGTTGAGGGAGATAATTTGTGGGAAAGCTATGGCATGAAGCTCACCAAGGGAGATCAGAACCAGTAGATCATCGATTATCGGCATTAGAGTGAGAGGGATTGTTGTAGGAGGATGGATTTGACAGTGATAGTGAGATGGGATTGGATAATTTTTAGCAAGAAACTGACCCGGATGATGGATTAATTGTTGACGCATGGTGGAAATCGCGAGGGAAATGGGCATTCCCGACGGCTATAACAAGAATGGACTTATATGTATATATATCTCTCTCTGATGATTTTAGTTTGATAACGAAGATCTTTGAAATGGGAGATGCAGTTGCTCATAGAAGGCTAACAGGATCATTATCACTACCGACAACAGAAGATCTCTTTTCTAAAGTACGTATTATTCATGGTGCTCTCTTTCCGTGGTAGTTGTGGTTCTGAATGTGGATCATTGTTTTAGAATGGTTTAGTGTTCGTCTACCAAAGATCTCTAATATTTAGTGTTCAGGCTTTTATGGCTTGCAACATGCTTTGCCTGATGTCCTAGCATATTAATGTGCTTGTTGAGTCCTGCCTTTCGTTCTCATAAGAAGTTGTCTTTCGTTCGATTTGTACTTCTTGGAATCAGTAGTTATTGCCATGTTCGTACAGTCCAATTGATGTGCATCATTGAGCGGCTTTCCAAGGTGCCACTGAGCTTAGCTGTGAGATTTTTGAACAATCTCAAGTTATAGGGGATCATATGCCAAGAATTTGGGATAAGTTCTCATCTTGGTTGGCAACAAAAACTATGTTCATACTCATTAAATCACCGATTTTTGGGTACATTCACCGTTGAGAAGCTACCTTATAATCATCTCATGTATGTTTTCTTGTGTCAATTAGTGATCATATTTGAAAAGAAAAATGAAAGAAATGGTCCTTATTTCTACAATGTTTTTAGTCCCTAGACTTTTAATTGGTCAATTTGGTCCTTAAGATTTGTCCAATGTTTAATTTGCCCTTGACTCTTATTTATTCTATAATTACGTCCTTTAAACAAACTGAGCACCATTCTATTCTTCTGTCAATTTTCTCAGTGAAATTTGCTGATGTGGAGGCATATTGTCCTTAACTTGCTTCTTTGTATTTGACCACGGCGTTGCTCATACATTCTATTTCTCTATAGTATCTTAGGGCTTCGTGAGGAGAGAGAGAAGAGGCACACAGTCGAAGTGAACTTTCCATTTTGAAGAATCACGTAGAGGATCGGCTAAAAAGGATGAAAAATCAAAAGCCACCGGTGTCAACAAATAACAAATTAATGGTGTTACGTCTCCATATAAGCAAATGCTGTCAAGAAATCTGGCGATGGATTGAATCACCGCCTAAAAGAGTACAGAAGCAAAATGAGACAAAACAAAAGCGAGGGACTGGATTGAATATTTGGTAACAAGTTGAGGACGTAATTGCAAAAGCTAAAAATTCAAGGACAAAATTAAAACATTGGACAAAAGTATCAACATCATCCCTATTTAGACGCTCTTGCATATGAATCCTAGGTGGGCGATAGTGCACTTAGATAAGTGATCTTGAGCTCAGTTAACTGTCTGCCATTTTCAGTATAGACACATAACTTTGGACTTTTATATACGGTCCAACATCTACATAGTAAATAGAACTCAAGCGCCAACACATACACATTATATTATAAGAGACTGGCAATTCATTCAAGATCACACCGCCTTCTGTCCAGGAAAGAAAGACTTCTTCCTCCATTTACGATGAAGCACAGTTTAGGTTTGCTAAAAAAGCGGTTGGAGATAACCAAATCCAGGATTAATGCCTCTCAGTTCTTGAATTGCCCGAGTTTAAGCTTTATCTAAATGGATTCTGTAACCATGCCTTTCCACATAAGTAATAACTAAAAATCATCCATCCGGCATCATCATATTGAAGACTAATTGACTGAAACCACAAGAAGATCACCCTTTCTTTACCATTGACATGTACCGTGCTATCATTCTATGTTTATTTAACCTCTTCACACTGTTGTACCGTTGTTTAATCATGAAGATCACACCTTTGCAATGCAAAATGAAATTAGAAAAAGCGCAAAGAAACGAAATTCAGGGTGGTTAGAGAGGAGCTGAGCGCCTGAATCAACATAGATGTGGACTAATTGAGGGAACAATAATGGCCAATAAATGATCCAAGAGATTAAGAAACTTGTCATGGTACTGCTAGTTCAGGGACTTGACCGTACCAGGGGAAAGAGTAAAGAAGCTTCCCACCATGAAAGAGCGAACAAAAAGGGAAGGAGACAGTCCGGTCATTTTCAGAGGAAAAAGTTGCAGAGAGGTGATCAGGTTTTTGGGTTTTCCTTACTTGCCTGTCCCATGTCCTAAAGACACTTTCTCAGTCACTAGCAGGATTCAAGCTCATCAATTATAGGAACATGACAATAGAGTAATCTCAGCTTTTTGTGTGAAAACCTCTTTTTGATTTGACTTGTTACTGATGATCTCCAGCAGTATCTGCCAATGCCATGCCATTCCCTTTACCTGCACAGGCTCCCTTTCTCTCTCTCTCTCTCTCTCTCTCTCTCTCGCCCACTTCTCAATGTTATTGGTCATAAATGGCAAACACCAACTCTCCACTTCGAATGCCTTTCTGAGCAGACAATACCAGATGCATCGTGGGGATCTTCAGTTTCAAAACTGTGTTGCAGTTGGAGTCAGTTACAGGGAAGTAAATTTTCACATTTCCTTTAATCTAGGATTTGATGTAAGCATGTAACAAATTATGTTTACGAGGTTGTGGGTTGGCCAATGATGTGATTCCGAGGCGCATGAGAAACTTACGAACCATCCATGGTTGCACGTACTATATGACATGGACAAAGCATATCAAGATTGCATACAACCTGTTGAACCGCGAACCAGATCATGATCCCATCCCGGTTTTGGGAAATAACCGGATTGATCAAAAACCGGTCAAACATTGAACCGTAGAGCCGGTTCTTTGACCTTAAAAGAAAAACGCCTCAACCTTGGATCCTCTATCTCGACAATTCGATAGCGTGGTTCACACATAGGCCCTCCTCATTTGACACATAGACCCCTCTATTTTCTTAATTTATTTTCTTTGCCCTTCACATATCTTTATTTCCCCACATTTTCTTTTCCTCCACTAGTTTTTCTTTCTTTTTTTCTTTTTTTCTTTTTGGTTTTTTGTTTCTTCTCACTTCCGAGAGAAAATTTCTGCGTATACAAGAATAAAACGAGAAATTTTGTATTTACATTTCCTTGTTATCTCTATTTTCTTCAATAAAAGTTTATCCAATTAAACTTACATGCCTCATTCCAAGTAAGATATTTCGTTTTAATAATCTATGTGGTGCGTTTAAATTAATTTAGTTCAATAAATCTTTGGTGGTGCGTATATTGAGAAGCTAAAATGACACGGAATTTTTTTTTTAACAAATATAATTAATCAAGGTCTACGTTAATTGCAACACATCAGTAGCGAAAAGCTACCACGAATGCCAATATGGCCCACACGTCTCTACCAAGTGTTTAAGTTAGAGGAAAATCAATCAATTAAAGCTAAAAAACACATCAATATCATCATTAAGGTACATGTAACTAATTTTTTTGTTCTGGTTTTTAACCTTCGTTTGGTGTAAAATCTGTTCACTTTTCTTATGTCATATTTACTTAATTTATCTCCAGAATAATTTTAATTTTGGTTAGACAAATCATGCGGTATTCCGACCAAAAAAAGTCATGCCTATTAAACAGGGGTTATTTTAAAATCCATTACGGTCTAGAATTGAGGGAAATCTTTTATTCTTCAAAATGGAAAGCTGCGAAAGTACATGAGATTTTATTGCTTCCGCCTAAATTATTATAAGGAAAAAAAGTAGAGCGCTTATTGCGTATAATGTAGGTACATATATATCTGTACCAATTGTGAATAAAAATATCCTGACTTATATATATAGAGAATGGTTGCTTCAAAGTGAATTTGTCCCAGATACATCTATTCAATTAAATGGGTTATGAAATGTTTTTTTTTTCTATTTCTAGACTGTCCAATATTTATTTTACATCTTCTATTCGAAAATCTTTCATTTTCATTCTTCTTTAAAGGTGAAATGATATGATGTACCTTTGGAGGCAATTATATGTCATGGAAGGCAACTCTAATTGGTCAATAAAAATAGGTTTCAATACTTTTTCTTTTTTCATTTTCCTTAGCTTAGCAATCTACAATAAAAATTTTTAAAATGTCATGTGGCCTTCTTCTAATTTGTTCTTTGAATGCAATTTTTCTCGTTTCGCATATAGAAAATAAATAAATTAGTTAATTAAATTTTGAGACGCTTCATGAAATGCTTCTTTAGGTACTAAAATTCCATTATTCTACATTTGAGAAAAATCTCTTATTTTTCATTTCCATTGCCATAAGAATTAATACTTTGATTTGCATTTCAAACAAGCATAAATACAGCACGCATGCACACACATATATAAGTAAATATATTTTGTTAGAAAATCCACAATGTTGTTTTAAATATAACAAAATAATGGAAAGTTACTAATGGATGCACAAGTCAATATGCAAATAGTGTTCGAACATGACAATTGTCTAAAAAAGTCTTAGGCTTATTATATGGTGACCAAGTCAATCCTAAACATTTTAATTTAACTAATTTAATCTTAAACATTTTGACAATTTATCAATGCAATCATTCTAGCCAATTTTGACCAAAAATTGCTAACATATGCACTAGCCATCCTATGAGGCACAATTTTGACGTAGATGAAGAGCTGCATTTTTGTGAATGAGGAGCAGCATTTTGTGAAATGTCTTTGTACTTGATTTTGTGGTAAGTAGTCTCATAATCGCAGTAAATACAACTCACGAGTGGTAAAAAAAAAATACATTTCTTGACAAGTAAGTTCAGGGCCAAAAGTCTTGGATGCTATTCTTAAAAATAGACCTATCTTATGGTAAAGAAAGCTATCTTCAGTTATGAACCACTCAAACTTTTTAGAAGGAATGCCTCATTATCCTTTAACCATCACGGTTCTTTCTTATAAAATCTTGAAATGTTGTTGAACTAATTTTAATAGCTTTATAGTTTGATAAAAGTTGGCACCTCAAATTTTATCCCCCATTTTTACCCCCCCCCCCCCCCCCCAAAAAAAAAAAAAAAGAAGAGTAATCTCATATTGATTAAGAGTCAACCAAATAAGTATTTTAGCTGGATGGACTGAATTGACGCCATTGCAAAAGGTTTAGAACTCAATTAGCCAAAAAAAAAAAAAGAGTTTAGAACTAAATCGGCATAATTCCAATAGGTTTATGACTTTTTTTTGTAATTTTCTCTAAGGTGAGCCAAGAAACCCAAACGGGCAAGGATAAGTACAACAACATGAATTTGTGACATGAATTTTCTCTAGATCGACCATGAATAGTTTTGGAACCCAACGACAAAGAAAATGCAGCACTTAATTTTTCAATCTCATCAAATTCAAACTTCTCAAGAGCAAGCTCAAATTTTAGAGAGTTAGAATTTGAACTTGATGAAGGATCAAGGGTAACATCTGCATATTTCCCCCCAGACAAACTCATTATAAGTGTGAGAGATATATTTAGGATATTTTTTGATTCTATAATTCTATATTTTCTCCTTAATCTATTCTTACTTTAACTAGTCGTTATGTAAAGCCTATAAATAGGCATGTGTACTATTCATTAGTCAATGGGTACAATAGTATAAATCTTAACTTGGTGTCAGGATCATTGTTACCTAAGATGAGCCCATTGAGTTTGGTACAAGGTGGCTGCTAGGACGCCAACCATACTGACCGCATCTTTACCGATTCTTCATTAACACCGAAGCTTCGAGTTGATATTCGGCACACTTCCATTGTTCATTTCATAAAAAGGTCACGACCATAAGACTTGCCGTCCTCAGATGAGGGAGAAACTGAAATTTTGTCACCAACCTCCGCCGATCGCCGCAGTACACCGCATACTAATGCGAGTCGCTAATCTTTTCACTTATAGCACAAGCAGAAGCCAAGTGTATAAAATCAAATAGACACAGATGAACACAATAGTGGAACGAACACGATAGTGGAACAAACATCATAATTTTCGTTTCATATTTTATTTTTATACATGGGTGATATGATCAAGGCTACTTCTAGGAGGTCTAAAAGATATACTACTCGCACTTGTTATCGACACGACCACCATAACTACGCCTACAACTATAAATATCATACATTACCTGTCTGCACGGTTCTATCCCACAAAGTGCCAAGACTCTGCCCAAAAATGGATCCCAATATCTCCAACTTCCTCTACCGCTCCTCACCACTACCACCCTCATCATAGCTACTAGGGGTGTCAGTAACCAAACTAAAAACCAAACCGAACCGAACTGAAAAATTCGGTTTTTTTGGTTCGGTTTTCATTCAGTTCGGTTTTCATTAAAAACTGAAAATTTTCAATTCGGTTCGGTTTTTATCAGTTAACCGAACCGAACTAAACAACAAACCAAAAAATAGAACCATTAACCAAACTGGCAAAGGGCCAACCCTATTTCTATTCTCTCCCGTCTCCTCTTGTCTTGAAGGTGCGACGGTGACAACCACAGTGACTGTGACTGTGACGGCGATAGGGACAGTGACAGAGGCAGGGATGGCGACAGCAATGGCAACAAGGATGGTGACCAATTGAGGGATGTGCCCGAGCATGTCCTCCACACTTCCGCAAGCAAGTCTCTAATCTTGGGCGTGGCTCATGAGCCCCTGGCACGCCATGGCCTCTAGGCCTTCTATTTTGAAGCCCTGCCTCCCGTTCCACCACACCCTTTTCTCTTCTTCTTCTCCTTCTTCGTCAGCAGCAGCAACTCGTGGAGTTGTGTGCTATGTGTTGGGTCAAGCAACGGCGCTTCAAAGACCGACCCTTTTGTCCTCACGACGTCGCTCTACTACATCAATGCCCCTCCTCACATGGGCAGCGCCTAAACCACCATTGCTGTTGATGCCATCACTCGCTTTCAGGTTTGTCTTCAGACATTGTTCGTCTTTCATTGCTGACGTTCCTTTTTGTTTTTTTCGTTGTTTTGTGGTTGTCTGCAAGTCATGGGCATCGGCAAAGGCAAAACCCACGTTTCTTGATCCCCTTTTTGGTGTCATTAAGAGTAGAGATAAGTGTCAATAGTCGGTTGTTTCTTTTATCAGAGTAAATATGAATAAAGAGTACCGGTTTATTGCGGTTGAACTTTTGCCTTGATGCAAATGAATGAGTTTGTCTATAGCTGGTGGAGATGAGTTTTGTTCCTCAAACAAAGCTATTGCTTCGTAATTCGTTGTTTAGCATTGGTTGTTCGTGGTAAACTAATGCACTTTATTCATCAAGATTTGATTTTTCTTTTGTTTAAGCTGGGGTTTGATTGGAAAATTGGCTCCAGGAATCACTTCTACATTAGCAATGACTTGGTTCTAACTTTTGTTACTTTAGAGTAAAAGGCTTACAATTTGTGGGCTATAATCCATTTCGAGCGTGAATTTATTTTCCTCGGGTGCTCCGCAAGAATCATTCTTGTTTATGCGCTTAAACAACTTCATGGGTTTTGGTTTCGGTTACTAGATCCATAGTCACTTTTGGCGTTTTGTTTCTTTGACTTGAGTTGACCCGCAAACCCGATGCTAATAAAGTTTGTCTGAATTACTCTGATCTCTGAAATGAGAATCGAGAGAGCTGCACTTGCGATTTTGCACCATTTTGTTTTGGTAAGCTTGTTCATTAGGTAGGTGAGAACCATACTTTAATTGCTTGGGGTTTTGGCTTAGGACCGATGGCCAAGGCAATTGATTTTGGGGTATCTTTTAGGGTAGTGAGACACTGGATATGTTAAATATCCGCCCATGATTTACCTTTGTTCTCCTCAGCTGTGCCTAAAACCTTCAGCCTGTTGAGGTAATTCATTTCTTTATGATGCATTTTGCCGACACAGTGTTGTTTGTGCTCTCTATGTTTATCTTGTCCTTTCTATTGCTGGTTTACCATTAGTTCTTCTTTCAACAGTGAATAGAAGCAAAGATGCATATTACTGTTGAGTGTCGTGTATTCAAGCATCTTTCGCAAAACCTTGATCGTAGTTTGTATTTTCTGACTCCCCAAGACAACCCTCACTAATGCAAACAAGTCCAACGCATGGCTGCCATGCTGGATTTACATATACACATAACAAGACAATAAGGGCAAGTGGGTGCTTCTAGAGACCAATATTAAAAAGAACGTTGACATTTAAAAATTAACCAATAAAAAAATATCAATGAACTTTATGAAATTGTTTCTGAATTCAGCAAATTGTCTTAATCGTGGGATATTATTGAGAAATAGAAATCTGTATTATCAAAAGATTTCCTGCGATTATTTCTAATATGGATTGCGTCAATCATCCACTTTAATATCTTATTAAACAAAAATGGTGATATTATTTCTCTATTGATCAATAATTTGATTTTTAGAAAGTATCATTATCATCCAATAATAATGATTTCCATTTAATCAAATGAACGATTTCAAGACATCGATTGTAATGCAGTACGACCAAACACAACAAATTCGGGGGTAGCTAGAGCAATTTTCCTTGGAACAAGTCGAAATTATTGTTAATGTTCTTCTCCTATTTAATAACAATCCGTAAATTTAAGGACCCTGTGAGCGAGTAATTATAGTTTGATGTCATAATTTTCCATTGCAGTAAGATTAACAATTTGATATCCTGTTCTTTTCCTTAAACGTTTGCATGTAACCTATATAGCACCGATATGGACACGCGACACGACACGACACGATACGACACGACACGCCGACACGTTATTTTTCAGAAAATAGAAAATTTCGACACGTTCCGATACGTTATATATTAAATATATATTTTATGTAATAAAAAGAGCATAGAATTAATTTATCATTTATTAATATCATTTATTATTTTAATTTGACAGAGATTGAATGAGAAATTAAAAAATTGCAAATACAAAAGAGTAAATTTGAAAGAACATGTCCTATTTTCTTACATTTATTGGAAATTAATGAGATTTCTTATAGTCCTAGACCGAGTTTAGAGTTCATGATATAGATTGACTTGAGCTCCTTTGCAGAATAAGATTCGAGAAAAATGAAAATTCATGACAAGAACTCTCAAAGTACGACCAAAAGAAAAGGAAATAACTAAATTCGCCATGGAAAATGTAACCAAAAGAGATAATTCACAGGCGATATCTGCAAAATATGGAAAGAAGTAAAAAAAAAACAACTTTAACTCTACGGGGCAGCGGAGCTACGCCGGTGAGAAGAGGGGCATTCCATCTTCATTTATCGGAATGTCAAAATTTATAAGTGAGAAACTTATGGGTGAAAATTTTTTTCTTCTCTTTATTTTTATTATTGTCATTATTTTTCACATATTTATAATTTGACCCCTCAAGTATTAAAAATTTTTAAAATTAACCTATGCCTGTTAGAATCGCGTGTCAAAATTTCAGACTCGCATGTTGAAGCATGTTGGAAAGAGTTGACCACGTGTCGGATTTTCTAAAACTTATTGACCACGTGTTGAAACCTGTCGAAGCATGTCGGACACGTGTTAGAGTGTCGAACACAACACAAAAGCTTCCAGAGAGTATTGGTGCTTCTTAGCATGTAACCATCTTTCTTCAATCATCAGACAACCGAAACTCATTTTCTCTCAACGGCATAGGCTTAAAAGCGCCCCAGCGTGGCTGCTATATAACGGTCTTTTCTAAGAGTCAGATCGGTGGCTGAGTAAAGGCGAGGAGACCTGACTCATTCGTCTTCATACAAATTAAAGTCGATCTCAATGCAAACAAACTGCATGGCATAAATGAAGGCTAACTTGAAAAGCCAATATTGGGGCTACGGGAACATATAAGTGACGAGGTAGAGAACAAACAAAAGCTAATGACAATAACCATGTAAAACATAAGATTATTGTAACATCTAACTCTTTGATATGCTTTTAAAAGATGGTATTATTAAGATGTCATACGCAGCAAAATGCAATATAAGACAACCTATGGTGACAATCCAGACAATTTTGCAAGATCACCGACATCTCCATCTCACCTTACAAGAGGGATTCTATCAACTCTTCTAGCCATCAAGCCGGCTTACTCTTACAGAGGCCTCTCTTAAAATTTAGATCTGGGGTTCGAAGTAGAGAGAAGGAAGAGAAGCACAGAGCGTTCTCTTTGTCAAAAGACTCAAAATAGCGCACCAAAGAAATGATTGCCGTAGTAGTCCCAAGTATGAAGCAAAAGTATATCACAGGCATTACATAATTAAAAAGAACTTTCTTCAGAAACATCAAAACAGAAAGATATCAACCTCCTCATATAGAAATATAAAACTTCATAAAGAAGTCACAAACATTGAACCATCACAACATCAAATAAAAATGCATTACCAATACAGTCATGCTTATTATCCTGGTACAAAAATAGGATATCACAGGCAAAGCAGAAAATACCGCCAGCAAAAGCACCTTAGTACTTGTAATCTTTAACATGGAGACTTTCAGCAGCTCCCTCGCCAAGCTTTGCGTCACCCTTGTAAGTACCAAGAGTTGCCTCTGAGTTTGCCTTGCACCTAGTAAATAATGCAGCCTGTGCCTTGGGCACGTTCTCCTCCTTTCCAGCCCAAGACTTCAAAGTGCTCTGCTGCAGAGCCCGTCCAAAGGAGAAGGAAAGAGACCATGGCTTCTTGCCCTTGAGCTTGTTCATGGCATTGAGGTTGAGGGTTGCCTGCTCCTCACTCTGCCCACCAGACAAAAACACAACAGCAGGGACAGCCGGAGGCATAGTACGTTGAAGGGCACGAACAGTGTACTCAGCAATCACCTCAGGTGCAACCTTTGGGGCTTCTGATCCCGGGGTTACCATGTTTGGCTTCAAAAGAGTACCCTCAAGAAGGACATGATGGTCATTTAGAGCTTTGTAGCATGCAGCAAGGACACGTTCAGTCACATCAGCACACTTCTCAATGTCATGAGGTCCATCCACCAGGATTTCAGGTTCAACAATGGGGACCAAACCATTCTCCTGGCAGATGATTGCGTATCGCGCAAGGCCATTGGCATTTTCATTGATAGCCAGCTGTGATGGCTCAGTTGGGCCAATCTTGAGGACAGCACGCCACTTAGCAAACCGTGCACCAGCCTCATAGTACTTTTGGCAACGTTGTGCAAGGCCATCAAGGCCTTGGGTGGTTGTCTCACCGTTGGTGCCTGCAAGCTCAACAGTGCCCTTGTCAACCTTAATTCCAGGAAGAACTCCTCCCTCTTTTAGAACCTCAACAAAAGGCTTGCCTGCAGAACAGCATTAAAAGCACTTGTAAGTCATCAGTAAAGCAAATGATTTCTGAGTACTGGTGGAAAGCAATCACATTAGGCGACAACTCCAGGTGAAGAAAAATAGTCATCAACCATCACAATAGAGCTATCTGACACTGACCAGCAGCTGTCTTTTGATAAAGGGTCTCCTCAAAGAGAATCACTCCACTAAGGTATTGGAGGGCACCCGGAGCAGTAAACAGAAGCTCACGGAGAGCACGCCTATTTTCTTCAACATTCTCAACATTGATGCTGGATAACCGCTTGCCAATTGTCCCAGTTGATTCATCAGCAGCAAGAATGCCCTTTCCAGGGGTGCCGATGTAAGCAGCATTAGCAATGAGCTCATCTGCAATTTTGCGAGCTTCACTGTCAGATTCTTCGGCCAAAACAATTTTATTATACTGAAGCTAATAAACCAATTGTATCTAATCACAACATTACAACTGCAACATCACATAGAACCAGAGCAGCAGAGAAATGCATGGAAATGCCGATACATAGCTCACTCATCATCCCGAGCTAATCAGTGTAATCTTTAAAAATTAGAAGGGTCAGAAAAGAAAACTGTGACTTGACAATTTCTTTTCAGCAAATAAGTAAGGGTAGATGATATAAGTCCAATTCTATGCTTCTAGCAGCTACATGTAATAACAAAAACTGATTATATGCTAAAACCTCAACATGAAGAACTTTCTTTAGAAGCTACTAGATGGATGCCAAGTAAACAAAATCTCACTTGAAACCTTTGATTTTCTCATTCAAAACCAATTAATTCAAGTACTAATTAGTCATTAGTCTGAGAAGGATGCAGAGTCAATCTCCGAAACATGATTGATGTGCAACTCACATCTGATTAACAGCTTTCAGTACCACGAAACCACTGTCACTATGATCTAATTTGTTTGATGAGAGAGTGGGAAAAAAAAAACCAACAAATGGTGTCAGTTTTAGATATCAAATTCGCAGAGCAGAATAAAATAGCCGCATATTCCTCCACTCGACTAAAGTACTGAATAGAACGAATCTAGCCCCTACTTTTTAAGATTTGGCAACGGTAAATCCAAGTCGATCTCGGAACTTGAACAACAAATAAACAGCTGGGAACTCGTTTAGAAAAAGTCCAACACAAACAGATCCAACAAAAGATGAACACACCCTCTTTTCCTCTGAGTTCATAAGCGCTGAGGAAACAGAGCAGATCACTTCAGTCCAGGCCAGAGCACAACCAAAACAAATCTAATTCTTTTAAGAAAACGATGAATTTCCCAGAAGAACCGCCACCGGCCGTTCAATTACAAAAATTTTTAACTGATAGAGAAATGGACGACGATCGCCTGACAGCAGCATCTGGTGCCATAGAAGCCAAAACGATCGGACAGATTTTCGACACGCGCGACACCGAGGAAAAAGAAAAGCAGAAACACAGATCTAACCGAACAAAGCAAGATTTAGGGCAAGGGTCAAGCAGTTTCCACGAGTAGTTCCTATGGTGTTGCGGATGAGGTAGGGTTAGAGAGCAATACCATGGTACTTTCCCTTGAAGCACGACATTTTCGACGCGCAGAGAGAGAGAGAGAGAGAGAGAGAGAGGAGTCTTCGAAAGGTGGAGACAGACAAGATAGAGAGGAAATGGTATGCGTACAAAGAGTGTAATAGATGTATCGAGAGAAGGGGTTAGGGTTTTATATGATTTTGACAGGAGAGAGAGAGAGAGAGAGAGAGAGAGAGGAGGGAGGTAGGAAAGGTAAGGGCTGCATGTTTTCACTCTTTTTTTTGTTTATAAATAGAAATTCTGTTTTTTTGTTCTCGAGAATAAAAAAAAAATAGAAATGAGAAACAAAAAAAAGCTATTTCTCGTTCCAGAAATAATTTTGTTAAAACAATTTTTTTTTTGCTTTTTTCTTCTTCTCTTCTCTTCCTCTTTTCTTCTTCTTTCTCTTTGGCCGGCCGCCGCCTCGGCCTCGCCATGGCCATGGCCGGCGTCGAGGGCCGGCGACGCCGTCAAGGGTCGGCGACCTCGCCGGGAGCGTCACCGGCCCCGGCGAGGCTCCCCGCCGGCGTGGGCGAGGCTTAGCCTCACCTTGGCCGGGCGAGGCGGCGAGCTCGCCGACCTCGCGGATCCGGGCGAGCTCGAGCTCGCCCAGATCCGGCGAGGCCGAGCCTCGTCGGGGCCGGCGACGCTTGGCCTCGCCTTGGCCGGGTGAGCTCGGGCTCGCCCAGATCCGGCGAGGCCGCGCCTCGCCATGGCCGGGCGAGCTCGGGCTCGCCCGGATCCCGAGGCCGAGAGGCCAAGGCGAGGCCAAGCCTCGCCCAATGATGGCGAGGCCGAGCCTCGCGGGCCGGCAAGCCTCACCGTGGCTTGGCGAGGCCGCCGGCCCCATCGGTCGATCGGAGGTCTGGGTCGGACCGGCCGAAAAAGAAGAAAAAATAAAAAATAAAGGAAAAAATGAAAAATAAAATAAAAATATTAAAAAATTAAAAGAAACAAAAAAAGAACAAAAATTTACCAAACGTGTTTCTATTCATTTTTTATTCCTAACAAATTTACCAAACGCATCTTTTTGTTCAAAAATTGTTCCCGGAGCGTAAACACTTTTTTTTGTTTTATTCCCTAGAACAAAAAAAGAACAGAAACGTTACCAAACAGTCCCTAAGTGTGAGCAAAGCCTCGAGACTATCGCGTGCCTTTCGGCTTTTTTTTCTTTTCATTTTCACTCTTCCCCTTATGGCGAAAAAATATATTACAAATCCAGTCCTACTTTTAAACGCACGGATGTCAATTCCCTCATTAACCTTTTTGATGCATTCAATATAGTTATTTTTATCAATTATCGTCATAAATTAGTGATATAGCGATCCATATGAAACATTATTTCTCATAAAATTATTTACATCAATATGTCAAATAAAATAATTAGTGATGATTCAATGTCACGTTGGCAATTTCGAATATTAATTAGTTAGAAAGATTTTAAATTTTGCGCAGAAAGTTTGAGAATGCATTAACAAAATTGTAAAGTTTATTACAAATGAATAAGTTTAGAATTGATTTGCAAATCCTTTTTGTGGCACTTAACCTAATTTTCTTCAATATTGAGTACTCATAGGAAAAAGTTAGAGTATTTCTAGAACTAGAAAACAAAAAGAGTGTGTATAATCAAATTTGGCGAGATATAATTGTGAATATAGAATAATTGAGTGACTTACTAGTGATTTCTTGATTATGAGTTCAAATTGTATTTCATTTGAAAATTTAGACAAGTTTATTCAACTTCATAAATATTTAAAATTTAATTAAGGTGCTCGAACTTAAGAGCTTAATTAAGTTCCATTAAAAAATTGATTGTATAAAACATACGTGGAAAGAGAGAATTATTTCAACTACCATGCCCTAGTCACACCATAGCCATTGTCCCTCGCCCCCAGTGTCATTGACAACCCAGCGGCCCACCTTCTAGCTCGACGGCAAGAATCGAGCCACCTAAATCCACCCAGTCACACCTCTATCTCTCTCCTCTTCCTCCCTGCCTTTGCAATTGCCAAACCTAGAGTCGATGGTGATCATCGATGTCACATGAGCCACCTGCAATGTCCATTAACCCCCTTCAACCTCGGATTGGGGCCGATCTGAACTGTCGACAAAGGTTGAGTCTCCACCAAAGGCGAGCCTCAGATCTAGGCTTGTTTTGCCTCTTGTCCATGTTTAATGAGGGAAGGGTCCGGTCACGCTGCACCTAGTGGGTGCAAGTAGACGTAGATGCATTCAAGGTTGCTGAATTTGGACAAGTACCCAAATTGTTATGGTTTAATGTGTTTTGATTTGGTTCAAGTACCGGAGTTATTACAATACTCCTTAATTTTAACCTATACCTCAAAAGAGAGGACCCGAAAATATTCGTAGTATCCAGCCCAAGTCTATTAGATACACCTGCTAGGCACTTGTCTTTCACGTCATGGAAGCAAGACTTTGGATGATAAGAATTCAAAAAGAAAATAAAAATGTGTAATTTTTTCATGCTATCACTAAATTCATATTAATGCAATTGCCATTTTTCAACTTAGTAAGTAATTTTATTGGCACTTCAAAATGATATTTTTATTTGCAAAACTGTTTTTGTTACTTTGTTTATTCTAAACAAACCAGTGTTGCTGTACCAGCAAAATGGCATGTACTCACGATCGAAACATCAAAAAGGATGTAACCTCGAGAAGAGTTATGAGGCCCTCTGGAGTCTGCACCATAAATACCAGGGTCATGGAGACCTTGCCACTAGAAATGGGAGGGGCACTCCTCCACTCCTCGAGTGCGGGACGACGCTTGCCTACCACCATACGCCAATCTTGTCAGGGGTCCCAAGGGGGAGGCGACACACTCTTACGCGCCCCTCCCTCCTACCCCTCTATCTTGTGAAGGTCTAGCGTGCCAAGATTGGATTTATTGATATATCGCAATAGAAATTCGATACTTTTACCCGTAAAGATAGGCAAGAGCAAGTCTCCAAGCCTATCACTATCTAGTTAAATTCACATTTACTCAAAAATTTAAATCAATGAGTTATAAGCCTACTTATGAGCTTACCCCGCATTAAACCAATTCTTTAATGCGCAACTTCTCTAACATAGCTTACACACCTCTCTCTCTCTCTCTCTCTCTCTCTCTCTCTCATTTGTTTATTTGTTGATGTGGTGCCACATGTCCAAATTTTGTCATGTCAACGGTTTAATGTGGTTAGCAATGATAGGTAAAAGGAAGGACTTGGTTGTATGAATTCCGAAAATTAAAGGACTATATTGCACAAAAAGTTATAAGAGAACCAAATGGCACAAAAAACAACAATCAGACAACTAAGTAATGGTACAATTACCAATTTGAAAATCATCAATTTAAATTTGGTGAGTTATATATAGTATATATTTTAACTGTTCAATGGAACGAGTAATTTGGAACACTTACTTTAACATACATAAAATAGCATGAAACAAGTTACGGATTTCAAATATGCGAAGTTTTGTCAATTATTTGCTAGACAAGTATACTAGAGACACTTCTAACAAAGTCCCTTTTCCTATAATGACGTCAAAAATAACTTCGGAAACGCAAATTACAGAAATTCTTCCAGAGGATATAAAGTGTTTTGGAGCAATTTTAGTCCAGAAATTACAGGTCGTGGACTCACATGCATATCTGCCGTCTTGTCCTTCTCCTTTGCTCTCCTTTTGATTTTGCGTCACGTCTTGCTAGAAAGTTTCTTATGCTATTGAATAATTCCGTGCGTCTTCTATTTCATGCCGTCAGCTATTCATGACTCCTCGCGTGCACATTTGATTCCGAAAGTCAGAGGCAAACATGCTCGAAAGAGAACAGCTACAATCAAACCTCCAATTTCTTTTATATGATGCCCGTGAAGAGGAAAGATGCACGCGCATGGATCATGAATCCGCAAGACCCGTGCGCATATGAGGATTGAAAGTCGGTTTGGGTTTTCTGTTTTGACTTTTGAATTGATTATGATGATGTTGACTTATTAGTAATGCAAATTGGTTGGTGCACAAGCGATTTTCAAGCATGCACTGCATCTTCTCCTATTTCCTTAAATAAATGCAGATGAAGCACGTCAGGCTGTCCTCGCTATGAGCTGGACCCCATACATTCAGATTTAGTCTAAGAAGCAAGTTTATTCACTAGAAATAACAGTCGGTCAATGGTTCGCCTATTGTCTAATTTGACGGGAGTACTTCATTAAAAAAAAAAAAAACTAAAAACTATAAACAAAGGATATCTACAGTAACATAGAGCCCGTTGAAAAACGTTAACTCATGAAAAGACTTCATTGGGCCTATTTGATAACCATCCCAACAGTGTCAGATTTTGATTTTTTGTTCTCGGGAGTAATTTTGAAACAAAATCGTATTTGGTAAAATTTTTGTTTCCGGGAACAAATTTTTTTTTTTTTTGGAAGTAGATTTGGAACAGAATTAAAAATTAAAAAAAATTGATTTTTGTTCCCAAGAACAAATCTAAAAATCAAGCCATTTTCTTCTTCTTCTTCTTCTTCTTCTTCCATTTTATCTTCTTTTTCTTCCCTTTTTTTCTTCTTCATCTACCACCACCGCTACGGTTGCCATCCGCCGCCGTCCACCGTCTGCTGCCCATCGCCATCGGTCACCGACAACCAGTCTAGCGAGCTTGCCGAAGGCAACCCTAGCCACCGGCGAGGCTCGCCTGGCCATCGGCGAGCCTTGTCGGTGGCCAGATGAGCCTTGCCCAACCTCGGCGAGGCCGAGCCTCACTGGTGGCCAAGCAAGGCTCGCCCAGCCCCGCCGGTAGCCAAGCGGTCCTCACCCAACCCCGATGAGGCTAAGCCTCGTGATTTGGCGAGGCCAAGCCTTGCTGGTAGCTAGGCGAGCCTTACCTAACGCCGGCGAGGCTCAGCTGATGTGGGCCGGCTTTGCCAAGAGCTGGCAATGCACTAGTGAGGTCACCGGCCATTTGAAGAAGAAGATGAATAGGAGAGAGAAAGGAAAATAAGAAAATAAGAAAAAAATAAGAAAATTGTTTAAAAATTAAAATAAAATGATTTGAAGTAAAAATTTTGAACACGGTACCAAACACATTTCTATTCCAGAATTAAAAATTTTGGATAGTTACCAAATGATTTAAAATGCCTAGAAATTATCCTAGGAACAAAAACAAAAAAAAAAAAAATCATTTCTAATCAGAAATTGTTTCTGGAAACATAATCATTACCAAACACACCATTAGCATACTGAAGTTAGCAACACACAAGCTGTGTATGGTACTAGTGAATAGTTCTTATAAAGAATTTATCTTTGTTGACTGGTTATTAAAGGACTTAAAAGATGAATTTGATGATATTTGAATGAGCAACCGTACGCATTATTGTAAAAGCAAGTAATGCCTCAATTTATTAACTAAGAAATAAAGAGATAAAGTTTCTCTTAAAGCCATTTTGCAACTAATATTTCAAGGGCCCCTACTAGAATGGGTAACACATTTAGCAACAAAGTGGATCATCATAATGGGTTCATGAAAAAACAAGGCCTGGTAAAATGGGTCATGATGGATTTTTAATTAACCCAAATTTAACTCATATAGACTGATTATGCATTTTTTACATGCCAAATTCTTACAGAGAAGGTCCCATTTTTCAGCTTTTCATTCTCTTCACAAATGGGCCCTGTGGCATCCTAGAATTTCATGACAACCTCTAGATTACTATAAACCATGAATAGGTGATGGAAGTACCATTAAACTATATTGTAGCCATTAGACCCATGATTTGCAATAAGATTTAGGCTGAGGTTTTTGATGGATAATAAATTGATAGGAAAATTTTATTATTGGCCATGTGTTTTATAGGTTGGATTTTATTGATTTATGTTACAAAATATTATGGCCATATGAATTGGTAATTAGGTGTATACTTAGGTGATTATTAAATGGGAAAAATTAGAGAAGAATGAGTTGTTTTTCTTAAGCCCAAGACTAGCCTCACCGTTCAGCCACTAAGGCCTGGCCCGAGAAGCCCAAAGGGAGGGGTGCTATCGACCGGATGGAGGGAGAGGCTCGGCCCAAGGAAGGCCCATCATCTTGCATGACAAAATAAACAAGTGGAAAGAGGAGCTTGTCAAGTGTTATTCAATTAGAGTCAAGTGGCATTTGCCATGCAAAATCAAATGATTGCAAATCATTGAAGGGGAAAGAAAAGAGGAGGGGTGGATTAATGAGAGGGTTTTCGACCACGAGAGAGAGAGAGAGAGAGAGAGAGAGAGAGAGAGAGAGTTGTCGTGCGAGAGAAGGAGAGGAAGAGAGAAAGGAAGAAGGAGGCCCATTGCTGCCGAGCATCCGCCTAGTCCCGTTGTTGAGCCCCCCTTGCCCTATCACGTGCTTGTTGTGATTTTTCCTTGGATTAGAGGCAAGTAGAGTCCATTGATCTACCCTTTGCTTGCTGTGATTGTGATGTTGAATACTAGAAACTCGAATGAATGGTGGTAGTGTTCCAAGTGAGTTGTTGCATGTAAAAACAGTCCGACTTTTGGTGATTTCGTGAGCTGCATGCAAATTTTTTAGTTGGAATCTCACTTCAACTTCTTGATGAAAGTTATAGAGGACTTCTTGAAGATTAACATACTAAAGATGGAACGGACAAGTATTGGTTGGTGAAATAATTTTCCTTAGAAGAAACTAAATCTGAAAACTGTTATGTTGGTCTATTGTGATTCTGTGAATTTTGTGAAATTATCCAGTCCGAATTTGATCTCGTGCTCTTGATAAGAGTTGTAGAAGACATTTTGAGGAGCAACAACTGAAATTTGAGAATAAACGGACCAATATTGATCAGGGAAATGATTTTCTTTGAGAGAGATTAAATCTGGAGATTTAGCCAAGGGTTAAGGTGAGTTGTAATAGTCATACTTTTAATCCAGAAGGAATTGGACTTCGATTTCTTCATGAGACTTTTACCTTTAGATCTCATCTATAACATATTAAAATCTTAGAATTTTTGAAGTTCAATTAAGGGCTTAATCAAAATTATTTCCGAAAATATGCAAAAGTGGCACTGGAATTTATTTTGCTATGATGTATGGATCTATGTGATTGATGTGAAACTTTCTTGACATGGTGTTCTTCACAAAATATCTTTCCCTGGATCTTGTTTATATCATGTTAAATTTTCATAATTTATTGAGATTTTTTACTAAATTTTCAAGAATTTTTACTAAAGAGGTATATTCTGTTTTACCCAAAAATTAGTTCTATTTTCAAAAACCATTGAATTGTTTTATAAAATGTGATATCGTGGGTATTATGTGCATTGCATATATGATGACATTTGGCATATTACATGACATCAAAAAGCTGGTTTAAAATTATGATATTGTTGCATCAAATGTCATGTTGAAAATGAGACGTATATGTGATTATGAATTGTGATAATGATGATACCGTCGGAGATGTGAGCCGACGATGCCTCGAGAGTGTTAGGATGCCCGGAGTGTGTGTGCTAGATGCCCTGAGGTTTGTGCCAGAGGGTCCTCAGGAGTTTCGAGATACCCAGTGGTATATGGTACATAATTCCAGGAGAGTGCTAGGTGGTATGTTGGTACGTCATCCCGAAAGCCCTGGAGGTTTGTACCGAGGGGATTCCTCGCAATGCTAATTGGGGTGCAAGATGTCCGGAGGTTTGTGTCGAATACTTGGAGGTGTGTGCCGGAGGTTCCTCACGATGCCAAGTTGGGTGCGAGCGATAAATTGAGAGATGCAAACATTGGTCCCTATATGAAAAATGATGAGATCCTTTTAAAAGATAAAGAATTGAAATTGATTCATGCACATGGGTGTGTGCACGTGGCATGATGCCCGATCTGCTTATGAAAGTAAATTGATGTTATTTGATAATGAGAATGTGATTGTGAATGCTTGAATGGATCTCATGGGATGTATACATGAGTGTATGAATGATATGAATCATGCGTATGTATGTGCATATGGTATGGGATTAACCTCATGGAAATACAAGCATGTGTCACGGTCTGTGAATCCTCCCGTACTTGTGACACTTGTGAGTGGCGCTTGGGGTTATCTGGTGAAGAGTGTGAGATAGAAGGGTAGAACACAACTGGTCCATGGGAGTGACGTCAGGACGATTGGTGCTAGGTGTTCTAAGATAGAAGGGTTATATCACTCAGGAGCTCTGAAGACGGGGTAGGCCTCTTGTGCACAAACTGGTGGGGAGCTTATGCTACTCTCCTGACGAGGCCATGGCAGGCCGAAACCAGTTATTGTGCCTAAAGAGAACTGCTGTCTTACTCGATGGACTAGACGCCCAAGCAAAGCTGAGCGTGATAGGATCTCGTACGAAGAATCATTCACCGTATCATTCATGGAACAGCTAAATAAAAGGGCTGGCCTGGCGAATTTCGCTCGCTAGGCGCCCGCGGGTTGTTCTGAGGCCAAGGAAACTCTCGGCCCGTGACAAGTGGTATCAGAGCAAAAATCCCTCCAGTAAGTGAGTGAGCAAGTCGGAGAATCGGACTCCTCGCTCAAGTGCGGGTCAAGCAGATAAGTCCTAGTGGATGGGTGCTAGGACGAGTCGGCTTCTCGCCGAGCGGAATGCGAGTTAGAGAAGAACCGAACCCTTGCTGGATGGGAATAACGTTCCTGGATCGATCGGTGAATTTGAAGAAGAGGTCTACTATCACGTTTTTAACAAGAAAAGAACCTCCATTGGTCTGCTGGGGTCAAGATGCTGATTAGGCTGGAATGGTGCTACCAAAAGATGCAGTTGGCGAAAGATGCCACACTTGTCGGAAAGCGCAGGTGACCGAATGGCCGAGCGACTGAGATCAAAAGAGGCCACCAATGGAGCAAAACCTATTTTGTTGGGCGAGCGTGACCGTTCAATGTGAATTCCCAAAAGTGGCACATTAATGGTTAATTTACACAAGGAAGCGACAGAGCAGAGATCGCAACGAGGGCGTTGCGAATTGAGTGGGGGAGAATGTCACGGTCCATGAATCCTCCCGTACTCGTGACACTTGTGAGTGGCGCTTGGGGTTATCTGGTGAAGAATGTGAGATAGAAGGGTAGAACACAACTGGTCCGTCGGAGTGGCGTAAGGACGGTTGGTGCTAGGAGTTCCAAGATAGAAGGGTTATATCACTTAGGAGCTTTGAAGACGGGGTAGGCCTCCCGTGCACAAACTGGTCGGGAGTTGATGCCACTCTCTTGATGAGACCATGGCAGGCCGAAACCAGTTGTTATGCCTAAAGAGAACTGCTGTCTTACTCGATGGATTAGACGCCCGAGCGAAGTTGGGCGTGGTAGGATCTCGTACGAAGAATCATTCACCGTATCATTCGTGGAACAGTTAAAGAAAAGGGCTGGCCTGGTGAATTCCGCTCGCTAGGCGCCCGCGGGTCGTTCCGAGGCCAAGGAAACTCTCGGCCTGTGACACATGATTGTGTGGTGGTATATGCACGATGGCATTGTGAGATGGCGATATATGCACAACCGCATGGTGATGTATGCTCGATAGTATGGATGATATGTGCTTTAATCGTGATATCTCGATTGTCTTGCTTATTGCATTGTGTAGTTTGATGAATCTTTACTGCTGAGTGGTTATACTCACCCCTTTGGGAACTAATATTTCAGATTGAAAGACGCCTCTATCACCCATCACATGTGGTACATTTTATGAATTACCGTTTGATGTTGAGGTTGAGTGCTTGGAACACCCCTGTGTTGGTGTTCATGGTCTGGTGTTTATTCGCATCCGTGTTTTGGTTATGTGTGATGTGGGCTTGCTTGATAGCCCCGTAGTACAAGAGTTTATGTCTGTCCATATTCGTCGAGATGGGAGGATGATGGGGATGCTATCACCGCCACCATCGGCCGATGCACCGGATGGGTATGATAGGAGCGTGTGACTGGTGGAGGTTGACACTTTTTTGGATGGCCAACACTAGCTAATGGATAGATGTACATGTTTGATGTATAGTCGGATTATTTTTGGGTTTAGCTAAGCTTATTTAAAGTCTTGGCGTTTTGTTGTACCGACTTGTGAAATCCATCTTAGTTATGTAAATAAAAGTGATTCGGCCCTAAAATGCATATATATATATATATATATATATATATATATATATATATATGAAAGGTTGTAGTTGGTATGTATTGCATTATATTATTTGGTTAGAGTAAGGGTTAGGGAGATGATGAGTATACTTCCGTTATATGAACTGCATTGGGACTGATCTAAAAGATGTAAACCCCCAGGTTATATTGAGCCATTACAATTGAAATGGTATCAAAGTGGCATGTTATTAGGACAAGTAAAAGATAAGTAATCTATGGTGACCCTAATGGATCGGGGGCCGTGTCGAGGGGTGCCACAGGCCCTGTTGCTCTAAAATTCTTCCATCAAATTTTTCAATACCAATAAATACTTAACAAATATTAGTAAATATAGTAAATATTATTTAATTTAAATTGACATTTAATTTTTCCTTTGCTCCCTTCCTCAAAATAGTGAGTCAAAAAAGACACAAGTTCATACATGTAAAGAGAAAATTTCCCAAACTCTTCCTTGTCATTTCGAGCCTTGATAATTACTTTCCTACACTTCTCTATTAGACTCTCTCTCTCTCTCTCTCTCTCTCTCTCTCTCTCTCTCTCCACTTCGAGAGAACATGAGCGATGGCAGTAGCAAGTCTAGAGTTTGGATCCTAGCGATGTGAGGAAGACGATCCAGAAATCTTGCCTATTCCAAATGAGTTAAATTTGAGATAGCTAGTATAAGCACCTAGAGGAGGGTGAATAGGTACAAAAATAATTTCTCGAGATACGAAAGCGATTCTAGGTAGATGATAGAAAGGGAGTTCTCTTTTTTATTAACAAAATGAAGTACGACCAAAGTAAAGTAAAGAGTAGGGAAGAGAAAATTGAACGCAAGGTTTATAGTGGTTCGGCTTATTCCAAACCTATGTTCACTCTTCCGCACTGACAGTCCAGCGGCTGAATTTCACTATGAACAAAAGAAAAGTTACAGCACAGCTTTTCCTTGATTCCACAGTGTAGATATTCTACCACACTTCCTCAAGGATTCTCACAAATATAGACTCTCTTTTGTGTACAAGATTTTGCTCAAATGAATTGACTAACAACAAGGAGCTTCAGACTTTGGAATTCTTCTATCGTGCACACACTCGAACAACTGGAACGTCTTCCTTATATACTCCTTTATGCCATCATACCCGTTGGCACTTACCAAAGGAATTCCTCCAATCTACCCGTTGGACGGAATCAATTAGGAAGATCATTCGAGCTATTAAATGAACATGTCGATAGCCCATCAATCCTGTTCGCCCATACAATCAGGATCTCGGTTTCCATAAGTAGAACCTTCCAAGTATACTTTGTCAATCATCGGATCCTTAATCTTCGAGTCAATCATGATCAAATAAAGGATTCCGTCATGTCATATCCAGCCAAGAGATCTTCACCAGTCGATAAGGTCATATCCTTAATGAAACATCCAGTTCTGGATAGCCTTTCTTCAACGGATTAGCAACTGTCAATGAGAATAGACTTTGAGTCTTGAGTCTGGCTGTCCGGAGGTCTTTAGACTTTAATTAGCAAAGTCTGGAGATCTTTAGACTAGACTGATGGAAACGTTTTGTTAGCATCAAAACATTTCACGAAGATTTCTCCAATAATCTCCCCATTTTTGATGGTGACAAAACTTTCCTGCAGATTTGGATAACTTTGACCTGCAAAATGTTACTCAAACAAATATGGATATCTTATAAAAATAAATGGCTTGATGAATGATAACACTAGAATCTGCAACCACACAGAAATTAGGTTAGTCTTGCATGTGATAAAGCCATCCATAAGATATCAATAGTAGTTAATATAAGCAGTCAAATCCAAATCCAAATTCAGTCCACATCCAAACACAAAAGTAAAGTCAAACATCAAAACAATCTTCAAACATCAAACCAATCAAAAGTTGTAAATATTCAAAGTTTGCAAATCTCGCATCTCTCCCTCTTTTTGTCAACATAAAAAAGGTTGAGATGAAAGTGGAGTAGAATCAAGAATGCTTGGGAACACGAACAAGCTGGAAATCTCCCATTGACTGAACAATGCCTTCTAGCCTTTTCAAGTCTTCCTTTAGTTGTGCAACATCCTCACCCTTAGCATTAGCCTGAATTTGAAGAGAAAGGGCTTAGATCTGATCATTCAAGGAACCCGAAGAAGCTTGACCTGCATTCTGCAAATTCTGAACTTCGCATCTCATAGCATATATCTGATCTCGCATTTCCAAAAGAACATCCAGGATCCTGCGAAAATCTGCTGAATTATCGGTCTGCGTACTGGCTTCGGTACGATCTGATGGAGTAAAGGCAGACGATGGCAGATCAACATAATCACGCAGATTTGGCGATGAAACATCATGTCCTTCCTTAGGAAATTGAGAGGCATAAATGTCCTCTGGATCTGCTGGAGAGCGACTGACTCCCTCACTGGTAGCAGGATATGAGGACATTCCTCTTTTCTCTTGATCTCTCCCTGTTTTCATGCCTTCAGGTGGAGAAGAGTGTTCCTCATGTTCTCCTTTCTCTTGATCTCTTTTCTCTTCTTCTTCTTTCTCAACTCTTTCCTTCTTAGCATCTCTTTCTTCTTCTTCCTTCTCCTCTGCTTCTTTCTCTTCTCTTTCTCTAGCCCTCTGTTTTGAGTCTTTCTTTGGAACAGAACGACTTAGATTCTTCAATACCATTGCAGAGATGGTGATGTTTTCCTCATCATCTTCAACCATGGGCTCCTTCCCTTTCCTTTTTGATGAATAAGAGATTTGATGAGTTTTGACTGGAGTCTTCTCCTTGAATTTCTCCAACGCCTTGCTTAGTTCCTTCAAACGCATTTTAGTCATCATTTTCAGTCCTACTACCATATGATCGCATGATCGAACACAAAGAATTTGCGGAGGCTGAATATTCAGATGTCTGAATAACTTCGTCACAAGACCTGGATAAGGAAGTTGATCCATGTCCTTCACCACTGCTCTATACATGTGGAACATAACAGTGTGAGGAAAAGAAAAATTTTTTCCAGTGATGATGGCATACATCAGCTTTGCCTCTGAACTTGAAACATCAGTCTTGGAAGTTGATTTTGGTCTGAGGCAAGTGATCACAATCTTGTGAAGCAAAATGTTAAACGCACTCATCCTCAAGTAGGAAATCTTTTCCTCTGTTCTTCTATCCTTAACAAGTTCCAATGTAGCACGAGTAATAGAAACATTGATAGGTTGATATCTTCCTCTCTCAATCCCAATGACATCCGCCAATGTATCCATATCCACCACAAAGTCTTGATGTTTGACACTAAAAGAGAATCTATTCGCATCCAAGAAACTAAGATTCGAATAGATATAAGCGGTTAATTCAACATGGGCTTCTGTGGTGTTAGAACAGAACTGCTCAAGTTGAAGAAAACTAAACTTTTCTCTCAAATTGACATTTACAGCATCAAGGAAATCAAAATCCACACGCCTAGGGTTTATCACCCTGCGCTTTAACAGTTTTGAATAGAGAACCTTTTGTTCATTCGATCTAAACATCTCTGTCCTTTTTCCTCGAATTTTGCTGCAACACCCATCCTCGGTTGAAATTGGCTGTACAGTTTATCATCATCATTCCCATCTATAGGATTAAATCCCCCAACATGCGGATCACTTGGGATATTTGCAAGGGTTTCTTCAGCCAACCCTTTAGGAGCAATTCCCCAACTTTTCATTTTTCGCAAAAAGATATATTCATTCCCATATCCTTTGTCCTTAAGAAATTCATCGATATAGTTCAACGGAGTACCAATCCTCTTTAAAGCACGGTAAAGCTTATAAATAAAATAGGGTCTTTGAACTCTTACAGGATCTGCGTCTTCAATAATTTCTTCCTCTTGTTGATGATCAACACCTTGAGGACTAGATGGAGGAGAATGACGCTGCTCAGAATGTTGTGGGCTCTGCTGCTGATTTGGAGACTCTTCTTCCTCAGTGAGATCGAAGTGCGTAGGCCCCTCACTCATCCGCTGTGGTCCCCTGCTTGCGATCCTCGAAGACTTTCTTGAATACGACATCTTCCTCAGTCTTTGAAAGATTCCTTACTTGACTTTCCTAAGAAAGATGACAACTTTTTCGAAGATTAAACAAGAGAAGAAACATGAATGGTAGATCGGTGCTTTTTAGGGTTTTGAAGTTAAAACAAAGAGAAACCGACTGTATATAACTTAATCGAAAAGGGAGGAATACTAAACATCGTAAAGGAAGGTGAAAAGATGCATTTTCAAAAAAATAACTGCCTTTTTCGGAAAAAATGGTCATTTCAAAATAACTCCTTTTTCAAAAAGGAAACGTTGCAATAGTCATGTTAATTAAATATAGCAATAATCAAACACAGTTAACGATCGTACCTTTTCAAGATGAGATTCGAGAGAGAAAATAACTTACGATCAAAGTCACGTATATTTATAGTCAAAGTCTTGTATATTTGAGTCTGAGAGTCTCTAGACTTTAACTTCTTCAAACCTCAAAAAGTTGAGTCTAGAACGGATGATTTCAAATTGATTTTTCTCCAAAGGCTTTGTAAATATATCCGCCAGTTGGTTTTCTGAGTCAACAAACTGAATCGAAATTTCTCCATTTTGAACATGATCTCTAATGAAGTGATGTCGTATCTCTATATGCTTTGCTCTTGAGTGAAGAATTGGATTTTTGGTGAGATTGATTGCGCTGGTGTTGTCGCAGTTAATCTCCGTGCATGAATCTTCAATTCTAAAGTCTCTTAGCTGTTGTTTTATCCACAGGATTTGTGAACAGCAACTTCCAAGAGCTACATACTCTGCTTCTGTTGTAGAAAGAGCTACTGTACTTTGCTTCCTTGAGAACCAAGACACTGTCCTGCCTCCGAGTAGTTGACAGGTACCCAAAGTGCTTTTTCTATCAACTCTGCATCCGGCTAGGTCTGCGTCTGAGTATCCAAGAAGAGTAAAGTCTCCCCTTTTTGGATACTAGAGACCAAAGCTTGAAGTTGATGAAATATATTTGATAATACGCTTTGCAGCATTTAAATGAGATTCTTGAGGTTCTGCTTGGAATCTTGCTACTGGTGCGTAAGTTTCGTCATAGTCTATCCCTTCTTCTTGCGTATATCCCTTGGCCACGAGTCTTGCTTTGTTTCTTATGACTTTTCCTTTCTCGTCCATCTTGTTCCTGAAAACCCATTTAGCTCCAATAATAGATTTACCTTTTGGTTTAGGAGTTAATTCCCGGACATCATTAATTTTGAATTGTTTCAGTTCTTCTTGCATAGCTTCAATCTAGCTTTCATCAAATAAAGCTTCATCTATGCTTCTGGGTTCTATTTCAAAAATAAGAGCCACGGTATTAGACTTTTCGCGCCTTTTGGATCTTGTGCGAATTCCTTCATTAATGTCGCCAATAATAAGATCTTTGGGATGACTGGACTTATGCTTCCAGTTGCTGCTTGATTTGTCAGGTTGATGATCACTTCCTTCATTTGAATCTTCAATAATCATTTGTTGCTGGTCTTTTAGAGTCTGAGCTGCTTCTTGAGATTTAGATTTCGTAGAGTCTGGAGCAGGTTCAGATTCTTCAAGATGAGTCTGAATGGATTCATTTTGCATACAGTCTTGGAATTTAACATTCATTGATTCTTCCACAGATTGAGTCTTCTTGTTGTAGACTCTGTACGCTTTGCTTGAGGTTGAATATCCAAGGAAGATTCCTTCATCTGACTTTTCTTCAAACTTGCCAACTCGATTATTTGCATTTTTCAATATAAAATATTTGCATCCAAACACATGAAAATATGAAAAAATAGGCTTCTTTCCTTTGATTAACTCATAGGGGGTTTTTTCTAGAATAGACCTTAGAAAAACTCTATTAATAATATAATATGCTGTTGAAACTGCTTCAGCCGAAAATTGTGAAGAGATATTGCTTTCAATTAAAAGAGTTCTAGCCATTTCTTGAAGAGATCTATTCTTTCTTTTCACAACTCCGTTTTGCTCTGAAGTATATGGAGAGGAGAACAAGTGCTGAAAGCTAGATTCATCATAAAATTTTGTAAAATCTTGATTTTAAAATTCACCTCCATGGTCTGTTTTTATACTTGAAATAACATACTCCTTTTCATTTTGAACCTTCTTGGCAAATTTTTCAAAGTAAGAAAGTTTCAAACTTACTTGCCAAGAAATATACCCAAGTAAATCGTGAGTAGTCATCCACAATTACTAGGCAGTATTTCTTACCTCCAACGCTTTGTGTTCTGGTTGGTCCAAAAAGATCCATATGCAAAAGCTGCAGTACACGGTTAGTGGAAACTTGATTTATTGGTTTAAAGGAATTTCTTACCTGTTTTCCCAATATGCATGGTGTACATAGATCAGACTTTTGGTATGATAAATTGGGTAGATCACGAACAAGCTTCTTTGCTGAGATTTTGGCTATCTGCTTCATGTTAATGTGCCCAAGCTTTCTGTGCCATAAGCTTGCTTCATCTTGGATTGAAATTAAGCATTGCGATTCATCTGGTTTCACATCCAAGAGGTAGATATTTTCATGTCTTTGACCCATGAATGATTGAGTAGAATCTTTACTAATTCCTGAGCATATTCCCTCTTGAAAGTTGATTTTGAACCTAGTATCACACAGCTGACTGACACTAAGCAGATTGTAATTGAGTCATTCTATCAAATAAATATTGCTTATTGTGAGATTTCCAATCTTTACAGTTCCAAATCCCACAATTTTTCCTTTGGTGTTTCCTCCAAATGAGACTTTTCCACCATTTACTCGTACAAGCTTTATGAAACAATTTGAATCTCCTGTCATTTGTCTTGAGCATTCACTATCTAGATACCATTTTACATTTTTCTTTATAGTGACCTGCATTTAAAAGAGAAACTCAAACTTTCTTTGGTACCCAAATTTTCTTGGGTCCATTGGTGTTAGTATGATATGCGGTTTTTGCCCAAACCTTCTTAACAGGTTTCCAAACCATAGGACATTCTTTTTCAAAATGATCTGCACTATTGCACTTTGAACATCTAAGAGCATTGCGACCTACTGGTTTTACAAAGATCCTTTTAAAATGATTTTTGTAAGCATCTCTTGTGGGTCTTTGTTTGATTCTTTCTTTCACTTTAGGAAAATCAATTAAAGGAATGATTTCAGCAGTCATTCCCAAACCAGATTTATTGAAATAAGGTCTTTGAACAGAAAGTATTTTTTCTAGTTTTTCAGATCCTAAAGAAAATCTTTTGGAAATATTTGAGATATCATTTTTCAAGAATGCATTTTCTTTTAAAAGATTATCTTCATTTTATTTAAGAGAAGAAACATTCTTGTCTAAGCATTTCACTTTTTCTTTCAAAACATTTTCTTGTTGTTTTAGAGCAGAATTTTCCTTTTTGAGTTCAGAAATTCTTTTAAGAGAAGTCTTAAGACTAAAACACAATTCATCAATGTATTTTGAAACTTTAATAGGGATTTTGAAGTTACTAACCTCAAATTCACTTTCTGAATCTGAATCTGTCTTGAAGTTCGAATCTAAATCCGATTGTGCCATTAGACATACATTGGCATAATCTTCATTACTATCTTCGCACTCTGTATCACTCTAGGTTTCTGCTTTAAGAGCTTTTCGATACTTTTCAGCTTTTCCTTTCTTCTTCCTTAGAAAAGAACAGTTGGGTCTAATGTGTCCATTTTTCTTACATTCAAAGCAGGCTACATCTTTGTTTGATTCATCATCTTCAACAGACTTGGTCTGTTGCTTTTGAAAACTTTGTTTCTTTGAATTGAATCTTCTTCCTTTTCTATTCAGCTTTCTGAATCTTCTTATCATGAGAGCAAGCTCCTCATCATCCATATTGTCTTCAAAATTTGTAGCATCAGAATCATCATTAGATTTTAATGTAATGGATTTCTTACCTTTAGGGTCTTCGTCTTCATTAATTCGTTCCACTTCATAAGACTGAAGAGTCCCAACCAACTCATCAATAGATAGTAGCATGATTCTTTGGGTCTCTCTGATTGAGGTCTTTATGTGATTCCAATCCTTGGAGAGTCCACGTAGTAGCTTGTTTACTTTCATGGGATCAGAAATTGGTTGACCTTGATTTTCAAGACCATTCACGATTTCTGTAAAACGACTAAACATATCAGTTATACATTCTCCTGATTTCATTTTGAAGGCTTCGTATTGACCGAGAAGAATGTTGATTCTAGTCTCTTTCACTCAATCAGTTCCTTCATAAGTAATGTGTAATGTATCAAAGACTTCTTTAGCTGTAACACAAGAAGATAGTATGTTATATTTAGTAGGTGATAAAGCACAATATAAATAATAAATTGCTTTTGCATCAAGAGCTTGTCTCTTGATTATCTCTTCCTGAGTCATTTTACTAGACTCAACAGTATCTTTTCCTCTTTCTGAGACCGGTGCAGCTTTAGGAATGATTCCTTTTTCTACAACGTCCCATTCCAGAGGATCCTTTGATCTTAGGAACGCCTTCATCTTATTTTTCCATATATTGTAATCATTTCCATCAAAGTAAGGTGGTTTGGTGTTGCTTTGCCCTTCTACCAGCCCTGGAGCCAACATATTAGCCATGGATCTTTAACTCTGAAGTAAAACAATTCAAACAAAGTCAGTACACAGGCTCTGATACCAATTGAGATAGCTAGTATAAACACCTAGAGGGGGGTGAATAGGTGCAAAAATAATTTCTCGAGATATGGAAGCGATTCTAGGCAGACGATAGAAAGGGAGTTATCTTTTTTATTAACAAAATGAAGTACGACCAAAGTAAAGTAAAGAGTATGGAAGAGAAAATTGAACGCAAGGTTTATAGTGGTTGGGCTTATTCCAAGCCTACGTCCACTCTTCCACACTGACAGCCCACCGGCTGAATTTCACTATGAACAAAAGAAAAGTTACAGCACAGCTTTTCCTTGATTCCACAGTGTAGATATTCTACCACACTTCCTCAAGGATTCTCACAAATATAGACTCTCTTTTGTGTACAAGATTTTGCTCAAATGAATTGACTAACAACAAGGAGCTTCAGACTTTGAATTTTTCTATCGTGCACACACTCGAACAACTGGAACGTCTTCCTTATATACTCCTTTATGCCATCATACCCGTTGGCACTTACCAAAGGAATTCCTCCAATCTACCCGTTGGACGGAATCAATTAGGAAGATCATTCGAGCTATTAAATGAACATGTCGATAGCCCATCAATCATGTTCGCCCATACAATCAGGATCTCGGTTTCCATAAGTAGAACCTTCCAAGTATATTTTGTCAATCATCAGATCCTTAATCTTCGAGTCAATCATGATCAAATAAAGGATTCCGTCATGTCATATCCAGCCAAAAGATCTTCACCAATCGATAAGGTCATATCCTTAATGAAACATCCAGTTCTAGATAGTCTTTCTTCAACGGATTAGCAACTGTCAATGAGGATAGATTTTGAGTATTGAGTCTGGCTGTCCGGAGGTCTTCAGACTTTAACTAGCAGAGTTTGGAGATCTTCAGACTAGACTGATGGAAACGTTTTGTTAGCATCAAAACACTTCACGAAGATTTCTCCAACAAAATTAAGCGTGAAGCTTAAAAGCAATTCTTTTATTATGTTTACCTTTTCTAGATAGATGTTTATAGGTAAACAACACTAACTCGATTACAAATAAAAAAATATAAATAACCCTATGTTACATGTTGCATTACACATTAAAGTAAATAAGGAGGTCACAAAGTTCAACATGCCAAGTCTAATAACAAGTGCGACCAAAAATAAAAAGTTTAATGACAAGAAGATCATCTCCTGAAGTTGGAATTGTACTAGATAACTTTAAAAAAAATTCATTTGATATAAAATTTTATTGAAATAACATTTTTACATGAAAAGCTTCAAACAGATTAAATGGGCAGGGATGAGGGGATTTCTAAATGGATTAAATACATATGTTTTAGTAATATTAGTCAAGTTGGGTATGTTTTGAGTTTGGACTAAATTGGGTGTGAGCCATTAATGTGTATAATATAAAATTGGGTTAGATCAATTTGAGTTGTTGGATCATTTTTCACTCAATCCAAATTCAATCTAACTCACTCATTTGATTTTTTTTTTTTTAGGAGAACAAGTAACATTTTGTTTTGTTCAAGAATCTACTAGTATAGAAGACGGTTCTCCGCATCGTCTTGAGCCAACGAAGCACCCACTGAGTCCATCGAAGCAGAGACGTGAAGTTCGAAAGGCTTGCCAAAGGTGGCACTAGAACAGGTGGCTCAGACAAGCATTGCTTGAGCATTTCGAAAGCCTGATTCCGTTCACCGTTCCACACGTATTCATCTTCGTCCTTAAGCTTCAGAAGGGGGAAGAGAACCTTGATTTTCCCTGCAGCATTATATGTAAACCTGCGCAAGTAGTTGGGGAGAAGGCTGAAGAAATTAGGCACCATGGCAGGCGAGCAAGTTATCGCATGGATATGCATGCACTAAACAGCGCTTCAAACACGGTAGACTACATAACATCCGTCATAAGTTTAATGAATCAAATTAGACGTCTTGACTTATGGGAACGTTTAAATATATATAAAAGATCTATTGAATCTACTGTTAAATTTGTATTGATTGACTAATAATGTATGACAAATATATGATAATCTTTTGAACTCATTTAAATGGCCAATAACTCTTGTTAAATAAAATAGATTAATTTTATGTTATAACGTTAACTTGATAGATTGACTAGATTCCACATATGTAGAGTTTAATGCCCAAAATCTATCACAATAATTATATTTACTCAAATTAAATCATGCATATTCAACTTCTGGAAAAATTGTCCAAAAAGTCATAATCATATTACATTTTTGTCAATTTAATTATAAAAATTTCAATTTTGTCAATTAAGTCTTAAGCATTTTTACTTTTCGTTAATTGAGTCTATCCTACTAATTTTGAAAATTACCAATATAAATAGCTAGTGCTCACATAAACATTTTTAAAAAATATATAATATTTTTTTAATTTTTATGTTATTTCCTTTTCTTTTTCTGATTTTGGAGTTAGGGCCAGTGTGAGTGGCCAACCGACACTCACTGGCCCTAACTCCAAAATCACAAAGAAAAAACAAAGAAAAGGAAAAAAAAGAAGAAAAAATATATAAATTTCAAAATATTATTCAAAAATGTTCACGTCAGTATAGTATGTCGATATTTACATTGACAAATTTTAGTTAAAATTAACCGAAATTGCTTAACTAGTAAAAATGAAATATTTAAAATTGAATTAGCAAAAATACAATAAATTTATGACTCTTTGAATAATTTTCCCATCTCTTTTCAAATCCATCTTAATAGCATATTTTATAAAAATTGTCCATACTCATATCATCCAACCCATATATGATTGACTCCCAACAAATGTTTTGTGCAACTGACGTTCTGGTTATCGGTGCAATCAGTTGATTAACTCGTGCATTGCACGGATCATCACTATTTCCTAACTTAAAGCGCACCAGGACGGTAGATGACTTACCTACGAGTTCATGGGTTTAGAGGTTGGATTCAACACTAAATTACCTATGATCTACACGATGGATAAATGATAAATGCCACCCCAATTGTTAACCGAGAAAACAGCAAGAACAAAAAAAATTGAGGAATTTTTTATTTTTAATTTAAACACAGGCATCTTCTTTTCCGGTCATTTATTTTTTTAGTTCCACGTAACTTTTCAAGAGAAATCTTATGGCTAACAAAAACTTACTCGAAAATAGTGAGAATCAAATTATTAGAACGGATCAAAGTGTTGATGCGAAATGGATACCAACTCCCAGACGCAAGAAATCGCAACAGAAACGTGCGAAGTAAACTTATTCCACAAGAGTTTCTGCAAAGATTCAATGCCTCAGGATAACATTTGACACTTCGAACATATGGGGAGTCAGTCACCTCCCTACCTTACTTCATTATGGAAGAAAAAAAACAAGTATTCCTCAACACAGGTTAGATCATAATCTAACCTCCAAAACCCCTTCCAAGTCATCATATCTCGGAGGTAACACAGAGCAAAAGACCATCCACATTCCCTAAATTTCTGGACAAAGATTCTCCACCGTTCTTTCCCCTTTTAGTAAAGGGGTTTATAGTATGTATGCATTAATCTTCGAGCTCAATAATCTTAACCACAGAAGCATCTCCAACTTTCTGGCAAACCACAACACGATCGTGGGACTTTATAATTCCAGATGCCTTTCCATGATCGAGAGCAACCTTCAGAACGGATTCATTTGTTGCACTTGTGGATTCCGCCTGTAAAGCAGTCAAAGGCATTTCCTCCATAAGAGAAGATGATGAAAAGAACCAAGAAACAAGAACATGCACCACTTTGTTTTTCTTTCTCCATCCAATCAATTGCCTAATAATCAGGCTATGACAGAGTAATGAGTATGCCATTCATAAAAGACAAAAGGAAGGTCACGGCTCAAATTAGGGGCAACAGAAAATGCGAAGATAATCAGACTAAAGATTAACATTCTCTGCAGGAAAAATACAAGCAAATATGAAACTTCAAAATGCCAATAACCATAAGAAAAAGACAATCACAGAAATTCTCGAGGGCCAAGTCAACTAAACTTTCTTAAGTCACTAAAACAAGGAGCGAGGAGGACCAAGATGAACAAAAAGACAAAAAGTAACAACGTTTGCACTTTCTCCTAGAGCTACCCATGAACGCAAGCATTAAGCTCCCTCAATGGAAAGGGACAAAAATATTACCACATCAAGTGAACCCTATTGTGAGAATAACAAAGCAAGCTAGTGTTGAGAAGTTGGAGGAAACACAAAAAATACAACATTATCTTTCTTTCTGCTTACAAGCTTCGTGGGAAATATGCGTAGCATCTAAATTACATCATCAAGTGCAATTGTATACACAATTTCAGGAAAAATCACCTAAAGAATAGGATTCTAGCCTCACCCAATGGAAGGACATAGCAATCAGTGCAGTATCATCCTTTACATATTTTTAGCCAGATTTAGAGGGGGATGCATATCATTATATATCCATCTTGGCATTAATCCCTCTACTAGGAAAATCAACAAAGAAGGCATAATTTAACAAACAAATCTGACTTTCTTGCTTGGAAATTGTAATTGTTAGTATCAACAATCTGGAGGTTCACTCAAGTCTTCCTTACAGTTCTTATCTTCACTTTTGTATATATATATGTGCTGAAAGTCGCAGTGTTTTCCATCAATACCAGGATTATATAACTGTGAATATCCCTCAATGCTTAAGTCAAAACAGGTCTGGCGCCTTTTGTTTCTAATATTGTCAGATAGATGAAATTGAAGACTTTTCAAAATAAAAGGAAAAAGAAACGTCATTTATAGATTACAGAGCATAAGCAGATGCACTAAAATCAGTACATATACTCAGCTAAATGTAAACATGCACTGAACTGCAACAAAAGAACCAAAAGATAGAGATTATAGAACTCACAGGGTGCCGAGGATCAGCAAGCATGGGGAAGAGACCTCTTACTATGAGTGATTGCCGTGCCTGAGAATTAAAGAGTTCATTAATAAAGCAAATAAATAAAGAGAACATATAAACAAAAAGTTCAACTGTTAGAGAAAAATAAAACTAGAAGGACGAAGAGTACAGTGCCACCATTATCAGACTGCTTATAAGTTTTCACAAGCTATTCTGCAGGTTCTTTTATCTGGCCATAGACCAATGCATAGTCAATTAACATATTGATACAAAAGACTCTTTTCACGTGAACTTATCCCATCAGTATTGGTTAAGTGAGAGAAAGGACGTTTGTAGTTCCATGCATCAGATGCATTACTCAATAATAAAGGATGCGTTTGATTTGGCATCTTCTGCAACATGTCTGATTTGTTCCCTCATTTCCCTACTCAAAACAATTTTATATTTTTCATCTTTTACTCTCCAAATTTTCCTCCCTCCCATTTCCCTCATTCACCAAAGATAGAAGTAGAATTTTGAACCATGCTTAATGTAAAGGGTAGCCTACTGATGTGTCTCTGGATTAACTTTTACGTTTTACTTGATCTCGCAGCACAGGTACCAACTCTTTTTTCAAACCAAAACAATAACATATAAATGTTGACATATAAATTCATATTTAATTTTTACTAATGCTTAATGCTAAACAAACAAGATCCGAATCTTCAGCAATGGCAGCTAAACATAAAAGGGCATCTTCTGCTACTGTTATCACTCTACAATAGTAATTTTATCCAGATAATGCTGAGGAAAAAGTATGAATATTCTATGCAAAGCAAGGCAGCTTCATTAGGTGATCAACCATTAGGACATCAATTATCTACTTAAGTAGAAAGGTTAGCTGTAAGTTTGTTTTTATACAGGAGCAAAACAGAAGAGCATGCGGGCAACACACATGCAATTGACCAAACATGTTTGCATGAAGCACCGATATTTATGCTATGCTTGGGAGCAACAAGGGTGAGGAAAATGCAAAATCTACAATATTTTAATTCTTCTATCCTACCACTACTCATGAAGTTTTTAACTTTTCAAAACTTTACAGCCCAATTTTCTGTCCCCCCCCCCCCCCCCCATGTTCCCTAATTTAGTAAACACAATAATTAGAATCTTCTATATTGCTAAGAAGGTCACAACTCCACTGTAAGTGTTCTATACAACTTGTTTCTTCAACCACATATTTAGTTTGCCTGTTGTATTTCTCATTCTTTTGTCCTCCCACCAGCAACTACCTCCTCCTCTCCTACCTCTCCAAACAAAGTGCCTAAGTGGACAGATAGGGGTGGAGAGATGAGGCAAAGCAGAATCATTTTCCTTCTCATATATGCTGTCACATCTTCCATCAGGCAGTACCTCCTCATCAAACAAACAAGTTAAACTCCTATTGCTAGAAAATGGGGAGATAGGATACATCTTTCTGTAGTAGCATATGGTGACGCAGAAAAGTGTATCAAGCAGCCTGTGCCTTAAAGCATTAAGAACATATGTGCAAAATAAAACATAAAGGAATCACATTAGGCATTTGTTGCTACAAATATTTAACACTAATTAACATACTCATGCTGTGTGCGAGATATTTGAAAAGTAACACTTCAAATGCAAAATGTAGATTTTAGTGAGCAAGTTAATGGATGTGTGAATATAGAAGGGAATATATTATCATAACCAAGATAACCAACTATTTCAAAAGTTAAATAATATCAGCTAGTGAATGTCACTGAAATAGTTGGGGAAGAAAGGATAAACTGGAAACAGCTACTATGACCCCGCATACCTTCCCGAACAAATTATTACCTGCATTTCTTCCTTCTATTTTTCTCCTATATGTCTTAACACTTAGGTCAATAGAAATTAACTGACAAGACGACCACAACAGTGAAAAGACCATAAAGAAAGGAAGAGCAAGAGCATACCTCAAAAGCACCACTGAAGCTCCACTTAAGTTGGTTTGTCTTCAGACGAGGTATGACAACTGATAAAACAGGCATCGTCGGCCTGTACTTAGCTATCAACCTGCAATTTCATGGAGATTGTAAGGACATCTGATTACTCTGTCATGGAATAAGATTTGGCTCTGAAAATGTGGCTAAAGGTCCATTCATACAACAAGAATTATATAACAACCAGGAAAAATGAAATAATCTACAGATGAAGGGATGAGAAGATCAACAGAAGGATACCTTGCAGCCCTTCCAGAAGAAGTAAAACATATAATAACAGATGCCTTCACCTTAATTGCTGCTCGTACCTGAGAAAACTCAAGATGATCTAGTCACAATTATTCCATGCGAAAGTGAAGAGCATTGTCTACAAGCATGTATCAGAAAATGATGAAAGAAGAAACCAATAGCATACCGCAGATGAAGCAATAGATTCCAAATGGGTCATTGGTTCTCCAACATACTTGACAGTCTTCTTGAAATAAAGATCTTGATTGAACACCTTCTCAGCCTATTTTATTTGAGGTCAGAATCCCAGTTACTTTGTATATTATGAGGAATAAATAAAGAAGAAATCGGTAATAAATACAAACACTTTAACTTCCAAACTCTCACTGAGGACTGAGAATCACATCAATATGACAATGTCTCACAAACCAAGAAAAAGGATCTTAATAGAGCAATATTTCAGAATCATTCTAGGCATGAAAGCTGCGAGGTGGGACGGTCTACATTGAAAGGTGGAATCATTCTAAGGCATACTTGTGACAATCAAACTATTTGATTTGTTTTAGTTTCAATTTCAACAGGCACAAAGGTTCATTCCTTAATAAAAGAGTTGAACATGATCTTAACACCTACACTTGCATTCCATTATTCTACTGATTAGTGAAAGTAAACCAAAAAAACCAAACTGTTCACCTAGTTTGCTTTTTCAGCTCTCGGACTGAACGTACAAAACAAATCACCTGTAACAACCAAGGCAATTGTCTGGAAGGACTGTTGCAGTTCACTGTTGAGAGCAGTCACTTTGAATATAAGCATGCATGCTTAAACATCTAACAATTCCCTCCCCCACCCCCCCCCCCCCCGGGGAAAAAAAAAAAAAAAAAAAGTTAATAAGAAAAATAAAATCTGTGTTGGAACAGCTATAAAAAATTCCCATCCTGCTTGAGTGTTGCGCTAGACTTGGACGGAGAAAATGGCATCCAACCCAGTCATTCTAAGAACCCATCTCTCCAAATAAGTTCAGTTTGCACATGCGAGGAAGTAACTTTTCCAGGCACATGCTGAAGTACATAATGAAAATGATAAAATTCAAAAATGAGTAGCTTCACATTTATGAACTACCAGTACAAGTATGTGTATAATGCTAGTATAGTACTGATGTCTGAACAAGATGTACCTAAAAGAAGATGACCTACCTCCGAACAAATTCTACCTACAGTTGATATAGTCTCTATAGGATATAATCCACGCAAAGTTTCAGCACCAAGAAGAATTGCATCAGTCCCTGCAAGCACATTAAAAAGTTCAAGTATCAGAATAATAGACGGAAGAAAGAGCAGGAATACTTCCACCATAGCCTCCTTAAGGAGGGACAGAATAAATCGCGATCTTCTACAATTCTTTGTGGTTAATGAACTATCTACGCACCATCCAATACAGCATTAGCTACATCAGTCGCTTCAGCACGAGTTGGCCTCAGGTTATCTGTCATACTGTCCACGACACGAGTAACTACTGCAGGCTTCCCAGCCATGTTGCATTTGTAAAGAGCAGCCTTTTGAAACAAAAACACCTGGAAAAGTAAGAGAACTGATTAGCAATGAGAATCACCCAAGGTCCATCCAGGAAAAATATCCTAACAAAAAGGTAAACAGAGAAGTGGCAGATCTTTGAGTAGGAAGGAAAGAGAGAATTTCTTGGAACCAGTGCCTTCACAAACAAGCTTTACAGAATCTAGCCAGCAACACATCCATCCAGAACACTGCGAGATGACAAACATGAATGCCTATATGATCATGTATATAGCTCACCATTGATTATAAGTCTAAATTTGGAACCTTGAGATGTTTGAGACAATCCAAGAGTCAATTTTACAGCTCTCTGCAGCTTTTGTAAATAAATTGCACATTACACAACACTGTCAAAATTGATCATAGATAGAACAAAAAAGCAAAAGAAAATGTCATTTCTAGGATCTACTAATTTTTGTGCACCCAAAGATCCATGCATCACATGATATGATCATTTTTACCATAGACAAGTATTCAGCATTTGTATGCTACTTTAAGAAGGTTACTGAATTATCTAAGCATATCATCTTGCTAATATGAGGAGAAACTGTCAATTAATACATGTATGCAGCTTAAGATAGCACTTAATTAAGATCAGAAACTCATAAAGCATCTCAACAATGTCTTACCTTCTCAGGTGGAAGATCAATACCCAAATTTCCACGGGAAAGAATGATACCATCAGCTTCTTGGAGGATTTCATCAAAATGATTCAAACCCTAGTCAAGAGGAACAGATAGTAAGTATATGTTCAATTTTCCAACGAACAATAACCCTTCTCTTACAGCGCACTCACTTCTACATTCTCTATCTTTGCAAAAATCTGAGTCTGACTGAGGTCACCCAATTTGGAAAGAAATTCACGAGCCTGCATCATAAAAAAGAAAATCCTGTTACTCCAATATTTCCCAGAACTGCTAGAAACACTGTGATTTAAGGAAGTAAAACTCATTGTTAAAAAATGCGGGTAGATAATAACTTGTTTTCCTTACATGGCGGACATCTTCAGCATGCCTAGTGTACGACAGTGAGAGGAAATCAATTTTATTCTGAACACCCCATGTGCTTATAACCTGAATTTACCAAAAATAATTTCCAGGGTAAACAATAAAGAACAGCTCAAAGAAAGTAAATTGTCAAACATAGGGCCAAGTGCAATATTGTGATAAGATTTATATAGCAAACACACTTCGCGAAAGAAAACTTGCTTTGTTTTTATTGCTGTTATTACTGTATTATGTGTAGAATCCAAAGCAACATACCTCCTTGTCCTTATCAGAAAGTGTAGGCAGCTCTATACGAATTTGAGAACCGTGCAAGGTAAATAGTGATCCGGCCAATGTAGCGGAGTTCTTTATCACACAAACCACATCATCTCCTTTTACTTCGGACACCTGCCCACACATAGTCAAACATATTAGTCATGACACTCAAGTTAAAACATGGGAGAGGTAAAAATACATCACCAAATAAGATTGCTAAAACTGATCTTTCCTACCTCCAACCATACAGAAGTTGTTTCACTTCCAGTGAACAAGTACTGACCAATAAAGATGGTGTCTCCCTTCTTCACTGCCTGCAATAGAAAAGTAATACATTGATCTTTCAAACTGGGGAAAGTATCATCCAAATTTAAGAGACAAACTAATGAATATGTTTAGGCATGTAATAGAGCAAAATAACCATGAAGATGTGGGCTTAGGTCCAGAAAAGTCCTGGCATACTCAAGTCCCTCTCACATATAAGAACATTTTAAAATATCACCATGAAAACCACCCTCCCACCGCCAAAAATTATCCGTTCACACACATACTTCCCAGATACTGAACATTGGTTCAAGAAGTATCTGTGAAAGACATGCCAATGACATAAGGTTTGTAAAAATAAAACAATGATTTAATTTAGAGGGAGGGACAAATTATTAATTATTTCTTGATAAACTCAAAGCTGACTATACAAGGTTCATGCAACATGTAAAGAAAAGACACAACCTTGCACTTGATAATAATTCTATCAGGAAGGCACTTTTTGAATTCAAACTCCAAAGACGAACTGAAAACTTTTCATCCACAGTAGAATATCAACAACACGTTCAAACTGATCACACAAGAGTGCATTCAACGAACAAAGCAAAACTGGAATGTCTAGCGATATGACAACAGGATCAAAATTAAATTACTACCTTTGACAATCCGTCAAAATTAATAGGCAATAGCTCTGAAGAGGCCTCTTTTTCTTGGTCAGGTGTCAAAACAACAACACCATCAGCCTGCAGTGAGATGGCCTTTTCACTTTTGTTAACCACCTGCAACTCAGGTCCAACTGTATCCAGCATAACCTGATGATAAACAAAACTCCTCCATTATTCTCAAACTCATTAAAGACAGATATCACAAAAGAAGAGTAAGGCTATGTTTCGGAGAGTGGTAAAAATGAAATTTTAAATGGAAAATTTTGAAAATTTTGAAATTTCTATGAGAAGGAAGTGCAGTGAAAATTTAAATCTATGGGTGTTTTTTTTTTCCTTTTTCTTCCCTCTTGGTTTGTGATACATAGCATAAGTGAAACTGTGAATGCACAAACACAAGAAGAATCACCATCAGCACTCAAAGAGCACTGAATCCACATTGTCCACAAAAAGGGAAAAAAAGAGACTGGCTGCACAGCCTCTGTAATTTACTTCGAATATGAACCATCAAAATGGCATCTTTTTCACCTATTGATTGAAAACTTAGTTGATAAATAAAGAGATGAAATCTGGCAAAACCAACCCAACAAAAAAATTCTGTTAGTGCCTCAACCTTAAGGTGTTATCTTTTTAAACTTTAAAACACAAGAGTCGCCGTGAGGAACTTACAGCGCAAAGCTTCTTGGTACTCTTGATGGCGGCCTTCAAATTCTCCAAAGTCTCCTGGTGGTACTCGGGATTCCCCCAAGAGAAGTCGAATCTAGCCACTGTCCAACCAAAAGGGCGCATCAGACGCTATCATAACCTCCTCTACCCTACGAGCTGGAAACTCAATACCCTAATTCCCGCCTACAATTAACAGAAACCATCAAACTTCGAGCACCAAAACTCCAATACAAACTAATTACCGGACATTCCAGCCTTGAGACAACCGGAAATGACCTCAGCCGAGCGGGACTTGGGACCAAGAGTCCCCACGATCTTCGTCATAGCTGGGAAAAAGCTCTGCCCATCAAAAGCACGAGAACAAAACAAAAAGGTTGTAAGAAAACAATCACGATCGAAGCGAGGGCGGGTAGGGGCAGCGCAACGACAAACCAAACACCCCCGCTGACAACAATTCGAATCGGGCGCAGATCCAGACAGCCAAGAAAGCAAAGAACACGAATCAATCTAGAAAAGGACCGGACAGGAAGAAGAGGGGGAGCGGGGAGAACTCACGGCCTTGGAAGGCTCGAGGATCGACGCCATCCTGATGGGCTCCTCAAGAAGCAGGTGATTGGAATGCATCTTGCTCGACCGCCGGAGATGGAATTCGCAGAGGAGGATTTCAACAGACGAGAGAGAGAGAGGGGTCCGAGGTCCTTCTGTCGAAGTTGGCGTGAATCGACCGAAGGAGACGATTTTGGGGTTTACTTTTGCGCCTCAGCCGACGCTCTGACCTTATAAATAAATAAATATAAAAGGTGAGCATAGAGAATATGCCGTTTCTCCGTAAAGACTATATATAGCGAGGGATGATGCGTGGCGACCGAACCGATTCCGCCACCACCAGAAACTTTTGACACCAGGCTCAAGGGGAGTTAAGTAGTGCTCCTCGTGCGCCTTGGGCTGGCGACCGACCATCTCACTGATGGCCACCACTGCCGGTGCACGATGTTTTTATGCGGTGCGCGAAGGACGCACTCGCCTTCTAGTAGAATCCACAATACCGTGCTTAAGGGGACAGGAGTGACCAACTTCGAGTGAGTGAATTAATTAATTAAATTAAAAAATTAATATCATCAAAAATCTCAAATCAATATATTTATGATAAATGTATTTCAAAATTGCATTCTAGTATGATTCACGATACCATACTAAAGGGGACAGAAGTGACGAACTTGAGTAGGTGAATTAATTAATTATCTAAAAAATTAAAATTATTAAAAACCTCAAATCGATATATTTATGATAAATATATCTCCAAATTAATTTTAAACTAAAAACCCCAATTTGATGCACGACAAATTATTATTAAACTAACTTTTAACCACAAAAAATCATGAATTTGTATAGTTATGATAAATTTATCATCTATCAAATTCTTTTAAATTGAATTAGTACCACAAAAAATCACAAATTAGGATACATATGATAAAGCGAGATAAAACCATAAACTAATAAACTCATGAACTATAACGTATCATAAAATTCAGAAATTTGATGATAAAATTTAATGAAAACTAACAGAATATAAATATATCATAAGTGTATCACTTTGGCTTCTAAATCTGATAGGATAGGATATGTAATCCGAAAATATTACTATATTGTATCCATCGTTTGATGATTACAACGTTAGTAAAATGAACAAAAATTTTTACAAACGGGAATGGTAAAAATCTTTCGCATGCTTTATTTTTATTTACTTTTTAAATTTTATTTTTCTCTCTTTTTAAATTTCTTTTTTATTTTTTCTTCCCCTTCTATCATTCTCTAATAAAATTTCATTAAATAGTAAACTGTACTAGTATATCTAAAATACTAAAATACCTAAAATATGTAATAAATATAAATGTATATTTATATTTATGTTTGAATTTATATTATAAATATAATTACATTTGAATATATAAATAATAAGATTAAATTAAAATAATTAAATTTGTACTTTTTATTTAAAATTCTTGCATTAGAATTTAAATATTATTTATAATGAAATATAATTTCAATTTCATTAATTTAAGAAGTTCTCAAATGAACTAGATATGCACAAGTCCTATAATAACCTTTTTATTATGGATATCAAAAATCATATTAATATTTATCCCACCTTCTCATGGGATAATTTTATTCTGTTTATATCTCTCTTATATCTAACTTTAGGTGCGTTTGGTTGGACTATTGGGGTAAGTTTTTGGGAAAATGCAAAAGACTTTAAATTAAATGAGTTTTCCAAAAAGCAAATTGCGTTTGGTAAATTGTAATTTAAAAGTCATTTACGAAGTACCTTTGGGCAAAATAGTGTTTGGAGAAATTTACGTTTACGAAGGACTTTGGTAATAAAAAAAAAAAAGAAAAAAAATAGTTGGCCAGCAAAGGGTAGGTGGCCGCCAACTGCATCTCAGGTTGTAAGACCTCAGGTGGCCGCCTGACACCACAAGTCCTTCTCCCTCATCTACTGATCCTTTCACGTCGTCAAGCCCTGCCACCGCATGTGACATCATAATTTTTGTAAAATATTAGTTGAATAATGTTTCAATTTCGAGTCCAATGGAAATATGGGTATGTGGTTCTTTTAGCTAATTAAAAAAAAAAAATTCCCTCTTGGGCTGCCACTTTGGGATATCGCCCATTCCACCCCGCCCCTAGAATAAAATAAAGGGAAAATTCCAAAAGGAATCCAAAATGTCATCTTTTTTTCTCAAATAAGGGTCCAAAGTGGATCTTATTTCAAATACAGACTAGAAATACCATCACTTTGTCAATTAAGAGCTTGAAGTGGATGTTATTTCAAATGATGACTTAAAGTGGTTATATTTGTTTCAAATAACAACCTGAAGTGATTATATCATTTTCAAATAAGGACATAGCTTTCCGGCGGTCAAGGGTATTTTCATCATTTGTCATTCCCCCCTCCCCATTTTTTACTCTTTTATTTTTTTTTTTTTGTGGTTCTTCTTCTTACTCTTCACTGGTGGCCAACTGGGCATCAACAATGCCCATAAAGGGTTGGATGAAGGTTGCCTTCCTCTACGAGGGCCACCCATGCCTACCATAGGCGAAGAACGACCTCGCCCCGAGGCCATCCATGAGGACTAGGCGACCTCATCGATTGTAAGGAAGGGCCGACAAGGCCATCCTCGCCATATCGAGCGAGGCCTAGTGAGGCCAACCCTTGCCAGATCTGGCAAGGGTGGCCTCGTTGGGCCTTACTAGCGGTCATCGAGGTTGCCTAGCCCTTGCGGCCCCGAGTGAGGCCATCCTCACCAAATTTGGCGAGGGTCAGCCTTGCTTGGAGCCAGTGAGGGCTAACCTCACGGATGGCCTCTAAGTAAGGCTCACCACGCTCAGGCGAGGCCGTCCCTCGCCTATGGGCGACATGGGTAGCCCTCTCCTACGAGGGTGACCCTTGCCCAACCCTTTGTGGGCATCATTAGTGGCTAGTCGGCCACCGACGAAGAGGAAGAAAAATAATTAAATAAGAAAAGGAAAGAAAAATGGGAGAAAATGTCAAATGACGAAAATACTCTTAACTGTCGAAATATTTATCCAGTCAATGATTGACAAAGTTGAGTCGACGATTGGCAATAACTAAAGCCTCTTTATGCCATTATTTGAAATAATTAATGCCACTTTAGGTATTTAATTGAACAAAGTTCACTTCGAATCTTTATTTGAGAAAATAAAAACACTTCAGATCATTTTTTGAAAATTTTCCTAAAATAAGCAAAGTGTTTTTTATTAAAAAAAAAAAAACCACTCCTCTATTACCCCCTTCATCTTCACCAACGCCCCCAATTCTTCTCCCCCCTCCATTTCTTTTCATTTGCCCAAACCAGAACCTATCCCGAACACCCCTCAATTTCGCATCTCCTCTGCCAGTAGCGATTGACTCTGTTTTGCCCGGACAGGCAAGTGAAGTGTCCATCGTCTTCGTACAAGTCTAGAGCTGCTGTTAGGGTCTTAAGTAAATGGAATAGCTCCGTCGAATTTTGCATGTGGGAATTGGGACTTGGTTTCGTAATTTAGGTGCAGAAGTTGAGCGTCGTAGCTCTGTCCAGAGTAGGGTCGGGGATGATTTGACTCTCTGCTATTCGGATGTTATCATCTTTGGGGTCCAGTGGGCACACATAAGCCTTAGGTGGATTTGCATGTGCGATCCATGGACTGTTGTCGCTACAAAATCAGAAATTGGGCGCTCGATTGCCCATTCTTGGGCTGAGTAAACCTCCGATGCAACTGATTAGCGTCAATGAGTTGTAGTTGTCGAAACTGCTTAGGCGATCGCTCATAGGCTCTGGTTTGGTTAGTCGGTTTTATTATATTCAATCTAGGCTTGGATATGCAGGTCGAGGAGATTGAGAGGCTCGGGAAGCATCAAAACCTTGTCCGGACTTCCAAGCCAATCTCTTGGTCATGATAGTTTCGTTTGTGACTAAAGGTCTTCTAGGATAAGCTTGGTGCCGCTAAATGAGTTCCGGCAGCAACAGAATTCAGGACTTTTGCCCGAATAGTGGCTGAGGGGACGCTAAAGCCATGTTCAGGTTATCTCGAGTTCTCTAACTATTGGGACAACCACCCTACTCATACTAAACGGTCCCAAGTTAAGCGGAGAACTTCTCGACTTCCATTTATTTTGTTTGCAGCACATCGAGTTAAATTCAGTCTAGAAGGTAACGACGAAACTTAGTCCATGTCTTTCGGATGAGTTCCGAGTTTCGCCGTCTTGAGTTCAGCTTTATATGTGAAGTTAAATTAATTAGTCTAAGGGTGGAATGACAGAATTAGGCAAATGAAGGTGTAGAGAGTCACAGGTCACATCACCTCCTTATTGAGCTTGTTGGAACTTAGGATCTGTGGTATTCCTTGGGTGTCTTATTGTGTATGTTAGGACTTATGGTCTTCTAATTGAGACTTAAGTTTATATAGACTTTTCTGTTAACTGCGGGTACAATTTTCCGAGTAAGACCATGGGCGTCGAGTTAGAAAGTGCTGATGGTTAGTTATGTAAATTAATGTAGGGGTCAGTTGGCTTGCTCATTTTTCCTTGCAAATAGTATTGCATCATTGTATGAAACATTGGATTATTGAATTGTTGCACCATGATAATGATACAATCGACTGCCGTCGGTCCTTGTGACAACGATGCCAGATTGGGTGCGAGATACCTAAAGGGGTAACATGGTGCCCTTCGGTTGCTTGGTGGAGAATTTGATTCTTGTCGGATGAATTGGGTGCAGGATGCCTGGAGAGGCTAGTAAGGTAAGGAGGAACTAGGCGCTCTCCAGAAGCTAGGGAGCAAGACGTGAGTGGGGAATACCTCGTGATGTCAAGTTGGGTGTGAGATGCCTGGATGGGTTATGCCTTGACCTTTTCGAAAGATGGTTGCAATTGGACTCATCTAGGGGTTATGCATGTTGTTGTAAGGGCAATGGATGTCTGCGCTTGATCATGTGCATGCACTGTTATACTATTGTGTGAGGTGTCATATCGGGTGACACATATGCATACAACGGATTGTATTACTGCTTGTGTTGTTAGCGGTGCATGTTATACCTTTTGGGAATGAGTATATCTTAATGGCTTACATTTAGGTTCTGAGAGCTTGGTAAGGGTTACCTGTGTAGGTAGAAAGATTCTCAAGCAAGTTGTGTTTTCCTCTTAGTTAGCAGTTATATGCTCGTATCTTGGTTAGTGGATTCTCTTCTTGCTGAGCTTTACTCACTACTGTTGATTTCACATTTTTCCAAGTTAAACCATGTCAATATCAGCTGCCTCCCACTAGATTTTGTATGGCATGCCCGTGGAATTCTCCCGGTATTGTGATGAGGTGGAAGACCCTCACATGCTCGAAGCCACTTTCCTCTGAGTCACCTGTCTAATGGTCGTGGACGTAGGGGTGCCTGTAGGCCCCGTCGCCCTCAAATCCGTGGAGTTGCGTCGATGGACGCCTAGTGGGACCTCTTCCACTGCATAGCGATGGCCATGGCGAAGGCGGTTCGGCATGATAGGTGGACCTCGGGAGGAGGCAGCCATAAGCTAGGATGGAGATGGATGGACGGCATGACAGGCAAATAGCTTGAGAAAGAGAGAGAGTTCGGCAAGACAGGGTCAGGGAAACGCATTAGTATAGATGTTGGGCACTGCTCTCCTTTTGTTTTTTGAAAAGCCTCGCGTCTTTTATTTTATAATAAATCCGATTGAACTCTTTGTATATAAAAAATCCTATGGTAGGAAAGAAGCGAAGCTTATGGTTGCCCCCAGTTCTATGCTTGTTCTCTTTCCTCTATGGTATTTTCTGCTTCCGCTGAATTATTTTAGATCATGTAAATATCGAAAGTTTATAGTTGTTATTCGCTGCGTTGTTTTCTAAAAAGATGAGATGGGACAATAGGAGCTATCACGTGCAGCAAGGGTGGCGGGCGTGACACCGCAAATCCCTTGACCCTCTCCATGCTGAGCATCTCCCCATCGCCCTCACTCGTTACCCCAATGCCATCACCCTCGAGCTCTCCCTTTGCCCTTGCATCATCGATGTCTCCCTCGCCATCGTCACTGTCACTTGCGGGAGCGCAATCCGCTCCCTTAACCTCTCCAAGTCCTAAATCTTTGCCACCACTAGGCTGCTGGGTTGCGACAACTCAGGCAACCCAAATCTGGGTTGCTAGAGGTCGCTTGACCCAAATCTAGGTCACTGCGACACGACTCACAGGAGGTCGTCGAGGTCATGTGACTAGTCAAGAAGACGGTCGCCATGACCATACCAACCTCACACTACCCTCTCTCCAGCCCGTCGTCGACCCCTTGCAACCTTGCGAAACCTCACCAGCCAACCTCAAGGGAGAAGAAAGTGAATACTTACAAGGGCAAAACCAAAAAAACAAAATTACAGGGAAGATATTTGTGGAAGAAATTTTTTTGTCTTATCCTCCCTCGGCATGTTGAGAAGGCTACATGCCCAAGGTAACCTCATACTTGTCTTGGGCTTTCAACATTCCGAAGGTTTGCTTTTCCCTCAATCATTTTTGCAAAGGAATTTCCTTAACACCATTTTTTTAGCCCAAAGAGCTTTGGATGCCAAAAGTGGCTTGGAAAAGCCACTTCCAAACATACCATTTATCCTATGTTGAGCAAGTACCAACAGAGGATATAATAAATTTCATGATATCTTGAATTTTATCATAATTACCAAACGCAACCTTTGAGTGTTAGTTTTTGGTAAATTTATCACAGGTATATCGATTTGAGATTTTCGTAAAATTAACCTAATTAAAAAGAGGTATTTGGACCTCTCACCCCATGGGAAGTATTGTCACCATGTCAATTTTGGTCGTGCCAAGATGCGAGACGATCTCAACTCTCTTTTTACGGGGACCATGATAGTACAATGATGGTGAATTCGCTCGAAATGAGCGGGAATTATTGCTTAAAATCATACATTTTTCCGCTCACACGAAATTCCTACAGTAATGCCCGAAATGGACATTAATTACCTCTTCCCACTGTTTCTATAAATGAAAAGTCGTTTGAAGTGCCTCTAAATGCTTTTGGTTGTTATCTTTACTTTGCCTAATCTCGAGCATGCAACACATCTCATTTCGTGTCGCTTATTTAAAATTTGTCTATATTTTTTCAACTTCAAATACTATCTTCTCATATTTTCGAGATAAAGAAAGTTGCATTTTTTATGAACAAAAGTATAACGAATGAACATTAACTAATGTAAAGAGATAATTTTATTTTACTTGAGATGGGAAATGAACACCATGAGTACTCTAAGTTTTACATAAGACTCGATTGAGCGTTATAATTTTTTTTTTTCAATCATTTAACCGTCAAATCGGTGAAAAGTCTTTTATTTTAGTTCCCCCACGCAAGATTTTCTAACTATTTGCCCTATGTGGCTTTATTTAAAGTTATTTAAGTTCAACTTGGTTTTTCCTTCAAAAAGTTGAAGTCCAAAGTAGACAACCTTCGATCAACGTGGCAGTTGTCAGTTCAAACCACATAAAAAAACGAAGGAGGAGAAGAAAAAGTAGTATCAGAAGCAACAGATTCAAATTATTCCTGTACGACACTGGTGGTGAAAAGGATTGATTTCCATTCTTAGTGAGACAATGACCACGACGACGATTTTTTTTTTTTTTCTTTTGGCTGGAAATGATGGACAATGCTGAGGCCCTGATTTGCTAGAAATTGAGGGCCGTCGTGCTGATGACGGTGATGTAGCTTTGCGTAACCGAATGGGGAGTGCTTTGGGTGGAGAGAAACCAACACGTTGCACATGCCTGAGCAAACTTCCGCTTCGAAATCGTAGCCACTATCACAAAGTTCTCTGAGCTTGAGCTCCCAACTGGCTGATCGTGAGCCGCTTCAAATAAAATGATGAGGAGAAGCAATTGCCCGAGCAATCATCCCCTATGACTAATGTTCCTACGATACTTCAGAGAATCCATTTATGAACTGCAAATTGGGGTTACGTATCAAATTAGCCCCGAATCATCAATCTGGGCAAGAACAAAGAACACACGATGTTGTTTCCGCACTCTGTTGCTGATTGGCTGAGGCAAGTCATGTATCACCTCAAATTTTTTGACAAAGGAAAATCTCCCGTAATATTCAAATAAACAATTTTAAAAATTATAACACTCAAGTAAATAAAAAAATTTCATCCTAAAGTGAGTGCAATATGAATGTTAAGGCATGTGTTCTTATTACCACCTAAGAGTATATATATTTCTCAAATCCACATCAAAAGAAGCACTACGATACAAATATGGAAAAATATCCTAGTACAAAATTATAGCGTCCTTCTTTTTTTTTTTTTTTTTTTTGGCTTTTTATCACAATCATAATGTCCAAATTAGGTTTGATGTTTACGTGAATCCACATCATTTATAATTTGTAATTCTAATATCTCAGAAAAGTGACCAAAAAAGTCATAAATTTATTGTACGGTAACCAATTTAGTCTTAAATTCTTAAATTTTGCTAATTTAGTAATAAACCTTTTACTAATTGTCAATATAGTCTTTTTGTCAATATAGTATTTTTGCCAGCTTGCATGGTATGACCAACAATCAATGCTATTGTGGATAATTTTTTTTGATTTTTTTAAAATATTTTTTCAATTTAGTTTTTTTTCTCTTCTTGTTCTTTACTTATCTTCTTTTTCTTTTTTCCTGCCTTTAATTTCTAGCCAGCGGGGCCCAACAAAGACAAGCAATGCCCTTGCTGCCCACAAGTGGAGGCCTCCGCGCCCTCACCAACATTGAAAAGTAAAGTAATTAAGAAATACTAAGAACATAATTTAATGAGAAGTAATTATTTATAATGTACTTGGAACACATGATAACATTTTCATGGTTCCTCACCACATTGAAAAATTTCCAATCAACCAATTATCATTGTATTTGGTGTTTGTGTGTATATTGTATAATTTGGAGCTCCAATCAACCATATTGAGAAATTTCCAATTACTCGACTACAATACTACAATCAAATTGCGAAAGAACTTGAGCTCCATCTTTATAAAAGCTCAAACTGTGTGTGCATAATATATATATATATATATATATATATATATATATATATATATATATTTTGGGACAGTTATGACTTTCTTTAATTAATAAAAACTTATTTAAAATGAGAATATAAACTCAATTAAGCTAGCACATCTAGTAAATTGAAAATTGTTGAGCTCGAATTCGGCTGACTTAAGGAGCACGGTTCAGAATCAAATTGACCCGAGCTACTCGCAATTAGTTTACTCGGTTTCACTCGGGACATGTCTAGCATATGTAGCTTCTGGGACCTTTCTCTTGTTTACGTAACAACTTATAATAATAAATAAATAAATAAAAATTCGCGTGGCAAGGTCATTGCGGGCGGAAGGTTGCGGTCGCCGTTTTGTTAGACGGGCACGGGTTCTTTGTTAGGAGAAGCGTGCGACGTGGCATCAGGTTTTTGACTCGATAAAGAGGAATGTTGAACAAGACAGGAGAAAGGGCGAGCACGTGATGCGACGGCGACTCTCGAGGACCGCGACATCTTCCCCTAACGCCAGGGTGGAAAGACAAGAAGGTGGGCGCTTCCCAGGTGAGTTCCTGTGGGCTGAAGTTCTCTTCCTTCGTACGGACCCTTGGGATTTCCCAAAGGCTGGAATTCATGATTTTTAAAAATGTTATCTCCTGTGGGTCCCAACGGAGCTTGCATTTGTCCGACCAGCTTTTGCCTCGTGCTAGCCCAGCCCATGTACTTTTTGGGCCAAAGCCCAGCCAACATGCTACCCTTCTACTAGCCCTCTTCAGTCCGATAAATTTGGCCCTCGATCTCATCGATGTGTTCTAATCGATTATCCCACACACCACAAAGGTTACCGTCTTATGACTTTCAAGACCAAACAACTTTTACTAGTCGTGACATCATTTTCTATAAACAAGATTTTCCTTTTCGTCAAAAAATCAAACATACCACAACCAAACAGACCTCGCTAATTCCATTACCCATACCTGACCTTAGCGAAACATGCCCTCCTCCCTCTACCCCAGCACTTGCACCGACCTCACCTCCTCTTGCACCCACGGCTACACCATCATCCACTGAACTCGAAGTCGTGCCTTGACCATCTCAGCAATGCCGTCGACTCGGCTATCTTCAAGACTACCACTGTGCTATTGTGGCCTCTAATCAATCCTCTTCGGATTCTAAGGTTATTGAATCGGGTACTCTTTATCCCTTATTCAACTGTTTATCATACTCGCATTTTTCACCCAATTACTGCATTTTTTTAGCCTCCATATCATCTAAACAAGAACCTGAAACTTATGACATTGTGTGTCAATTTCCCCAGTGGTGGGAGGTGATGTCTTTTGAGATACAGGCCCTTGAACAGAATGACACTTGGGAAATTGTTCATCTTCCTCCTGACAAATATCCCATTGGATGTAAATGGGTTTACCGAATCAAGTATAATTTCGATGGAACCATTGAGTGCTACATGGCTCGGCTCGTTGCCAAGGGTTACACTCAAACATAGGGAATTAATTATCATGACACATTTGTGTCTGTTGCTAGAATGGTAACTGTTCGCACTTTATTAGCGCTTGTTTCGATTCTTCATTGGCCTCTCTACCAATTAGATGTGAATAATGCTTTTTTGCATGTTGATCTTGATGAAGATGTCTACATGAGGTTTCCACCGGGTTTTCATACTAAGGGGAAAAATTTAGTCTATCAGCTTAAGAAATCACTCTATGGCCTTAAACAGGCATCAAGGCAATGGTTTGCTAAATTCTCTTCTGCATTACTTGATGTTGGTTTTCAACAGTCCAAAGCAGACTATTCACTTTTCACATTGGTTCGTGGCTCTCTCTTGACCATTGTCTTTGTTTATGTTGATGATTTGGTTATCACGGGTGATGATGAAGTTATGATTCAACTTCTCAAGCGATTTCTTGACACACAATTTCGCATTAAGGACTTGGGTACTCTCAAATACTTCTTGGGCATTAAAGTTTCTCATTCCAAGTCTAGGCTTTTCCTATCACAAAGGAAATACGCTCTTGATATTTTGTCTGATTTTTGTTTTCTTGGAGGATGTCCTGTTGATACTCCGGTGGAACCTAATATACAATTTTCGGACTCCTCCCCAACTCTTAAGGATCTAGGTTCATATCGACAACTTATTGGTAGATTATTATTTCTTATAGTAACTCGTCCATATTTACTTTTTGCAGTGCAACATCTTAGTCAATTTATGCACTCTCCCAATGAAGACCATTGGAATGCCGCCCTTCACATTGTACGGTATCTTAAGCATGATCCCGGCACCGGTTTGTTTTTCCCATCCAATTCTACTCTCCAACTTAATGGTTATACAGATTCTGATTGGGCATCTTGTTCTACATCCCGACAATCTGTTTTTGGCTACTGCATGTTTCTTGGTTTTTGTCCCATCTCATGGTATTCCAAGAAACAAACCACTGTTGCCCGTTCCTCAGCATAAACTGAATACTGTGCTATGGCATCTGCCGCATGCAAAATCAAATGGCTTCACATGCTTCTCTCAGATCTTCACATCAACACTACCACTGCTAATCTTTTTTTGTGATAATAAAGCAACCATCCACATCGCCACTAATCCTGTCTTCCATGAACGCACCAAACATATCGAGATTGATTGCCACTTGGTTTGTGAAAATATTTAGGATGGCACTTTGCCTACTCTTCATGTTCCTGGCCACTCCCAACTCGCGGACTTGTTCACCAAACCAGTCACAAGTGATTGTAATTTTAAAAACAAGTTGTTGACATGTTTACATGCACCAACTTGAGGGGGAGCATTGGTAGATTAGGTTTATAATAAATTGTCATTATATTGTTTTAGCCCTAAACCCTATGTATATATTGTAAATTAGTTCATCAATGAGTGTAATGTTCGCTCAATCTCTACACAAATACATGAAGGTACCTTCGTTGCTTATACTTAGAGATATGACCTTTCTTCCTCTCTCTCAAAACTTTGAGCGGCTGCAAGGAATAGGAAAAAGAAACTATTTAGCATTGCCGATTCCTAGACCCACCTAGAAACCAAACTAATTGATTTGGTTCAGTTTGATTCAAAGAGTAAGTGGATTGGTTTCCAGTTTCACATAATGGGAACCAGACCAACTTAGTTCCAGACCCACCCAAAATTTATCGCCCTTAATGGAGACATGATAGACAAACAACTTAATGGACCTCCCAAGTAGACCTCTCTCTCTCCTTTTTTTTTTTTTTTTTTTTTGGCAACTGGCTTTTCCTTTTCCATCAAATTTTCCCTTTGCTATGTGGTTTCGCTTCTATATGAGACAAGGATAGAATTAATGGCACCCCTACTATACATCTTCTATTTTGGTGCTAAAACTTTTTAAATGATTATTTAAGTGTACAACTCGGAAAAAGCAATAACTTGAGTGACTTCAACTTGCCAAAGTCACTAAAATATACACTTAAAAAGTTTTAGCACTAAATTGATAATTCATAAAGTTTTGACACTAAAATGCTTATTCTTAAAATTGTAGCATAAGGACACTTTTTAAATTGTCTCGTGCCCAATTTATGTACCCAACAATGTCATTAAATGCATTGATTATTCACACCTTGGGAAATTAGGATTAAATTTGTCCCGGTTCGTGCCCCAGCATTAATCCTTGCCGTTGACTGAAGATGAAATTTCCATAAGACTCCAAGCACTTTTATGCAGTCTCAAAAGAGTGTAAGGTCGAAGTAGAAGCAGATGCAATATTATAGAAATGAAGAAAAAATTTCTTGCTTCCATATTAGTTTTTGGGGCAAATAGATAGATTTTTGTGATTTTAAATGAAATTATTTGGAAAGATTTTTTGTTTCGTGATTTGGCTTTCGAGTCTAACAAAACAAAGAAAAATAGTCTCAAACTAGAACATTTCCTCTGTGATTTTTCCTTTTGGCTCTTGAAGTCCTTTTCTTAAAATTTCTACTTTTAAAAAGCTTATAACCAAAAATTTACATTGCCAAAACTTTTTAAAACCATCTACGCAAGTGACATTGATGAATCACATCTAATTTTTCGATAAATTAAGTCACTTAAGTGATCGTTTTTTTTTTAGTTGTGACACTTTAAAAGTTGAGAGAAAAACAAGCATGGTATAATAATTGTGGCAAGGCTTGACTCAGAAAGACTTCAATGTCAATTCCAATATAAAGTAGCTGCATCAGAAAATTATGTCAGGCATTGGAGAACTTTCCAACTTTCATTTTCATTTTCTATGTGCATTGCGAAAGATGAAAATCTTTGTCGTAGCTAGAGGTGGCAAAATGGGTCTTAGACCTATATATGACCCATTTAAATCATAAATGGGTCATATATGGGTCACTTAGTTTTTGAGAAAAAGTAGTTAAGTGGGTTTAACAATCAAAGATTTAAGATAGGTAGGTCTTAAGTGGGTCTTAAATGAGTTGGATTTAGAACCCACTTTTAACCAAAACCTCACAATCTCTCTCTTCCCTCTTTAACTTTACAATATATCTATATATATATATTTATAAAAATATAGATATATATTTATAAAAATCGAAATTATAAATATTTTTTATTTTTATTTTATTTTTTTTTTTCTTTCTTTCTTCCTCCTCCTTACGGTGGCTGGCACGGCGATGGTCGGTGATTGACTAGGCGAGCCTTGAGCTTGTTGGATTTGGCAAGACTCAAACTTGCTAGCATCAGGCAAGCTCGAGCTCATTGGAACCGGCAAGGCGGAGGCCTCGCTAACGCTTGATGAGGCTCGAGCTTTGCCAGATTTGGAGAGGGGTGAGCTCAAGCCTCGCCGATCTAGCGAGCCTCAAGCTCATCTATGTCAGGTGAGCCTCGACCTTGCCGGTGTTAGCGAGCTTGAGGCTTGCTTGTGGCTAGTCGTCGACTGTCGTTGTGGCGGCGGCTAGCCAAATAAGAAGAAGAACAAAAATGAAAAAAATAAAAAATAAAAAATAAAAAATAAAAAGAAAAATTATATTCTTAAAAAATAAAATAAAAATAATTAAAAACGTAATTTAAAAAAATAAAAAATAATTAAAATTCGATTTTTTAAGATAATTATTTTAAAAATTATAAAATTTGTCTATTAAATTTGTGTTGTATAAAACTATTTTAGCAATATCATATATATATATATATATATATATATATATGTATATATATATATATATACATATATATGTCTTTGTGTGTGTGCGTGTGTGTGTGTGTTTAAAGTTTAGTTAAGGGGGTCGGGTATGGATCAAGTATAGGTCGAGTCGGATATGGATAAAAAATTTTGCATTCCAATTAGACCCGTTAAACGGGTGGATCGGATTGAGTTTGAGTCGGGTTATAAATGGTTTAAGTGTGTGTGTGTGTGCGGGTGGATCGGATTGAGTTTGAGTCGGGTTATAAATGGTTTAAGTGTGTGTGTAAGTGTGTTTAAAGTTTAGTTAAGTGGGTCGGGTATGGATCAAGTATAGGTCGAGTTGGATATGGGTAAAAATTTTTGCATTCCAATTAGACCCGTTAAACGGGTGGATTGGATTGAGTTTGAGTCGGGTTATAAATGGTTTAACCCAAATTAACCCATTTAACCGTTTATGACCCATTTATTGTAGTGCAAAATTTTTGACCATATCTAACCCGACTTATACTCAACCCATATTCGACTCATTTAACAAAAACTAAAAAACTTATATATATTAAAAATGGTATTGCTAACATGGTTTTATAGAACACAAATTTAATGGACAATTTTAATAATTTTTAACATAATTTTTTTTAAAAATCAAAATCTAATTATTTTTTATTTTTATAAATAATTAAATTATTTATATTTATATTTTTTAAGAATATAATTTCTAATTTTATTTTTATTTTTCTCTTTTCTTTTCTCTTTTTTTTTTTCTTCTCCTTCTTCATTGGCGGTCGCCGCCGACGACGACAACTTAAAGCAACCGGCCATAGGTGAGCTTTGAGCTCGCCTAGCTCGGCTGACGCCGGCGAGCTCAAGGCTCGCTAGATCGGCAAGGCCTTCGCCTTGCCAAATTTGGCGAACTCGAGCTCGCCCGTCTCGCCGATGCCGGCGAGCTCAAGGCTGGCTCATTCGACGAGGCTTGAGCCTCGCCGGACATTGGTGAGGCCTTCGCCTCACTAGATTCGGCAAGCTCGAGGCTCGCTTGGCCGGTCATCGGCCATCATCGTGTCGGCCACTTGGAAGAAGGAAGAAGAAAAAAAAAAAGGAAAGAAAAAATAAAAATAAAAAATAAAAGAAAATTAAAATAAAATAATAATTATAATTTCGATTGCCACCTGTGATTACAATAAATGGGTCTAAACGGATTAAATGGGTCGATTTGGGTTGGACCATTTATAACCTGATCCAAACCCGACCCAACCCACCCGTTTAATGGGTCTAGTCGCAACCAACATTAGGATAATATGGAAAGGATGATGCGGCATCCAATGCGGCATACAATGCAGCATATGGATGAAGTGGCTTTAATTTCAAATAATCTAAAGAGCAGAGTGACTTGCTTGAAAGTAGCCATAAAGTGACTTCCTGATATAGCCTAGTATGTCATGTAAATAAACTCCATATGTTTGTGAAATACCATCAAGTGAAGGGGTGGAAAAGATCCTCTTCCATTATTGCCCTATGTCAGATGAACCCTTAATTTATGGAATTGTGAAAGTAGGCATTTTCAACTACTGATTACTTTTGAGGAGTTTAGCTAAATCAGGAGCATTCAATGACATCCTAGTTGAAAATTTTCCGGAAAAGGTAACGTTTTTTACATGTTATTTTATATCGAAGTGGACACTCTTCCTTTCCCTCTTCTTTCCTCATTACTGTGGTGCTTTGACCTTTTGGGCAGTTTCTTTGGCCTAGAAAGATAATAAAAAAGGTGGGCAGTTTCAAATTGAAAGGTTTGCCTAGACGTTTTGCTTCAAAAGTTTTTGAGTGAAGAAAGAAATAATTGCGTCAAGAAAGGCTTCATTCTCGAAGCTACATTTCTCTATGGGGGACTTGGTGTAGTAAGTTTTACTGTCTACATTATGGCTACCAACCCTTTAACTCAACCAACACCATGCATATAAAGAAATATCTGGCACGGATGAAGCTTGGTGGTAATTTGTCGACGGCCAATCTATAGTCCTCTTTCTATTATTGAACTGCATTTAATAGTGGTTTAGCTTAAAGGCTTGTTCCTCTGATGAACTCTGTGCTGCATTTGTTACCTTGAGTTAAGCACGTCCTAGTTATTTATAATCTTTCAATTTCCTTGCAGAAAATACTCTTCCCTCTCGCTGTCAAGCCAGGTGATTTATACCACCCTGTGATGAGGAAACGTGCAGAACTTGGAATGGTGCAAAGAGCAAACAGAGCATTAGCAATTCTCAAATCTCGAGTATGGACACGAGCTTTGTGAGTAATTATGATTATAAATCATTTATGGACTGTAACTTGTCAATTCACTACTTGTTGCCCATTATATATAAAACAATGTTCGCCTGCACTGATCACTTTATTAATTTTGTCGTAAAAAGAGTTCTTTTTATATTTGGTTATACTGTTCTTGCATCTCGATGCCATGTCTTGACGAAAGGTCTGCTTTTGAGGGTGATTATTTGGCATCTTTGTCTGAAGTGACCCAAGCTCTCTTGAATGCGGATTCAACTACCGATCAGTGGTATGTCGAGGTATAGCATTAATCTCACTCGTCTGATGTAAGTCGGTATATATGCTTTCTTGATGAACTTTATGCGCGTTAAATTGTATTCTTTACAGGCTGATGTTAGAGAGGTAGGGGAGGCTCTGCAATCACCCATGAAGATCATGGACAGCGTTGCTTCCCATGTCGAATGGTTCATGCCCAAGGTGCAGTGCATTCCCTTCCTCTTACTTTTCTCATATATTAGAAACTTCTTGATTTCATTTCTAAACTAGCCAGAGTGGTTGGTAGAGAAAGAGGAGTTATTGAAAAAAGTGGTGATTTGTTGTCTAAGAGATACTTATCCTAGGTTAGCTTAGTCGAATCTGCTTGAAATGATTCGGGTCTCACATATGATCAAGTGGTAATGCAGATTGTAGAAGCTACTCTTTCCTGTATCAAATTGTTCTTATGTCTTCCGCTGCCACTTTGCTATACCTAAATCCATCCTTTAAGAGTTTTGTCCTCTAATTTTGAGGTGAAGGGGTGTAGCTTGAGAGGCCAAATTATTCAATTTCACCGATACTATCAGTCAATTTCATGAAGGATAAGGCTTAATAGCAGCGTCTGATACATTGGCTGCACTGAGATCTATGTGCTGTGATGATTGCTTGCGTTTTCTGTTGGTGGCAGAAGTCGTGTGGTAAACATTCAATATATTGAGACACATTCAGTTTGCTCTGCAGAAAAAGTCAAGGAAAGGACGCAAGTTCACTTTTTTTTTTTTGGATCAAAGTAACATTTCATTCATTTTCATAGAAACATGAGAGATGTACATTTACAGTTGAGACAAATCCTAAATAGGTTCAAAACAAAACAAGCTCTAAATAACAAGGTTAGGGGTCACATATTTAAAGAATAAACCAACAACTTTTGAAAATCAAAGTTGATGACCAATCATCCAATTTGTTTATGCGCCTATATGATGTCCCCTGAAAATGCTAGTATTATCACCTAGAGGTGGGTAAATAGGTGTAAGAATAAATTAAGCAAATAAATGCAGAATAAATTATATTTTAAGCAAAGTCTAATGAAAAGTGCCACCAGACTTCTGAAGTAAATTTAGACTCAATTAGTGATGGTTTAGAAATTTGATAAGTTTAGAAAAAAAAGATTGTAACGACCAAATCAAAAAGAGTTAAGGGAAGAGAAAATCCTAAACCTACGCCCACTTTTCCACGTTGACAGCCTTTGAGTTGTATAATTCACTAAGGAATCAATAGAGAAATACAATAATTTGAGTGTAAACACTTAGTGGAGAATTTCTTTTTAGCTCACTAAGTCACTCTTCTTATGTTTTTCTCTTTTGAATACAATTTGTAAGCGCTGTCAATGAAGAACAAGTGATTGGAATTGCCTCAAACTTTGGAATTTCAATTTTCACGCACTACGTCAAATGGACTGAATGACCTCCTCAAATACTCATTTATGTCTTTTTAACCGTTGGCATTCTCCAAAGGAATTTCTTCCAATCAATTCATTGGATAAAATCGATTAAGAAAATCATGTAACCATTTGAAGATTGAGATGAAAATCCAATGATTCTGGTCACCCATACAATCAAAATCTAGGTTTTCATAAGTAAATGCTTCCCAAAAAGAAACTTGTCTTCAAAATTGATTTCATCAATTCGTGATTGATTCCATAGATATATAAATACATGTATGTATATATATATATATATATATATATATATATATATATATATATATATATATGTATGTAGATATATATACATGTATATATGTATGTATATATATACATGTATGTATGTATGTATGTATATATATACATGTATGTATGTATGTATGTATGTATATACATGTATATATGTATGTATGTATCTATATATAAAGTAAGTGAGATTCTTTGCTAGAAAGCCATATATAAAAAGTAAGTGAGATTCTTTGCTAGAAAGCCATATATTATGGATAAATCTTTTTCGAACTGAATCCTTGTCAAAAGATCAATAATCCTAAGTTTGATTTTATCTTTGTTTTGGACTTGGTTTCAATTTGGATCTCGTCAGAGTAGAAAAGACTTCTGAAGTAAATAGGCTTTGACAAAATATATTCCACAATATAGTACAGAAGTCTAGTATTCTTTAGAATAAGAAAGTTTTGTCAACATCGAAACCTGATAGGAGTTTTCTCAACGATTTCCCCATTTTTGATGGTGACAAAACTTTCACGTAGATTCAATCATTATATGAAAATTATCATGCAAAACAACACTTTAACAGCACATGATAATTGATAGAGAAAACATAAGATAAACATAATATACACATAGTCTGTATACAGTTTGCATCCACAAAACATGTCAATTAAAAGTCTGCAAACCACACCAATAAAGGTCAAACACAATCACAAGTCAAAGATAAGATTCAATCTGCATAATCTATTCCCATTTTTTTATCATCAACAAACAGATAAAATCAGTTAAGCATAAAAAAAGGTTGGTTTGTAAAAGGATTAGGGCTGTTTTGGAACACGAATAAGGCATAAATCCTCTAAGGTCTGCACGGTCTTCTCAAGCTTAGTCAAGCATTGATGATAAATAATCTCAACTTTTGTCAAATTTTGCGATGGCTGTTCATTCAAAGTCGGGACTTGATCATTAGGAGATTGTACCTTTCCTATAAGAGACTTTGAGGTAATACTGAGAGCAGCATGCAACTTTTGGATTGCAAACTCTATTACATATTGTTGTGCTCTAATCTCCAAGAAGAGTTCTTAGCTGAGGATAGTTTAATTTTGGTTTTGTTTGAGCACTAGCTTTAGCAAATTGTATCGGTAGAGTATCCAAAGGTGAAGGAATATCGACCTGAACGTGTGAAATTCATTGCTTCCCCTAAACATTGACTTCTTTGTGTTGACACTTAGGTGAGACTTCAGGGAAATGAGATGCAAAAATGTCTCAACATTTGGAGGAGATCGACTAATTTCTTACCTACTCCCCTTATCTTAGTGGCTTCAATTTGAGAAGTAACTTCTCATTCCTGAACCCCTTCCCTTCCAGCACAAGTTTGTTTACCAGTTCCCATCTCCCCAACACCTTAGGCATCAATTTCCCTTGTATCTTCTCATTTCTTGTCAGTCTCCTCCCGTTCTTTGTTCTCATTGGCATCTCCTTTTGAGTCATCATCCTCACTCTCTTTCACTTCAGTTTCTTCACCATCACTCTCTTCTTTTGGTTCTTTCTCGCTTTCATCCTCTTCTTTTTCCGCAGAATCAACTATACCTTTAAGATCACGGAAGGCGATAGTAGAGATGGTCTTGTCATCATCATCTTCCTCTTCTTCATCCTAGAGAAGAATAGGATGTTTACTTTTTGATGTTTTTGAGGTAACGCTCTTCCTGTCACGCCTCGATCCTCTGAGCCTATGCCCATCCCTGTTTAGTCGATATAATAGTGATATCCCAAGACGCATCGCCGACCCATTTATTTTAATGCACATATAGATAAATAATCCCCAGATAACAATTCAATGGGATAGAAAAGTATGGCCACAAATTCCAAACCAAAACAAACCTTTTATAAACAAACATGTCTATTTACAATACTGGGTTGTGTACAAAAATATTGGCTCAACAAAAGGGAACTGTCTTATGACCCTTTAGTCAGACAAGTTCGCCAATTCTTCGATCTCCACCTTTCTAGACTCTAGGGCTTCCGATCCTCCACAACCACCATCTAGGGACCTGGAAATGTAACCCATAACGGGGTGAGATGACGTCTCAGTAAGTTCAGCTTTCTAAGACTTGACTAGGAAGAAAATACGCTCTAAGGCTGTCTAAGCACAATCACGAGTTAGGGGACTTACCTTGGCCTCAGTTTCTTTCTACAAGTCAGTAAAATTCGAATAACCATTCAATCATTTCAACCAATTAGATCAAACTATCGATCAATCGACTCAGTCGATAACATGTCATCATAACCTTCTCTCGGTTGGCCAAATTAATACTATTTATAATGTCCGACCACCTTGCAGAAAGCTTACTCTAAGCTGAAAATAGATAGTAGCTTGCCTCAAAGGCTAAAAAGAAAATAGTATACTGCCCTCTCTCTCTAAGATGACTTATTGAGCCATCGAGCTGATATAGTATACTAATAATGCTCACCAAAGCTGTGCGAACCTTACTTGCTTACCGAAGCTGTGTGGACCTTAATTGCTCACCGAAACTGTGCGAATTTTAATGCTCAGTGAAGTTGTGCGATACTTAGGGTATACTATCACCCTAAGCTGAGGTATCAAGCTCGCAGGCTGATACAATATACCATTCTAATCAACCAATGATTTCTCAACTTTATTATACCCAATAAAAATACTTGTGTGTGGATACACGGTCGGCCTTAGTCAAAATACAATAATTTTCACTTTTGAACATCTCACCATTTTCAATAGTCTTAGAATAGATTTTTGGCACTGTAGACCGATGCTCGGCAATTTTCTAATTAATTACTAAAAATAAATAAATTTAGGAATAAATTCCTAAAATACAAATATACAAAATCAGCACAAATTAGAACTCAATTAAATAAACGGATTACACCATTGTAATTAGCATAAAATTCCACTCACTGGCTATTTCGGTCTAATTTCCGGAAAATAAATAAATAACTAAATAATTATGGAAAATAATTATTAAATGCCAATGAATAGAACTTAGACCCGAAAAGCTTAATTAAAAGCTGAGACGGGCCCAAAAAATTTCCAAACCACTCTAAATAAATACTAGAGTTTGTCTAGGCTATAACTACATTACTCTAACCACCTAACATGCAATAATAATTAATTAAATTGCTAATCTAATCTAACTATCCACCTAACCCAAGTTTAACTTAAACTAATCAACACTTAAGCGTCATTAAACCTACTAAGAGTAAGTTAAACTACCTTGTTAAGCGATTCGCTCGGATCGAAACGACGGGGACGAGGCTCGGCTCGATACACTCCAATGCGAGCTAGCCAAATGGGGTCGCAACGGCTTGAAAATAGGCTCGACAGCAGCTGGTATACCCACTGATTTGGGTTCTTCTCGGAGGCCGAAAAGGTGGGCCGGTGGCTACAGTTGAGGCGGAGATGGCGAGGGAGGAGGTGGACGGGTTGCAGCGGCTCCACGGTGGCTAGACAGGCGTCCTAGTAGCTCCGGCGACGACGAGGTTGTTGCAAATGGCTCAGGGGACCTCCTGGGCACACGACGGAGATGGGACGATGGCCAAGAATGGCAGAGCTGGCACGTGAACAGGCATGCGGGGGCAACAAGTAGCGTGTGAAGGCGATCCGGCGTGCGGTTGTTGTGACGGGGGAGGAGGCTAGTCTGTCTAGCTTTTTTCTAGATTTTTGGCAGTTCCTTGGCCTTCTATGAAGGGTGGTTGACAGCCTTGAAGGGGGAAGGGGACCGGCTGAGCAAGGAGGGGTCCACCACTTGGTCTTCCTCTATCTTCTTGTTCCCTTTGGTCCCTTAAAATGGCCCCACCAAGGTAGCTGGCATTCTCATATCATTTTCCAGACCAACATGCCCCTTCTAGAAGGCTTGAGGTGGTCCAAAATGTTGGGTCCATGGGGCATACGAATTTTGATTGATTTTGCTTCAATTGGACACTAATTCCTCATTGAATCAACACTAATTAGCCCTAAAAAATTCAATCAACATAACAACAATCAAATTAGAATTTTTCCTTGCCAATTGAACCCACTTGCATCCTAATTGCGCGATAAAAAACGGTCCTATGACTTTTCTGGACAAAAATGGCCCTACCTCAACTTTTTCACAAAAAAATCTTGGTTTGCAGAAAAATTTTGGGGATTGAGTTGACATTCCTAAAATAATTTATGACATGATAGAACTTTCAATTTTTAAAATCGGATTCAAATTCGCAGTTAACTTCACTTTGGCGCATTTTAGCGTGACCTAGGCTACTAGGTAGTTTTCAGAAATTTTTAGTGCAAATGACCCGTGGTCGATTTTCTTTGAGCTACAATAAACCTCTTCGACATATTGACGACTCTCGATTGCTGTGAAAATCTCGAAGATTCAAATACGAACACAGGGTACCAAAACGATAAAAAAAATAGTCTAGTACCGGTCGATGAGAATTTTGTAATTTAGTGGAATCACCCACGTTTAGCCACATATCTCGGTTGAATCAATTTATCCTTGATTTCTAATCAAATTATATCTATGTCGTAATGACCTTAGCATATAAACATAGTCGAGTAATTGATTTCTGGTCGAATCCTCAAATCTATTGCGGTAAATTTCCTTAGTGACTTCCTCGGATAGTCTAGTTATCTCACGAGTGATCAGCTCTGAGAATAATACTATAGGCGTGTTGATGAGAGGCCTGATTTAATTTAATTGAAAACAACATTAAAAATTCGGGATGTCATAATTCTTCTCCTCTTATAAAAATTTCTTCATCGAAATTTAAACCATTACAATACTTAAGCAAAAAGGTGGGGGTACAACTGTTCATCAACTCTTCGCTCTCCTAAGTTGCTCCTTCAGTGCCGTGATGTTGCTAGACCACTTTGACCAATGAGATGATTTTTGTACGCAGAATTTGCTCTTTTTGATCCATAATTTGAACTGGGCTTTCAACGTACGACACACAGTCGTCCACGGCCAATTCCTTAAAATTAAGCACGTGGGTCGGGTTAGGCTCATACTTCCTCAACATCGACATGTAAAAGACGTCGTGCACTTGTGCAAATCTCGGCGGCAAAGGAGGACGCTAGCTAAGGTCCCAATTCTCTCAAGAATTTCAAATGGACCTACATACCTCGGACTCAGTTTTCCTTTCTTACCAAAGCACGAAGTACCCCTCATTGGTGACACCTTTAGAAAAACGTGATCATCAATTTGGAATTCCAATGACCTCTGGCGCTTATCTACATTACTCTTCTATCGACTTTGAGTGGTCTTTAGTCTACCTCTGATAACTGCAACTACATCCACTAACTACTGAACCAACTCTAGGTTGGTAATCTTTATTTCCTCGACTTCATCCCAGCACACGGGTGTTATGCACTCTTTGCCATACAACGTTTCAAAAGGAGCCATCTTAATGCTCTGCTGATAGCTGCTACGATGAGCTTCTGATAAGATGTCCTCTCTAAGCTCTGGATCATCAGGTACAACCAAACGTCCTCGAAACTTCAGTGTTCCGTCCTCAGAAATCTAAAAGTTAACATTTCTCTTATTAGTATCTTCTTGCAGAATCTTCTGAACATCTGGATCTATCGGCTGAAGTAGCTTGATTTTGATATGGACATCTGACTCAATTCTGAGGGTGGCCATAAGATTCGAAAGGTGGCCTAACTCAAACTTGAAAATTGAATCTCGAGCTCTCTTAATTAAATTCCACTCTTTAACCAGCAAATGAGCGACTAAAGACTTTCGGCTCAAAGTGTTGGTGACCTTGTTCGCTTTTCTAGGGTAATTTAGGATATCACCATTGTAGTCCTTCAAAAGTTCTATTCATTGGCGCTGTCTCATATTCAACTTCTTCTGAGAGAATAGGTACTTAAGATTTTGATGGTTGGTGAAGATCTGGAACCTTTCTTCGTACAAATAGTGTCTCCAAATCTTCAAAGCGAAAACAATGGCTGTGAGTTCTAAGTTATGCGTCGGGTAGTTTTGCTCATGAGGCATCAACTGACGGGAGGCATATGCAACAACCCTACCATGTTACATCAACACACAACCTAGTCCTTTAAACGACTCATTACTGTAGATCTCATATCCTCCAGGACTAGATGGAATCGTCAGCATAGGTGCAGTATTTAGCTTTTGCGTTTCTTCTCAACAGTAGATCTTGGCTTGACTTTGCTAATAGATTCCTTCTTCAGAAGTGTCAGGGCTCTAGAGAGATCCTTTAATCTCATTTTTGAGATCATTTTCATTCTAATTTGCATGAGAACAATGGTTCTGGAACAAAGTTGGAATGGCGGTTGAATTTGAAAGTGTTTGAAGAGTCTGGTTACCAATGTTGTGTATGGTAGTTGTCCATTCCCTTTCATAATAGTTCTATACATGTGTAGTAGGATTGTGTGAGGGAGTGATATTTAGCTTTTCACGGATGGACTCGAATAAGCCTTTCTTTAAAGGTTTGGTGAAGATATTTGCTAGTTGATTCTTCGAATCAATTAAACATTGGTTTCGCCATTTTGCACATGGTCTCTTATGAAGTGATGGCTAATTTCGATATGCTTTGCCCTTAAATGAAGAATATGAATTTTAGTAAGATTGATCACACTTGTGTTGTCACATTTGATTTCGGTGCAAGGTTCTTCTATTTCAAAATCCCTTAGTTGTTGCCTGATCTAGAGAATCTATGAACAACAACTTTTAAAAGCAACATATTATGCTTTTGCTAATGAGAGTGCCACAATGTTCTGCTTCCTCGAGAACCGAGACACTAACATTTGTCCTAAAAGTTGACATGTTCCTGAAGTACTTTTCCTGTCAACTTTACAACTAGCCAGATTAGCATCACGGTAACCAAATAATGTGAAGTCTCCATCTTTGGATACCACAGACCTAACTTTGGATAAGTTGCAATATATTTGATAATACGTTTGATAGCACTAAGATGAGACTCTCTTGGGTTAGCTTGGAATCTAGCACACATGCACACACTGAATAGAATATCAGGTTGAGAGGCAGTGCGATAAAGAATAGAACCAATCACGATTCTGTTTGTCTTTTGGTCAACTTTCTTTCCACCTTCATCCTTGTCAAGTTTTGAAGAACTTGACGTGAGAATCTCAGTCTTCTTGTAGTTTTCCACCCAAACTTCTTGATAACTTCTTTGGCATATTTCTCATGATAGATGAATGTTCCTTTCTTTGATTGTCTGACTTGCAAACCTAGAAAGAAGGTTAATCCACCTATCATGCTCATTTCGAATTCTTCCTGCGTAGACTTTGAGAATTTCTTATGTAGTTTTTCGTTAGAAAATCTAAAAAATATATCATCTACTTATATTTGAACCAGTAGAAAATCATTTTCTTCCTTTTTGATAAACAAGGTTGTATCAACCATTTATTTCTTAAAACCATCGCTTACCAAGAACTTACTCAGTCTTTCATACTAAGCTCGAGGTGCTTGTTTTAGACCATACAACACTTTCTTTAGTTTATAGACTAGGTCTGGTTTTCTGGAATCTTCAAATCTTAGTGGTTGTTCCACATAGACTTCTTTTTATATGAATCCATTAGAAAAACACTCTTGACATTTATTTGGAATAAACTGAAATTATGAAAACACGCATATGCAAGCAATAGTCATTGATACTGAATTGGTTATAGGTACATATGTCTCATCATAATCTATTCCTTCATCTTGTGTATATCCTTTTACCACAAGCCTTGCTTTATTCCTAGTTACTTTGCCCTTTTCATCCATCTTGTTTCTAAACACTCACTTTGTTCCAATCACAGATTTCCCTTTTGGTTTTGGAACTAGCTCCTAGACATCATTGATACTGAATTGTCTGAGTTCTTCCTGCATTGCTTCTATCCAGCTTTCGTCAGATAATGTTTTTTCTACTCATTTTGGTTCTATTTTTGAAATAAATGCTACTGCACTTGAATCTTCTTTAGCTTTGGATTTGGTGTGGATTCCTTCTTCTATATTGCTAATGATGAATTCTTTAGGATGACTTGATTTGTGTTTCCAGTTACTATTAGGTTTGTTGTTTCCTGTAAGGATTTGCTAATCGTCAATTTTCTTCAATTCTTTTGACTTTTGTTCTACTTGACTTTGATCACTAGAAGACTGAAGTCCCTCGGAGGAATCAGAATTTATTAAGTCTAAAACTAGTTCAGATTTTTCAAATTGAGTCTGATCTTGTTGGTTCTGAATACTTTCCTAAAATCTGACATTCATGGATTCTTCGACAGTTTTTGTATTCTTGTTGAAGATTCTATAAGCTTTGCTTGAAGTAAAGTAACCAAGAAATATTCCTTCATCCGATCTTTCTTCAAATTTTCCAAGCCGATCATTTCCATTCTTGAAAATAAAACACTTGCTACCAAACACATGAAAATAAGAGATATTTGACTTCTTCCCTTTATATACTTCATAAGGGGTCTTCTTTAGGATAAGCTTTAAAAATACCTTGTTAATTATATAACAAGCAGTAGAAACTACTTCCGCAAAAAAACGAGAATAGATTTTACTTTCTATTAGCAAAGTTCTGGCCATCTCCTGTAACAATTTATTTTTTCTTTCCACAATTCCATTTTGTTTTGAGGTATATGGTGAGGAAAAAACATATTGAAGACCTCTCTCGTCAAAGAAATTTGCAAAGTCTTGATTTTCAAATTCTTCCCCATGATCAGTCCTTATGCTTGAAATGGCATAACTTTTCCCGTTTTGAACTTTTTTAGCAAACTTTGAAAAGTATGAGAAGGTTTCAGTCTTACTTGCTAAGAAGAAACCCAAGTGAATCTTGAATAATCATCCATAACCACCAAACATTATTTCTTTCCACTAATGCTCTGTGTTCTTGTTGGTTCAAAAAGATTCATATGAAGAAGCTGCAAGATATGATTAGTAGAAACTTGATTTACAAGTTTAAAAGAGCTTCTAACCTTGTTCTCCCAAGATACAAGGAGTACACAACTCAGACTTCTAGTACACCATTTTAAGAAGACCTTGTACTAGCTTTTTAGATGAAAGTTTAGCAATTTGTGTCATATTCACATGTCCAAGTTTGCGATGCTAGAGATATGCTTCATCTTGAATTGAAATAAGACATTGAGAACTCTCTGGACTTATGTCTAGAAGATAAATATTGCCATGTCTTTGGCTAGTGAAGGATTGAGATAAGTCTTGACTTACTCCAAAACAAACATCTTCTTGAAAATTGATTCTTAATCATGTATTACATAGCTGGCTTATGCTAAGAAGATTGTAATTCAACCCAGTGAAACATTGTTGATGATTAAACTTCCAATCCTTACTGTTCCATGTTTAATAATTTTTCCTTTGCTATTCCTACCAAACTAAACATTTCCTCATTTTTGTCTTTCTAGTTTTATGAAACTGCTTGAATTTCCAATCATATGCCTAGAATAGCCACTATCCAAGTACCATTTGCTTTTCCTTTTAATAATTTCCTGTAGTAAAAAGGAAATCTCAAACTTTCTTTGGTACCCAAATTTTCTTGGATCCCGACGAGTTAGTTTTACAGACGGCCTTTGTCCAATCCTTCTTAATAGCTCTCCAAACTTTAGGACATTCATTCTCAAAATGTTTAGAGCTGTTACACTTAAAACATTTAAGAGTATTCTGGCCAACATGTTTTATAGAAAATTTTTGAAAATGATTTTTATAAGAAGATTTTGGGAGTCTTTGTCTAAGTCTCTCATTCACTTTAGGAAAATTGATTGAAGGAGTACTTTCATTGTTCAGACCCAAATCAAAAATGTTAAAATAAGGTGTTTAAGTTGAAAGAAGTTTCTCTGAAGTTTTTGACCCTTTAGAAAACTTTTGTAGAAATGTTTGAAATTTCCTTTTTCAAACATTTATTTTCTTTTGAAAGAGAATCGATATTTTCTTTCAAATCATCAAAATCATTTTTTAGACTCTCAAACTTTTCTCTTCAAGAATTATCCTATTGCCTGAGCTTTGAATTTCCTTCTTTAGTCCGGAAATCCTTTTAAGAGAGGATTTGAGGTTGAAGTAAAGTTCTTAAACTTATTGAATTGATGCAATCAAGTCATTCTGTTAAACTTGACTAATGAAAAGTGCCAACATGATATTTTGCTAGTTTCTCTCTTTTACATAGCGTTGATGTGGCTAAAACATGAAAGATAAGGTTAAAATGATGTTTTCGTCCAAATTTGATTTTTTGACCCAAATTTTATTTAAATTAGATTAAGAAAAGTTATATTTAGAAAGAAGAAAGAAGGAAGGAAAAAAGCCATGCTGCCGCTGCGACACCACTATTGACCCCTACCATCGACAAAAAGGGTTGGTGATGGTGGGACAATGGCCTCACAGATCACAAGCACGAGCTTGCAAGCCTATAGCTCTCAATTAGATATGGCTGAGGGCCATCAAATCTTGGCTAAGGGATGATGATGGTGGGGCTATGTCTAGCAAGTGTACTTAAGCCTCGTCAATGGTCGGTGACCGTCATTAACTGCAGGCAAGGGCTTGTTGATCCTCACCTAGATGGCCAAGATCAAGCCCTTCTTAAGCCTTGGCTAATGGCTGGTGACCGTTGTTAACTGCAAGTGAGGGCTTGTTGACCCTCACCCAAATGGCCAAGATCAGGCTCTCAACTAGATTGACTGAGCTTGGCAACCCCCATTGGCCATCGTCCCATGATCATTGCCCTTTTTGACAATAGTAGGGCGATGGCAATAAAGGTGCTTGGTTTTCCTCCTTCCTTTTTTTTAGCTTATTTGTTAATCTAATTAAAATAAAATATAGGTTAAAAAATCATAATTAGATCAAAACTAGTCATTTTCCTTACTTCATGTTTTAACCAAGTTAGCCCCACATAGGAGATAGAAAATAACAAAAAAAGAAAAAGAAAAAAGACACGTTAGTATTTTCCATTAGCCAAGTTAGATGAATTTAACGGAATAACTTGATTGCACTTTTTGAAAATTTTAAAACTTAATTGCACTTTCTTGATAAATTTTAGGATTTTCCATGCACTTATCCATTTTTTTTTGGCTTTGTACTTTGTTTCTAAGCATATATTTTCTTTTCTATTCAATTTAATTTGTTAATACTCTTACTTCTGAGATAGATATCTTTATATTGTACTCTTTTAGAATCCAATCATACGAATATTTTCAAAGAAACGATATATATGTATTTCAAAATAGAATCTACATATACATTTACTACTATCCTTAAATATTTATACGAATCTAAAGATTTGCTAGTGAGAATGAAAAATAGATAACCTGTGTAAAGCTCGAACTATAGCATACCACGTGGTTTAACCTAGTATGAGCTTTACCCGCATACACATAGATGTATGTATGTGTGTATATATTATTAGGATGTTGGTAAATTTATTACAATCTTGGTAATATATAGACCATATTAATAATATTTAAATAAAGTTAGTAACTACTAATTATTTTTGACATTGGAAAATTAATTATGATGTTGATAACTTACTAACAAGTTTACCATAAGCAAATTACAAGTCATATCCTTTTACCAACAACATTTGAGAATTACAATCAACTTCAAAAATCTACCTAACACCGAAAAATTTCAGTATTTTGCTCTGTGAAATCCAGGAATTTTGCGTGTTTTCTGTTCATCAGTTGATAAAGGCAACCTTGTCCCTACATCATTAGCAATCTCCACGGTACCTTCTTGTTTGGGACATACATATTCCATTGCACACTTTACTCATTGACTGTCTCACCTTAGAACAATTAAGTCAATAACCGGTCAAGTGCTCTAAGCCAATACTCACCTCGTGCGTCGTTCAACAGAAGAGAACAAGAGCAGTAATTACGTGTAAAGATCTTTTCCCCTGGCCATGCCTTTGTCTTGCTTATAATCTAATGATAGGTCTTCGAGTTGTTGAGAAAAACCCATTATTAATCTCTCTCCCTCTAACCTTTGGCCATGCATTTATTTATATAGATTAGCTCAGAGGAAACGAAAACGTTATCTTAGCAAAGCGGCACATCAAATTCTTTCCTTTTATTTTATTTTATTTTATTTTATTTTCTCTTTTTTTCTTTTTCTTAATTTCAAATTAACAGTAGCTTAGGTCAGCTCCATCGTTTTTTATATGTAGTTACTTGTGTCCTCTGAACTGTCACGAGAAAATCATAAAGAAGGTGAAATTTTTAATTCTCACTTTCCATTTTTAATAAAGGAGATCTATCTTAGTAATGGAATCACATTTATTGGCCAGTACTGGATACCCCTGAAGCAGGGATTTCATTTCCTCCCATATTATTAGTTTTATAAATCTCTGTTCCCACAATAACTACGACGGGAAATATGAAAGTACACTTCACATGGAAAACCTCAGCGACGAGGAGAACCTCTGTTTGTCTCCTTCGATAATCCACCCATTTTTCTTCTAGTATAGGCAAGGGATAGTGACCCTTTTCCTCTTCTCCTTCATTAATTCAACCTCAATCACTCAAACCTTCAATTTACATTTCTGCTCTTCAGATTCTATTGTGCAAATTGCTTTCATCCCTCTTGCGATGAGGAGCGTGGTGACTTGCTACAGCGAACACGCCATCAAAGTATCAGACTCCTACTGTTCTGGGCCTTCAAAACAGTCCTATTTGTCCCCAGTTTCGGTCCCCTCGATGCCAAATGCGGTCACTTGCATCTACAAATCGAAGCTCTCCAATCAGAGGCGTCTCGTGATCACGATCACATGGTGCAACAATTTCTTGGGCCAAGGCCTGACCATAAGCATCGCGGACGACAACTCTTCTCCTCCCAAGGGTCGTGCGAACTCCTGGCAATTGCAGAAGAGGAAAGGCGCGAAAAGTTTCCAATCTGGGAATTCGAGGATTGAAGTTTTCTGGGATCTCCTCTCTGCTCAGTTCGATAGCGGGCCAGAGCCAGTCAACGGATTTTATGTTGCTGTTTTGGTTGACTCGGAACTGGGTCTGCTTCTTGGGGATATGAATGAAGAACTGGATGTGATCAGATTGAGAACAGGGTTACCCAACGCAAAATTCTCATTGGTTTCTCGGAATGTGCATTTCTCGGGCAATTCGCCCTATTCGGCAAAGGCCCAGTTCAGCAGTTCGGGCATAAGCCACGACATTCTGATTGAGTACGCTCATGAGCAAGATTCACGGAATCCGGTGTTGTCCGTGATGGTGGACAAGAAGAAAATTTTTCAGGTGAAGAGATTGAGGTGGAACTTTCGGGGGAACCAAACGCTTTACGTGGACGGGGTGTTGGTGGACATGATGTGGGATGCGCATGACTGGTTTTTCGACCCGAGATATGGGTATGCAGTGTTCATGTTCAGGACTAGGAGCGGATTGGACAACAGGTTGTGGTTGGAAGAGAAGAACTTAGATATGCAGAAAGAGTGGGACAATATCGGGTTCTGCCTTCTGATCTGTGCTTGTAAGAGTCCTAATTAAGCGATTCTACACCGTCTTTTCTTCTGTTCTTTTGTTGGGTTTGGTCCTGATTGCACTTTTGCTTTGTCATTTTGGTATTTTTATTTTGTGGAAAAAAGGAAAAAGATGGATGGTGATCTACTGGATATAGCAGTACATAGCTGGAGATGTAAATTCGTGCTTCAAATTGTACATGGAAAACTTCAGTTGAATATATTCTGACATTGTCTGTGCGAACGCCAGTGTCTCCTGAGGGGATGGAATGAAAGAGAGAAAAGAAAGGAAGATTTCCTAAACTGTGATCCATTGATCCCTTTCTTCTGGATTGTGAAGGTGACCATGTGCTGATAATTGGGCTGAATACTTTTTGAAAGATAAATAAATGAATATTACTCTCAGAAAGGCTTCCAGATAGGGAAAAGAAAAAGCTTTTCTGCTGATATCGCAAGAAAATGTTGATCACTTCTGCGCATGCATCATCGTCAGCGCGATGAAGTTGGAAAAAGGGAATTTCCCGGGACCAAAAGAGCAGCTCGCAGGTTATTGCAACTTCCGATGATTGAAGGAGCAGTTACGAACAAGAATGAGAAATTACATACGTTTTCAAAATATTTGGGAATTTACTAATTTTATTTTGATTTTATGGACTTTTTTGCTCATTTTTTTTTCTTTCCACTTTCTTGTGGCGTTTGAAACTTGATTTTTTTCGTTAAAGGATTTTGTGAAAAGCAACTAAAATACTTTGACTGTTCCCGTGAAATGAATAATCAATGACGATATAATATTTTTAACAAGTGTTTTTTTTTTGGTGAAGTATTTTTAACAAGTGTTTCATGGCCACTTGTTGACAAAATCTTTTGTTGATGTTAAATTTCTAAAACCTTTAAAGATTGCGCATATTGACACCTATTTATTTAGAATTTTTTGATGACTTCTTAGAATTTATATCTCCATCGTGCTATCACTTATTAATTCTTCAGTTACGTGATAATTTTCATCAATTGGTTGTAACTTGTAAGTGACGGTACCTTACACTCATCAATCATTCCAAGATGATTGTAATTTTTAGGTGGTCATTGTAACTTCAGCTGAATGATAAGGGTGTATTTGGTCGCCCTAATAAAAGAGGAATAACATATATGTTTTTAATTTACTGTGTTTAGAGGGACAGTCTTACTGGGACAAGTCCAGATAAGTCCAGATAAAGTCTTGATAAGTCTTACTGTGTTTCAAAAAGATTTTAAATCTAAAATGATTTTGTGTAAAGTTCCACTATCAAATTAATATCGCACAACAATTTTGACACTTTTGGTGTCCTTTTTTCCTTAGAAGTTTTATTAGGTTTAACAGTAATCTTATGAACGAATTCATCTGTGATTTAAAACATTCATAATTTGAATTCGCACAAAGTTATATTTAACATTAAATAATCCTAATCAAATTGTACATCCTTCACTTTTCATCCGATTATCGGGTGATTAGTTCACTAGTTACTACAACTTCGTGCCATGGTGACTCGGACAACTGCAGGATAACGCAGGGCTGGATCTGATAATGATGCTCATGAATTGCTGATAGGTCTTTCTCATTCACCTATCTCACCTCTAACATCAAAGTCACGACAGTCAATGAATCTTTAAATTAATATCTAACGTAAATCTAAATATTCAATCAATGTTTACCTTCCACATAAGTGCCCCTCTCCGTTCAGAAGACAAAATTAGGTAACCGAAAGTAATCAAAATTACTGGGAATTTCAAAAAAAAAAAAAAGAAATCATTTAATAGGCTAACTAAATGTAGTTTGATGTTGTCTTTAACGCATCATTCTTACATGAACGCATTTATAGTTTTTCAAATTTTAGGGAAGTTTCCAGGGAAGATCCGGGCGAGTCCGTCCAAATTACCCCACTATATAAATATGCGATATATATATATATATATATATATATATATATATATATATATATCTGTGTTATATATCTGTGTGTGTACTGAAATAATAGATGAATTATGGGCACACTAGTCCGGAATGAGAAGGAGGTACCGTTTTCTCTAGGATCGGCACAAGGAAGAAAGCCCATAAACTTACAATAAAATTAACATTTTTCCTATGATCATTGTCATGGCATATCCTTAGGACAAAATTTTATTTGGAACAATTTCATACACATAGTGTCCTTCGGATGAAATTTTATTAGCTATAGGGTTATTTTCTTATGACGTGCATTCTTTAGGGTTTTCAAAAATATTTTCAATGAACAAATCAACATGACAACTTGTGTCATCACTACATCATATAGAAGAGCGGACAGAAATTAAGGTATTTGATCGAATACCTAATTGGTGTTTTTATACTACTATGTGGACTTATACCTTTTCATATTACATCTCATTTCCTTGAAGCATTCTCGCAATTTAAATAAATATTTCTGCTCTTTCTTCTTCATCGAATCATTTTCATGAGATCAGTTCTATAATGGAGATCAATTCGTTTTCAGTATTGATAGAGAAGTTGTTTATTGTTTGGGGGAAAATTGACATGGGGATTGGAAGGGCTAGGGTTAGGAGTGAAGTAGGTTGGTTGGTCAATGCGTAAGTGAGGTTTGAATAACTAAAAGGGTCTCTCTCTCTCTCTCTCTCTCTCTCTCTCTCTCTCTCTCTCTCTCTCTCTCTCTCGGGATCCATATGACCATCAACTACCCTTTTGAGGAGAGATCAACTAACTTTGTCCTCTCAAGAGGATAAGTCAATGGCCATAAGATTAGATAAATCATTCCGAGGGGCGAGGAGCTACCAGCTCTGCGACAAACCTATCCACGACTGAGCATTGAAGTTTCAATGAAGAAAACTTTTAGGAGAGATTTAGAGAGGTAAGACGAGAAGAGTAGAGAGACAGAGAAGAACTATGGATGCAATTTAGTTCTAAATTTTTCATTTTTGTAAATTTAGTCTTCAACATTTACATGAAATTTTAATATAGTCAATCTAACCATTTTTCGTTGGAAATCGTTGACGTGGTGGCATGCCATATAAGTTGGTAGTGGTGACTAGATAAATCATATTAGTGATTTTAGATGAAAATTGATTGGAATGACTAAATTTGAATTTCACATAAAGGTTTAGGATAAATTGATAAAATTGAAAAGTTTATAACTGAATTGGAATTTATACAATAGATTTAAGACCAATTAGATCCCCCCTACGCGGGCCCCGTGGGTTCCCATTGACCGGTTTATCCTACGATGAACGGTAGCAACAAATGGGAAAATTCATGACTAGTCGCAGTTTTTGGTTTAATCTCAGCATGAACTCTGCATGATGCAAACAACTCAACAAACTAGAATGGACGTCAATCAGCACGCAATGGAAGCAAGTCTACGATGGATGCACATTACGAATATGAATGGAAGAAGGACACTAGAGTGCTAAAAGTTGTGTACGATATTTTTAGGAAAACGATATTTTCAATGCCAACTCCTATTTATTTCACCAGAAATCTGATGTGACTTTTTTTTTTTTTTTAAAGTTTCTTAAGTTGATGCGGCTCACTGAAGGGACTGGTCAAGATTTAAACCACGTTATGTTGTTTGCCAGGTTTCCCCCAAATGAAAACTCTAAATCTCCAAATTGAAAGATAAACCTAGATTTGAAACTCTAACCCACCAATCGACCAAAATTCACACATTAATTCAGTTAAAAGTTTGATTAAATGGAGGGTAGGGGCTTCACCAGCAGCTCAAAGTCATTGAGGGAATTAATAATATCCAATAATACTGTCCTAAAAGCTTAAGCTATTAGCTGTAATTTGGTTAATAACTCAATTTTGCAAATACTGGGCATGAAACAACTCAAAGTCATTGAGGGAATGAACAATACCTAACAATACTGTTCTAAAAGCTTAAGTTGTTAGATGAACCTAATAATACTGTTCTAAAAGCTCAAGTTGTTATATGAAGGCTCAATTATTCTATCATTCTCCCTTATACTTAGTTTGGTCTTTTCCTTTACCTAGTATTATTAAGGACATATTTAATTTGTGAGGCAAATGAGGCCTAATAAGATTTGAACACAAGAGTTCTAACTTTACATTTGAGATTTTGTGGACAATCCTAAAAGTTTAAGTTGTATTGGCACCCAAAATTATCCCTATTGTCACGTGCTGGCCATGAGGGCAAAAATAAGAGTGACACACCCCATTTTGTTTGTGAAAGTTGAGGACATCTAGCGTTTGTAAGGGTATTTGAACAAAGTGTTGACATGATTCTAGACAGATATACTCGAGTTGACAGCAAGGTCGTAATGCTAGCATCACATTAGAGCAACGCATCGGACTTGGAGTTTGAGTGGAACTAGCATTTGAGCTCAAGCAAAAATAACTACTGCATGAAATGTGCATAAAAATAAGGACTGTTACTTACTTGATGAGCAAGTCATGCGAGCATTATCTATAAGTCAAGAAATAGTTGCTTATGGATTGCTAAGAAGAAAATAAAAATGTGGGGGATTCTAAGAATGGCACTCAAGGAGAAGTAACCAACTGATGGTTACTAGTTTGCCTTTCAAATACTGCAACCTGTTCAACGAAGAGAAGCCCCCCCGAACAATACAACCCTCGAACAATACAACAACTATCTTTATTATTATTATTTTTACTTCATCACATTTTAGCTGTAGTTTTCAAGATTCTCGTCATCGATTAAATTTCAGCATGTCCTTATTCGGTTTAGCATCATCAATTGAATTCCGATGTTGTTCCACAAGCTTAGCATCGTCGATTAAATCATGCAGGAGAAGTATGCCATGCTAATTCTAGTGTTGTGTTTCTTATCCAAGGGTATTGTTGTTGATTAAATTCCAGCTATATGCCTAAAACAAACCATGTCGTAAATTAAATTTCAGCATAGATTGAGCGTTAAGTGTAGGCTATCTATCTACTTATGTTCAGATTAAATCGTTGATTAAATTTTTGTTTAATTTGTAACCGGAAGATGTTGGTCCTTGAGTCATCTGGGTATCAACTATCAGGGTTGTATATACAAGTTGAGAATAAAATTTATCCTTGCATTTAACATTCTCTTTTTGGATTCAACACAAAACTTGAGTCTCTACATCGCTTGGTAAAAGATTTTTTGTGGGAAACAAAAATGGCGAAACATCTTTTTATACCATAAACCCGAAGTTGAATTAGCTTGAATAGCACCATTGTCGAACAAAACTGATGGCTAAGAACAATGCATGAGCCGAGTCATCATTAGCCCAGCTTCTTGTCGCGACCCGATTTCGCCACCCTCTATCCCTCCATCATGAGGAGAAGAAGGAGGAAATGTCAAATTTAAGGGTACTTGATCACAAGAGTTTCCTCATGGCTTGTGTTTCAAAAGACGTCATCATCTCACCTTTCGGGTCAAGCCTCTCATGAGCTCCTCCCTCCATGATATCGCGAGTTCTCCTAAACTCATACCCTGCGTGATAGTGGAGTGTTGCAACCCGTACCCACATGGGTGACACACCTCAAGAGAGGAGGTCGGATGTGAATATCGGATTTAAGGATACCTTTACCATTGTAGCTCTCTCGATAGCATCACATCCTTTGGAGAATTGCCACATCGAGTATGCTAAACCATGGTGAGTTTCATCGAAACTCATTCTCTGCGTGATGCATTCATTTATATAGTCTAGTTGTTTATGACAACCTAAAAATAAGATGAAAGTCGCCACTAGCCTCGTTTTTTGGGGTCGGCTAGAAACCCAACTGAGGGTTGGGAGTGTTCCGTCGATTCCTATGCAACCATATATCTAGATCTGGGAATTTAGGTTATGCCAATATCTTTATTAGCGCCATTTTGGTTCCTAAACAATATAGTATGTTTACCTAACATGTCTATGCATTTCTTCTTACATTTTCATGATCTTTAATCCTAAACTAAGTGATCATGCGTAGTTGGTTATTTTCATACTATTCTATTTCTAAAGAAAACAAAAAGAAAACATCCAATTGAATTGAAAATTACGAAGCAGTAAGTAAACAATCCAAGAAAGTTGTAAATCTACCATGGAATCCTAGAAAATATAAAAGAGAAACACAATTGAAAAAGATAAGAGAAAGCGATGACCTGAGTTATGGAGTTTATACAACAAAAAGAACCCGAGACATATGTTGGGGAAATGAATAGTACATGATAACAGTCAGAATGGACATTGACCTCCATAGTCTTCACGTTTTCTCCATTTTTGGGATCCTAATCTAAACCTAGTCTAAGAAATCTATAACTACATACATACAATGGAAAGAGACAAGCATACATGTCAAAACAATCAAAAGCACAACTTCATGTCATGATCAATCATTTAAAAGAAGTTCAATGCGAAAATCAAATTCTTGGGCCTCGGGGCCTTTGTCTTTCATGCGTGGGTCCTACTAAGACACCTACCCAATCCATTTTTATGACTTATTGCCATTATCGACCAATTGTATTCTCGCATGGCCAATGACATTTATAAGTCTCCTAACCAAGCGATCTATGTGATTCTAGGGTTTTCCCTCGATACCATGCATCGACCCAACCTACCATTCATCTAAAAGTCATATGCATTGTATAAATAAACATGCATGCAGGCCTTTTGGACCTTGTTTCTCAACCAATCGAATAGATAAGTAAGCCACTAGCAGATCACTTATCACCAAAGGCATGCGCCAATTACAAACATAGACGTTTCTAAGGAATGACGTGATTACATGTGATATTTCAAAGACATCTTTCAAAATCATCCATGAAAAGTTTTGAGACAAAGTGATGTCTCAGGTATGAAAGGCATTTAATTGCCAAGGCTAGCCCGAGGCTTGCATAAATGCATTCACAAGCATCGCAGACATTTTGAATATAGTGCAAACCGTGACTTTTCTTAATGTCAAATAGAATTTTAAAGAGGTTTGGAAATATTTAGGATTAAGGAACACATTCAATTGCCAAGGCTAGCTGGGGCTCACATAAATGCACTCACAAGCGTCGCATGTGTTTTGAATATGGTTCAAACCACAATTTTTCCTTAAGCCAAATCGAGCTTTGAGGAAGAACTTTATAACCAATTGTTTTTAAGGAAACATCACATGTACCAAAGCATTTTTTAAATTAGATTTGAAAAAAAGATTCATCAAAAATCGTTCAACAATGAATATCGAGGTATTTAGAACAACTTTCATGAAGATGGAATGACCTAGGTTCATGCACAAACTAACCTAGAAAGTTTATCTAAACAATCACAATCATGTTCATATCAGAAAATTTGGAACAAGCATGTAAAGACAGCAAAATTGGCCAATACTTAATGACAATTTGGCAATAAAAAAATTCCCTAACATGCACGACATGATAATGAACAACTTTTGTGAAGAAATTTTTCCTAAACAAGTTACACATGATTTTACAAAAATTAGACAACAAGCAATAGCATGTTAGAAAATTGTCAAAATAGCTCGACATTCAGTCAATATCACAAGGATTTGTCCCATCAAAACAAGTTAAAAAATCACAAAATTTTCACACAACATAGCCAACATGTTGAAAAATAAGTTTCATTAAGAAGCCAAGTACATAATTCTAATAGAAAAAATGGAACAAAAATATCAAAGGTCTGTCCAAATAGGGGTTCGAATTCGATCCCATGTCTAGATTCTAATTTAATTTTTTAAAAATGGGAAGTGGTCCAAACAATGAATGATTTGTGTGAAATCAGTGGCATTGAAAACCTCTAAGTGTGCTTTATGACTTCCTAGAAGGGTTTGAGTCCAAACTAGGTCAATTAGGTGCTTTAAGATCAAGATCTCTAAAGGTGCACATGTCGATGACTAAAAACCAGAACACAAACATGCATTGATAGATCTCAAAATCATTCAAGTAATGCATAAATGGCATGAAAAAATCGCATGCCACATAGAATAGATGTGAAAAACAATTGGAATGATCATCTAACCCTAAATCGGCATGAGAAGATGTCATACAATTCGATGATAATACAAGATGACTCAAGATTCATGATGGAATGCTTGAGAGTTTCTTGGGGAACATATGCTCTTGTAGCACAAATTTAACATGCAAAATGACACTCAAATGCAATGACATAAATATTTACTCAAACCTTATAACATGTAGTTTAATTGTCAAGCAGAAATAATCGCAAAATTTAGTCTCTAAATGTCTCAAACAAGCATGGTAATATGCATATATGACAAGATTTCATTTTAGCATTAACTTCACCGAACGTGCATGATTTCAAGCATCTCAAGACGTGCAAAAATCCTACAAAAAATCCTATATATAAAACATGCAATGATGAACATTTCTCATTAGAGTTCGAAATTTAAATGTGGTTGCATGAATCATAGTAAAAATGACAAAATAGAGATGCACATTTAGACCACGTACTAATGCAACACATTTTAACCTTAACTCATGCAATCGACTCACTTGTCAATGTCAAGACTTTGTAAAGCATGCGTCAATTGAATATATGTATCATGCATTTCAACTTTCAAGAAAGATTTGAGACCAAATAAGCACATTTGTAGACTCAATTTTATCAAAATAGAATCTAGATCAATGTAGGGCAAACTATCTTATGTTCAAATCTAAGCGATTTTGACCTAGTTAAACATGTCTAAAAATTTCGAGAAAAACATAAAATATGTTTCAGACTAATATGAGCAACTTTCATGACAGAAAGTTCTTCCAGAAATCAATGTATAGATTAGTAAAAAAAAAAAAAAATCATAGATCAGCATGAAACAAACTAACCTACGCTTGAATCTGAGCAGATTTAAAGATTTGACCTAGTTAAACACATTCAAAAATTACAGAACATGCACAAGATGATTTGGAACAAAACTCGTGAAGGTAAGATTGTCCAAAATCATTATAGGAGCTATACAAAAATAATAAAATCTCATTTCGGAACAAGAACATAACCAAAAATCCTCTTAAACTATTGCAGAATTGCTCATCTTCAGAGGTATTTTTTGAGGGTCAAACGACACTTGATTGGGGTGTGCAAGCTATGAACTCTAAGCTTGTGATGTGTATTATCTAAGCCTAAGAGGACTCAAGTTGAAACGAGGTCATTTTGGACCTCGTTTTGGCCACAACAATAGATCAGTCTTAAGGCTACGAAATTGTAGATTTAAGCAAAATCAAGCACAATCATTCAAGTTCATTATTCAAAAGCACTCAATTGCAGTAAAACATTCTCCAAATCCATCATCTAGTATTTAATGATCACGTATTTACTTGAAATTTAACCCTAGCCTCGGCCGGCTAATCCAGCCTCACTTCATAGGGTTCGAGATTGAGAAATTACATTTTATTGTGGTTTAGTCGATTTTGATCAAAATCAATCAAAGTTTTTGCCAAAACTTCGATCAAACATTCTCAAACCACTAAGGAATAGATCCATACGACAAGGAACAACTTTGAGAGGTGGCTGAACCACTTGTAGCAAAGGAAAATAGCAGATAGAAGATGATTTGAAGATCAGATCGGATCAAATCTAGCAGCAGGAACACCACTAGTAGGGGCTAGAATCGGTAGCAACGGCTTCGTCAGAGAAGAATCCGGTCGAACTGGAGGAGAGAGAGAGAGAGAGAGAGATCTGATTTTGGTGCCAAAATAGAGAGAGAGAGAGAGAGAGAGAGAGAGAGAGAGAGAGAGAGAGAGAGAGAGAGGAAAATTCATGCAAAATTAAACCCCCCTAAAATGGAGGGAAAATTTGCCTTATATACTCCCAAAATTAAGCAATCTTAGTTGTCAATTTGATCCAACAGTCAAAATTTTGATCCAACGGTCGAAATTTTGATTCAACGATCAAAAATCAATTTTGAAGGCTCCATCATGATCTTGAGGTGTCGGATAATTGATCTAATGGTTTGATTTTCAAAAACTCAAGTAAAAATCAAGACTTGCGTCGAAACGTCCAATTAGAGGTTAATTTGCAGTTTGATGAAATTCGAGTATAAATCTATGAAATTTCGAGAAATTGAAAGTGCAAAAGTGAAATTGACATTGAGAGTATTTTAGAATTGGTTGCCGAAGGTTAAGAACCAGCCGGCAAGGGGCTGAACCGGCTAGCCCTGCCAATGGCCGGTCAAACTGGTCAAATCGGTTTAGTCTAGTTCGGTTGGTTTTTTTATCAGTTCTTGATTAGTTTGATTCGGTTTCAGTTGTTTTGTCCACTTGGGATCCTTGTGGGTCTAAAATTTATGCAATTTGGTCAATAAAAATGAATTTTATCCTTTTAAAGAAGAAATTGGCCGATTAAGATATAATTAAGCTAATCAAACCTTATGAACGTGATCTAGGGGTCTTTTATTGACTAATTAAAAAATTATTGTGAAAAACAACCAGTCAAAACCATGGGTGCTTTGAAATGGGCCTAAAAGGTTTAAATGGTAAAATTTACAATTCCATGGACTTAGTTGCAAATTAACTAAAATTGAACTTAATTAGTGTCACAATTGCTCTTAATGAACTACCCATGTGTAAGATCACTTATCACATTCAAATTGACCTTAAATTGAAACGCTCGGGCTTATGTAAAAAATGAATCTAGGCTTTATATTAAAATTAGACCTAGATTTATGAAATTAAACCATAACCATGAATGGGTCAATTCGAATTTTGATAATTGAAGCTTAATTGCTTGATTTTCTTATCCTCAGGAGGATAAAATTCTTCAAATTGATAAGTTTTGATGTGAATTTCTTAAAATCAATTTCGAATTTGGACTTATCTTAAGGAAATAAGTGAGAAAAAATCATTTATTTGTAAGTTATGAATGATTGATTTTGGTCCTCTAATTAGGGCTCAAAATGGCAATTTGCATTTTGGCATGATAAATCGCAAAATTAAATGCACATAAGGATTTAAAATAGTCCATAAACCAAATGTCAAAGAAGGAATTACACATAATTATGACTAGAATAAAAGTAATTTTATTTTTAGTTGATTTAGAGCCTAAAACTGAAAAATTCAAAATTCAATGTTCTTAATCGAATTTTATGAAATTTTCGACACAAAAATCAAATTGACATTAAAATAAATATTTTGTGGATTTTTTATTTTTTTCATTTTTTTGGTCAAAGGTTTAATAAAAAATCAACCATTTAGTTGACATTTCCTAAAAGGTTGATTATTTTTAGTCAATTTCTTTTAATTTTTGAGAAATTGATTCGATAAAAGTGAAATTAAGGATAAATGGAAATTTTTGCGTAAAAAGTCAATTTTTGACTCGGGGTTGACTTTTTGTCAAAAAGTTGACCAAAAAGTCAATTCGAAAGTCAATTGTTTGACTTTCTGGGTTTTTCTTGAAAATGAACTAGAAGTTGATTAAAAACATCAATGAAAAAGAAAGAAATGAAAAAATGACACTTTTTTTGCTGAGAAATGAGGCTCCTTTGCGATTAGAAACGAAAAAATCGATTTTTACATTTTCATAATGCGTCGACTAAAAATTATGTGTCAACACTTCCTCAGTTCATAAATCAAGTTCATGAGGGAGGAGCTGATGTTTTGAGGTAGCGTGTGGAAGAAAGAACAAATGTAGATCTTGTTGGTGTTTGTTTTGATAAACAAGCGTACGTGTATGTTGCGATGTGATCTCGTTGCCCTCAAATTTCTCATCATCATGAGGGAGAAAATGGATAAAGGTTAGGTTTATGGGTACATGATCATGAGGGTTCTCTCATGGTTCGCGTTCCAAAAGATGTCATCACCTTGCCTTTTGGATCAAGCCTCTTGTGAGTTCCCTCCACAAGATCGCAAGCTCTCTCAGCTCGTACCCGGCGTGATAGCGGAGTGTCATGATCCATACCCACACGGATGACACACCTCAGAAGAAAGGGTCAAGTGTGGATATCAGATTCAAGGATATCTTTATCATGGTAATTCTCTTGATAGTACGCCTTGCCCATAAGGATGACATCACTTCATCCTTTGGGGTACTCCCATATCGAGTATTCTAAATCATGGTGAGTTTCATCGAAACTCATACCTTGCGTGACGGGTTTATTTATACAATCTAATTATTTATGACAACCTAAAATAAGACAGGAGTCGCTACTAGCCTCATTTTGGGGGTCGGCTAGAAAACCCAATCAAGGGTTAGGAGTGTTCTCCGAACATAACCAAATATCTATGTTCGGAGACTTGGGTTACGCTAATATTTCTATTAGCACCCTTTCGGTACCTAATTAGTATATTGTGTTTTCCTCATATGTCCATGCGTTTCTTTTTACATTTTCGAGATCATCAGTCTTAAACTAAGCAATCATGCGTGGTTGGTCATTTTCATTTTATTCTATTTCTAGAAAAACAAGAAAAGAAAGCAATCATTGGAATTAAAATTACAAGACAGTAAGTAAACAATAAAAAAAGCAATAAATCTACCATGCAATTCTAGAAAATATAAAAGAGAAACACAATTGAAAAAAATATGAGAGAAAGATAAGAAAACCCGCAACTCGTCTGGTTTTATACAATAAATAGAACCCGAGACATTTGTAGGGAAAATAAATAGTACATGATAATGGTCGGAATGGACATCGACCTCCAACGTCTTTGTGCTTTCTCCATCTTTGGGGTCCTAATCTAAACCTAATCTAAGAAACTTATAAATAGGTGCATACAATGGACAGAAACAAGCATACACATCAAAACAATAAAAAATAAGACATCATGTCGAGATCAATCATTTAAAGGAAGTGCAATACGAAAGTCAAATTTTGGGGTCTTAGGGTCGATCTTTGTCTTTCATGCGAGGGTCCCACTAAGACACCTATCCAATCCATGTTTTCTGTGACTTATAGCATTTGTTGATTGATTGTATTCTCGCATGATCAATAACACTTGGAAGTCTCCTAATCAAGTGATCTCTGTGATCCCAGGATTTTCCTTCGATATCATGCATCAATCTTACCATTCATCTAAAAGTCACATGTATTGCAAAAATTTAAACATGCATGCAAGTCTTTATTTCTCAATCAATCAAGCAAGAAAGTGAACCGTCGGTGGGTCACTTATTACCAAGGGTATGCGCCAATCACAAACACAAGTAATTTCTTATGTATGATGGGATTATATGTATAAAGGGTACATGCGATATTTCAAAAACATATCTCATAAACATTCATAAAAATTTTTGAGACAAAGTGACTTCTCAGCTATGAAAGGCATTCAATTGCCAAGGCTAGCTCGAGGCTCGCATAAATGCATTCACAAGCACAGCAGGCATTTCGAATACAATTCAAATCACGACTTTCATGAGATCGAAACAGGATTTTAAAAATGTTTGAAAATATTTAGGATTAAGAAATATCTAGGCCATGGAACACATTCAATTGCCAAGGCTAGCTCGGGGCTTGAATAAATGCACTCATAATCATCACAGGCATTTTGAATATGGTCAAAACCACGATTTTTCCTTAAGTCAAATCGAGTTTTGGAGAAAAACTTTTTTAGAAATTGTTATTTTTAGGGAAACATCATATGTACCAAAGCATTTTTTGAAAGATGCAATTTGAAAATGCCAATTATTTAACAACAAAGATCACGGCATTTAGAATAATTTTCATGGAGCCATGGCCTAATTTCATGCACAAACTAACCTAAAAGACAAAGTCAGTTGCTTCATTTGTCTCTTGGCTAGAGAGAGAATTAGTGGAATTCTCCTCTTCGATTTCTATTCCTTAGACCTAAGAGAAATCAAAGGGAAGAAAGAGAATGAGTGGTGTTCTTGCGCCAGAGAGAGAATCAGTTGGTGGAGATCATCTTGTGGGAGAAAGCATGAGCAAAAGGTTATTTTCGAGACAGAACTCCCCCCACCCTTTTGCTTTGCTTCTCTTTTTGTGCTGAACATGGAGAAGTTGGGGGGGAGAGAATTTAAGAGAGAGAGATTTAATGAGAGAAAGTAGATTTGAAAAATGAGACCCCCTCAATTTTGGAGGGAAAGTTAGTTATATAGTTTAAGGCAAGATCAAATCTTAGCTCTTGGAGGCTAGGGTTGGATCTTCCTAGCTAATTGGTTTGTTAAATCTGTTGAGAGCACCCCTAATCGAGCATATTTCAATGGCCACAATACATTCTTAATGAACGGATGATGATCAATCGTGTATTAATTGGGGTATTTGTTTTGCAATTTTCATAACATGGGGAGACGATTTGCGAATTTCGTAAAATCCATAACAAAATTGGAAATTTGAAAATTAATGGTGCAAATGCATTGGCCATGAAGTGGGTCGGCAGATGGTGGTTTCCGACCAAAAGATGGCCGGAAAAATTCGCCGGTCAACACTGGTCAACGCCAGGTTGACCGGGTTGACTTTTTGTCCGAATTTTGTTCTATTTTTTCATGTTTTGCCCGATTTAAATGAAATCAAATATTTCTATATGAATCGTTCAAATGAGATGCAATTGAGCTATCTCAAGTCGACTAATTGTGAACAAAATATTCAAATTCATTGAATTCCTATTGAAGCGAGGCCACAAGCTAGACTCACATCTTCTATTGAATCTCAACTGGCCAAATTGAAACTTAATTACTTCAATTGCACTCTAGTCTAAAATGAGCCAAGTCGAATTATGTAAATTGAAGCACCTTAGCTAGGCTTTTTAATCTTTGAACACGCAAAATTGACCAAATTAGAAAGCATACGAGCAAATCTCACAAAATTGACCCTGAATTTGGACTCATCCCTTTGCGGTCGATTAATAGCTACATCCTATAATGTATCGCCGGCCCATTCGTTTTAATGCACATGCGGAAGCAGATATATAATCCCCAAATAACAATCAGATGAGATAGAAAAGTATGGCCATATTTTGAAAACCAACACCACAACACACTTATATATAACAAACCGACAAACCGAGTCATATATATGCAATACTAACCACTCTATTCACAAGTTTACAAAATAAGGGGGGTTCCAAAAAACTAAGGGTCCTCGTTGTCCTCTCCATCATCCTCGATTTCACCTTCTTCCACACTCCAACTAGAGCCTTCAGCAAACTGCACCGGAGACTACTTCAAGAGCTGAGTCTACCACGTCTACAACCTAACCTTGAGGAGGATCGGCTATGCCTTTCCTAAAAGTGACATCCAGAACAAACCGAGGTATCTTAGACTCCGGTATGAGACCCTCTTTCTGGCCATCTTGAGCCTAGCGATACCGTGATCGGTATCGGTGAGGCATCTTGTGGTCGAGACCCGATCGACCCAGACTATGGACCTCACTAACTTGTAGGTCCAGCCCCTAGGGCTCCCATGCATTGGAATATAAGATGTCTGTTCTGTCACCTTCTTAGGTCGATTAAAAAACTTGTGAGCTGCCATCTATGGACCTGAAATGTTATCCTACAATGGGGTGAGACGACATCTCAACAAGTTCTACCCCTAAAGACTTGACTAGGAAGAAAATATGCCTTAAGAGTTGCGTAAGCACGATCACAAATTAAAGGACTTACCTTGGCCTTAGTTCCTTCTTATAAGTCAGTTTAATATGCACTTCATTGAATCAATTAACAAATCAATTCATCAGAACATATTTAATCATCGATCAATTGACTCGGTTGATTATATGTCATCACAATTTTCTCTCGATCAGCCAAATCAATACTATCTATAAAGTCCGACCACCTTGTGGTCAGTTTACTCTAAGCTGAAAATAGATAGTAGCTTGTCTCAAAGGCTAAAAAGAAAATAGTATACTGCCCTCTCTCTCTAAGATGATCTATCGAGCTATCGAGCTAATATAGTATACTAACAATGCTCACCAAAGTTGTGCGAACCTTACTTTACTCACTGAAGCTGTGCGGACCTTAATTTGCTCACCGAAGCTGTGCGAAACTAAGGGTATATTGACACTCTAAGCTAAGGTATCAAGCCCGCAGACTGATACGGTATACCATTTTAATTAACCAATGATTTCTCAACTTTTATCATACCCGATAAAGATACTCGTGTGTTGGTATACGATCGACCCTAGCAAAATATAATATTTTGTCACTTTTGAACATTCCACCATTTTCAGCAGTCCCAAAATAGATTTTTGGTGCTTTAGACCGACACTTGATAATTCTTCAATTAATTATTGAAAATAAATAAATTTAGGAATAAATTCCTAAAATACAAATCATACAAAATTCTGCACAAATTAGAACTCAATTAAATAAACAAATCACACCACTGCAATCAGCATAAAATTACAGTCACCGGCTATCCTAGTCTAATTTCTGAAAAATAAATAAATAATTACAGAAAATAATAAATAAATACCAATAAATAGAACTTAGACTTGTAAAGCCTAATTGAAAGTTGAGACAGGCCTAGAAAATTTTCGAACTACTCTAGTTAAATACTAGAGCTTGTCTAGACTCTAATTACACTACTCTAACCACTTAACATGCAATAACAATTCATTAAATTGCTAATCTAATTTAGCTATCCACCTAATCCATACTTAATCTAAACTAATCAACCCTTAAATGTCATTGACCTACTAAGTAGGGATTAGTGAGTTAAATTCACTTGTTAAACGAATCACTCAGTTCAAATCGATAGGGACGCTACGAGGGACGAGAAACTCCAAAGGGGGCTTGCCAACTAGGGTTGGGAACACCTCCAAAAGGGGCTAAACGCTTGCCTCGAGACCCACCAACTTCGGTCTTTGATCTGAGTCGAGAAAAGGTTGAACGGTAGTTGGTTGGGGGCGACAACGGGTTGAGATGGGCTAAGGGGACCAAACCAGGTCCAAACGATGGTGGTGAGAGCTCCGGCGGTGGCTTATGGCAGCCCGTGCATCCTTGGTACCTTGCTAGAAGTGAGGACGAGCATAGACGATGCGACTAGACAGTGCAAAGGCGTGACGAGCGGCAACGTGCGAGCGAGCGGGATTCGAGGGCGTGACGGCGAGGTGGTGGCGTGCGGTTGCTTCGGTGAAGCTGCGGGCAAGCTGGTTAGTTCTCTTTGGGTTTTCCTGAGCTGAGATGTAAAGAAGAAGAAGGAGGGGGTAGAAGGTAGTTGAGAGAGAGAGAGAGAGAGAGAGGGAAAGGAGAAGAAGCAGGCAAGCTTGCTTCGGAGGGCCCCTTGTGCTCCCTTGACCCCATCGCTGGTGTCCATTGCTTTATTTGGCCACAAAACCCTTCTTGAAGCCTTTTGAAATGGTCCACAAGTCATGGGCAAGGGGGAGCTACGAATTTGCATTGATTTTGGTTCAATTGGACTTCAATCTCCTCTTGAATCTACTCAATCTGGCCTTTATAAATTCCATTATTGAGTCCTTGATCAAATTGGTATTTTTCTTTATCAATTGATCCCACTTGCATCCAAATTCCACAATAAAAAATGGTCCTTTGAATTTTCTGGATATAAATGACCCTATCGTGACTTTTTCCCAAAAAGTCTAAATTTGTAGAAAAATCTTCGGAGACTGAGTCGATGTTCCTAAAATGACTTGTGACATGATAGAACTTTCAATTTCTGAAATCGGATTCAAATTCGCGGTTAATATCACTTTGGTGCGTTTTTAGCGTTACCTAGGCTACCGGGTAGCGTTCAGAAATTTTTAGTGCAAATGACCTATGATCGATTTTCTTCGAGCCATAGTGAATCTATTTGACACATTGGCGACTCTCGGTTGTCGTGAAAATCTCGAGGATTCAAATACATACATAGGGTACCAAAATGACTGAAAAATCAGTCTATTGCCGGTCAAAGAGAATTTTGTAATTTAGTGGAATCACCCACGTTTAGCCACACATCTCAGTTGAACCGATCTATCGTTGATCTCTAAGCGATTTGTTGTAATGATCTCTACAAATAAGCACGGTCGAGTAGTCGATTATTGGTTGAATCTTCAAGCCTATTGCATTAAAATCTTTTAGGGACTTCCCCAGATAGTCTAGTTATTTTAGGAGTGATTAACTTTGAGAACAACACCATAGGCGCATCGATAAAAAGCCTGGTTAATTTAATTGAAAGCATAAGTAAAAATCCAAGATGTCACAGTTTAGGATGACCAAAAGCCAAAAGCAAGAATTATGGTTTAGGGTAACCAAAAATCGGTTCACTAAGGAACACATGTTTTGAAAAAGGGTTTCAAGATTGCTTGAGAGCCAATCTTTCGAAACGATGTTGATTGTCAAATCCCTTTAGAGATGATATTAACAAAATGAGATTTGATTAACCACCTAAGGGTTAAGTCAAATATGTCAAGTGGAAATATCCTAATCAAAAGAAGTCTTTCACACTGACTCTCAAAAAGGGCTTTTATTCCTAACCATTAATGTAGAAAATTGTTTAAATCTCACTAGAAAGGTCTCACTCAACACTATGTCTAAGGATTTTAGAAATGTTCACAGTGAATTCAATCCAATAATCAAAAGGTCTTTTGAAAGGACCATAATGATGGCTTGGTCATGGGCTTACGCAAAGGATATGCACTTTAAGGCTAAGAAATGAATATTCAATCAATATCTTTATCGGGTTTACAAGTCAAGAACCTCGAAGATAAGATGAGATAGGATTGCTTCCACTCCTTCTAGTGGTACCTCCTGTGTGATTCTCTCATTTTAACTTGAACCATCCCAATCGAAAAAGGCTTTAGATAAGGGTTATAATGTTTGTTCGGGTGAGGCTTAAAAGGGCATTAAAAATTTTCATATATCAAAAGAGTTAAAAGTGAGTGATTATCTTGGCATCATTACCATCACATGACTTTTCCAAAATTTGACTCTTGAAATTTAACCTATCTTGAGAGTCCTTTTGACCATTTGTCTTGAGACATGAGAGCTTTGCTCTCTATTCTAATAACATTGCTTGCTATACACATTTTCTTTCGCAAGGCGTTTCTTTTGTTTTTCAATTGATGGTTTTTTATTTTTTTTTTTTGCATGACCATTGATTTTGCTCTTCTTTGTAATTTTTCTTTCCTTTGCATTTTTCCATGGGCATTGTCCTTGCTTTTACCAGGCACATTGCTTTTTCATGCCTCCTAGTTTTTACTCTCTTTTGAGCATCTAGGACTCTCGAGTGGCATTTATAAACATGACCAACATTTTTAATTTTGTTGGTAAATCATTTGCGTTGCCCCAAGGTGGGGAGATAATCATCACTTGGGGTTACAAAAGAATTGCATAAGACTCAAATTGGCTAAGTAAAGGGTAATTGTGTTTGGGGTAGTGAACGGAATACTCTTCGTCACTTGGAGATGCTTTGAGCTTCGATAAGAAATCACCTGAAGCTAGCACAAGAAGATTGATGCAAGTGAAAGAAATAAAATCTTTTTTGATCTTTTACTCCATAATTTCAACCAAGATCCCTATTTTGCCTCAATGTGGGGTTGTTCTTGATAGGGTTATTTTGGAAATGCTCCATATTTGCCTAAAAATGGCTTGCAAGGGGTTATCAATAGTGTTTAGGATTGAGAACGAAAATGCCTTTATCATCTCAATCCATGTATTCACTGTGAATGAACCCTATGTCCTAAAACATGGTTCTTTTCACTCAATTCTCTCAAAATGTGTATAAGGATGAGTTTGGCAAAGAGGTTGCCTCTCATCATTTTAGGCACTTCCATTTGGCATATTTAACAATCCTTTTTGGGCTTTCCAAAGCACACTTTGGTTAAATTCAACTCCCTGGGGAATGAAAGTGTAATGAAATTTTATTTGAAGACACATGTTCCCTTGACCCTACGAAATAAGGTTGAATAAAATTTGTGGACAGAATAGGCTTTGCTTAACACAGGGGTTCACTTCTAGAGTTTTAACCGACTCTAGAGTTCTTACTGACTCTTTTGGCATTCTAAGGGACAACGTCACTTCTAAATTCTAAAGAAGATGGGCACTTTTTGAAAATTCTGCATTTCTGAAATTCACCTCCTATTGACAAATAGAATCTTCTTCAGAGATCCTGTAAAATGAACATGCAGATGCAATATATATGCATGACATGCATGATGCAAACATCCTAAAGTGGCTCGGATTCAATCTAAAAGCAGCTCAAAGGCCTTCCACTTTTATTCATGGATAATACTTCTTGACAGCATTGGCATTTACAGGTCTTAGCAATTCTTGACTATCCATTTCTATAAGCATTAGTGCCCCACCAGGTAGCACTTTTCTTACAATATATGGACCTTCATAATTCGGAGTAAACTTCCCACGAGAATTTGGAATGATAGGTAAGACATTTCTCAAGACAAGATCGTTGATCTTAAATTGTCTTAGATTAACTTTGCGATTGAATAACCTCGCTACCCTCTTTTGATAGCTTTGTCCATGACATAAAGCTTTTACGCTCTCTTTATCAATCATCTTGAATTGTTCAAATCTTTGTTGAATCCATTCAGCTTCAAAGAGCTTGATTTGAGAAAGTACTCTCTTAGTGAAGGGATTTCCATTTCTACGGGTAACACAGACTCCATCCTCTAAACCAATGAGAATTGTGTTGCCCCAGTTGAAGTGTGAATTGAAGTTTGGTAAGGAAGCAAAGCATATGGTAATCAATCTTGCCAATCGCGATAATTTTCTGCCATTTTGGCTAAAATCCTTTTAATGTTCTTATTTGCCACTTCCACAGCTCCATTCATTTATGGGCGGTAAGGAGAAGAATTTAAATGGCGAATGTGGAATTCTCCAAGTAATTCATCCATCACCTTGTTGTTCAAGTTTGATCCATTGTCTGTGCTGATCGCTTCAGGAACTCCGTATCGAGTGATGATATCACGACTAATGAACTTTGCCACGCTCTTTGCAGTAACATGGGCATAAGAACTGGCTTCAATCCATTTGGTGAAGTAGTCAATCGCTACTAAGATAAAACGATGTCCATTCGATGCTTTTGTGGCACCCCGAGCCACCTTAGGCCGCCACAAGCACCTAATGCTACACCTAATGGAACACTAGTTACATCTCTTTGTAGAAGCGTCGTAGTTCATAGACACCTTTTTTTTTTTTTTTGAAAACGGTCCCAGCATGACTCAATAGCGAAAGCAAAATTTAATATCGCCATCTCTCCCCTCAACAATCATGATACAATGCACACCACTAAGTACCATAGGAAAAGATAAAGCCAAGCCACTTTTATTTACATTTTTTGTGATGCATTTTCACAGGTTGATACAACAAAAGAAAGCCAAGATTTTCAGCGACACTTGGCCACATCCCAAAAAGATACTATGACCCCTAAAGTGATCACATGATGTCCTCCATCTAACAGCGGTGGCTACTCCCAAAAAGAAACACCAGCTCTCTACCCTTCACGCAGCCATCACACCCATCCAGGTGCGTCGGGCGGTGGTGGCGGCAGCATCCCCCTAAACACTCCGTCTCGGCGTACATGAACTGATAGAAACTCCTAAATAACAGGGCCCTCATCCAAGCCTACATCATACATAACCAGTACTCACACTCACACAAAAGTCAAACTAGGGATGAGAACATAGTCGATCTCCGAATACTCTACCTCTACATCCGATGGGAGGCCATAGAAGGTGCCTCGCGTGACGGTAGGAAGTGACATCTTTCTAATCTGAAATGTTGGTCCCCAAAGGGGTGAGTACAACCACTCAATAGGTAAATGATCAATAAACCACTCAATGCATCATGCCACACAATCATCACAATCATAGCATCACATGTCATTAAAGCATCCATGCACAATTTACCTTGATATCATGCACATGTCATCATACCTCATGTACATACATCATCATATAGTCATCACCATCATGCCATATACTTACTGTCATCATGTCATGTGTACCATCATTATTACCATGCATCCATGCATTCATCATCATCATATCACATGTGCCATCATCATTACCATGCGTCCATGAACTCATCATCATCATATCACATGTAGCATCATCATTACCATGCATCCATGCACTCATCATGTCATGCATATATCATCATACATATTTCAATTTCAATTTCTCAATTTCATCCTTTCATTTTGGACCGCCACATTTCTCTTTTCCCGGGACCAATGTTTGCATCCCATATTCATCACTTGTGCCCAATTTTGGCATTGCGAGAACCCTCCGACACAATACCCACCGAGCATTCGGCACCCCACGCTCCGGGCATCTTGTACCCCAACTGGCATCACGAGAATCCTCCGGCACAATACCTGCCGGGCAACCGGCCGTACCCTTCTATCTAGGCATCTTGCACCCCAACTAGCATCGCGAGGCATCCCTCGGCTCAGTACCAGCTGAGCTTCCGGCTCCCCCACTCTCCCGGCATCTCAAAACTCTCAAGGACCCTCTGGCATCTGGCCATTCCAGGCCATCGAGCAACCAGCCGTACCCTTCTAGCTAGGCATCTTGACACTCCCGGGGCATCGTCGGCTCACACCTCTAATGGCCTTCTCACTTATCTCAATTCACATCTCCAATTATAGTTCAATTTTAACATGGCATGTGATGTGATGGCAATCAAGATCATTTTCATCCCTTGATTCATACATGCATCCCCAATCACCATCATGCATGCAGCAAGACACAATCATTCATAAAAATACAATTCATGGAGTCCATACAATTTAGAATAGTCCATATATCATGCCTTTTTGAAGTTTACTAAATTCCAGCTTGTACAATTTTTGGAAATATTTAAATTAAATATCCATATGATTCTCAAAAATCATAAAATCTGGTCATGTGATAGACAAGATAATAAAATAACAATTTCATGAAGAACACATGCCCAAACGAGTTTCACACAAGAAAATATAATTCACACAATTACAGCATGTAATTTCGGATAAAATCATATTGCGCAATTTTTTAAAATAATTCGATTAAAATACACGAATGACCTCCTAAAATTATGAAATTTTACCAGGTTAAATTTAAGATCCAAAATAGATTTTTCATGAAGACATCTAGGCCAAATTCGTTCTAGATAATTTTCTACAGACGTCCGAAGCTCCTGTTTCTAGCACCGAAACACCCAGTATAGCTATCTCCGAGTTATCGAGTTTTCACCCACTTATTCTTCTTCATTTCCTCTGAAATTTGGATATGTTTTGCTTCAAGAGGTCCCCTACAACTTTCTTCAAGGGATCTAAGTGAAATTTCCAGAGAATAGTCATCATATAGGTCCAAGAAGTCTCGGGTGTCCTGCACCGTATTTCCAGATTTACTGTCTTCAAGAGAAAGTCGATTCACTAGGCTACACTTACTCATTTTACCTCAAATTTAAGTATGTTAGTCTTTATGATGTTATCTACAAGTTTCATGCAGAAGTTGAAGAGAAATTCTCGGTAAAAAGTGACACGCAGCACACAAAACCATCAAGAGGTCGACGAAACCGTTCCAGATCTAGCCTTTTCGTAGAGGATGGGTTTCACCCCTTAAAACTCAGCTTTTTTGTCTCAAATTTTAGTATGTTATACTTTGAGATGTTGTCTACAACTTTTATGAAGGAGTCGAAGTCAAAATTCAACTCGAAACATGCATGCAAGCCTCCACAAGTTTCTGGGTTGGGCGGTATACACGAAATCAGCAAGCATCTTCAAGAACTAACCACATTTGCTTCGATTCCTTGCCTCTAAACATCCAAGAATTCAACCACACATGCAAGACACACATGCAAGAGTAGAAATTGATCCTAACTTGCCTCTAAGATCAAGCGGACGGCGGCACACGGATGGCGAATGGGTGGCAACGGGCGGCGACTCCTCCTCCTCCTTGGTTCCTCTCCTCTCGGTGACCCTCTCTCTCTTGCAACTCTCTCTCTCTCTTTGGCTTGGCCGAATTCTCAACCGGCCACTCTCTCTCTCCCCCTTTTGTTTCCCCAAAACTCCATCATTAGCAATCATGATGTGCCTCTCCACAAGCCAATGCATGTAATCCTCTTTTTGCCACTTGGCAAAGGTCATGCAAGGTGGGCTTGGGCTTGGGCTTGGAAGAAGTGGGCCGGCCACTCCTCCCCCCCTTGGTTGATGGTCACACTCCTTGGGCTTCAATGGGCCGGCCATTCGGCCCACCAAGAGTCCAAGCTATTGGGCCTAAGGCCCAACCTAATTAAAATCAATTTTAATCTCCTTTTTAAATACTAATTAAATCTTATTGAACTAAAGTACTATAGGTAAAATTAAATAACTAAACACTTAAAATCACAAATCCATAGATTCTAATTCACGATACATATGGCCAAAGATAAGTCATCCTCTTCCAAGATTTATCCATTTAGACTTGGCCATAGATTTCAATACAAGACACTCCCTAATGGCTAGCAAAGAATTTCAGGATGCCACAGCTTTAGGATTAATTGTTCCGATGATGTTGATGCCCACATTGAAAAAGGCTAGGATTCGGACATTTGATGTAGTTCATTAGGAGGAGCATTGATTTTGTCTCCATAAACTTGGCATCAGTGACAACACCTCACATGTTGAATACAATCGATGGTCAACCAATAGTAATCGAGCCTCATGATTTTTCTAGCTAGGAGATGACTATTCATATGAGGGCCACACTCTCCTTCATGTATTTCTTTCATCAGGAGTTTAGCTTCTTGTGCATCCATGCACTTCAGTAAAACTAAATTGAAAGACCTTTTATAAAGGGCTCCTCCACTAAGGAAGAATTTGGATGCCAACTTCCTCAAGTATTTTCTATCATTGGCTTGACTCCCTTGGGGAAATTTGCCTTCTCGAAGGTAATTCATGATGTCATAATACTAGGGTTGACCATCAGGTTCCTCTTCCATCATCAGGCAATAAGGAGGCTTTCTCAAGACGTCGATTTGCAAAGGTTCAATGCTCAAACCATTAGTTACTTGTAACATTGAAGATAAAGTTGCCAAGGCATCAATAAATTGATTTTGTGATCTTGGTAGATAATCAATAGAGATTTCGTCAAATTCATTGATCAAGTCTTTGAGATATTCATGGTAAGGAATCAACTTTAAATTTCGCATTTGCCATTCACCTTCTGTTTGGAGAATGATGAGTGCAGAATCACTATAAACTTGAAGCTTTTTGACTTTCATATTGATGGCCAATTGCAAACCAAGGATGCAAGTTTGATATTCATAATATTGTTGGTACAAGGGAATACCAACTTTGCAGCTACTGGATAACGTTGACCCTCTAAGGATATTAAAATTGCCCCAGTGCCAAAACCAGAAAGGTTAATTGCACCATCAAAATACATGGTCCACTTGTCAGGTAAGACCAAATAAATCCGTTCATCAGTTTCATCCTAGTCATCAAACTTCCTAGGATTTTCAGCTAACATATCGGCTATGGCTCGCCCTTTGATGGACTTTTGTACCATGCTTTGAATATCAAACTCAAAGAGTAATATTTGCCATTTAGCGAGCCTTCCAACCAATGCAAGCTTCTCCAAAAGATATTTAATCGAGTCATTCTTAGTCACTAAAAGGATGCAGTGGTGCAGAGTGTATTGCCTTAGTTGATGTAAAACCCAAATCAAGGCGGCACCGGTCTTTTCTACTTTAGGATATCGAATCTTGAAGGTAGTAAACTTCTTATTGAGGTAGTATATGGCACACTCTATTCCATCCCTTGGTCCTTTTATGCTAACATAGCTCCTAAAGACTCTTTGTGAATGGTGAGATACGAGATTAGAGGCATGCCTTGGATAGGCGGTACAAGTATAGGAGATTGTGAAAAATATTGCTTAAGTTTTTCAAATGATTTTTGACATTCTTCATCCCAGCTGACCTTGGCGTTCTTCTTTAACAGCTTAAAGAACGGCTTTGCAGTTTTTGACAATTAAGAAATAAATCTCGCAACATAATTCAATCTTCCTAATAAGCTTCGAACTTCTTTAACAGTGGAAGGAGGTTTCAAGTCACATATGGCCTTCACCTTAGAGGGATTTATCTTGATACCCTTGTTACTAACCATAAATCCAAGAAGCTTCCTATACTTTGCCCCAAATATGCATTTTGCGGGGTTAAGCCTCAGCTTGAATTTCCTCAATCGGTCAAATAGTTTTCTTAAGACTTCAACATGATCTTCACCTTGTCTTGACTTTGCAATCTTGTCATCAACATAGACTTCAATCTCCTTATGCATCATGTTATGGAATAATGTTACCATGGCTCTTTGATATGTTGCCCCTGCGTTCTTTAAGCCAAAGGGCATAACTTTGTAGCAAAATGTTCCTCATGGGGTGATGAAGGAAGTTTTAGTCTTGTCTTTCTCTTTCATCTGGATTTGGTTATAACCGGAGAATCCATCCATGAATGAGAACAGTTTGAATCCAGCAGTACTGTCAAATAAGACATCAATGTGTGGTAAAGGAAAATCATCCTTAGGGCTTGCCTTATTCAGGTCACGATAATCAACATAGACTCGGACTCGTCCATCCTTCTACATAAGTGAGACTATATTAGCAATCCAATCACCATAATGGGTGACTTTAATAAAACCAACATTTAAGAGCTTCATGGTTTATTCTTCAAATTTTTTTGACAACTTAGGTTTTCATCCTTCTTAGCTTTTTTTTTCTTCGGCAGAATACTAGGATCAAGTGGTAACGCATGTTCCATGATCTCGGGGTCTAAATGCGGCATATCGGCATATGACCAAGCAAAAACATCTTGGCACTCTTTCAAAAGTCCAATTAATCTATTAACATTCACTTAAGAGAGACCTGCCCCAATCTTGGTTTCTTTAGGGTTATCTGAATCTCCTAAATTCACGGTGATTGGTTGTTTGGTGGTAGGAGGTTTGGATTGTTCATGTCTAAGCCATTCCTTTTCAATAACTCAAGCATTATCCTTATTCTCTAAGTTGGAATAATCGGGTTCGTCAAAATCTTTTGAATGTGAATCCGACGCATACAAATGACTATCATGATGTGAAATGTCATGCCTGAGATGCAATCAAAAAATGGTTAGTATATATTCATATAAATGAATACAATGTATGTGGATGTCATGAAGAATTTGTTTTCAAATTCGAGTTTTCAAAAGAATTTACCTAGAACTAGCCCTTATATCATTGGATGCCTTGTTCCACTAAAACATTTTGAAACTATAGATCGTGTGAACACTCAGGCCTCAAAGCATCATCGTAGGACTGATTTGGGAAACCTCACATGTCTATTAACAAAATGTGAATTTTATTGATATGCAAAAACTGCATTACAACGTATATCATCCTGGATCCATAGTGTTTATGATCTAAATTATTACAGGTGTAAACAAATGAAATGAATGGAATTCTCTTGCAAAAGAGAGAAATGAGTGGAATATGACTAAAAATGAAATGCAAGAACTAGAAACATCCCTTACACAGCGGGAATTGTAGGCTCTTCATCTCCACCAATAGTGCCAACCAAACCATCTTTAAACAAATCAGCAAAGTGGTAGACATTGGCCTATTCTTCTTGCAAGAACCTTAATGGACTAGGAAAGAAATCCTTCAAAGGTGGAGGCAAGAGGCGTTGGTAGCTCTTACCTTATATTTTTGGGCCTTTATGATTACCTTAACCCTTACGGTTGCGCTAATAACCTAGGCCTTCATGCTGGTTGATCTTGACCACCTTAATGTGATTTGGCATGCCTTGGGCGAGCTTACCCAAACCTTTCCCAATAGCAAAACCATTCTTAAGCAGTTCTTTACTTGACATCAAGGATGCCTTTGAGAATTGAGGCTTCCTGATGATCGATCCAATAGGCACATGAGTGACAGACACTATCTCAAATGAGTGGTAGCTTGACTCTTCCTTGACCTCAAGCTCGATGAAAGGTATGTCAGTGTTATGGAATGTCTCCACATCTCTTTCGCATCGGAATGTCACGATCTTTCCATCAATGGGAAGTTTCAACATCTGATGAAGACTGGAAGGAATGATCCTTGCAACATGGATCCAAGGCCGTCCCAATAGCAGGCTAAAGTTACTTGGAACATCCAGAACTTGAAACTTTTGAGTAATGGTAATAGGGCCAATCGTTAGTAGTAAGTCGATTTCCCCTATTGTTTCCTTTCTCATCCCGTTGAAGGCTCAGACGGGAATCTTTGGAGGGGAGACATTTTCCATTCCTATCCCCAATTAACGAAGGGTGGATAAAGGGAAAATGTTCAAGGTAGAACCATTATCAATCAAGACCCTCGAAATCCTAGTCACAAAATGTTGAGTGGACATAAATAGCGCCTTAGTGTGTGCTTGGCCCTCAGGAGGGAGGTCTTTCTTATAGAAGGTAATTTGATCTCTAAGAAGTATAGCACCCACGAACTCCTCCAACTGTACTTCTCAAATGGTCTCAAGCATGTGGACTTCATTCAAAAATTTGAGGAGAGCATGTCTCTGCTTTTTAGAGGTCTTGAAAAGCTCCAATAGGAAAATCTGCGCAAGCATTTTACACAATCGGTCTATCACTTCTGCCTCACTTGTCTTGAGTGTTTTGAGGAGTTGTTCAACTTCCTCATCAGTTACGGCCTTCTTTTCCACACCTTCACGTGGTGGGTAGATTCGACCTAATTGGGTGATGGCGTCGATTTCATTTATATTATAGTTCCAAGGGACCACCTTAGTGTCATAAGTAGGAGTTAACTTAGTATTGGAACATTCACCAACTTCTGGTGGCAATTCAATCACAACGGGTCCAAAACCTGCGCTTGAGAACTTCATGGCTCCAAAATTGTCAATCAATGAGCCGACTTCGATGATGCCCTTGTTAGTTGCATCAGCCCCACGGGGGTTTTTCTCCTTAGTCATATCAATCACAATAGGCTCAATCATAGCCACGAAGTCGTCCCTGAATTCATCTCCCCACCCATTAGGGACGATGTCTTTGGGGTTTTGAAAATAACTTGGAAGAGGAGTATACTTGACCATAAAGTCATACTTCCCACTCAGTTCCCAAGATGTCCACCACTTCACCTCTCTTGCAGGCTTTCCTTACGAACTCACTAACCAAATGAGAAGTTTTGTATTCATCCTCATCCCGGTTATCGAAGTAGACCTCTTTATCTTTTGGCAAAGTTAAAGTAAGGTCTTCTTCATCTTCCCATCCACTCTGAACAATATCCTTCACGTTAACAAAGAAACTTGGTGGTGGTGTGAACTTCGCCTTAAAATCATATTTACCACTTGGTTGACCAAGGATACCAACAACTTCACCATTTTCACGAGCTTTTCGAACAAACTCACGGTTGATGCAAGAAGCTTTATATTCATCCCCACTTCTAGTGTTAGAGTCTTGGTACATAGGGGTTTTGCTTTTCGAGGCTCGACGATCCTCCTTTCGAGTGTCATTGTGACTTGGATTCCTAGCCTTCTCTATGACTTTTGAGATTATATCTTTGCCAGACAAATCGACTTCAACCAGAGACATCCATCTCAGAGCAGGCTCACCATCTTCATATTGGATAATTTGCAACTCAGCTAGCTTCGCTAAGCAAGCTATCTTCTGATCGCAAGTGATGTCAACTTTTAGCTGGCGATCATCAAATGGCCTGATTTGTTCCAACTTTTGGATATCCATCAGGAGTATATGCTTGTTGTCATCTCCATAAATCATGTTGACATCTTTAGAATGTTTTGGAAGGGGATTTTGTTGGACATTCGGCATTGAATCCTTAAAAGTGAGTAGTTTTTTATCTAGTAAGTTTTGGATCTTAGAACAGAGCACTAGATAGTTGTCCACGTGGTGACCTTTTTCTCCCATGTGATACTCACACATCTTATTAAGGTCGAACCCAGCAAACTTCGGCAAATTATCTCTTGGGATCTCTCTCACCATGAGATGACTTTCAATCAGCATTGGAAGTAGCTGAGACATGGGTCTAGGCAATAGAGTAAATTTCCTTTGAGGGGCTTCTCCTTTACATTCAAAATTTCGAGAAGAGCTCCCTACCTCCATGGCAGGTTTATGAGCTTGGGGATTATATGGTTTCTCAGAAGAGGAGTTTGTTATATAAGCAATCTCCATAGTTGATTCCTTATCTCTCTTTGGGGCATATCGACAACTCGTGGTCTCGGTCAACCTTCCTTCACGCATGATCCCCTCAATGCGTTCACCTAACTCCACAAATGCGGCAAAGTTAATATAGGTGTGGTTGTACATTTTCTCAAAGAAATCTCGAGGCATAACTTGAAGCATTAATTTCATAGCCTCCTTCTTAGACAAGGGTGGCTTTATTTGAGATGCAGTAGCTCTCCATGTTTGAGCATAAGCTCTAAACATTTCAGTTCTCCTATTCTTGACCCGCACTAATTCTTCTCGGGTCAAAGCGATCTCAGTGTTGAACTTATATTGTTGGAGGAAGTCGTTGGCGAGATCCTCCGAAGTTTGGATCTTCTCTAAGTCCAATTCTATAAACCATGTCAACACAGGACCAACCAAGCTATCTTGAAAGGAATTAATCAAGAGTGTATGATTATTTGAGTAATGGGCCATCTTGCCTAGATAGTACTTTAAGTGGGTCTTGGGACATCTAATGCCGTCATACTTCCTCGTAAAATTGGGCTCCTTGTAGAATCTGAGGACTTTAACCATGGCAAAGGGTGACAGCTTATCGAACCCTGCAGTTGATAGCCTTGTAGCATGCAAAGGCGTTCTTAATCTTTGCGAGGCACCTTGAACTTTCCTTATCAAAGTACGGAGTTGGAGTCTCCTTAGATGGAGGCTCTAAATCAATAACCATCGGGGTTGCAGTAGGAACCTCTTCAGCATGCCCTTTTCCCACAAGTTTTACTATTGGCACTTTAGAGGGTGCGGTAGGAGGATTCATGGTAGGAGAAGTAGGAACTACAGAAGTTAAGTTCTTGACTTGGTTGGAGAGATTAGCTAACAGTGCCATTATTGCGGCATTTGGTTCTCCATGCTAATAACACGAGCATGAGTATCTTCGTTCTCCATTCTTGTTTGGTGGCGAGTTCGTATGATAGACTGTTCTTTAGCCGTCTTTTAGTACCTTCGTAAAAGAAGATGACTCGAATTAGTATAAGTTAAAAGAAATCACGAAAATACAAATCCAAGTCAATTTTATATTTTCTTGAGATAAAATAAGGATAAGAAGTGTATATGAACCCAATATCATATAACATCCTCTCATCAAAATTTCTTCAAAAGAAATTATACAATTGAAAAGGAATGACAATAAATATTTAATCAAAATTCCCATTTTCTAAAAATTACATGAATTATATTCATTTCATTGAACAATTACGAGGGAAACAAAACCTTGCATTCTTGAAGCTTACAAAGTGGTTCGATTTTACATGTAATATGAAAATGAATACAAGGAAACCTTGATAGAAATGAGGGAAACACAAAGGAAGTCCCTTTACAAGAAAAGAAGATGAGATGGAAACCTAAGGACTAGGTGGGATCGTGTGGAGACGCTTGTTGTCATGGGCCAAGCGTTCCTCATTGACCAAGGCATCGTCTTCTTGCTCCTTAATATGAGCTTGCCGAAAACCTTGAGGCTTAGGAATATCAGGCAATTGAAACTTGAGCTTAGGTTCTACTTAACGGTATATGTAATCAATGGTAACTTGTTGAGTCCTCATCTCTCCTTCCAAGTCAGCTTCATCAACGGCAACCACGTAATGCGAGAAATGAGAGTACCAAATTCCAATAGTGGCTTGAATCGCGACCTTGATATGGTCAATTTGGTTTTCCTCGATGACTTTATCATGATAATCAATATGATATAACCCCAGCTTAAGGATTGGCGGGATTGTTTGAAGTGCGCGATATTGGCAGAGCACCCTTAAAGGGTAATATGACATTAAACTCGTCAATCCCACGAGGGGGAATGGGTCATCAACTCCACTAAAAAGGCACACCTCAGGATTCCCAAGCCACCTAACATGCCATTGAATTAAGCTAAGGTTGAGGCTTTTGAGGAAATGAAACCATGTAGAGAAAGACCATGATGGAAAGAATTCATTTCTTTGGCAAAATCTAAGAATGGGATGATGATATTTCGTGACATCAACAATCTTCATGTGCGGGCCAAATTCTTTGATATGTGAAAAGAGCCAAATTTGGAGAAGTCCTAATGGGGCTTTAAGAGTTCCTCGGCCATTTGCTTTGAAACGATTAAGAGACACAAAAGTTTCGGCGAGGATCATGTGTGTAAAACAATTAAAGGCCCACACTTGATTGACAATGTGAGGGACTAAAGGATCCATTGTTTTTTGGGTATGTGGGAATACCACAAAGCCAAAGAACATGAGTAAGTAGACACGAGGAATTTGATTCCTAGATTTAGGCTTAAGGCTAAGGAAATTATAAGGCATGGAATGAGAATTTCCTTTAAGAATAGCCCCAATTTTGTCGGTAGGGATATTGAGGAATTGACTTAGAAGAGATATTGGATCTTGACCAATAGGAGGAGTGATGAAACCTAAAGAAGCTTTACCTAACCCAATGGCTTTCTAGAACTCCTCAATTGTAGGGGTAAATTCATATTGATTAAACATGAAAGTAGAAGTCATGGAATTCCAAAAATGAACCAATGCTTTCACCATCGCGATGTGTGGTTCGACTTTTAATAAAGTTGGGATGAAGCCTATGCGTTTTTTCCACGTAGTCTTGATGTCTTGGGTCAAGATTCTCCTATAGAGTCTTGAGATTCCCTGGTATGGGGACCATGTCCAATTTGGGTTTACCCATCTAAACCTAAACCTAAAGGGGCAACCGTAATTAAAACGTGTCGCTGTTGAAATATAAAACGCATAATTGAAATATGGAGAGAAATAATATAAGAACGATAAAAAAGGAATGATATCTTATCCACCAAACACATGGCAAGCACAAATCACATGTCGCACATGAAATTGTGAGGTTTCAACACCTAAGGTGATGGTGCTAAAGGTTCAAGGTCCTCATCCCAAAGAATAAAAGTAGTTTACCCACCGCTACTATTGTCAGTCAATGCTACTTTTATTGGTTGAGATGAGTGGGCTTAAGTAAGTAATGGATTACCATGAGTATTCACTTGCAGATTCCACCCATAAACCCTCCTAAGGTCCTAGATTGGGCGATCGAGGTTTTAGATCGCGGTTGTGCGTGCGGTGTCGTGCTAAAGCTTGTAAACATGCATTTAAATTTAAATATCCAACACTTCAATATAAACCCTCACACGTTCATACATCCTTACACCACCTGCAAAACGAAGGGTTTACAAGCATGCCTTCCCTTATAACTCCCACCTACAAGACCATTTAACACGAGATTAGAGACTAACTTGATTTTTCACGTGACTTTGCCATGCGGGCAATCCTACACGAGGCATGTTAGTTAAAGCACAACAACAATTTTAAATAGCTTCAAGTCTTTTTAATCTAGTAATCAATCCCTACTGGAGTTGCCAAGCCTGTCGCGACCCAATCTCACCGCCTTTGTAGTCCTTATCATCACGAGGAGAGAAAATGGGGAAGGTCGGATTTAAGGGTACTTGATCACAAGAGTTCCCTCATGGATTGCATTCCAAAAGACGTCATAACCTCGCCTTTTGGATCAAGCCTCTTGTGAGTTCTCTCCACGAGATTGCGAGCTCTCCCAAGCTCCTACTCTGTGTGACAGCGAAGTGTCACGATCCATACCCACATGGGCGACACACCGTAGAAGAAAGGGTCGAGTGTGGATATCAAATTTAAGGATACCTTTACCATGGTAGCCCTCTCAACAGTACACCTCACCCATAAGGATGGCATCACTTCATCTTTTAGGGTACTCCCATATCGAGTATGCTAAACCATGGTGACTTTCATCGAAACTCATACTCCGCACGACGAGTTTATTTATACGGCTTAGTTGTTTATTACAACTTAAAAATAAAACTGGAGTTGCCACTAACCTCATTTTGGGGGTTGGCTAGAAAATCCAATCGAGGGTTGGGAGTGTTCCCTCGATTCTTACACAACCAAATATCTAGGTTCAGGGACTTGGGTTATGCTAATATTTCTATTAGCGCTCTTTCAGTGCCTAAACAATATGTTGTGTTTTCCTAACAAGGCCATGCGTTTCTTTTTACATTTTCGGGATCATTAGTCCTAAACCAAGCGATCATGCGTGGTTGGTCATTTTCATTCAATTCTATTTCTAGAAAAAACAAGAAAAGAAAGCACTCAATGGAATTAAAATTACAAGATAGTAAGTAAACAATCAAGAAAAGCAATAAATCTACCATGCAATCCTAGAAAATATAAAAGAGAAACACAATTGAAAAAAAGATGAGAGAAAGAGAGAAAACCTGCAACTTGTCAGGTTTTATACAACATATAGAGCTCAAGACATATGTTAGGGAAATGAATAGTATATGATAATGGTCAGAATGGATATCAACCTCCACTGTATTTGCACTTTGTCCATCTTCGGGGTCCTAATCTAAACCTAATCTAAGAAACTTATAACTAGATGGATACAATGGAAAAAAAGAAAAAAACAAGCATACACATCAAAACAATCTAAAATAAGACATCATGTCGAGATCAATCATTTAAAGGAAGTACAATATGAAAGTCAAATTTTGGGGCCTCGGGGTTGGCCTTTGTCTTTCATGCGAGGGTCCCACTAAGACACCTACCTAATCCATTTTTTTTTTGTGTCTTATAGCAATTGTTGACCAATTGTACTCTCACATGACCAATAATGCTTATAAGTTTCCTAATCAAGCAACCTATGTGATCCCAGGGTTTTCCCTCGATATCATACATCGATCATACTATTCATCTAAAATTCACATACATTTGAAAAATTTAAACATGCATATAGGTCTTTTGAACCTTGTTTCTCAACCAATCAAGCAAGAAAGTGAACCGTTGGTGGGTTGCTTATTACCAAGGGCATGCGTCAATCACAAACATAGGCAATTTCTAATGCATGATGGGATTATATGTATAAAGGGTACATGTGATATTTCAAAAACATATCTTGAAATCATTCATAAAAAGTTTTGAGACAAAGTGACGTCTCAGCTATGAAAGGCATTCAGTTGCGAAGGCTAGCCTGGGGCTTGCATAAATGCACTCACGAGCGTCGCAGGCATTTTGAATACAATTCAAACCGTGACTTTCATGATGTCAAAACAATATTTTAAAAATGTTTGAAAAAATTTATGATTAAGGAATATCTAGGCTATGGAACACGTTCTATTGTCAAGGCTGGCTCGGGGCTCGCATAAATGCACTCACAAGCGTCGTAGGCATTTTACATATGGTCCAAACCACAATTTTTCCTTAAGCCAAATTTAGTTTTGGAAAAAAAAACTTTTTTAGAAATCGTTATTTTTGGGGAAACATCACATGTACCAAAGCATTTTTTGAAAGATGCAATTTGCAAAGGCCGATTGTTTAACAATAAAGATCAAAGCATTTAGAGCAATTTTCATGGAAATGGCATGGCCTAATTTCATGTACAAACTAACTTAAAAGGTATAACTAAACAATCACGATCATGTTTATATTAGGAAATTTCAGAACAAGTATGTAAGGACAGCAAATATGGGTAATACCTAATAACAATTTGGCAATGAAAAATTTCTTAACATGCATGACATAACGATGAACAACTTTCATTTAGAAAGTTTTCTTAAACAATCTATACACGATTTTACAAAAATCAAACAACAAGTAACAACACATCAGAAATTTGTCAAAACAACAAGACATTCAGCTAATGTCATGACGATTTGTCCTATTAAAACATGTCTAAAAATCATCAAATTTAAACACAACATAGCCAACATGATGACAAGCAAGTTTTATTAAGATGCCGAGCTCAGATTCCAAATAGGAAAAATAAAGCAAAAATATTGAAGGTCTGTCCAAACAGAGGTTAGAATAGGGGTCTGAATTTGATCCGTTGTCTAGATTGTGATCTAACTTTGAAAAGATTCAAAGTAATCCAAATGATTAGCGATTGGCATGAGATTAGTAGCATTAGAAACTTCTAATTGTGCCTTACATCTTCCCAGAAGAGCTCGAGTTCAAACTAGGTCAATTTGGTATTCTAAAATCGAGATCGTTAAAAGTGTGCACATTAGTAACCAAGAAAACATAACATAAGCATTCATTAAAAACCCTGGGAATTCTAAGTGTGATGAACACTTTTTGTGATGCAATTTAATGTGCAATATTAAACTCAAATGACATGACCTAAATACGTATGCAAACCTTGCAACATGCGGTTCAATCATCAAGAAGGCATGATCATAAGATTTGACTCTTAGATGACTCAAACTAGCATGGAAATGTGCACATATGACAATGTTTCATTTCAGCATTGAGTTTACAATACAAGCATGATTTTAGCCATCCTCAAGATATGCATAAATCCTATGAAAAATCTCACATATAGTGCATACAATGATGAAGATTTATTGTTAAGAGATCAATACTCAATTAAGATCACATGAGTCATGACAAAAATGGCAAAACAGACCAATCTATATGTCCAGCACATATTGCTGTAGTACCTTTTACTCTAATATACATAATTGACTCACATTGCCAATGTAAAAACCTTGCAAAGCATCATACATCAATTGAATATATATATATATATATATATAAATATATATATCATGTATTTCAACTTTCATGAAGGATTTGAGACCAAAGAGGTGCATTTATAGATTCAATTTCATCAAAATAAAAATCGGACTAATGCAGGATAAACTGACCTATGTTCAAATCTAAGCGATTTTGACATAGCTAAAAATGTCTAAAAATTTTGAAAACAATACAGGACATGCACAACATCTGTACGATCAACTTTCATCAAGGAAATTTGTTCCAAAAATCAACACAAAAATCAGCACAAAAATATCAAAATCAGAGATCGATATGAACAGATTGACCTAAACCTAGATCTAAGTGGATAATTCGAAAATCACAGAACCACAAGATCTAAATATAATCAACTCCAAATCATTCAAGCATTGATTCTAATTAGATTTGCAATGCATCCTGGCCCCGAACCTTCATTGTCAATCATGTATTTCAACACGAGAAGCTCTCGCCTCATTGGATGCTATTAAAAGGAGTTTTATCATGCTTACCTCGATTGAACCAGTGAAGAATCAACTTTCGGAAATGTCCGCCTTTCAACGACAGTGAAGTTGCTAGCTTCGATCTCGCTTCAGGAATCGCCCAACGTGAAGAATATCGAGTTCAACTCCAGTACAAGAGCTATTCAACGCCGATCTTTATATTTAGTTAGCTGGATCTTGCTGCTGTAATTTTTCTAGAAATCAGAACGTCAACAACTTCTGATGGCCGAACAGCAGGGGGAAAAATCCTTCGAACTTGGAAATGGAACTTCAGAAATCTCCACGGGGAATAAGCGAAAAACTACTGGAATCCCGAAGAACTTGGAGAAACTGACAAGTCAGACTCGATTTTGCTCCTTGAATCTTCCTTTGACCAAATCAGAAAAATAGACCTGAGAGAGAAGTAGCGGCAAGCTTCCTCGATCCCATCCTGAGAAGACAAAGTCAGCTGCTTCATTTGTCTCTTGGGTAGAAAGAGAACTAGTGGAATTCTCCTCTTCAATTTCTATTCCTCAGACTAAAGAGAAATCAAAAGGAAGAAACAGAATGAGTGGTGTTCTTGCGCCAAAGAGAGAATCAGTTGGTGGAGATCATCTTGCGGGAGAAAGCATGAGCGAAAGGTTGTTTTCGAGAGAGAATTCCCCCCACCCTTTTCCTTCACTTCTCTTTTTGTGTTGAACGTGGAGAAGTCGGGGGGAGAGAATTTGAGAGAGAGAGAGATTTAGTGAGAGAAAGTAGATCTGAAAAATGAGCACCCCCCTCAATTTTGGAGGGAAAGTTAGTTATATAGTTTAAGGCAAGATCAAATTTTAATCCAAGGGCTAGGGTTGGATATTCCAAACTAATGGTTTGTTAAATTTGTCGAGGGCACCCCTAATTGAGCACATGTCTATTTCAATGGCCATGATACATTCTGAATGGATGGATGATGATCAATCGTGTATTAATTGGGGTCATTTTTTGCAATTTTCATAACATGGGGGTCAATTTGCAAATTTTGTAAAATCTGTAACAAAATTGGAAATTTGAAAATTAAGGGCGCGGAGGCATTGGCCATGAAGTGGGCTGGCAGATGGTGGTTTTTGGCCAAAAGATGGTCAAAAAAATTCACCGGTCAACGCTAGTCAAAGCTGGTCAATGCCAAGTTGATTGGTTTGACTTTTTGTCCAAATTTTGTTCTATCTTTTCTTGTTTTGCCTGATTTAGATGAAATAAAATATTTCTATATGAATCGGTCCAAATGATATGCAATTGAGCTATCTCAAGTTGACTAATTGTGCACAAAATATTCAAATTCATTGAATTCCTATTGAAGCAAGGTCACAAGCTAGACTCACATCTTCAATTGAATCTCAACCGGCCAAATTGAAGCTCAATTACTTCAATTGCACTCTAGTCCAAAATGAGCCAAGTTAAATTACGTAAATTGAAGTACCTTAGCTAGGCTTTCTAATATTTGAACACGCCAAATTGACCAAATTAGAAAGCATTCGAGCAAATCTCCTTAGATGGCTGTACCTCCCGAGCGTTTTGGCCAGCCGAAGAAGGTCACCGAGAAGGTATCTTATATTCCGCTTCATGGGAACCCTAGGGGATGGGTTTATGAACTCAGAAGGTCCGTTGTCTGGGTTCATGAGGGCCTACCCCATTAATACAAATCATGGTACTATCGTGAGCGGAATGGATAGAAAGAAGGTCCCATACTGGAATCTGAGGTCCCTATGTCGATGTTGGAGGTTGCTTTTAGAAAAGGCACGACAGATCCTCCTGGCAAAGTAGTAGTAAACCTGAAGTCCCCGGAACCTGAGAGCCCAGAGTATTTAGTTGAAGACTCGAATGCTTAGAGGACTTGTAGCCCCCCCTTTTGGACCTTGTACATATCGGCTAATATTGTATATGACATAGTTTGTTATGTATATAAGTGTGTTGTGATTTGAAAAATTTGTGGTCCTGCTTTTCTATCCCATCTTATTGTTGTCTTGGGATTATTATTCGCTTCCGCATGCACATTAAAAAGAACAGGTTGGCGACATGTCCTAGGACGTGCTCAAAGGATTGGGGTGTGACACAAAAGGAGAGGCTGTTGTCAAGATCGGTATCATCATTAAGCTCATGCATGGTGCAGGCAAAACTTCTTAATGAATTTTGCATCGTCCCACCTGGTACGAAATTATGTGAGGAAATCCTTGTAGATGAAAAAGAAAGGGCAGATTTTGATGATAGAGAAGTAATGAAATTTGAGAAGCCTCTTGCATAAAGTTCGAATCACTTTAGGGCATTAGATATTAATGGTAGGATTAATGGTCGGTCAATATCTCGAGTGCTAGTTGATAAGGGGTCTACTTTGAATCTCATCCCTTATCATTTTTACAAGAAAATAGGGAGAAAAGACAATGAGATTATCCCATCGAACATCCAATTGTCAAACTTTACTAGGGATGTCTCAGAAATCAAAGGAATATTTGTGACTGATCTAACTGTAGGGTCAAAGACTTCTGAAACTTCTTTTTGTGCAATTGATGCTGATGAATCATACAATTTATTATTAGGAAGAGATTGGATTAATGGTAACCAATGTGTACCATTGACTCTTCGTCAAATGTTGGCATTCTAGAATGGTGACAATGTAGAGTATGTTAAAGTAAATACTAAGCCACAAGTAACTTGATCATAGGCGTTAGAAACAATAATGGGATTCCACGGGGCATGGTAAGGCAATATCTATGTGAGCATACCCCCAATAGTATTACGTTGTGCAGTCTTGATAAAGGAATAGTTGAGTGGATCCTAATGTCACGCCCCAGAGCTCTGAGCGTGCGCACATCCCTCGGTGGTCGATCAAATTGTGACATCTCAAGATGCATCACCGACCCATTCATTTTATTGCATATGCAGAGGCGAATTAGAAACCCCTAACAACAAATAGCATGTGATAGGAAAGCGGGATAACAAATTCACAATCAAAACATGCTTTTTAAAACAAACTAGGTCTATATACAAACTAGTATGTCTACCAAAAAGATCGGCTCTCAAAATGGAAACTGTCCTACTATCTACTAGTTGAACACATTCGCTGATCCTTTGGACTTCACAAGCTCCGGGGGCACCGGGTCCTCCATAGCACTATTAGGAGGGTTAGTTGCACCCTCGCCAAAAGTAGTGTCGACAACCACATCGGGGATCTCAAAACCCTAAAGGGGACCGACTTTGTATCCATTAAGTTCATGGTGGAACCACGTCCTGAATCAATGAGGTACTCTCTCAGGTAGGCCCCCATTGACCCAAATAGTGGTCATGACCAATTCGTAGACCCAATGACTACCAAGGATAGGGACATCTATACCATGCTCAATAATAGCCCACGGCTGCCCAAAACGTTTCGAAGGAACTATCATCTAAGAACCTAAGAAGATTGAGCCCATGACAGGATGAGACAATGTCTCAGCAAGTTCACCCCCTAAACTCCGATTAGAAAGGAAATACTCTCAACCAAACAATCACACAACCACAAAAACTTACCTTGTTTCGGATCCTCCCTGCATGTTAGCATAGTTTATATGCACAACCATATTAGGTAATCAAACTCAAACAATTGGAATGCCACCACTTTCATCTCAATAAACACAAGGGTCCTAATTATAAGGCCAAATTGTTATGACATGTCCCATTCCGTGCCACACAATTTCATCCCATAATCCGGCGTGTCGATTTCACTCAACATGCATTCCAATTGTTAATCACGGCCGCACACGGGCACGACCTACTCAACGTTCGGTGGTCTTCTAGGGTAACTAGGCATCACCTCATCCCTTGAGCATGGCAACGTCCACCCAACACACATTAGGTATCGCATTCTCGAAGGAGCTTCAATCCGGCCTTTATTGCGATTCGGCATCCAATGATAGGGTATCCCATATAGGGGCACATCCACCCAACTCATTTCGGGGACGAGTTCTCTTAACTAACACACGATTATTCAATATCAGCCAAGAACACCATGCATTGCACTCAAATGCCTTGATTAAAATAGTGAACTTGGCCTATTTTCTTCATATTAAAAATACACGGTAAAATAATCATGTGTGAGTACACGTTCAATTTGAACCAAAAAAAATTGATATCCTTCCTTCTAAAATCCCATTATTTGATATAGTCTTTAAAATCATTTTCGGTGTTAAAATCCCGACACTTGGTAATTTCTAAATAATTACGAAAATTTTCAAATATTGAATTAAATACTCAAAATTACAATCATCCCTCAATTTGCACAATTTAACACTCAATTGTATAAATTAAGCACACCATTGCAATTAGCACGAAATTCCGATCACCAACTATCCCGATATAATTTCTGGAAAATAATAAATAATTAAAAAAATAGCAAAATTAATTAAATAATGTAAATTAAATACCATAAATACCAACTTAGGCTGAAAATGCTAATCTAACCACCTAAATGGGCCTAGAAAATTTCCGAACCGATCTAGATAAATAGTATAATCTATCCAGCCTTTAATCAATCTATTCTAACTACCTAACATGAATAATTAAACAATTAAATCACTAATCTAAACTACCACATAATCCCTAATTAGCCTAAACTAATTATCCACTAAGCATCATTAAATCCCTAAGCAAAGTTTAGCAAGTAAACTCACAAGTTTAGTGGGCTGGTGAGTCTATGGCGATGACGATGTGGAGGTGAGTGATAAACAAGCCTGTGATGACACAAACGGAGGTCCAGACGAGCCTAAAAATAGGCCACAAGCTCTTAGCTTAAGGCTAAGCTTCAACTTTTGCTTCTTGGGTTGCTAGGTTACTTGAGCGGCTGAAATGGCATGGGATGGGAGGCGGTGGCTGCTGTAACTCCAGGCGGGCGACGACGGTTGCTGGACGGCAGCGAACGGTGGCCAGGCGAGCTCGACAGTGCCCAGAGCATGTGAAGGATGGCTGGGCGTGAGGATGAGCGGGACACGAGCAGGGCAGGCGGATGGCTCGCGGGCGGCGTGCGGGCTCGCAATGTGTAGACGAATGGCAAGGGGGCTTCGGCAGCAGTCGATGGGCTAGGGGGAAGGAACTGGCTATTCTCTAGTTCTTTTGAGCTTTAAAAAACAATATTAATGGAGAAAAGGAGAGCAAAGAGGAAGAAGGAGTTGCTAAAGAGGGAGGGGGCCACCAAAAATATCAAGAACACTTGAGAGGTTGCCCTACTAGCTGCTGTTATCCTCGTTAGCCATTATCCACACCCAAACTTCCCCTAGAAGCTTCCCCAAATGTTCCAAATGTTGCTGCCCCTTGGTCCTACGAATTTTGACAATTTCCCTCCAAATTTCATTCAATTCCCCTTTAATTATCCTCTTATTCTACTCAAATTGAAGTCCATAAATCCATCCAAGGTGCCCTCATCCCTCTTGTGATTTTTCCTCATCAATTGAATGAACTTGCGGCCAAAAATGCGACCAAAAACGGTCCATTGAATTTTCTGGTCCAAAATAACCCAACTTTGATTTTTCGTCGAAATCTTGAGTTTGCAGAAAATCTTCGAAGGATGAGTCAATATTCCTAAAATGAATAGTTACATGAGAAAACTTTCAATTTCTAAAATCGGGTTTAAATTCGCAGTTAATTTCAACCGGGTGCGATTTTCGTGTGACCTAACCTATCAGGTAGCTTTTAGCAATTTTTGGTGCAATTAACCCGTGGTCGATTATTTTCGAGCAACATTGTACATCTTCAACTTATTGGTGACTCTCGATTGTCATGAAAATCTCAAGGTTTCAACCACGAACACAGGGTACCAAAATAACAAAAAAAATCGGTCTAGTGCCAATCGACAAGAATTTTGCAATTAGGTGGAATCACCCACACTTAATCATATGGTTTAGTTGAATTGACCTATCTCTAGTCTCTAATTGATTTTTTACTGTGCCGTAGTGACCCTTGTAGATTAGCACGGTTGAACAGTCGATTCCTAGTCGAATTCTCAAGTCAGTCGCGTTTAGAGTCCTTAACGACTTCACCTGATAGGCTAGTTATCTCATAAGTGGCCAACTCGGAGAAAAGAACTATGGGTGCGTCGATGAAAAGCCCATTTCATTTAGTTGAAAGCAGGGTTTGAAATTCAGGATGTCACACCTAAAGAATCAATTGGCAGAGCAATTTAATAAGGTTGTTTATAGAGAATCTTATGTTATCAAAAAGATCTTATCAGGAGGTACTCGGCCTATAGAGCCAAACTAGCAAAGCAGGATGTTGAATTTGTTGAAGGAATTTTAGAGTTTAATAAGTCACTTATCAAGGATCATGATAAGGTGATTGAAGCTCGAGACTTCTTGAAAGAGATTAATCTTGGCATAGATACCAATCAACGCCCTATTTATGTAAGTGCCTTACTTGATAGTGAATTCAAAGTCCGATTAGTAAATTTGTTAAGGAAGTACAAAGACTATTTTGTTTGGGATTACCATGAAATGTTTGGATTGGGTAGAGACATAGTTGAGACATCGACGACCGACAAAAAAGGGGTTTCAGGCCGCATAAATAGCTTCCAAGATGGTTCACACCAGAAGTCATGCAAAAGGTCAAAGAAGAAATCGAAAGATTGCTCGTGGCGGGCTTTATAAGAAGAACACGGTACGTTGAGTAGCTATCGAATATTTTTCAAGTAAACAAGAAAAATGGGAAGCTCAGAGTGTGCATAGATTTCCATGAGCTAAATGTGGCTAAACCCAAAGATGAATACTAGATGTCAATGATGGCATGCACATTGACTCAGCCTTTGGTGACGAGATTATGTCACTCATGGACGGTCATTTAGGCTACAATAAGATATTCATAGCAAAAGAGGATGTCCATATAAAAGCATTTAGGTGTCTAGAGCAATCGGCACCTTCAAATGGTTAGTCCTGCCTTTTGGACTCAAGAAAGTAGGCACTACATACTAGCATACGATAAATTTTATTTTCCATGACATGATTGGTGAATTCATGGAGGTTTATACTGATGACGTCATTGTAAATCAGATTAGGTAAGTTATTTTCTTTATTTAGAGCAGACTATTGTCAGGATGCAAAAGTTTAAATTAAATATGAACCCTTTCAAATGTGCTTTCGTAGTTAGGGCCAGCAATTTTCTAGGATTCTTGGTCAATCATAGAGGAATCAAAATAGACAAAAATAAGGATAAGGTAATTATAGAGTTAACACCACCAATTACCAAAAATCAACTTCAGATGATATTGGGAAAGATAAATTTCTTGCATCAATTTATTGCTAACCTATAAGGAAAGATCAAAGCATTTTCCCCGTTATTGAAGATTAAAAATCAAGAGGAGTTCGTGTGGGAAGACAAGCATCAATAGGCATTCGATTGAATAAAAAAAATGTCACAAACCCTCCAATTTTGATGCCACCCGAGGCGAGTAGGCCGTTGAAGTTGTATTTGTCAACCATCAATACTACAATTGAATGCATACTGGCGCAAGAAAATGATGAGGGGAAAGAACAAACAATTTTGTTATTTGAATCAAATGTTGAACGGTGCAAAGACAAGATACACGGCTATTGAGAAACTATGCTTGTCATTGTATCATGCTTATATTAAGTTATGTTATTACATGCTGCTGACTATAGTACATGTAATATGTAAAATAGACATAATCAAGTACATGTTAACTCCGCCAATAATAAATGGTCGAATTGCCAAATGGGCATTTACACTCTCAGATTGGCCTGGTCTACGTCCCACTTAGGGCAGTTAAGGGACAAGCAGTGGCAAATTTTATGACGGAATATCTACGCATCAAAAATGAAAATCATATAGAAGGGTGTGTTCAGGTAGTTCCTTGGATCTTGTATTTTGATGGGTCAAGTGTCACTGGGTAGTAGGAACTGGAAATTTATAGTTTCTCTCCATGGGCATAGGTCTAAAATAATGTTTAACCTTGACTTTAATTGTTCAAATAATCAAGCCAAATGCCAAGCATTAATTGTTGGTTTAAATATTTTGGTTGACATGAAAGCACGATTTATCCAGGTAATAAACAACTCTCAATTTCTTATAAAACAATTGTCTAGGGAATACCTGTGCCTTAATAAAAAAATATTATTTCCCATCATGTGTTTTTTTTTTTTTTGAGCAATTTCCCATCATGTGTTGGCCAAACATCTTTTGGACCACTTTGACAATTTCGAGTTGGCTCAGGTCAAAAGGAATCAAAATACATAAGCCAATGAGTTAGCTCAAATGGCATCCGGTTACAAAATATCTAAAGAACTAGCGGATCATATTATTACTACCCAAGTGAGGGCATTGCATTCGATGGATAATAGAATCACTTTGATTCAAGATACATAAGCACTAGGCAACGACGTAGTGAGCCAAGATTGGAGAACTTCATTTAATGAGTATTTGAACAATTGTGTTGCCAATGATAAAAATTGTAAAAGAAAAGCAATTAAATATATGTTAATTGGTTACGATTTATACTAGAGAATAGGCAGTTAGCTATCGAAATATTTAGGGAAACATGAATCTATACTTATAATGGCCGAGGTACATGAAAGAATATGTGGCACACATAAGGTTGGGGTCAAGATGAAATGGCTATTACATTGACACGATTATTTCTAGCCAACTATTACTCAAGATTGCATCAACTACGCTAAAGGATGTGAAATATGTTAAAAGCATGACCTTATTCAACATGTGGCAATCTCGATAATGAAGCTCATAATTAAACCATGGTCATTTAGATGATAGACAATGGACATAATTGGAAAAATATATCCTCCCTCATTTGAAATGGATACGGATTATTTCACAAAATGGATTGAGGCCACATCATATAAAAATATTACATAAAAGATGGTGAAAGAGTTCATTGAGGAGTATATTATGGGTTTTGCATCTCAGAGTCTATAATTGCAGATCATGGGACAACATTTACAAGTCATGAGGTGTTGAATTTTACTAAGTCAAGAGGAATTAAGACGATCCACTCAACGCCTTAGTATGCTCTGGCCATTGGCCAAGTTACTAATAAAATAATTATTAACTTAATTAAGGAACATTTGGAGGATAACCCAAGGGAGTGAGATTCTTTGTTATCAATAGTATTATGGGCCTATCGAATGTCTAAGAGATACTAGGGTTAGCCCATCTATGTTAACATATGGCCAGGAGGACATACTACCTTTTGAGATTATTGTCCAGTTATTGAGGGTAAAACTTCATGGAGAACTAGCCAAAGAAGAATATGATGAACTTATGTATAGTAATATTGATGAATTAGGCAAATTTAGGGCTGCCGCCTTAGAAAAATTGGTCCTTCAACAGAACAAAGTTGCAAAAACTTATAATAAGAATATAAAGGAGAAATGATTTGACATTGGTGACGTAGTGTAGAAGACCATCTTGCCAACGAGCATGGATAATGAAAAATTTGGCAACTGGTCACCTACTTAGGAAGGACCATATGTGATACCAAGGTCTTTAGTGAAAATGCTTATCGATTAACGGAGGTTGAAGGCAAAGAGTTGCCACTTTGATTAATAGGGAATTCTCAAAAAAGATATTTATCCAACTATATGCGAAATGCAAGAAAATGAATGATGCAGTATGGAAAATGGGGTGCTATTATTAAAGAACACCACATATTTACAACCCTAGCCAGCTCATTCAAATCTTGAATGCCTTTTGAAGTCGAGGACAAAATGGATAAGGCGAGACTCAAGGAGTTTGTTCCCTTGGATTGCTGAGTCACTGGCCTTCTCCAAATCATACATAATGGTTCGGCGCTTCCTCTCCAAGCCTTCTAGGATGACAACTTGTGACTCAACAAGACTGTTGATCTAGTTGATAAGGGCATTGGTGTCCTTAATCTGGGGGTTGACCAGGTTTAAAGTGTTCGTTTACACCGCCTTGTCCAGTGTGGTCTCTATGCTCTCCAACAGACTTAGATCATTTTCCAACTTTTCATCCATGTCCTTCACTTCAGCAGCCACGTAGTCCCAAAGGTGCAGGAATTGGGTGTGCATGATGTTGAGTGAACTTCAAGCGTTCACTAGTTCGTCATATATTATTTCTACACAACCTATTTCTTATTGCTTACATTCGTGTGCGTGCTTCACGGCCGTGCGAGAGTCGATGGTGTACCAGTTGGCCTAGTAAGTTTCGAGGTCATGATCGAATGTGATAATGAATACCTCGTATCTATGCAGGAAAGGATTGTCACCAAAGATATAGCTTGGCCTGCATTGCAAGGCTAATCTTCGAATGGCCTCCACCATCTTTGGCTGTTTTGAGATTATAGCCAAATTCAATATCAATTTTGAAAGTAAACCCTCCACAGAATGAGGAAATTGTCACTCGAGAAGAAGGAGGGGAGGAGGAGGAACGACTTGCCATAGCTTTGAAGTGTGGAGTAGAGGTACAAGAATCTAAAAATTTAATCGTAAGGATGAATGGGTTCATCCTATGCACAATCCTTTATATAAAGACAATACCGGGGCTTGAAGATGGAGCCTGTACAGTCAAGATAGATGTTGAAGTGGTAGGAGCCTTAGCATGTGCTGTGTTACTAGTTATAATGATGGGTTCAGCTATCATTCATAACAGATGGTTATTGCAGAACACATGGTATGTCTATTGTTGAATCATATTCAAATAAAACTTACAATAAAAAACTAGTGTAAGAGGACTGGAGTCATCATGTTCTAATAGAGATGGAGAGCAGACGATAAGGTTAGAACAAACAACATCATTGATGGTGCCAGGGAGTTTTGTCAAAGGGATAAGGGCTGTTGAAGCATCAATTGCTAAAGATTTCCTCAAAAAAGCATAAGCGGTTGAGACGAGGATTTCAAAAAGTGTTTTGAGTTGTTTCTTGGGAAAGATAGGTGAAGTTCTTTTCCTTTTCCTTAGCTATGGTATCAATTGCGCCAGTGTTTCTCTATCTGAGGGTGGAATATACAGCCGTTTATAAGTAAAGGATGTACACATAATAAAGAATGTGAAGAGCCAAAGGTTATAATGAGTATATAGGAATAGAGTACCTTCATCTGAGTCATTAGAAAGGTCGATGGCTTCGTTGTCAGATCCTTCAGGTTCATCAAGGCTAGATGGAAGTTTAGGTAGAAGTTTACTTGGCAAAATGCTGTCATCGGATGCAACTGTCACAACCCGATCTCACCACCAATCCTCCCATGAGGAAAGGAAGGGGAAAGGTCGGGTTTAGGAATACTTGATCATAAAAGTTTCCTCATTGTTCTCAACCACAAAGATGTCGTCACCTCAACCCTCGGATGAACTTCTTGTGAATTCACTTAATTGTGATCGTGAGCTCTCCCAAGCTTCTATCTCGCGTGATAGCGGAAGGTGTCGTGACCTTACCTTGACGTCGCAATATGTCCTAGTCAATGGTTTTAAGGCCAAAAGGAATCCAAAAGTAAATGTGAGTTTAAGGGTATTTTTAACAACCATGATAGCCCTCTCAAGATGTACATCCACCAAAGATGGCATCACTTCATCTTTATCGGCTTCACCATCTCAAGTATGCTAAACCACAATTGTGAACCTTTTCTCAAGATTCATGCCCCTCGCGATGAATTCATATATACGGTATAGTTGTTTAAGACAACCTAGAAATAAAATAGGAGTTGCCACTAGCTTTGTTTTTGGGGGTAGATTAGAACACCAAATCGAGAGTCGGGACTATTCCCTCGATTCCTATGCAACCAGATATTTAGGTTTGGAGACTTGGGTTACGCTAATATTTCTATTAGCGCCCTTTCAATACCTAATGATATGTTATGTTTACTTAAGGTGTCCATGCATTTCTTTTTTAATTTTTTAGGATTGTTTATCCTAAACGAGGCGATCATGCATAATTGGTCATTTACATGCTATTCTATAATGTGAAAAGAAAACAATCAATTGAATCGAAATTGTGAGACAATAAGTAAACAACCAAGGAAAGCAGCAAATCTATCATGCATTCCTAAGAAAGATAAAAAGAGAAATAGAACTAAAGGACAAGAAAGAAAAGAACCCACAACTTGTCGGACTTTATACAAATAATAAGAAACCGAGACATATGTTGGGGATGAATGTACAAAGATATGGCTGGATTGGACTTCGACCTTTCATTGTCTTCGTGTCATCTTTGTCTCGGGATCCTATTCTAAAACTAGTCTAAGAACTATAGCTAGGTACATATAATGGAAAGAAACAAGCATACACGTCAAAACAACCAAAAGCACAACATCATGTCAAAGTTAATCAATCAAAGGAACTTCAATTCACGAATCAAATTTGGGCCTCGGGGTCAGCCTTTGTAGTTCATGCATAAGTCCCTTTAAGACACCTACTCAATTCATTTTATGACTTACGGCCATTATTGACCAATTGTATTCTTGCATGTCCGATAACACTTATAAGCCTCATAACCAAGCGATCTGTGTGATTCTAGGGTTTTCCCTTGATATCATGCATCGGTCCAAGCATACATCTAGGAACCACATGCATCTAGGAATTAAACATGCATGTAAGTCTTTTGGACTTTATTTCTCAACCAATCAAATAAGAAAGTGAACCGTCAACATGTCATTTATTACCAAGGGCATGTGCCAATCACGAACAAAGAAGTTTCTAATGAATGACATGATTTTATATGCATAAGGGAGCATATGATATGTCAATGACATTTTTTGAAATCATTCACAAAGTTTTTGAGATAAAGTGATATCCCAATTACGGAGGGCATTCAATTGCCAAGTTTAGCTCAGAGCTCACATAAATGCACTCACAAGCATTGTTATCATTTTGAATACAATCTAAACCATGACTTTCATAATGTCAAATCGGGAATTAAAGAGATTTGAAAATATTTCGAATTAAGGAATATCTAGGCTATGGAACACATTCAATGAGAACGCTAGCTTGGAACTCACATAAATGCATTCAAAACTATGGCAGACATTTTGAATATGGTTCAAATCATGACTCTTCCTTCAGCCAAATTAAGCTTCGAAAATAACTTCTAAAAATGGTTGCTTTTGGAAACACCACATGTACCAAACCTTTGAAATATGATTTGGAAAATTGATCCATTGGAAGCAATTTGACAAGAGATATCAAAGGATTCAAAGCAACTTTCATGAAGATGGCATGGCCTAAATTCATGCACAAACTAAACTAAGTAGTCTATCTAAACAATCACAACCAAATTCATGTCACAAAATTTCATACCTAGCATGACAAATCAGCAAAATTATGGAAAAACTTTCTAACATGCATGACATGATAATAAACAACTTTCAAGAAGAAATTTTTCCTAAATGAGCTAAGCATGATTCTATAAAAATCTGAAAAAAGAGTGACGATGCATTAGAAACTTATTAAGACAGCAGGACATCATATCATTGCAAGCATGCTTTGTTCTAACAAAAGAGGTCTAAAAATCATTAGATTTTCACATGACATAGTCAACATGACGACAAACAAATTTTATTAAGAGATCAGGTTGAGAACCCCTACAGAAAAAAATGGTACAAAAATGACAAAAGTCCATCCAAACTGGGGTCTAAATTTTGACCCTAGGTCCATATTCTAGTCAAGTTTGAGAAAAACAGAAAAGGGACTTAACGACAATCAAATCACATGAAATCAGTGGCAATGGAAACGTCAAAGAATGCCTTACAACTTCTTAAAAAGGCTCAGGCCCAAACTAGGTCAATTTGGTGCTCTAAAACAAAGATTTCTAAAAATGCACCTATTAGTAATTAAAAACTAGAACATAAACATGCATTATTAGACCTCAAAGTCATTCAAGTAATGCACAACCCGCATGAATTTCACAAACTATAGAGGGATTTGATGCAACAAAAAATCAGGGTAAACATCTAACCCTAAGTCGATATGCTAAGATGTCGTACAATCTAATGACAATACAAGATGGCTTGACTTACATGCACTTTTCCAACACAAATTTAGCATTCAAATTGGTACTCAAATGTAATGAGCTAAACATGTACACAAACATTATAACATGCAATTCAATTGTCAAGAAGACATCATTGCAAGATTTGGTTTCCAAAAGACCTAAACGGGCATGGCAAAATACATACATGGTAATGTCTGCTTTCAGCATTAACACTACATAATGAGTATGATTTTGGACCCCTAAAGATATGCAAAAATTCTATGAAAAGTCTTATATGCAAATCATGCAATGAGAAATATTTTTCGTCAAGAGTCTGGAGCCTAAATGAGATCATGCAAATCACGAAAAAAAATAGCAAAGCAGACACGAGTCTTTGACATCCCTAATTGCAACAACACTCGTACTCTTTCCTACATGCAATTGATGCTCTAAATGACATCGAAAATTTACAAATCATACATCAATTAGGCACATACAACATGTAGTTCATGTCCAATGAATACTCTAAAACCAATTAAACTCATTTATAGAATCAATTTTACTAAAGCGCAATTCGGAATGGTGCAGGGCAGACAATCCTATGCTCAGTTTTACGCAATTTTGACTCACCAAAACCTATCCAAAAAATCAAGCAAAAATACAGGACATACACGAGAGAATTTGGAACAAAGCTCATGCAGACAATTTTGTCAAAAGTCTATCATAGAAACCGGCATAAATATAGCAAAGTTAGAAGGTGGAACAGGAACAAAACCAAAAACGGACCAAAATTTCTACAGATACGGAGGTGTTTTTTGAAGGCCAAATGTCGTTCAATTTTGGTTTACAACTTATCAATTTGAAGCTTTTGATGTGTATTTTCAAAGCCTCGAAGGACTCGAACTAAGATAAGGTCATTTCAAACCTCATTTCCGTCAAGACAATAGGTTAGTCTAAAGATACAAAAATGCAGATTTAAAGTCTAATCAAGTTCAATCATCCATGATCATTCAAGAACACATTCAAACTTTAGCAACTCATCAATGGGCAAATAAACATAGCATATATTCCTAAAGTTGAACCCTAGCCCTACTAGTTTATCTGGCCTCACTTCACAGGGTTCGAGATAGACGAGGTTACCTTTGATGCGGCTTTTGTCGTTTATAATCACAATCTAAGGAGATCCTTGTCGAAACACGATCGAACCACCATAAATCACCAAGGATTAGATCTAGACAGCAAGGATCGCCTTTGAGAGTTCCCGAACCACCGAGTTGGTGTTGAACTAGAACCAATCCAATCAGACTGGTCTTCATGCTCGCCGTGAAAAGATGGACTGCTGGAGCTTGCTAGTGACTGATTGGCCGATCCCTGACCATAGCGAGGTTGGGGAATACCTAGGGAACTGGTCGGAGGTAGACGAAACCTCCAAAGATCACCGACGACCGCTAATTCAAGCAATCAAAAGGATCGATTTGATTCGGATCGATTTCAAGCAGCGATGGAGATCTTGCTTGATTAGAGACCCTCCGATGATCACTCGCTTGGATGCCAATCACAAGGACTTCGAGGATAGTTGATGAAGAGGATCGTTGAGCTTCAACACGTTAAAAGACCATTGGACCGTCGGTCTGGTTCGGCTAAAGCTTGGAGAGAATCATTGGCTTCTATGTCAGTGATCAAACTCAGCTGATCGGCTAGCTTGATCGGGCTAATCAAGACACAGCTGAAACTTGTGGAAACTTCGATCAGTACCTAGAAGGAGTGGAGATGATCGGAGGATGTGGTGTGGCCAAGGCACCGCCGGTGGAGGCTTAAACCGACAGAAGGACGGTGGCCGTGTGAGAGAGAAAGAGAGAGAGAGAGAGAGAGAGAATTTGGGCGGGAAAACTGAGAGGGAAGAGAGAGAAATCTAGTTTAGAGAGAGATTAATTTCATGCAAATGAACCGCCTAAAATTGGAGGGAAAATTGGCTTATGGACTATCCCCAAATCAAGCAATCTCAACCATCAGGTCGATTCGACGGTTTGGTCAGTTATTGACCGATTTGGTCTGGTCAAGTTGATCCATTTGCTTAGAGCCCTTTGTAGGTTCAAAATTTATGCAATTTGGTCTCTAAAGAGCAAATTGAAAATAAAATTTATGCTATTTGAGAGGAAATTGCCCAATTGTGATCCAATTAAGTCAATCAAATCTCATGAATGTGATTTAAGGATCTTTTGTTGACTTAATTGGATGATTATTACAAAAGACAACGGATCAAAACTATGGGTGCTTTGTATTGAGCTTAAAGGGATAAAATGATTGAATTGATAGTTTAATGGGCAAAATTACAAGCCTATTGAAATTGATTTCAATTAAAGCCACAATTGCCTTATCTAATAAACTACCCCTGTGTAAGATCACTTAATTGTTCAAATTAACCTTGAATTGAAGTGCTTAAGTTTATGTCAAAAATGAATTTAGGTATAATATCAAAATTGAACCTAGATTCATGAAATTAAACCATAACCTTGAATGGGTCAACTTGAATTTTACCAATTGAAGCTTAATTGCTTGACTTTCTTATGCTTGGAAGAGTAAAATTCTTCAAATTGAGAAGTTCTTATGTGAATTTTCCAAAATTGATTTCGAATTTGGACTTATCTTATGAAAATGAGTGAAGAACAATCGTCCATTCGTAATTAATGGATAATCGATTTTGATCTCCTAATTATGGCTCAAAACAGCAATTGTATTTTAATCGGACAATTCACAAAATTGAATGCATGAACGGATTTAAAATAGTCTTTAAATCAAATGATGAAGAAGGAATTACACCTAATAATGACTACAATGAAAGTAATTTCATTTTTTGTTGATTTAAAATCTAAAATCGAAAAATTTGGAAAACAAGGTTTTTAATTGATTTGTGAATTTTGTATTTTTTCAATTTTCTTGGTCAAATTTTTGAATTTTTGAGAAATTGATTTGACAAAAGTGAAATTAAAACTAAATAGCACCTTTTTAGGTAAAAAGTCAAATTTTGACTCGAGGTTGAGTTTGATCAAAAAGTTGACTAAAAAATTAACTCAAAAGTCAATCACTTGACTTTTCAGATTTTTCTTCAAAATGACTTGGAAATTACTTTAAAACAATAGTACAAGAGAAAAAAAAATGAAAAGTGACACTATTTTGGCCGAGAAACGGGCTCTGTCGTGATCAGAAACCAAAATCTCAATTTTTTTTACCTTTCATAACACGTTGACTAAAAATCAAGTGTCAATAGCCGCTCCTCTTTAAATAGTTGCCCCTTTTTTTAATGAGAATTCGAAGAGGTTCCACTCAAAGAAAAAATTGATACCTACCATTTTTAGTTTACTCAACTTTAGTAATAGAAAATTATAAAATAAATAATATTTGATTAGGAACATACCTAAACAATTACCTTCACTCATTGGGGTATGTTGACTCATGTTTGGGATTCTTTTCTCTATTTCTCTCATGAGATGAAATGAAGGAAAATAGATTGTTGAGGAAGGAAAATGATTTAAGGATGGCTACAAACCTAAGAATGAGGTTTAAGGATGACCTTGAACCTAAAGTCAAAGTTTCTAAGGATAACTTGAAACCTAAAGCCGAAGTTTTTAAGGACAACCTAGAACCTAAAATCAAGGTTTCTGAGGACAACCTAAGACCTAAAATCAAGGATTCTGAGGACAACCTGGGACCTAAAGCCAAGATTCTTGAGGACAACCTGTTAGTTACATGCCCTAAAGCAACCATATAATAGTTACATGTTAGGGATTTCAGTTGTGTTGTCAAATTAATGGCAATGACGTATTCATTTATTTGTCCAATTATCTATATGAATGATTCTATAAAATCAGTTATGACTAGACTTATTCTTAAGACGTTAAGAATATGTGTGATAAGTTCACAGTTAGATTGAATCTTTAAACTGTTCTCGGTCAATGAATCATTGAGTGGATATTAATGGTCCCGTTAAGACCGGTGTGTTCTTAGCTTTACCATTAAGTATTAGATGCTTAAGGTAATGACGAGTCATGAGTCATTGGGTATTATGATACCCGAGTTAGAACACGGGTGCTTGTAGCAAACAAGTTCACTGAACGTGATATACATAGAACGATTGGCAACATGGAAGCTTTTAACGGCGTCAATGATCAATCATTCTTGCTCTGGTCTTGTGTAAATAATCCTTAGACTTGAGGCACAGTGCTAACTTGTGTGTTGGACAGCTATGGTTCACATGTATGTATATTGGCAGCTCATTAATCTATCTCTATGCTTGATGGTCATAACTCGTTCACATACGAAATTACATGTGTTCGCAACATGGAATCTGTCTCCTTGTTACATGCAAGGTACAGTAATGATGTCTTATGTGATCTAATTGTGACACTGCATTGAAATCCTCGGCCGGGGTTATAACCAAGAATAAATTGTTTGTCTTATATAAAATGTAGGTCAATTAGGTTTGTGCATATGATTGAATTGGTGACTTGACAAATATTCCATGGTCTTTGTTCGATGAGGACATAGTAAGACAGACGGATTGAATTACACTGTCACCAAAGCTGATAGGTTCATTATGTTTTTAAAGCATTCACACTGTCTAGGTAGTGATGACATATTGCTGGAAGTCAATCATGGCTAGTAGGACCTAGAGATTGATCAAGACAATCAATTCTCTGGGGAGTACTAATGTGTTAGTGTAAGTCTTACTACCGGCTTAGTAATGAATCTAAGAATGTCATACACCATAACCAATTCACTTAATTGGACATAGCCCACTCACGACAACTGTTTTCTTGCTCATCCAACTTCTAGAGGAAGTAGTCAATAACTTATTTAAAAAGTTATGGAGGAAGTGGTCAATAACTTATTTGAAAAGTTAAAGATCAGCTTCTGGAAGAAGTAGCTTCTGGAAAAAGTAGTCAATAACTTCTTTGAGAGGTTAAAGACTAGGTTCTAAAGGAAGTTAAATGTTGACTTCACTAGGACATTATAAATACAGCAGAGAGAGGGTGAGTGGGTTATATTAAGAAAAGGAGAGAAAAGAGAGAGAGAGAAGGGTTAGCAAACCGTTGCTAACCATGTGCAAGGAATTGTCTCCACAAGATTGCTAGCACAATTACAATGGAGATTACCTACGAGCTCATTTTCGTTCGAGGTGCGTTGGTGGCGTGTCTGAACTAGAGGCTCGACATTTGTGGGGCTTGAACTAAAGAACATTTGAATCAAGTTGTTTAAAGCGCGCATCGAGAAGTAATCCATATAACTCCCTTTGATATTCTGATTTTTAATTAAAATACACGAACAACGCCTTTGGAGGAACATGTATAGTAGAATTTTATCTTTCCTTCCACTGCATTTATGTTTATATAGCCTATATATGTTCCGTATCCCAACACAGCCTGGGACCTAAAGCTAAGGTTTTCGAGGACAACCTGGAACCTAAAGCTGAGGTTTTTGTGAACAACTTGGAACCTAAAACTGAGATTTCTGAGGACATCCTGGAATCTAAAGCTGAGGTTTTTGAGGACAACCTAGAACCTAAAGCCGAGGTTTCTAAGGATAGCCTGGAATCTAAAGCCTAGGGGGGGTATGGTTTTAGGTGACCAAAACCCAGTTCACTAGGGAACATATATTTAAAAAAAAAAGGATTTTGAGATTACTCAAAAGCCAATCTTGCGAAATTATTCAAACATATCTTGGTAAACTATACCAGTTATCAAATTGCTTCGGGGAAGACTTTCACCAAATGAAGTTTGGTTAACTACTTAAGGGTTAAATCAAATATGCCAAATTAGAAATAACCTAATCAAAAGGTCTTTTACATTGGCTCTTTAAAAAAGGATTTTATTCCCAACCATTGATGTGGGAAAGCTGCTCAAATCTCACTGGAGATGTCTCACATAACCTATGTCTAAGGTTTTCGGAAACATTCATAGTGAATACAATTTATTGATCAAAAGGTCTTCTGAAGGGACCATAATGATGACTTGGTCATAGGTTTACGCAAGAGGTAGCCGCTTTGGGGCCAAGAAATGAATATTAAATCAATATCTTCATCAAGTTTACAAGTCAAGAACTTTGAAGATAAGACAACATAGGATTGCTTCCACTCCTTCTAGTAGTGGCTCTTATGTGAAATTCTCATTTCAACTAGAACCATCCCAATCAAAAGAAACTTCGAATAAGGATTGTAATGTTGGTTTGAGTAAGGCTTAAAAGGCTTGAAATTTTTTTTTTTCAAATATCAAGAGGTTAAAAGTGAGTGATTATCTTGGCATCATTACCATCACACAACTTTTCGAAAATCCGACTCTTAAAATTTAACTTATCTTGAAAGTCCTTTTGACTATTTGTTTTAAGACATGAGATGTTCGCTCTCTTTTCTAATGACATTGCTTGTAATATATGTTTTTGCAAAGCTTTTATTTTATCTTTCAATGGGTGATCTCTTGCATGACCATTGATTTTGCATTCCTTTGCAATTTGCTTTTCTTTGCATTTTTTCATGGGTATTGGCCTTGCTTTTTCAAGGCACACTACTATTTCATGCACCTTAGTTTTCACTCTCTTTTAAGTATCTAGGACTTCAAGTGGTATTACAAACATGACAAACATTCTAAATTTTGTTGGTAAACCATGTGCCTTGCCCTAGTGTGGGTAGTGAACAAAATTGGCTAAGCAAAGGGTAATTGTGTTTAGGTAGTGAGCATAATGCTCTTCATCACTTTGGGATGCTTCAAGCTTTCATAAAAAATCATATGAAGTTGTCACAAGAAGATCGGTGTAAGTGAAAGCGATAAAATCTTTCTTGATTTTTTGCTCCATAGTTTTCAACCAAAACTCTATTTTGCCCCAATGTGGGGTTGTTCTTGATAAGGTTATTTTGGAAATGCTCTTTATCTGGCTCAAAGGGGCTTGTGTAATATCCTGAATTTCCAGTACTGTTTTCAATTGAATAAATTTGGCCTTTCATTGACATTTCTATAGTGTTATTCTCAGAGCCGATCACTCGAGAGATAACTAGACTATTTGGGGAAGTTATTAAGCGATTTTAATGCAATATGCTTGAGAATTCGACCAGAAGCCGACTGCTCAACCGTGTGCTTGGTCAACCACCAAAGACAACCACCAAAATTTCCATTAGCTGAATACCCCATCTCCACGTTGCCCATCCCCACCGTTTCTCCTTTGATAGCTTGTCTCTTCCACCGAATTCTGCAGCCCCTACTCCACTTCCCTCACGCTAGCGACCCAACTCTGCCGAGCTCCATGTTTGCGGCTTCAGCTCCTCTTGCTGCCGTGCGTCCATCCTCTTCGTCCTCTTATAGCTACTCGAAGCCTTGGCGTTGACTCTGGCTCCTCACCCAGCAACAACGCCCACAAGAAAACCCCCCACCAGTGACCAAAATTTGGTCTCCATCAAAGTGTGAGCTACCAACATTTGCGATCTCCACTCATCGGGCCCAACATCACCAAAGTAGCAACCCAACAGTTTCCTTTTCCTTTTGCTCGGCCCAGCAACTCCATCAATTGCTGCAATCCAAGAAGCCAGCCCAGCATAGCCCATCTTTATAGCAACAATTTGGCCCAAGTTTCAAGCCCATCTTCAATTTGGGATGAGATTTGTTGGGCCGGTTTAAGGCCTGGTCCGAGCTCCGTCGATGCTGTTGCAAACTCAAGTTTCGGCCGTTGTCACGCTGCCGTCTCAATGTTTCGGTCTTCACTTTGTACAAGTGAGTTTTGCTCATTAATCCCTCATCAGTATGCTAATGATACTTAGGGGTCAATTAGATTTAATTAAGTGCAATTAAGTGGTTAGATTAGATTAGAATAATTAAATTTGGGATTTACCTATGCATGTTAGGCAAATGGTTAGTGTACTTAACAAGTAGACAAGTCCTATTATTTATTGAACGATTCTCGGTTTCTGGGCTCGTCTCGGCTTCCAATTAGGCATTACGGGCCTAAATTGGATTTATTGCTATTTAATAATTAATTTTCAAAATTAATTAATTATTTATTTATTTTCTGGAAATTAGAACGGGATGGTGGATGACCGGAATTTTATGTTGATTATCGTGATGCAGTCTGTTTAATTTATTGAGTGCTAAATTGTGTTGAATTGATTTATTAATTATTTTATAATTATTTTCCTAAATTAATTGGAAAATAATTGGGTATTGTTGACAACGCCAAAAATGTTTTGGTGGACTACAGAAAATGGTGGGATTTATGGAAATGAAATTATTATATTTTGGCTAAAGTTGATCGTGTACCCACACATGGTTATTTTTATCGGGTATGATAAAAAAATGACAAATTGATTGTACGGTCAGAGTACCATATTATATTCTGGCTCGGTGACTCTATATGTCATTTTAGAGAAAGGACGATATGCAATGTCGGCTTAGTGACTCTATAGGTTATTTTGGAGAATGGATGACATGCCATAACGGCTCAATGACTCAACATGTCATTTTAGAGAATGGACATTATAATGAAAATACTCATGTCATTTTGGAGAATGAATAGTATAAAATACTAGCTTGGTAACCCGATAGGTTATTTTGGAGAATAGACAGTATTGACTGAAATGACCAAGAATGGTCTATCTGACATGTAAATTGACTAGGTTGATTGACCGATGTTTCAATCAGTAGCATTTGTTGGGTGCCTATTTGAACTATACTGATTTGCAAGTGGAAATTTGAGGCCAAGATAAGTCCTCTTACCCGTGTGGGCTTAGGCAACCCATAATGTATTGGTTTCCTAATAGGGTCTTAGAAGGGTAGAACTCACTGAAACGTTGCATCATTAGTTATTGTATAACCATCTCAGGCCCCTAGATGGCAGCACCTCCACCTCCTCGTCCTCCTATGCATTTTGGTATTCCCTAAGAGATCTCAGAAATAGCATATCACATCCACATACATAGCCACCCTGAGTGAATGGAGTACGTACTAGTTAAGTCGACCGTCTGGGTTATGTGGGTAATGACACCTTGAGACCCCATGAGTATCGATCTTGATATCGTCACAGAGAGGGTCCCATACCAGAAGGTAGTGTGCCCTAGTACATATTGGAAGAGGCGTTCGGAGAAGGGACGGTAGATCCTAAGGACGGGTCGGTAGTGGACACTAAAGATCCTAAACTCGAGGACGATTCTCATACTCCCGTGTATTCCATCAAAGACACTAACTAGAGCAAAGAAGAAAGGGGAGATTGTTGAGCAGGAGGAGGGACAGGAGGATGAACCTATAGACGAGGAGCCTAAGGAGGAGAAACCTGAGGATGAGCCTAAGGCGAATTTTGAGGAGGAAGAGCTCGAGGACAAACCTGAAGAAGGAGAAGAAGAATCTGAAGAAGAGGATGACCCGGAGGAGGATCCAAAGTACAACCTGGATGAGGACTAAGATCCCATCCCATTTGCAAACCTAAGTTGTGGACTGATGTGTGATAAATCAAACTTCTGTGAATAGTATTGCATTATATACTATGAGGTTTGCTTTATATAAAAGTGTGGTTGTGGTTTTTCAATTGTGAAAAATATTGCCTTACTTTTTTTATCACATTATTTTATTATCTGGGGATTATTTTATGCTTCCACATGTGTATTAAAATTAAAAGGTCGACGATGCATCCTGGGACGTCACTGTAAATCGACCAGGTGAGGGATGGACACGAGTTTGAAGATCGGGGCATGACAACTTGCAAGGGATATCAGTAGTGTTTGAGATTAAGAAGAAAATGCTTTTATTATTTTAATCCATGTATTTACTGTGAATGAATCCTATGCCCTAAGACATGGTTCTTTTCACTTAATTCTCTCAAGGTATGTATAAGGATGTGTTTGGCAAAGGGTTGCCTCCCATCATTTTGACACTACCACTTGACATATTTAACAATCCTTTTTCAAGTCTTTCAAAACATCAATTGGACAAATTCCTCTCAGTGGGAAATTAAGATGTGAGGAATGTTTTTCAAAAGATATGTTCCCCTGATCTACTAGGGAGACTTTTGGAAACAAGGTTGAAGGAAATTTGTAGACAAAATAAACTTTGTTTAGCACAAGAGTTGATTTCTAGAATTCCAATTGACTTTTTCAGCATTCTAAAGGAAGGGGCCACTTCTAAATTTTAAAGAATATGGTCATTATTTTGGAGGTTTTGTACTCCTGAGATTGATCTCCCATGGGTAGGTAGAATCTTCTTTAGAGATCCTACAAAATGATTAAACATGCAAATATAATATGTATGCATGGGATGCATGATGCAAATATCCTAAAGTGTTTTGGATTTAGTCTAAAAGCGGCTCAAAAGCCTTTCACTTTATTTATGGATAATACTTCTTGACAGCATCATCATTTATAGGCTTTGGCAATTCTTGGCTATCCATTTCTACAAAAATCATTGCTCCACGCGATAGTACCTTCTTCACAATATATGGGCCTTCGTAGCTCGAAGTGAACTTCTCATGAGGATCTGAAATGATAGCCAAGACCTTTCTTATAACAAGATTATTGATCTCAAAATGTCTTGATTTAACCTTAAGTTAATCGACTTGCTTCTAATAGCTTTGTTCATGGCATAGGGTCGTTAACCTATTTTTATCGATCATATAGAGTTGTTCAAACTTTTATTGAACCCACCCAGCTTCAATGAGCTTGACTTTAATGAAGGGATTTTCACTTCCACAGGTAGCATAGTTGCCATTCCATATACCAATGAGAATGGCGTTGCCCTAGTTCAAATGCAAATTAAGATTCGGTAAGCCATCAAAGCATATGACAACCAATCATGTTAGGCATGATAATTTTAAGTTGTCTTGGCTAAAATCTTATTGACGTTCTTATTTGCCGCTTCTATAGCTCCATTCATTTGTGGGCAATAAAGAGAAGAATTCAATTGGCAAATATGGAACTCACTGAGTAATTTATCCATTGTCAGTGATGATCGATTCGGGAACTCCATATTGAGTGATGATATCATGACGAATGAACTTTGCCACACTCTTTGTAGTGACATGGGCATAAGAACTGGCTTCAATCCATTTGGTGAAATAATCAATAGCTATTAAGATAAAGCAGTGTCCATTCAACGCCTTAAGATTAATTGATCAAGCAGTATCATGCCCTACATCAAGAAAGGCCAAAGCTCGAACATTTGATGCAATTCATTAGGAGGAACATTGATTTTGTCTCCATAGACTCGACATTGGTGACAACACTTCACATGTTGAATACAATCGGCTTCCATGGTCAACCAGTAGTAACCAAGTCTTATGATTTTTCTTGTTAGGAGATGACCATTCATATGAGGGCCATACTCTCCTTCATATGTCTCTTTCATTAGCAGTTTGGCTACTACCTTTTATAAAGGGCTTCTCTATAGAGGAAGAATTTGGATGCTAACTTCATTAGTTATTTTCAATCATTGGCTTAACTCCCTTAGGGAAATTTGCCATCTTGAAGGTAGTTTATGATATCATAATACCAAGGTTGACCATCAGGTTCTTCTTCAACCATTAGGCAATAAGCAAGCTTTTTCAAGATATCGATTTATAAGGGATCAATGCTTAAACCATCAATTACTTGTAACATTGATGATAAAGTCACTAGAGAGTCAGCAAATAGATTTTGCGATAGTGGCAGTTAATCAAAAGATATTTCGTTAAATTCCTTGACTAGGTCTTCGAGATATTTATGGTAATGAATCAACTTTACGTCTTGTGTTTACCATTCGCCCCCCGTCTAAAGGATGATGAGTGCGGAATCACCATAAACCCAAAGCTTTTTGACTTTCATATCGATGGCCAACTGTAGGCTAAGGATATAGGCCTCATATTTAGAAATATTATTGGTACGAGGAAATACCAACTCCATAACTACTGGGTAATGTTGACCCTCTAGGGATATTAAAACTACCATTGTGCCAGAACCAGAAAGATTAACAGTGCCATCAAAATACATGGTCCACTTATCATGTGAGACTATGTGAATCCGTTCATTAACTTCATCTCAATCATTAGACTTATTGGGATTTTTAGCTAACATGTCAGCTATAGCTCATCACTTGATAGACTTCTGTGCCATGCTTTGAATATCAAACTTGGAGAATAATAGTTGCCATTTGGCAAGCCTTCTGACCAACACAAGCTTCTCCAAAAGATATTTAATCAAGTCATTCTCAATCACCAGCAAGATGCGGTGGTGAAGAGTATATTGTCTCAATCGATGTAATACCCAAATTAGGGCTACACATGTTTTTTTCCAATTAGGATATCGGATCTCAAAGATAGTGAACTTTTTACTAAGGTATTATATGGCACGTTCTATCACATCCCTTGATCCTTTTTGCGCCAACATAGCTCATAAAAACTCATCATATATGGTGAGATACAAGATTAGAGGCACGCCTTGAATAGGCAGCACCAATACACATGATTGTGAAAGATATCGCTTGAGTTCTTCGAAGGATTTGTAGCATTCTTCATCCAAGTTCACTTTAATGTTCTTCTTCAACAACTTGAAGAACGGCTTAGGGGATTATAATAGTTAGGAGTTGAATATAGACTTCAGACTTCCTTAACAGTAAAAGGAGATTTTAGATTGCATATGGTCTTTACCTTCAAGGGATCTATTTTGATGCCCTTGCTACTAACCATAAATCCAATGAGCTTCCCAGACTTTATTCCAAATATGCATTTAGTGGGGTTAAGCCTTAGCTTAAATTTCCTTAGTTAGTCAAATAATTTTCTCAAGACTTCAACATTGTCCTCACCTTAGCTTGATTTTGCAATCATATCGTCAACATGGACTTCAATTTCCTTATCATCATGTCATAGAATAACGCCACCATAGCTCTTTGATAGGTTGCCCTAGTATTCTTCAAGCCAAATGGCATAATTTGGTAGTATAATGTTCCCCATGGAGTGATGGAAGACGTTTTAGTCTTGCCTTCCTCTTTCATCCAGATTTGGTTGTAGTCGAAGAATCCGTCTATGAAGGAGAATAGCTCGAAGCGGCTATACTGTCAACCAAGACATCAATATGTGGTAAAGGAAAGTCATTCTTAGGGCTTACCTTATTTAGGTCACGATAATCAACGCAGATTTGAACCTGTCCATCCTTCTTTATAATTGGGATTATGTTGGCAATCCAATCAGCATAATGGATGAATTTTAATAAAACCAACATATCAACATGAGACCAAGGAAAAACATCTTCGTATTCTTTCAAAAGTCCAATTAATCTATCAACATATGTTTGAGAAAGATCTACTTATTTCTTTAAGGTTTTCAGAATCTCCTAAATTCACAGTAATTGATTGCTCAGTAGTCGGGGTTTGAATTCTTCACGTTTGAGCCATTCTCTTTCAATAACTCGAGGGTCATCTTCATTCTCTACGTTGAAATAATCAGGTTCACCAAAATCTCTTGAATACGAATCCAAGCCATGCAAATGACTATCATGATGTGAAATGTCATGCTTGAGATGCAATCAAAAATGGTTAGTATGTAAAAGAAATGAATGCAATGCATGCAAATGTTATGGAAAACTTGTTTTCAAATTTTGGGTTTTCAAAAAAAAAAAAATATTGGGAACTTGCCCTCATGTCATTGAACATCCTTATTCCACTAAAATGATTTGAAACTATAGATTGTATGGAGACTCAGGCCTCAAAGCATTATCATAGGATTGGTTTGGGATACCTTATACATCTTTATGAAAGATGCAAATTTTATTGCATTACAATGTATATCCTCTTGGATCAATAGAGTTCGTAATCCAGACTATTACAAGTATAAATGAATGGAATTCCCTTATGGGGGAGAAATGAATGGAATACAATTGAAATGAAAAGTAAGAACTAAAAACATCCCTTACACAGCGGGATTAGTAGGCTCTTCATCTTTACCAGTGGCCACAATCATGCCATCTTCAAACAAATCAGTGAAGTGATGAACAATGGATTGCCTTGGTCACCTATACCTTCACGCTTGTCCCTTTTGATCACCTCAATAGGTTTTGGCGCTCCTTGGGCAAGCTTGCTTAAACCCTTACCAATAATAAATCCATTCGAGTAGCTCTTTGCTTGACACTAAGGAGGCCTTTGAGAACTGAAGCTTCCCAATGATTGACCCAGCAGGTACATGAGTAACAAATACAAGCTCAAACAAGTGGTAGCTCAATTCCCTTTTGATTTTAGGCTCAATGCAGGGTAGGGCAGTGTTGTGGAAAGTCTCCACATCTATTTTGCACCCAATGGTCACAGTCTTTCCATCGACGGCAAGTTTCATTATCTGATGAAGACTTGAGGGAATAATCCCTACGGCATGGATCCAAGGACATCCCAACAGCAAGCTAAAGTTGCTTGGAATATCAAGCACTTGGAATATTTGAGCAATGGTCACAAGGCAGACTAGAGGTAAGTCAATTTCCCCTAATGATTCATTTCTCATCCCATCAAAAGCTCAAACAGAAATCTTTGGAGGGCAGATGTCACGCCATGACCCGTTTTGAGCGTGTGGCACCCCTCACTTACCAACTTTCACCATTCAACTGCGACGTCCCAAGAGACGTCGCTAACCCAGTTGTGTTATTGTTTATATACACAAGTGGAAGCAGAAAACAAATCTCCTAGCCATTCACAACAAAATAGGGATAATTTCAAACACACTTATATTTACATATATGCATCCATAATGTCATTACAACATACTAGCTATTTATATCCAAACTTCAATGTCACTCGTTACGCCATTTCATGTTCAATCAAAATGCGCAGTCATTTGCACTTCCAAAAGGTTTTAGGGTTAGCCTAGCTCCTTTATGCTACGAAGCAACTTGAAATGGGTGGTATTCCCCACACGCCTAGTACGCGTCCAACTCAAGATACCCTAGCTCGGGCTTGCTAGTCATGATTAGGGCTTGAAAAAGGTTAAACAACGAGGAGTGAGATAAACTCAATGAGTAAACTCACTAGACCTCGCTTAGGGAAGTCATTCACCTTGGAAACTCCCTAAACGTGCAAGTTATCTATCAATGGTAGATCAATAGCAAAGTAACCTCTACTTTGCCTTAACTATAACATGAATGGTTATTCCACTTTCCCAAAGCCATCAATATGAGCATATAAACAATTCTTGAAAATCCTCCTACACTAAGGAGCCAAACATAAAAACATGCAATATAACATAGTCATTTGCCCATGCCATGCAATAATCTAGACCTGCTCATATGTTAATCTTATGTCACACGTGTGCAGACTATAGTATCGCTTATCGCTTCTCAAAATATACATTCATGCACTCATGCCATGCAATAATCCATAATTGCTCATATATCAATCTTAGATTACATGTGTGTCGACTATAGCATCGCTTCTCAAAATATGCATTCATGCACTCATGCACTTTTCACACAACCATGTCCAGATTATGATGGCCACTCGAGACCCAAGGCCACCCCGAAGGTTCGTAGTCATTCGGCGTAACCAAGCATTGTCTCGCCCCATCAGGCACAACATCATCCCATGTATGCATATGCCTCAGGACAGCATTCCAATATGGAGCTTCATTCCGAAATCTATTCACAAATGGCATCTGGTTGACTCGGGGACATTCGAACTTAATCAAGCATCGTCCTGCATAATCATACACATCAGGATGGAACCATCACCTCACATAATCATATGAATCAGGGTATTTAAGTGATCACACAATCATACAACACTCAGGCTCATTTGATATATTTCTCATTAATTGACGGAAGAATGTGTAATGTACACACAATATGCAACAACACTAATTACATACAACCATATCATGCTGTCATGCCAAGTGATCATATCCCAATCATGCATTTGTCAAATTAATCATACTTCTATCTCATGGCATATTATCTCATAACAGCGCTTTAAACACTTCATCATACTATCTTTTCACATATTCATACTTACGCATTAATTAGTCACATGCCATCATGTCATATTTGTATATCATATCATATCACTCAAACACATCACTTGAACATTTCAATATGCCATCTTTCCACATACCTCACATGCTTATTAGTCACATGCCATCACAAGCCCTCGCCGACCTCGGTTGATCGGCGGCAAGGGCCTATAAGCCTTCGCCCAAATCCGGGGCAAGGGTCGTGACCCTTCCTTAAATCTAACGAGGGTCAGCGGCCCTTGCGCAATTGGGCCAAGGGCTGCAACTAGCTAGGGATCCTCGCCTAAATTTGAGCGAGGGCTCGTGAGCCATCACCACCGGTTGGTTGAGCCATCACCCTGGCCCCTTACCATTGCCGACCCTTCCTAGCGATGGTGGGGAAATGGCAATAGCGAGGGCTCAACCCTCAATCGCCTGCTTCCTCCCTCTTTTTTTTTTTTTCCTTTTTTAAATTTGTTTTTAATTAATTTTTTTAATTTTTATAATTTAATTAAATTAATTTTATATTAAAATTCAAATCCACGCTAAAACGACGTGGTTTTTGCATTTATTTGCTGAGTTATCTCTTCAACGAGCCACATAGGTGAGCAAAAATAATAATAAAATTACCACATAGGATTTCTAGCGGGATTTGCTGGAGGTGGCACTTAAGGGCGCGTTTGATAACGATTCTGTTCCTGAGAACTGATTCTGACAAGAAATGATTATTTTTGATTTTGTTCCGAGAACCGATTCGAGTAAAAAAACGTGTTTGGTAAGCTTGTCTAAAATTTTGATTACGGAATAGAATTGCATTTGATAACGTGTTCATTGATTACGTTCCAAATTATTTTTTAATTTTTAAATAATTTTTTCTATTTTTTTTACTTTTTTTCTTTTCATTTTTTTACCTTTTTACCTTTTTCCTTTTCTTTTTTTCATTTTTCTTTTCTTTTTTTCCTTTTTCTCCTATTTTTCTTCTTCTTGTGGCCGGTCACCAGTCCGGCAACCGGCCGGACGAGGGCCGGCAACCTCACCAGAGCATCGCCGGCCCTCGGCAAGGCTGGCCCTCGTCAGCCAAGCCTCACCGGCAGCTGGGTGAGGCTCGCCCAGCCCCGCCGAGGCTCGGCCTCAGCCAGATCGGGCGAGGCTTAGCCTCGCCGGTGGACAGGCGGGCCTTGCCGGGGCTAGGCGATGCGGCATCCCAAAATTCAATGACAAGCCATAAGGTGCGTTAAAGTCTTTAATTAGGTGATAGAATTTCTTTTGGTTTATGCCTTAGCCAATTTGTCTTTAATTAGATGATTTGTGCTTGTGATTGTGGAAATTAAAAATTAATGGATTAATAGATTAATGCTTGGCCATATGATTTAAATTTCAATAATCAAAAATATTCCAAGACTTTGGCCAAGATGAAATTTGAATTTGAAAATATTTATAAAAGAATTTCAAAAAAAAAAAGGAAAAAGGGGTTGAATTTTCAAAATGGGCCTTGGGCCCATTAGCCTAAAGCTTGGTGGGCCAAGCTAGTCGGCCCATGGGAGCCCAAGGGAGGCTGTCGACCAGCCCAAGGAGGAGTGGCCGGATGGCTCAACTCCAAAGCCCATCAACCCAAAATCAATTCAAAAATAGAAATAACAAGTGGCAAGACAAGTCCTCATGCATTGGTCCCTTTGAGAGGCAAGTAATCATGAGATTAAGGGGATATAAAAGGGGTGAGGAGAGAGAGATGGCCGGTTCTTTTGCTCATTCGGCCAAGAGAGGTGTGCGAGAGAGAGAGAGAGAGAGTTTGAGAGAAAGGGAGAAACCAAGAGGGAGAGGAGGCGGAGCCGAGGGAGGAGCCGCCGTGTCTCGCCGTCGCCGCCGTGTCCGTCCGCCGTACGTCGCCGTTCGTTCATCTTAGAGGCAAGTGGAGTCCTATAACTCCTCTTGCACGTGTGTCTATGGGTTTGCATGTTCGGTTTTGAGTGATTTTGTGAGAGAAACCGAGGTGAGGGTGATTTATTTTCAAGCTATGTGACTGTTCTTGTTCGGTTTGTGGAAGTCAGTGACTTGTTCGAGCTTGCATGTGTGGTTGGAGTTCGATTTTGGCTTCGGTGTCTTCATGAAAGTTGAAGCTAACGTCTTGTACTATGACATACTAAAATTTCGTAGAAAACGATGGAGATTTGAGGGTCAAAAGTTCTATTATACGGAGACTTTAGATCTGCGAAAATTTCATTGACCCCTTGTTGATTTCTTGATTGCATGTTGATTTCTGTTGGAGATCTCACTTTGTTGTCTTCTTGAAAGTTGTAGGTAACATCTTAAACTACAACATACTCAAATTTGAAGAGAAATGAACGAGTGTAGCCTAGTTAATCGGCTAGATCTTGGAGATGGTTGATTCTGGTGAGGTGTACCGAGACACCCGAGACTTCATGGACTTAAATGGTGACCATACTTTGGTTATTTGGCCTAGATCTCTTCATAAAACTTGTAAAGGAGACCTTGATACATAACATATATAAATTTCAGAGGAAACGAAAGAGAATAGATGGGTGAAATCTTAGTAATTCGGAGATGTGCATTCTGGACGATGCGGTAAGAGTTCCAGAAGCTTCGTGAGGTTGAATAAAATAATCTATAAGGAATTCGACTTGGAGTTCTTCATGAAAATGGTACGAAAATTTCTTGGCTATCACCCTGTAAAATTTCGTAATTTTTGGAGGCTGAATGAATATTTTAATTGAATTTATTCGGAAACTGTGCAATTGGTTTAAATCCGAGAATCATAGGATGTTTTGGGAAAATTGTGGAATTTGGTAAAAATTTAAATTGGCCACGAATTTTGCAAGTAAATATCATCCTATGGGTTTGTCTAATAATTTCTTGGATTTTTGGGAATTTATTGATATTAAATAATAAAATAATAAAATAATAATAAAATAAAATGGATTTTTATTTGGCCATGGATTCAATTTTATTTGTGTGGCATATGTGTGATGAGGTCTTTGCACACGTATTGGATTGAAATGCATATGTGATAAAGTCTTGGTATGCGTATGACATGGTCCTTGTACATGTATTGAATTGAGATGTGTATGGGGTAAAGTTTTGGCATGTGTATGACATATGAATTGAGATGCAAGTGTGAACTCTATGTCAAGTGTGAATTGTTTGATGCCATGCCAATTGCCATGTTAAATTGAGATAAAGAAATGGTAAAAAGTGGATGATGGTAAATGAGGAAGTGGTTGTGGTGGAGGATGTTGGCCGGAATGTACAGAGATACATTGCCGGAATTCCCTGGGAGTTTCAGGATGCCCGGAATGTGGGGGGCCGAAAGTCCGGTTGTATCTTGGATACATGCCCGGAGATTCCTCGCGACACCAGGATTGGGGTGCGAGATGCCTGGCTAGAAGAGTAAAGGCCAGAGGTCCGGTTGTATCTTGGATACATGCCCGGAGGTTCCTCGTGATGCTAGTTGAGATGCGAGATGCCCGGAATGTGGGGGGCCGGATGCCCGGTTGTATCTTGGATACATGCCCAGAGGTTTTTCTCGCATGGGATGCGAGTGTAAAATATGAGATGAAATTAATGAATCGAGGAAGGGTGATGTGGTGATCAAATTTAAAGATAAAGATGAAAATTAACCCATGGTATGATATGCATGATGATATGCATGATGATGATGATGTTATGTAATGTGATATGATGATCACCCATGGTATGATATGCATGATGATATGCATGATGATGATGTTGTTATGTGATGTGATGTGATGATCACCCATGGTATGATATGCATGATGATATGCATGATGATGGTGATGATATGTGATGTGATATGATGATCACCCATGGTACGATATGCATGATGATATGCATGATAATGATGATGATGTTATGTGATGTGATATGATGATCACCCATGGTATGATATGCATGATGATATGCATGATGATGGTGATGATATGTGATGTGATGATGTCATGATAAGGATGACATGTATGATATAATGATGCCATGATGATGATTATGATGATGACATATGATGATATGATATGCATGATGATAAGGCATGATGATGCATGATATTATGCGCATGGCTGCAAGGTAAGTTACGCCTGCAATGCATGTATGATTTGTATGATGCATTGAGTTGTTATTAGATTCCTTTACCTGCTGAGTGGTTATACTCACCCCTTTTGGGGACCAACATTTCAGATTAGTAGATGGATTGAGCGGTTGGATATGACCGTAAGAAGGAGGATAGCAAAGGAGGGAACTTTTGGACGCCGACACTAATCGATGAACTCTAAAGTATACGACTGTTGGAAGAGATGTCGGTCATCTTTTGAAGTATAGCCTAGTATAGAAAGCTATGGCATTTTGATGTACCGACTAAAGATGTCCATCTGCTCTATGTAAATAAACGTGTTCGGTTTTAACTTATATAAAACGTTTAGTAGGTGTGCATCAATTTTTGAATGTAGGGAAGGGAATTGTTAGATATGCTTCCGTTATGTAAATTGCGCAAGGGACCGTTAATAAAAGATGTAAACCCCTATGGTTGTATGGACCCGCTGCAACTGAAAAAAATGGTATCAGAGTGACACGTTGTTTGGGAAAGAAAAAGGAAAAAGCGAACTGTGGTGACCCTAGCGGATCGGGGGCCGCCGAGGGGTGCCATAGGCGAGGCCCGCCTGGCCACCGATTAGGCTTGGCGAGCCCGGCTAGTGGCCAGGCAGGCCTCACCCGGCCTCGGCGAGCCTCGGCGAGCCTCGCCGGTGGCTGGGCGAGCCTCCAGCGAGCTTGCCGAACCTCGCCCTGGCCAGGCGAGCCTCTGGCGAGCTCGCCGGATTGGTGGTCGGCGACCGGCGGCCGGCGATGGTGGGCAACGGCGGACGGCGGCAGACGACAGCGGGCAACGGTCGCGGGATGGCGGAAGGAAAGAAGAAGAGTTTTATTGTGTTGATTCTTCCTTTGATTCTCGGACGCAAAATCAACTTTTTTTCTTTATTCTCAAATCTACTCCCAAACTAATTCTGGGAACAAATTTGTTCTCGGGAACAAAAATTTTACCAAACGCGATTCTTGTCCCAAACTGATTATGGGAACAAAAAATCAAAATCAGTCACTGTTTGGCACGTTGCCAAATAGGGCCTAAGTGGCCCACTTTTAAAAAATAATGGCACTTAAGTGCCACTTTCCTCACTTTTGGCACTTAAGTGTTCCATTGTGCCAAGTTTTGGCACTTGGGCTGTACTTCTTCTAAATTTAGTCTATAGGATCAAAAAGGTAGTGATGTTTGTCACTCTCATTAGGGAAGAAATCAATACCCCTATGATGGACTTCCAAGATGGCCTTAAAATAATAGATAAAAGGAGAATTGTTTGAAGGTACCTTCTTGCATAGGCGGTTCAAGAGTCAATAACTTAGAGGAGGTCTTCTAGGTACAACGCATAGTGTGGGTATAGGGAAGGTAACAAGAGTTGGTGTAAAAAAGAAACTCAACGTATAGAGCCATCGACACTTGTTAGACCCAAAAGGGACTAGAGATAATGCCACTCTCTTTGGACTTCATTAGCAGTGAAGCATGGGTGAAACCTCTATACAAAAGAAGCAAGAACAACTGAAGCAAGAGCAATGCGCTTACCATGTGTAAGATTAGCAGCTGTCTGGAAATAATCCTTATTGACTTTAAGTGTAGGGCTAAAGAATATGTATCTTGACAGCCAATACAATAAGAAAATGATATGTTCCCTAGTGTCGACAAGTCCAGTCGCCTTACCAAACCGTTCAAGGAATTTACCATATGCAAGGACTCCATCTAGGATAAAAAGGGCTCGAATGTGAGCAATTTCTCAAAAGAAAGACCAATCAGTCGAAAGTCTGCTATGGCATACATATCCAGAAGGGTGACAGTCATGGGCCTGCAAGAAAAAAAAGGAAACAATTAGTGGAAGGGGACAAGAAACTTATTGTAGACCCTACTAGTCCTTGCGTTATATCGTGAGAAGATATGCTGGTTTCAAGTGCTTTCTCAATTCTTGCACTTATCCAAGCAAAATGGGTTGTATCATCTTCTCCTAGTCAAAGATACTATTTATGGAAATCAGCTTCAAATGAAGGAAACCCACGAAATCGGGAAGAAGCTGAAGACTAGATGTCCTAGGAGAAGCGATGTTGGAAGGCTAAAGTCTCACCGTGGTTGGTAGGGAAGCAAGTTTGGAGTGAAGGAGTGAAGCAAGTCTATGAGACTAGGACCAAAAAGAAAACAACTCGTTGTGTCCTCAACAGCATCCATCAGACTAAAGTAGCTATCTTTGGCATGTTCCCTTATTTGGAAAGTGACAATATCGTTAATATAGCTTTCTAGGTCACATTTCAAGGTTTTCTTTCGTGCCCATAGCAGATGATGAAATAGAGATGAAAAGAATCACAAAATAGGATTTTAGAAATAGGAAAAGAAGACCAAATGCTAATAAAATCCCTAAGCTACTTGTAGAAGACAACAGTTTGGGGAAAAGGAAACAGCTATTTGCAAAATTAGAAGAAACATGTCAAGATAATGAAAGGAATAGAAATCCATATAAGAGAAAAGATGTCTGAAGACAAAATGGCATGATCACCTTGAAAAATCACGCGAAGACGAGGTATTCCTTTAAAAGAAATAAGTTCAAATTTTTGAATTTATTTTCTTTAAAAGGGGCATATGTTGACACACAAAATTGCCCCTGTGACAAGCTAGCCACGGGGGCAATAATAAGAGTGGTATGCCCTATTTTGTTCATGAAAATTGAGGGCAACCAGTGTTTGTGAGGGTATTTAAGTTAAGTGTCGGTAGGATTCTAGATAGATATATCTGAGTTGATGGCAAGATATTTAATTGCCACGTGTCAGGCTATGAGAGCAACGCATCAAACTTAGAGTTTAAATGGAATTAGCATTAGAGCTTAGGTAAGAATAACTGCTGCACAAGTTAGGAAACAGTAACTTATAGATAGGTTGCCAAGAAGAAAAGGAAAACATGGGGAATGCTAAGAGTGGTGCCCAACGAGAAGTAACCAATTAATGGCTACCAGTTTGTCCTATAAAAATCGCAACCTGTTCAATGAAGAGGAGCCACCCTCCCTCGAAAATACAACAACTATTTTTACTTTATTGCACTTTAGCTATCATTTTCAAGATTCTCATCATCGATTAAATTCTGGTATGTGTCTTTATCCAGTTCAATATCATCGATTAAATTCTGATGTTGTTCCACAAGCTTAGCATTGCCGATTAAATTCCGGCATCGTGTTTCTTATCCAAGGGTATTGCTACTGATTAAATTCCAGCTATACACCTAAAATAAGCTATGTCATAGATTAAATTCCAACATAATTTGAGTCCGAAGTGTAGACTATGAACTATTTGTGTTCAGATTACATCGTTGATTAAATTTCGGTTTAATTTGTGTCTGGAAGCTATTGGTCTTTGAGTCATCTGAGTATCAATTGTTAGGGTTGTATATACAAGTTGACAATAAAATGGATGCTTGCATTTGATATTCTCTTTCTGGATTCAACACAAAATTTGAGTCTCCTATAACAAAACCAAAACGCATTGTTTGATTAAAGATTTTTCATGAGAAACAAAACTGGCGAAATAAGCCATTAGATGAAGGCATTATTTAATATTTAATATTCTATCAAATACCTAAAACAAGTACTAGCCGCTCAATGACCTAGCGCATCTCCACCGAGCAGCTCAAGCCCTCTTGAATTCCGTTGAAACGAATTACAACAAAACCAATGAAAAATCACTTGACCCAATTCAACCATCGAAACACGAAACTCTCGGATGCTGCCAACCCTCGCTAATCAAAGTCAAGAATCTAAATTCAGATCAGACCATGACTCCATTAAGATACAAATCTCGAAAACTGACGAAATAGTTCGATCTACGGACAACGACAATCCAAGAACCCGGAATCACGACCACCACAAACTGACAAAAAAAAAAAGGCGCGAAATGGGGAAATCAAACATCGACGATGAGAGGAAGGAACCCATCGGTGGAGGAGATTTCTCTACCATGAACAATGGTCGAGCCCTATTTTGCTCCTTTCCTAGCAACGTCGTTTGCCTCGGGTGGTGTGACGTGGTTTTACTTTCACTGAGCCGCATAGGATTCTTCACGTGGATTGATTTTCTTTCTGAAATGCCACATCATATTAAAGTTTTAATTATAATTGTCATGTACTCATTTTGACTGAAATTTCTCTTCATAAGCACTTAAATGATTATTTTTTTTCCTGATTCGACACTTAAGCGATCTAATGTAAACTTTTGATATTAAAAGAGCACCGTACACAACTTTTGAAACTTCTAATGTCCTGCCGAATTATACATAAACATAGTCTACTCTTACCAATAGACCTACTCAAACTCGTGGTATTGTTACATGCAAACTCAGTTGTAAATAAACCAAAAATCCCAATTTCTTAGTTTATCATCAACAAGAGCCCTAAGATGACTGCCCAAAATTCGATCAACAAACTTTGCTTGATCATCAATCTGTGGATGAAAATATAATTAAAAATTCTGAATTACTACGAAAGAATTTTGAAGTGTCTCTGGAAAGTGGATAACAAGCATAACATTTCCATCAAACGCAACAGATATAAGCAACCAATGAAACTTAACAATTTCATCGAAGACAAACTTAGCAACTTGGAGGCTTGCGTAGTCTTCACTAGACAAAATCCATGCTAAGGTCTTTTCAGGTTATATGCATGGAAAGGGAAAAGTTGTGAGACAAGTGCAATACCGGGAGACGATCCTAGCGACATCCATACATAAAGTCAGGCCAATGAAACCTATCCTCTCCTAAAGCTACGGTCTTGTCTCTACCAAAGTTTCTGGCTCCCAAACAATCAGATTCCTAAAAGAAATCTCAGGCATGAACGACTTAGAACTTTTGAACGAGTAACCATCCCAAAGGACAGGATTAAACACTTAAGAAAATAATCCTCTTCACATTATAAGAACAAAAACCCAAGAAAAATTGTGATGAAGAAATATTGGTCTTTCAACCTCTCAATTCTAGGGAAAAATTACTTCAAAAAGTCTTAAACCGATTGCACTTGTCATAATTCAATCCTAAGCCTTTCAATTTGACTAATTTACTCATAAAAATTTTGACAATTTGCTAATTTAGTTCTAAACTTCTCAATTGTACCATTTTGGTCCTAAACCTTTTGACGATTTACTAATTTAGTCATTTTGATCAATTTTGTCTAAAAATTATTGTTATGAAAATCTAGTCAACATGACTACTCTACATGGTATTGGAGAAAACTTCCTTAAGTGTTTTGAAGTTGACAAAACGTTTCCATCGGTCTAGTCTAAAGACTTGCCAATTCTTCCATCAAAGTTTAAAGAACCTCCGGACTGCCAAACTCAAGACTCAAAGTCTATCCTCATTGACAGTTTCTAAATCGTTGAAGAAGGCTTATCCAAAATGAAGTATTTCGTTAAGGATTTGATTCTGTGGTCTAAAGAAAATCTCTTGGCTGGATATAGCATATCGGAATCCATTATTCAATCAAGATTGATTCAAGGATTTTGGATTCGTTGATACTTGCAAGGTTCTACTTATGGAAACCTAAATCCTGATTGTATGGGCGAGCAGGATTGATGGGCTATCGTCATGTTCCTTAAATAGCTCGAAGATCTTCCTAATTGATTATGTCCAATGAGTAAATTGGAAAAATTCCAACGGGTGTGATGGCATAAAGGAGTATAAAAGGAAGACATTACAGTTGTTCGAGGAGGTGCGCGATAGAAGAATTTCAAAGTCTGAAGCTTCTTGTTCTTAGTCAATTAAACTGTTGAGCGAAACCTTATACGCAAAAGAGAATTTATATCTTTGAGAGACCTTGAGAAAGTGTAGTAGAGTCTCTATAATGTGCAATCAAGGAAGAGCTTTACTGTAACAACTCTTTTGTTCATAGTGAAATCCAGCCGGTAGGCTGTCAGTGCGGAAGAGTGGACGTAGGCTTGGATTAAGCCGAACCACTATAAACTCTGTGTTCATATTCTTTTCCATACGCTCTTTTACTTTGATTGTAACTTGATTTGTTTACAAGAGTCTAATTTCATTTTCATAATCTATTGCTGATTAAAGTTGCACACTTCACTTTGGAAAATTTATTTTTACACCTATTCACCCCTCTCTAGGTACTCATACTAGCTTTCGCAATTGGTATCAGAGCCTATGTACTCACTTAAGTTGAAGTGTTTTACTTCAGAGTTAAAGATCCATGGCTAGTATGTTGGCTCCAAGATTAGTTAAAAGGCAAAGCAATACCAGACCGTTTTATTTTGATGGAAAGGAATACAACGTGTAAAAGAACAAAATAAAGGCATTCCTAAGATCAAAAGATCCTTTGGAATTGGATGTAGTAGACAAAGGAATCATTCCTAAAGCTGCACCTATCTCAGGAAGAGGAAAAGAAGCCGGTGAGTCTAGTGAAATGACTTAAGAAGAGATAACCAAGAGATAAGCTCTTTATATTGTGCATTATCTCCTACTGAATATAACAGAATATCTTCTTATGATACAGCTAAAGAAGTCTGGGATAGATTACACATCACCTATGAAGGAACTGATCGAGTGAAAGAAACTAGAATCAACATTTTGCTCGATCAATACGAAGCATTCAAAATGAAATTAGGAGAATCTATTATTGATATGTTTAGTTGTTTTACAGAAATCATGAATGGTCTTGAAAATCAAGATCAACCAATTTCTAATCCCATGAAAGTAAACAAGCTACTACGTGGACTCTCCAAGGATTGGAATCACATAAATACCTCAATAAGGAGACACAAAGAATTATGCCACTTTCTATTGATGAATTGGTTGGGACTCTTCAGTCTTATGAAGTGGAGCGAATCAACGAAGATGAAGATCCTAAAGGTAAGAAATCCATTGCATTAAAATCTAATGATGATTTTGATGTCACAGATTCTGAAGACGATATAGATGATGAAGAGCTTACTCTCATGATAAGAAAATTCAGAAAGCTAAACAGAAAGAGAAGAAGATTCAAATCAAAGAAACAAAGTTTTCAAAAGCAACAGTCTAAGTGAGTTGAGGATGATGAATCCAATAAAGATGTATTTTGCTTTGAATGTAAGAAAAAGGAACACATTAGACCCAACTGTCCTCTTCTGAGGAAAAAGAAATGAAAAGCTAAGAAATATCGAAAGGCACTTAAAGCAAAAACTTGGAGTGATACAGAATGTGAGGAAAGTGATGATGAATATCCCTACCAGAGTCTCTAGATACATTGATGAATTGTGTCTTAGTCTCAAAACTTCTCTCAAAAGGATTTCCGAACTTAAAGAGAAAATTCTACACTAAAATAACAGGAAAATGTTTGGAAAGAAAATGTCAAAAGTCTAGACAATAGTGTTACTATTTTGAAAGAAAATGCAGACAATCTTTTAAAAGAAAATGCATTCTTGAAAAGGGACATCTCAAGTATTTCTAAAAGATTTTCTATAGGATCTGAGAAACTTGAAAAAATTCTTTCAGCACAAAGACCTTACTTCAACAAATTAGGTTTATGAATGACTGCTGAAACCATTCCTCTAATTGATTTTCCTAAAGTAAAAGAAATAATTAAGCAAAGACCTACAAGAGATGCTTATAAAAATCATTTCCAAAAATTTTTTGTAAAACCAATAGTTCACAATGCTCTTAAATGTTCTAAGTGCAATAGCTCAGATCATTTTGAGAAAGAATATCCTATGGTTTGGAAACTTGTTAAGAAGGTATGGACAAAAACCGTATATTACACTAACACCAATGGACCCAAGAAAATATGGGTACCAAAGAAAACTTGAGTCTTTTTTCTAAATGTAGGTCACTATCAAGAAAAATGTTAAATGGTACATGGATAGTGGATGCTCAAGGCATATGACAGGAGATTCAAATTGCTTCATAAAGCTTGTTTAAGTTAAGGGTGGAAAAGTTTCGTTTGGAGGAAACAGCAAAGGAAGAATTGTGGGATACGAAACTGTAAAGATTGGAAGCCTCACGATCAGTAATGTTTCCTTAGTGGAAGGACTCAACTACAATTTGCTAAGTATCAATCAACTGTGCGACACCGGTTTCAAAATCAACTTTCAAGAGGGAATATGTTCATGAACCAGTAAAGACTCCTTTCAGTTTTTCATGGGTCGAAGACATGGAAATATTTACCTCTTGGATGTCAAACCAAATGAAAACCAATGTCTAATCTTAATTCAAGAAGAAGCAAACTTATGGCACAGAAAACTTGGGCACATCAACATGAAGCAACTAGCCAAAATTGCAGCAAAGAAGCTTGTTCATGAACTACTCAATCTGTCATACCAAAAGTCTGATCTATGCACACCATGCATGTTGGGAAAACAAGTAAGAAACCCATTCAAACTAATAAATCAAATTTCCACTAATGGTGTACTGCAGCTCTTGCATATGGATCTCTTTGGACCAACCATTTATTCAAAGCATTAGAGGTAAGAAATACTGTTTAGTGATTGTGGATGATTATTCATGATTCACTTTGGTATATTTCCTGGCAAGTAAGTTTGAAACATTATCTTATTTTACAAAGTTTGCTAAAAAGGTCCAAAATGAGAAAGGATATGTTATTTCAAGTATATGGACAGACCATGAAGGTGAATTTGAAAATCAAGACTTTACAAAATTCTGTGATGAATCTGGTTTTCAGCATATGTTCTCTTCACCATATACTCTAGAGCAAAATGGAGTCATGGAATGGCTAGAACTCTTTTAATATAAAGTAACATATCTTCTGTTTTTGGGCTAAAGCAGTTTTTACAGCATGTTATATTATTAATAGTCTTTCTAAGGCCTATTTTAGAGAAAACTCCCTATGAGTTATTCAAATGAAAGAAGCCCATTGTTTCATATTTTTCATGTGTTTGGTTGTAAATGTTTTATATTGAAAATTGCAAATGATCAAGTTGGTAAGTTTGAAGAAAAATCAGATGAAGGTATTTTCCTTGGATATTCTATCACAAGCAAAACTTACAGAGTTTACAACAAGAAGACTCAATCTGTGGAGAAATCGATGAATGTCAAATTTCAAGACTTTATGCAAAACCAATCGATTCACACTCATTTTGAAGAATCTAAATCTGCTTTAGACTCTACAAAGTCTAAATCTCCAAAAGTAGCTCAACCTTTAGAAGACGAGCAACAAATGATCAACGAAGATTCAAATGAGGAAAAAGATCAATAGTCTGACAAATCAACCAGCAACTGGAAGCATAAGTCTAGTCATCCCAAAGATCTCATTATTGGTGATATGAATGAAGGAATTCGCACAAGGTCCAAAATGCGCGAAGTGTCTAATGCTGTGGCTCTTATTTCTGAAATAGAATCCAAGAGCATAGAAGAAGCTTTAACTGATGAAAGCTGAATTGAAGTTATGCAGGAAGAACTCAGACAATTCAACATCAATGATGTCTGGGAATTTGCTCCTAAACCGAAAGGTAAATCCATCATTGGAGCTAAATGGGTTTTCAGGAACAAGATGAACAAGAAAGGAAAAGTTGTAATAAACAAAGTAAGACTCGTGGCCAAGGGATATATGCAAGAAGAATGGACAGACTATGATGAGACTTACGCACCAATAGCAAGGTTAGAAGCAATTAGATTATTACTTGCTTTTACTTGTCATAAGAATTTTAGGTTATTCCAAATAGACATCAAAAGTGCTTTCCTAAATGGATTCATCCAAGAGGAAATCTATGTGGAACAACCACTCGGTTTTGAAGACCCAAGGAAACCGGACTTCGTATTCAGACTAAAAAAGGCCCTATATAGTTTAAAGCAAGCACCTCGAGCTTGGTACGACAGACTAAGTAAGTTTTTAATTCAAAATGGCTTTGTCAAAGGTAAAGTGGATACTATATTGTTTATCAAAAGAGAAAGCAAAAGTTTTCTACTTGTTCAAATTTATGTTGATGATATTATTTTTGGATCTTCTAATGAAAGTCTATGCAAGAAATTCTTTAAGTCTATGCAGGATGAGTTTGAAATGAGCATGATGGGTGAACTAACCTTCTTTCTCGGGCTTCAAGTGAAACAACTGAAGGAGGGAATCTCTATTCATCAAGAAAAGTATGCCAAAGAACTTGTCAAAAAGTTTGGTCTTGAAAATTGTAAAAAAACTAATATACCAATGTCAAGTTCATTGAAGATAAACAAAGATGAAGGAGGAAAGAAAGTTGACTAGAAGCTATATAGGAATATCATTGGTTTACTTCTTTATCTAACTGCTTCTAGACCTGATATTTTGTTCAATGTTTGTATTTGTGCCAGATTTCAATTAGACCCTAAAGAATCTCATTTAAGTGCTGCAAAGCGTGTTATCAAATACATTGCCTCAACTTCAAATTTGGATCTTTGGTATCCTAAAGAATGAGACTTTACTCTTCTTGGATACTCAGACGCTGACCGAGCCGGATGCAAAGTTGATAGAAAGAGCACCTCGAGCATCTGTCAACTACTTGGAAGCAGGACAGTATCTTGATTTTCAAGGAAGCAAAGTACAGTAACTCTTTCTGCAGCAGAAGCAGAGTATGTAGCTCTTAGAAGTTATTGTTCACAAATTCTATGAACAAAACAACAGTTAAGAGACTTTGAAATTGAAGATTCATGCACCGAAATCAAATGTGATAACACCAGCACAATCAATTTCACCAAGAATCCGATTATTTATTCAAGAGTAAAACATATAGAAATTCAACATCATTTCATTAGAGATCATGTTCAAAATGGAGAAATTTCGATTCAGTTTATTGATTTAAATAATCAACCGGCAGATATATTTACAAAGCCTTTGGAGAAAAATCAATTTGAAGTTATTCGTTCCAGACTCAATATCTTAAAGTCTGAAGAAGTTCGGACTCAGGATTAAAAGTCTAAAGGCACTCAAACTCAGACAATCAAGATCTACGACTATAAGTTATTTATATTTTAGAAACTTATCTCTCGAATCAAATCTTGAAAAGGTACGATCATCTATCCAAAATTAATTGGTGTTATTTTCCCAATTTTCGTGATTAGTGCAATCCTTCCTTTTCGAAAAAGAAGTTATTTTTAAAGTGACAGTTATCTAATTTTTGAAAAAGCTGTTATTTTTTAAAAAGGCATTTTTATATTTCCTTTTTACTGCGTTCCGTATGCCTCGCTTCGACTGCCTTATATAGTGTCGATTCTTCTTCGTTTTACTCATAAAAACCCTAAGAGAGCACCGATCTTCCACTTCTATCTTATTCTCTTGTTTAATCTTCGAAAAGTTCTCATCGTTCTTGGGAAACAAGCTTGGAATCTCTCGAAGACTGTGAAAGATGTCGTCCCAAAGAAAGTCTTCAAGGATCGCGAGCAGGGGACCACAGCAAATGCGTGAGGGGCCCACGCACTTTGATCTCACCGAGGAAGAAGAATCTCCTAGATAGCAGTAAAGCCCACAACATTCTCGGCAGCGTCCATCTCCTCCATCTAGACCTCAGGATGTTGCACATTGAGAAGAGGAAGACATCATCGAATATGCAGAACCCGTAAGAACTCATAAGCCCGCTTTTACCTATAAGCTTCATCGTGCTTTGAAGAGGAGTGGTACTCCGTTGAACTATATTGATGAATTTCTTAAAGATAAAGGGTATAGAAATGAAACTTTTTTTTACGCACAATGGAACGACTGGGAATTGCCCCTGCGAGGTCTGCAGAAGAAGCTTTAGCGAATGTCACAAGCGATCCACATGTTGGAGGGATAAGTCAACTAGATGGGAATGACGATGATAGGATGTATAGTCAGTTTAAACCTAGAATGGGTGTTGTAGCAAAAATACAAAGCAAAAGAACGGATTTGTTTCGATTCGGAGGAACACAAGCAACTGTACTCTAAGTTGCTAAAGCGTGGGGTAATAAACCCTAGAAATGTGGACTTTGATTTTCTCGACTCTGTGAATGTCAATCTATAGGAAAAATTCAGTCTTCTTCAACTTGAACAGTTTTGTTCTAAATCTACAGAAACTCATGCTAAACTTACTACTTATTTCTATTCAAATCTCAGTTTCTTGGATGCGAATAGATTCTCTTTTAGTGTTCGATATCAGGACTATGTGGTTGACATGAATACATTGGCTGATGTGATTGGAGTTGAGAGAGGGAGATATCAACCTATTAGTGTGTCTGTTGCTTGTGCAGCAATCGAGCTTGTTCAGGATAGAACAATGGAAGGGAAGATTTCCTATTTAAGGATGAATGCGTCCAACATTTTGCTTCACAAGATTGTAATTAACTACCTCAAACCAAAATCTACTTCAAAGACCGACATTTCAAACTCGGAGGCAAAGTTGATGTATGTCATCAACGTTAGGAAAAAGTTCTCTCTTCCATACACTAATATGTTCCACATGTATAGAACAATGGTGAAGGACAAGGGTCAACTTCCGTACGCAGCTCTTGTGACCAAGTTATTCAGACATCTGAACGTTCAGCCTCCCCAAATTTTTTGTGTTTGATCATGTGATCAAATGGTGGTGGGACTGAAAATTGTCTCTAAGATGCATCTAAAGGAATTCAACAAGGCTTTGGAGCAATTCAAAGTGAAAACCCCTGTCAAGACTCATTCAGTCTCTTCTGCGGCAAAGCAAAAAGGGAAGGAGCCCATGGTTGCTCCATCCAAAAAAAGAAGAGCTCTCATCATTGAGGATGAAGAGGATGAGGATGATATCACCATTTTTGCGATGACATTGAAGAACTTGAGTCGTTCTGTTCCAAAAACAACGGAGAGACAGGAAAAAGAGAAGGATGAGACAAAAGAGAGGACTAGAGAGAGAGAATATTTGGAGAAAGAAGCAAAGGAGAGAGATGCAGAGGAGGAAAGAATTGAGAAAGAAGAAGAAGAGGAGAGAGGAGATCAGGCAGAAGCAAAGCATAATTTCTCCACGTGAAGGCATGGAAACAGGGGGAGATCCTAAGAAAAGAGGAACGTCCTCATTCCTTGTCACCAGTGAAGGAGTAAGTCGTTCTCTAGCAAATTCAGAGGACATCTATGCCTCTCAATTTCCTAAGGAGGGACATGATGTTTCATCGCCCAATTTGCATGACCATGCTGATTTTGCCATCATCTACCTATACACTGTCTGATCGTGCAGAAGCAAGTACTCAGACTAATAATTCAACGGACTTTCGCAGAATCCTTGATGTTCTTTTAGAGATGCGAGGTCAAATATATGCTCCGGAATGCAAAGTACAGAACTTGCAAAATGCAGGTCAAACCTCTTCAGTTTCTTTGCATGATCAAATTCAGGCCCTTGCTCTTCAAGTTCAAGCAAATGCCAAGGGTGAAGATGTGGCGTAACTGAAGGAGGATTTGAAAAAGTTGGAAGGGATTGTCTAGTCAATGGAAGATTTCCAGCTTGTTCGTGTTCCCAAGCAATCTTAATTTCATTCTCTTTTCATCTCTACCTTTTTAATGATGACAAAAAGGGGGAGAGATGTGATGTAGATTTGATTTTGACTTTGAACTCTTGACTTTCTTGACTTTTTGTAATGACAATTATGTTTGATTGACTTGACTTTTGTGTTTAGCTGTTTGGATTTGGACTGGATTTGGATTTGACTGTTTGAACATTTGTTTATCTTAAGTACTATTGATATCTCATGACTTTGCTCATTTATAGAACTAACTTACTTTTCGTGGATGTAGATTCTAATGTTATCTTTACTAAGTCATTTATCTTTGTGAGATATCCATGTTTGCTTGAATAATGTTTTGCAGGTCAAAGTTATCCAAATTTGCAAGAAAGTTTTGTCACCATCAAAAAGGGAGAGATTGTTGAGAAAACTTCCTTAAGTGTTTTGAAGTTGACAAAAAGTTTTCATTAGTCTAGTCTGAAGACTTGCAGACTCTTCCATCAAAGTCTGAAGACCTTCGGACTGCCAGACTCAAGACTCAAAATCTATCCTCATTGATAGTTTATAAATCATTGAAGAAGACTTATCCGAAACGAAGTATTTCGTTAATAATTTGATTATGTCATCTAAAGAAGATCTCTTGGCTGGATATAGCATGTCGGAATCCATTATTTAATCAAGATTGATTCAGGGATTTTGGATCCGTTGATTGGCAATGTATACTTGGAAGGTTCTACTTATGGAAACCTAGATCCTGATTGTATGTGCGAGCATGATTGATAGGCTATCGTCATGTTCCTTAAATAGCTCGAAGATCTTCCTAATTGATTCTGTCCAATGGATAAATTGGAAGAATTCCTTTAGTAAGTGCCAACGGGTGTGATGGCATAAATAAGTATATAAGGAAGACGTTTTAGTTGTTCGAGGGGGTGTGCGATAAAAGAATTCCAAAGTCTGAAGCTTCTTGTTCTTGGTCAATTAAACTGTTGAGCGAAATCTTGTATGCAAAAGAGAGTTTATATCTTTGAGAGACCTTGAGGAAGTGTAGTAGAGTCTCTACATTGTGAAATCAAGGAAGAGCTTTACTGTAACAACTCTTTTGTTCATAGTGAAATCCAGCCGATGGGCTATCAGTGCGGAAGAGTGGATGTAGGCTTGGATTAAGCCGAACCACTATAAACTCTGTATTCATATTCTCTTCCCTACGCTCTTTTACTTTAATCATAACTTGATTTGTTTATAAGAGTCTAATTTCCTTTTCATAATATATTGCTGATTAAAATTGCACACTTCAGTTTGAAAATTTTATTTTTACACCTATTCACTCCCCTCTAGATGTTCATACTAGCTTTCACACATGGCATTGCCGGCACTGACGTGGATAATTATTTTATTATTATTATTTATGAATTCTTTTATTATTTCTTTTCTTTTTTTCTAACCCTAGACTAGTGAGGCCCATAACCCTCGCCTAGATCCAGGCAAGGGCTACAATGCCCTCACTTGTAGTGTAGCCCCAACCAACCAATGGGTGAGGTTCATGGCCCTTGCCTAGATTTGGCCAAGGGTATTATGGTCGTCAATTGTGGTTGGCGAAGGCATTTAGAAAAGAAAAAGGAAAAGAAAAGAAAAGAAAAGAAGAAATCATGAAAAAGAAAAACTAAAAAAAAAATCAGAAAAATTAAAACAATTTAAAAAAAAAAATTGTTCACATCAATGCTAGTTATACTAAGTAGGACAATTGGCGCTAATTAGCCTGCCATATTATTGATTTTAGCCAAAAGGACTAAATTTGCAAAACATTAAAAAGTTTGTGACTAAATTGACAAAATTACAAGATTTAAAACTAAATTGTCACAAATGTAATAGGTTTAAAATACTTTTGGTAATTTTTCCAAACCCAGGAACTTGAATGTTCATATGTGAGCAGGTAGAAAAATTAATAAAGAATCGTGGAAAATGAAGCAAAAACAGAATAACAAGACAAGAGAGAGGACTAAAGAAAAGATAGGAAAAAGAAGGAGACACAAACTCTTAGCAACAATCCAATATTGTTAATTCAATTCATGAAAAGTAAGCAAGAATTGTAAAATAACGGTATTTTCAGTGTCACCAGTAAACCCTAGTTACCTAATAAAATAAACACAGTATTGTAAAGATTAACACCTAGAATACTAATGAGATAAGACAATTAAAATTGTTTAAATTGAGTCAACAAATAGTGTTGCTTTGTCAATGAAGAAGTAACAATCGCCATTCCTGCATCAGCAACTATCTTGACATAATTTCAATTACTGTAATACCAACCTGCTTGTCCTTCTCATATCCATCCAAAATTTCACGTAGCTTCGGAAGTATATTTGACTTTATTGACTCCCTAATCTCCAAATATAACTCCCTAAATAACAATTCTCGCCTTGAATGTTGTGCTAATATTTTTATCATGAGATGAGCCAAGAAATCTAAATGACCCAAACGGGCAAGAATAAGTACAATGACATGGATTTTCCCTACTTCGACCATGAATAGTTTTAGAACCCAGCAACAAAGAAAATGCAGCACTTGATTTTTCAATCTCGTCAAATTCAAACTTCTCAAGAGCAGGCTCAGATTTTGGAGATTTAGAATTTGAACTTGATGGAGGTTCTGTATCTCATTAGCATATTTCGTCAATATGATTTCCCCCGGACAAACTCATTACAATGACTGAATTCAATATGAACTTGGCGTCTTTCATAAATAATTCTAGAATCACCACCGCTTAAAAGAAATTTCTTATGGACTTTGTTACGGTTTAAGAGTGAGTTTAAAAAAATTATTGAGTGAACGAAATATTTGAAGAAATGTCAATGCGAATGAAAAATTTGCACACCAACTTAATAATTTCTAGCAAATATATGGAGAGGCAGGTTCGTTTCCGGTTATTCTCATCCACCATACTTGGAATCGGATCCCATTCCGACTTGATTGGATTTCTACAAACAGTTGGGACTTTCTTCGTATGCGCTAGACATGAATCGAGTGAGACAGAGCTTGAGCTTTGATCGCCGATGGATACTACTCCGACCAAGGACAGAGGAGAGCAGTGGTTGGGATAAAACCGACGTCTGGTGTTTTTTCAAGGAGGCCGCCTCAGTTTCACTATAGACATGTCGTTTTTTGCCCAAAATTTCCACCCCTTGACCACGCTTAATTCTACCACCCATTTACGAGCCAGAGAATTGTCCTGAGCTATAATATATTTAGATCAAATAGATTTATCAAATAGAATTATCCAAGTAAATGAAACTTGGGTCATATAGTGAACGGAAAAACTACCAAAAAAATTCTAAATCCATTACACTTTTGCTAATCCAATTCTAAATATTTTAATTATGCCAATTAAGTTCTAAATATTTTCATGTTTTATCAATTGAATCAATCTGATTAACTTTTGCCAAAAATCACTAATGTTGATGTAGGCCGTCCTATGTAGTATTGTTGATACAAATGTGAACAATTTTTATTAGTACCTTTTTATTTTTTAAATTTATTTTTTACAACTCTTGCCGGTGAGGGTCAACAACCTCGCCTAGTTTGGGTGAGGGCCAACATCTTTGCCTCTTGGCCGATGAGGGCTACAATGCCTTCACCTGGTCTAGGCGAGGGCCTCTGTGCCCTTGCCAAGACTTAGGTGTTGGGTCCTCAAAGGCCAATAGACAAGGACATTACGGCCCTTGCCATCCCTCAAGCAAGGTGTCAACCCTCACCTAGATTTGGGTGAGGGCCTGACGCCCTCGCCTTTGGTTGACCTGGGCACAGTGGCCCACGACACCCTTGCTCAGACCAGGCGAGGATCATTGGCCCTCACCTTGGCTGGGGACCTCGTCGACTAAGATTGTAAAATTAAAACAAAGAAAAGAAAAGAAAAGAGATAAGAGAATAAAAATTGAAAAATATGAAAACATCATAAAATTTGTTTACGTCAGCATTAGCCGTGCCATATAGGATGGCTAGTCCACATTTGTGAATTTTGGCGAAATTTACTAAATGAACTTAATTGGTAAACCATAAAAAAGTTCAGGATTGAATGGATGTGCAATATGTTTAGAATTTCTTGAAAAAATTCACCTTGTAGTGAATAGCAAAGTGACAACCCTCCTAAGGGTTAAATTATCTTCAAAATGTGGTATTTCTGGTATTTGTTACCTCAAGAAAAAAAAAAAAAAGCTAATAATTTTCAAATGAAAAAATTACCCATTTAATTCTAAACTTATTATATGAGTGTAAATTTAGCTCTTGATTTTTTAATTTTACCACTTTAGTCCTAACTCATTGTCCGAAATTCCATTGAATTTTTCATTTAATTTTTGTAGGAAATTACTCACAAGGCGATCTAATCATCTTGGCTATCCTATGTCGCACACTGTCGCGTCAACAAAAATTAGGCAAAAGTACTATATTAAAATTTCATATAAAGATTTAAGACTCAATTGAAAACAGTAAAAATTTATGACTGAATTAATGTCCGAATAATATATTTAGGACAACTAGATTATTTTCCCAACATCAAACTGCATGTGACACGCCTGTGTAAATCTGAATCTGCTTTCCGAACTTAAGCGCTTTTCGAGTTGAGATAGACACATCAAATGAGACTCCGCAATCTATTGAGTTCGATTGAACCAGAATAATTTTTCTACGTTGACTAGGACTCAATTGTCCAACTCATGTTGTTTGTGTTTCCTCAAAAAGTGGTTTCTGACGGGACGGTTCCCTCAACTCCAGCATGTGCATGGATGAAATGTCCTACTTCCTCAAACTATCGGTCGGGTGGTTTCCAGATGTCATATGGCAATTTTAACCGACTTTTAGGTCAGAAATTTGACGAAGCATTATTTTCCCAAGGTTAATTTTGGACTTCCAATATGTGGACACCAAATTTGAACTTAGTCTTTACAGGTAGTATTGGCAACACCTTCCAGCAAATCCTGTCTAGGGCCTCACGCAGAAAGAGACTTTCTGAAGAAAAAACAATATTATTAAGTAAAAACAACCACAAGAACAGAGAAGAATTCGGCTTTCGCAAAATGCTCCAACCTCTTGCCGTCGTAAGTTTTCCCTCAATCAACAATTGTAGATACAACCTTTACATACAAAATTATGCGAGGAATAACTATACATCTTTACCAATATGATATGACAGAATTCGATAATAACATTCTGACGGGAATCAGAAAAATAATCATCATAACTATGTTGGGGCGACCTTAATGTAATAGTCAGAATCATTGATGACGAAGAGACATGTACAAGAAAGATCCTGCAAATAGCCAAAAAGGCACACGTTAGGACATATCAAGAAATTCGAGCTAACAAGATCTTAAAGCATATAGTATATTTGAGAATTGCCAACGCAACTTGCAAACGAGTAGGTGAAGTACGGCCTCAAAGATTTTCCTGCGGGAGTGTAATGTGTCCTCAGAAAAACTACAAGTGACATTGCTCATGCTACTCATTTAAAGAGCCCAACTGACTAAAATATCAACAGCCACCCCTATTCATAGCTTTAAGACACTTTGGAAAGGGGCCACACTCACACCTCAGAGGTCACACGACTTCATGGCATGAGCTGGAACAAAAAACAAGGAAATTGCAGGCTGTCCTATTTCTTTGCTTGCACAGTGTCCAATCATCATTGGTTACTTATTCTTAGGAAAGTGTGAACTTACAAACATGAAGTAGGATTATGACTTTGCAGCCAATTTCAGATTTTACACTTCCCCTTTATTAGATGTGAGAATTCTGTTGAGCTAAATAAATTATTAGACATAGGGAAAAATTATGCGAAAGAAGCGCACCGCAGAGGGTCACAAGGTTGGCATGACCACTGGGCGTCACCCCAAAAAGTCCCAAGTCATATCAACACTCCTCAAGCAGCACTGATCTAGGTAATTAGCGGCATGTTTACATGACTTTGTTGAGGCAATGGAGGTTTGACCAATGGCTTCAAAGATTCCATAATACTGGAGAAAGATGGCCGTTTCCAGGGTTCACTGCAATTGAGTAATTTTTGTCTTGGATTAAGCACAAATAATTACTAGTCGGTAACGTAAGAACTCACCCTAGATTTACCAACTCCACATACATATATCCCCTCCTACCCACATTTTTTGGTGGGGGTCGTTTTTTTTTTTATTTTTTATTTTTTTTGTGGGGGGGGGGGGTTGATGGGGGAGGAGTACTCACCTGACCCAGCAGGCCTCAATAATAGAAGCCACTTGAGGGTTCAAATCTCGTGGAATCTCAAGTCTTCTCCCCTTGAAACCAACTGCCGCCACAACCTAAAAGTGAAAAAAATAAGCATATCACATGATAGCTGGATAAGAAAAATATATCCACTTTCAGTAGAAGCACCTAAAAAGAATCGAATGAGCTACAAAATATGTCATCCACATCAAAGATAAATCAGCTATCATTCAAGATTTTGTGGATCCATGTCACCTCTAAATTTGATGGAAAGTGTGATATCGAGAGATGGAGTCTTAAAAACGCACCAAAGGGCTCATGACTTTATGTTTGTGCTCCTCCTGCTCAACCAATCTTAGCCTATTCCTTACTCTATTCTATTTACCATGAAATAGCTATTCTATTTACCATGAAATAGCTATTCTATTTGTCCTATTTCACTCGATGAAGCAAAAACATACCACAAATAGTTTCCTACTCTTCCTAGCAACAAATGTTCAGTGAGATCAGGAAGAAAAGATCATTTCTCTTCAAAGTTTTCCTTCATCTTTAAATTTAAGGAAATAGTTGTGTATCTCGAATCTTCCACTAAATTCTCAAATCTTGAATAGTTTCACCAAACAGACCTGCGCAGGATTTAAATTACACCACGGTTGTTGCAGTGTTGCAAGCTCCCACAAGATTACTCCAAAGCTATAAACATCCGACTTTTCATTTGATGGCTCGTCACGGAGAACTTCTGGTGCCATCCACTCAGGCTAACAAAATGCAATCAAAACCATCAATTATCGACCATGATTGCAGGGAGAGAGAAAAGGCTGAACACGATTCAAGTACTTTATGGAATCTCAAGCACAACACTACTTACAGTTCCTGCTGCTGACTTTGATGAGAGAAATGTCCTTGGCTTAAGACGGGAAAGACCAAAATCACAAACCTACAAATCAGAAAGGCAATGAAGATTAAAATGTGATCAGTAAAGAATTCATGATTCAAGAGGATCTTTTGAACCAGTAGACAGATAAATATTGGAAGAAATTAACTACTTAAGCATCGATGCAGAATGGTCATTTTGAATGGATGTCTTTTTTGACTCAGTAAAACTTATTGGTCCATAATTCCAAGTCCCAGACCAATCCTAGTGGCCAAACCCCCTCTTCCCCTGGACAACTTTTAAAATAGAGTAAACAAATCATCCTGATAAACCTGTCTGAATGCATCAAGCAAACTAAATAGGCATCTTTTGTGACCTGAAGAAAATCTGAGTCCCACCTTAACTGTATACTTTTTGTCGACCAAAAGATTTGGAGATTTCAGATCGCGATGAACGATTGGAGGATTGCGTTTGTGAAGATAATTCATTCCTTTTGCCTGATAAGAAAAAAGAATATCATTGGATAAACAGCAAACCAAAGGAGAATATCATAAAGAAATACAATGAAGACAGCACATAACATCAATTAAAAAACTGCAAAACCAAGTTAATGATTGCATACCACATCGAGTGCCATGTTCAACCTACGCCTCTCATCCAATATTTCTCTCGCGCCAGGTTTATGTAAAAGCCTGTACAAGCTACCTCTGCAATATAATATAAAAATAAGTGAAACTTCCCACAATAAAAATCACAAATTTACAATTATACAAACTTTTGCAAGTGGATAACTCCAAAGAAAATTAAACCTTGATAAATATTCAGTTACTATGGACAATTTCGGAGGCTCGGTGACCGCACCCATAAAGAGAACTATATTTGGATGCCGCAACCGTTTCATTATGGCAACCTGGTGATCACCAAAAAAGTGAACATAAAAGTAGAAAATAAAACCAGAATTTAGATAACTACAGAGAAGAGTAATCTTTCAAATACATTGACAACAAATAGCAAACCTAAGTTGCAGCATACCTCCCTCAAAAATTCCTTAAAGCGTTCTGCATGAAAATCCTGTTCCATGAGAATCTTCACTGCAACTTCCTGGAGATAAAGAGAAAAATTTGCCAGATGAAGTAGTAGATAACCTATTGCTAAACTAAATGGAAAATTCTTAAAAATATCCTGATGGCACTACACTACATGACAGATAACATGAGAAGGCAGGTCCACAATGAGATGAATGCTGATGCAAGCAAACACCAACGCCTGTTCATGCCTTATTACACAGTTGACAATACAAGAAACAACAGTATATTGCTGCAGGTGCCATGCATACATCACACAATTTATCACCCTATGCAAAATTTAATGAGTATGGCTTTGAACTGCAAAAGGACCATTCTAATTGAAGCATCATTAACATTTTCATTGAGGCCTTCACCAGCCTAACTAAACCACTCTTTTTTAGATAATAATGAAGTGTTTATGTACTGAACATACTACTGCAAGGACACTCATGAAGAACCATAAACTACTGACGCCACATTCAAATATATCATTTTTCTTCCACATTCCCAAAGACCAGACGCCAAGGTAATTTGCTTACCGATCCATGCCAGTCAGCACGATGAACCGTTCCAAAGGACCCTGCAGTGACACCAGATCAGATCCAAAACCAATTCTTCCCAGAATTTGGAAGTACCAAAAGTGCAGAAAGGGAAGTCCACCATACTAACACTTTTTTGGCTGAACCACCTAACTAATACTTGAATATCTGAAATGCTATTCGACCACAAAGGGTAACAATACCTGCTCCGATTCTCTCCTTTAATTCAAGATCACTCCAAGGAATTTTTAGATCCTCTATATCAAGTGATACTTCATCGGCAAACCTTGAATCTCTAGAGGCATCCACTCTTGGATCAGGCCTGGCTATTATTGGTCGAGAACCTGGATGCCCACTTGGAGGGATGTTCTTACGGGGAATTGGATCCCCACCAATTTTTGCAGAATGTACAATATTTTGTGGAGGTCTGCAAGACTTAAATTGTTGGGAATCAGCTTCCTCAGCACTTCGTTCGGCAGCCTTTTCATGCAGCAGCAACTGTGGGTTTTCATCACTGCTACTTGAGCTTTGCATGTTGCCACTTCTTTCCATGTCCCTTGTATCAGACTGCAGATACATAGGAACTCTGGACAAATCTTCGTCAAGAATACCTATAGTGGCAAATAAATGGCTTGTGAGTGGGGTCTAGCATGCTAGATTAGCCAAGTGTTTGTATTGTACTGTAAAATAATGACACAGCTTCCTACTACTCTCTCAAATATGGGCAACCTGAAAATTTTGACTACCCTAGAAATGGAATTATGATCATTTTAGCAGCTCACGAGCATCTTGAAGAGGAAGCTTCGTAAGAAAAAGGTTTCTTCAAACCCCACTATCCGTAGTGGCAAAAAGTCATGATATGAGTCTGTTGCCATGCCAGGAAAAGGTCAGTCACATTAAGGTTTTGTTTACTTTTAGTTACAAATGATATACAGAAAATACTAGCTCTCTGTGATATTTTCATGGCAATGTTCCCTATCTATGGAAGAAAAGAACCAGAGACTATAAAGAGAGAAGGAGAGGGAGGTGAGTGAAGGGATCAAGACAGGGAGGAATGGAGGAATCAGACAGGCAAACTATCTGCTGATTCCCAATGACCAGTCACCCAATGCAATAGGATGCTAACAACTTTGGAGAACTATATTAGAGTATGAAAAAGGAGGAAACATGAGAATGAATGATGGTATAATAAGAAGAAAGTTAGCAGTCCCAATGTACTGTTGAACTAGGAGAGAGTGGCTAAGAAGCTAGTCTCCGGCAGCAGCCCAACAACCTCTATAATTGCACCCTATAAGGAGATAAAGGGGACTTCTGGATGGTTGGCAGCATACATATAATTTTGAGCCCTCTAGTTGTAATCACAAGCAAGTGTTGTAACAAAAAAAAAAAAAAACAGAAGAGATCCATTTGAAACGGAAACATTTAAATAAAACTAGCTCTTTAGTTTATCAAAAACATAAAAACAAAAATGAGAGAAATCAAAGAAAAGAGTTTCTTTGCATCCATATTCTCAGAAGGAAAATTCAGAGATAAATATGTAAAAGATAAGCAGATGTTGAGAACCCAACCATCTGTTTGCAGCATAGAAGGCACATCAAGATTATTATCTAAGTAGCCTATAGAAATGCAAGTGTTCATATAGCATACTGTCAGTTTCAGGGACATATAAAGTACAATATTAACTCTATTTTATAGCATCTGCATTTTGGCAGACTGATTTCTAAAACATATCCTCTATGGACCCTCAGCAACCACAATGGAAATCAAATAAGCGAATCACCTAATGGATGGCATCAATGAAGTTATTACACCAGCAATAATAAAAAATAATAATAATAATAATAATAATAATAATAATAATAATAATAATAAATAAATAAATAAATAAATAATGGAATACTGCACAAAATGAGAGGCAGAAAAAATCTCTCTTGAAAGAATGCAAAGAAACCAGAATATGTGGGCAACAAATTATTACCGGTAAGCATAATACCACCTTTAGACCCCACTTGTTTTATGCCTAGTTTTGTGATTCCATGAACACTAGCTATGACAAGTATGGGAATATATCAACATCTGAGAAGGAAAAGAGAGTTTGCAGCCAAAATGGTGAGACTTTACTACCTGTTGAAGGATCATCAAACACAAGATTAAGCATCTGGCAATCTGCGAAATACTGTTTGGCTAATGACCTGAAATCAATTGTCGGGTCACTAGGTTTAAGACGCGGAAACCGTAGTGGCGATGATATTGAGATGGATAATGGTCCATTGAGCAAAGAACTAGGCTCACACAAATGACCAGGCTTCCCAATCAAATCAACAAGATACTCCCTGCCACGAAGAAACCAGCTCATCAAAAGTCACCACCATTTCTCCAAGATAATGATATGCATAGGAGACAGCAAAACTCTCCATTCCTATGACAATTGATTGAAAAATGCAAGACTAAGCAAAGCTGTATGAATCTCAGCATTAAAAACTGCAAGGCAAACATAAAACCATCAGGAGGGAAGCTCGTAATACTTTATTAATGTGGTTGACATTCACTGCTCAACAATACACTGATCAAAGATGAAAATGCAATCTCAATCTATAATATTAATTAAAAAATGCTCTTCGAGGGACTTAGCCATTCTAAACAATTTTAACAAGCTCTAATCTATGGTAAACTCGGCATTTATAATCTTTTTCTTAAACTCAAGTTTGTTGTCATTCAGATACAATGTACATGGACTTCTTGAATATTAACGTTTATTCCTAATTAATTATTTCATTAATCATCCCTGGTAATTTATTTCATTAATTTGTTACCAAATTTAAGGTGTATTATTGCCTACCCAATTAATCTCCACTAAGGTAATAATTTATTCATCCTTTTTAACATCTTTCTTAATATTTTTTATTGCATTAATTTCTCTTCCCATTGTTACCATTTCTCATATCTTAATTTATCTTTGTTATCTCGTCTTCCTCCAACACTTGGTCTCCAACTTCTCTCATTTTTCCCTACTTTTGTCGATGGAACAAATACAGAAAGTCGTGAAGAAGCAAGCATGAACGTCCAACATCCGTAATAGCCAAACATTCTTAAGAAGTTATTTTCTACTTCAAATGGCTCTTTATCCACATGTTCTTACTTTTACAAACTTTTTTTAACTTCATTTGGCTGAAAATTTCCTCTTCCTATAGTTCATTATTCTGATTGAAAGAGGTGATAGATTTTGTTTCCTCTCAAGATGTGAGGTAATTCAAAAATCCAAGTAAACTATCTTGAAGAACTCAAAATAGACTCTAAGTAATTCCCATTTGTAAGTAGAAAGATGTGATTTTAAAAAGTCTCAACTCTCTACTATCATTCTTTTTTGTTCTGCGAGTTTATGAAGTTTCAACTGATAAATTTTACTCTCTCTAGGTACATGGGTATAGTACTTCAAAAATTCCATTAAACAGTTTATAACATTGGTTAACTAATTTTTGCAGGTTAAGAATGGAGAAACATATCTTTCTTATATCTGGATTGGATAATCTTGATGGAGATCTTCCCTATCAAGATTATGGAACCTGATTGGAACACTACATCAATATGATTGTTCTTATTGAAGTTTTCTTTTTCTTTTTTCTAATTAAAGAATCGTGATAATATATATATATATATATATATATATATATATATATATAGCCTTAAGCAGGAGGTCCTACTAGTACATAAAAATGCTATTAATTGGTCGTCAAGATAGTTGTGCCAAATATTTATATTCAAAAAGTACATCTAAATTAGCATCGACTTCAATTAGTTAAATTTTCATATGACACTCAAATATAATTTTGTCATATGCGATTGGTATAGTCCTACCTCTTATGACTACTCTGTGATGATCTAGTTTATGAACAACAACAACAGCAACAAACCAAGCTTCATCCACCAAGTGGGTCAGCTATATCAATCCCAATGTGACCATGAGAGAAAAAGCTTGTTCATATGACTGTTCTCCAGATCTACATATAGTAACATGACCAAAAAAAAAATACCTTTCAAATCCAAAACGGACAAGACAAGATGCAGCATCCTCTCTTGTACAGTATTTGCATCCCTTTGCAATTCGACATGGTAAATCAATCATGTCAGCCAGTACCTACAAATATACATGTCAAGTGTATCAGAACTTCTATTCTTAACTTAAATAAATGTTAAATTGATGACACATCTCTATAACTCATACAGGATAGATAAAAAAGACCCGAATGGTTTACCAACTTTCATATAAAACCTGAACATTAGATATGGACCTCTAAGAATGGCTAAAGAACAATATTTGATACATCAAAGGTATAAAAAACAAAATTCAGTGTGATTAAACCATATTATCATAAAAAAGGGTCAGCTCATGTTTATCAAAATACAGCCTAAACCATATCAAAATAATGCATCATATATATTTGGAAACCTTACTTTGAAAAGTAAGGCGCGATGCCTGCAGAGACCAACTGAGAGGCTACCTATTGGAACAACAACAGATCCTAAGCAATCCTTAAGTTCATGACAGCATTCCATCCAAATTGAAATTAAGTCATCCTCTCCCCCCGAAGCTGAGCCCCTTCAAGACCAGTAATAGAGAGTGATTAATCAATAGAAACAATCATATCCAGATATATTTATAGCAAGACCAGGTTAGAAACTTGAAACATACCCCATAAGATTGCAAACAAGCTTAGCAAGTTGGTCCACAACCTCTTTAGTGGTTATGCAACTACGAGATATACCAAGAACCCTATTCTGGAATTCTTTTAAGCTTGGGTCACTGTGCCGATCAATCAGAACCACTTCCATCAAAGAGTTGGTGGAAGGATCAACAGACTTGAGAGATTCAATTGTTGGAATTCTACCATTCTCCAGCAAATCCGTACATACTGTCCACACATAAGGATTCATCCCATGTATAAGGTAAAACCCATCAGGAATTTTGTCAGAGTATGACAGGCAGCCATTTACCTGATAAACAATCAGAGCATTATGACAAAAGAAACCTGAGCAACAATTAACCAAAAGGAATGTAAGAAAGGAAGTAGAAAAACTAGAAGAAGAGGAAACTATACCAAAAACCATAACTTGTCATAGTGGTATTCCAAAGACAGATAAGACAATCAAGTTAAACGGGCTAATCACACTCATGCAAAACAACACTTTGAGAAGATTAATTCTCCATTTATTTGACTTTTCTAACATAAGATTCAATAGCCACAAGTTTCAGAAATTAAGGGAAAGGAAGCATGCTGTGATTAAAGGAGTAGTATTTACAACATATGCACCCATCTCGGTTCTATTTATGTTGACAAGTCTTTCCTTCTTGTTTCATTATCAAATTGCTGTGCTTATAAATGAATTTATAGTTGGGGACACTATCTTGGAAGTCTGTATAGAACTGCACAAAAAAATCGATGTCTTTCATATTAAGGCCATTATCATGCCATGACATGAATCCACCAACAGCATCCCACAAGATTTAGTCTTCGTGATCCCAACCCCCAAGAAAATAAATTTGTGAGACCGTCCATGAAAATAGAAATTAACTGTACAGAAGGAACAGATCCATTCTTCACCCAAAGACTCTAATTCATCTTGCATCTTGCCTGTTTGACAACTCCAGCCCTACCTACCATACCCAAATAAAAAAAAAAGGCCACAAATAGGCATGAATGCTCAACGCATGAAGATTGGGAAAGGTACAATGTATGTCCAGACAACATTTTTGTACAGCCACCCCTCTCCAGATGCAAGGTAATACTAGAAAAGCCAACAAACTCCATCAAAGCTTCCTATGCTGGCGGAAGTCATCTCATTATTGCTATAACATGGTACTTCTCTAACCAAAATTAAGCTAAGATTGCATGCCTAGCCCTAGAAAGGCCAAAAACTTGATGTTAGGGAAAACCCCAAATAGAAAAAAACACATTAGCAAACTAAAATTTGTTAGAAAATCACTGAGAAAAAGGTTGGTTCCCCCATTATGTCAAAATATTTCCTGTAATAAGGTAAATATGCCTACACAGTACTAATACATCACGAGTAACCAACAAACTGTAAAGCAATAGCATCTAGACAAGATGATCATGTTTATACATAGTATAGATCAAGATACATATGTAATGGAAGTATCTACACAATTTGCATATTTCATAAGTGCCATATCATACATATCGTAACATATGGACAGAATCACCCATACTACATTTTTGACAACCCCCAACCCCCACCCCCCCCCCAACCCTTAAAAAAAAAAAAAAAAAAGAAATGAAAAAGAAAGTTCATGCTATGGATCCTCCCATGATCCTATTTGTGAACTCAAGCTTAACTTCTAATACGGTCCACAGGTGGGCTGCTTTAGGGAGGATGAGCATGAGCTTGGCATTCTTTTGAAAACTAAAGCCTAACATGGACTAAAATTTTTATCATAAGTTCGGACCAACTTCCAATACAAAGCTTTCCATTCTGTGCTCACATTTGGTAACTTAGAACTGGGAGGCAATTAATCTGAAACAAATCAGACCTAATATCAATTTGAAAGTATGTTTTCCACAACAACAGGATCAAGTGAGAGCTTCATCTTACCTAAACTACTATTATCCTAGTTTGTGGCCAAATCATAAACTATTTGCTACAACTCATTACACATAATTATCCAGGTAAGACAGTGCTTGCTAAAATGTACAAGAGTCGAGGACAGACATATATAGAGGGGAAAAAAAGAAAGAAGAAGAAAAATGATTACGTTTGTTGGTGATGTCTTGTTAAAGATGAGCCTCAGTTCTATTAACCATTTAAAGAATGATAAACTAAAGAAATTATGAAATGACGATGGACATAAAACTCCAACAGAAGATAAAACTTATAAAAACCAAAGGCCTCAACCGTGTCCATTTTCCTCTATAGAATTCTATATCCAAGGAAAATGATGAATGCCTGATTATAAACAAAGCACTGAATGAGTGTCTGAATTTAAAATACTCTTTACACTTTTTTCAAAACCAAAAGGATTGATAAACTACACTTAAGCTCATACTGATGATGGACAAGATACTCCACCAGAGCATAAACCACACTTACAAATCTACTCCGTTAAGATGTTTTCAAAATTGAAGGTCACTGAACTCCACATACTCCAAAAAATCAACATTCTATATTCACGATTACCAAAATAATTTCAGTGCCAACGCAGATAAGAAATTGGTGGGTGAAAATCGAATATCCACTTCAGATGACAGAGTACCTAAATCCACATGAGGACGATGGAAAGGTAGAAAAAAGTACCCAGAAGCGATGTGACACTGCCTCAGCTGAACCTGAAGATGAAGACCTCGAAGCAGACTCATCGGGAACAGGATCTAAAAAGTTTGGATCATCAGCGCAAGTGGCCTCGGACGAAAGCCTGAGCGCCAACGCCAACTGCAACTGATAACTCTCCTCCGTCTGCTGAGCCCAGCTTTTCCCTGAAGACGATCCTCCACCACCTGCCGCCACAGCCACCGCCACATCCATCCCCTTCACCCTTAATTCCCCTCCCACACCACCGCCCCCAATTCTATACACGTCCTCGTGCCCATAGCCAAACACATCCATATCGTTGGCAGCCGCAGTCGACAAAGTGGGCGCATAGTACTCCCCCGAGAACGAGCTCTCGCCGAAGCTACTCCCGCTCGACTCCCTCTGCAACGGGATCGGAGCGTACAAGCTCCCGATCCGGTTGCCCCTGTGATCGCCAGCGGCGTCCCAATCAAAGCCCCTCTCGGCCTTCCCCTTGGCGTTGCTCTTGCTGTCGCCGGAGAGGGAGGACTCGTAGTAAGGAGGAGGAGCTCCGGCGGGCAGCTGGTCGTCGGGGAATTGGCTGAGCAGAGTGTAGTTGGATCGCCTCCCGGGCATTTCCATCGAGAAAACCCTCCCCTCCTTGTCCGCCCACAAAAACCCTAGAAACCCTCAGGAATCGCCATAGCAGCTCCTCGTAGATTTGACAGAGGGTGTGCTCGAAATTCTCTCTCTGAATTGGGAATTTGATTTGATGGCGACTTCTTGCGTCTCCGTCTCTCTCTGAACCGTTTTGCTCTGTGACTCGGAAATCGTTTTCGGAGAGGAGGCCGAGGAGGTGCGTGTGGAACGAGGCGTCCAGGCGCGGCTTTGGTTCGGTGGCTCAACCGTAATATTCCGTCGAAAATCCCCTTCTTTCTGGTTTCGCATTGACCTTTGATTCCATTGGTGCACTACTGACTAAAGCCGGTGTTGCGTTCGCACGTGACTCGGTCGTTTCCCGTTTTGGATTGGATATTTGGTTTTTGGCTGTGTGTTCTCTTTTCCATTTTTCGTATTATGTTTGCAGATTTTGGCGAAGACTCCACCGGCCTGCTGGGGTTGGAGTAAGGGTGACAAAAAGTCATGTTTCTGATGGTGCTAATTTGAGTATAAATATCTTAACTTGAACACGATTCATTGAATAGGCATGTGAAAAACTCAACAAACACGAATTTTTTTTTTTTTAAAGTTACTGGAACATCATTTGCATTGCCAATTTAAATAAATAGGTCGAAATTTAGCAAATCCGATCAAAATATGACCCAAATATGACTCATAAAAAATCAATGAAATTATGGACTTAATCTTTTTCCTTGAATTACTTGATGTTCATATTTTTTTTTTGAAAGACAATTGCATTCATTATTCAAAAGAATACAAAAAACACATAGTTTTCATAACAAAGTAAATCGAAACAAACTCATTTCATAAGATTATATCGATGGCCGATCATTGGATTTCGTGTCTTTGTAAGTGATGAGCATACGTTGGAAATTTCTTCTCTAATAACTATAACATTGCCAATTGGTGGTGCGCACTTAAGTTCGGTTTTCTCTGCACGTTGCCATACAAAGATCCAAAATAGGTTGAATAAACACAAATCTAACATGTGGAAGAACAAATCTGAAAATGACAAAACTTTGACAATTATCATTGAAACTAGAAGTAGATAACCTATACAAAAATAGAGCAAAGGGGCATTAAATCCCCAAAAGCATATTTATTAAATTCTCATATCTAAATCAGGAGAAAATAGCACCCAGTTCTAGAATTAAATCAAGAAAGTTCAAACTCTCAAATCAAGAATCAGACGAGCGAACAAAATTCCCAAATCTAAATGGAGAGAAACGAAAAAGCAAGAAAAGAATAATAAAATACAAACAAAATCACCAAAAGGGGGAGGGGAGCATGAAATTAGCTCAAACTCTATCCCATGAATGAAGGTTGAAGAAAATGATGGAAAGAAAAGAGAGAGGGGAGAGAGAAAAGACTTTTTGGCTCCTCTTGGAATCCTCAATGTCCATGGTAGATGACTTGATTTGGGAGAACTTCATATTATAATTAGTCAAGAGCATACATCTTATTCGTCTTTAACACAATACAAGTGTATGATATTAATATATGATATTAATATATATATATAAAAACATGGAGAATAGCGAGCACATGAATGATATTTCATCGACTTATGTACAGTTATTCTAAATTAGATTCATAGTTTAAAATAAAATAATGAGTATTACTTTCAAATCTCGAAAAATTGTGATCCCTATTATTTGGTGGATAAATCAAAACATGCAACATGCGTGGGGTCGGCAGCCAAGTGTTATGGGTCGATGGTCATGATATAAACCGTTTGTGATGGTAGGGCATGTATTTCGCTTTGATGGAATGGTTCATATCCTTTGGCACTTGGATGGGGCTCTTGGAACGGCTCACCTCCCACGAATTAATGGATTGGAACTTGGAAGTGGTACTATGAGTGACAACTTTAATTCGTATATTTTATAGTTAGTGTGGTACCTTCATAGTAACATCTGCAAAGAGAGTAGTCACGTCGTTTTCACTCCATGCCTTTTTTCCAAATATAGAAATAAATTTTTATGTCACGGAAAATTCTAAATTGGTACACCTACAATTAGGAGTGAGCATGATCCAAGTGAACAATTCCCACCCTAAATTTGTGTAACACATTTCACACATGCTTCCACTGTGCTAAGAACAAAGCCTTGAGGGTGGCCCGACTGGGATGGTGGTGCGTCCGCACCAGTGCGGGGCCCAAAGAGGATGATATTATGGCTTGGGAGAGGGAGGCCCGTGGGATGGCCCTCAACTCCTGTGTAATGTGTTCAGTGTCCAAAGCAGACAATATTACACAGTGAGCCCCGGTCGTTACAATATTGATTCCCAATCCCTATAAAATTGCATTCATCAATTAATATCATGGTGAATTTAGTTTCTATTTAAAGCACCAAAATTTGTTTAGCCTTATAATTGGGTTGAATTGCGAATCTTTGATTTTGATTAAGGATTGAAAACTACAAAGCAAGACGAATAGACTATACTCATTAGCTAAAAATGTAATTTCTTTAAAGGTTATAGTGTAGTCTCTTAGGATTTCTTGACAACACCAAAAACATGTGGAGAATTGGACTCCACCTTAAAAGTTCTAACCTCCACAAAAGTTAAAACATTAATTGTTTGATCCATCTTTTTTCAATGTCAACCTAATTTGATCATGGGAATGGTTACGGAGAAACCTAACTCTAAAAATGACCCATTAGCTCTTAATTTCATCTTACAATGACAAAGTACCGCAACATTTATGGACACCTCCAATCGATTTTTTTTTCCTTCCTCTTTGTTTATTTATTTTGTTTTGGTTAAGAAAACAATTAAATGGATTATTAGAATGAAAAAAGAAAAGTAGGAGTTAATCCTATTATACACCTAAGAGATAAAATTAGTCAACAATGTCCAATAACTATGACTATACATATATGTACATAGATATTTGGTTGAAAAAATTACAAAATAATTAAGTAATTGAGGTAAAATTTCTTTTTTTTTTTTTTTAAATATATAAACACTAGTCCGATCTAGGTGGGTGGGCAAGCGATTTCATGTTTAGAATTAAGAACTGGACCAGTACTCACTAGTTCTACTAAAATAGAACTAGGAACCCAACTGCCCCTCATGAGAATGGCCAATTCTGATCAATTTCGATTTAGTTCCAGGCAATTGCCGATTCTTTAGTCCACCTCTACCTACAACAAATTTACCTCAAATTAATTTTTGAGTCACCAAAACTACAAGCTGGTATATTTATAATAAATTTACTTAAAACTAATTTTTTTGGTTCCCAAGAACTCTAAATTGATATATCTGTAACAAATTTATCTCAAATTGATATAGGTTTTCTCGTGAATTTGCCATGTCAATTGAATTATTGTCATGTATCATCTAGCATAGCATTTCACTATGAAATTTCATGAAAGTTAACCAAGAGTAAATATTTCACAAGTGTAATAGTTTTGAGTTTTTGGTGACCAAAAAATTAGTTTAAAATAGATTTGTCTTAGGTATATTAATTTGGAGTTTTTAATGACTAAAAATTAGTTTGGGAGTAAATTTGTGTGGCACCCCTCAACGGCCCTCAAATCATTCGGATCGCCATAGTCCACTTATCTTTCTTCTTTCCCTAATCACATGTCACTCTAATACCGTTTTAATTGCAGCGGGTCCATACAACCATGGGGGTTTACATTTTCTTTTTTTTATTAGATCGGGCCCTTGCGCAATTCATATAGTGAAAGCACATCCATCAACTCCCTTCCCTATATTCAGAAAACGATGCACACATACTAAACATTTATAGGTAAAAGCCGAACGCTTTTATTTATTTAAACCAGACGAACATCATTCATCGGTACATCAAAATGCCATAGTTTTCTATACTTGGCTATAATTCAAAAGATGACCGACATCTCTTCCAATAGTCGTATACTTAAAGTCCATCGATCAGTGTCGGCGTCCAAAAGTTCCTTCCTTTGCTATCCTCCTTCTCGCAGTCATATCCAACCACTTGATCCATCTACTGGTGGTAGTGGCAGCAAAGGAATTTTATCTAGTTTGAAATGTTATTCCCTAAAAGGGTGAGTGCAACCACTCAGCAATAAAGATCCACCAAACTACTCATTACGTCAAACAAAACAATCAAGATATCATAACAAAGCACATATCATTCATGCATTCAAGCATAACTTACCTTGCAGCCATGCATATGTCATCATACCATATGTGCATATACCACCATGCACTCATCATCAAGCATTCATGCATATATCACCATGCCATATGAGCATATACCACCATGCACTCATCATCAAGCATTCATGCATATATCACCATGCCATATGAGCATATACCACCATGCACTCATCATCAAGCATCATGCATATATCATCATGCCATATGTGCATATACCATCATGCCATATGTGCATATACCATCATGCACTCATCATCAAGCATTCATGCATATATCACCATGCCATATGTGCATATACCATCATGATTCATATCATCCATGCTATCAAGCATACATCACCATGAGATCCATTCATGCCTTCATGATCACATTTTCAATATCAAATAACATTAAATAACATTAATTTACTTTCATAAGTAGATCATGCATCATGCCATATGCATACACCCATGCACATGATTCACTTTCAATTCTTATCTTTCACAATGATCTCATCATTTTTTCTTCCCAGGGACCAATGTTTGCATCCCACAATTCATCGCTCGCATTCAACCGGGCATTGCGAGGAACCTTCGGGCATGTATTCAAAATACAACCGACCATCCAGCCCCCCACATTTCGGGCATCTCGCATCCCAACTAACATCACGAGGAATTCCCCCCCGGCACACACCTCCAGGGCTTTCGGGATTACGTACCGACGTACCACCAGGAATCCCCCCTCTGGAATTACGTATTGTATACCACCGGGCATCTCGAAACTCCCGAGGACCCTTCGGAATTACGCCATTAGGCCACCGGGCATCCTGACACTCCTAAGGCATTATTGGCTCACCCCCAATAGTTTCCTCATTCATCATAATTCATATTCACCAATTTATATCTCACAATCAACATGGCACATGATGTAATGGCAACAAAGTCAAATTCAGCATTTGATTCTATATGCAACGTCAAATATCATCACGTGTTCAGCAAGATTCAGTCACCTCAATCAATATAATTTATGGGGCTCATCTAAAACAGAATAGTCATAAATTACAGCATTTGAAATTTGCACAATGCAGCTTGTACAATTTTAGAAAATATTTTCATTAAATACCCAAATGACCTTAAAAAATTATGAAATTCGAACATGTGATAGTCAAGACATAATGTCAGATATTTCATGAAGGACACTGCACTAAAAGACCCTCATATCATGTGGTATAGACCGAACATCACAGCACCATTATCATGACCACTCAACTTGCATGGTTTTTCAAAACATTTTCAGTTAAATAGGCAATTGAACTTCAAAAATTATGAAGTTTGAATATGTTACAAGGAAGACATAAAGAAAGATACTTCGTGAAGAACACTTTGCCGAAAGAGCTTCATACAAATGATATGAGCCATGCATTGAAACTGGCTAAATCCAAACGCGTCAGATTACACGGTTTTAGAAATATTTCCGATTAAATACCCTAATGATCTTCAAAATTCATGAAATTCGACTATGTTGTAGTCAAGATCCTAAGATAGGTTTTTCATGAAGAAACCAAAGCCAAATTCGTTCTAAGTGATTAAACATAGGCGGATAAAACTTCTGTTTCAATATCGAAATTTCCAGATCTGACTACTTCCGAAAAACCACGATTTCACCTATCTATTCTTGTTATTTTTCTCTAAAGCTTTGATATGTTAAAAAAAATAATATTACCTACAACTTTTGTTAAGGACACATGAACAAATTTTAACTGTATGATTTTATAAAAATCACGAAATCGTGCTGGGTCGAAGTAACGTTTTTCCCAGATCCAGTTTCTTCAAAAGGCGACGATTTCACTGACCTATCTTTGTTCATTTCTTCTGAAATTTTGATATGTTTTACCTCAAGAAGTTTTCTACAACTTTCATTGAGATCAAAGTGAGATTTTCATAAGAAGGTTACTTTACAGACCACGAAACCACGGAAAATCAGCACAACGAATTCCAGATCTAGTCTCTCCAAAGAAAAATCATTTCACTAACCATTTCTTGTTCTTAAAGGTGATATTCCATTGGGTAATTGTACGGAAACAGGAAAATTCAGTCCTTCGTTTATGCTCAAGAAAAATCCTTTGTCACATATAATATGATCGCTTGCCCCTGAATCAATAATCCATGCTTTCCTTGATATGGAATTAATCAAGCAATGTGTGATACCTGAAAAACTCCCTCCTTTGTTGGGATTATCCAATTTTGGTAATGCTTGCATCAGCTATTGGTATTGTCCATAAGTAATGAGAGGATCAGCATTTGGGCAAGTGGGTCCATTGACTTGATAAGCTGTCGAAATTTTTTTTTTCCTTTTTCTCCTAGTTTTCTATGCAATTTCCAATAGCTGTCAAACATATGGTTTGACCATTTACAATATTCGCAAAACAATTTACCCTTTCCTTTGAAATTTTGCCCAAAATTCCTTGCTGATGTGGTGAAAATCTGGCCGTCCATTTTTTAATCGCGGATTCCTATCCACCGTCCGATCCACTTATAACTTCAGGCCCCTATAAGCCATCGGATCGTTGCACTCAATCTGGCCCATTCATTCCTTCCCTTTTAAGGGAATGTGCGTCTCCTCTGCCGAACCCTAGCGTGCCTCTCTTCTCCTTTTCTCGCACTAGGGTTTTGTTGGCCCCGACTCGCCATTCTCCTCGAACTACAAGGGCTATGCTTTCGCTGTTCTTTGAATGTTATGGCAATGTGAGCCTCTGGCTTTCGTCTTGTATAGCCAGTTGGAAAATCCGTCCGATCAGTGGTATTGGGTTCTTGGCGAGGATTTGCAAGCAAAAGGTAAGATATGATTCATTCAAAATTAATAGAAAGCGTGTGGCTTTCTCCCTGTCTTTGATAGATTTGTATTGTTTGATCGTGGATTTTAGTCCCTCAAGCTTTTCTTCAGCCGCTTCAAGGTCATTCCACAGTGACGATAGCTTGTTGAAACAAGCTGTGACCGTCATGTTCCCTTGCTTGAGCTTGCTGAGTTCCTGCATTAGGATAAAGATTTTCGCTTGATCCAGTTTACCGTACATCTCTTTGATGTTTTCCCACATGTTCTTAGCATCCTCTGGTTGGTGGAAGTCCGACTGCGACTTTTGGGGAGATGCAATTTCCGATCTAGGTTTGGACGAGTTGATTGCACTTCCTCTAATGTCAAGCTAGGCGTTCATCAAGAGGGATTGGAACGGTTCTATCGAGGAATCCATCTTTGTCCTTCGTTACCAGGGCGTGCTGGAACTCCTATGACCACTTGGAGTAATTTTTTGGCTCGATCAGCTATTGGTTGATTAGCCACAGTTCTAGTCCATCGGCGATGGAAATGAACAGAGGGTCGCTGAGTTCTGGTCGTTTGGTAAGAGCTGCCGTTGGAATTGGCAAGAACCCGGGTGTAAGATTTAGGTAGGGATTCGTTCTTAAACCCGATTCATTTGACCCAATCGAATAACCCGCATTAAAAAATCCCGGGTAAGGATGTTCCCATACCCGGTTCACCGACCCGCTTGTCTACTCCAATCCGGTAGTTGGGCTTGCCTCACTCATGGCTGGTGGGCTTCCATTGATTTGGATGTGGTTCTGGTGGCCCACATATCTAGGTAATGATGAGCTTGGGCTTAGCCCAAAATATGATGCATAAGGAATCCATTGGTAAGGTTGGCCCGTCATGGGTTGCCCCATATTGAACTGAACCTGTGTGGGCCGTCATTGCACGGGCTGAGCTTGGGACAATTGTTACTCCATTGCTAGAAATGTCGTAAAAGGGTTTTGAATTTGCAAGAGCTGAGAGGTGACTTCTCCAGTGGGCTGGTTGCCGATAGCGGGAGCATTGTCTTGCATAGTGGCCCTGGCAAGTAAAAAATTTCTTCCTTTAAGAATGATTCTTATGCTGGATGGAATTTGTTTTGTAGGTCAGATTTCCTTTGGCAGAAGGTCGAGGTGGAAGGTTAAGGTGGAAGCTAGGTCGGAAGCCTGGAGGGTCTAATACCATGAAAGAAATCAAAGAGGATAAAGGAAAAGAGAAAAATTGAGGCTGAAGACATAGAACTTTAGGAATTTTTGTGTATATCGTCTTCAATAGTTTGTAAATGTACAGCCCTCTATAGATATAATACAAGGTGTATACAATGAACGGAAGTAAATGATCCTATGTATCAATCTAAATCTAAATCTAATCTTTAATTGATATGTATACACTTGTAATCAAATCAAATCTTCCATCGAATATCACGAGCAATCGCCGCATATCTTCCAACAATATCGAAAAACAATAGCATAATCGTAAAAACACACAGACAGGGGCAAAAGAGTAAACTCATGTAGGCGCGTGCCATGCACACGCCAGTGATTGCCATGCGGGTGTCGTGCGCGTGCATGTGGTTGTCGCTTACATGCAGCACATGTGCCTGCGATTTACTGCATGCGCATTCCCTGCACGCGCTTGGGAAATTGCCAATGCACACGCCAATAACATCTACTCCTTTCGCCCGCACATGGAGGTGCATCCGGCAGCATGCCACCTGTTGTTTTTCTTGTCTCAATGAGAACTACGACCCTACACTATTAAAATTAAATTTTGATTAGTGGAAAAAAAAAGTGGGGCGAACGGTAGAGAGGTGTCAAGATTTCCATCCTCGAATGTCTGACCACAATTTTTCTAAAAAATTTAGCCAAAAACAAATTATAAACATCAATAATGATCAGGAAACATGAATAACATCGCTCTGATACCAATGTAGGAAACGAATTCCTGAAAATTGAACCGATACTTAAACAATCGAATACCAAAAAACAAACGCGGAAACGTTCTTAGGGAACATGTAATACCGATTTAAAAGACATATCACGAAGATAGATATACATTGTTTGTCACAGATTAAGTACTTGTTGCAGTCTTAGAGGAATTGTTTGAAGCCTTTGTAGTTCCGTTGTTCGAGAGAGAGTTCACTGTTTTATCAAAAAGGAGAAAGAACATACTATTATGTTATCTATAGTCCTATACTATCTATAGTTCTATACTTACATTCCCCTTTTCCCTTATCTTTATATATATTTATATATATATATATATATATATATATATATATATATATATATATAGCACTTAATATTTACTGGAAAAATAACCGTTCTTCCTCTCATGAGCTCTTCCTTTATGGGTTGGGTTTGGCCCAACATGAGTGGATGGGCTTGGCTTGGCCCATCAAATAAAAAACCCATCAACATGAATGAACAAAAGGACGATCTCATCATGCGCATGAACACGGATGCAACACATCCTAAGATTATATAAGCCTTTCTGACATAGTCATCTCGAACAATTTTGTTAATTTAAGTCAAAGAAAGATTTACAAGAACTTCGAATAAAATCAAAAAAGAAGGAAAAAAAAGACTGTCTAAACCAAACAAAATCAAATGAGATTTTAATTGTCTTTTTTTTTTTGGGTTATAGCTATTAAACTCAAAACCAAAATTTAAGTAAGTAAAGTTCCAATCAACAGAAATATGGGACAAGTCAAGCAGCGTATGATAGAGACCTAGAAAAATTTGAATGCGAAATCTCAAATATTCTAAAAATTTAAGCTGTAAAATGAATATATGTTTTAAAATTTAAACATTCTAACAAAATGGATATGAGAGCTTTTAACTGATCGCAGCTTGTTGACCCGCGGGGGGGGGGGGGGATGCAATTCCGCCCCCGCCCCGCCTTGCCCTATTCTTATAACTACACTACGATGTTCTCTTTTTGAAATTAGTTCTTATTCAATTAATTATTAAACAATTTTCCAAAATGATTTGAAAATTTTTAATTTCTTAAGTTACTGAAAATATTGGTTGTGCCGCTCGTGCCTTATAAATATAGATGGGAAAGCGTTGTTGATGAAGACACTTAACCCGACTTTTCGTATGGTGTGTACTTTTGTACTTTGGAAAATATAATTAACGTGGATGGTGATTCTAGTACCACATGGGTGGAAATATAAGCCAAAAACATGTTCAAATGAATGGCCAGGTGAATTTTAAATAGTAAATATTGTGTTTTGAGCATCTGAAACAGTAGACAGACAGAGAAGAAACATCTGAAATAGTAGATGTAGATGATTGCTTGCAATCACAAGGTAATTTAAGAACCATAAAAAGTCTAATAATATAAGAAAAGGTGGAGTAGAATCTAAAGAATTCGAAGGAGAGAGGGAGAACGTTCATCGTGCATTGAAATGATAGTAAAAGCATCTACAGTTGAAAAAAAAATTCTTAAATATATGCTTAAGGTGTGATATCCGGATTTCGCCGGACTTCGGAAAAGTAACGGCCCATCACAGATTGATGGAAGTGTCGTCAGATTGCGTCATTGGCATCACTTGTGGGTGCCGTTTCGCCACCACCACTTAGACCGACGTCCATTAAAGTTCGTACCACTCTAGCCGGATGGCCACGCGTTTGTGTCCCTTCCTTTCTTTGGTAAGACTATCCCCGATTACTAATACACTGATGAAGGAGCACCGAAGATAGGCCACACCACCACCCCGCTCTCTTCTTCATGGACAGCCACGCACGGCCATGCCATGCATCTCCCATGCATGCGTAATAAAGGAGTCAACCAAAGGTGGGTTTTTGACCGAAGTGTGACCAGCAATGGCCACGTTGGGCGCGTTTGGTAATATTTTTATTTAAAAATTATTCCAGAGAATAGAAATAGAAAAAAATATTTCTATTCCGGGGAACAATTTTTGAATAAAAAAATGTGTTTGGTAAACTTGTTCCGGAAATAAAAAATGAACAGAAACACGTTTGGTAAATTTGTGTTATTTTTTTTGTTTCTTTTAATTTTTTAATATTTTTATTTTATTTTTCTTATTTTTCTTATTTTTCTTATTTTTCTTTTTTTCTTCTTCTTTTGGCTAGTCGTCGGCCTTAGCCATGGCAGCGACCGGCCAACGAGGGCCGATGACCTCGCCAAGGGCCGGCGACGCTCGGCCTCGCTGGGGGCTGACTACGCTCCGGTGAGGTCGCCAGCCCTCGACGGCCGGTCGCTGGCCATGGTCGAGGCCGGTGACCGGCCAAAGAAAAAAGAAAAAGAAAAGAAAAAAAAAGAGAAGAAAAGGAGAAGAGAGAGAAAATTTGTTTTTAAAAGTTGTTCTAGAAACAAGAAACACGTTTTTCTTGTTTCTTATTTCTATTCCAAATGTGTTCCTAGGAACAAAAAAAATAGATTTGGAACAAAAACGCAAACAAACGCATTTCTGTTTTTTTTTTTGTTCCCTCAAATAAAAAAAACAGAAATTTTGTTCATAAACAGAAATAAATAACGTTAACAAACAGGGCCTAATTGCTTCTCACTCGGCTGCCAACGAATTTTAAAGATCCCTGCGTACGGAGGACACATCCTCTCCAGCTGCCGTTCATTGCAGCAGCCACCGAGGGATCTCAATTGTCGATCAATGCAACCAACATTCGGGAGAAACAAGACAAAAGAGGGAGCGACTTCTTCTTGGGTAGTTGGTGACTTTACCTGTCGCATTTTCCATCAACGACCTCACCAGAAATTCTGCCGTGCTCCGCCTGTTCTCTGCCGCCTACTGGCGACCACCGCACTACATTGCCGTGCCCCACACCATCGGCTTCCTCCTCACCATCTTATACCTAGCCTCTAGTCGTGCCTCCGTCCGCCGCTACATCATCCCGTCACCAGCCGTACTTACGATCGCAATCCACGGTCCGATTGTCGTCGGCATTGCCAAATCGAAAGCAAGTTGGAGTCTACTAACCTATGTAGTGTAGTTTTGTCATTGCTCGAGGAAGTGCATATGTGTATTGGCATTACTTGACTTTTTGCACTCAATAGTGAATTGGGAATGATTGAATCGGATTTTCAGATCATCTAATTTGAAGGATCCTAAGATTGCTTAAGGTTGAGGAAATTTCAGCACCTGGAGATGTATCAACTCTTGATGTTTGCAAAATTTTAGAAGTTTTATTTCGAAAAATCTTAAGGATCGTGTGAGGATTTATAATTGCCGAGGACTTCATATTTACCTATAGTTAACTACAATTTCAACGTCGATTTATGAACTGATTCATATAGTTTACGTGTTGTAATTAAAAAGTTACGTCCATGATGGGGTGCGAGACATTATTGAAAGGGTATGAAGTGAGAGGTATAAAAACCTCTTAGAAGAAAACCGTTGGTTGTTATTGTTGGCATATAGTACGTTAAGAGAAAATGTACGCTCCTTTCTCTCCCCTTTCCATCAAAGGCATTCCATTTCACTTTTGCAAGAACAATCGGCATTTACGCTGTGGAAATCGGGCACTTTTCTCATGATCACATCCAGACTAACGTGAAGTAGTGTTGTTCGTGATTTATTCACAATTCAACGTTCGATCCGGGGTTATTTGCTGTTTGCGTATTGGAATCAGGTAAGTCATCTTTCGCCGACATGAATTCCCACATCCGTATCAGAGCTCGATCGTGATTTCTACCTTGTTTTTCATCGAGTTTTCTCATTTATCATTTGATATTGAGATCAAGAGATTGTATTCTACATTGTTTGGATCTCTGATAGTTGGAATTGCCATATGAAAAACTCGAAATTGAACCGGAGCGAAGAACGGGTTCGGGGTTGCGTGATCCGTGAGGCATTGGCCATTTTTCAAAATAAGTTTTTGGTCAAAATTAATTTTTTAATATACATGGTGAAAAGCTCATCGAGACGAGTCCGGCAATGGGTCGAGTGCCACCGAGAGACGCCGGATGCGCCCACACGTGCGGCCAGAAGTCACTGTGCGTGGGCGCCACGCACCTAAAGCGCTGACATAGCCAGCGCGTCCGCCCACGCGCCGATCAGCGAACTGGCACATGCGTGACGCGCGCCAGCTGGTGAACCGGCGCGTGATGACGTCACCATGACATCACCCAACAGTCGATAACCGCTGGGATGACGTCATCGATGACGTCAGCAACGGCGACAGTTGGCTGATCGGTCACTGGCCGGCGACCCGACCCGACCCGACCCGAGATACAACCCGTTAACCCGACCCGATCGAGATCCAACCCGTTAACCCGACCTGATCCGATCGTTGACCCGTCAACGGTTGGACCGGTCGGACCGGCCAGGAGCTGTTTGGCTCGCTAGCGCGTGCGCCACATGCGCTGCACACTCAGGCGTTGCGTGGGGGCGCATGTGGGCTCCAATTGGAGTGTGGTTGGTGGCATTTGATTCGTATGAATGTCCTCTATATAGTGGTATAATTATTTTATACTTTTGAATTTTATAAATGTATGAAAATGCTTTGGAAACCCTATGTGCGTAATTTTTTGGGGTTTAATGCAATTTATTTATTTGTAGTTTGTATTTTCTTGTGATTTAGGAAATACAATAGCTAGTTTGTGTGCAAATGATGTTATATGTGCTATGTAAAGCTTGGTTCATTGATATGATGTATATATTTTAATATACTTGCAATTTTCTAATTGCTAGAAAATTAGAACAATGGTAGGAAATCCATTACATGTTGAATTGCAATTTTGATCATAATTGAAGCATGATTGTTGTTTATACATTGGTTATTGTCATGCTATGTTTTTATGTTAAGGAAAAATGTAGAAATTACATAAGGTCATGTAATTATTTTTCCTAGTGGGAGTTCGTAGGTTGATAGAATTGAAAGGAGTTTTCACCTAGAACTTAAAATTTGTGCAAATTAAACTAATTAATGATAATAGAACAATTGTACATAGAAGTTGATTGGGAACATTGTGAACTTTTGCTTTTATGTCTTTTGTTAAATTATCATTAATTTAGTTTGTCTTTGCTGTAAATTAAATATGTGTGTTATTCTGTAAAGTGTGCTAGTATTGATTCTGCGTTTATTATGTCAATGTGTTATAGCAATTGATTATGGCTTCAGCATCCAAGACCATTATGGCTGACTTTAATAAGGGTGAGAAGCTGAACGGTGACAATTATGATATTTGGTATCGAAAGGTTTAGTACATCCTTAAGGAGTAAAAGGTTTTGTAAACCCTCAACCATACCATAGATGAACCTGAGTATGGAACTTCAGCTCAACACAGGAGAGATCCGGAAGCTTATCAAGCTTGGAAAAAAATAATAGCATTGCTCACATCACGTTATTGAGCTGTATGCAAGATGATCTCATGTGTGAGTTTAAGAGTTATGATAAAACTCAAGCTATGTGGGTTGCCTTGAAATATAAGTTTAGGGGTACATCTGCCACTAAGCTGAAGAGACTCACCATCAAGTTTGACACATTCCGAAAGCGCTCAAATGTAACGATGAGGTAGCATCTTCAGGAGATGTCAAACATGATCCGTGAGCTAAAGTTGGCAAGTCACTCCCTTACTGATAAACAGCAAGTTTAGGTTGTTATAAGGCATTTTCCTGATAATTGGGAGCATGTGAAGATCAATATGACGCATAATGAGAACATCGTCACTTTTGATGATATTGCGTGTTATTTAGAATTAGAGGATGAGCGCCTAGAGGCTGCAAGATCCTCTACCCATGCTTATGTTGCTGAATCGAGTTCGTGCAAGGCTTCGGGCTTTAAGCATAAGAGAAATCTTCAGTTTAACAACAAAGGGAAGATGACTGATTAGGGACCCAAGAGGGCTAAGACGTTCCGACGCAAGAAGCGTGGTGGGAAGAAGGACAAGGCCAAGATGGAGTGTCACAATTGTGGCAAGATGGGTCACTTTGCTCGTAAATGCACTAAGCCGGAAAAGGTACCCTATTACTCAATTACTTTGAGTAATGCTTTTGTTTATAATATTGTAATGCTTGCTGAATCTCATCCAATGTGGACTGTAGACTCGGGAGCAACAAACCATGTAGCTAGAGACCGAGAAGCATTTGTGGAGTATCGTCGGATACCGCCTGAAAGAAGATGGATATATGTTGGGAATAACTCAAGAGTTGAAGTGAAGGGTATCGGCACATGTAAATTAATCTTACGTGGTGGTCGAAACCTGTTCCTGCATGATGTTCTTTATGCTCTAGATATTCGACGAAACTTGGTCTCTGTAATTGTTCTTCTTAGCTTAGGTTATGTATTGAATTTCCATGGTGATTGTGTTGACATTTTGTATGGAACAGTTTATTATGGTTCAAGTCATGTTTCGAATGGTTTTATGGTGTTAGACATTGACTATGATTAGTACAATGTTAATGTTGATGGTTGTTTTTCTTTAATTGCGTCTTCAAATAATGTTGAGATTGATGCAAGTACTTGGCATGCTAGATTAGGTCACATTGGATTGCAAATAATGCAAAGATTAGCTAGAGAAGGCCTTTTAGGGTCACTCACTAATGTTAGTCTATCCGTATGTGAACATTATCTAGCAGGAAAAACAACTAGAAAACCATTCGGTAAAGGGACTAGAGCTGAATTTCTATTGTATCTCATACATTCTAACATTTGTGGTCCTTTGAATGTGAGGGCGAGGCATGGAGTCTCATATTTAATCACTTTCATAAATGACTTCACACGTTTTGGTTATGTCTTTCTGATCTCCCATAAGTCAGAAGTGTTGGAGAAATCTTCTTGAAGTATTTTGAAGCTGACAAAACGTTTTCATCAGTCTAGTCTGAAGATTTGTAGTCTCTACTATTTAAAGTTTGAAGACCTCCGGACTGCCAGACTCAAGATTCAAAGTCTATTCTCATTGACAGTTTCTAATCCGTTGAAGAAGGCCTATCCAGGACTGGATGTTTCATTAAGGATTTGACCTTATCGACTGGAAAAGATCTCTTGGCTGGATATGACATAACGGAATCCTTTATTTGATCAAGATTGATTCAAAAATTGAGGATCCGATAATTGGCGAAGTATACTTGGAAGGTTCTACTTATAGAAACTGAGATCTTGATTGTATGGGCGAGTAGGATTGATGGGCTATTGACATGTTCCTTAAATAGCTCGAATGATCTTCTTAATTGATTATATCCAATGGGAAGATGGGAAGAATTCCTTTGGTAAGTGTCAACGGGTATGATGGCATAAAGAAGTATACAAGGAAGACGTTCCAGTTGTTCGAGTGCGTGCGCGATAGAAGAATTCCAAAGTTTGAAGCTCTTTGTTCTTAGTCAATTCATTTACTGAGTGAAATCTTGTATTCAAAAGAGAGTCTATATTCTCGAGAAACCTTGAGGAAGTGTGGTAGAGTATCTACACTGTGGAATCAAGGGAGAGCCTTGCTGTAAATAACTCTTTTATTCATAGTAAAATCCAGCCGTTGGGTTGTTAGTGCGGAAGAGTGGACGTAGGCTTGGAATAAGCCAAACCACTATAATTTCTGTGTTCATTTTCTCTTCCCTACTCTCTGCTTTACTTTGATCATAATTGCTTTTGTTAACAAAATGAGAACTTCCTTTCTCTTGTCTGCTTAGTATTGCTCTCTTATCTCAAGAAAATATTTTTACACCTATTTACTCCCCTCTAGGTGCTTATACTAGCTATCTCAATCGGTATCAGAGCTCATGTACACACTTTGTTTGAAGTGTTTTACTTCAGAGTTAAAGATCCATGGCCAGTATGTTGGCTCCAGGGCTGGTAGAAGGGTAAAGTAATACCAGACCGCCTTACTTTGATGGAAAAGAATACAGCATATGAAAAAACAAGATGAAGGCGTTCCTAAGATTAAATGATCCTTTGGAATGGGACGTTGTAGACAAACGAATCATTTCTAAAGCTACACCTATCTCAGAGAGAGGAAAAGAAGCTGTTGAATCTAGTGACTTAGGAAGAGATAACCAAAAGACAAGCTCTTGATGCAAAAAGCAATTTATTCTTTATATTGTGCTTTGTCACCTACTAAATATAACATAATATCTTCTTGTGTTATAGCAAAAGAAGTTTGGGATAGATTACATATTACCTATAAAGGAACCGATCGAGTGAAAGAAACCAGAATCAACATTCTCCTCGGTCAATACGAAGCCCTCAAAATGAAATCGGGAGAATCTATAACTGACATGTTTAGTCGTTTTACGGAAATCGTGAGTGGTCTTGAAAATCAAGGTCAACAAATTTCTGATCCCATGAAGGTAAACAAGCTACTGCGTGGACTCTCCAAGGATTGGAATCACATAAAGACCTCAATAAGGGAGACACAAAGAATTATGCCGTTATCTGTTGATGAGTTGGTTGGGATTCTTCAGTCTTATGAAATGGAATGAATCAATGAAGACGAAGATCCTAAAGGTAAGAAATCCATTGCATTAAAATCCAATGATGATTTTGATGTTATAGATTATGAAGACAATATGGATAATGAGGAGTTTGCTCTCATGATAAGAAGATTCAGAAAGCTGAACAAAAAAGGAAGAAGATTCAATCCAAAGAAACAAAGTTTTCAAAAGCAATAGACTAAGTCTGTTGAGGATGATGAATCGAATAGAGATGTAGTCTTCTTTGAATGTAAAAAAAATGGACAAATCAGACCCAACTGTCCTCTTCTAAGGAAGAAGAAAGGAAAAGCTGAAATGTATCGAAAGGCTCTTAAAACAGAAACCTTGAGTGATACAGAATGTGAAGAAAGTGATGATGATTATGTCAATATATGTCTGATGGCACAATCGGATTCAGATTCAAACTTCGAGACAGACTCAGATTCAGATAGTGAATTTGAAGTGAGTAACTTTAAAATCCCTATTAAAGTTTTTAAATACATTAATGAGTTGTGTTTTAGTTTTAAGACTTCTCTTAAAAGGATTTCCGAACTTAAAAAGGAAAATTCTGCACTAAAACAACACGAAAATGTTTTGAAATAAAATGTGAAATGTTTAGACATGAATGTTTCTACTCTTAAAGAAAGTGAAGACAATCTTTCGAAAGAAAATGTATTTTTAAAAAATGACATATCAAATATTTCCAAAAGATTTTCAATAGGATTTGAGAAACTTGAGAAAATTCTTTCAGCACAAAGGCCTTATTTCAATAAATCCGGTTTGGGAATGACTGTGGAAACCATTCCTTTAATTAATTTTCCTAAAGTGAAGGAAAGAATTAAGCAAAGACCCACAAGAGATGCTTACGAAAATCAATTTAAAAATATCTTTGTAAAACCAGTAGGTCGCAATGCTCTCAGATATTCTAAGTGCAATAGTTCAGATCATTTTGAGAAAAAATATCCTATGGTTTGGAAACCTGTTAAGAAAGTATGGGCAAAAATTGCATATCATACTAACACTAATGGACCCAAGAAAATATGGGTACCAAAAAAAGTTTGAGTCTCTTTTTTAAATGCAGGTCACTATCAAGAAGAAGGTAAAATGGTATCTGGATAGTGGATGCTCGAGACATTGACAGGAGATTCAAATTGCTTCATAAAGCTCGTTCAAGTAAATGGTGGAAAAGTCTCATTTGGAGGAAACAACAAAGGAAGAATTGTGGGATTCGGAACTGTAAAGATTGGAAACCTCACAATCAGAAATGTTTCCTTAGTGGAAGGATTCAAGTACAATTTGCTTAGTATCGGTCAATTGTGCGATACCGGTTTCAAAATCAACTTTCAAGAGGGAATATATTCAGGAACCAGTAAAGATTATACTCAGTCATTCATGGGTGGAAGACATGAAAATATCTATCTCTTGGATGTGAAACCAGATGAATTGCAATGTCTAATCTCAATTCAAGACGAAGCGAACTTATGGCACAAAAACTTAGACACATCAATATGAAGCAAATAGCCAAAATTTCAGCAAAGAAGCTTGTTTGTGGTCTATCCAATCTATCATACCAAAAGTTTGATCTATGTACACCATGCGTATTGGGAAAGCGGGTAAGAAATTCCTTTAAACCAATAAATCAAGTTTCCACTAATCGTGTACTGCAGCTTCTGCATTTGGACATCTTTGGACCAACCAGAACTTAGAGCATTAGAGGCAAGAAATACTGCCTAGTAATTGTGGATGACTACTCACGATTTACTTAGGTATATTTCCTGGCAAGTAAGTCTAAAACCCTTTCTTACTTTGAAAAGTTTGCTAAAAAGGTCCAAAATGAAAAAAGGGTATGTTATTTCAAGTATAAGAACAGACCATGGAGGTGAATTTGAAAATCAAGATTTTACAAAATTTTGTGATGAATCTGGTTTTCAGCATGTGTTCTCCTCTCCATATACTTTAGAGCAAAATGGAGTTGTGGAAAGAAATAATAGGTCGCTTCAAGAAATGGCTAGAACTTTTTTAATTGAAAGTAACATCTCTTCACTTTTTGGGCTGAAGCAGTTTCTACAGCATGTTATATTATTAATAGAGTTTTTCTAAGGCCTATTCTGGAAAAAACCCCTATGAGTTATTCAAAGAAAAGAAGCCTATTGTTTCATATTTTCATGTGTTTAGATGTAAATGCTTTATATTGAAAAATGCAAATGATCGAGTTGGCAAGTTTGAAGAAAAATCAGACGAAGGCATCTTCCTTGGATATTCTACCTCAAGCAAAGCTTACAGAGTCTACAACAAGAATACTCAATCTGTGGAGGAATCAATGAATGTCAAATTCCAAGATTCTATGCAAAATGAATCTATTCAAACTCATTTTGAAGAATCTGAACCTACTCCAAACTCTTTAAAGTCTATATCTCAAGAAGCAGCTCAAACTTCAAAAGACCAATAACAAATGATTGTTGAATATTCAAATGAAGGAAGTGATCAACAACCTGTTGAATCAACCAGTTACTGGAAGCATAAGTCCAGTCATCCCAAAGATCTCATTATTGGCAACATTAATGAATGAATTCGCACAAGATCCAAAAAGCGCGAAGAATCTAGTGCTGTGACTCTTATTTCTTAAACAGAACTCAAAAGCATAGAATAAGCTTTATTTGATGAAAGCTGGATTGAAGCCATGCAAGAAGAACTCAGGCAATTCAGTATTAATGATGTCTAGGAGTTGACTCCTAAACCGAAAGGTAAATCTATTATTGAAGCTAAATGGGTTTTCAGGAACAAGATGGACGAGAAAGGAAAGGTCGTAAGAAACAAAGCAAAACTCGTGGCCAAGGGATATAAGCAAGAAGAAGGGATAGACTATGATGAGACTTACGCACCAGTAAAGAGGTTAGAAGCAATTAGATTATTACTTGCTTTTGCTTGTTATAAGAATTTCAAGTTATTCTAAATGAACGTCAAAAGTGCTTTCCTAAATGGATTTATCCATGAGGAAGTCTGTGTGGAGCAACCACCTAGGTTTGAAGACCCAAGGAAGCCATACTCAGTATTCAGACTGAAAAAAGGCCTTATATGGTTTAAAGTAAGCACCTCGAGCTTGGTATGACAGGCTGAGTAAGTTTTTAATTCAAAACGGCTTTGTCAAAGGTAAAGTAGACACTACTCTGTTTATCAAAAGAGAAAGCAAAAGTTTCCTACTTGTTCAAATATATGTTGATATTATTTTTGGATCCTCTAATGAAAGTATATGCAAGAAATTCTATAAGTCTATGCAGGATGAATTTGAAATGAGCATGATGGGTGAACTAACCTTCTTTCTTAGGCTTCAAGTGAAACAATTGAAGGAAGGAACTTATATTCATGAAAAATATGTTAATGATCTTGTCAAAAAGTTTGGACTGAAAAATTGTAAAAAGACTGATATACTAATGTCAAGTTCTTTGAAGATAGACAAAGATAAAGGAGGAAAGAAAATTGACCAGAAACTATACAGGAGTATCATTGGTTCACTTCTTTATCTTACTGCTTCTAGACTTGACATTTTATTTAATGTTTACATTTGTGCTAAATTTCAAGCAGACCCTAAAGAATCTCATCTAAGTGCTGCAAAGCGTATTATCAAATATATTGCATCAACTTCAAGCCTTGGTCTTTGGTAACCTAAAAATGGAGACTTTACTCTTCTTGAATACTCAGATGCAGATCTAGCCAGATGTAGAATTGATAAAAAGAGTACCTCGGGTACCTATCAATTACTTGGAAGCAGGACAGTATCTTGGTTTTCAAGGAAGCAAAATACAGTAGCTCTTTCTACAGCAGAAGCGGAGTATGTAGCTCTTGAAAGTTGTTCACAAATTCTGTAGATAAAACAACAGCTAAGTGACTTTGGAATTGAAGATTCATGCACGAAGATTAACTGTGACAACACTAGCACAATCAATCTCACCAAGAATCCAATTCTTCACTCAAGAGCAAAGCATATAGAGATTCGACATCACTTCATTAGAGATCATGTTTAAAATGGAGAAGTTTCGATTCATTTTGTTGATTCAAAGAACCAACTGGCGGATATATTTACAAAGCTTTTGGAGAAAAATTAATTTGAAGTCATTCGTTCCAGACTCAACGTCTTGAGGTTTGAAGAAGTAAAAGTCAGACAATCAAGATTTTTGAATGTAAGATATTTTATTCTCTCTCAGATTAAATCTCGAAAAGGTACGATCATCTATCTATAATTGATTTTTGCTATTTTCAATTTCCGTGATTAGTGCAATCTTTCTTTTTCGAAAATAGAGTTAATTTTAAATGACAGTTATCTATTTTTTTTAAAAAGGAAGTTATTTTTTAAAAAGGCATCTTTTTACTTTCCCATTACGACGTTTTTAAAAGGCATCTCTTCGACTGACCTATATATTGCCGGTTCCTCTTTGTTTTACTCCAAAAACCCTAAAAAGCATCGATCTTCTACTTCTGTCTTCTTCTCTTGTTTAATCTTCGAAAAGTTGTCATCTTTTTTGGGAAAGTCAAGTTCGGAATCTTTCAAAGACTGTGAAAGATGTCGTCTCAAAGGAAGTCTTCGAGGATCACTAACAGGGGACCGCAGTAAATGTGTGAGGGGCCTACGCACTTTGATCTCACCGAGGAAGAAGAGTCTCCTAGTTAGCAGCAAAGCCTACAACATTCTCAGCAGCGTCCATCTTCTCCATCTAGACCACAAGATGTTGCTCATCGAGAAGAGGAAGAAATAATCAAAGATGCAGAATCTGTAAGAACTTTTAAGCCCTCTTTACCTACAAGCTTTATCGTGCTTTGAAAAGGGGTGGAACTCCTTTGAACTACATTGACGAATTTCTGAAAGACAAAGGGTAAAAAAATGAAACCTTCTTTTTACGCACAATGGAACGGTTGGAAATTGCCCCTGCTGGGTCGGCAGAAGAGGCAATGGCAAATATTCTAATCGATCCTCGTGTTGGAGGGCTGAATCAGACAGATGGGAATGATGATGACAAATTGTACAGTCAGTTTCAACCGAGAATGGGTGTTGCGGCAAAAATTCGGAGCAAAAGGACAAACTTGTTTCGATTGGAAGAACACAAACATCTATACTCTAAGTTGTTGAAGCGTGGGGTCATAAACCCTAGAAGTGTGGATTTTCATTTCCTTGACGCTGTGAACGTTAACTTGAGAGAAAAATTCAATCTTCTTCAACTTGAACAATTCTGTTCTGACTCTACAGAAGCCTATGCTGAACTCACTGCATATTTCTATTCAAATCTCAGTTTCTTGGATGAGAATAGATTCTCTTTTAGTGTCCGTGATCAGGACTATGTGGTGGATGTAAATATGTTGGCTGATGTCATTGGGGTTGAGAAAGGGAGATATCAACCTATCAGTGTCTCTATTGCTCGTACTACGTTGGAACTTGTTAAGGATAGAAGGATAGAGGGAAAGGTTTCCTACTCGAGGATGAGTGCGTTCAACATTCTGTTTCACAAGATTGTGATTAATTGCCTCAAACCAAAATCTACTTCAAAGATTGATGTTTCAAACTCAGAGGCAAAGCAGATATATGCCATCAATGCTGGGAAAAAGTTCTCTCTTCCTCACACTATTATGTTCCACATGTATAGAGTAGTGGTGAAGAACAAGGGTCAACTTTCTTATCCAGCTCCTGTGACAAAGTTATTTAGATATTTGAATATTCAGCCTCCCCAAATTCTCTATGCTCTAACTTGTGATCACATGGTAGTGGGACTGAAAATGGTGTCTAAAATGTGTCTAAAGGAACTCAACAAGGTGTTGGAGAAATTCAAGGAGAAAACCCCTGCTAAATCTCATAAAATCTCTTTGGCAGCAAAAAGAAAAGGGAAGGAGCCCATGGTAGCTCAATCTAAGAAAAAAAGAGCTCTCATCGTTGAGGATGAAGAAGATGAGGAAGACATCACCATTTCTGCAATGGCATTGAAGAACCTGAGTCGTTTTGTTCCAAAATCAACGGAACGACAAGAGAAAGACACAGAACAGAGGACTGAAGAAAGGGAAGAAAGAGATGCAGAGGAGGAAAGAATTGAAGAAGAAGAAGAGGAAAGAGGAGATCAAGAGGAAGGAGAGCATGAGGAACACTCTTCTCCACTTGAAGGCATGGAAAGAGGGGGAGATTGTGAGAAAAGAGGAATGTCCTCATATCCTACCACCAGTGAAGGAGTTAGTCGTTTTCCAGCAGATCCAGAGGACATTTATGCCTCTCAATTTCCTGAGGAGGACATTTTATGCCTCTCATCATCTGCCTTTACTCCATCCGATCGTGCGAAGACGTTACATCGATAATTCAACGGATTATCACAGAATTCTTGATGTTCTCTTAGAAATGCGGGGTCACATATATGCTTTGGGATGCGAAGTTCAGAATTTGCAAACTATAGGTCAAGCTTCTTCAGTTTCTTTGAATGATTAGATCCAAGCCCTTACTCTTCAAATTCAAGCAAATGCTAAGGGTGAAGAGGTGGCTCAACTGAAGGAAGAGTTGAAAAAGCTAGAAGGCATTGTCCAGTCAATGGGAGATTTCCAGCTTGTTTGTGTTCCCAAGCTTTCTTGATTCCATTCTCTTTCCATCTCAACTTTTTTTATGATGACAAAAAGGGGGAGAGATGTGATTTGAACTTTGAACCTGAACTTTGAACCTTGAACTTTTTGAACTTGAAATTTTGATTTGTTTTGATTTTTACTTGACTTTTGTGTCTAGCTGTGGACTGAATTTGGGATTTGGGTTTGACTGTTTATATTAAGTACTATTGATATCTTATGGATGGCTTTACTCATATGCAAGACTAACCTATTTTCTGTGGTTGCAGATTCTAGTGTTATCATTAAGCCATTTATCTTTATGAGATATCCATATTTGCTTGAGTAATGTTTTGCATATCAAAGTTATCCAAATCTGTAGGAAAGTTTTGTCACCATCAAAATGGGGGAGATTGTTGGAGAAATCTTTCTGAAGTATTTTGAAGCTGACAAAACGTTTCCATCAGTCTAGTCTAAAGATTTGCAGTCTCTACTATTTAAAGTCTGAAGACCTCCAGACTACCAAACTCAAGACTCAAAGTCTATTATCATTGACAGTTTCTAATCCATCAAAGAAGGCCTATCTAGGACTGGATGTTTCGTTAAAGATTTGACCTTATCGACTGGAGAAGATTTCTTGGCTGGATATGACATAACGAAATCCTTTATTTGATCAAGATTGATTCAGAGATTGAGGATCCGATGATTGGCGAAGTATACTTGGAAGGTTCTACTTATAGAAACCGAGATCCTGATTGTATGGGCGAACATGATTGATGGGCTATCGACATGTTCCTTAAATAGCTCAAATGATCTTCCTAATTGATTCTGTCCAACGGGAAGATTGGAAGAATTTCTTTGATAAATGCCAACGGGTATGATGACATAAAGGAGTATATAAGGAAAACGTTCCAGTTGTTCGAGTGCGTACGCAATAGAAGAATTCTAAAGTCTGAAGCTCTTTGTTCTTAGTCAATTCATTTACTGAGCGAAATCTTATATGCAAAAGAGAGTTTATATTCTCGAGAAACCTTGAGGAAGTGTGGTAGAGTATCTACACTGTGGAATCAAGGGAGAGCCTTGCTGTAAACAACTTTTTTGTTCATAGTGAAATCCAGCCGGTGGGCTGTTAGTGCGGAAGAATGGACGTAGGCTTGGAATAAGCCGAACCACTATAATTTCTATGTTCATTTTCTCTTCCCTACTCTCTGCTTTACTTTGATCATAATTCGTTTTGTTAACAAAATGAGAACTTCCTTTCTATTGTCTGCTTAGTATTGCTCTTTTATCTCGATAAAATATTTTTACACCTATTCACCCCCTCTAGGTGCTTATACTAGCTATCTCAAGAAGCATTAGACTGTTTTAGACGATATATAGCAATGGTAGAGAATTAGTTAAACAAGACAATAAAGGCATTGATAATCGATCGTGAACGTGAGTATCTATTGAAGCAATTCAAGGCTCTTTGTGATGAAAAGGGAATTGTACAACAATTGACTATTCCTGGTACTCCACAACAAAATGGGGTAGCTGAGAGAATGAATAGAACCCTATTAGAAATGGTTAGATCTATGATGGCGCAAGCAAATTTACCTATCTTCTATCAAGGAGATGCGTTATTGATTGCTGGCTATATACTTAACCGTGTGCCCTCAAAATCGGTCACTTCCACCCCTTATGAATTATGGACTAGTAGAAAACCAGACTTGAGTAGTCTACGTCTATGGGGATGTGCAGCTTATGTTCATGATTCTTCCCATAAACATGGCAAATTAGGTCTTAAAGGGAAGAAATGTATCTTTATAAGATATTCCGAACACTCCAAAGGTATGTATTCATAGGTGAACAAGCTGATGGGAGTGTAACCGAAATGGAGTCACGAGATGTCACGTTTTTGGAGAATGATTTTCCTAATAGAGGTGAGATTAATAAGGACTTCAAATTATATGAGATGGAAGATCTTGATAACACATCCGCTGATGTTGTAGAGGAAAATGAAGATTTACCTCAAAACACAAGACCTAGTGGGAGTGTTGCCTCGCCTGATGAATTGAATTCAAGAGAAATTCAATTGTGTAAAAGTAATCGTAAAAGTATTCCCCGTAGTCATTTTGAGATTGAAGGGGAAGTATTTATGATTGCTCAAAATGACGATGCCAAGCCTAAAACTGTTCAAGAGGCACTTTCAACATTTGACAAGGAAAAATGGAGAAAAGCTTTGGAAGATGAGATGGAGTCAATGAGGGTAAACCATGTCTAAGACTTGGTTGATCTACCACCTAATCGTAAGGCCATTAGAAACAAATGGGTCTTTAAGATTAAGTGTAGGGCGGATGGATCCATTGAAAAGTATAAGGCTCGCCTTGTGGTGAAAGGTTATATTCAACAAGAGGGTATAGACTATGAGAAAACTTTTTCACCAGTTTTAAGGTTTGTCTCAATATGCCTTATTCTAGCAATCGTTGCACATTTGGACCTTGAATTACATCAAATGGTTGTAAAGACGACATTTCTCAATGGAGAATTAGATGAGGAAATTTATATGAAACAACCAATAGGTTTCATAGCTAAATGTCAGGAACATAAAGTTTGCAAGTTTCATCGCTCCATATATGGCCTTAAGCAATTATCTAGACAGTGGTATCTTCGTTTTCATTGAGCAATAATAACATTTGGTTTCATAATAATCGAAGAAGATCACTATGTATATGTCAAGCGGTCCAAAGATAAATTTATGATTTTATCACTTTATGTAGACGATATTCTGTTGGCTGGAAATGACAAGGTTTTGGTTATCACCATAAAAGAATGGTTGTCCTCTAATTTTAAGATGGACATTGGAGAAGCTGCTTATATATTAAGAGTTAAAATCGAAAGAGATCGATCAAAGACACTTCTTACTTTATCACAAGAGTCTTATATTATGAAGATTCTTGAGTGTTTTAATATACAGCATTATAATCCCATTGATACCCCTGTCATGCAAGGTGAAGGCCTAAGTACTAAGATGTGTCCTAAGACTCCAGAAGAAATCAATGTGATTGAAACTATTCCTTACGCTAGTGCAGTCAAAAGTTTGATGTATGTTATGATGTGTACTCGACCCGACATATGTTATGCCGTGGGATTGGTGAGCCGATATCAATCAAATCCCGGTCAAGCAGACTGGAAAGCAGTGAAGAGGATTCTGAGATACTTGAAGGGCATCATGGACTATCGATTTTGTTACCAAGGGAATGATTTACGCCTATTGGGTTATTCAGATGCCGATTGGGGTGGAAACCTAGATGAGTGTAAATCGACTTCTGGATATGCGTTCTTGCTCAATGGAGGTGTGATTTCTTGGAATAGCAAGAAACAGACATGCACGGCCTTGTCTACGATGGAGGCAGAATTTATTGCATGTTTTGGCACAGTGCAAGAAGCAGTATGGCTAAAACGTTTCTTGGAAAATTTAGCCACTGCCACTGAAGTTCCAAGACCGGTGATAGTTTATTGCGATAGTTAAGCAGCTATTGCCTATGTGAAAGATCACAAGTATCATGGAAGGACAAAGCATATTGACATAAAGAATAATTTCATCAGAGATATTATAGCGCAGAAAGAAGTGATCCTACAATACATTTCAACTAATAGAATTGTTGCTGATTCATTTATGAAGGCTATTCCTAGAGACATATTCTTGACCCATAGGATATCACTAGGATTGCGTAGAATGTGATATTTGTTATTGTAGAGGATCATTGGTTTATGTATTTGTGGACAAATGTATTGTACTTGTTTGTTTATTAGTGATTTGATGTTTTATCAATAAGTACAAATCCATTATGAGACTAGCACAAACATACATATATTATTGAAAAGTATGTCAGTAGGCAATGATTAGCTCACTCACACAAGCAATCGCCTCAAGTGCTGTAGTTAGCACGTTGAGATGGGACGTTATATACAAATAAATGCTGAAGAGCAAGTTTGGTACATAAAATATGTCGCCTTGATTGGAGTCAATATGAGGTTTATGATTGGTTTATAATAAGACCGAACATGATAGTCTCATAATCATGTATGCCTGAAAGATGCCGGATGCGAGTACTTAATTGGGCGCTATGGAAAGCGAGCTAATATAGCACTCGGGCTAAACATGAGTACGTGAGAAGTACGTGACTATGTTTAGGCTAAGATCTGTATGGTGGATATATTTGATGATTAACATACGCTCTTATAGAAAGAGTAATCCATTATAGCATGTAATTCGTACTACATGTGCATTGTACGACCAATAAGGGAAGATGAGTAATATTATCCCTATTTACTCATCGTGTGAGCCCTTGAGGTAATTTGTATTTTACCTCAATTTTGTGCCATATGTTACTTCTGACTACGTTCTCAAAGTGAAAGATCAATATTGCTACTTTAGCATGTTATGGGCGGTCATGAATGGATATGGCCTATGGGACGTGTCTTGGAAAGTAGTTGTTCTGAAATTGAGAGAGACATGAGTGTGAAGGAAGACTATTGTTGTTTTATATCTATCACATGTATTTACTGGTCAACCAATTATATCCGCAACTTATATCGCCCTATGTGGTTGCGGATATAATTGTAAATACATGGTGTTTTAAGAATAGTCAAGTATAGCATTTAAGGGATATGTATACTTAGATTGATGTAACAAAATATGTCTGGGGCACTGTGAGACATCGATTATTTATTTCTTTTCAGGGTTGTAGCCATTATATCATCCCTAACAGGTGCATAATTTGAGCTCCCAAGTGCAGGTGTACTCATTGGTCGCACGGCTTATTTGCCAGTATGAATTGTTTTGCAAAGTTGATGAATGTTGAATGCCTTATATTCTTGATAGAGAGCTATCAAGCTCATCATGTCCGAGTGGGAGATGTTGTAATTAAAAACTTACGTCCATGATGGGGTGCGAGACATTATTGAAAGGGTATGAAGTGAGAGGTATAAAAACCTCTTAGAAGACAACTATTGCTGTTGTTGTTGGCATATAGTGCGTTAAGAGGAAACATACGCTCCTTTCTCTCCCCTTTTCATAGAAGGCATTCCATTTCACTTTTGCAAGAACAATCGGCATTTACGCCGTGGAAATCGGGCGCTTTCCTCGTGATCGCATCCAGACCAACGTGAAGTAGTGTTGTTCGTGATTTATTTGCAATTCAATGTTTGATCCGGGGTTATTTGCTATTTGCGCATTGAAATTAGGTAAGTCGTCTTCCGCTGACATGAATTCCAACATTATGAAACTTTGGCAATGCTACTCGGGAACTATTTATAAAAGGTCTTGAGAACTTTGTTGGATTTCTAATTTCTGTGGTGCCACTTGAAATGTTTTAAGAAAGGCTTAGTATTTCCGAAACTTGAGACTATACTTGTAAATCGTTTTGAAAACCCCAAGGTCGTGCCGAGATTTGGATTCACCGATGAGCCGATTTCAAGATTTCACTTATCGTTTTGCTGAACTTGATTCCTTTCAAGTTTTGAGGCGTGGAGAATGCTATAAGTCTATGCTCGTACAAAGAATGAAAAGAGATTTAGTCTGTTTTAAGCCTTGATCTATTCCGTATCTTAAAACTCTATATTTCATAAAACGATTTGATTATCACATATTCAATATTCCTGAAGGTCCGTTTTACCTTGACTTAATTTATGGGCTCGAGATTTAGAATTTAAAGCAACTATTGGATTATTGATGCCAGCATGCATTGATTTTAAAATCTTGAGACTGCTACACCACGGTTGATGTGTTATTGCTACCATTGGACCCTCCGGATGACGATGCCTCGGGATGTCTCTGGATGCCTGGGGACTAGTGAGCTCCGGGGGTTCCTCGGGAGTGTCGGGATGCCTGGATGTATGATGATACACATTCTGGAGGCTAGGGGCAACCATTGACATGGCAAGCCCCGATAATTCCTCATGATGCTAGGTGAAGTGCAAGATGCCTGGAGGTATAATGTAACACACTTTGGATGCTCGGTGACTGAAATGTGAAACCGGAGGCTTCTATGATTCTAGGTTGGGTGCGAATGCCTGGAGGGACGCAAACACTAGTCCTCCGGGAGATAATGATAGTGAATAAAAAATATGTTGAGTTCTAAAGCTTGATTGTTCTGTTGTGTTATGCCATTGCTTCGAAAAGCTCTATTGATTTAATGCATACCTATTCTTCTAGTTATGTGTTTGGTGTATTGTGCATGAAATCAGATGATAATGGTTTTGCATAATATAGTTTAGTAGATCTCTAGCAATTGAGTAGTCATACTCACCCCTCGTGGAACTAACATATTTCAGAGTAAGAAAGATGTCTCTGCTACCCGCACCTCCTGGTACATTCTATGGTATCCTTGTTGATTTACAATGGGAACAAACGGAGCATCAGGATCTTGACTTGCTGGGACTGACGTTTGTTCGAGTGAGGGTGACGCTGATGATCGACACTGGCCTTCCTTTGAGTCCTGTGCGTTAAGAATGTGGCATCTTAGAATCCCGACGACCTGAAATATTTACTTTTAAGAAAAGGAAATTCGTATTTGAATGGCCACGTGGACAATTGCACCAACGGCCACATTATTTTATCTCTTGGACCAAACCTCCTATGTACATTGTCACGACCCAGTGTAGCCTTGCCAATTTCTTTCTCCACACAAGGGTTTCAATCATGTACTTGTACATAAAGCAAATTGATTATGGGAATATTAATTGATTTCTATGGAAACCAAAATGCCTAATAATTGTGTAGAAATTATGGGCTTATTATTATTTTACCAAGGGCCATTTATATTGGACATTTTGGCCTCAATTTTTTTGGGCCCAAGCAAGCCCAAGAGGCCCACAAGGCCATCAACCAAAGAGGGGGAGGAACCGGATGGAGGAGGCCACGCCACCCTCTCCACTTGTTCTTCTCTTGAAGCTACTTGTCTTCTTCTTGGAGCCACTTGTCACCTGCATGCAAAAAAATTAACAAATCAATTAACCTAAGAAAAGCCAAAAGCATTCGGATGAAGCAAGTGAGAGAGAGAAACCGAGAGAGTTCGAGCGGGCGAGCAAGTGAGAGAGAGAAAGGGAGTTCGAGTGAGAGAGCGGGCACGTGAGTGTGAGCCACGAGGGTGGAAGAGGAGGATCGCCTTCCGCCGTGTCCGAGCTACCGCCGTCGACGCTGCCGATCCCCGTCGCCGATTGAGTTGTGTTCAAAGTCCCAAGCCTCTGTTTTTGGTTGCCGAGCAAGCTAGAAGTTGAGGCAAGTGGAAGTTCATCAACCTATGTCTTTGCATGCTAACATTTTCTGGTGAAATGCTGGTAGATGTGAGAAAATACAAAATAGGAAGCTGCATGTTGAGTTGCTGGGTGATAGAGATGAAGATCGAATGCTGAAATGTGGAGGGTTGAATGTGATGTTGCTGTTTTGAGTGGGATTGAACTAAATGAGTAATAGATAGAAACCACCAGCCATTTCATGGTGATAGAGATGAAGATCAAAAATTTGAGTGTGAGATGGCTGTGCGGATCGAGCAAGGTGAGGGAAGGGTTGCCAAGGGAAAGGAGGTGGTATAAGTTGAGATGTGTGAGTTTAGGGATGAAGGTATGCCTTGAGCCGAGTTGTGGGAGGTTTTTCTATTGATAAGAACTTGATGAAAGTGTTCCTAGATGCTGTGGAAGAGACTTAAAGGGTTGAAAGATAGATTTGTGGAGAAACAAATGACTTGATTGAATTAGGAATGAGAAAAATTGTATGTGCTGGTTTTGTTTTGGAGAAAGTTAGATGGAAAGTCCTTTTAATGGTATCGCTTTGATTTATACTGATGAAAACAAGTTAAGAAACCATTTTATTTAAAGATTACATCCATTAAATGGAGTTTAACATCTAGCTATAGCCATAAAATGTGAAAACATGAAGATAGGAGTGAATCTGTTGAAACTGGTGCTCTGTTTTGTAGATGACAGCTCGACCTTTGATGATTCCGTAAATTTTCTGTAATTTTTTAGATAGAATTTCACTTTGAACCCTTAATGAAAGTTGTAGGAAACATCCTTAGGAATAACATATCAAAATTTGAGAAAGAACGTACCATATTTAGTTGGTGAAACGAATTTTCTTCTGTCGGTACTGAATCTGAAAGTTACGGCAGAATCTTCAAAGGGAATAGCAAACTATTACTCTTTATACACAACGAATTCGACTTAGTGTTCTTCACGAAATTTCTTCCTTTTGGTCTTACCTATAACATATCAAAATTTCATAATTTTCTGAGTTCATTTGGGAATTATTCCGAAATTCTTACCAGAACTGTGCATTTTAATGATTAAGCTGTTTTGTTTCGAAATTTCACAAATTGTCCTAATGATGAATATATCTTGAATTTTTATGTGAGATGATGATATTGGCATTGGCATATTATCCAATATTGAAATTCAATGAAGGATTCTTGGGACATCTTGTTATTGCATCAAAAGGTGTTTTTGAAAATTAAGATATTAATTGTTGCTGTTGGACCCTCGGGTCAGCAATGCCCCGGGAGTCGGGATGCCCAAAGGATCGAATGAGTTGATGCCTTGTGGATGCCCGGTGACCCTAAGTGGCTGAATGCTGGAGGTCTTTCCTGGGAGTTTCGAGATGCCCGGTTGTATGCTAGTCAGTACGTAAATCCGAAGGGCCGAGGTAACCATTTTCACGGCGATCCTCAGAGGATTTTTCCTCGTGATGCCAAGTGGGGTACGAGATGCCTAGAGGTGTGATATGCTCCAGATGCTCGATGGCCCTAAGTGGCTGAATGCCGGAGGCTTTCATGATGCCAGAGGGATGCGAATGCTGGAGGGACACAAACATTGGTCCTCGGGGATGAAACCCTTTTGAATGATAAAATGGATGATTTTACTACATGTGTGTGTGTGTCCTAGTTATATGACTAAATTGTATGGCATGGAATGGGACATGTCATTACGATTTGGCCCTATGATTGAGACTTGTGTAACTGAACGTGTTGTGTTTGATCTATTGAGACTGCAATTGCCATTGCATTGAAGAATTTCATAATTTGATGCATGCTTATTCTTTGACTACTTGTTTTTATCTATTTTGCATGAATCTGGATATTGATGGTAATGCTTGATATTGTTTGATGAATCTTTTACTGCTAAGTGGCTGTACTCACCCCGTCTGGGAACTAACATTTTAGATTAAAAGATGCCTTTATTGCCTGTCACTCACGGTACTTTTTATGGCGTCCCAATCGACGTTAAGTGCACCTGTTCAGAGCACACTCATGTAGGGATTCAGGAATTGGTTTTCATTCAAGTACGGATTTTGGTCATGTATGATGTTGGTTTACTTGATGGCCCCGTGGTTTAGGAGTTTCTGTCAGTGCACATTCGTCGTGATGGGATCATGCTAGGGATGTTGCCGCCGCTTCCAGCTGATGGACCGGGCTGGGTGTGATCGCATGTGATGGGTAGAAGATGAAACTTTTTGAACCGCCGACACTATTTGATAGACTTTTGTGTAGGGCTGGATGAAAAGAAAAGCCAAGGGAAGGTCGGGTTATATTCTGTATATATAGCCGGGTATAGAAAACCACGAAAAATTTTGGTGTACCAACCTATGATGTTTATTAAGTTTATGTAAATAAAAGTGCTCGGCTTTATCTTATAAAACCGTCTAGTGGGTGTGCATCATTTCAAAATTTTTTGGATAGGGATATATGATTTTCGCTTTCGCTATACATTTATAACTGCACAGGGACCGATCCAAATGATATAAACCCCAAGATATATAGACCTTCAGGTCATGTAAGAGAGAGGTAAGCAAGCTGTGACGACCTAAACGGATTGGGGACTGTTCGAGAGGTGCCACAGCTGGCCTTGGTATCATAGCAATGTTTATATGGAGTGATAAGGAGCCTCAGATGGAAATGAGGTTAGAATGATGCACACCATAGGGTACTAACCAAGAGTAGTTGACTAACTTTGAACAACGGGTGATGGGTTTTCACTCGTAGATCCCTGATAACTAGTGTGATGTTATTTTTGTGTGTCAGTAACATTTCTATGTTACTTATGTGACTTTAGTAATAACCTTATTTTCTTATCTGACTAGTGACACCGAGTCACAAATTATTCCTAAGACAAATGCTTGGTAAACTGTAGGAAAATCATGGTTCGAACTGGGAGTTCTCATCCATCAAGGGCTGAAGCCTTTGCTTCAAGGGTTGAACCCCGAATGGAAGATATCCTGCAGGCATTGGCCAATATAGGAAATTTGATGGAAAGGCAAGCTTAGCAACAACCTGGAGTAGAATGCCGTACTCAAGGACTGGTGGAGCAATTCTTAAAGTTGAAACCACCTAAGTTTACTAGAATGGGAAGTCTTGAGGAGGTGGAGCATTGGATTAATGGAATGGAATAGATTTTCCGGGTGTTGAACTGTAGCAATGCTGAAAAGATAACCCTAGCAAAGTATCAACTGGAGGGGAATGCAAAGTTTTAGTGGAGAGCCTCAAGAGACACAATCTTTCCACCAAGTGCTGATATAAACTGGGATGAGTTTGTTGGAGCTTTCAATAGAAAACATTTCTCTAATTGTGCCAAGGATAAGAAGATCACATAATTTGTTCAATTAGAACAAAGGGAGCTGACGGTGGACCAGTATGAAGCAAAATTTTATGAATTGTCTAGGTATGCTTCTAGGTTGGTTGAGGATCGAGAGGAAAAAGCTAAGAGATTTCTGAAAGGATTAAGGACCGATATTAGAAAACAACTGGTGCCTTTGAATATACGGATTATAATGAGATTTATGAGAGGGCACAGTTGATGAAGCAAGAATTAGTGAGAGAGTGATCAGAATCTAAGAAGTAGATGACCTTTAATGATGTTCGAAGGGGTAAGAGACCTCATCTTCGGCGAGCTCAACCTTGGGAATCTAAGAAGAGGAGTAATTTTGGAAATTTTGGAAAAGTCAAGAGTGACCCGGTTTTAGGGAGAGTACCCTACCAGGGTAATATTAATCAGAGGTGTGGTGGACAGCCTGGGCCATGATTTTGTAATAGTCCACCAAAATGCTTTGGTTGTGGACAGATGGGGCACTTTAAGAGAAATTGTCCACAAGAGAGGTCGCAGCTGAGTGTCAACTCGATATGACAAGTGCAGCAACGTACTGTTGGACCAAATCTACCAAGGAATCCACAGAGGCCACCAGTACAAGGAATGGTGTATGCGGTCACTCGGGAGAAAGCGGAAGCTTCCCAAAATGTCATCTCAGGTACGATTTCTGTAAATGGCAAAAAGGCATATGCATTGTTTGATACGAGTGCTACCCATTCTTTTGTGTCTGAAAGATATAGACAGTTAAGTAAGATAGAAACTATCTCTCTTGAGACGCCTCTTTGTGTTTCCACGCCATTAAAGAATGTGGTATTGTCTACATTGGTATGCGAAAAATGTAAGATAACTATAGGGGGACGAGATATGAAAATAGACTTAGTTGTAATGGCCATGTATGACTTTGATGTTATTATCGGAATGGATTGGCTCCATAAGTATCAAGCTAAGATTGTCATGGGAAAGCAATCTAGTTTGTTTTACCTGACCGATCTAATTTTGAATTTTTCGGATATCAGACAAATCCCTCTATAGCATTTATTTCAGTAGTAGAAGCTCGTACACTACTTGACGAAGGATGTCAAGGATACCTGGCAGTGGTGAAGGACTATACTCAAGAAGAGTCTAATTTAGATGAAATTCGAGTGGTCAGGGAATTTCAGGATGTATTCCCTGAGGAACTGCCTGGGTTACCACCGGAACAGGAAATTGAGTTCGAGATTGAACTAATGCCTGGAACAAGACTGATATCGAAAGCCCCATATAGGATGGCCTTGACAGAATTGAAAGAGTTGAAAGTGCAACTACAAGAGTTTCTAGATAAAGGATTTATTAGGCCAAGTGTTTCCCCTTGGGGTGCACCAGTTTTGTTTGTGAAAAAGAAGGATGGGTCAATGCATTTATGGATTGACTATAGGCAACTGAATCAAGTGACCATTAAGAATAAATATCTGCTGCCTAGAATCGATGACCTATTTGACCAACTGCAATGAAGTTCGGTCTTTTCTAAAATTGATTTAAGGTCAATATATCATCAATTAAGGATTAAGAAAGAAAACATTCCTAAGACTGCATTTAGGACTCGCTACGGATATTATGAGTTCCTAGTTATGCCTTTTGGATTAACGAATGCTCCGGTTGCATTCATGGATTTGATGAATAAGATATTTAAGCCCTACTTGGATCGATTTTTGATTGTCTTCATTGATGATATCCTAATATATTCTAAAGGACCTGAAGAGCAAGAGCAACACCTGAGGATAGTATTACAAATCCTTAGAGACCATAAGTTATACACCAAATTTAGTAAGTGTGAATTTTGGCTGAATTAAATAATATTTTTGGGACACATGGTGTTAGGAGAAGTAATTGCAGTAGACCCAGCGAAAATTGAGATGGTAATAAATTGGCCAAGACCGACAACACCTACTGAAATATGAAGTTTCTTATGATTGGCTAGCTATTATAGAAGGTTTATTGAAGGATTCTCACCACTTGCTGGACCATTAACAAAGTTAACTTGAAAGAACATAAGATTCGAGTGGAGTGGAGAGTGTGAGAGAAGTTTCTAGGAACTTAAAAGGAAATTGACTACGGTTCCAATCCTAACTATACCATCTGGATCTGATGGGTTCACGATATATAGTGATGCGTCTCACAAGGACTGGGATGCGTTGTGATGTAGCATGGCGAGGTCATAGCCTATGCATCCAAACAGTTGAAACCTCATGATTTGAATTATCCAACCCATGACTTAGAATTGGCAGCTATAATTTTTGCTTTGAAAATATGGAGACATTATCTGTATGGAGAGAAGTTCGAAATCTATACAGACCATAAAAGTCTAAAATATTTGTTTTCACAAAAGGAGCTAAACATGAGGCAGAGGAGATGGATAAAGTTGTTAAAGGATTATGATTGTGAAATACGGTACCATCCTAGAAAGGCAAATAAAGTAGCAGACGCTCTTAGTCGTAAGTCGGCTATGGATATGGCTAGTATGAGAATAACAGAATGGAATATGTTAAAGTCAATAGTAGAAGCAAAGTTTAAGTTGGAAATAGATCGCTTACCAGTATGCTCACTGCATTGAGAATTGAATCGGATATTATCCACAAAATTAAAATTTTGCCAGAATCTGACCTAGAAATAATAAAAGTACAAAATGTTGTGTCTTTAGGAAAAAGACCATAATTTCAAGTCTCTGAAGATGGAGTGGTAAGATGTCAGGGACAACTCTGTGTTCCTGACAATGAAGTAAAAAGGGAAATCCTATCATAAGCACATAGGAGTAACTATAGTATTCATTCGGATAGTACAAAGATGTACAAAAATTTACGCCAGCAATATTGGTGGAATGGCATGAAGGTAGATATAGCCAAGCATGTTTCCCAGTGCTTAACATGTTAACAAGTGAAAGTGGAACACCGCAAACCCGTAGGATTGTTGAGACCATTGGATATCCTAAAATGGAAATGGGAGCATATAACAATGCATTTTGTGCAAGGATTACCAAGGACATCAAGTGGCCATGACTCTATTTGGGTAATTATAGATTGTTTGACTAAGTTCGCTCATTTCCTAGCAGTTCGCATGGACTATCGGATGGATAAATATGCTGAGATATATATAAGTCAGATAGTATGCTTACATGGTGTTCCAATGACTATCACTTCTGATCGAGACCCAAGATTTACTTCAAACTTTTGGCGAAGTCTTCAGACTGCCTTCGGGACTAAGCTCCAGTTTAGTACTGTTTTTCATCCTTAGACAGAAGGACAAACAGAAAGAGTGATTCTAACATTAGAGGATATGTTAAGAGCTTGCGTCATTGATTTTAAAGGAAGTTGGGATGAAAAGTTACAGGTGGTAGAATTCGCCTATAACAATAGTTTTCAAAAAAGTATAGGCATGGCTCCCTATGAAGCGTTGTATGGGAGAAGATGTAGGACTCCTGTCTATTGGAATGAAGTAGGTGAAGGAAAATTGATGAGGCCTGAGTTGGTACAAGTTACTATAGAAGCTGGCATGGCTCCCTATGAAGCGTTGTGTGGGAGAAGATGTAGGACTCCTGTCTATTGGAATGAAGTAGGTGAAGGAAAACTGACGAGGCCTGAGTTGGTACAAGTTACTATAGAAGTTGTTGAGGTTATAAGGAAAAGACTTAAGACAGCCCAAAGCTGACAAAAAGACTACGCAGATAGGCATAAAAGGCCTTTGGAGTTTAATGTGGGAGACCATGTATTCCTTAAAGTATCTCTGATGAAAGGGATTAAAAGGAAAGTTAAGTCCTAGATTTGTGGACCTTTTGAGATACTCGAAAGAATAAGAGACGTAGCTTATCGTTTGGCGCTGCCTCCTAAATTGGGAAATTTACATGATGTGTTCCATGTGTCAATGCTGAGGAGGTATCAGCCAGATCCTGGTTGCATACTCGATCATGAAGCCATCAAAGTGGATGAGAAAGTGAGGTACATAGAAGAGCCAATATGAGTATCAAATCGAAGAGAACAAGTCCTACAAATAAAGAAAATTCATCTGATTAAGGTGTTGTGGCAACATCATGATATGGGAGAGGCCACATGGGAAAGTAAAAAAGAAATGAAGGAAAAGCACCCTCTTCTGTTTAGTGAGATGTAAGTAACATCCAATTTCAAGGATGAAATTCTCTAAGGAGGAGAGAATTGTGGCATCCGAGAATCTCGACGACCCGAAATGTTTACTTTTGAAGAAAAGGAAATTCGTCTTTGAATGGCCACGTGGACAATTACACCGACGGCCGCATTATTTTATCTCTTGGACCAACCTCGATGTACATTGTCGCGACCTAGTGCAGCCTTGCTGATTTCTTTCTCCACATAAGGGTTTCAATCATGTATTTGTACATAAAGCAAATTGATGATGGGAATATTAATTGGTTTCTATGGAAACCAAAATGCCTAATAATTGTATAGAAATTATGGGCTTATTATTATTTTACCAAGGGCCATTTAAATTGGACATTTTGGCCTCAATTTTTTTAGGCCCAAGCAAGCCCAAGAGGCCCACAAGGCCGTCGACCAAAGAGGGGGGGAGGAACCAAATGGACGAGGCCACGCCACCCTCTTCACTTGTTGTTAGGGAAATCATTTATGATGTTTTAAAGATGAAAAAATAAATCAAAGGCTACTAACATGTTTAAATGGTTAAGTAATAGACCATGCAGATGATAGAACATGTAAAGGATATTGTCAAATTCTGAAGACCGCCAGAAGACTGAACGTAATATATGTCCAAAGTATATTCTGAAGATTTTCAGACTTTTGTGTCAAAGTCCGAAGACTGCCAGATTTTAGTGTCAAAGTTTGTTCGATATCAAAAGTCTGCCTACTCTAACAAATTCCAAACTAAACATGAATGAAGAACCTGAAGACAGACTTTATGCTGAAGCTGAACTTATTTAGATTGTGTTCAGACCTTAAAGCTAAAACTGTTCAGAGGCAGAATATGTTTAGACCCAGATTGTAAAGTCTATTACACTCAGACTTAGATTGTAAACTTTATTACTATCGGACTTTACATCCAGATTCGACAGAATGTAATACAAGCCCAATCATATAACGGCGAGTGATCTGGTTTGGATTCCACATCAAGATTGATTTGATTGAGTCAATCTAATTGATTGACGATTAGATCTTGAAGACAAGATCTTTCTATACAAAGAAGCTTTACTTATGGAAATCAAGATTCTATTTGTATGGGCGATCGGAATCAATTTAGATTCTACCTTTGTCACTCAACGGCTACCAAATCTTCTAGATACAGAGTTGTCCAATGGGTATATTGGAAGACGATCCTCAAGATACCGTCCAATGGCTAATTTGGAAGTGGAGGAGTATTTAAGGAGATGAAGGACCGATGAGCAAATAAGAGAAATAGCGTAGAATTTATAATTTCAAAGTCTAAGCGACCTTCAATCATACACTTGTCTTTGGTGAGCTTAAACGTTTGTGATCGTGAGAGAAATACCAAAAGAGTGACTTAGTCAGATAGTGTGATCTACTACTAAGTGTTTGCACTCAAAGTTGTAATCTCTTGTTGATTGCATAGTGGAATCCAGTAAGAAGGCTGTTAGCATGAGAGAGTGGACGTAGGCTTGGTCTAAGCCGAATCACTATAAATCTTGTGTTCTTATTCTCTTCTTTAACTCCTTTATTTTGCACAAAGTTTATTTTATTCCGCATATATTTGCCAAGATTTATTTTAAACACCTATTCACCCCCTTTAGGTGTTCATAGTAGCACTTTCAATTAGTATCAGAGCCAAGTGCTCGGTTTATAAAAATGTTTTTACTTATGGACTTATGGAAGGGCAAAGCAACACAAGGCCATCATATTTAGATGGAAATAAATACAACGTGTGGAAGAACAAAATGAAAGCATTCCTAAGATCCAGAGATCCCTTTGCAATGGGATGTTGTGGAAAGAGGAATTAATCTCATTGTTGCGTCTACATCAAATAAGAATGGCAAAGACAAAGAAAGCAAACCCCCCGCTCCTATGTCTCGAATGGAAATGTCCAAAAGAGAAGCACTTGATGCAAAAGTCATTTATTCTTTATATTGTACATTGACTCCATGTTACACATGAAGGGACCGATCATGTAAAAGAGACAAAAGTAAACTTCTTGCTTAGCAAATATGAATCATTCAAGATGAAGCAAGGAGAATCGATTGGAGATATGTTCAACCGCTTTATAGAAATTGTAAATGGTTTAACATATCAATGTCATCCAATTTCTTCCCCAATGAAGTCAACAAACTCTTGTGAGATCTCTCAAAAGAATGGAAACATGTCAAAACCTCAATCCAGGAGACTCAAAGGATTATGCTATTCTCCATTGATGAATTGATCGGCACTCTTCAATCGTACGAAGTGGAATAGCTCAACAATGAAGATCCCGAAGGTAAGAAGTCCATGGATTTAATATCTAATGCTGTTTTTGATGAAACAGACTCAGAAAATGACTTGGACGACGAAGAACTTGCTTTTATGATCAAGAAATTCAAAAAAGCTAAGTAGAAAAGGAAGGAAGTTTAGTGAAAGAAGACAATACAACCAGAATGGCCAGAAAAGAACAATGAAAGAAGATGATGAGCAAGAAAATATATTCTTGATGGCATTCAGAATCTAAGTCTGACTCAGACACAGACTCAGAATTAGAGTCTAAGTCGGACACAAACTCAAAATCCGATGAGGAAATCGAGGTAAGCTATTCAAAAATTCCTCTCAAAGTTTCAAAGTATATAAATGAGTTTTGCTTAAATCTCAAATATTCTCTTAAAAGGATCTTCAAACTTAAAAAGGAGAATTCTTGGCTTAGGCAACATGATCTTTCTCATAAAGAAAAGTTTGAAATTTTGCAAAAATATCTTATACAAACAAAAGAAAGTCGAGATTTACTTGTAAAAGAAAATGATTCTTTAAAGAAAGAATTTTCAAATATTTTGACAAGATTTTCAAATGGATCAAAAACATTAGAGCATATCATTTCTATACAAGTTCCTTACTATAATAAGTCGGGACTTGGTTTCAATAAGGAAAGTGATTCTCTAATTGATTTTCCTAAAGTCAATGAGAGACTTAAACAAAGACCTACAAAGGCATTTTACAAAAATCATTTTCAAAAAGTATTTGTAAAACATGTTGGTGGAAATGACGTCAAGTGTTCAAATTGTGGAGATTCGGAACACTTTGAGAAAAAATGTCCTAAAGTCTGGAGACCTATTAAGAAAAATTGGATAAAAATAGCAAACTCTACTAACTCTCATGGACCCAGAAAAAATGGGTACCAAAGAAAATGTGAGTTGTTTTTGCAAGATATAAAGAAGAAAGAAGAATGAGAGTTTGGTAAGGAAGGTATATACTTATTCTCAATTTGGTTTGAGACACAATTTAAAATTTCTCATTATACTTGATATATCCTTGGTTGATTGAGATTTTATAATGATCATATTCCTTGATTTGTTTTATTGAAGAAAGAATTGCATGATTTGTTTTTGTGATTCGAGATTTGATTTGATACGTGTGATCATTTTTGATATCATGCTTACAGACAATTGAGTTTATTTGGTTTGATTTTATGCTCTCAAATAGTCATATTTTGCAAAGTAAAAATCTGATTCTATGTGATGTTAATTATGCAAAATTTTCCTAGATACTCAAGGATTTTATTCTCTCTGTTTTTATCGTAATATGACTAAGTGAGAATTTATTTTTCAAAAGATCATTGTGCATAATATTCTTTCTTTGAATACTTTGTTATGATGAAGAAAGAATATTTGATTATGGAGATTTTATATTTTGCTCTAACATCAAGGAAGGATCCAAATTGATGGATACCAAAAAGGGAAATGAGTTGATTGCAAGAAATTCTTTAAAGGAAGAATGATCGCAAATCTATGCAAATCATGATGCAATTAGAAATGTATCTCATGCAAAGATTGGTAATGATTTTTTTTTTTATCAATGGTATATTTCAAACATATACCTTGGGTAAGAGAAATTTTTTTTTCATACCACCTTGCAAATTTCTACGTGCATTTATCATGATTTTGGATGATTGTTTATTATATTGCGAATATTTTTGTTATAAATATAAGGTATTGCAATTTTGGCACGTGACAGAAATACCTATTTTCCTTTTGCAAAATGCATATCTGAAATTTATACTCAAGGAAATCTCTTTGATCTCAAAAGATATTACTGCATATTCATGGATATTCTTGCTATATTCTTAAAAGATATCTCATATCTAGCAAATTTGATCCGCAAATCAAATAAAGGTATTACATGATATTTTTGCAAGGATTATTATCTGAATTTGCAGGTCGCAAAAGAATCTTCCATTTGGATTTTGGAAAGCTAGATTTGAAAATCATGGAAATTCTATACTATTTTTTGGAGGCTCAAAGATTCTATTCCTTGTGCAAAGTTTTTGCAAATTATTAAGGAAATCCCTTATGTGTCATACGGAAGGTTGAGTAGTTCAGAATTTTAATAATTGATAATTTTATATATGCTATTCAACTTATTTATTTGAAGAAAGGGCATTATATATTACGTGGTTATTATTACAGCTTATTGGTACAAAAAGTTTGTTAAGTTGATGCGGGTTGAATTCGAGATGAGCTTGATTGAAGAAAATAAATTTTTGCCTCGAATTTCAAAATGCAAGTGATCGTTGTGGATGTTGTTACTACAAAGAAAATACTGGAAATATATTATGTTCAACGTGCACAAGTAACAATTGTTTCTATTCGCAAATATTGTCATGATCACAGAGGGAGAACATGAATCTAAAAGAAAGGAAAGAATAATGATCATCTCAAAAAGGTAACAAATTGAGGGAGAGCTTTGATCAATTATGGAAAAATATTTTTGGATTGATCGTGATCTTGTTATGGAAAGAAGGAAAAGGTAAATGTGTCAGAATTTGTTAAATTCTACAAAATCCGGTTAGTACATTTTTTATTACCTTTTGTCATTAACAAATCTTCTATTGATATTATCACTTTATTATGACAAAAGCGGTAAAGTGAATTTTATAATGCATCCGTGATTTTTATTGGGTAGTTGCTGATATATATGATCGAAGTAAGCTATATTGCATATCTTTAATATTCGATTTACTTTATAAAAGCAGATTTTTGGAAATTGTGATTCATGCAAAAATTTTGTTATCATTCTCTACGTGATACTTTTTCTATTATTATCGCTTTTTGATTATGACAAAAAGGGGGAGAAGATATGAATATGCAAATGTGTTAATTGGTTGATATTATTTATTACATAATATTGATCTGCGATTATTTTTCTATATATTGTTATGCTAAATCTATTTGCTATCTTCTAATATCCTTTGATTTAAATTAATATTTTTAAGAGTATGTTTACAAATCTGCATATTCAGATATTGTTTTGTCATCATCAAAAATGGAGAGATTGTTAGGGAAATCCCTTATAATGTTTTGAAGATGACAAAATAAATCAAAGGCTACTAACATATTTGAATGGTTAAGTAATAGACCATGTAGATGATAAAACATGTAAATGATATTGTCAAATTCTGAAGACCGCCAGAAGACTAAACGTAATATATGTCCAAAGTATATTCTGAAGATTTTCAACTTCTGTGTCAAAGTCCGAAGACTACTAGACTATAATGTCAAAGTTTGTTCGATATCAGAAGTCTGCCTACTCTGACAAATTCCAGACTGAACGTGAATAAAGAACCAGATGACAGACTTTATGCTGAAGCTGAACTTATTCAAACTGTGTTTAGACCTTAAAGCTAAAATTGTTCAGAAGCAGAATATGTTCAGACCCAGATTGTAAAGTCTATTACACTCAGACTCATATTGTAAAGTCTATTGCTATCAGACTTTACATCCAGATTCGATATAACGTAATACAAGCCCAATCATATAACGGCGAGCGATCTGATTTGGATTCCACATCAAGATTGATTTGATTGACTCAATCTAATTGATTGATGATTGGATCTTGAAGATAAGATTTTTCTATACGAAAAAGCTTTACTTATGGAAACCAAGATTCTGTTTGTATGGGTGATCGAAATCCATTTGGGATTCTACTTTTGTCACTCAACGGCTACCAAATCTTCTAGATACAGAGCTGTCCAATGGTATATTGGAAGATGATCATCAAGATACTGTCCAATAGCTAGTTTGGAAGTGGAGGAGTATTTAAGGAGATGAAAGACCGATGAGCAAGTAAGAGACGGAGCGTAGAATTTGTAATTCCAAAATCTGAGCGACCTTCAATCATACACTTGTCTTTGGTGAGCTTAAACGTTTGTGATCGTGAGAGAAATACCAAAAGAGTGACTTAGTCAGATAGTGTGATCTACTACTAAGTGTTTGCACTCAAAGTTGTAATTTCTTGTTAATTGCATAGTGGAATCCAACAAGAAGGTTGTTAGCATGGGAGAATAGACGTAGCCTTAGTCTAAGCCGAACTACTATAAATCTTGTGTTCTTATTTTCTTTTTTTAACTCCTTTATTTTGCTCAAAGTTTATTTTATTCCGCATATATTTGCCAAGGTTTATTTTAAACATCTATTCACCCCCTCTAGGTGTTCATACTAGCACTTTCACTTGTTCTTCTCTTGAAGCCACTTGTCTTCTTCTTGGAGCCACTTGTCACCTACATGCAAAAAAAATTAACAAATCAATTAACCTAAGAAAGCCAAAAGCATTTGGGTGAAGCAAGTGAGAGAGAGAAACCAAGAAAGTTCGAGTAGGCAAGCAAGTGAGAGAGAGAAAGAGAGTTCGAGTGAGAGAGCGGGTGCGCAAGTGTGAGCCGTGAGGGAGGAAGAGGAGGATTGTCTTCCGCCATGTTTGAGCTACCGCCGTCAAAACTACCGATCCCCGTCACCGATTGAGCTGCGTTCGAAGTCCCAAGCCTCTGTTTTTGGTTGCCGAGCAAGCTAGAAGTTAAGGCAAGTGAAAGTTCATCAACGTATGTCTTTGCATGTTAACATTTTATGGTGAAATGCTAGTAGATGTGAGAAAATACAAAATAGGAAGCTACATGTTGAGTTGTTGGGTGATAGAGATGAAGATCGAATGCTGAAATGTGGAGGGTTGAATGTGATGTTGCTGTTTTGAGTGGGATTGAACTAAATGAGTAATAGATAGAAACCACCAGCCATTTCATGTTGTATTAGGGCCTTGTATGTTCGAAAATTTGAGTGTGAGATGGCTATGCGGATCAAGCAAGGTGAGGAAAGGGTTGCCGAGGGAGGTGGTATAAGTTGAGATGTGTGAGTTTAGGGATGAAGGTATGCCTTGAGCCGAGCTGTGGGAGGTTTTTCTATTGATAAGAACTTGATGAAAGTGTTCCTAGATGCTGTGGAAGAGACTTAAAGGGTTGAAAGATAGATTTGTGGAGAAACAAATGATTTGATTGAATTAGGAATGAGAAAAATTGTATGTGCCAGTTTTGTTTTGGAGAAAGTTAGATGGAAAGTCCTGTTAATGGTATCGCTTTGATTTATAATGATGAAAACAAGGAAAGAAACCATTTTATTTAAAGATTACATCCATTAGATGGAGTTTAACATCTAGCTATAGCCATAAGAATGTGAAAACATGAAGATAGGAGTGAATCTATTGAAACCGGTGCTCTGTTTTGTAGAGGGTACCTCGACCTTTGATGATTCTATAAATTTTCTGTAATTTTATAGATAGAATTTGATTTTGAACCCTTAATGAAAGTTGTAGAAAACATTCTTAGAAATAACATATCAAAATTTGAGGACGAATGGACCAGATTTATTTAGTGAAACGAATTTTTTTCTGTCGGTACTGAATCTGAAAGTTACGGCAGAATCTTTAAAGGGAATAGCAAACTATTACTCTTTATACACAAAAATTTGACTTAGTGTTGTTCACACAATTTCTTCCTTTTGGTCTTACCTATAATATATCAAAATTTCAGAATTTTCTGAGTTCATTTGGGAATTATTCTGAAATTTTTACCAGAACTATGCTTTTTGATGATTAAGCTGTTTTGTTTTGAAATTTCACAAATTGCCCAAAAGATGAATATATCTTGATTAGACAAACCCTAGATGGTTCACCCGAAAATTTGATCGCGACAACTTGGCGACTCCACTGGGGATATGAGTTAATACTCTTAGTGGACTTAGGCCAATTTTCTCTTTTATTTGCAAAAATGTTTTTGTTTAGCAGTGAGGATCCTAGGTATGTCCCTAGCATTTAAGGTGTTAAATGGTTTTGCAGATTGGGAGATATAAGGGGAAGTGTTTGCTAACCTCTGTTTTGTAGGGAGGTGTAGGAATGTATGGTTTACTTGCACATATGAAGTATTGCTTATTATAAACTGTTGTGCATGCTTTGCATTTAACATACACTTTTGCACACACAACCTATCGCCGGACTTGGGTCACATAAGATTATCTAGGATGGTATCGAGATAGAGACCACTCTGACCGCATGCCCACGGTATGAGTAGCCCATTCAATCCCGAAACTTCTTTTATGGTGTCAAGAGTACCCACCTCGGTCCACATGCCCACGACCTGGGTCGGCTCTTTGACCAAGCCGGAGTCATGAGGACTTGACTTAGTCCGCACGCCCGCAGCTAGTCCAATCATCCTTGTGGCTTCACTTTGCTAAGTCTGTCTAGAGTAGAAATCGAGCCTCACATCTCATGTGCATGTATAGGTGATTGCCATTAATTTTCCTTGGTGAAGTAAGTCTTATATATCTATACCATGCCATTTATTTCATCGTACTTTTGGTCTGTCCTTGACAATTTAGGTCAATCATTGATTTAATTCATTTGTCAATTAGGAATGAAATGAGGAAATTGCCATGCAACGAATCATTTGGAAAATAAAAAAAAAAATTGGAAATTTTTTTCAATTCGTGTCTGGCTCTTCCTAGTTCATGTTTAGGAAATTTTGTCCCTACTGGGGCATCACATGTCTTTGTTTTCCTAGTCCATTTTTAGGAAATCCTCTTCGTGTGTGGACTTTTCTTGACTAAAAAATAGATTGTTGTCATGGATTGGCCCTCTATTTACACCTTTTGCATACATATTTTCGTTTATTTGGATTAGGTGATAACGGATCCCTCACGTTCGCCTATCATTACGCGATCAAGAGCTAGAATGGCTGATCAAACTGAAATGCATGATCGTATGTCCACTCTGGAAGACCAACTCAAATAATTGCTCACCTTTATGCAACTATGACAACTCAAATCCAATGCCTCCGAGCGAATCCGACTCCTGCACCCGCTTTTCCTGAGATAGTTATTCCAAAGCAAGCAAGCAAGGCTCAAATAGGTGATGATGACATGACTGACTTGGAAGATGACCCACCGTTAATTACCGCCAAAAAGACAAAGCTTGATAATGTCCCTAAGATGAAGCGAGATAAGTGCTTTGCAAAACTTGAGGAGAAAGTGAAGCAATTATAAGAGTCGAAGAGTTCACTCACGTTCGACTTGTCCATGTGTGAGAAGGTTAAAATGCCAAAGAAGTTTAAGATGCCAGAGTTCAAGAAATACGATGGTACTTCCTGCCTGAAAGCTCATTTGCAGATGTTTTACGTACGTATGGCCCAATATGTCAAGAATGAGCCCCTCATGATTCAATTATTTTATGCAAGTCTAACTAGGCCCGCACTATACTAGTACATAATGAAGAATGTAAACCTTCTTGACACCTGGAATGAAGTGACTGATGCGTTTCTAAAGCAATATAAGTTTAACGTGGACATGACACCCTCCCGAGAGGATCTTGAGCGGATGGAAAAGAAGAAAAGTGAGTCATTTAAAGAGTATGCTGTGAGGTGAAGAAACCTGGCGGCTCAAATCACTCCCGAGCCTACAAATAAGGAACTGATGAAGTTGTTTGTCAAGACTCTCCCATCTGAGTTTCGTACATGAATGGCTAGTACATACGTGGAGAACTTCAACTTATCTCGGTGGGTGAGCAAATCGAGATTAGGCTGAGAGATGGATGGTTTGACGAACCGACCCATCAAGGCAAAAGGTTCACCATGAAGAAAGACAAAGAACCAAACACATAAGTTAGTGTTACATATGTACAATCTAGCAAGCCTCCCTAAGAATCAACAGGGGGAAGGCCGACCATCTGCCCCCTGACAATTTGTTAAGAGGCAATTCACTCCTCTTCTTGGCCCTCTGTCTCGAGTCTTAAAGGTTCTTCAAAAGAAGGGGTTGCTGTCCTATGAGCCAAAGTGACCTAATGCTGAAAAATTTTCCAACTACAACCCCTCCAAGAAATGTGACTACCATATGGGGAAAATAGGATATTCGACTAATGAATGCATGACTTTGAAGCATAGGGTCCAAAACTTACTAGACACCAAAGCGTTTGCCTTCAGTACCGCTCAACCGAATGTCAAAAAGAATCCTCTACCTGAGCATGAGGATAAGGTGGATGCCATTGATGAAGGACCTTTGGAAGAAATGGGCCCTGGCCTGCAGGAGTAACTTATAACTTTTGCACATTCCCCTGTGCAAGAATGTTTTATCGATTTCTAGGTATTTTATCACTTTTTAGGAGTTATTATTGCTATCTAGTGATTGTTTTTTTTATTTCTTCTTTTTCTTTTTAGGACTTGAATTCGCATTTTCCATTCAATAAATGTAATTTATTGATGAATATCAATGAAATTACAAGTTTTATTTTGAAGGCATGATGAGGTACACCAAATCAGTCCGGTGATGTTATCCAGCCTATAAACAAAAAGAAAAATCCAAGGAGAATTCTGAGGCTTAGGCTTCATCATGCTTTCCCATGTCAAAATGTTAAAAAAAAATGCCTTTCCAATTGCTTTTCAAAAAAAATTTCAAAAAAAAATCTTTCAAAAAAAATGATTTACCCTATTTGTCTTTTTGATCCATCTACTTTCCATTTCAGGGACGGTCATATAGCATACAGAGGTGTGGAAATGGTCAAATCCAGTTTCAAATCCTGGGGGCAAGTTTGCTTCAAATTACAATGGTCCGTATATAGTGAGGAAGGTTCTCTCTAGAGGTACTTTGATCCTGACAGAAATGGATGGTTGTGAGTTTTCTATTCCAGTTAATTCTGATGCTATCAAAAGTATTACCCATGATAGAATTTGCTGTGTCATGTTTTGAACCACAAGCATTTTTATGATAAATAAATTGCTTCAATGAGTTGCAAATTCAATCGTTCAAATTTGTTACAAATCTTGCATGTTTTCCTTGATGAATTATGTGAAATAAATTGAATGTGTCAAATGGGATACTTTGGAATAACGAAAGGAAAGTCTTATTCCATACACTATTTCATGCACTAACACTTTGTGAGTTGTGTGAAAAATTCCATGCCTACAAGGAAAAGGGTGATCTCGCAAAGGGTATGTCAACCAAGGTGATGAGAGGCAATTTCTTCTTCTACCCAAAACACTATAGGTATACCCATTGTTTAGTCCTTTGAGCCCATACACATGAAGAGCTTTTTAAATTATCCCTGTCAAGGATCATCCCATACTGAGGCAAAATTTGAAATAAATTGTATGAATTTTCTTACTCACACTTGCATCAATCTTTGAGTATTGCTTTCGTAGTGCAACTTATGCGGTAATTGAAGTGCCTTAGGACAACGAATAGCAGTTCTTTCTCTATCATATACACTTCTATCCATTGCATTGCCCATTTGAGCCTATGAATTCGTTTCACTTTAAACCCAATTAGTGATCATCCCCCACACTGGGGCAAGGCAAGAAAGACAAACCACTCAAGTAGTATGGTTTACAATGCTAATAAAAGATGGAGGTTGTGTGAGTCCAAAGAAAATAAGTGCAAAAAAAAAAAAGGGACATGAAAAGTAGTGTGCCTGGTAAAAGCAAGGCAAATGCCTAGAAAAAAAAAATCAAATGAGTTGTATCCCCCGCAAGGCGGTGCTAAAAAACTCAAATGCTGAGATGTTGCAATTAATGGAGTTGTGATGTGAAGAAAATCTTCAATGATGAAGGAAAAAGTAGGTGGAGATGTCAAGATGATCACCAACTTTGACCCTCTAAACACTTTTGAGCCTAATGATCATTTCATTTCTCAACCCATGAACCTAGTCTACGTTGCGTCCCTTACAAAGTCTCTTTAGATTAGGGCACTTGAATTAACATAGAAGTTCATATGTTTGAAAGCATCGCTTGAAGAAGTGCGAGTAAGGCAATTTCTACTTCATTTCTCATGTTTCTTGACTTGTAAACCCAAAGATGATTGTGGAACATCACTCATTTTTCAATAACCTCGACTTAAAGAGTCTCTTTTATTAAGTTGTTGACCAAACCTACATTACAGTCCCTATTAAAGATCTCTCAGATTGGTAAGGTTGTACCACTTGCGAGATTGTTCAAACCCTTGTTTGGCATAAAGATGGAAAGATAGAGCAATTGTTAAAAATCCTGCATCAAATGCAAGGATGAAATGGCCCTTTTAATGAGGATGAGTGAAAGTCCTTTCAGACTGAAAGATCTCTCATTTGACATATTCATAACATTCATGTGTTCAGATTGGAATGAAAATGCCGGATTGATGGAAATCATCATGCATGAACATCTCTTGAATTAATGCATGTTCGTGATTGCAAATGCATATTGCCTCTCCTACAACCATGTTTTGCAGGAGACATATCCCCTAAGATCATAGATGTTACCAGGTAAATATATCTCTATCCATACCTTAAATACTTGTCATTGCATAGATATTTCCCTCTCAAATGCACCGACACTCGACTCAACTAAGTTGTCCCCCAGAAGTTTTCTTCAGATTTAGGCAACCGAAGAAAGGTTCAAGTCTTGGTCGGACAATCAATGTTGCAATGCTAGGCGACCATAGAAAGGTACAAGTCCTAGATATGTAACACCAACTACCTTGGATCGCTCTACCCTCCTTGAAGGTAAAATATTCCAGGTAAGTTTCTTTATCATTTTCCTAAAATTAGACATCTCAGTCTGGATTTGGATGTCTCCATTCTTTTTGTTGAACATTTTTCACTATGGATATGAATGTTCTTCAATCTTCCTCGTTATACCTTAGTTTGGATCTAGGTATTTCGAGTTTCAAAATCATGACATCTCAGTCTAGACCTGGATGTCTTGATTATTTTCGTTGAACATTTCACTCTGGATGTGAATGTTCTTCAATCTTCCTCGTTATACCTTAGTCTGGATCTAGGTATTTCGAGTTTCAAAAATCATGACATCTTTGTCTGGACCTGGATGTCATGATTATTTTCGTTGAACATTTCACTTTGGATGTGAATGTTCTTCAATTTTCCTCGTTATACCTTACTCTGGATCTAGGTATTTCGAATTCAAAATCATGACATCTTAGTCTGGACCCGAATGTCTTGATTCTTTTCGTTAAACATTTCACTCTAGATGTGAATGTTCTTAGATCTTCCTCGTTATACGTTAGTCTGGATCTAGGTATTTCAAGTCCCGAACTCTTGACATCTCAGTCTGGGCCCGGATGTCTTGATTATTTTCATTCAAACATTTCACTCTGGATGTGAATGTTTTTCAATCCTTCTCGTTAGTTTGGATCTAGGTATTTCGAGTTAAAAAATCTCGACATCTCAGTCTGGATTTGGATGTCTTAATTATTTTCATTTAAACATTTCACTCTGGATGTGAATGTTTTTTCAACCTTTCTCGTTATACCTTAGTTTGGATCTAGGTATTTCGAATTTAAAACTCTTGACATCTCAGTCTGGATCTTGATGTCTTAATTCTTTTCGTTGAACATTTTACTCTGGATGTGAATGTTTTTCGAGCTTTCTCGTTATACCTTAGTCTAGATCTAGGTATTTCGAATCTAAAAATCTTGACATCTCAGTCTAGATCTAGATGTCTCAATTCTTTTCATTGAACATTTCACTTTGGATGTGAATGTTCTTCTCAGTCTCGATGTCACAATTTATTACCTATTAGACTCTTCAAGGAACCTGAGTGAGAGTTGGGTATTTGTGGAGTAAACAAAGATTTATCATGTACCTCAAGATGCTCTACCACACTGATTGGTAAGTAACTATAGGTACGTTCCTTTCTTTCGCATCATGCATTTGCATTAGCATTTCCGTGCATCATATAAATTGCATTTTAAAATGGATACATTTTCCGACCCAAAAAAAAAACAAAAAATCAATCAATCAATAATCATTCAGTGCATGTGCGTGGTCAAAATTTAGGTCTCAATTTGGTTTTGAATGTAACCTCTTCGAGCTCACCTTCAAAGAGGGGCAGTTGTCGATACCTAAATTTTGATGGTCTATTTAGTCATTTATCGCATTAAAAAATTAGGGGTTAATTTTATCCTTGGAAAAATATTAATTGCATAGCATATAGATTTAGATGCATTTACTTTTAATTTGCATTTTTTTGCATTTATTTATTGGACCGGTGACGGATGCATTCAAATTAGTTGGACTAAGCCCACGAAGCAAGCAAGTTGGCCCAAGCCCATGTTTTTTTTATTGATTGAAAATTAATCTCGTGGGAAAATAGATATTTTGAAATTTTTCCGGGATATGAATTTTTTGGGTAAGGCAGATGTGTAAAAAGCAAGTATTGCGAATATTGTGTTTGGATATGGATTTGGAAAGATTAAAGCCCTAACTCGTGGCCTATAAATAGGTTAAATGCATAGGGTTTTCGGGGGGCCACACATATTGATACATACGGCCACACAAGAGGGGGGCAATTAGATCCTCATGGCGAAAAACCCAACAACACATAGAACACGCATGTGAAAAGAGAGAGAGATTCATGGCCACAAGGCAAAGCTTCATCATATAGAAAGCATGGCCGTGACTTCAATGCACACATTCAGCCAAAGGGAGCTTCAGAAGACGTGAGAGGGAAACACGTGAGAGAAAAGAAGGGCAATAGAGAGGTTGTAACGTATAAGAAGGAGCCGGATCCTTCAACTCTGAAAAATTGTCCACCACCGTCAGAAAAGGCAAAAAGGGGAGAATCCCTCTTCTGCGAGTTGGACATTTACACATTGAAGAAGCCTTGAAGGAGAGAACCTGCGAGAAGATCGACACGCACTAGAGAGAGAACGAAATCTTCTCTCTCCACAACGCTGCCCGCAAGACCTTGGCTCCATCTTCGTTGCAGCGCCTTTGCATGACCACCGCAGCAGCGCAACCAAGACCCCCACGAGTCATGCAAACCGGATGCCACCCTTGCCGACATAGTTCCATTGCCTCACTCGAGTCCTTCGTGACGCCGCTGCTGCCCGAGACGTGCCACCCCGTCGTTGAGTCGCCCCCTGATTTGTGGTGACATTGCCTACTGCTGCTTTGTTGATCTGTCCGTTGGTTGCTACCCAGGGGCACCTCGTTGAACCACCACGAGGCTTGCCGCTGTCCTTTGACGAAGTGGTTAGTCAAGAGCCTCCCAACTCGCTGAATTCCGGAGTCCAGATCGCTGGTGTCCCGCTCTCTCCTTCTTAGCTTGACCTCAAAGGAGATTAACATTAAGTGCGAAAGGAGAAGGTCATCGAGCAGCAGCAATGGGAACTTTTAGTTTTTCATAGAAGACTTTCTTCTTTCATTCTCTAAGATAGTTTGCACTATTTTAGGAATTGAAATATCAAATGCACGTCATTTAGTTTTTTAGGCCTATTTAATTAGAAGTTGCCAATCAATAGAATTAGGTCATTTAGATTGCATTTAATTATTGCATTTCTTTAGGATTTACTTTACTAATGTCATATGGTTTAGGTCGTGTTTCCACGTCATATAGCTTAGGTCATGTTGCCATGTCATATTAGATTAATAGCATGCATTACATGATTCTCATTAAATAAGTGAAAACAAAAAAAAGAAATTGCATGTTAATTAGAAATCATATCTAGGACTATCGATGTGAACTATGATATAACATTGCAGATGCTTTCATTGCCATGAGGTAAGTTTTGCAATTTATTCATTTGCTTTCTTGAGTGTTGAATTGGTGGTTTGCGCACCTGCATGGTCACCTCACATGTTAGGGAATTAAAATCAATTCAAACTGCCTGCCAAACATTTTTCAAAATAAAAGAATAAGGTATCAAAAGGGCGTTAGAGAAATCTAGCATAACCAAGTCCCCGAACTCACAATCTCTGGTTCGTAGGAGTAAAATAGTTCTCTCATTATTTCACTTAGGTGTTTAATCGACCTACCATAAACTAATTAATGGCTACTCCTAATTAAGAATCAATTGCATGTTAAGAACTTGAACCTAAGTCACGAATTGGTATGGGCTTGGGAGAGCCCGAGCTAAGTTTAGGCTTAGTAATCCATTAGCCAAACCCTAGGTGGTTCATCCGAAAATTTGGTCATGATAGTTATACTAATATGCAATAAGCTATCGTGATAAGTTATAACATAATGGGATAAATTATTGTAATAGGTTATCATGAGATGCGATAATCTATCTTGTTTATGATAAGTACTCTCTACATTATGAATTCTAAAATGATTAGTACTTGTTGAATACTAAATATAAATATGGTATATGCTCATGCAATCCTTAGTGTGGAATATAGTAAGTGTCCATGGTTCAATGAGTGTAGTTAATTAGTATGTATGTAAAATAGATTGAAAGGATAAATTGTGGAAGTGTTTAAGTGGCAATATGGTGTAATGTGTTATGAGATAGAGGCATAATTACTTTGATAAATGCATAATTGGGATGTGATCAAGTGACATGATAGTATGACATGATTGTATGTGCATGCTATTGCATATGGTATGAGCATTACACATGCCTATATTGGCTAATGAGGAAGATAAAAAATGAGGTTGAGTTGTGGTATGCTTGTGTGATCACATAAATGCCTTAGTGCATATTATTATGCAGGGTAATGGTTCCTTCCTGATGCATATGATTATGCGAATATGATTATGCGAAATGATGCCCAATTAAGTTATGATGCCCCCACGTCAATGGGATGCTATTTGCGAATGGATTTCAAAATGAAGCTCCTCAACTAGAATGCCGTCTTTAGGCATATGCATATGCAAGACAGTGTTGCGTCGGATAGGGTGAAATGATGCCCAATTCTATAGGAAGATCGCAGCCCTTCAGGTTGGTCGTGATCAAGAGCGATCGTAATAATCTAGACATATATGTATGCATTGTGCATGAAATCGATGTTTGATTATGTCTAGAGTATTAAGTGACATTTGTGTATGATTATGAGACATTGCATGTTCTTATTTATACCTCATGAGCACGTGGATTTTTGTGAGAATTGTCTATGCTACTATGTGTTGAGGGCATTAAGAAGATGAGTTATCTATCTCTTGTTAATAGATAAGGCAAAGTGAGGGCTTAGCTATTGTTCTACCATTGATAGATAAGTTGCATGTTTAGGGTGACTCTAAGGTGAATTACCTCCCTACAAGGGGATTAGGAAGTTTATTCACTTAGTTGTATTTCACTATTATTGTTCACATGTTTTCAGGCCCCAAGCATGACTAAACCTTTCTACCATGTCCAATTTGGGGTCCCCATGGAATAGAGTCAGGAAGTGACCAAGTATTTGATAGTAGGGATGAATGCCTGCTATGAGCGCTATGTGACTACGTTCTGGGTAGATGAGGGGCTACCGAACTTAGTACCCCATTGCTTTATGGCCTAGTATCTCTAGGTTGGGAAGGACCTATACAGTCCCATTCGAGGCTTTGACGAGCTTCCAAGTGTGGGGCTCAAGAACCAAAGTTGGGGCCAATGGACTTGGATGTGCTTGAGGTACGATAACTGACCTAGAGACTCAACCCTAACCAAGATCATGACTCAGAGCCTTGGTATCTAGAGCCCATAGAGCACTAGGAGCTAGTGGGGTGATCACTTTTTGAAGCCGCCCTCATCATACTACAGGTGCTAAGCTTACTCTCGAAACCCTTCTAGATGTATGTATGGCGGCGCTTTTCGAATTTGCGTATGCAGTGGTGTGTAATGGGTGATGCATAAGTATGTACGGAAGTATGATGTTATGAATGTATATAAGTGTGTGTTATGCTATTCCTATTTTAAATGGTTGGGTGATTTTATTCTTGCTTCCATTTATGTACAGTTAAAAGATTACACAAATGGGTTGGTGACACCTTTTAGGATGTCGCAATCAAATGACCTAAGTGATCGAGGGTTGTTATGTATCCGAGGGTCAAGGCATGACATCCCTACTTGGTTGGTATCAAAACATGGTTATTACTTGGAGTAATAAGGTGTGTTGAGACCTTAGGAAAGTTAAATAGGAATGCCGATGCTATACATGTGATTGTTGATTGCCTTGGTGATTTGTGGTTCTAAATTCCTAACTTTATCATTAGGATTGTGGAATCAACTATTCTTAGCACTTTAAGAGGAGTTTAGCCTATATTCGAGGATGAATAGAAGAAGGGCAACTCTAGGACAAACTGGTGCCAAAGGAAGAGCATAGGAGGATTCTAGAGTGGATGGGATTGTGCAGGTCCTAAAGGCTATTAGGAACCTAATGGGACAGTAGGCTCAAAATCAAGGTTGAATTTGCCGCTACCGCTACTCATAACGATACCTCATTAGTTGGAGATGGGATACAAAGGCTAGTGGAGCAGTTTATAAATCTGAAGCCACCTCAGTTCACTAGAAAGGGTGATCTCGAGGTTGCTGCCTCATGGATTAAGGAATTGGAAAAGGCCTTTGCATTGTTAAGGTGCACATATGAAGATAAGGTGACCTTGACGATTTACCAGCTACAAGGTAATGCTAACAATTGGTGAGAAGCCACTTGTAGAATAGTTTTTCCCAAAGATATCGTCTTGACTTGGGGTGCATTTATAGAAGCATTCAACAGAAAGTACTTTTCCGCGTGTGCATGAGAGCAAAAGATGGCTGAATTTCTATGACTTTGACAGAATTACCCGTCCGTTGACCAATACAAGGCTAAGTTTGCTGAGTTATCGAAGTATGCTTCAAGGATGATAGAAGATCCGATGGATCGAGTTAGAAGATTCCGAGATGAACTGAAGTCGAAGATCCGTAGCTAGTTGATGCCTTTAAATTTGAAGGATTATGATGAGCTTTACAAAAGGGTCCAACTGATTAAAAGGGCCATATCTGAGCAAGCAGCCACATCTGGATCACGGTTTGGTTCCAGCAGGGATAACCATTAGTTTGGAAAGAGGCCAATAACAGGAGGAAGACACCTTATCCCTCATAATAGGAAGAATGGTGTTAGAAAACCAATGCACAATCTAAGCAATGGATGTCAAGTCTGGAGCAAGTATCATGGAACAACACCATACCACACCAAGACAAGAGCATGCTTTGGATGTGGTTAACAGGGCCACCTTGTACGAAATTGTTTGCGATAACTAGCTGAAGCACAACCTCAACAACTACTTATGGCACAACGATAAGGAGTCATGCCACAAAATAGTCCTAATTGACCCTTAACTCAGGGTAAGGTGTACATGAGAACTAGAGAAGAAGTAAAGAACTCCAAAGCTATAATCGTAGGTACAATTTCCTTACACCATTATGCTATGTACGTATTGTTTGATATGGGGGCTATGTATTCATTTGTAGCCGAGCAGTTCGCTAGATTAGCTGGGTAGGAAATGAAACCATTGGAAACAGTCCTTAACATTTGTACCCCTATGAAAAATAAGGTGTTATTTGTTTTACACTGTCAAGGGTGCAAGATAATTGTTAATGGGTGAAAGGAATTGATGGATCTAGCTATTTTAGCTATGTATGACTTTGACGTTATAATTGGGATGGATTGACTCAAAAAGCAACAAGCCATGGTTGATTGTTATAGTAAAGTCATACAATTCAACTCAGATGGCAATTCTAGTTATGAATTTGTAGGGAATAGAGGTGGACCATCTACACCCTTAATTACATCGATTGAGGTAGAACGGTTGCTAAAGGAAGGTTGCCAAGGCTATCTAGCAATGGTTAAAGATATGACCATAGAAGAGCCAAATTTAAAAGATATCACCGTGGTACAAGACTTTGCGGATGTCTTTCCAAAGGAATTGCCAGGATTGCCTCCAGAAAGGAAAATTGAGTTTGTTGTTGAATTGGCCCTTGGAACAGAACCAGTCTCCAAGGCATCATATCGAATGTTGCAATTAGAACTGAAGGAATTGAAAGTGCCAATGCAAGAATTGCTTGATAAGGGATTCATTTGCCCTAGTGCATTGCCATTAGGAGTGCTTGTCCTGTTTGTATAGAAAAAGGATGGATCGTTGTGATAATGCATTAATTACCGACAACTCAATTAAGTGACATAAGAACAAGTATCTGTTGCTAAGGATAGGGACTTATTTGCTCAACTTCAAGGAGCTTCAATGATCTCTAAGATAAACCTAGGGACAGGTTATCATTAGCTAAGAATTAGGAAGGAGTATACCTTAAAGACCACGTTTTAAATGTGATACGGCCACCGTGAATTTACAGTGACGCCACTTGGATTAACTAATGCCCCAATGGCTTTCATGGACTTAATGAACCAAGTGTTCAAGGCATATCTAAATCAGTTCGTCATAGTTTTTATTAACAAAATATTGGTTAACTTGAAGAGCCTAGAAAAGCATGAACAACATTTGAAGATGGTATTGCCAACCCTCCAAGAACACTCGCTTTACGACAAGTTTAGTAAGTGCAAGTTCTGACTTAACCAAGTAGTGTTCCTAGGTCACGTAATATCTGGCGAAGGAATCTCTATGGACCCAACAAAGATCGAAGTGATTATGAATTGGCCAAGACTAACAACGGTGACTGAAGTTTGAAACTTTCTAGGATTAGCTAGCTATTACCAACAATTGTAGAGAAATTCTCTAGAACAGGCATGCCCTTGATGCAACTACTAAAGAAAGAAGTGAAGTTCAAATGGACAAATAAGTGAGAGAAGAATTTTATGAACTAAAGCATACATTGATGATTGTCCCAATGTTAATGATACCGTCTAGTCCTAGAGGATACGAGATCTACAGTGACACTTTGTATAAAGGACTTGGTTTCATCCTAATGCAATATGGACGAGTAGTGACGTGTGCACTTAGGCAATTAAGGCCTCATGAGCAGACCTATTCGAAGCACTACTTGGAATTGGCAGTGATCATCTTCATTTTGAAGATTTGGAGACACTACTTATGTGGGGAGAAGTTCACGATCTACACCGACTATCAAAGTCTGAAGTACCTACTTTCACAAAGGAGTTAAAACATAAAACAATGGTGCTGGATGGAGCTACTCGAGGACTTTGACTACAACATCATTTATCATCTGGGAAAGGCCAATCAGTAGCAAATACGCTCAGCTAAAAATCAACAATTGCACAAATGATGATTTGGGAGTAGATATATTTTGAAGGTGTGCAGGATTCAAATTTTAAGTTTAAGGTGAACCACCTTTCTAGTCTTTTGGCTACCTTTTGAATTGAACCCGAAATACAAATCACGATTAAAACATTACAATCAACGGACCCATCAATCCAAATGATTTTGCAAGAGAGCCTTGAGAAAAGAAAACCAAACTTTCAAGTAACGGATGATGGGATCTTGAGGTTTTGAGGTCGACTATGTGTGCATAACAATGTAGGATTTGGGGAAAAGATCTTAGCGGAGGCCCATCGAAGCAACTATAGCACAAAAATGGCGTGAAAGCTGACCTTGACATGCCAACAAGTTAAAGCTCAACATGCAAACCTGGTGGGTTGCTACAATCGTTGGAAATCCTGGAGTAGAAATGGGAGCATATGTGGCACCCTTCGACATGGCCCCCGATCCACTAGGTCGCCATAGATTACTTACCTTATTTCACTTGTCCTAATAACATGTCACTCTGATACCATTTCAATTGTAGTGAGTCCATAAATCCTGAGGGTTTGTATCATCTCAATTGGTCCCAAAGCAATTCATATAATGGAAGCATCTCGACATCTCTCTAACCCGTACTCAAACTAAATAATACAATGCAATGAACACCAACTACACCTTTCATATATATAAAAACTAATGCCAAACCACTTTTATTTACATACTTTGATGGACATCACAAGTCGGTACAACAAAAGGCCAAGGCTTTAACAAAGCTCGGCTAAACGCAAAAGAACCCGACTCTACATCAAACATGTACACCAAATCCATCATCCCAGTGTCGACCATCCAAAAAGTGTCAACCTCCACCAGTCACACGCTCCTATCACACCTAGCCCGGTGCATCGGCTGGCAGCGGTGGCAACATCCCCATCATCCTCTCATCTCGACGAATATGGATGGACAGGAACTCCTAGACTACAGGGCCATCCGGTAGGCTCACATCATACATAACCAAAACATGGACACGGATAAACACCAGACTATGAACACCAATGCAAGGGTGCTCCGAGCACTCGACCTCAACATTAGACGGTAAGCCATAAAATGTACCATGCATGACAGGTGATAGAGACATCTCTCAATCTGAAATGTTAGTCCCCAAAAGGGGTAAGTACAACCACTCAGCAGTAAAGATCCATCAAACTACACAATGCAACAAGCAAGACAACCACAATTTCGTGTGAAATGCACATATCATTCATGTAATCACGCTTGCATTTCCATGAGATTCATTCATTAAAGCAATTCATGTTCCATGCCATATACACATACATGCGCATGATTCATATCATCCACACCATCATGTATCTATCCCCATGAGATCCATTCAATACCATCATGATCGCATTCTTGATGCCATATAATATGAACTCAATTTCATAAGCAATTATATCCTATGCCATATGCACACACACACATGCATATGATTCAATTTCCATTTTAACTTTCAAAAGGATCTCATTTTTCTTCCTTCCAGGGACCAATGTTTGCATCCCTCATATATCGCCGGCACCCAATCCTAGCATCGTGAGGAACCTCCGGCACACACCTTCGAGCATCTCGCACCCCAACTGGCATCACGAGGCCATCCGGCACACACCTCTGGGCATCTCGAAACTCTCGAGGACATCCGGCACACACCTCCGCGCATTCGGCACACACACTACGGGCATCCCGACACTCCTAGGGCATCGTCGGCTCACACCTCCGATGGTGTCATCATCATCATATTATATATAGATCTCATCTTTGGAAAATGTCATTTAATGCAATGATGCCAAAAGTTTCATGGAGTTTATAAAATCTCATCAATTTGATGTCATATGAAATGCACAATTATTACCACATATGCAGCACAAATAACACTTAATATATCACATCTCATAAGACGATTCATTTGTTCTTGAAAATAAGGCAATTTTCAAATAAAACAGAATGCATTTCTTTAATTAAAATTTGGAAAAATTAGTAATTGATATTAATAAATTCTGAAATTTTAAAATAATGTAGACAAGACCTAGAGAAAGAGGTTTCATGAAGAACACTATGTCAAGAAAGTTTCATATAAATCGCATAGGTCCATACATCACAGCAAAAGAAATTTCAACGCCACTTTTGCACAGTTTCCGAAATAATTTTGATTAAGCCCCTAAATGAAACTCAAAAAATTCTGAAATTTTAAAATGTTATAAATAAGACCTAGGGATAAAATTTCCATGAAGAAATAGAAGTCTAATTCCCTCTGTATTAAAATCTATAATTTTTATAACTCTCCCTAACTCTCGGTTCACTTTCCAGATTCATCTTCTTCAAAGAAAATCGTTTTCCCCAATCAATAATTGTCTTTTTATTCTCAAATTTTAGTATGTTACTCCTTAAGATGTCTTCTACAACTCTTATCAAGGACACGAGATCAAATTTGGACTGGATACTTGCAAAAAATTCACAAAATCACAATAGATCAACCTAACAGTTTTCAGATCTAGTATCTTTGAAGAAAAATGGTTTCACCAACAAATACTTGTTTGCTTCCTTTCAAATTTTAATATGTTACTCTCCAAGAAGTCCTCTACAACTTTCATCAAGAAGTCGAAGTGAGATTCCAACTAGACCATTGCATGCAGCTCACGAAATCACCAAAGATCATACTGTTTTTCCAGAAAACAGATTACTAGACTAAGGCATTACTCCCATAACTTCGAAAATTCTCACCTCTACCATCTCCACCTCCGAAATTCACCATACAATACACACAATCAATGCAAGAAAAGTGTAGATCAAAGCACTCTACTTGTCTCTAATCCAAAGAAAATCACAGCAAGCACAACGGCGGGGTAGGGCGGGCTCGACGGCGGCAGCTAGGCGCACGCACGGTGGCAACAAGTCTTCTTCTTCCCTTCCTCTCTCACACACTCGCTCGGTATCCCTCTCTCTCGCGCGACGACTCTCTCTCTCTCTCTCTCTCTCTCTCTCTCTCTCTCTCTCTCTCTCTCTCTCTCTCTCTCTCTCTCTCTCTCTCTCTCTCTCTCTCTCTCTCTCTCTCTCTCTCTCTCTGGTACTCCTTGCTCACTCCACCCCCTCTCCCTCTCTCTTTCTTCCCTTCAACCATGATTAGCAATCATTAGATTGCATGCAAATGCCACTTGGTTGCTCCCTCTTGCCACTTGTCATTTTTCTCATGCAAGATGATGGACTCAATGGGCTAGGCCTCTCCCTCCTTTGGTCGACAGCAGCCCCTTTGGGCTTCGTGGGCCACGCCTTAGTGGCCAAACGGTGGGGGTTTTGTGGGCTGGTTTTTGGGCCTTAAGAAAATCAGCCCACTCCTTCTCTAATTTTTCTATATAATCTCCACTTAAATATATACCTAATTATAAATTTATATGGCCACAAAACTTTGTAACAAAAATCAATAAAATCCAACTTATAAAGCGCACGGCCAAGAATAAACTTTTCCTATCAATTTATCCCTTAGTACAAATCCTTGATCACTCATGGACATAGAATATATTTCCTATCAAATAATTGTCCATTAAAATGCTCAGCCTTAATCTATTGTAATTTATTAGACCAATGACCATAACATAGTCCGATGACGCTTTCATCACCTATTCATGGTTTATGGTATATCCAAGGGTTGTCGTGAAGTTTTAGGATGCCACAGCATATTACGATGGACTTTGTGATGGGATTGCTGAGGCGCTAGAGAGGAAATGATTCCATTTGGGTTGTGGTTCATAGACTGACCAACTCAGCCCATTTCAATGTGGTGCAAAAGGATTATGCCATGGATAGGTATGCTGAGTTATATGTCAGTCACATAATTCGGTTGCATGGAGTTCATGGTTGCATTTTGGAGAGCCTGCAAATGGCCATGGAAATGAAACTATAGTTTAGCGCGGCTTATCATCTGTCGATGGACAATCAATCTGAGAGGACCATTTAGACCCTTGAGGACATGCTACGAGCTTGCATCATGGATTTCAAAGGAGGATGGGAGGATCAACTACACCTCGTTGAGTTTTTAGCCTTCTCAAGTGAGTGATACTATTTCTTCTAAGAATTCGTAAAGTCATGTCTTCAAAATAATAAAGATTCAATATTTTATGAGTTATGAGTAAGCATGTTTATTGTATAAATTTTGGGTTGGAATCTTACTAAGTTTTGGTATTTTGAATGGTGTGAGAATTGTTTAGTGAAAATATATATTTTGTTTGATGAACAACTTTGAGAAATATTGTGTATATAAAATTGTGAAATACTTTATGATATGCATTTGATTTGATTTGGTTTATAAAACTAGTTTATAAGATGAGTCTTGAAATGATTTGAGAATGTTTTGTAAAACAATATTTCTGGCAGTTGAGTTAAGTCACGAAAGCCATTGGTGATTGATTCATAAAATGTATTTTGATATGTGAGATTACTTATGGATTGCATTTCTCGATATCTCCGTAAGCTCAATGAGGGGCTTATGGGCATGCACATATTAGTTTAGGATATCTTTGTGGGCTAAGCTACTGGCTTTTAATAGGTGGAGACCTAACGAAGGGAGGGATCTTGGGCGCCTTATCACCAAGCGTTGTGTCGTGACCATGACCTGATATTGAGCAAAAGATTGGTTAATGGATGGACCATCGACGTGCGATTGCATATGAGATGGATTAATGGGATAGACCATTGAGGCATGGCAAGAGATTAATTAATGGAATGGACCATTGACATGTATTTTTATGAGATTAACCAATGGGCTAGATCATTAGTGTTTGCTTATTATTATCTTGAATATTTCTGCTTTGAACATATTATGTTAAAGTATGAAACATTGCATTTTAGTCTTGAAGGTTTGTTAAATTTCTAGATTTGGCAAAAGCGAGTTATGTTTGTGTTCTAAACATGCATAGTGATTGCTCAATCTTCTCAAAACAAATGTATTACTTACTGAGCCATGGTAACTCATTATTTTCTTCTTATCATGTTTTTTAGGTGCCTTAGTTAATGACCGATAGAGCAAGAGTATTATCGTGGGAACTATTGGAAGCTAGATATTTGGGATATAGTTTGAGGCTAGGTCCTTTGGTGAAAGGACAACTGTGTTACTCCTTCATGCATATAGGATTTGGGGTGTGACAACGGCATTGTCAAACTCCGGATGATTCCTTGCTCTTGGCATTGAATTTCCTTAAATCGAACCACAAGTTGTCTCACCAAGCATGCCAAAACAATGTTTTTTGAAATTAGATCATTGACAAAATATCTTTCACAAAATTCATCTTTGATTTTTATTAAAAAGAGACCGGTTCCATGACAATTCCGGACAAGAGTTGTATAAATGAAACACAAGGAATAAATATGCTTCAATGGAATTTAATCAATGATCATGAAGCCCAATGACATAAAAAGCTTTGTCCTAATTTACTCAATGGCAAAGTGCAATGAGAAAGAGACAATGTCAAAATTTAATCGATAATGAAGATTTGAAACTACAACTGACATACAGGAATTGAAAGATATTTAAATTGCAGAAAAGATAAGACAAAGATAAATTTGCAAGAAAGTTGAGTTCTTTGATCGATTGATCGGAGCTTACAAAGAGTATGATGTGGCTATTTATAACCCACAATTTATGGTTACATACAGCGATTAAAATATTGGAATTGAAATATCAAATAACTTTCTATTGGCAGAGAAGTTGTTTTATCTACCAACTCCTGTTATCTAGAATTTATATCCACATAAAGTTAAAAATCCTTAAATTAGTAAGCAACAAAAAGTGACTACCCAATAGTTGTGTCGTTGTGTTGATTGCTTGCTATAGATGGAACTTTTGGAGTCTTGATAATGACTCTCGTCGATAATTGATTTTGTCGATGACTTTCTTAGCGAGTTGTCGATTCCCTTGAAGTTGTTGATTGTTCTATTCATTATTAATTAAACTCTGCTCTTATTGATTAAGTTTGATACTTGTTGATAATAATTTGGTATTTTTTGGCTTCAAGAATCCTCAGCCCTTCTCCGGCATAGTTGATGACTATATATTTGTCCGTCTTCAAGGGGAGTGGTTGTTCCAGCCTCTTCGTTTGTGACTTCTGTACGGTCGAGCTCTTTTCGACCGCGCACCTCGTGGTTATTTGTTGATGTCCTGTCGCTCGCGCCTTTTAAATACATGTGAAGGCGTCGATGATGAGGCCACGAATCATATGACACTTAAACCGGACCTTACATACGATGTATAATATACTTTGTAAAGTAAATGTTACTTGGGTAGTGATACAACGGCTTATGAGGGCGGGAATTGCCTAAAAGCACATTTAGATTAATGGCCTAGTAATATTTCAAAGGGTTAGGACCACGAAAAATCTTAAATTAGTACAATCGTAATAAATTTATACCAAACTGATTTTTTTATCATAAAAAATCTAAACAATACACTAGTGATAAATTTAACTCAAATTAATTTTTTGACCATTAAAATTCCCAAATTGATATATTTATGACAACTTTATCATTTGTTAGTTTCCGTTAAATTAAATTAATACCACAAAAAATCGCAAACCAATACACTTGTGACAAATAGAAGATAAAACCTTAAGTTAATATACTTATTAACTGTCACATGTCATCCAACTCAACGATTTGATTATAAAATTTAACAGTAATTAACAGAGGATAAATTTATCACAAAATCAATTTGTGATTTTTGGTGGTCAAAAAATTAATTTTTGATAAATTTATCACAGATATATTAGTTTGTGATTTTTCATTATATTAATCCATACATAGTAAGTGTTGTGTTTTGGACATCTGAAGTAGTCAACAGAGATGATTACTTACAATCATAGGGGAATTTAAGGACCATTGAAAATCTAAGGATATCAGAAAAGGCGAGTGGAAACTAAAGAATTTGAAAGGGAGACAATTTCCTCCATGCTATGTAATGGGGTACAAATATGTATAGTTGGGAAATTCTTAAATATGTGCTTCAGGTGCATGTGAATTCAATACACCAAAGCCTTTGATTTTGATGGGGTCCATAAATACCTGCTGCACCTAATAATGACTCGTCAAGTTGCAGCCTTTCCTGGAATTATTCTACATACGGTTGATTAATCCCCCTAACCAAAGGTAGAGATGGTTTCAACATTTCATATTATATTTATTAGTTCAATCGGATGCCAAATGTCAATTATATTCAATCTTACACGAATGTGAAGCACTCCTCCAGATGATATTCTAGCTTCTAAAGAATTCTATGATACTAGAAGGTCATTATGTCTTTGACAAGTCTTACTTCTGCGTCTTGATTTTTTCAGTCCAAGGCCAAATTCGAACTCCATGTGAGGGTAGTATTCTGGATTTGTTTGATGTCCTAATTAAGGAAAATTGTCAAAAAATTATAAAACTATTTTAGTTTTGCTAATTTAGTCTTAAACTTTTTAATTTCACCAATTGAGTCCATCTAACCAATTTTGGGCTGAAAATCGCTTATGTGAATGTCAGCCGTCTTACGTAATATGGCCAGCACTAACGAAAGGCTTGCTAGTGGCCAAGGCTGACCTTACTCGCTTCAAGCAAGATCAAGCCTTGTCGAAGCTAGTGAGGTTAGCCTTGCCATGGCTAGCATCGCCCAGCGAAGGGAGGCTTGCCCTTGTCAGTGGTTGGTGGGAGTGAGCTTCGCTAGAGGCTGGCCAAGTCGATCTTGCCGACTCTTGCCTCTAGCTAATTGTCGAGGCCTAGCGACCAATTAGAGGAGGAAGTAGGGAAGGGGAAAAAAAGGAGAGGAAAAAAGAGGAAAAATTAATTAAAAATTAAAATATCAAATTGTAAACGTTAGTGTTCGTCATACCACATATAATGGTTAGGGTTTATATTAGCAATTTCCGGCCAAAATTGATAAAATTATAATATTTATGGTTGAATTAACAAATGTTCAATATATTTAGAACTTTTTTGGAGAATTGTCCCGTTCTAATTATTACATCAGATAAAATTCTATTAGGAAAAAAGGCTAAAGGGTTATTACAAATAATGACGTGGAATATAAACATGGGCAAAGGAAATATGAATTTGTTATAACAATTGTAAGGTGAATGTATGAAAATATTAAGCACTTACTCTTGTGGAATGTAAAGTTTGAAAGCCAGAATTCAAGTTCCAAAAGTGGATGTTATAATTATCTATGCAAGGATGTGCAGGATAACACTTCAATTTCTCTGTTCTTTTATCCTTTTATTTTTCAAAAAAGAAAAAAGAAATCCGTTTCATGACATCAATTAATTTTTCTATTCTTCAAAATAAAAAAATAGCCGAGAAATAGATTTAGAACAGAAATAAAAAGTAGAAAAAAATAGTTTCTTATTCTTGGAAACAATTTCTAGAAATAAATTATTTTTTTCTTTTCCTTTTTCTTATTTTCTTCTTCTTCATTGCCGATTGTCGCTCCTTGCTGTCCACTGTTAGCTAGTGACTGTCCATCGTCACCGCCCATTGCCAATCACCAAACGCCGCCACCAGTTACTGGCCACCAACTTGAGGAGGAGTAAGAAAAAGAATAGAGGAAAAAAGAAAAATCTAAAAAAACTTTTAAAAAATTAATAGAAATTATACCTCATAAAATAATTTGTGGATCCTTACCAAAAAAAAATAATAATAATAATAATTTGTGGATTGTATCAAACATATTACTACTTTTTTTCTATTTTGAAAATAGAAATTTTATCAAATGAGTCTTTTCACTCAAAAATTATTTCAACGAATAAAAATAGAAAAAAATTATTTTTGAAAAGAAATTATTTCTTTAGAGAAAAATATTACTAAATGCACGTTAAAAGGCCGGACTAGAAAATCTGCGATGTAGTCAGTTTCTCGTGATGTTAAACGCCCAGGTGCAGTTCAACCGAAATTTGAGAGGACAAGAAAGAATGGACGTTGCATCGAAGGCCGTGATGGAAAGATTCCTCCTCGATACTCCAGTTGGGATGGTCTGAAGAGAAAATATAAAAAGAAAAGCTTATATTGATGGTCAGTTAATGTACTTCAAATTTTGCTGATATGATTCATGCGTCTCTAAGCAAAACTCCATATTAAAATAAAATAAAATAAAAACTTAAAATGTTTCTTCTTGCAAACTCATTTTAGAATCTTGCACTAACAGTTTGGATGATTTTTTTTTTAAAAGTTTGGGAGATTCGAATTTTAGTTTTTTTTTTTTTTTTTTTTTGGGCAGTTGACTTTGAGTGTTTTGTGTGGGCGTGAAATATAAATTTGAGGAGGGTATATTTAGGGTGATTATGAAGTTTGGTAAATAAGAGCATAATGATAATTAATGGGAATGTGTAAAGTGATCTTTAAAGGTAAACCTCATATATGTATTTGGTATTTCAAGGAAGAAAGATATGTAAGTAGTCAGGCAGGACATATTTTTGGTATTTTTCCTTTTTGGAGAATCTGCCAGCTTTCCTTCTATTAACGTTATGGATGTCAGTAGGTAGCAAATATATATGGTCATGAAGTAAGACTAGGATTTTGTAAGTTTCTCTCTTGCTCTATAAGTAGAGCCATCTTATGTACTCTTTCATAAGTTATGGAATAAAGGTGTAAACTTTGAGTATTTTCTCTCCCTCCCTTAAAAAATTGTAGGATGCTTAGACTTTCTATTTCGTCTTCATTGATGTTGCAAGAAGCTTTGCATTGGACTCAATAATGGATAGAGCAACCAGCGATAAAAATACCATGAAAACATTATGAGAAAGAGATAATAAAAGGGAAATTTTGACTCTTTAAATATGAAGAAGATCCGAATCCACAGCCTACTTTCTTGGTCCAACCTTGTTGCTAGAACATCCAAAAAGTGAAATCTTGAATGTACTGCATGGGGGAATGCACCTTTCATATCACCTGGAGAGATGGATTAATCAAAGTATGTGAAAACTAGACCGAACACCACCTGACCATTAAACAGGAATATTAAAAAAAAACTAATTTTAATTATATCAATCAAATAGTTTTTCCCCCTTATGTTAATCCATCTATCGGTCAACTAGTGGACACCAGTTCCTCAAGCTTCGATCCTGCTGGTGCCGAGACACAGCATGTTTTAAATCTATTCTTAGCTTCCGATGGCCTCCACAATGAAAGAGATTCGGCATCCTCATCTCTTTCAAGAAGTCTCAATGCTGGCATTGGCTCCGGTTGTTTGTACTAGTCTCAATGACCCCTATGAGATGACAATTTGGTCGTTCCCCTAGTAGTGCAGGCCGTAACGGAGTAACGAAATGACTTGAGCGTTGAGCCTATGCCTTTGATGTTCCTATTGCATAAAGTAGGTTTTAGATACAATTTTAAGGAGAACTCTTGGGAAGAACTTTCGGTTCTAATGGATCTGTAGGAGTCAATCAATCACATAAAAAAGAATTGAACGGCATCACATAAAAATAATTGCAGGGAGCTAATTGGAGCCGGTGAAGTCACGAATTACTTGAACCGAAGTAGACTTGGACGAAGTGCAAATACAATCAACTGCACTTGCGGCTTTGTCAGTCTTCACAAAGGAGAATTACAAAAAAAAAAAAAAGTCCTAAATCTATTACAATTATGTCAATTCAATCACAAACTCTTTTTTTGGCCAATTTAATCCTAGATCTTTTATAATTGTACAAATTCAATCCATCCAGCCAAGTGTTGACATGGATACTGGCTTGGGACAGCTAGCCAGCTGGCCGACGAACGCTAATGTAGCAATTTTTTAATATTTTTTCGAATTTTTTAATTTTTTTGAATTATTTAATTTTTTTTTCTTTTTTTCCCCACCTTTTTCTTCTTCTTGCCGGTTGGTGCTGGCCAAAGGCGAGGGTCGGCAAGGTCAACCTCGTCAGCCACTAGCAAGGCTCGCCCTGCCGACCACTAGTGAAGGCGAGCCTTGCCAGCCACTAGCAAAGATTTTCGCTAGATCTCAAGGGCATCTCCGGAGAGGGTACAAATGGCGGACAAGTCCAAGGGGGGGGCAGGGCCCTGGCCCGGGTCACCAATGACCAAAAGCACGAGAGGTTGCTAGATCTGGTGAGACTTGGCCTCGCCCATCCATGGCAAGGTCGAGCCTCGCTAGCCACCAGTGAGGACCATTGCCAGATCTGGCGACAGCGACCTTGTCGTTGTGGGTGAGGCTCACCTACGCCAATGGCTGACGGGGACAAGCCTCGCTAGCCCTCGCCTCTAACCAGTGCTAGTTGGCCCTAGCCAGAGGAAGAAAAATGTGGGGAAAAAAAAAAGAAAAAGAAAAGAAAAAATTCAAAAAAATATTTAAAAAATTGCCATATTAGCGTTCGCTGACCAACTGTCCCCACCTGATGTCCACATCAGCGTTGGCTAGCCAATTTTGGCCAGATGGATTGAATTGGCACAATTGTAAAAGATTTAGGATTAAGTTGGCTAAAGAAAAAAGTTTAGGATTGAATTAGCACAATTGTAATAGGTTGAGAACTTTTTTGGTAATTCTTCCATCTTCGCAACAACTTTAGGAGATTTCATGGTGAAAACCCCAACTCAAATCCTAGACTAAAAAGAAAACCTAGAAACGAAGAAGAAGACGAAGAATAAGCTCTTGCTCCGACATTACTTGGACTTCCGGAATTTCATCTCAAGCCAACAACTAACTGTGTTGCTGGAGAAAGGGACAGAGGTCACGCAGGCCGGCCCGAAGGTTCCTCTTTTGAATGAGATGCATCCAATCCGGCCTGAAGGTTCCTCTTCTGAACAAGATGCATCCGATCGTTGCTGATACCAATTAAACAAAGGCCACGTGAGGCCGTGCCTCTGGCAACAGTGGCCGGAGTTGTTCCGACGGTGGGAGGAGATCAGGAGAGTGACCAAATTGAAAAATGGTGGGTAGAACTAAATTCGCCCACAACAAAACTAGAGAGAATGCTCTCGTCCAGTATTAATAAAGGCAAAATAGGAACTCCAAAATATTCATGCGCGCAAATAGAATGGACAAATGTTCATCGATCCCTAATATGGCCTTCCGAAAATGAAGAAAGTTTAAATCCGAATCTGCCTTAGCTCTCAATTTTGCCAATGGCTCCCCAAAACGGCCCAAATTTTTTTTGCTGAAAGCCCTGGCTTATATCCAAGGGACTTTAGATACCCAAAGTACAAAGCATCCTTGCTTCTGGTTTGCCGTGTACTTTTCTTTATCTATTTTATTTTATTTTAAAAATTCTTTACAAAAACCCAAGGCAAAGTGTGTTTACCAAACACACAATTTCATGAAAGCCATTGCATTTGTGCAAAGTCGTTTTTGAGAAAAACTCAAACCAAAAGCAGCTTATGACCCCCCGCGACCCTCCACCCACGTGACGACCAAGAGTAGTGAGATCAACCCGATAACCCCTTTAAGATTGGGTCCTATGTAAAAGTGAAACCATTTCACTGAAAATGGTTGACGACACGTGTCTAGATTCCAAAAGCGCCCAGGAGATTTTGTTGGAGGCATCTGCAAACTCATGAAAGCTGAGCAGAAGGACAAGGAACGAAGAAACTTGTAAAAAGCTTCGACAAAGTCACCTCTCTAGACAACATTTCCCCAGGAAAAGAGCGTCGGCTTATGTTTTTTCTCCATCTTACCTCCAATCTTGGCTCGACCTGCATGTTGCAAGCCCGAAAATACAGTGTATACATCATCCGTAAATGTCATTTTTCCCCTTGGGATTCTGTGATTCATGTCAGCAACGAAACAGGAACACCTACGAATAACAATTAAAGTGTACCAGCACAAGAACCCTACGAACAATTAAGTTGAGACCATAAAAAATCTAAATAATCGTTCTTCTCACCGATCCATTTCGATTGACCAAGGAATATTACACACTCAATTACCATGACAAGAAAAGAGTGAATTTTGCACAGCTGCTAAACTTTTCTGCATTAACTCATGACCAGATAATGAAAAAAAGATCTAAAGGGATATTCATACACAAGCATGCATGATTTACCGTCCAGTTCTAGATTGAGAAGTAACAAAGCATCATCAAAACTCCACATCATTGTTACCATTCTCATTCTTGTTATTTGCTTCTTCTCTTTCCCTGTTCCACTGCTCGATTTTGGCCCGTCGCTCCACACTACTTTCCCTGACTGGACTCCTGTTCCTCCTACCTCCAGGGCTCCCACTCCTTCCCCCTCGGTGCCCAGGGCTTCGGCTTCTTGGCTTTCTACCCCGATCACGGTGACGGGGTTCTCTGTCATCATCTCGTCTGTTTGAACCGCGAGAGCCATGTGGACGGTTCTCAAAACTAGGCTTATGAGGACTTCGACTGCGGCTGTGCCTGCGCCTACTTCTCCCAAATAATCGCCTTCTCAACTCCCTGGCAAAGACATGGACATCTCACTCAGTTGCTGCAATAAGAAAGTCTGGGGAGTATAGTTAAATATGAACCTCACCTGCTAATCTTCTTCAGATGCATAAAGTTGCAGTAACCACCTCTATTGCACACATTTTCCTCATATTGCCTGCAAGTAGCTTCGCGAAAATCGGTCACTGGAGAGAAGTCAACGATGATGGGGCGCCCTGGTATGAAAGACATTTATGATCTCATGCATAAAGGATCAACAACATTATATGTACAACACAAAAATTAAGAAAAACATTAAAGAAGCCTATGATACAGCCAAAGTGTAGGAATGACATCATAGAAGAGGAGAGTTTTGGATGAGCTTAACAACCATAAAGCTAAAAAAACCTCATTAAAACCTGGCTGTGACAGTAGTGGCAACATCATACAACAGAATAAAGCCATAGCATAAATGCTATCCATTTATCAACGCATATGACAGTGAATTTAAGGTGCAAACAACTCAAAGTACACCGTTGTAGGCCAAAGAGCCACTCAGCACCTAGATTTCATTCTATCTCAAATTCTCATTGAAGATAATTCAACATTCATTAATCTGACTTTCATCCTTGGTAAAATATCAACTAAGCCATATAAACAGAGAATCAATTAGCAGATCCTTCGTCCACTTCCCTACAGCATTTAGCTTGTCAACATTCTGACACCCAATGCAGAAAGAAATACATCAGTGGCAAAATGAAAAGCAAGAAGGTAAAGGATCTAAAATCTTAATATAACAACTAAAACTACTTATAAAGAGTGCATAATATATTTGCCAAATGATAACAGAAATCAGAAAAGAAAATAATGAGGTAATGAGTCAAATTTGCCAGATGTGAGTTACCTGACAAAACTGATGTTCATCAGACTTTACTAAGAAACGAGCATTTTAGTGTTAGACGGCAAGAAAACTTTCTGGACAATCCACTCGACCTAAACAGCTCTTGGGACCAAAACCTAATAACCTGAAAACAGACTAGTCAATTCAGGCGCCCAATATTTTAAGTGCATGTTCTAGTAGTTTTGTTCCTCAGAATCTAATGGTAATCAGGTTAACACAAAAAGACCAGTGATTAGGAACTATCAAGTACACTCATCACAACAAAATCTATGTCTGCTTACTTCACTTGATCAGTAAATACACACATAGCCCCAAACAATAACAAGGTCACCAAATTTTAAAAATGATTTTGTTTGACGTAGATGGTAAAACCAATTTCAATAGAACAAAGTCCAACCATGACCTTTATTGGAGTGTGTAAGTCCAACCATGACTGTGATATATAGTAAACAAAGCATTGGTGTGCGCTACTCATCATTGACAACATTATCTAGTATATAAAGAATTTTTTTCTTTTTTCCAATTGGATACCACAGAGTATTGAGATAGTTGAACTTCGAAGGGAAGCAAACCCACTCTACTCTATTGTTGGGCATTGCCTCTCCATGAAATTAAGGTTAGCGCATGCTACTAAATTCCCTAGGATCTAAGCCCTTGATCAACTTCAAGATCTCCTAATGTTAAAGTCATTAAGAGCCACACATCAGTCCCGTAATATCTTAAACTCTAAAAGGACACAACTCAATAAAGTAAACAGAGAAACAGAGAAAGTCCTATAATACATAGCTAATATGGCTAAGGACTAACTCCATTAATTAAGCCTCTGTAATTTTCTCAACGCTCCTGCATTGCATATACCTGAAATATTAACTCTTAGCCAAAACCCTTGACCATTTCGATCAAGATTGCCAAGTTATGTTAACACATATAGAAAATGTCAAGGTAAGGTAGATTAGTGACAGATTGATATTCCATACTAACATTATTGCACTCTGTCACTTGCTATAAATGAATTTGTCTAGAAGCATATTTATGTTCTGAAGAACTGACTCGAAATGCATTCAATCTTTAAAGAAATTGAAACCACATATCAAGTATTACATACAAACAGTTGAAGTCTCCATTAGTCCCATAATGAAGATTTGGAACAAGAATTTGGAGAACCCTACAAATGAATGCAATGGAGGATTTAAGTAATCACCCTCCCATTCTTCCCTTGTGACGCCTGACACATTAGAGCATTTCCAAAGAATTTAAATGTTTGGGCCCTAATTACTAAAAAAGTGGCACGCGTTCTTATGAAGTTTCTTTATCCTAGTTAAAATTATAGCATTAAAACTCAATGAAAAATTTGGGTGCATAAAGGTAGATAGTTATCTTTCTACAGGCTGGCTAACCTTTTAGCAGATTTTCGGACAGAATAGACTTCTAAATTGCTACATATTTGTGATAGGATACGCCACTCATCTGGCTAAGCCTTTTAGAGAAAGACATGCTCATGTTAGAGTTGACAATCAAAAACAGATTTCACTCAAAAGTTAGTTAAGACAAAGTGCAAGCAAACGATAAAAAATTCTAATCAGAATTACACAAATCTGGAAGCAAAAACATGTCGGATGAGAGTACATGTTTCTCTGATCACTTTAAAAAAAAAAAAAAAAAACAATGCTTGATAAGATGGGTAAAAAATAGGACAACCAACAAAAATGGGAGGAATGTGGATTGTTTATCCTATATATATTCATAATTATTAGCTTAGAATTAATGAGATTGAAACGATTCATAGACAGGTTGTAATATCTCTGTCTCAAGATAATGCTTTCTTTTGTCCCTACATAGGCAATTACAGGGTTGGCTGTGGGTGTACGAAGTACAGAGAAACACCCTCCTTTTTCCTCATAAAATGGAAATATCAATCAAAACGAATAAAGGAGTAGCTCGCACAGGCACAATTATCCATCTTAGACTTTACTAGTCTCATTTGGGCTTTGAGTCAACAGCAACCAAACTTCAATTTTAAGAAACAGCAGCAGTTCTAACTAATCTACCAATTGTTGTACTCCACTAACCACATGTCCCCGAACAACCCAAAGAAAGAACAGAATCACCTTAAACCATAGTCAAAGCAAATGAAAGAAAGAGTCGAATCAAACCTGCATAAAACCTTCCAGTTAAATTCTGAACAGCATTGGCAGCGTGTTCTTCCTCTCGAAACTGTACGTACACATTTCCAACCTGCACAAATAGAGACCATATAAAAACAAAGACAACGAACAAATCCCAATCAACAGTCGCACATTCTCAAGCACCAACGTAAAAGAATTACCATGTGGTCGGCAATATTGTCGCAGATATTTAAATTCTCGATGTCGCCGTACTTGCTAAGCTCCTCAAACAAATCTTCGTAGAAATCCTAATCCAAATCACAACGAACAGACACCAAGCGAGCACTCAGGCCAAGCTAAGACAGAGCCGTGAATCGCACGGAACAACAAAGGAATTGAGAGATCGGAAAAAGGTTGGGCTATCGGACCTCGAAGTGGTCCTGGACCTTGCGAGGATCGAGGTTCTGAGCCTGAGGGTCGACGCCGGGAGTGAGCATGTCGGGACGCTGGTACATGTTGGAGAGGAGGATGGTGGGGCTGATGGTGGGCTTGGTGTGAAGCCGAGAGCAGCGATCGCCATGCCTGCAAGCTCCGATCTTGAAGTAGAAGGGGCAGTTCACTCTGTCCTTTTCAGTCCCGAATATAGAAGCCAAGTGCTCCGCCATTGACGATCACCGATCGAGCTCTGCAGATTCTTCGAGGTTGAAAAGATTTTAGTTCGACGGGCGTTGGCTCTCTCCTGCGATTCTATTTCTCCGATCTAGGGTTTTCATTCCTGCGTCTGCTGATTGTATTTATTTTATCCGTCCCACAAATAAATATTTATATTTTCTTTGCAAAAGCACCCGCAGGGGCAGGTTTGCCCGAGAGGTTAAGGGGGAAGACTTAAGATCTTCTGCACATAAGTGCGCGTGGGTTCGAACCCCACAGCCTGCACTCTTTTCATATTTTTTTAAGTTTTCCTGTTTATTATATTGGTCATGCGGCCTCTCTCTCTCTCTCTCTCGACTTTCATTCCAAGGTTCAACTCATAATTTTAGCTTATAACACATCAAAACGTCAATCCTAAATGAAATCAGTCCGATCTTTTAAGTTTTGTTATATCTATAATTTAAAGTTCAATCTAATATCTTTTTCTCATGGCGTAATGGTAATTTGGCATGTCATTCATAAACAAAATTTATTAATAAATAAAAAGTTACTAACTACGGGGCACACAGCCAATCTATCTAACAAAAGAGCACGAAGCCCCCAAAAGAATTATATTCACACAAGGATTTCACACTATCAATCAAAGTATTTGATGAAATTGGGTAGAAATTATTTTTGAGCTCTTAAAATGACAGAATTAGAGGTAGGATTTTTCAAGAACTCTCAATAAAAATCAAGGATAAGCATGATCTAGATTGGATTGGTCCAGAACCTAACTCAAGATTCAATCCACATAATGTTGTCCTTAATTTTTGGGAGCAAGGACCAACCCTACTAAGCTAGATCAAACCGACCCTATGGGTCCTGTGACATCATGATTTGCAACCCTGCTTTCAATGAAATGAAATGAGTTTTTCATCGATGCACCTATAGTCTTTTTCTCTGAATTGACCACTCATGAAATAACTAATCTATCAAGTAAAGCCGTTAAGAAATTTAAACGCGACAGACTTGAGAATTCGACTAGAAATCGATTGCTCGACCGTGCTAATCTACAATGGTCAATACGGCATTGTCAAAATCGACCAAAAATCAAAGATAGGTAGTTTTGATAGAGGCATGTAATTAAAGTGTAGGTGATTCTACCTAATTACAAAATTCACATCGAATATCACTAAACCGATTTCTCTATCGTTTCTGTACCATGTGCCCATAATTGAAACTTTGAGATTTTCACGACAACCAAGAGCCGCCAATGGGTTGAAGATGTACAATGTGGCTCGAAAATAATTGACCACGAGTCGATTGCACTAAAAATTCTTAAAAGCTACCCGGTATATTAGGTTATGCTAAAATCGTGTCCGATTAAAATTAATTATGAAATTGAAGTTGATTTCAAAAATTGAAAGTTCTGTCGTGTCATGATCTATTTTAGGAACGTCAACTCATCATCCGAATAATTTCAATAAACCCAAGATTTTTACGGAAAATCAATTTCGGACAATTTGGAAAAGAAAAGAAATTCGGATTGGCCTTTTTAATTGGATTTTTGGGCTACCAAATGGAAGTAAATTGTGGAGACTTGGTGTAAATTCGTAAGGGTTGCCACCATGGATTTTTTGCCCTCAATTTGACTTAATTTGGAGAAGAATTGAGAGAAAATGAAGAGGAAATTCATGTGGCTACTGCATGGACCTTTCTTGACCTTCAATTTGGCTTGTTGGTGAAGTTTTGGGTGTGAAAAAGATTTGTGAATGAAGCTTGGACTTTAGGGGCATTATATTCATCATAGAGATATTTTCCCTTGACCATTTGGCTTCCCTCTTTACCTCCATATGTGCCAACCCCCTTTCCTTCTACCCTCTCCCTCTTCTTCTCACCCTCATGACCCCTCAAGTTTCTTTCTTCACACTGTTGTCGCCTCTACTCCATCTTCACCTTCACGTTTCCAACAACAACCACCCAATATCTTCACCAGCAGATCACTTCCTCTACTTGCTCAAGCCTAGCATCCACGCATCCTCCACATCATGCCTTCCACACAGCCGCATCCACCCACCGAAATTTCCATCAACGCCGACCCAAGCAACCCACGTTATTTCCTTCAATCCCCCTTCCCTTCTGCCAGCGAGCTCCTCCCCACGTTTCCTCTCTCTCTTCGCCAACCCCTGCTCCATTCCTTTTTGTCTTGCTGCACTCCATCTTCACCCCTTCCTTCTACCAACACCAACCCCACCAATGAGTAGCCCACATCCTCACATCCACAACCACAACGCAAGTAGCTCCTCCATCTTCTTGCTGCCCCCACACCACCACCCACGGCCACCAAGACCAGCCTAAACTGAGTTAAGGGTAGCCCACTCAGCCCGACCAGCAACTTCCACAAGTCTGGATTCGTTGTGGGCTTGCCAAGCCTTTTTTAGCCCTCTCCCAACTTCCTTTAGCGTCACCATAGGCCCGAGTTTCGGCCGCCATTATGCCACCGTCGCCATGAACCGGTTTTTGTGCTAAAGCAGTGAGTTTATGTCCTAAACTCTCATTAGGAGTGTTAATGATGCTTAGGGTGGATTAGTGGGATTAATTAGGGATTAGTGAAATCCCTAGTTAGCCTAGTTAGCTAGTTAGTGTAACTAGGTGGTTAGAATGATTAGTTCCTAGGCTAATTTAGCTAGAATGGTTAGTTAGGAAATTTAGTTGGTTTAATTAGTTTATGTAATTAGCTTATTAGATTAAATTAGTTAGGTTGGTTAGATTAAATAGTTGGTTCAAATTAATTTAGCCCGGTTGGCTTAGATTGATTTAATTGAGTGTTTTAAATTAAATATTTTGCTATTTATATAATTAAATGCAATTTATTTAATTTCGAAAATTACATCGGGATAGCCGGTAGCTGAAATTTTATGCTAATTGTCGTTGTATGATTAGTTTATGCAATTGAATGATAAATTGTACAATTGAGTGAAATTGTGATTTTTGGTTTATTATTTCAAAATTGTGAAATTTTGGTATTTAATTAGAAAATACCTGGGTTTTGGGTCTTTACATCGAAAATATTTTTAAGTACTATATCAAATAGTGGGATTTTTAAAAGAAAAGATATCAACTTTTAATGTTCGATCTGACCGTGTACTCATACACGATTACTTTACCGAGTGTTTTTAATACGAAGAAAATAGGTCAAGTTCATTATCTTAATTGAAGCATTTTAGAGCAAAGCACAATGTCCTTGGCTAGAATTGAGTGTACGTGTGATGATTATGAGAATCCATTACCCAATGTGCATTGGGTGGACAATGGTCTTATGTGGAATGCCCCTAACAACGGACGTTGGTCGTAATAGAGGTTGGACCGATACTTTTATGTGGAGTGCTGTCTAGAGGTAGACGTTGCCGTGCCCGATGAAGTGGGACAATGCTCGGTTATGCCGGAAGACCGATGTGCATCAAGTAAAACATGCCTGTGCGGGCATTAATCAATTGGAATGCATAAATGATTGAGTTAAATGCACCTAATTATGGGACCAAATTTTGTGGCACGAAATGGGATGCATCATAACGATTTGGCCTTATAATCGGGACCCTTGTAATTGATTGAGATTGAGTGAGACGTTCCAATTGATTTGTGCATTTATTATATGCATCTGTGATATGAACTGTATTGACGTGTAAGAAGGAACTAAAGTAGAGTGAGTCTTCTCTATTATGTGGTTAGACTACTTCTAGGCGTATTTCCCTCCTAATCGGGGTTTAGGGTGTGAACTTGCTGAGATTTATTCTCACCTCGTCGTGGGTTACCATTTTTAGGTACCTAGTGTGGAAAATCCGGAGCCCAAGGCTGAAAGGTATGGAGTGTAGTTGGCTTAGGGTTTTCTTTTGGACATAGACCTATATATAAACTTGTTGTGTTTATAAGGTACGGCTCTTATGAATTGGTTATCTTGCTTTTCTATCCCATGTTAAGTGTTGTTTGGGGATTGTTTTATTTCGCTTCCGCATGTGCATTAAAATGAATGGGTTGACGACGTATCTTGGGACGTTGCATATTTAAATCGACCACTAAGAGATGTGTGCACGCTCAAGATTCAAGGCATGATAAGTCCGATTGGGTTCTAAGGTTAACTCAGGACCAATCAATATCTTTTTTCAGTTTCATCTTTTGTATTTTTTGAAAGCACAAACATACTCTTTCACATTATATATCCGTCAACAATGTAACATTGGATAACCAAACTATGAACACTGGTACATATCGAACATAAATCTAAGATAAGGTAACAACTTAAATGTGCAATTGTTGAGTTGCGTTTGTGAGGTAGGCCAAGAGAAGAGAGTGATTTCACCAGCTGAATTGCGCTTGTGAGGCTAGCAAAGAAAACCGAGCAACAAGCAAACAGAGTGACGTGATCGAAGAGGATTTTTTTTTTTGGTAGAATTTGGGCTAAGTTTCTACTTTTAATTTACATAGTAGAATTGCATAAGAAAGAACAAAAGTAGAGGTGATGGGGTTTAGAATAGACAAAAATATATTATATGATATATATGATATATAGCATTTATCAAATTGTTGATCATCCATTACTTATTGCACCATATTCAAATCATCATTTATAAGCATATAAGAGCACTTAGGGCTTGAATCCTAACTCCGGTCGACCAACTCAACCTTGCTTCATCCGATTTGAGTGTTAGATCGTGACTTTGCGATTTCTTCAAATCGAACTTGATCGACCATTGATCTAAGGACCATTGAGCCACGAGAGATGTCAAGGGGCTTTGTTAGGGGGTGAGGATAGCCTAGGTCATTGGACTACCATCGGTTAAGTTTGATTGGAATAAGATGGTCGCCAAACAGGATTAGCGAAGGGATTAGGGGCGCAAGAAGATCAGGTGAGGAATCAGCCACCGAAAGAGTCTTTGATCACTAGACAACAAATCTCTAATCATTAACATGTTGAGGATTTGTCGAGAATGTTTCGAATCAAATTAGGAAAGCCAAAGCTGCTAGCCGATCGGTGATTAGGGCTAGAAATCGCACCTGCTTCTCTACCAACGTAAGTGCTAGGTGGTCGAACCAAAAGAGAAATGTCATTGTACGGGCAACTTCGAGGTGCCAGTGATTAGTAGCAAAGGCAAGACTTATGGAGGCGGTAGGATGGTTGCCTAAGGAGGATTGACACTAGTAATGGCTCAGGAAGCCACGAGAGGCGCAGCGGAGAGAGAGAGAGAGAGAGAGAGAGAGAGAGAGAGAGAGTATGTGCAATTTGAAAATATGAACCCCTAAGTTTCGGATGGAAAAATGGTTATACATATATGAGGCAAGATCAAATCTTAGCCCTTGGACTAAGGTTTGAAGGTTTGATCTCCTTAGCTAACTAACCTAGAGATTAGTTAGTTAGGTTTGTTGAGGATATTTTGATTTGAGCACATGCTAATTTGAACGATTATGATGCATCTCTAATGAACAGTGATGATTAGTTCTTGATTGATTCCGAAACTATGGATTAAACAAGGAGCATTTTCCTAATTTGGCAACCTAAGGATTCTTTTGTAAATTCAAAAAAAGAAAAAGAAAAAGGCAAGAGTATGTTGGCCATGAGGCAAACTGCCTCATGGTGATCGTTGGCCACTAGTAGCCTAAGTAGCATTGACATCGACATGCGACATGTGACACGATAGAACACAACACGCCGACATGTCATTTCTCAAAAAATTATTATATGTATATTTTATATATAAATAACAAATTATTATTTTTTATGATTATTTCAATCAAATTAATCATATTCAAATTCACAAATAAATAAATAATAGTCTTTACCAAAAAAAATAAAAAAAATAATAGTAAAATCATATAATAAATTTACATTAAAAATATTAATCCACAATTTATTAATATCCTTTAGTGTTTCAATTTGATAAATTCAATTCCATTTCAATAAATTCATAAAACTTGGAAAGAAAAAATCATAATATATATTCTAGACTTGCGTGTCGACGTGTTAAAAAAAAAAAAAAAGAAAAAAACTTGAGGGTAAATTGTGTATAACAGAAAGTGAGAATCAAAAAAGAAGAGAAGAAAATATTAAGTTTTTCTTCTTTCCTAGTTTGTTATTTTTATGATTGATTTTTATTTTTTTCACATAAATTTTGACCACTCATTTATTAAAAATTTTTAAAATTGACCTCGCATGTCAAATCATGTGTCGGAAACTCGAATGTCGAAATTCTGACTTGAGTGTCAAAAAAATTGACCAGATGTCAAATTTTCTGACACGTGTTGACTAAATATCAAGGAGTGTTTGAGAGTTTTGGAAAGTGTCAAACACGTGTCGAAATGTCCGACACGACACGAAACCTTCTGGAGAGTGTGGATGCTTCCTAGCCAGTGGTTGGTTAGAATATGGCCAAATTGGCCACTTTCACCAATGACCAATTGGACCAATTGAATTGATTTGAACCTATTTGACTGGTTCGATCAGTCATCTATCTTTTCTTTTCTTTAGTGCAATTTAATTCTTTAAGAAATAAATTGAAAAGAATCTTTGCTCAATTAAATATGAAAATGGGCAAATTTTCAATTGGTTCAATTGCCAATATTTCATATGGCCTATTGCATTCAAATTGATACTAGAACAAGGGTGTGACTTTTACGTCAAAATTGAAGTGAAGGTCGATGTTGAACTTGAACATCAACCTATCAAAGTCAAATTTAGTCTATGATAGGTCAACTTGAATTGCACCAATTAAAGATTGTTAGCTTGGATTTCTCAAATCTAAGTGAGCTAAATTCATCAAATTAGAGAGTTCTCAAATGAATTTGCCAAATTGACCTCGGATTTGGATTTATTTTAAGAAAATGAGTCAAATGAAAGCATTGACCCACTATTCATGAACAATCAACTTGGACCCTTAATTGGGGCTAAAAGTGGCAATTTTCATTTGGGATCATCAAATCTCAAATTTAGCTACACGAGTGAATATTAAATGACCTCTAGATCAAATGTCATAAAAGGAACTAAGCTAAAAAATGAACATAATAAAAGTAACTTTATTTTTGGTCGATTCCGATCTAAAATTGAAAATTCGGAAAATGAGGTTTTTAATCAATTTTTGCAAATTTTCAATGCTAAAGTCAAATTGAAGCTAAAAAATAAAAATTTCCAAAATTAATGTGGCTAAAGCAATATTAAGGCTAAAATGAATCTTTTTATGCAAAAAATCAATTTTTGATTTGATGTTGACTTTTGGTCAAAAATGTTAACAAAAAGGTAACTCAAAAGTCAATTATTTGACTTTTTTAGTTTTTGATAGAAACAAATAAGAAATTACTGGCAAATGATTGACCGAAAGAAAGAAAAGAGAAACAACACCTTTTGTTCAAGGGCCCTGGTACGATCAAGAACCCTAATTTCAATTTACCTTTATTGACACGTTGGCTAAAAATTGGGTGTCAACAGGGTCAATCAAGGTTAACCCTAGACTGATATAAAAACCAAATTTGCCCAAAATCAACGATCAAGTCAAAAGATAACACATTCTCAAATCACTGGACATGTCGGATATTGGATAAGAGAGGAAAAGGTGGTTAAAACTCAAGGCAAAACTAGTTAGTCAATATTCGAATTAATATGTCAAGGGCACATGTTTTATCAGTTATTGAGGAAAATTGTCTAAAAAACCCTAAATCTATTACACTTTTATCAATTCAATCATAAACCTTGCAATTTAATTTTGACTGGAATTGCTGACATGGATGCCAATCGTCTTATGTGATACAACCAACGTTGACGTGGACAATTTTTAATATTATTTTGACTTATTTTGAATTTTTTTATAGATCTTTTATCTTTCTTTTTTTTTCTCATTTTTTTTCTCTTTTTTGTTTTCTTGTTGCTGGCAAGGGTTCAACGACCCTTTCACAACCTCGCCCAAATTTCCACGAAGCCATCATGCCCACCATAGCCATGAACCTAAAGCTCGAGCTAGAGCAGCCATGGCAACTCCAAGCTCAAGAACTAACGGCCAAAGTTGAGGTTGAGTGGCCATAATAACTAGAAGCTTGAGCTCGAGGTTTGTGGCCAAGGGCAAGGCCATCCTCACTCGTGGCCACAAGGTTGAGTGAGAGTGTTGCGATCCTTATTGGCCACAAATAAAAATAGAAAAGAGGGAGGCAACTGCAACCTCAAGGTCTAACGGCCAAACCTCAAGCTTGAGCAACCATGGCCACAAACCTAGAGCTCAAGCTTGTAGTTGTTATGGTCACTCAAGCTCAAGCTTTGGGTTCATGGCCATGGTGGCCATGGTGGCCTCGCTAGTGGATGGGCGAAGGCTTCACAAACTGCTGCAAGTAAAAAAAAAAAAAAAAGTAGAAAAGAAAAGAAAGGAAAAAAAGGAGAAAAGAAAATGAAAATTAAAAATAAAAAATTCGAAAAAAAATATTATAATATTATTAAAAATTATTCACATATATATTGGTCATACCATGTAAGACAGCTAGCATCCACATTAGAGATTTTTGGCAAAAATTGTTTAGATAAACTCAATTGGCAAAAATAAAAAATTTAAGATTAAATTGGCAAAAGTGTAATCAATTTAGGATTTTTTGGACAATTTTCCTCACTTTATCTAGAGAGGCATGCCTCCCGTGCAATGAGAGGGAATCATATTTTCATGAGAGGGGCGTACCTCTTGGTAGGGGCACACACCATACCTCTAAAGGCATGACTTTCAATTTATGAGACGCACGCTCAACATTAATTCATGTGCATATTAGGAACATTTAATAGTAAAAGACCCACATAAACTACATTTTAATTAGTTTGGTGTAGAATGAATTTAAGTAGGGAGGCGCTAAACTTAATTGAATTTTCACAATTGAGCCCATGTGAGCATAAAATTTGGTTAGGCCCCTTTGAGACCTATAGTGGTCGAAATCCGCATGTGCATAGCACATGAGAAATGCTAAATTGGGAAATATTGCATTATTTGATCAAATTTGGAGCCAATGAAGCCATTATCTTTGAAAATTTCAAGTTCATGGAAATAAAAAAAAAAAAATGGGGATGTGTTAATTTTGCTAGTATAGATATATTGATATATCCTTTTAATTAAATTTAGGAAACTCCAATTTTAAGAAAACTCCAATATTCACTTATAGGAGGGTTATATTCTATTGAAAAGGGATGGGAGGGGGACACAATAAATAGATAAAGCAATACAGAGAGGATCGTAACTCCTCTTGGTCCAAGCACTCACCGCATGAAGCTGTGCTCAATCACTACGACTAGCATTCCTTGATGCTCCGTGTGCATCAGCAACTTGATCATCACCATCACCAATTCGAGTATTACCAACATATTTTGGGTCCCGACACCAAGCCTCCGAAACCCACGTCCATTTAGCAGCAAAATATGGGTGTTGAAAAGTCAAAAGGGAAAAAAGCTGAAAAAAAAAAGTAGAAGAAAAAGTTGAAAAGTCAACGGAAGCAGCAGTGATACTTTGAACGTTTTAAGAATGAGAGCTCACTTGCGCTGGGGAAAAAAGGAAAGAGAGATAACAAAGAGGGAAAGCAAGAAGGAAGAAAAAGAAGGAAGAGAAAAGAGGGACTCACTTGGATGTCGTGTCAAGCTGATTCAATTACGTATCACAATACTTAGTAAGTGCTCACACTCATTGGTCTAATCGGAGAAATTCCTAGTATTATAACACAAATTCAAAATTTTACAAAATTAGAATTGTGAAGTTTGATTTTTTAGTTGTTAAGTTATCGGATTTAATGGAAATGCTGGATTATGGCGTCATAGAGCTGTGATTTAACGATGGTCATTTTAGAGCAACAATTTGGCCGGAATAATAATTTTAAGATTTTGTGTGCAAGTTCCATATTGTGTTTTGATTTTAATAATCATTTTGAGGGAGCGATTTGTTAGTGCCTATTAGTCATTTTATTAGTGTTTATGATTAGCGTGGTTGTTTCGTAGTTGTTGTATTATTTTACTTAATCTCGATATCAATTCTCGTTTAATTATTAGGATTACAAGACATTGGTTTGGGTGAGTTTCATTGTTTGATTTTTGGACATTCCAAGTGAGTAATGCTATCTCTTATATAAATTTCTAAACTTTTATTTTGAAAGTGAAAGAGATTTGATATATTATGAGTTATGAAAGAGTTTGTTTATTGTGTAAAATCTAGATTAGACATTTACTATGTTTTGGTATTTGCTAATGGTTTTAGAAATGCGTTATGAGAAAGGTATTCTAATATATATGCTGAATTATGAACTTTGTTTATGTCAAATTTATGAAATGGATTTTGAAATGGTTCTTGAAACATATTCTAATTTATGAAATGAGTTCGGAAATGATTTCAGAATGGTTATATGAAAAGTATTTCTAGTGAATGAGTTGAGTTATGAAAGGTTATTTGTTGGTTTGAGTGATGTATTCCGTTTGTTGAATGAGGCAAAAGATTATATATTTTTATTTGTGAAAGCATTTTGTGATATTGGTTACAAATTGGGTAGTGAATTATAAAAAAATGTTATTTTGAGTGTGAGGTGCTCAATGTTACTATAAGCCTATTAAGGAGCTTGTGCGTATGCATACTAATGTCTAGATATCCTTATGGACCAATAACTAGCAATATAGGTGGAGACCTCCCTAAATGAGAGCTTTGTTGTCTTGTCACTAGGTGTTGTGTGTGATCATGATTAGTTATTTGAGCATGAGCTTGATGAATAAAGGGACCATTAATATGTGATTTAAGATTAGTAAATGGAATGAACAATTGACATGTGATTTGACATTAATCGATGGAATGAACATTGATGTATGTTTGATGAGATTAATCAATTTAATAAACCATTAATATGTGAGTTGTTGAAATTGGTCAATGAACTGGATTATTGATGCTTGTTATGATTTTATTCATTTAACAAATATTTTTCTATTAGTTATGTTAAAGTGAGTTTTTTTTTTTAATCTTTTATGCATATTATGTACTTGAATTGAGATAAATGAGTTGTTATATTGTCTTGTAAAGTGCATGGTGGGTGCTCAATCTGTTTAGAAGAGATACACACTACTCACTAAGCCATGGTTGCTCACTTCTCTCATTTCCAATCTTTTTAAGTTTCTCGATTAACAGCCGATAGTATGAAAATGCTATGGCTAGGACTTTGGGAGTTGGACTTTTGGGCACAGTTTGAGACTACGTCATTTAGATGAAAGGACGATTGTGTCGCTACTTGTATCCTTGTAAATTTTGGACTGTGACATCTTATGTATCATAGTTTACATTTTAATATTTAGATGTAAATTTCCTGGGACATTGTGAGATTGTGCGTTACTTTACAGGTGCGTTAGTCTTTTGTTATATACTGGGATTCATGTCTCATTTGTGGCCGAGGCAGGTCTCATGGTACTTAAGGGTTTGGAAGACCTTGTGAATGATGCTATTAGGTCAGTATATGCTTGAAGGGTCGTAATGTGGTGATTGAGCGAAACTTTGGTGGGCCAAAGGTGACAAAGGATGGTTTTACCATGGCAAGAAGTGATGAATTCAAGGATAGAATTAAAAACTTTGATGTTAAGAGAAGGGAGTTTAAGCAAAAAGCCTTGCTAAGTCAATTGGACTATGTATTGCAACACTTAGTAAATGCCCCCACCCTTCGTTCGTCTAATTTGAAAAGTTTTAGGATTATGATACACATTTGAAATTCTATGAAATTTTGAGCTACAAAATCCAATTTTTTAGTGTATAAGCTGTGGAATTTTATAGGTGGATTGTAGCATTATAGAGTGTGAGTTTTGACAGGAGTCATTTTGGCATAACGATTTGGCCAAAGTGAGAATTTTAGGGTTTTGCATGTGAGTTTCATGTTGCATTTATGTTTGAATAATTGCGTGTAGGGTTGTTTTGTTTATGTTTAAGATTAATATAGTCGTTTTGCCATTGTTATAGTATTTTACTTAGTCTTGATGTCAATTTTTATTTAATTGTTAAGACTATGAGCTCTTCGGTTTGAGTGAGGTTTGTTGTTTGGTGTTTGGGTATTCCAAGTAAGTGATGCTATCTACTCTATATATTTCTAAATTCACGTTTTGATATATTGTGGGTTACGAAAAAGCATTGTTGACACATGATTTTTAGTCGACATATCATTAAAAAGAAAAAAAATCGAGATTAAGGTTTCCGATTGCGACGGAACCCATTTCTCGACCAAGAAAATGTCGTTTCTCATTTCTTTCTTTTGCTTTATCATTTTTAAGCAATTTCTCATTCATTTTCAAGAAAAACTTAAAAAGTCAAATGGTTGACCTTTGAGTTGACTTTTTGGTCAACCTTTTAACTAAGGGTCAACCTTGGGTCAAATTTTGGTTTTTTATCCGAAAAGATGCCATCTAGCTTTAATTTCACTCTTATCAAATCAATTTCTCAAAAATTCAAAGAATTAACCAAAAAAATCAACTTTTTAAGAAATGTCAACTATATGATTGACTTTTGGTCAAACAAATAAAAAATTTACAAATACATTCCTTTTAATATTAGTTTGAATTTTGTATAAAAAATTTCACAAAAATCAGTTAAGAACCTTATTTTCTGAATTTTTTCAGTTTTAGATTCTAAATTGACAAAAAAAATTACTTTCATTTTAGTCATAATTAGGCATACTTCCTTCTTCGACATTTGGTTTATGGACTATTTTAAATCCACTCGTACATTCAATTTTGCGAATTACTGAGTCAAAATGTGAATTACTGTTTTGAGCCCTAATTACAAGACTAAAATCAATTTTTCATGACCTATAAATGGATGATTGTTTTCCACTCATTTCCTTAAAATAAGTCCAAATCCAAAATTGATTTTCAAAAATTCAATCGGAACTTATCAATTTGAGGAATTTTATCCTTCTAAACATGAGAAAGTCAAGCAATTAAGTTTCAATTGACACTATTTGAATGGACCCATTCATAGTTATGGTTTAATTTCATAAATCTAGGTCCAATTTTAATATTAGGCCTAGATTCATTTTTGATATAAGCTTGAGCACTTCAATTCAAGGTCAATTTGAATACAATAAGTGATCTTGCAAAAGAGTAGTACATTAGATGGGGGTAATTATGACATTAATTGAATTCAATTTTAATAATTTGCAATTTTACCCATTAAATTGCAAATTTGATCATTTTAGCCCCTTAGGCTCAATTCAAAGCCCTTATGGTTTTGACTCATTGTCTTTTACGATAGTTATTCAATTAGGTCAATAAAAGATTCCTAGATCACATTCATAAGGTTTGATTAGCTTAATTGAATCTTAATTGACCAATTTCTTCTTAAATATGATAAATTTCATTTTCAATTTGGTCATTTAGGGCCAAATTGTATAAGTTTTCAAGCTACAGGTGTCCCAAGTTGGTGAAATAGCTAGAACTGGACCAAACTGGTTAAGAACCAGTCAAAAATTGGCCAAATTGGACTAAATCGGTCTGACTAGCTGCTAGCAAGGATGGTTGGTTTGGCCCCTTTCTAGCTGGTTCCTAATCTCCAACGATTGGTTTGGGAATTCTCATGATTCCACTTTCATTGATGCACCATCAATTTCCCAAAATTTCGCATATTATTTGTTAGATTTCATAAAATTGTAATTTGACAATTAGACATTTTGATGCAATTCTTGATTTTGGTTCGGGTTTTTACAAATCAAACTCGTTGGATAAATTAGCCGACACCTCGAGATCATGATCCAACATTTGAAATCAAATTTGAACAGTGGGATTGAAATTTCAACCATTAGATTGAATTGATGAACAAAATTATATGATTTTAGGGCAGTATATAAGCCTAATTTTCCTCTATTTTTGGGGGCTCATTTGTGCACAAAATTTCCTCTCTCTCTCTCTCTCTCTCTCTCTCTCTCTCTCTCTCTCTCTCTCTCTCTCTCTCTCTCTCTCTCTTTTCTAATTGCCTCTCCTTTCTTTTCTCTCTATGCCGAATCAATTCTTATTGATCTACTATCATCGACCTCACGCCGGTGAGTTAACGGTTGTCAATTCTGCCCCTTGGCTACCACACCTTCCTGGCCTAGCCATTGCAAGCCGGTTATCAGCTCGGTTTTGATCGGAACTTTTTTGATCAAACTGAGCTCCCTCGGTGATACAAACTTGTCCATTTGGATCGGTTCAGTATTGATCCAAGCCGGCGATCTGACTGGTTCAAAGTTGATCATTGCTACTCAAATATGGTCCTTGTCGGTTCACTTAAGTTCTAGCGAAAGTTTCAATCAATTGCGATCAAAATCGACAAAAATGTATTAAAAGGTAATATACTTGATCTTGAACCCCATAAAGCGAGACCGGATTAAGCGATTGAGGTTAGGCTTCAATTTTAGGTTAATATGCTATGTTTAAATGTTAGATCGAAAAATTTGGATGTTGATTTGCTATGCTTGATTGTTCTTGAATATATGGATGATTGAACTTGATGGCCTTAATATGCATTTTCACAATTCTGTAATGACTTATTATTTTGGCTAAAATGAGATCTGAAACAACCTTATTTTAATTTGAGTTCTCTTAAGAATTTTATAATACACGTCATAAGCTTTGAATCAATAGGTCATACACCTTGATCAAGAGTTGTTTGACCTTTGGAAAACACCTCCAAAGATGAGTACTTCTGCAGTAGTTTAAGTTAGTTTTCAATTTTGTTTCTATTCCGCCTTCTTTTTTTTTTTTTTTTTTTGTGCAGCTTTCTATGCTAATTTTTGGAGGAACTTTTCTTCATGAAAGTTGGTTTTTGTTGTGTGGTGTATGATTTGTATTTTTTTTTTTTTGGGAATATTTGGATATAACTAGTTAGGTCAAAACTACTTGGATATGAGTCTAGGTCAGTCTGCTCTACGTTGAGTCCTAATTTTGTATCTCTATGTTAATTTTTAGAGGAACTTTCCTTCATGAAAGTTTCTTATAATTGTGTGGAAAATGGCCTATAAATTTTTTAGAATTTTTGGATGTGTTTAACTAGATCAAAATTACATAGATTCGAATATAGGACAGTTTGCCCTGCACTATTTCGAATTGGGTTTTGGTTAAATTGAGTCCACAAATGAGTTTGTTTGGTCTCAAATCCTTCATGAAAGATGAAATACATATGGTATGTGTTCACTTGATGCATGATTTTTAAAGTGTTAATGTTGCCTAGGGCGTCAATTACATGAATTAATGTGAAAAGATGCTATAGCGATATATATCTTGGATATGCACCTCCATCTTGCCATTTTTGCTATGACTCATGTGATTATATTTAGGTTTCAAGCCCTTAATGAGAAACATTCCTCATTGCATGTTCTATATGTGAGATTTTTTGTAGAACTTTTACATGTCATGAGATGACTGAAATCATGCCTGTTCTGTGGAGTTAATTCTAAAACAAAACCTTAGCATATATATGCATCTTGCCATGCTTGTTTGAGTAATCTAGAGACCAAATCTTTCTATTATGCTTTCTTGACAATTGAATCGCATGTTACAAGGTTCACATACATATTTAGGTCATATCATTTGAGCATCATTTTGCACATTAAATTTGTGTTTCACGCTTAGGATTCCCAAGCATATCGTTAGGAATCTTGAATGATTTCGTAATGTCATTTAAATTGCATAATATTTTTGCATGTTGACTTAGGGTTAGATGATTATCCAAATATTCCGTTGCATCCAATCCTAAGTCCTAGATGATTCTTTCATGTCAATTATGCATTATTTGAATGACTTTGAGGTTTTCTAATGCATACTTGTATTCTGTTTTTCTTAGTTACTAACACGCACACCTTTAGAGATCTTGATCTAAAGGTATCAAATTGATCTAGTTTGAACTCGAACCATTCTAGGAAGTCGTAACGCACAATTAGAGGTTTTTAATGTTACTGATTTCATGTAGATCGTTCATCATTTGGATCACTTTCCTTTTTTCAAAACTAGACCAGAATTTGGACATGAAATCAAATTTTGACCCTTGTTCGAACAGACCTTTACTATTTTGTTCCATTTTTTCTGTAAAGATTATGCACTTGGCCTCTAAATGATTTTTTTTTTTTGCCAACATGTTGTCTATATTATGTGTAAATTTGATGATTCTTAGACCTATTTTGATATGACAAATCATTATGATATTGGCTAAGTATCCTGCTGTTTTGACAATTTTTTGACATGTTGTTGCTTGTTGTTTGATTTTTATAAAATCATATGTAGCACTTTTAGGAAAACTTCATTTACAAAATTGTTTGTTATCATGTCATATATGTTAGGGAATTTTTTCTTTGCCAATGTATCATTAGGCATTACCTAATTTTGCAGTCTTTACATGTTTGTTCTGAAATTTCCTAACGTGAGTTTAATTATGATTGTTTAGGTAAACTTCCTAGGTTAGTTTGTGCATGAACCTAGGTCATTTCATATTCAGGAAAGTTGCTTTAAATACCTTGACATTCATTGTAAATGATTTTTGACGAGTTTTCTTTCCAAACCAAATTTAAAAATGCTTTGGTATATGTGATGTTTCCCAAAAACAATTTCTAAGATATTCTTCTCCAAAGCTCGATTTGGCTTAAGGAAGAGTTGTGGTTTGGACCATATTCAAAATGCATGTGATGCTTGTGAGTGTGTTTATTGATGGGATAAATGCCTATATCGCTTTAGAATGTGTTGGTTATGTTGATGCAATTATAAAAAAGAGAATCTAAAAAAGTTTATTCCCACCGGTTCTAGAGCTTACCAACTTATTATGAAAAGGGCTTTTTTTTTTTTTTTTTTTTTTTTTTATAGAGGTTGAGTAAGGAGGACGAAGCTTGAGGCTTCTCAGCCGTGGGAAATGGGAGAGCGATTAGTACATGCTGATGTCTGAAAGTGCTTTGAGATAAGAACAAGTAGATCATAAGTTAGTATTGGATTTTCGGCGTAACAGATCAAAGTATTGGATTTATTGGCAAAACAGATCAAAGTATTGGATTTACTGCCAGTAAATCCAATACTTTGATCTGTTTTGCCAATAAATCCAATACTTTGATCTGTTCTGCCAGTAAATCCAATACTAACTTATGATCTACTTGTTCACCAGCTTGATTGCTAGTCTGGTGGCCAGGATTGGTAGAGCATACCCTGTCGATCCTCCTTTAGATTTGTTCCCGACCTCACTATGGTTATGAACTAGTAGATCCACCATTGATATACCTCTAATGGCTTGATCTTTGCCAGAGATTCCAAAATTGGTCTAGGTAGGACTAGTTCTATTATAGCATAGACTAGCTTTCATCAGTAATCCTAGGCGCTTCTGATCGCCGTCAATCAACTGTCCAGGTGATCTTTAACCTGTTAGTGGTCGGGGCTTGAAGAACCAGCCATCGAACCTTCATCGACAGCTCCAAGCGCTGTTGGTGGTCTTGGAAATAGGTCAAATTGGACCAATTCCATTTCGCCGTCAAACCAATGATCCGAGCAGTTTGCAAGTGGTCCTAGCTATCCGGATCCAATGCTTGGCGGTTCATAGAGATTCCATTAAAGTTTTGGCAAAAACTTTGGCTCAATTGTGGAAAAAATCGACAAAACCGCATCAAAGGTAATTAATTTCCTTGATCTCGAACCCCATGAAGCGAGATTGGATTAACCGGTCAGGGTTGGGTTCAATTTTAGGATTATATGCTATGTTTAGAAGCTTGATTAATGGATTAAAATAGTTGATCTGCTGTGATTGATTGTTCTTTGATGATAAACTTGGATGATTGAACTAGATTGGCTTCAAACCTATGATTTTCGTACTTCTAGACTGACCTAATATTTTGGCCAAAACGAGATCCGAAATGACCTTATTTTAATTCGAGTCCTCCTAGGTTTTGAAAATATACATCACAAGCTTCGAATCAATAGGTTGCACCCCAATTGAACAATGTTGGAGCCTCGAAAAGCACCTTAGAAGTTGCTTGATTTTGTAGTATCTTTAGTCCAATTCAGGTTTTTATTTAGTTCCGACTTCAGTTTTTGCTATTTTTGTGCAGGTTTCTGTGATGATTTCTAGATAATATTCCTTCATGAAAGTTGTTAGTCATTGTGTGGAGAATGTTGTGTAATTTTTTTTTCAGAATTTTTAGGCATGATTAACTAGGTCGAAACCATTCAGAAATGAGCTAAGGTCAATTTGCCCTATTTTGGTCCGAGATGAATTTAAGGGGATTTAAATGTCATAAAGGTTCAACTGACGCAAAATTTGCAGAGTTTTGATGTTGTTTAGTGCATTGATTGCATGCTTTAAAGTAAAAGGGTGTTGTAGCAAAATAAATCTTGCGTATTACGTGTCTATCTTGCTATTTTTGTCATGATTTGCATGATCTCAATTGAGTTTTGGACTCTAAACAAAAAATGTTCATCATCGCATGTTCTGTATGTTTAATTTTTCATTAGATTTTTCTATGTCGCTAGTTGATTGAAATTGTACTTTTCCATGTCGCTAGGTGATGTGGAGGTTAGGATGAAACCATATCATATATGCACTTTGCCTTGTCCGTTTGGGTCTTTCAGAGACTAAATCTTGTATTTATGTCTTCTTGTCTTTTAAAGTACACATAACAAGGTTTGTGCATATATGTGAATTGTCATGATCAAGCATCATTTAGCATGTAAACACTATATCTCAATTAGGCTAGTTGCATTCCAAAATCATAAAGTATGCCATTTATGTCTTAAGTCAATTGGCATTGGCATCGACTTGCATGAACCTTTTGCATAATGAATTACGGTTAAATGTTTATCTGAATCTTTTGTCGCATCAATCTTTTGTCATTTGTGAATTTCATGCCCTTTGTGCATTGCATAAGATTTCTAGGCTTATTGGTGTATGCTTGTATTCTGGTTTCTAATTACTGATATGCGCACTTTTAGAAACCTCGGTCTTAGAGCATTAAATTGACTTTGTTTAATCCGAACTCTTCTAAGAAGTTGTAAAACGCACTTTGGGCTTTTGAATGCCATTGATTTCAAGCAATTTTCTTGTCGTTAGGTCCCTTTTTTTTAGTTTTACTATGATAGGACAGAATCTGGACCTAGGGTCAAAATTCGGACCCCTATTTTTACCCCTGTTTGAATAGACCTTTGTCATTTTTGTAACATTTCTTCAATAGAGATTCTTGACTTGGTCCCTCAATGAAACTTGTTTTTCATTATGTTGATTATCTTGTGTGAAAATTTCATGATTTTTAGACTACTTTTGATAGGATAAATCTTGGTTACAATGATATGATGTCTTGTTGTTTTAACAATTTTCTGATGCATTGTCACTTGTTGTTTGATTGTTATAAAATCATGCTTAACTCATTCAGGAAAAATTTCTTCTCAAAAGTTATTCAGTATCATGCCATGCATGTTAGAAAATTTTACCATAACTAGATTGTCAATGGGTATTATCCAATTTTGTTGATTTGTCATGCTTTGTCTGGAATTTTCCGAGATGAACTTGGTTATGATTATTTACCTAAATAGTTTAGTTTAATTTGTGCATGAATTTAGGCCATGCCATCTTCATGAAAGTTGCTTTAAATTTGTTGATATTTGTTGTCAAAAGGCTTCCAATGGATCAATTTTCCAAATCATATCTCAAAATCACTTTGATATATGTGATGTTTCTAAAAACAACCTTTTTAGAAAATCTTTTTCAAAACTTGCTTTGATATTGTGAAAAGTTATGGTTTGAATTATATCCAAAATATCTATGATGCTTGTGAGTGCATTTATGCAAACCCTGAGCTAGCCTTGGCAATTAAATGCCTTCCATAGTCGAGACATCACTTTGTCTCAAAACTTTTTTGTTGATGATTAAAAAAAAAAGTATTTGAAACATCACATGTACCCTCATGCATATAATCACATCATTAATTAGAAACGCCCGTGTTTGTGATTGACGCATGCCCTTGGTGATAAGTGACCTATCGCTGGTTCACTCTCCTATTTGATTGGTTGAGAAATAAGATTCTAAAGACCCGCATGCATGTTTAATTCCTATAATGCATGTGGTTCATAAATGTATGCTATTGCCAATGCATGATATTAAGGGAAAATCCTGGAATCACATAAACCACTTGGTTAGGAGGCTTCTAAGTATTATTGGCCATGCAAGAGCACAATTGATCAATAATGGTTGTAAGTCATGAAATGAATTGGGGTAGATGTCTTAGAAGGACCTACGCATGAACTACAAAGGCTAATCTCAAGTTCCAAATCTGACTTGTGAATTGAACTTCCTTTGATTGATTGATCTTGACATGATGTTGTGCTTTTGATTATTTTAATGTGTACACTTGTTTCTTTATATTGTATGTACCTAGTTATAGTTCTTAGACTAGATTTAGATTAGCATCCTAAAGATGAAGAGGACATGAAGACGATGGAGGTTGATGTCCATTCCAACCATCATTCTGTGCCATTCATCCTCGACATATGTCTTGGGTTCTTATTATCTATATAAAAGCTTGATGAGTTGCAAGTTCTTTTCTTTCTTGTCCTTTAGTTCTATTTATTTACCGTATCGCAATTTCAATTCCATCGATTACTTTTTTTTTTTTTCATTTTCTAGAAATAGAATAGCATGTAAATGGCCAACCACGCATGATTGCCTATTTTAGGATAAATGATCCTAAAAAAATTAAAGAAGAAATGTATAGACACATTAAGTAAACATAACATATTGTTAGGTACCGAAATGAAGCTAATAGAAATATTGGCGTAACCCAAGTCCTCAAACCTAAATATTTGGTTGCGTAGGAATTGAGAGAACGCTCCCAACTCTCGATTGTGTTTTCTAGTTGACCCCTGAAAATGAGGGTAGTGGCGACTCTTGTCTTATTTTTAGATTGTCTTAAAAAACCTAGATCATATAAATGAATTCATTATGAGGGTTATGGACCTTATGTGAGTGCCAGTATAGATACCTAGAGGGGGGGTGAATAAGTGTGAAGATAATTTTTCGCAAGTAACAGTGAAAATATTTTGCTTCTAAAATTGAGTCTGAAGAACAATAGATTTTGAACGAGTTCAGACTTTAGCAATTAAATAGAACTACGGAAAAAATAAAGGAGTTCAGGAAAGAGAATAGAAACATAGAATTTATAGTGATTCGGCTTAGATCAAGCCCATGTTCACTCTCCATGCTAACAGCCTTCTGCTGGTTTCCACTAAGAATCAAAAGAGATTTTATAACCTTGTGATCTCAACTTCACAATGAAGAGTCTCTACTACTCTTTCACGAAGTCACACTATAAGTTTCTCTCTCTTTTGAGTACAACTTTGAGCTCAGAATATCGAATGACAAGAAAATGGGAAGCTTTAGACTTTGAAATGTTTCTTTCACGCACTCTGTTGAACAATTAGAGAGTCCACCTTAAATACTCCTTCATGCCTTCTCAACCGTTGGCACTTTCCAAAGAAATTCTTGTAATCAACCCGTTGAGCAAAATCAATTAAGGAGATTTCGAGTTATTTGAAGATTGTGATGAAAGCCCATCAATCCTGTTCGCCTATACAATCAGGATTTTGGTTTCCATAAGTAGATTCTTTCCATATTTACTTGCAATCAGAAAAGATTTGATATATCTATATTGTCTCCAATAAAGATAATCAATCACTTAGGTGAAATTTCCATCCAGAAGGCCATACATAACCTGTATGAACCGATCTCTTGAAGTAAGAAAGATAATCTCATGTCTAGATAAGTCTTTTTTCTTTACTTGCGTTCAGTATGGAATTTGTCAAAGTGAGCAGATTTCTGATGTCAAATAGACTTTGACACTAAAGTCTAGCAGTCTTCAAACTTTGACACTAAAGTCTGGTTGTCTTCAGACTTTAACACAAAAGTCTGAAAATTTTCAAAATAGACTTTGGATAAGTTTTGTCAACTTCAAAAAATTAAAGGAGTTTTCTCCAACAACCTCTCCCTTTTTAGTGGTGACAAAACTTCCCTACAGATTTAAGAACTTATGACCTGCAAAACAGCACTTTAGTAGTACATGATATCTTACAAAAACAATATGTTTAGGATCTGGATAGCATCAATTCTGCAACCACAAAAAACTTGTTAATCTTAAAGAATTAGACATATATCAAGATTTAAGCATTCATCCATAGCCATAATCATGACCACAAAAGTTCCACAAAAGTTAAGTTCTACAGAATATAAGTATTTGAAATAGTCAAAGAAAATCAAATTTGCAATAAACAAAACAATGCAATAAACAAAAGTTCAACTCAAAGGTTAAATCTTAAATTTGCACGTTCTCCCCCTTTTTGTCAGCATCAAAAAGTGAAGAAAGTCAAAATCGAAAAGAGATAGGATGAAATCAAGTTTGTCTTGGAATTCAAATTAGCTGGAAATCCCCCATGGATTGCACTGCCTCTTCAACCTTCTGGCACTGGAGATGAACATTCTTGACTTGAGTTTGAACAATCTTCAAAATATGAGTAGGTTGATTCAGAGTCTGTACTTGAGTGTCCAGAGATTGTATCTTTTGCCAGTGTGAAAATCAGAAGAGGATTGCAAGGCATTGTAAAGTTTATGGATTTCAATCTCCATAGCATATTGCTGAGCTTTTACCTCCAAACGGAGTTCTATCATCCTTGGATAGTCACCAGTTGGTGTAGTTTGCTCACTAGCTTTAGTGAATTGATTTCGTGGAGAGTCCAAAGATGAGGGAACATCAACTTGTCTAGTTCCAAGAGTCGGAGTAAATTCAGCTTCAGCAAAATGAGAAGCATAGATATCTTCCGAGTCTACAAGAGATCGATTGATATCATCACTCGCAAAATGAGGAGAAGAAGTCCATGTTTTCTCAACAGCTCCCCTTGTTTTTGTGTCTACAGGTGGAGAAGGGATTCATTCTTCTTGAACCTTCTCGTTTTCAGAATGAGAACGATGTGCTTTCTTTGTTTATGCTCCTACAGGTCCACTCCTTGTTGCTTATGAGTCTTTAGACAGTGTGATCGCAACTATCTCTGCATAGGAGTCAATCTCATGTCCTTCTCCTTCTTCCTCAATTCTTCTTCCTTCTTCTCTTGTTGCTTCAACTCCTTCTCTTTCTTCTCTTTCTTCTTCCCTTTGCTCTGGTTTTGCTCTCTCTCCTTCTTCTATCTCCTTTAGTTGCTCAAAACCAAGAAAACTTTGAAGATTCTTCAAGGCAAAGGCAGAAATTGTAAGATCATCTTCATTCTCTTCGTCCTGCAGGATAAGAGATCTTCTCTTCTTGATAGGTTCTTGCATAAGTTCCTTGCCTTTCCTCCTTTTTCCAGCAGACTCTTCCTTGGTTTTGCTAAGAGATCCTTCTTCAAGCACTCTATAGCCTTGTTCAAATCTTTCAACCTCACATTCGAAACCATTTTTAGTCTTGTAACCATAGGAGCAACAGTTCAAGAACAAAAAGAGGCTGGAAACTAGATATGAAAGTGTCTGAACAATTTTGTGACCAGCGCAGAGTAAGGTAGCTGTCCATTATCCTTTATAACAGTCCTATACATGTGCATTAGGATAGTATGGGGGAGTGAAAACTTCATACCATTGGAGATAGCAAACATAAGTCTTGCTTCAAATCTGGAAACATGTGTTTTTGAAATAGCCTTTGATCTGATGCAGTTAGTGACTATTTTATGGAGCAAAACATTTGAGGTTGTTAATTTAGAATAAGTGATGCCTCTTCGGGTAGTCTATCCTTAACAAGAAATCTTGTTTCGTGACCAACCGAGACACTTATTGGTTGGAAACCACTCATTTCCACCCCCAATAATGTCAGCTAATGTGTCAACATCCACTAAATAGTCTTTATCACTCACAGTGAATTTGAAACGATTTTGGTTAAGAAAAGACAGGTTTGAATAGAAAAAGGCAATCAACCCCGAATACGCAACAGTTGTCTTAGAGCAGAAGTTTTCAAGTTGAAGGAAAGCCAATTTTTCCCTCAAATTCACCTTGATCGAGTCTAAAAAGTCAACTTCAACCGATCATGGGTTCTTCACCCCTCTTTTCAGCATTTAGGTGTAAACCCTTTTGTGATCCTTAGAACGAAAAAGTTTTGTTCCATCACTAGGCATTTCAATAGAAATGCCCATCCTCGGCTTAAATTTTGAAAACATTCTCTCATCATCATCTTTGCTTTTAGGCTAATTCAAAGAGCTAAATCTACGATTGATAGGAAAGTTAAGGAAAGCCTCATCTACTACACCCTTCTTTGCTATTCCTAAACATTCCATCGTTCTTAGAAATAACGTGTCATTCTTATGATCGTGTTCTCTTAGAAAATTAGTGATAATGGACATTGGTGAACCACCCCTTTTCAGATGACCATAAAGCTTGTACAGAACCTAGGGAGTCAAGGTACAGAGAGGAACGACATCTTGCTCAACTTCCTCTTCCAACAGTTCACGTGGAGGATTCTATGAAGTGTCATTCAGGTTGTGTTGTGGAGATGTCTGAGAAGAGTTTTCTTCTATAAGATCGAAATGTGTCTGCCCTACTGGCACATTCCGATGCCCTTTGCTAGCAATCCGGGAGGATTTCCTTTGGTAAGACATATTTGAGGGCTTGGAGAATCTCACAGACAGGTTTAGGTGAAAAGGATGGAAAGTTGTGGAACAAACTTGAGAGTAGAGATGAGAGAGTAGAGACAAGAGAGTAGAGAGTCTGTATTTTAGGGTTTTGAAAAGAAGTGCTCAAAAGAAATACAAGAGGATATATAAAGAAGATGAAAGGTCACAAAGAAAATAGATAATCGAACCGTCATAAGGAAAAAAAAAATTGCCTTTTTTTTTAAACAAACTAAAAATAAAAATTGCTAAAAATTCTAGAATTTGAAAAAGATAACTTCTAAAAATAAAATAGGCAAGCAACGATTCGGTTAAACATACATTTTCATTCAAAAGATAAAACACCTAGATTCGAAACATTCTCTTACTGAAGTAGTGTATGGAAATTCCGAGTCTGATCACTTCAGACTTTACTCCAAAATAGAAATAATATTCAGCTTTGTGCGAATAGACTCAAATATATTTTTCTCCAGGGGCTTCATGAAGATGTCTACTAGCTGATTCTTCGAATCAATGAACTAAATCATAATTTCCCCATCCTGTACATGATCTCTTATAAAATGATGTCGAATTTCTACGTGCTTTATCCTTGAATGAAGAATTGGATTCTTAGTTAGCATTGGTGTTGTCACATTTGATCTTGGTACACGATTTTTCAATTTTAAAGTTTCTTAGCTTGTCTCATCCACAGAATTTGAGAACAACAACTCCCAAGAATCACATATTTTGCTTCTGCTGTTGATAGAGTTACAGTACTCCTGTTTCCTTGAGAACCAAGATACCATCATATTTCCCAGCAGTTGATAAGTTCCAGAAGTGCTCTTTCTATTCACTTTACAACCTGCTAAATTAGCATTTGAATATTCAAGAAAAGTAAAGTCTCATTCTTTTGGATACCACAAGCCTAGCTTTGGAGAAGTCACCACATATTTAATGATGAGTTTTACAGTACTTAAATGAGATTCTCTAGGATCAGATTGAAATCTAGCATAGATGCAAACATTAAACAAAATGTCAGGTCTAGATGTAGTAAGATAGAGAAATGAACCGATTATGCTTCTGTATAACTTTTGATCTACTTTCTTCCCTTCTTCATCATTGTCCAGTTTTGAAGAGCTCGACATTGGTGTCTCCATCTTCTTGCAATTCTCTAACCCAAACTTCTTGACAAGATCTTTTACATACTTCTCTTGATGAATAAATATACATTTCTTTAATTATATGACTTGCAATCCCAGAAAGAAAGTTAACTCACCCATTATGCTTATTTTGAATTCATCCTCCATAGTTCTAGAGAATTTCTCCCAAAGACTTTCATTAGGAGAACCAAAAATGATGTCATCTATATAAATTTATACGGGCAGAAAATCTTTTCCTTCTCCCTTTATAAATAAGGTAGTATCAACCTTTCCCTTTTCAAACCATTATGAATTAAAAACTTATTCAACCTTTCATACTAGGCTCAAGGTGCTTACTTCTGTCAGCCTTTTTCAGTTTGTAGACTGAGCCTGGTTTTCTTGGATCTTTAAATCTAAGTGGTTGTTTCACATATACTTCTTCTTGTATGAATCCATTTAGAAATGCACTTTTGACATCCATCTGGAATAACCTGAAATTTTTATAACAAGTAAAAGCAAGTAATAATCTAATTGCTTCTAACCTTACTATTGATGCATGGGTCTCGTCATAGTCTATCCCTTCTTCTTGTGTATATCCTTTTGCCACGAGTCTTGCTTTGTTTCTAATCACTTTTATTTTTTCATCCATCTTGTTTCTAAAAACCCACTTCGTTCCAATCATGGATTTTCCTTTAGGTTTTGGAATCAGCTCCCACACATCATTGATATTGAATTATCTGAGTTCTTTCTGCATAGCTTCTATTCAGCTTTCATCAAACAGGGCTTTGTCTACACCTTTTGGTTCTATTTCAGAAACAAGTGCTAGAGCACTAAACTCTTCTCTTCTTTTGGATTTGGTGCGAATTCCTTCATCAATCTACCAATGATAGGTGCTTTGGAATGACTTGACTTGTGCTTCTAGTTGTTGTTTAGTCTAAGAGTCTGTTGATCCTCTACTTCAGTTGAATCTTCTTGATCTGCTTGTTGCTGTTCTCCAAAAGTTTGAAGATCTTTGGGGGAAGTAAACTTTGTAAAGTCTAGAACAAGTTCAAACTCTTCAAGTTGAGTCTAGTCTGGTAGATTTTGCACATAGTCTTGAAACTTAACGTTCATTAATTTTTTCACATATTGAGTTTTCTTGTTAAAGACCCTGTAGTCCTTGCTTGTAGTTGAATAGCCAAGGAAGATTCCTTCGTCTGATTTCTCCTCGAATTTTTCAGATCGATCATTCGTATTTTTCAAAATAAAACATTTATAGCCAAAGACATGAAAGTAGGAAACATTTGGTTTCTTTCCTTTATACACTTCATAAGGATTTTTCTCTAGGATAGGCCTTAAGAACACTCTGTTGATGATGTAGCAAGATGTGGAAACTACTTCTGCCCAAAATCGAGAAAATATATTACTCTTAATTAAGAGGGTTCTGGCCATCTCTTGTAAGGATCTGTTTTTCTTTTCCACAACCCCATTTTGTTATAGAGTGTATGGAGAAGAGAGAACATGTTAAAAACCAAATTCATCATAGAGCTTCGCAAAGTCTTGATTCTCAAACTCACCTCCATGGTCAGTTTATATGCTTGAAATAGTATAACCTTTTTTATTCTGAACATTCTTTGCAAATTTTGAGAAGTAAGAGAATGCTTCAAACTTATTTCCAAAAAGTAAACCCAAGTGAAGCGAGAGTAATCATTCACGATTACTAGGCAATATTTCTTTCCACCAATACTCTAAGTTTTGGTTGGTGCAAAAAGGTCTATATGCAGAAACTCCAAAGCTCAATTGGTAGAAACTTGATTTACTAGTTTAAAGGTACTTCTAACCTGTTTTCCCAAAATACATGGAGTACATAGTTCAAACTTTTGAAAAGCTAGGTTGGGAAGACCACAAACAAGCTTCTTAAAAGAAATCTTGGCAATTTGTTTCATGTTAACATGACCAAGTTTTCGATGCCAGAGACTTGCTTCGTCTTGAATAGAAATAAGGTACTGAGAAATTTATGGGTTTACATCTAGAAGGTAAATATTCCCATGCTTTCACTCAGTGAAAGATTGGGAGAAGTCTTGACTCATTATGAAACAAATACCTTCTTGGAAGTTTATTTGAATCCGGTGTCACAAAGATGGCTTATGTTGAGTAGATTGTAGTTCAAACTTTCCACCAAGGAAACATTGTTGATTGTCAAGTTTCCAATCTTCACAGTTCCATAACCTACAATTCTTCCTTTGATGTTTTCTCCAAAAGAAATTTTCCTCCATTTAATCTAACAAGCTTTATAAAGTACCTTGAGTCTTCTATCATTTATCTCGAACAGCCACTATCCAAATACAATTTGATCTTCCTTTTGATAGTGACCTTAACTTCTTGATATGAATCTGAATCAGAGTCTATTTATGATTCTGAGTCTGAATCAAAATGGCTATCAGACATATATTGGCATATTCCTCTTCACTTTCCTTGCACTCAGTGTCACTCCAAGTTTCGGCTTTGAGAGCCTTTTTGTATTTCTCAATTCTTCCTTTCTTTTTCTTCAACAAAGGATAGTTAGGTCTAATATACCCATTTTTTCTTGCATTCAAAGCATATTACATCTTTGCTGATTTCATTGTCCACAGTTGGTCTCTTTTGGAAATTTTGCGTGTTTTGCTTCTTCCAGTTGAATCGTCTTCCATTTCTATTTAACTTTCTAAACTTCTTAATCATAAGCGCTAGCTCCTCACTATCCATGTCATTATTTGAATTTGCATCATCAGAATCATCGTTAGATTTTAAAGCAATTGACTTCTTACCTTTAGAGTCTTCCTCATCATTGATCTACTCCACTTCATATGATTGAAGTGTGCCTATTAATTCATCTACCAATAGAGGCATAATCCTTTGAGTCTCTTTAATTGAGGTCTTCACATGATTCCAATCTTTCGAAAGCTCACACAACAGTTTGTTGACTTTCTTTGGTCCTGAGATTGGTTAACCTTGATATGCCAGGCCATTTACTATCTCTGTTAAGCAACTGAACATATCAGTTATAGATCCTCCAGACTTCATTATGAAGGTTTCATACTGTCTGAGTAGAACATTGATTTTCGTTTCCTTTACTCGATCAGTTCTTTCGTAGGTAACATGCAATCTGTCCCAAACTTCTTTTGTTGTTTCACAAGATAAAAATTGGTTATACTCAGTAAGAAATAAGACACGGTATAAAGAGTAAATAGCTTTAGTATCAAGAGTTTGTCTCTTGGTTATTTCTGCTTGTGTTGTTTAATCAGCATTTGCAACTTCCTTTCCTCTTTATGAGGTTGATGTAGTTTTGGGATTGATCCATTTTTCTACCACATCCCACTTCAGGGGATCTTTGGATCTGAGAAAAGCCTTCATTTTATTCTTCCACACATTATACTCCTTTCCATCAAAGTAAGAAGGTCTGATGTTGCTTTGACCTTTAACCAATCTTGGAGCCAAAATACTAGTTATAGATCTTTAGCTTAAAAGTAAAAACACTTCAATTGGAATAAGCACACAGGCTCTGATACCAATTGTGAGTGCTAGTATGGACACCTAGAGGATGGTGAATAGGTGTGAAGACATTTTTTCGCAAGTAATAGTGAAAATATTTTTGCTTCTAAAACTGAGTCTAAAGAATAACAGACTTTAAGCGAGTTTAAACTTTAACAGTTATATAGAACTAGTAACAAAATAAAGGAGTTCAGGAAAGAGAACAAAAACACATAATTTATAGTGGTTCGGCTTAGATCAAGCCTACGTCTAATCTCACGCTGACAGCTGTCTGCTGGTTTCCATTAAGAATCAAAAGAGATTTTACAGTTTTGTAATATCAACTTCACAATGAAGAGTCTCTACTACTCTTTCACGAAGTCACACTATAAGTTTCTCTCTCTTTTGAGTACAACTTTGACTCAGAATATCGAATGACAAAACAATGGTAAGCTTCAAATTTTGAAATTTTTCTTTCACGCACTCTTTCAAACAACTGGAGAGTCTGCCTTAAATACTCCTTTATGCATTCTCGACCATTGGCACTTTCCAAATGAATTTTTCTAATCAACCCGTTAGACAGAATCAATTAAGGAGATCTTGAACCATTTGAAGATTGTGATGAAAACCTGTCAATTTTGTTCGCCCGTACAATCAGAATCTTGATTTCCATAAGTAAGTTATTTCCATATTTACTTGCAATCCGAAATGATTTGATATATCTAAATTGTCTCTAGTAAAGATAATCAATCACTTGGGTTAAATTTCCATCCATAAGGCTATGTATAACCTGTATGAACCAATCTCTTGAAGTAAGAAATATAATCTCATGTCTGGATAAGTCTTCTTTCTTCACTTGCCTTCAGTCTAGAATTTATGAGAGTGGGCAGACTTCTGATGTTGAACAGACTTTGACATTAAAGTCTAGCAGTTTTCAGATTTTGACACTAAAGTCTGGTCGTCTTCAGACTTTCACGCTAAAGTTTGGTTGTCAACTTTGACATAAAAGTCTGGAAATCTTCATAATAGAATTTGGATAAATTTTGTCAATTTCAAAACATTAAAGGAGTTTTCTCCAACGCCTTAAGGAAAAGGTTCACAATTGTGATTTAGCATACTCGAGATAGTGAAGCCAATAAAGATGAAGTGATGTCATCTTTGGTGGATGTATACCTCAAGAGGGCTATCATGATTATTAAAAATACCCTTAAACTCATCTTTACATCTAGATTCCTTTTCAACCTTAAAACTGTCGATTGGGACGTATCTTGGCATCAAGGTAGGATTGCAACACTTCATTGTCACGTGAGATATGAGTTTGGGAGAGCTCACGATCACGATTAAGTGAACTCACAAGAGGTTCGTCCAAGGGATGAGGTGATGACATCCTTGCGATTGAGAACTGTGAGGGAACTTTTGTGGTCAAGTATCCTTAAACCCGACATTTTTCCTTCATTTCCTTGTGAAAGGGATTGGTAGCAAGAATGGTTACAACAAAACCTTAAGAACTTTTGGGGTGGTTTCCCCATTTATTTTTTTAGTTCTGTACCTAATTTTTATTTATTTATTATTATTTGAGCCAAGTTCTATTTTCCTACTTTTTGTTATGCATATGTATTCTGATGTGTTATACTCTTTCATTCAAGCCGCATCAACTTGAACACTTAAGACTGCCTATATTTGCTTCCCGTCTTTTAAAGACTCCTTTCGAAATGAATGATGCAGGTACTGCACAAGAAATAAGCAAATCCAATTGCCTTACTTCAAGTTCAAAGCTATATCTTTGGAACGAAGATGCCAACATATCCGAAGCCCATGATAAAGAAGGCAATGGCTTGCACATAAAGAAATAGAAAGTAGTGATTCTTCCCAAAGGCAACATCGTAACAGCCACAAAAGCAAAGGTACACTCCAACACCAATCTCTAAGAAGTGAAATCTGAAAGCAAAATTCAAGCTAACTAATTAACATTGGTCACCATTAAAATAAGCGATGTATCAAATCATATGAGCATCGTAAGGAGATTGTACCTTTCAGTGAATCTGAGCCGAGTTCTTTCGGCAAAACTGGTGGTGGCTTTGTTCTTGAGAGCATCTCCTAGTTTTTCTGTAACAATCCATTCGTTTACTCTATTGCCTTCTAGTAGGCCAATGATGGTAGCCTTGGTGCGATGCAACGACATTACATTCTCAAATAGAATCCAGAAAACCATTAGATGAAGTGATCTGCAATTCATGAGATATATCAACAACAATATGTGGTAACCGTTGTCGATAGAAAGCAAAATGAATTTTCCATTCTGCTTTTAATTGACTGTGGTAGGAAATTAACCTGGGTGTACTAAGTGCATTTAGAGCAGTAATGATTGAAGGAATATAGATAGATGCCCATTTTGGGACGCCGACTTCGGGCGTTAAAACAGTTGTTGGTAGAACGATGCAGTAGAAGAGGAAAGTGACGATATGAGCTACAATCTTTCTCACCATAAAGAAGCTGTAAATCACATACAACTTCTTCCACGTTGACACTTTCTGCAATGAAAAATGCTTGTAGAATCGTATCAATCTCAGTTCATCAAATTACGGTAGTTTGCAATTTCTGATGATGAACAAAGAAACTCACTTTGTTTTTAATGATATCGAAAACCATTTTCCTAAAGAGGTTTGCCGGGCCACATGACCATCGATGTTGCTGATAGCGGTAAGCCTTAAGGGTACTTGGCAGCTCACTTTTCACCTTCATGAGAACAATAAGGAAACATCCACTTTTTACTTATTTGCGGTGCTTTATAATGAAAAAATTAAGATTTACCTAAACAAACAGTACCTTAAGACTACCCACATAAACAAACTTCCATCCTTTAAGACTTGCCCGAACGGCTAAATCCATGTCTTCCACGGTGGTTCGCTCCTTCCACCCTCCGGCCTCATTAATTGCAGAAATTCTCCACACACCAGCTGTTCCTGTACGCAATCCCAGCAAATATTCGCCAGTGGGGCTAGATTAATGATGCTAAAGACACTTTAGTGAAGAAGTAATGTTCAAGAAGAATCTCAAAGTTTCCTTTGAAGCTTTGGCCATGCTAGCTTATATTCTTTACATACTTATTTTGACTTAAATTATTTGATTTACATATATTTGATTGCTTTAACATTAGAATAAGTTAATTTTCTGTAAACAGTATTAATATGCTAGCGAACCAACCAGTGTGCATTATAGTGACCTTATTAATAGTTTGAAATTTCTGGACAAATGATTATCTAATATGGTCTTAATACAAAGCAAGATTTTAAATATGCATTTTCCATACAATATTGTTCTTTCTATGTAAAATTGAAGGTAAGAATATGTGTAATGTGGAAAAAGTTTGTCAGATTTTACTTAAGGAATGATGACAATATAAGAGGCGAAATTGTCTAAAAAATCTTAAATCTATTGTAAAATGTTCAATTCAGTCTCAAATTTTTCGATTTAATCAATTTAGTCTTAAATATTTTAACAATTTGAGTCTTTCCAACTAATTTTGACCAAAAATAGTTGATGTAGATGATTTTTGCAATTTTTTTAAAATTTTTATTCTTTTTCTTTTTCTTTTTGTTCCTTTTTTTTTTTTTTCTTTTTTCCTATCTCCCTCCACCAGTCACCGGCCATAGGCGGGAGCTGCAACGCACTTGATGAGTTGGTCCACTCAAAGACATCCACCAATTTTCTAGGTTGACGACTAGACTCCTATTTGGCTGAACATAGGAAAGAGTTTCATTTTCTGGTGACAAAAGTCCTTTTAACTTGTGATGACATAGCTATCAAAGCAAAATTTCCACCAATAACCATATAACTACTTGGGAAACATATACTAGGTTACTTGAACTTTGAATTCGACTATTCTTTGGGAGAACTATTGACATACTGGACAAATCGCCAACTTTTTAATACAGCGTCATTGCCACAGGGACATTACGTCGGTATTTTAACAGGAAGATGATTGGATTCCATATAAGTAGATCCATCAATCACAGCTCATCTTTGCCGTACACTTAAGAGCACTACATGCTAGCTTTAAGGTTATCAACCAATGCAACGGCCCACACATGGGCGATGTTGGGTCACATATATTTTAGACCCAAGAAAAACTTTAGAAACCTATGATTTTTAAAATTAGACAATGCTCAGTAGAATCGACATGTGAGGAAAGTTTTCCGAATTTCTAAATATATAACAAGAAAAAGAAATTCAGGAGAAAAGACACCGTACTAGTACGGATTAGTTAAGTGCGCAAAGGATTTCTACTCTTTATGTTCAGCTTAATGTTGTGTAGTCCGACTGCATTAATCTAAGTTGAGGTATGCAAAAGGAAAATTAAGTCACTGTGCAATGGCTAATATAATTAATAATATCCCAAAACACAAATACGTAATATCTCTAACAAAATTGAGATGCGTTAGATGTGGAGTTAGATGTGGAGTTCTGTTCATGCTTCGGTATTTCAGACACGCAGGTTTACTTTTTGAGAGATTGCCCATTTCTTTTATATGAAAATCATGGCCCACGGTGCATTATCATTTCGTGTCAAAATGATTTTACACTCATTACATGAGATCAGCTTCACATGTTCTAATAAATGATGATTTGATATCTCATAAATAATTTCATGGGGTCAGATGTCGTGCATTCATGGCATTGTGTAGTGTAATTTTTGTACATAATAATGTATAAGAAGGAAAAGAAAATAGGACCTTACCATTAAATCCAAAGAAGGCATATGTGGAGGAACCAACTTCTTGCTCCACTGTGAAATGGTAATCCAATGACATCTCTTGCATTCTTGTCATCAAGCATTCATCCGAGTTCACTGCCACACACACAGAGAGAGAGAGAGAGAGAGAGAGAGAGAGAGAGAGAGAGAGAGAGAGAGAGAGAGAGAGAGAGAGAGAGAGAGAGAGAGAGAGAGAGAGAGCCAAGAATAGAAAATCGTATCAGCATTTCATATTAATTAAGATAAACTCCATCAAAGAAACGAAAAAAATTCCTTGTGGGCATGACGGAGCATAACACGAATGAGCTACAATAACCTAGGTATGATTTCACAAAAACGCAAAAACTACATTGATAGTTAAGAGAAAAGACAATATGCATTTGGTTCCTATCCAATACAAGATAAGGCCAAATATAAGAAAAATAAAACCAGAAGAAAAAAAAAAATCCCATGTAGGAAGTGGGATAAAAGAGGATAGGATTCTTATATCCATGGTATAAAAGTTACTTTTATTGAACTTCTAAGAAGTTCAAAAAAAAAAAAGATTCAATAAAAACAAAGTTTGTGCTTATTTAATCCTATTATTATTTATGTATTTGAATATCTTTTTTTTAATAATACTATATATATATATATTTAGTATTTACATTTGTTTCATGTCTTAAGTATATTAGTATTGTTCATTATTTATATAATTTTAAATCAGGAATGATGGAAGGTAATAAAAAAAAGAAATAATAAAGAAAAGAAATAAAAGAGAGGGAAAATAATAAGAAAAATAAGTAAAAAAAATAAAGTAGAAGAACCTATATTTTAAATGAACAAATTCAAATTTGGAAAAGATCTTTCTAATTCTCAAAGAATGATAGCCAAGGAGATTATAAAAAAAAAAAAAAACCCTACCCTACCCTACCCTCTCCTTCTCCACTCTTCTTTAGCTCTCCATTGAACTTTCACAATTCCTCCTTAGCTCTTTTGTTCATGTCCAAACTCCACAAAAATGACGAGAGAATTAAAGCTCTCTCTTTCCGGTTTATGTTGAAATTTCACAAAAGCTGCAAAATAGTCAAAACACTCTACTTTTCGGAATTGTAGAAGGTAATGATCATGCTTTCTCTCTCTTACTAGAATTAGCATTTGTTGGTAGATCTATCTCATTAATATTGCTGCAACTTATTTACATTTCTTGTCATAGTCGAACCTATGACTCATAAATGTTGCAATAAATTCCTTTACTATTTAAGATTTAGATCCTACAAATTATGGAGGATTGATTGCTAAAGATTGTTTCTATCTGTGCATTTGTGATTTCTTTACAAGTGAATTGTGAGAGGTTTTTGCCACCTCTATTTATGCATTTTTCAGTTCATTTACACAAATATTTCCTATTAGATAATGAACACGATAAGATATGAAAATATATGGTTTTAATATTATGATTCACCAAATAGTGAATAAGATATAGCGATTTTCTGGAATTCATATCCTATTCTATCCAACTCTATTTTGGCTAAAAATATATATGAGCAAACACAACCAAAAATACTTGTGACTTGATCTATAGTTGCGGCCCATCTCTAAATGGTCATCACTATCTTGATTGTTTAAACTAGAGTATTCTCTTAGAGGGTATAGATGAAATCTGAGTAAAGCATAGGGTGGGAAATTACTTGCTACGAAGGACAATGTACCAAGTGGAGACGGCTCTTCAACTCTTTTGGGATGAAGTGTTACATAATAAGAGCCACCTCTTAAATTTGGAGTGAGGTCCTAGACTTTAGGCGGATATAGGGGGGATGTAATTGCTTTAGGCGGGGGACTCTATGACACTCAAATTTCATGTAAGATGGAACAAGACTCGTGGCTTGATTTTTATGAAAATAGATGCGTTTAATTGTTGAATAAATACGAATATCAATTTGTTTAGTCGTTTAAAAGTTTTATAGTTCGTAGATTAAGCTAATAGTTGTTGGGAGAAATAAAAATGTCCTTTCACCAAGAGTCCCTAAATTCAAAGAAATACCCGGACAGTCCTTTATATATTTGGCTTTCTTAGCATTTATACCTTGTATCGACAAAGCATAAATTTACCCTTTACAAAAAGATGAATAACACTCATTCTTTAAATTGTCAAGAAGCGATGAATTTCCATTTATCATGCCAATATATATATATATATATATATAGACACACACACACACAGAGAAAAGACATCTATTGTTAAATATTGTCAGCATGTGGTACCATAAGGATGGATAGACCAAGTTTAGTGTTAGAAATCATTTTAAACTAATAAAGTTTTAAATTCTAATGGGGAGACACTTCGACGAACACAAGCTAACACAAAGATATGCACAAAGAGAGAGACTATTGTTAATAAACGTCAAGTCAAAATACAAGGCCACATTTAGCCATTGGAGGGCTAAGAGTCCTTCCCTTCTCGTAAATGAATTGTTCTACTTTTCATCCTTCAAATCTCTTTACTTTTAATTTTTTTAATCATTTTTTTTACTTACACAATTTGTGTAATCAAGTACTGCAAACGCTAAATTCAATCAAATTAAGCCTACAAGGTCATTGGACACCGTCGGAGTGTGACTTGGACAAAATTTCTTAAGGTCAAAATCCAATTGCATCTTGTTTAAGAGAGATTACGAGTGGAACAAGAGGAATTTTTATTTTCTATTTTTTTCACTGTAGTGTTAACGTTAGCAAAATGTTGAAGACGTCACCTTCAAACGTTGCCGAAGGCTTTATTAGCATAACTTGGCCAGATATAGTGCCCAGAGAACTTGTTTAGATACTATTCACAATTCAGTATTCGATAAGAAATTAATAATACTCAGTTTTCTATTAAGTTATTGTCTACTTTTTATTAAAAATTTCCGTTCTAAATACTTAATATTCAATTCTTTGAAGCCAATGATCAAATTTCAAGATTTATCTTTTAGTTTTACCAAAGAAGCCTAGTCTACTATAATATATTAATCATAGTATCTTGCGTTTTTTTAGTGGGACTTACTTAGTATGGATCCCAGATTTATTTGGAGTAACATCGTTGTGCTAAAACATATTTTATAATGTGGCATAACCCCAATGAATCTATAAACAAGGAACTGTAAGTTATGAGACCTTATTAAACATACATTTGAAGTTCGTAATATTAGGTGATTTGCTAATTTGTCTCATTCATCAAAGAAAGACTCCGTTATCGAATGGTTGAATAATCGAGAGCAACTTACTTATGATTTAGTTGACATCTAACCTTTGAATTATTCTTACAATGTTTTTATCCCATCTTTCGTAGCGGAAAAACCAAATGACCTAAAGTAGTGCAAATTTCTATAAGAGAGTTAGTGATGTGGAATTACTAGCTGGTGATCAAGGCCAGAAACCTAAAATTTGCATGAAAAACGTTGATACGTAGAGAGATTACCGAATGTCCAACGAGCCTGAACGAGAGCCAGTTCAGGGTTGTGAACAAGAAATGGAATAGTTCGTCTTAAAAAATCAGGCTTCGGTTGAAAATCAGCGTCAATGATGGCTACAAAATCGCATTGCTTCGCGTAGCTCCTCTTCATGCCTTCCCTGAGAGCCCCTGCTTTATACCCATTTCTGCTGTCCCTTATCTCATACTTAACGTTGATTCCTTTGCTTTGCCATCTTTGGCACTCTAGCTTCACCATATCCTATCATTTTCATGCAAAAATATTATATTGAAACTAATAAAAATAACGTCTTAAATTAGTAAACTCATAGAAAAATGTAGGGTTTTTGTTGGGTTTGTTAAATGAAACGATCTATATGTGGCTTGGTGGTTTTTTTGGTACCTTAATGGTTGGATCAGTTGAATCGTCAAGAACTTGGATTATCATACAATCCGAAGGCCATGACAGTCCACAGGCAGCTCCTATGGAGAACTGATAAACCTGATCTACCCGAAATTATGTCATCAAATAAATTGAACAAAGCTGATTCTGATAAAAGTCAATGATGCACTGTCAATTGGAACAAGAAAGAAGAAAACCTCTCTTTCATTGTACATCGGGATTTGGACAAGAACCGTGGGATAAGCAGAGTCACCCGCTTCGATGTCGTCTTTCATTGGTTCCCATCTATAACGCTTCTCAGGTTCTTGACCGAGCACCTTCACCAAAAGAATGACGATGCTCATGTAAACCTTTTCAATGAACAACATCAAAGACATGCTTGAACATAGAAGAATGGCCATATTCAGGAGTGGTATAAGCAATGGAGCTTTAAACAATGTCCATAACAATTGTATTTGCACAGCAATATCATCTCTGGCTCCCAGAAAAGCATCTGGAAGAAAATTTGTTGTGGATAGAGGATTCATATTTTACAGGAATGGAATAACTTGTGTTTGAAAGGAAAAATGGAGGAGGATCTAAAATTCGAAGCTTAACACATGAAAAGATAGTACAACAACAACCAAGAGAGGAGTGATAGAAACAGAGATGTCGATGTCGATGAAAACGAACAGAGACAGACAGAGAGAGAGAGAGAGAGAGAGAGAGAGAGAGAGAGGTTTAATTTCTCACAGACCTGGATCTTCTCAAACCTCATGTTCTAAACTGTCCCTTTAAATAGATGTAAGGCCTCTATTCAACAATACAAATCCGAGAGAGAGAGAGAGAGAGAGAGAGAGAGAGAGAGAGAGAGAGAGAGAGAGATTTAATTTCTCACAGACCTAGATCTTCTCAAGCCTCATGTTCTAAACTGTCCGTTTAAATAGATGTAAGGCCTCTATTTAACAATACAAATCCGAGACACTAGCATGCTTTCCATGGTTAAATCCAAGGATCTCAAACAGAATTGGAACGAATCCTACCATTTATATTGGTTAATGGGTGTGCAAATTTACTTTTGAGTTGCCGCTGGGAGCTCAAGAACTCTCTTCTTGCAAGAGGGCTTGATGTGACATTAATATCGGTTCAAGAGTTGCTGCACGTGAATTCTTGGAAATAAAATCTGCTGAACTGTGAGCACGATAGAAGGGTTCATTTCGACAAGCGATATGAGAGCCGCAGGAATTATTTTGACTTTCAAGACGTTGAAGGATAAAAACGTCGAAAGTCAAAATTGAAAAAAACACCTTTGAGGAAAAAAAAGGTAATATTGTTCCAACTCTACATAGGTCATCCATTATTGTGTTTTATGCAGATTATACATGTAAAGCATTCTTTCATCAGGGGGACTAAATCACTGCTGAATGCGTCATTGAAGAAAATTGTTACTCGTTTCAATTCAAAATCGATCTGTTTCAAAATTGACTTCTGCATTTTTTCTTTTCTTTTGCAGAATATAGAAAAGCGAATGGAACTGATGTGGAGAAACCCTAGATGGGTAAAACGATTGCAAAGGAAGGACAAACTTGCTGGGAGTGATGCATCTCCGAAGAGAAAAAAGGAGTATTCGTTCCAACAAAATCATTTCAGTAGACGCTGGTTTGTTCATTTATTTCTACAGATAGTGTAAATGAACCACTGTGAACCTGATAAGTACAGCCTAAGCTAACTCAAAGCGCACCTTCCTTGCGAAGCGATGGTGAATGAGCCACTCAATGGGCATAAAGAAATTGAGGATGTAAATAAGACTAAAGGTCCGTTCCTTTCGCGGAAAATATCATATTTCCAGAAAATATTTTCTAGAAGTCATTTTCCAGAAAAAATGACTATATTTTCCAGTGTTCAACCGAATCCTAAATTTTGAGTGGAAAATATTTTTCACCATTCGTTAACTAATTTAATTGTTTGGGAAAAATGATAAAAAAAATGAATTTTAATATTTTTAATTCACCAAAAAATTAGTTTTATTTTTTATATTTTTTAAAATGAATTTTTAATTATTTGTATTTTTAAAAAATTGAATTTTTTATTCTCTTTCTTTTTTCCTTTTTTCTTTTCCTTCCTCCTTCCTCCTCCTTCCTCTGCCACTGCATGCTTGATGATGGTCGGGTTGCTCGGTGGTCAACCAAGACCCGGTTGCAGATTCAACGAGCTCGAGGCTCGATCGATCTCACTCGAGCTTGCCGAGTTTCGCCGGGCTCGGCGAGCCGCGAGCTCACCAAATCTGGCAACGGAGCACCGCTAGACGAGGGGGATGCTTCGCTGCTGCTAATCATCAGCGTCGAAGGAGGAGGATGAGATAAAAAAAACCCATGGCTTCGTGAGGGTGGAGATCTAGCACTGTCGGATGAGGGGATGCTCCACCACTGCTGATCGTTGATGTCGAAGGAGGAGGAGGATGAGATTAGAAGCCCTAGGTTTCATGAGAAAGAGGGAAGAAATGGTAGATGAGTAAGGAAAGAAACGCAACAAAAGATTAAACTCTCGCATAAGAAAAAAAGAAGAGGAAATCATTTTCCATAATATAATGGGGAGATTTTCCATTGACCGAAAAATATTTTCCTTGACCATCTATTTTCCGCCATCTGAACACCAGAAATTCCGGAAAATATTTTCCCAGAAGTTGTTTTCTACGAAATGAATGGACCCTAAAGCAGACTTCAAACTTATTCAACAATAAATGAAAATACTAATGTGGTTGACTAATCACTATAAAATAGTGGTGTGGTGTTAATGTGAAGTCTTACGTTGCTTTTTCAACAAATAAAAAAATAGAACAAATGCCAGGATGGGCCGACAATGGTGGGGCAAGGGATAGTTGGGGTTGTTGGGCCCCGATTAGAGACTGGTGATTCTAGCTAACTATAAGCAAGGGTCACATCCCTCACCCAAATCTAGTGAGGGTTACCATTGACTAGGGTGGGTTGGGTGGTGACAACGGTGAGGCCCATGCAGGGCCTTGCTTGTTTTACTGCCTCCTCCTCCTCTTCCATCTTTTAATTTAGTTTATTTTATCAATTAATTTAATTTAATTAATATTTCTATTACCCATCAAATTTGGACCAAAGCAACATTGTTTTTGGGTTTATTTTTCTTGTTTTAGCTATGTTATTGCCACATACAAGAGAGAAAACAATAAGAAAAGTCACCTAGACTGGACCAAACTGGTAGAAGTTAGAATTGTGAAAAAATTTCTCTATAGTTAGGGGTGAGCAAAAGGAACCAACCATATCAAGGGTTTGGCCTAGTCCCTAAGGGCACAGGTTCGGTTTCCGACTCCATAAAATTGGAATTTTGATCCAATTCCCATTTCTAAGAATGGAACAATTTGGATTGGACGAATTATTTTTTAAAATTTTAATTTTATTTCTTCAAAATTATTAAAGAAATAATTTGAACTCTTAATTAGTAGGAATTTTCTCAATGTTGTTGAGATGCAAATATTTAGACAAAAAGCTGAGAAAGGTATGCTTTGGGAAAATGCATGGCTTAACTTTTATTCATGACCCCTCTTACAATTTCAATATGGTCATTTGATGTGGGACTCTCGATGTGTTTGGTTTGTTTCTCTTGAGGTGTCGAGCCTTCCGTATAAATGCCTTTGATGTGGGACTTTTGGCTTGTCTTTGTTGTTGTGTCCAACCTTCCATGCAAATGCCAAGAGTCCTATATCAGATGGGCACATAGAGATAAAAGGGGTTGTAAGTAAAAGTCAAACTGTGCGCCTGCTAAAGCATGCCTCTCTCGGCCTTTTGGCTAAGATACATGATAGTATTTGTTAAGTGTGTGATGCTCGCAAAATTTTTCAAGTATTTTGATCTTTTTGGGTATAAAGAGCAAATTTTTGATTTTTAAAGAAACCAATGCATCATTGTAATCTTTCACCAATTCCATTGGACAACCAAGGATTCATACCATAGATTTGGTTCCTAGTTCCACAACCAATTGGTCCAGTTCCTGTCCGGTTCTTGGTTCTTGGATAGGATCGGATTGGACTAGGAATCAATTACTCCTATCTAAATCTAAGTTTGAATGAAAATGTAGAACAAAAGAGAGAAGAGCAAAGGAAAGCATAAAGAGAGGTGAAGGTTCGTGTAGTTAAAAATTAGAGGATAAAATATTAAAAATTGAAAAAATAGAAAAAAAATTAGTTAGAAAAAAAAGGCCTTGATTAGGTTGTTAGATTTTAGTATTAGAATTAGTTCAACTTTGGAAGAATTACTTCACTGTACTATATCTTTTACTCATTCTTCATTATTATTTAATACGTGTTCGTTGTGATTGCTTGTTTATCATTTTTTTATGTTGTGATTCATTTTCATACTTGAGTGGTTAGGTTTTGTTTAAGATCATAATAAATACAAAAAAAATGCATGGACATTTAACATATAAGAACTTTAGGACTCATAATTGGTAAAAAGACTATATGGATACCTTAGCTAACGAATAATCAAGTTTAGGTATCAAAATGGCATTAGATAGATAACTAGTGTAATCAAGTGTCTGACCCTTGATCTTTTGTTGCATAGGAAATGAGGTATACTCCCACACCTCACTTGAATTTTAGTTGGCCCTAAAATACTAGTGGCTACTCCTTATAGAATTCTCAAACGGGTAATCAAATTCATATAAAAATCTCAATGTCATACGAGGTAAATGCTTGGGGGAATCTGTGCTGATTAAAAACCATTGGTCCCTAACTTGAAATTACATCTAAACCTTTCATTTCCCAATGGGAGGGTCTCAACATTTACATGCATCGAAACATGATTCAATCCTCAAAATTTGTGCACCTAGCTTAGAATGCCAATAGTCACCTTAAAAGATCAACAAACAATGAGTTGCAAGGTAATCGAACAAGAGCCACGGAGTCAACAAGAAATCTTGTAAATCAGATTTATTGCATAATTGGCAACTTCCTCGTGGAATCCATATAATTAAATTGTAGCTGAAATTGGCTTATACTTGCATGAACAACAAATGTGTTGGTTGAATTGACGAAACATGAGTTAAACTTATGAGTCGATTGATAGCACCCGATGTGCCCCAATGAAATATCATTTATGAGAAGACTTAACTATGCAGTGCATGTTCAATGGGAGATCGCAGCAATCCTCCACAATCTGACCATTGAAGTTGACCCCATCCTGCGTCTTCTCCGTGACCCTCCTACCCCAATCCCTCCCAACCTTATTCCTGTATTCTCTGCCGTCCTCTATCCCTCTAGATTCACTCCACCTCACCCTCCTAGCACACAGAAGACCGTCATATTGGTCATTTATGCCACATTGGACGTGGAATTTCTACGATGAACTTCAGTTTCCTTTTAAAAAGTCATGAGTAGTAAAAAATTATTTAGAAAGTCACATGTGACGAATTGTCAAAATAAACACTCAAGTGAATGATTTTCAGCAAATAAAAGCTTCTCAGAGTTCTGCGACAAAAATGGTTTTGTACACAATTTCTCCTCACCTTATTCTCCAACAACAAAATGGTGTTGTAGGAGGAATCAATATCTTCAAGAGACGGCAAGAATTTATGATGATAGAAAGTGATACTCCTGCTTACTTTTTGGGCAAAAGTAGTTGCTATTGCTCGTTACATTGTGAATTCAGTGTTTCTGAGGCCATTGTTGGAGATAACACCCTATGAGCTGTTCAAGGCCATTGTGAATTCAGTGTTACATTATGATGATTGAAAGTGATACTCCTGCTTACTTTTTGGGCAAAAGTAGTTGCTATTGCTCGTTGCATTGTGAATTCAGTGTTTCTGAGGCCATTGTTGGAGATAACACCCTGTGAGCTGTTCAAGGGCAGAAAATCAAGCATAGTATACTTTCAAGTCATTGATTGCAAATGCTACATGCTCAAGAATGCAAATCATATATTTGGTATACTTCTTCTTCTTGCTGCTCAACTTCTGATGAAGCATATCATGTCTTTAACAAATATTAAAATAATGACTCCAATGATCGAGAGCCCTCATAATCGTGTAAACTTCCTTGTCATAAGTAGAATAATTCTTCTTCAATTCCCCCACCTTCTTGCTGAAATATACTAGAGGCTTCTGGGCTTGGGATGAGGACAGCCTAGATGCCGACTCCATTTGTATCACATTCCACTTCAAACACCTTTCAAAATCAAGTAGCGGAAGGATAAGAGACTCACAGAGTTTTTGCTTTAAAATTTCAAGGCATTTTGGGCAGCCTAAGTGTTGGAAAAATCTCATATATTGTTTTGACAATGACTGTGGCAATTAACGGCTACCAATGTGTGGCTAGGTTGAGTTAGTACCAGGTGCAATTCACACAAGTCACAATACAGATGGTGTCATAATCAGTAACAAGTGACCTTGATTGGTCTACCATAATCAGGAATGCTCTGCCAATATGGAAGGATCAATGCTGATATCCAATACCGAGTATGTGATGATATCAAGTTCCTAGGGATGATGGTAACGTGTTCGTTGGAAGATGACCATTGAACAAAGAAGACACAGCCGTTCGCCAGCTGAGAAATTGCAGCGGAAGAACTAGGAAAAGACCATGAAGCAATTGACAACTTTTCTTAAAATAGCGGGGGATCAGCGAAGTGACGGTTGATAGCTCTAGCCTCCATTTTGGAAAACCCGATGCTGTTTGACTGAAAGATTGTATGGGCAATCCCGACTTCAACATTAGTCCCTAACAACTCTCAAATGGCTGTTCGCTTCTCAAATAGTCTCCAATAGATTGATTGAAGATGGCCATATAAGGAGTAAGGCAGCTAGAAGAGGGTTGGACAAAAAGGCGAATACTGACGTTGTTCTTTGTTATTCTGTTATTAAATTGTCGCTCTATTTGTTTGGAAATTTTTGGGTAGGGTTCAAGCTACTTTGTAAATGTGATAAGATCAATTGTACATGGTTGATGGCAGTGTTTGTATCTTGATAGTGGGGAAAATTGTCTAAAAAGTCATAAACCTATTGTATTTTTGCCAATTCAGTTCTAAACATTTTAATTTTGTCAATTTAGTCCTAAACATTTTCACTTCTTGCCAATTAAATCCATCCGGCTAATTTTGGCTAGAAAGTATTATTATTGATGCCAGTGGTGTCACTTAGGACCGCCAACATTGACGTGGATAATTTTTAATGATATTTTATATTTTTTTGAATTTTTATTTTTTTATTTTCTTCTTTTTATTTTTCTTTCGTTTCTTTATGGCTTTCTTTTTTTCATTTTCCAGTGGCTGGCCACTGGCCACGGCTGATCGGCCAGCCTTGCCCACCATAAGCAAGGTCCAGTCAAGTGAGGCAAGCCTTCGCTCAAGCATGGCCCAACAAAGCTCAGCTTCACCCAAGCCAAATCTAGCGATGCCAACCCTCACCTAGGCTAGGGTTGCCTTGCTGAGCATCGGCCAATTAATGGCAATGCTAGGCAAGGCCGCCCTAGCCTAGGTGAGGGCTGGCCTCGCTAGATTTGGTCCGGGCAAGGCCAACCCTCGCCTAGGTGAGGCCTCGCTAGATCTAGTCTAGGCAAGCCTTGACAAGGGCTCCCTCGCTAGATTTGGCAAAGTTGGTTCTTGCCCAGGCTAGGGTGGCCTTGCTCGGCATCATCATCACTTGGCCAACTCCCAACCAAGCTACCTCAGCCTGGGCGAGGGTTGACCTTGCCAAGCCTACGTAAGGCCAGCCTCACTGGGCCTCCCTTAGCTAAGTCAAGCCTCGCTTGTGGCGTGCAAGGCCGCCGACCGGCCGTGGCCGGTGATTGGCCGTTGCCTCGTGGCCGATCAGCCACCAAAAAATGAAAAGAAGAAAGCCAAAAAGAAAATAAAGAAAAGGAAAGAAAAATAAAAAAATAAAATTCAAAAAATATTAAAATTTTATTAAAAATTGTCAACGTTAGCACTAGCAATCTTATGTGACACGATTAGTGTCCACATCAATATTTTCTAACTAAAATTGATTGGATGGACATAATTGGTAAAAAAGTGAAAATATTTATGATTGAATTAATAAAATTAATAGGTTTAAAATTGAATTGACAAAAGTGTAATATGTTTAGGATTTTTTTGGACAATTTTCCTCTTGATAGTGCGATCTATTGATTGATAAGAGCAACACTTCTTGTTGAAAAAATCCAAGTTAGGCGAAGGCATTGCTATTGGAGGTTTGTTTGTTGAAACAAACAAAGTGTTTTTCTTTGTCCCACATAGGAAAAGTGGGAGGGAGTGGGCTAATTTCAAAGTGCGGGTTTTTCTTTATACACTTAAAAGAATGATTGGGTGGGGCTACACCCCACTATACCCTCATGCGGGTGTGTGATTATTTGGCGCACTTGACACGCCTGCGCGTCCGCGGTTTAATTAACACTAATCCCTTTGTTATTTATTATTATTTATTATTAATTTTTAGTAAATTCAAAGGTTGTCTTTTATTTTGAGAATTTCTGAAATAAAATATAAAATGAAAATTTGAATTTTTTTATATATATATATATATTATTATTCCGAATTTTGTTTGTGTCTTTTCAAGACAACCTTTGGAAAATTACTTATTATGTTTTAACTTTTCTCGAAAGGTTGCAATTGTTCGTTTTTCGACTTTTTTCGAAAAGCGCATTTATTTATCTGAACAATTTTTCCAAATGACGTCATTGTTCATTCTTTGGCAATTTTCACGAAAAGTTGCAAGACTGTTTTATATATATACTTGTCAATTTTCGGAAGAAAAGTATGGTCATTTTCGAGTTTTCTTTATGAAAAACACAGCCAATTTTTCGATTGTTTTCCTAGAGAGACTCTAGAGAAATACTAGAATTGCTATCTAGCATTCTCATCCGAGACTTTATTGTATCTTGGAGGATTTTTTCCGGTGACCATTAGCAACGTTATGGGGCAAATAAATCCTTAAAGAAAGTGATATCATGCCTCAAAGTCCAAGTTGTTTTACTTGATCCGATTTAATTGTTCAACCCATTTCGAAGCCATATATTTCCAACAATTGCATCCCAAGAGAAATCATTTGCTCGCGCTTGGCAATCCTTTAGCTCCCTTCGAGATCTAACCTCGGAAGGGTTGCGACAGAGTCCTCGAAGGTTGTAGTGGCAGCGTTGAGCGTCTAGATCTTCAGGCAACGTGGGATAGCTTCACGTGTCAAGTTGAATTCCGCGAATGGGCAACCAGCTTGACACCGATGCTGTCGAACTCCGCTTGTGATAAAGAGAGAATGAGGGAGGGAGACAACCAGAGGGTGTGAGACGTGTGAGCACAGCGCAAAGGGAGGGACGAGCTTGGCACTGGTGGCACCCCTTTGAACGTGTTACTCCTATAATTCAAGTGTGCAATGTAATATGATTTTAATATATGATTGTTTTTATTTTACCTGAGAGAGTCTATTTGTAACTTTATAGATCGTTTTTTTTTAGGTACTTGGGATCATAGATTAGTTAGGTCACAAATTATTATTTTTTTCATTTTGGTTTTTTGACATGCTTACTTACATGGTCCTGCACATTTTTCCATTTTTTGTTTTTAACTTTCATGAAACTAACGTTCTAGAACCTATAGTTATAAATTCATGTATTTATTATGGTAGAATAAATGAAATTTTCTGCTCTATTGATTAATAGCCAATATTCAGGCACTCTTGCATTTCATTCAGCGGATGAATTGTCATTTAAAAAGATAAATCTAAAGAGAACTTTCACCTGTTATGCCATCAGTTGGAACAAAGCCAATTAACATGACGATAAAGGGTAGTTTTTACCCTTGATCAATACCATATATCAAGTTCCTATATGCAGGGACTCTATGTTATGAGTGCGTATTGTTCTTTGAAGGCATTCATATTGCATACATTTAGTGGCAAAAGCAGATAGATACAGTCAAATACAAACACATGTTTCAACTTCTACGGTGAAGTTGAAATAGGACAAAGGAATTACCTAGTATTCCTCTTCATTCTAGTAACTCCACAATAAAAGGACCTTTTAAGTTTCATCCATCACTTTTATGAAGAAAAGTTCACCAACTCACATGTTTCCAACTCCAATATGACCACCGCTCTGATTATTATGTCCTCAATGTGGAATAGGTATTGCCTTTAATGGAACGGCTTTCCTTAATGTGATACCCATCCTTTCACTCATGTCCATCTCCTCCGGCTTCGTTCCGCCTGCTAATACCCAATCGAATGCATGCAACAGAGACCCCAACGCCAATGGAAGCACTCGAGAGGCGAGCGGCACAGCAGGGCACATTCTACGCCCTGATCCGAATGGAATGAACTCGAAATGGTGTCCCTTGTAATCTGCCGTGTTTGGCTCCAAGAATCTCTCCGGCTTGAACTTCATAGGGTCTTTCCATGTCTTGGGGTCTCTTCCAATTGCCCACACGTTGACTAGAACTTGGGTCTCTTTGGGTATGTAGTAGCCAAGCATCTTGCAAGAGCTCATGGCCATGTGCGGGACCAAGAATGGTAGGGGTGGATGAAGCCTTAGGGTTTCTTTGATGACTGCTTTGAGGTAAGGAAGGATTTCAACATCCTTTTCTTTGAATTTTCGGTTCAAGCCAATGGTGCTTCTCAACTCAGATTGGACTTTGGCGAGGGTATGGGGGTTGTGGAGTAGCTCAGCCATCGCCCATTCAAGTGTGCTTGTGGTGGTGTCCGTCCCCGCGGTGAACATTTCCTATCAAAAAATCATTAGCCACATATATGAATGTGGTAAAATGTACTCAGCCATAGTCAAAGGAGTTTATACATGATAAAGAGAGCTAAGAATATAGAATAAGGTGACGAAATTTATGTAGTGATTAAATAATTGTTTCACATTCAAATGCTTAAGAATTTTTTGTCAAGAGACTTCAGAGATCTATTTTGTAAAGAGGAAAGAATATTAACGAAAATGTGCATCATTGTTGATTCATGGTAACCAACAAAAGAATCGGCGATGACGTGCGCAAAGCTAGTTAAATGATGAAGTAATTCGTATTTATTATATACCGTTTTGGTCTTCATTTCATACGACAAAAGCTGATGCAATGAGGATTAAGATGCTACATAGTCTCTACCATTATTAAACGCGATGGGCCATAAGCATCGGCATCTACAGGACAAGCCTTATGTTTGCTTACTCACAATCAGTCCAATGGCGGCTAATAGGGGGTTCAACCTTCCATGATTGATGTAATCAGCTCACTAACCGGATCTTTAAGAGATATGAAACCATTTTATTTCAAGAGAAAACAGACGGGTCACTGTGAGTTAAGTTTTGCATAAGTTAAGTATATCACCAAGTTAATAACCTAAGTAGCACCGATAAGTGACATGGACAAATGACGCGACACGCCGACACGTTATTTTTCAAAAAATAGATAATTCCGATACATTAAAACAAGTTATATATTAAATAATTTTTTAATTAATTTGATTCGAATTCACAAATAAATAAGTAATAAAAAAGAGCTTATAATGAATTTACACTAATAATATTAATAAATCTATTTATAAAAAATTCGAAAGATATATTTATAGTTAATGTATACTCATATTTGAAAACATGTTTCTAACTTCAATAAAACATATTAATGAAACTAACAACTAACAAAAGATTAGAATCAATTTATTTATATAAATCTATTATATTCTATAACAATTAAAATTTACTATTATTTAATATTCAGTATTTTAATTTTTCAAAATCGCTTTTTTTCTAACAAAAAGAAGTTGTGGCCCCCCCCCAAAAAAAAAAAAAGCAAAAACTGCCGCCCTCAAAACCCCTCTCCCTCGGACCTGAGCAGGTCCTAAAACTGCTCAAGGGGATACCCCCCACTGGAGGGAGAACCTCCCCGGGGTAAGAGTCCCCAAGTGGGGTCCCTGTATCCCGCCTCTCACGGGAGAAACAATAGTGAGAGGAGCGAGGGGTCCACAACTGCTGGGGTAACAGTAGGTCTCCTGCAAGGGAGACGGTGGTTCGGATGCTAACCGATTAAATTCGAGGCTACCCGAGGACTATGTGGAGGTTAGTGTAAAAGCTAATCCGGGCTGAAGCTGGCTTGAATGCCAAGTTCCGCCAACTGGACTGCTTCAGCACGCCCCAAGTTGGGGCCCTCTCCCCCACGCATCAAAACCCCCATACAAAAACCGTCACCCCCAAAACCCCCTCCCCTATACACAAAAATCACCTCACAGAAACCGCCATCCCTCCAAAATCCCCTGGAGTCACAAAAATCCCCTCACAGAAACTACCATCCCCCAAAACCCACTCCCCCACACACAAAAACCGCCATCCCACCACACCACCAAACGCTTCCCCCCCCCCTCCCCCGGGGTTTCTCCCCTGGTTTCTCTCCCCCGTCACCCATCAAAGCTGTCATTTTCCTTAAAAATTAAAATCATCCTCTCAGCCATCCCTCCGCACCAGAATCCTCATTTTAAGTTTTTTTTTTCATCTACTCTTTTGTTAAAAGTTAAAACCCTCCTCTGCGGCCTCCTCTTCCTCCTTCTCGCTCGATTCTCTTTATCTTGATTTTTGCTCTCTTTCGATCACCTCGTTGCAATCGCTTATCGCCGCACCTGTGGCCCTCCCTCCTTCGCAGCCACAGCCGCAGCTGTAGCCTTTAATCCTCCACCACGCATCGCAGTCGCGGCCCTCCTCCTTGCGGTCGTGGCCACACCGTCTCCTCGGCAGCCTCGCCTCTGCTCCCTCACCCTTGCATCCACCTTCCATCGCCTTCTTTAACAATTTTCTCTAACTTCGCACTTATAAACCCACCCTTGAAGCCACCATGCTTCTCACAAATTTCGGACACGCGAGTCAAAGCGTGTTGAAAAGAGTTGACCGCGTGTCGAATTTTTTGACACATGTTAATCATGTGTCCGAACATGTCCTAGTGTGTTCGAGCATGTCGGAAATGTGTCAAGATGTTCGACATGACATGAAAGCTCACCGAACGTGTCCGTGCATCATAGTTAATAGCATCTAAAAGTGTGCAGAGTACAAATGAGGTAGTACAAGTTCTTATTCTATGATTGACTTCACCACATCATTCATGTCTATATAAAGTTTTTATGATCTCCGTAAACATAAACATTAAACCCACCCAATAACATAAAGTACTTTTTCCACTAATTGACAGACTAGTCAAATTCTTAGTTTAGATGCAAGAGAGTTCATATTTAAATCCCAATATCTCACACTTAGAGGAATCTTAGGAGTAACCTTCACTAACTCGTGCATGAAGCTGTATTTCGATATATGGACCACATGGCTTGTTTACATTCATGAGAATTAGTTAAGTCAAAAGTTTTTATATATCATAGGAAAACAAACAGACATGACTAAATTGAAAAAAAAAAAAAAAACAGAGAAAATGCTAAAGCTATTGCAAAATCATACTAAAACTGATTACGTGAATGACATGTCGTAATTAATTGCTGAAGTATGTGGTACGGATACCTTGAATGATTAGCTAAGTGAGTGTTGAACCAAGTGGTACCGCTTAGACAATCAGGCTTTAGAGCACCCAATAAAAAATTGACATTCATTTATAGAAAAAGATTGTACTAATATTTCTTTTGTACTCCTAACATTGCTCAAGCTTTCAATCTGTAATTGTAATCTCAATTCTTTTGCAATTAACACTTCAATAATTATAACAGGGAAGGTCTTAATAGGATCAAAGGATCACCGAGACCACAAAGTATGGTGTATAAAGCGATGGATTGGGAAATTTCATGTTAATTAGGGTTTTACGTGCGTATGACCTTGAGAATTTTGTTTGTTGTATCATATAAGTTAGTATTGGCTAAACCATTGCACGTTTATCCAATCTATTGTAGCAGTGACCACACGACCAACACTAGCAATAATTAGTGAATTACTAATACGGATATTACTCGCAAGTAAACTTAATTAGATGCACTTGTTTGTAACACATGAATATTAAGCCTTGGAAACAATTTAAGCCTTGGAAACAATTCCTCTAATTAAGGACGGAAGAAAATATAGCCCTGAAAAATGTCGTTTTGTGTGTGTCACAAGAAAAGAGAGAGAAGATAGCTTACGAAGACGATGACATTGATGGTTCTTGAAGAAAACTCTGAAGGCTCCTCTGCACTATCACCACGGAACTCCAACAACACGTCTAAGAAGTCCTTCCTCCTATCTTCTGCAACTTCACCTTCTCTCATGCTCTCCATTCTTTCTTTGATGAACTGCCCCGCTATTTCAAACGCTCGATCGACGTGGAATTGCGTATTCCTTCGTATTCCTTGTGGATCTAGCCATCTCAAAATGGGTAAGAAGTCCGCCACATTCGGCTTCCCGGCCAACTCCATCACCTTACCTGGAAAATTGCATCTCATGTCAGATTGCGATAGTATTTTTTATTTGAAATCGCCCCATAGCCCTCCCGTGCCATTTTTTTTTTTTTTTTTGTGAAAACACGAGAATTCATGTCCATTGCAAGTCTACATCATACTTAGAACACGTATGTGGGGTTCGGGCAATGATTTTTGGGCTATTTAATTGAAAGATTAAAGTGAAATTACACCAATAATAATATGGATCTATATTATTTTACGTTTGAATAACGATTTCCTCTTCTTCTTACGTATTCTATGCTTAAATTTACTTTCTGATTGTTATCATGATCGTGAATTATGTGCAGTTGCAACGACAACATGTACCGGCATGGTAAAAAAATTTGGCCCCTCTCCTCGACTTCGGATCCAAGAGGTCTTTGGAGAACATGAGATTGCCGATGAGATTGAAAGCCATCAAGAAGAAGAATCTCCCGACATCAATGGACTTGGTGCCGGACTCTCCTGCATCCTCTATGAATCGCACCATCCTATCGACGCACCTGCTCCGGACGCTTTCCATGGCGTCTAAGCGCCTAGCAACAAAGAACTCGGTGGTGGAAAGGCGCCTCAACATGCGCCAGTGAGGACCGTATTGAGCTGTGATTATCGAGCCTTCGTTGCTATAGTCGCCCTTCATGGCCTCATAAATCTTTCTCCCTGCAAGAACGACGTCATGGTTCTTGAACATTTCGCGAGCCACTTCGTCCGATGAGATCACCACTGTACACATGGAGCCAAGCCAAAGAGTCATTATTGGACCGTACTCACGAGCCAAGTTGGCGAACGACTTGTGCGGAGTCCAACTCAGTTGGAATATATTTCCTACCACAGGCCACCAACGTGGCCCTGGCGGCAACTGTCCTCGCTCCTCCAAGCGACGATGGCGGCGCTCCGTCACCATTGCCCACAAAACCCAAAGCAGTAGGGCAATTATCAGACCAACAACCTCGTAGTCCATTTGTTTAGTCTCAGATTTTCCTTTGAAGCTTTACCAAGTATGGTAAACGTTCAGGTGTGTAGGTCTACTATATATAGTGGTTTCATGAAGTTGGCGCCAACGCGGTGACATTCGTCCTTTTCTTCAAGGAATCTTCATGTGATCATGGTTACCGGATCTTTGTTAGTTGCGCAATCAAATATGGATAAAGTAATGGACAATAATGTCGAAGTCATTACGACTTCCTACTAAAACTTATTTCTTGAATCATATAGTATTAGAGGACCACATTCGTTCTTTAGACAGCCCAGCAATCTCACATTTCATTTATACTGAATCAAAACCTGTTACATCAAGTAAATGAATATCAGTAAAAAGTCTTGTTACGGTTAGCATTGCCAGTTACGATAATGTGTAACTTTTAATGATAACATTAACACATATAACTATTGTAACCAAAAATCTGGTTGAAATTATATTGTGGGTTATATCTTAGTAAATACCTTCAAAAGATTTTTTATTTTTTATTTTCTGATATTATGGTTAATACCACAAGGAACCCCAAACCGGTGCACTCGTGTCACATTTAATTAAAACTAAATTTTGTGTCACAAAAATTTTGAATTGGTTTACCCATGCCGCATTTTGAGAACCCGTATAATTTAAACTAATTTTTATGTCACAAAAAACTTCAAGTTGGTAAACTCATTCCACATTTAAATGGGGAAAATTACCAAAAAAGTCATAAACCTAATGCAATTGTGCCGATTGAGTCCTAAACTTATTTTTTTGATCAATTGAGTCATAAACCTTTTACAATTATTCTTGATCAATCCATCCAGCCAAAATTAGTCGGCTAGCGATACCGTGGCAACCGATTGATGTCGGCAACCTTTTTTTTAATAATATTTTATTTTTTGAAATATTTTATTAATATTTTATCTTTTTTTTTTCCTTTTTCCTCTCTTTTTTTTTCCCCTTCTCCCTCTTCCTTCTTCCTCCCTCCTCCTTGCTTTGGCTCCGGCGGGCTCGCCTTGCTAGTTGGCGAGCTTGCACCTAGCGATGGCGAGGTGAGCCCCGCTAGATCTGGTGAGTGCTTGCCTCGTGGTCGCCGAGTGAGCCCTTGTCGGATCTAGCAAGTGGTTGCCTCACGGTTGCCGAGCAGGCGAGCCCTCACCAAATCTGGTGAGGGGGGTTCACCTCGCGACTAGCAAGGGCTCACCTCACCTAGCGCCGTGAGGTGAGCACTCGCCAAATCCGGCAGGGCTCACCCCGTTGTCGATGGGCACAACCTCGCCGACCGGCAAGGCGAGTCCATCAGATCGCCTCACTAGATCCAACAAGGTTTCGTCCCGCCGTTGCCAGTGTGAGCTCACTAACTAGTGAGGCTCCCCTTGCCAGATTTGGTAGGGCTTGCCTCGCCAGACTCGGTGATAGTGACGCCCCCTTGCCGAATGTGGTGAGGGCTCACTTTGCTAGTGGCTGGGCGAGCTCGCCCTCGCCCAGTGACGACGAGGCAAGCTAGCCCGACTGCCTCAGTTCGGCGAACCGGCCGGTTGGTCGTTGAAGCCAAAGGAAGAAGGAGGAAGGAGGGAGAAGGGAGAGGGAGAAGAAAAAAAAAAAAAAGAAAAAAGGAAAAAAAAAAAAAAAAATAAAATATTTCAAAAATAAAATATTATTAAAAAAGCTCGACAACGTCGGCCGGCCAATTTTAGTCGGATGGAATGATTGGGAATAATTGTAAAAGGTTTAGGACTTAATTGATCAAAAAAATAAGTTTAGGACTGAATCGGCACAATTGCAACAGGGTAACTTTAGGGCATATATCCAACATGTGACAGAACATACATGTTCTTGCCATTGATCCACCCGATAGAAATGAAATATTAATTTTGTCATAGCAGAGCATACTAGAAAACACCTAAGGCTTAGAATTTTTTATTTCATTGGTATTGCATTTATCCACAACGACAAAATCAAACATGTTTTGGACGTTGCATTGAGCAACGACAAGGGAATGAAAACATTGTCACCATTACATGGAGCAATGGCGGCAAAATTTTACGTTTGCTGCATTTGCATGGATAATCGACCACGAATTCCACCGTTGAATTGAGCAACAAGGATGAAATGTTATTTTCACCACCTTTGACGAGACCACCAACTTATCAAACAAAATGGATATAGTATTTCGTTGCCATAGTTCTGAGGAGATAATTGTCTAAACAATCTTAAACCTATCATGTAATGATCCATTCAATCTTAAACATTTCAATTATGCCTATTTAGTCTTAAACTTTTCAATTATGTTAATTTAGCATTAAATTTTTTGAACATTTGTCATTTTTTTTCCTAATGGTTGGATGAGATTTGTCAATTTAGTCATAAATCTTTTAACAATTTGCTAATTTAATTTTGGCTAGATATTGTTGATGTAGACACCGGTTGGTCATTAGCCATCCTATGTGGCATAGTGGTGCTGATGCAAACAATTTTTATATTTTTTTCAAATTCTTTTTTTCGTTTTTTGTTCTATTTTTCCTTTTCTTTTCTTTCCTTTCCTTTTCCATTTGCATATGATCAATACGCAGCCATGACCATAGACTGGCCACAAATGAGGGTCACCTCACTAGATTTGGTGAGGGCAACCCTCACCCAAGCCACGACGACCTTACTTGTGGCCAATTGTTGGCATGGCCAAGTACTAGCCATACGTGAAAGGAAAAGAAAAAAACTGATAATTCTGAAAAATTTAATAAAAATGAAAAAAGTGTCCATGGCAACGCCGGTTAGCCATTTAAGATAGCCCTGCCAGTTGGTCGATGTTCACATTAGTGATTTCCAATTAATTTTGGGTGAAATGACTATTGGCAAATTGCCAAAATGTTTAAGTCTAAAATGATACAATTAAAAGGTTTAAAACTGAATTAACGATCATACAATAAGTTTAAGACTTTGTGTATAGTTTTTCCTCCAACCAAGTGTGACAAAAATTAAGTTTCGTCATTTTACAATAAGTTTCCTCCAACCAATTCCTCTCGAGCGTAACCTAATAAAAATGAACCGTACAAGATTACTCTTATAATTGATGATAAGGCCAAAGAAATAATTTAACTTTAATTCGTTAAATTATGATGTACTGTGTATCCCTCCTCCCTAGTGGTCATGGAATAGATGAAATAAATCAAAAATATATATTTTTGTTCGAGAATGAAATCTCATGGAAATTGCCTTTATCCAGTCTTCCAAATAAATTAACATACATTTTTAGCTTTTTGACTTTTTATTTATTTATTATTATAGTAATACAATCCTTTGTCTTCGAAATCTGTACGGTCAACTCTGCGGTCAACTATCATTATTAACTCTTATATATTAATTCATATCGATGTAAAAGTTAAGTTTATTGTATTTTGGTGTATACGATTTTCTTCCAATATTTCGTAATTTGTTTTCTTAACATTTAGATTAGTCCTTTAGAAAATCAAAATGATCGGAAAGAAAACGAAAGGTAAAAATGCCGCCCCGGTTAGGGGTACCGCGTACTAATCAGCATTATCAGACGTTGATGCGGGCAATTTTTCATTTGAGGAAAAGGACAAAATAAACTCAGCAATTGATGGACGATCTTCTTCCACCTATCAATTATTCCAGATTTTCCTCGTCATTGCCAGCTGCAATAGCGTCCTTTTCTCGTTGGTGCCTTTCGAATATGAGATCTTTTTACTGAAAGAAGTGATACTAATACAGGCAGAAGGTCCCACCCCGCCGTGGGCGTGTTGGTTCAAACGTTTCCCCCATCCCGGTTGGGGGTGGTTCGAGTCACCGCATGCACAATTGCGCAACTTAAGTGCGGCGCTGAGGAGGTGAGTCTTTGTGTTGCCTTTGGGTTTATGTCGTCACGGCATTGTCAGGTTGTATGGCGGTTAGGGTCATAAAAATAAAATAAAATAAAAAATAATATAGGTAGAAGGCAATGCATATGCTCCCCCTCAAATCAATGATTTTTTCTTAATTCGCCAGAATAGAACAGATACTCGATCTATGTAATCAAATAATTACTAAAAAATATTTTAATACATTTTGATAAGGGGACAAATACGATGTAGTCGTTTAGGGATGGGCAAATCTTTTATATATCACATAGATATGTAGTACGATTCGAAATCTTTTATGTGAAGTTGCACCGGCCTTTAGTTATTCTCAAATTTTGGAACGATGAGACAAATAAGAAAAATTAAAGCAAGTGCTAAATTTAATGATATGGACCACGTTCCTTGCATCGAAGGTTTGCCAAAGTCTCCTCCTTTGACAACGTCAAAAGTTTATATAATTTCACTTCATATCAGATATATTGAATAGAGATCTAGTATCTTAGCTGGAATTAAATGTTTATATATCCATATCAATGTTTTTTCTATTTTAAGGTATAATTTATTTGGTGCATCTCTATCTTTGCTATCATATTGGGGCACATAATTAATTGAATTTCTTTTTATTTGGGCTTAAATTGTCTTTCTCCTTTCATTTTCGGTGACATCACCATGGGGCTAAACATCGGACGGGGAACTTGGTCCCCTCTTGCTTGTCCCCCAAGCGATAAGTTTGTTAATAGGACACACAGAAGTAATAACGCAGAGATATAGATCGTTTGTCCTCCACTTTGTTAAAGGTTTTTTAACGTCTTGAAATGGCTTGCAGTGACAATGCACTGTTGCCAATGAGGACTGTATTAAAAGTTTACAGTTATTTATGTACTTTTCTTTTGTCACACAGTGTCTTGTAAACCAAAAAATACTAGGTTGGCAAGTCGTCACAAGACATTGTATGAAACACATGCTAACCTAATAGGAACTTTTTGAAGCTCTACCTCCTTACCCTAGGCATGCATAGCCATGGCACTATTCTACCCAGTGATAGCCATCTCTAAAGAGATGACGTGGTATCTATATTTACAACCGAAGGCCCCTCCATTTTTAGGCAGATGTTTTTCTTCCCTTCTCAGGAGGAAATACAAGAGGTGACATTGGAGAGTCCCGTCCCTTGGTAGTTCTTCCTCCTATTTTTTTTCTCCTTGAGTCTTTTAAGAACCTGCTTAGATTCAATTGTGTTATAAATGATGATTATTTTAAAAACCGTTAGTTTCACTTGAATCAATAAATATGGAGATAAATATCGGTTGTCCTCTACTTGGTCAAAGTTTTAAATATCCGCCCGATGCTTATGTTGAAATCACCCGTGGTGATGACGCATGGGTGCCGTTGAGGATTGATTGTATTTGGGTGAATGGCAATCTTACCTTCCCCTAGGTGATGAAGTGGATGAGATTTGATAAGAATTGAGAAAGAGAGAATAATGAAATTTTATGTATATTATTGTATTATCTAATGAATAGTACATGAGTCTATTTATATGCTTTATTAGATTACTATCTAGTATGATCAATCAAGGATATGGACAATTAAGATATGAAGAATCTTCAAAATAAATCTACAATCACAAGAAATGTGGGAAATATTCCAAACATCCCCAGAAAATATCAGTAATATCTCTAACAGCACCTCAAATTCAAGGTGCATAGAAGTCAACTTTAGTTTGATGAAAAAAACCTAAAAAATGTTTGGTGGATCACCATGGCAATTTAGTGTGCTAAATTAGTGTGCTGAAGAGACAACTTGACGTCATTGTTTTTGTGGTCGTTATGTGCCGTCATTAGCATCGTACAACTAGACTGATTCTATCCAGAGACTGAATCGAATTGATTCTATCCTCTCCAAGTTTTCGTTGGAGAGGTTCAGTTCCTAATTCTCTAAGTACAGAATCGCTCGGGAATCTAACTAACCGGATCAAATTTGGAACCAATTACATAATTCCTAGAAAACCCTAGTTTTTGTCTTGGCATCTTATTCTCTATCTATCTTTGAATAGTTTTGTTATTCATATGATTTTGTTGTATAAAATGAAAGGAAAAAAAAAACAGGAACAAAAAAATGTTCTCAAGTAGACACTAGATATGGACTAGAAAAACAGGGCAGGTCCTAGAGTTAATTCCATGTCCCAAAAACTGAGAATCGGTTCTAATAAATTAGGTTCCATATTTAGAACTTATCCACCTTGGAATCAATCGCCTCTAATTGTTGTAGATGTTGTGCAAGCTATGTGGTAAGAGGCTCTTGTCATAGCAGATCTAATGTGGTGTTCATCTATGGACTAGTGAACAAATGCGACCAGTGCTACTAGCTTTGTTACGAGTAATGTGAAAAGATGTGGCCGATGTGACTGGTGTTACTATGAAATAGATCTAAGGGCGGTGAGTTTGGTGGTGGTGTTTGTCTGTGGATAGAAATGCGATCTTTGTTGCTAGCATTATTACGAACACCATTGAGAGATTGGCTGGTGTTATTTGGGAACAATGTTGTGGATCAACGTCGAGAGAGATATTAGTAGTTATTGAAAAGAAGGATGACATGATATACAGTATATGCTCTTGGTGTGCATTGTTGTTCACATGGTGCACCTTAGCATCATAGGATCGTCTAACTCTAATACCAAGCTAAGTATTAAGGGAGAGAGAATTAAGGAATTTTCAGTTTATCTAAGTGTTACCTAATGAAAATTACATGGCCTATTATTAACATTATTAGATGACACAAGATTAGATCAAATACGATCAATCAAGGATATGCAAATCAAATATACGAGAATCTCATTGATATGCACAATCATAAGAAATAAGATGATTATTTTAAAAATCTCTAGAAAACATCAAAATTATATCTAAGAAAATCATGTAGCGCTGAATGCCATCGAGATGCGTATTTAGCAATCAAATTACGAAAACTTATACTTTGAATGCACTATTTTTTTCATGTTACTTATAATCAATATTTTGAAAATCGAAATTTTATAATTAGATAATTAAGAAATATATTAGGATACTCATTAACAGGACTTATTACACATTTACAAAAAGCTTTAGTCCATGCTAAAAGAAAAGAAGGAAACAACAATTTCTAGTAACTTAAGAACGAGACGGAGCCATATATAATGTGATTTCATACTTATCGTTGAACGAATTATTTTTGTAAATTCCACATATGGACAAGCCAGTTCCACTATGGTTTGACATGGTAATTCAACTCAGATGATACTTCGCTCAAGATATAGAAAAAAAATCTTCTTTTCACATTCCGATTGGTGACGGATTTGCACAAAAATTTTGGATTTTTCTTTTATTGTCGCACCTCTCTTCTATGTATATATGTGTATATGGTGCTCATGGGAATCGAACTCAGTCTGTTTACCAGCAGGGCCACATTACTGTTGGCAATTCTAGACTTGACTTAGTTAACGAATTATTTTACAGGTAAAAATCTTACCAAAAAAAGAAAAACAAGCATCTCTCTCTCACACACAACTATACTGTCTTACTCTGAAATGCAGCTCCGCCAATGTCGCCCTCCACGTTGCCATCAGCCCCTTCAAGCTGTTGTGGTCGTCACTTTGTCGTCGGCCTTCTTACCATTCTCCTTGGTAGATTGTGATTATATATGACATGGTGGTGGGTGGTAACAGAGATGACAACGACGTGGTTTCAGAGGGGACAAAGCAGGGAGCAAGGGAGTGTAAGCCGGCCAAGGAGAGGATTGGTTCGGTTTACTTTGATTTTTTATTGTTGCTTACTTATAGTTCTAAATTAAATGTGGGTTGCCTTCATGTACGTAACCCGCAAATTAGAGATTTCCCCTAACCAGATATGAAAGAAAATATTGTCCATCCGTGCCCGCGTAAACCATTCTTACTTCGTGTTTTAGGTATTCATCAAAATGGTGACTGGGCTGAGCAAAGGAAATGCGTTATCACGCTACTCCTGCTTTCAAAAAGACGGTAGACTTCCTCAACTTGTGCGACACCAATGGGCAATAGGTGACTGTTGGGATAACTATACACGAAAGGTTCAAGAAAATTTTAGTCTGACAACGCATCTGCCTATGTGAACAAGAGAAGAAAGAATACGCACATTAAAAGTCTCTTCTTCAAATATACATCGCATGTAACTTTATTGCCACTTGAACAGTCTAATGCAATAGGACTCTATGTCCACAAACATCAAATCAAGTCATCAATCTTTCGACCAAAAAGAAAAAAAAAAAAAAAAGTCATCAATCTGGACCACTGATGCTTCCGACCTTATTAGCCCATTCTTTACATGCATTTCGCTGAAGTAGTCATTATTATGGTCCTAATGGAGTTGGACCACCGGTTGATGGATTACTTTTCTGGAAGTCTCCATCCATGACTCATTGTCAATATACATACGTGATCCGTGATACCATTTTACCATATTATTAGGACAATAGAAAGATGTCATATCAACAAGTTTGATGGGGCAGGAGAGGATTTTAAGCAGAAATCTCCACCAAAATCGTTTCGAGTATTTCTCATTTGAAAGTTGCGTATATAGTATGGGCTTCGGCTTTTCAAAGTAAAGGAAGGTTGATTCAGAACAATCAAACTAAATTTTCGTTTCGTATGGTCCTTGAGGTTACTTAGGCACACTTTATCGAAGTTTGACCAAGTCATAAGATTAAGTGCACCATAGATTTGCTTCCCAAATGCTTTGCAGTTTACAAGCTATACGTAACCCGTAATAACTGACCCAAAAAAGAGGTTCTGCATTCCCTCCTTTTTTCTGCTACCTTATTTATATTTGGCCGCAAATCCCGCGAGCCGGTCCCTTGTTTTTTTTAACAAAGAAGTCAAGGTATTTTTTATATATATATATTTATCAAGTTTTGTTATTATTGTTCAAATTGGAATATTGAATGTCAATGTTCATTTTATGAATATTTTAGGCATTATCCATAGGGTTTTGTCTAAAATTATTGTAATTATTAATTTGATCCGTAAGACATCGGATCATTTTTTTAATTATATTGATTTTTGGGGTATTTTGATAATATTTTAATTTTTAAATCATTATAATTATTAATTTGATCCGTAAAATTTCGGATCAAATTTTTAATTATTTTGAATTTTCTTATATGTTGTGATATTTATGGTTAAAATAACTGTTAATTTAATCTGTGAGACAACGGATTATTTTTTTAATTATTTTAATCCTTCATTTGATGAATATCTTGAGTGGTTTAGGTAGAATGTTTATCTGGTAAATTCTTGTCTTGGAAAACATTAAAAAAAAAAAAATCAAATCTTGCATCGGAGTGTGTTGTTTTAGTAAAATATGATTGCATTTTTTAGGATTGCACTTTTAGATAATTTTTGGAATAGATTAGGATTGATTTATATATATATATATATATATATATATATATATATATATATATATATATATAGATAGATAGATAGATAGATAATGTTTACACATTTTGATAATCTCATTTTACTTAAAAAAAATAGTAGTCTAAGATAGGATAGGGTTTAAGTCAAATTAACCCCTAAAACATATTAGAAAATTATTCTTTTTTAGATAGTTTAATTAGTTTTTTTATTACGAAGTTTTAAAAAATACAAAAATAGGTGCATGTCAAATAGTCTGCACGTTAGGTTCATTTAGTTAAGAAGTTGCTTGTTAGTACGGTTAGGCCATGTAGTTAAAAGTGCATGTTATATAGGTAAGTTTTAATTTCAAGATAAGATAAAATCCCCCCAAAAAATAATTACTTGCTCTAGTGTGTTGAATTTGAAAATAAAAAGAATGGTACTAAAAGAGCATTAGAGAAATCTAGTGTAACAAAGTCCCCGTACCCCATATCTCCGGTTTATAGGAGTAAAATAATTCTCCCGTTATTTTACTTAGGTGTCTAATCGACCTACCATAAACTGATTAGTGGCGACTCCTAGATAAAATTCATTTGCATGTTAAAAACTTGAATCTAAGTCTCGAATTGGTATGGGCTTGGGAGAGCCCGAGCTAAGTCTAGACTTAACAATTCCTTAGTTGAACCTTAGGTGGTTTGACTTGCTTCAGGGAGGTTGCGACAATGGGCTTCGTCTTTTCAAAGTAAAGGAACGTTGATTCAGAACAAGCAAACTAAATTTTGTTTTGTACGGTCATTGAGGTTACTTAGGCACACTTTATCGAAGTATGACCAAGTCATAAGATTAAGTGCACCATAGATTTGCTCATAGCTTGCCCTCACTTTTTTGAGCCTCACAACACTTGGGCCGTTCTTGACTCGCTTTCAATTGCTCGCTCTCATTCATCTTTTACTTTGAATAGTTTTGTTATTCATATGATTTTGTTGTATAAAATAAAAAAAAAAAAGGAACAAAAAAATGTTCTTGAGTAGACACTAGATATGGACAAGAAAAACAAGGCAGGTCCTAGAGTTAATTCCATGTCCCAAAAATTGAGAATCGGTTCTAATAAGTTAGGTTCCATATTTAGAACTTATCCACCTTGGAATCAATCGCCTCTAATTGTTGTAGATGTTGTGCAAGCTATGTGGTAGGAGGCTGTTGTCATAGCAGATTTAATGTGGTGTTCATCTATGGACTAGTGAACAAATGTGACTAGTGCTACTAGCATTGTTATGAGTAATGTGAAGAAATGTAGCCAATGTGATTGGCATTACCATGAAATAGATCTAAGGGCGGTGAGTTTGGTGGTGGTGTTTGTCTGTGGATAGAAATGCAATCTTTGTTGCTAGCATTATTACGAACACCATTGAGAGATTGGCTGGTGTTATTTGGGAACAATGTTGTGGATAAACGTTGAGAGAGATATTAGTAGTTATTGAAAAGAAGGATGACATGATATACAGTATATGCTCTTGGTGTGCATTGTTGTTCACATGGTGCACCTTAGCATCATAGGATCATCTAACTCTAATACCAAGCTAAGTATTAAGGGAGAGAGAATTAAGGAATTTTCAGTTTATCTAAGTGTTACCTAATGAAAATTACATGGCCTATTATTAACATTATTAGATGACACAAGATTAGATCAAATATGATCAATCCAGGATATGCAAATCAAATATACGAGAATCTCATTGATATGCACAATCATAAGAAATAAGATGATTATTTTAAAAATCTCTAGAAAACATCAAAATTATATCTAAGAAAATCATGTAGCGCCGAATGCCATCGAGATGCTTATTTAACAATCAAATTACGACAACTTATACTTTGAATGGACTATTTTTTTCATGTTACTTATAATCAATATTGAAAATCAAAATTTTTATAATTAGATAATTAAGAAATATATTAGGATACTCATTACACATTTACAAAAAGCTTTAGTCCATGCTAAAAGAAAAGAAGGAAACAACAATTTCTAGTAACATAAGAAAGAGACGGAGCCATATATAATGTGATTTCATACTTATCGTTGAATGAATTATTTTTTTGTAAAATTCCACATACGGACATGGCAGTTCCACTATGGTTTGACATAGGTAATTCAACTCAGATGATACTTCGCTCAAGATATAGAAAAAAATCTTCTTTCCACATTCCGATTGGTGATGGATTTGCACAAAAATTTTGGATTTTTCTTTTAGTGTCACTCCTCTCTTCTATGTATATATGTGTATATGGTGCTCATGGGAATCGAACTCAGACTGTTTACCAGCAGGGCCACATTACTGTTGGCAATTTTAGACTTGACTTAGTTAACGAATATTTTTACAGGTAAAAATCTTACCAAACAAAAGAAAAACAAGCATCTCTCTCTCACACACAACTATACTGTCTTACTCTGAAATGCAGCTCCGCCAATGTCGCCCTCCACGTTGCCATCAGCCCCTTCAAGCTGTTGTGGTCGTCACTTTGTCGTTGGCCTTCTTACCATTCTCCTTGGTAGATTGTGATTATATATGACATGGTGGTGGGTGGTAACAGAGATGACAACGACGTGGTTTGAGAGGCGACAAAGCAGGGAGCAAGGGAGTGTAAGCCGGCCGAGGAGAGGATAGGTTCGGTTAACTTTGATTTTTTATTGTTGCTTACTTATATTTTTAAATTAAATGTGGGTTGCCTTCATGTACGTAACCCGCAAAATAGAGATTTCCCCTAGCCAGATATGAAAGAAAATATTGTCCATCCGTGCCCGCGTAAACCATTCTTACTTCGTGTTGTAGGTATTCATCAAAATGGTGACTGGGCTGAGCAAAGGAAATGCGTTATCACGCTACTCCTGCTTTCAAAATGACGCTAGACTTTCTCAACTTGTGCGACACCAATGGGCAATAGGTGACTGTTGGGGTAACTATGCACGAAAGGTTTAAGAAAATTTTAGTCTGACAACGCATCTGCCTATGTGAACAAGAGAAGAAAGAATACGCACATTAAAAGTCTCTTCTTCAAATATACATCGCATGTAACTTTATTGCCACTTGAACAGTCTAATGCAATAGGACTCTATGTCCAAAAGCATCAAATCAAGTAATCAATCTTTCGACAAAAAAAGAAAAAAGAAAAAAAAGTCATCAATCTGGACCACTGATGCTTCCGACCTTATTAGCCCATTATTTGCATGCATTTTGCTGAAGTAGTCATTATTATGGTCCTAATGGAGTTGGACCACCGGTTGATGGATTACTTTTTCTGGATGTCTCCGTCCATGACTCATTGTCAATATACATAAGTGATCCGTGATACCATTTTACCATATTGTTAGGACAATATAAAGATGTCATATCAACAAGTTTGATGGGGCAGGAGAGGATTTTAAGCAGAAATCTCCACCAAAATCGTTTCGTGTATTTCTCATTTGAAAGTTGCGTATATAGTATGGGCTTCGGCTTTTCAAAGTAAAGGAAGGTTGATTCAGAACAATCAGACTAAATTTTGGTTTGGTATGGTCCTTGAGGTTACTTAGGCACACTTTATCGAAGTATGACCAAGTCATATGATTAATTGCACCATAGCTTTGCTTCTCAAATGCTTTGCAGTTTACAAGCTATCCGTAACCCGTAATAACTGACCCAAAAAGCAGGTTGTGCATTCCCTCCTTTTTCTGCTACCTTATTTATATTTGGCCGAATGAGTTGCATTTCTCTGCGCTTGGGATCAGTGAGTCTAAATGAACTCCGAAAAAAGAAGCTTAGATTTCCGAGCAAATTAACACGGTGGAATCAGTTCTGTAATAACCAACACATAACAAATAGGAAAAAGGAGCGCTCCGACCATTTCAGCCCTTTGCGTGAAGCGGTTGTACCGACTGTTTTTGAAAACCAGCAATTTCCCCAGAAAATGCTTAAACTAATGAGGCCCCACTTTGTTTTAAGACTAAACAAGAGCAACGCAAGCTCCACAGCAACTTCCGAAAACAAAAACAGAGAAAGGGGGGGAGGGGAGAGAGAGAGAGAGAGAGAGAGAGAGAGAGAGAGAGAAAGGGAAATGGAAGGGGAGAGAGAGGTTTATGGTTGTAATCTGTTTCGCTGAAAATGATCGTCGATGAAAGACTTTTACCAAAGGTTAGATATATGGTTTCCTTTTAGAAGTGAGTACTAAGGATAATAATGAATAAAGAATGTGAGTAAAGAACCAATAAAGTGAATTGCAGAAAAATTTATAATACGATTGATTGCAAATCCCTTATAATTGATTCTTCTCGGCCTTATATAGCCTTGTACAAAATATAATCATTGAGAGCGGTTATCATTTGAATTGCGAGTTCTAACTACTCTCGAGATTCCAGGCGTCAATTGATTCTTCTCGGCCCTATTGTGTATTGATTTCTGCCTTTGCACATTATACATGGGTTTCAGCTGAAATAAGGGAGCGGTACTGGTGCAACGCAGTGGCAAGTCATGTGGATACTCCGCAGGCATATGTGTGGAGGCTTCAAAAATTTGGTCATAGGGGAGCATATTCTGAGACCATTTCCTGATAATCTGATACCTGTTAAGGTATAAGTTCTGATTTTTTAAATGGTGCATCTCTAGCATTTTATGAAGTATTCAACTCCTTAGCCTGAAGATTGCCCACCGGGTAAAAATAGTAGATGTAGAAGTCCTAATAGTTTAGGAAAGACTATGCTTTAGAACCTGAGTACACATTATCAGTTCTCAACGCTGAGTTCACACCATCAGTTTTCCATTCTGAGTTTGCAAAAATTTGTTCTATCTTTTTGAAATAGGTATTGAGTTTAATCAGTCTAGCTGTTAAAAAATGCCTCTCACATTAATCGTACATTCTTGATAGTTTTTTTTTTTTTTTTTGGTAAGAACATTCTTGATAGTTGTTGATTATAGATTACAGAAATAGAGAGAGAAATAAGATTTGATAGTGTCAAAGGCAGTAGGTGAGCATAGCCCTGTGATGTACTCTTTTATTCAGCTTTGGACATGTTCCGACTTAGGCAATATTTTCCTTTAATTTTTTCTTTTCTTCTCTTTCTTTACTTGTACAGTTCTAATGTAACTTGAATTTTTATTTGATTAAAATCCCCTATTTCCTATTAAAAAGAGAGTAGGTGCATAAAAGGAGCGAACGGGTGAAATAAGTAAGCATGACAAAAAGATTTACTTAGTAGATGATTTATATGGATATAAGAGCATCTTTAGCCTTTTGTAGTCACAGTGTTGAACTATGGAGGCGAAGTGCTGGCGCGTACATTGAAGGACAAAAAAAAAAAACGTGATTTGTTAAACACGGAAATGCAAATTATTAGTTACTATACTCTAAATTGTAATATTCCCATAATAATATATTCGTTTGGCAAGTATTTCTCACAATTTTGATTTTTCTTTTTTGGGTCAGAAAATTTTTTGTATTCACTTACTACTCAAAACCAAAAAAAGCCCATAATAGGAGTGTCATTAAAAAGCAGAGTCCATAGGCTTGAGGTGGGTAAGAAAGCCAATTCCGTGGGAGAGGTTTCTCCCTTTGTGCTCAAGCCAGCCAGTCAGCCACATTGTTTGCTTCTTTAAAGCACAAGCCCATCTTCAAGTCTAAAAAGTGGGACATCATGTCACAACAATCACTAAGTGCCCGCATTTCCCACCGGTCTTAGATCTGGTCTCTCTAAAGTACTTAGGGTATGCTTGGCTCAATTTTTTCAAGTAGCTTTGGAGAAATGCAAAATAATTTAGCCCAAGAGACTTTGGGAAAATGAAAAGACTATTTGATAAATTCTATTTTGAGAAGCAATTTTGAGACAAATGATGTTTGCTAGAAAACACATTTAAAAAGCCTATTTGGATGATTAATTTAAATTTTTTTAATTTTTACTTGTTTAAAAGTAAAAACAGTAATGTCAGTAACTTTTTTAATTTATATTTTGACAACAATATTAAAGATATCATGTAAACAATTTTATTAAATAAAATTAGTTTTTTTGGCTATAAATTTTTCAAAAGGAAAAAATTCACATCAATGTGGTCTATCTCTCAAACAAAAAAAAGAATACTTTCATTAGGATAAACAAAATAACATATGCCTTGAGAAAAGATATTCACTGTCCTTAAAAAATTCCTGGACTCATAATTATTTGACAACATAAATGTGCCAAGTAAGAAGCTGTATTTGTAGCACTACCCTCTCCATTTACATCATCAACAATTGTGTACCTTACTTCGGCAAGCCAATTAGTATGAATTTTGAGGGAATAAAAGAAATTAAGGGGATTTGTATTAGATTTGCCAATCTTCATTGAGTAGGCACATAGCCAAAATTCCCTAGTTTTTTGTTTGTATCCAAGTTCATGGCACTGCTTTGCCACAAGAAATGATCTCTGTGATAGAAGCAAAATTAAAATGAACTTGTAGATGTTTCTCAAGTCATCATCTCAAATACCCAATCGAAATAATAAACATGAACCAAATTAACCAAATTAAGCTTTCATTCTGTGTTATCACAAGAAGAGCAAAATGTGCCCTCATTTTTAGTGACTTCTCAATAGATTACAAACGTATTGTGGACAAGAAAAAATGATGAATATATATCTTTGCAGCTGCCCTAAAAGAAAGGCAAGAATTCTTTGTGTGATGCTTCTTGTTAGCCTCTTATCATGGATAAACAAAAAGCCATTCATGGTGATGGAAGCGAAGTAGCTTGTGCGTCAAATTCAAGAGCATCTTCGTATCTCCCTCTAAGGAAAAATAAAGCAGCTGTACTGCGCACTACAATTTTTAAAGAGATGAACTTGAATCTCGAGTCCGTGAACATATTGTGTGGAACACGTTTAGATGACGATAGTTTATCATTGCCAGCAATCAACTAGAGACTTCACTAGAGTTGTCACGCCCCGATCCTCAAGCACACACCCATCCCTCACTTTGTCGATATAATAGCGACGTCCTAGGCATCGCCGACCCTTTCATTTTAATACACATGCGGAAGCATATAATTAATCCCCAGACAATAAAACAATAGAATAGAAACGTAGGGCTATATTTTTCGAACATCAAAAACCATAACTACACTTTTATACAATACAATCCATAATATATATTACAATATTATTCACTAAAGTTTGATCTATCACACATCAATCCCAAACCTAGGGTTTGCAAACAGGATGGGACCTTAGTTCTCATCCGGCTCATACTCTAGATCATCCTCTAGATCCTCCTTGGGTTCCTCATCAAGATCCTCCTCTTCAGGTTCTTCCTCCTCAAGTTCCTCTAACTCTCCTCCTCGGGTTCCTCCTCCTAGTTCTCTTTTGAGTACACCTCTTCTTGTTCGACCACTCCTTTTAGCATGCTTCAGCTAGAGTCTATTGCTAATTGCTTGTGAGTGTCAATCTCACTCTCGAGCTTAGGATCTCTAGCATCAGTCACCGCTCCATCCTTGGGATCTGCTGTTCCTTCCCCGAACGCTTCCTCTAAAACGAATAGAGGTACATCACCTTCTAGCATAGGACCCTCCCTTCGCCTATCATGATATTCACGATACCACAACCGATACTAGTGGGGCTTCACGGCATCCTTACCCACATCAACCCAAACAGTCGACTTAACCATAATATACTTTAATCCTTCCGGATAAGGGTGTATTAGAAAGTGAGTTTCTATCTCGGTGGCTTCTTCAGGTATACCAAAATGCATAGGAGGACGAGGAGGTGGAGGTGCTACTATCTAGGGGCCTAAAATGGTTATACAATAACCAATAAGACAACGTCTCAGCGAGTTCTACTCCCTAAGACTCAATTAGAAGGCCAATACACTACGAGGATTGCCTATGCACAACACGGGTAAGATGATTTACCTTGGCCTCAGATTCCACTTGCAAATCAACACAATTAAATAGGCACTCAAACAATCACAATAGATCGAAATGTCGATCAATCAATCTAGTCGATTACATGTCAAGTTGACCATTTCTTAATCATTCTAGCCATTATTATCCAGTCTCAATTGATAGAACCAATCACCAAGCCATGTGCATTCTCTAAGGCGATATTTCTTGTCAACGAGCCACATGCATTCTCCGAGGTGATGGAACCGATCACCGAGCCACATGCATTCTCCGAGGTGATATATATATATATATATATATATATATATATATATATATAGTCATCGAGCCACGTGCATTCTCCGAGGCGACAGATTGAATCATCAAGCCAATACCATGTCTTTTTCCTAGATGACATCCTCAATCATCGATCCAAAATGATACAATGAAATCCACTTCTCATTTACTTGCCGAAATAAACAAATTTTAAGGTAAAATACTCATCCACACAATTTCACTCAATTTGCGCGATCAATGTACTCAATTAAATAAATAGAAATCACCACTATGATCAGCACGAAATTCCAGTCATTGACCATCCTAGTGTAATTTTCGAAAAAAATAAATAATTACAAAAATTAATTATTAAATAGAAATAAAATCCAATTTAGGCCCGTAATGCCTAATTGGAAGCTGAGACGAGCCCATAAAATTACCAAGACTCGTTCAATAAATAATAGGACTTGTCTACTTGCTAAGTACACTAACCAATTGTCTAACATGCATCAATAAGTCTTTAATTTAATTATTCTAATCTAATCTATCCATCTAATTGCACTTAATTAAATCTAATTAACCCCTAAGTATCATTAGCCTACTAAATGAGGATTAGTGAGCAAAATTCACCCGTTTAACAATCCAATCGGATTGAAACATTAGGAATGTCGCAGGGGTCACTTTTCTCCAAAGCGGGTTTAGGATCCGAGGTCCACAAACACCTCAAAACGGGCTTCAAACTTGCTGTGAAACCCACTTCCAGACCTTCTGTTTTGGCTACAAAAAAAGAAGAAAACAAGGTTGAAGTGGCGGTAGGGCTCGGGGGAGACAACGGGGATGGTCTCGGGTCCAAACCGATGGCTTCAGTGGCGTGTGTTGGGGTTTCATGAATCATGTATAACAAAAATTAACAAAAGGAACGCAATGGAAACAAAGATATATTTTATACATGATTCTCCTATAGCGTTGTTTGTTCATTTTAATGAAAAATCTGAATATAAATAGGGAGTTAAACGAATTACCTCTCGAAGTACACTTTAAAACGAATTGGTTCGGATGTTCTTCAGTTCGAGTCTCACAAGTGTCGGACTTCTAGTTCAGACACACCAACAACGAACGTCGAACGGAAGATAAAACTTTCAGATATTCACCACGATGATTGTGCTAGCAATCTCGTGAAAATGATCTAATGTATCCTCGATGTATTATAGTCACAGCTCGAATGAGAAAACACTCTACTTTTTCGCGTCTCTCGAAGAACACAAGAACACACACGTCTCTCTTTATTTTCAGCAACCCATTTTCTCTCTAAAACACAAAACGCATGCCCACCTTTCTCTGTTTTTCAACCCCCGTTTTTGTCACAAAAACAAACCTTTTAAAATAAAGATATAAACTGATCAGCAACCATTGTTGATCGTCCTTGCTCATGCACGACTTCGTGCATGATGGTCAGCAATTGCTGACCATTCATGCACGATTTCGTGGATGATGGTCAGCGGTTGCTAACCATCCAAGTTTCATGCATGTGCTTCGTGCACATGATGAAGCTTTATATATATTATTTTATTATTGGTTATTAAAAGGTATTAATAATTAAACAAACAAATAATTAATTAATCAATCCCTTTTAAAAATAAAAAGAACATAATCTTTATATGTACAAACGGAATACATTAACATGTATCCATTTCGGGTATGTGTGTGCATCATATGCAAATAGGCTTGTGACTATAATACAAATTAAATTAAATCTCATTTAATTTAATTTCAAATCGACACAATTCGATTGCAGTAATTGTAAACACATTTACAACATTATTTCTCTCTTGTTCCACATTATCCAAATTTTTTATGGTGTGACATCCCTAGGTTCATCATTAAGCTGGTAGTAAGATTTGTACTAACACATTAGTACTCCCAAAAGAATTAATTATCTCGATTAATTTTTGGGTTTTACAAGCCATGATTCACATCTAGCAATATGTCATGACTACCCAGATAGTGTGAATACTTTAAGAACATAATGAACATGTCAGCTTTGGCTACAGTGTAATTCAATCCCTCTGTCTTATTATGTCTTGATCAAACAAAGATCATGAAATATTTGTCAAGTTATTAATTCGATCATATGCACAAATCTAATTGACATGCATTTTATTTGAGACATAAACAATTTATTTTCAGTTACAACCCCGGCCGAGGATTTTAATGCAGTGTCATAATTAGATCGCATAGGACATCATTATTATACCTTGCATGTAACAAGGAGACAGATTCCATATTGCGCACACTTGCAACTTCGTATATGAACAAACTATGACCATCAAGTATAAAGACGGATCAACGATCCGGCATTATGTGCACCCGTGAACCATAGTTGTTCAATACACAAGTTAACACTATGTCTCAGGTCTAAGGATTATTTACACAAGACCAAAGCATGAACAATTAGACATTGACCACGCTAAAAGCTTCCATGTCGCTAATTGTTCCATATGCGTCACGTTCAGTGAACTTGTCTAATACAAACACCTATGTTCTAACTCGGGCATCATAATACCCAATGACATGTGACTCATCATTCCCTTAAGTATCCAATACTTAATAATGAAGTTAAGAACACACCGGTCTCAACAGGATTATTAATATCCACTAAATAATCCATCGACCGGGAACGTTTTAAAGATTCAGTCTAACTATGATCACATATATTCTTGACGTCTCAAGAATAGGTCTAGTTGCAATTGATCTTATGGAATCATTCATAAATATAAAATAATTGGACAAATGAATGAATACGTCATTGCCATTAATTAAATAATAATAATGAAAGTACAACTAAAATCCCTAATATGTAACTATTACATAGTAGCTTTAGGGCATACATCCAACAATCTCTCACTTGCACTAAAGCCAACTTGTCTGGCACCTCAAACCCATTTTGTCAATACGTCTTTCAAAAGAAGACTGAGGTAAGGCCTTAGTGAAGGGATCTGCCACGTTTTTTGCTGAGGCAATTTTCTGCAAGGCGATATCACCTCTCCCAATAATTTCTCTAATGAGATGGAAGCGTCTCTCAATGTGCTTGGACTTCTGATGAGACCTTGGTTCCTTAGCTTGAGCTATCGCCCCATTGTTGTCACAAAATAATGTAATCGGTTGCTCAATTGAAGGAACGACTCCAAGTTCATAAATAAACTTTTTCATCTAAGCAGCTTCCTTTGCTACTTTAGAAGCAACTACAGACTTTGCCTCAGTGGTGGAATTGGTAGTTATGCTTTGTTTGGAACTTTTCCAACTAACTGCACCATCATTGAATGTAAAGATAAATCCAGATGTAGACTTATAATCATTAGGATCCGATTGAAAATCGAAATCAGTATAAGCTACAACTTTAAATTCTCCTTCTCCATATATCAAGAATAAATCTTTAGTCCTTCGCAAGTACTTAAGAATATTTTTGACTGCTATCCAGTGCTTTTCTCCTAGATCAGACTAATATCTGCTAGTAATACTTACAACATATACAATATCAGGTCTAGTACATAGCATAGCATACATTATACTTCCAATAGCGGATGCATATGGTATCTTCGCCATCCGCTCTCTTTCTTCAGAAGTGTTGGGACACATCTCCTTAGAAAGATGGATCCCTTGCCTAAAAGGCAATAATCCTCTCTTGGAACATTGCATGTTAAATTGTGTTAACACTTTGTCTATGTACGTAGACTGTGAGAGGCCAATCAATCCTCTTGATCTATCTCTATAGATCTTGATACCTAAAATGTAGGTTGCATCTCCTAAATCTTTCATGGAGAATTTCTGTGACAAGAATAGTTTTATCGATGATATCATTGGTACATCATTTCCAATCAAAAGTATATCATCGACATACAAAACTATAAATGCAATCCCACTGATCTTCTTATATACATAAGGTTCATCCGGATTTTTGATGAAGCCAAATGATTTAACTATCTCATCAAAATGGATATTCCAACTTTTAGAGGCTTGTTTGAGTCTATAAATGGATCTTTTAAGCTTACACACCTTCCGTTTTTCACTATTGGATTCAAAACCTCGTGGCTGTTCCATATAGATGTCCTCATCGAGAAAACCATTTAGAAAAGCCGTTTTGACATCCATTTGGAATATCTCATAATCAAGGTGTGCAGCTATAGTCAACATAATCCGAATGGATTTTAGCATGGCCACAGGTGAGAAAGTTTCATCATAATCAATTCTTTCTTTCTGACGATATCCTTTCGCCATCGGCCGTGCTTTATAAGTTCTAATTTGACCTTCAACATTCATCTTCCTCTTAAAGATCCATTTACAACCAATTGGTATAATACCATCAGGCAGGTCAATTAAGGTCCAAACTTCATTGGAATACATTGAATCCATTTTGGATTTCATGGCTTCTAGCCATTTACCAGAATCAATGTCTAACATCGCCTCCTCATAGGTTTTAGGATCGCCAGGTTGATCACTATCATTCACAAGGAATAATAGTTCAATATGATCAACTGAGTGTTTATAACAAGCAGGTGGGCGAGACGTTCTCGCACTTCTCCTAAGAGGTTGTGTATTAGAAGCTCCCACTAAATCAGAGATTGGTATTTGAACTCGGTTGTTTGGTACTTCATTATTTTCTTCTTGTAAGACTATTTTTCGCCCAGCACCACCTTCCTGAACGAACTGATTCTCCAAAAAAGAAGCATGCTTACTCACTAAAAGTCTTTGGTATGAATGAAAATAGAAATAATATCCAAGAGTTTCCTTTGGATATCCAATGAAATGACCTTGTTCAGATCTTGCCTCCAATTTTTTCATTTTTAGCTTTTTCACGAAAGCTGGACAACCCCAAATCTTAATATGATTAAGACTAGGTTTCCTACTATGCCATATCTCATAGGGCATAATTGATACAGATTTGGACGGCACTCTGTTCAGTATATATATAGCTGTCTCAAGGGCATTATCCCCAAAGGGATATTGGCAAATTGGTGTAACTCATCATAGATCGCACCATATCTAATAAAGTATGATTTTTTCGTTCAAATACACCATTATGTTCTAGAGTTCTAGGAGGTGTCCATTGTGATAAAATGCCATTCTCTTTAAGATAGTCTAGGAATTCAGTACTAAGGTATTCACTTCCTCAATCCGATCGAAGAGCCTTAATACATTTTCCTGTTTGTTTCTCAACTCCAGTCTTGAATTCCTTGAACTTTTCAAAGGACTCAGATTTATACTTCATGAGGTATAAATAACCATACCGTGACCGATCATCGGTGAAGCTAATGAAGTAATTATAACCACCTCTAGTAGTTTCATTAATTGATCCACATACATCTATATGTATTAATCCTAATATGTCAACAGCTCGCGCACTTTGTCCAACAAAAGGCGCTTTGGTCATTTTTCCTAGAAGGCATGCCTCACAAGTCGAGTATGACTCAAAATTTGAAGGATCAATGTATCCATCATTACTCAACTTGTTAATTCTGTCTTCTCCAATATGACCTAATTGGAGATGCCAAACATACTTTTTATTTAGACCATCTCTAGGGCGTTTATTAGTTATGGCATTTATATCAATTCTATTTTGCTTATTGACATTGATAATTGCATTACCGGACATTGTAATGGTATAAAGAATGTTGGTTAATAAGATAGAACTAACACATATTCTATTATGATAAATAGAACATACATCATCAGCAAAAGAAAATTCATAATTCTCTTTACCCAAACGAGGTATAAAGATGATGTTCCTAACAGCATTCTTATAATGCAAACAGTTCTTTAAAGCCAATACATGTCCAAAAGGCAAACATAAACGAAAAGTCCCTATAGCTAATGCAGCAACTCTTGCTCCATTGGCAAACGTCAGGACAATCTCATTTCTCCTTAACATCCAGCTTATTTCCAGATTCTGTAAAGGTATACAAATATGTGAAATTGCAGTAGAATCTAGAACCCATGAGCTAGACTCAACACTAATCATAAGATTAGTTTCAATAAGCATAGACACTATACCTTCATAAGGTTGGTCCTTGGGCTTGATCTTCAAGCTCGCGAGGTACTTCCTATAGTTCCTCCTCCAGTGCCCTTGACACTATAGTAATGACATTTCCCTTTATCAATCTTGGGTTTTGGTTGCACAACAGGTTTGGCAGGCCTCTTCCATTTATTCTTTTTCTTCAAAACGGTCTTACCCTTTGAAGAAGAAGCCTTAGCCATAGCCACTATATTTAGTCTCGTGTTGTGCATTTCCTTCTCATAAATTACTAGCATGCTATGTAACTCAGCGAGAGTTTTCTCCATCTTATGCATGTGGAAGTTTTGGACAAAACCAGAGAAGGAATCGGGTAAAGATTGGAAGATCAAATCCACAGCTAACTTGTTGTCCATAACGAGATTCAGCCTAGCCAATTCTTCAATGTGCCATATCATTTTCAAAGCATGATCATTAACAGATGATCCTTCAGCCATCCTCATGCGGTACAATGCCTTAGATATCTCATATCTAGAGGTTCGACCATTCTCATCAAAGTATTCCTTTAAGTGTAAAATGATCGACCTAGCATCTTCCATAGATTCATACTTCTTCTGCAATTCATTATTCATAGAAGCAAGCATATATGACCTAACTTTTAAGTCATTGTCACGCCACTTATCATAAGTGACATGCTCCTCTTGGGTCCCACCCTCAGGAAATGAGGTTGGCATCTTTTCATCAAGCACGTATCCAATTTTTTCTGAATTGAGAACAATTCTCAAATTCCTCACCCAGTCAGTGAAATTGGGTCCAATCAAACAATTCTTGTCAAGTATAGGAGTGAGTGGGTTTGTGATCACCATTTTTCAGAGTAATAATATATCTGTTACAGAAAATAAATTGTTAGCCGTTGTACTTTTCATAATAACTATTTCATTTTGGTTTTTAAATGAAATAGATCCTCCCACTAAATTTATATTTGAATCCCATACTCCTTAAGATGGGAAGCAGTAATCTTTGTTGGGTAAAGATTACTAGTGAGAATTGGAGTCTCACTAGCCCAAAGTCCACCTCACCTAACGGTTATTGGTGTTCTATCAACTTAGTAAGTGAACCAGCTTGTTTAACGCATCATATGCAAGTTCCAATCATAACTTTGCCCTCTAGACCATGAAAGCCTCACCTAACAGTTGTTGGCATCATGATCATAGTTAAGTCTCACCCATCGTCTCATGTAAGTATTGAAAATACAAACGATTTCCTCACCTGACAGTTATTAGAAATCATTTGGCTCCAACCTCATAGCATCACATGTATAATGGAGTGGTCCAATATCATGGATGGTAATTAACCCCTATGTATCCATAGCCGGTCAGTTAACCACTATAATATTGGATCAAACCACAACGATGGAAAGCCACAAGTCCAAAACCCGTTTCAACTTAATATTATTAATAAGAAGATTTTGGTCATTATTTATGGTCTCACTTTGCACATTAACCGGTTTAACATGCATGATAACATAAACACAATAAATAAATAGATATCACATAAACATCTATCCTACGTGGTGATCATGGAATTATGGTTCAATGGATCTCGAGCCAAAGAGACCCATTTAGCCATTTTAATGTTTTAATAATATGGACCTGCTCTTCACTTTTTCTTCAATCTTTGAACTCTTCAAAGACCGGGCCCAGAGAGCTCACCGATTTAATGGCTCCTCCAATGGCTCTTCTTCTCTTGTAGTATTTACATCAATAATTGAAATACTAAACTATACTAAAATTACATATCATGAAAAATTAAAATAAAATAAAAGGAAAGTCGCAGCCTCCATTTAATAATTACAACCCCAAAAATGAATACTTGTAATCATCATACAACAATCACATATTAGGGATTTTTCCATGATTGCCACCCTTTCTTGCAAGCCATAAATTCAAAATTTAAAGCTCTGGAAGGCAAAAATAAAATTCTGCATTTAATCAAATTTAAAGTTGCACAACGCAAACCATGTCAAGAAATCAAAATCGATGAAACAAATTTCACGAGTATGATTCCGACTAGAAGTTGCATTGTCAACTTTAAATTCACAATCATGAATCATTCGCAAAAATATAAACACAAAGTAAACAAGTTACAGATTTTTGATTCAAAATTGATTTAGTTCTAATTTTTGCTTAGTTGATTAAATTTGTCATATAAATTAATCAACCTCTATAGGCCACATAAGAACAAGAGAACCAATTCTCTTAACAAAAATAAATGGGCCATTAGAATGCAAAAATATATTTGAACTATAAATCAATTAAATGCATGAAAAAGGCCTAAGGTTGGCTCCGATATCACTGTTGGGGTTTCATGAATCATGTATAAGAAAAATTAACAAAAGGAATGCAGTGGAAACAAAGATATATTTTATACATGATTTTCCTAAGGCATTGTTCGTGCGTTTTAATCAAAAATCTGAATATAAATAGGGAGTTAAACGAATTACCTCTCGAAGCGCACTTTGAAACGAATCGGTTCGGATGTTCTACAGTTCGAGTCCCATAAGCGTCGGCCCTATAGTTCAAACACACCAACAACGAACATTGAACGCAAGAGAAAACTTTCAGATATTCACCATGATGATCGTGCTAGCAATCTCGTGGAAATGATCCGCCGTATCCTCGATGTATTATAGTCACGGCCCGAATAAGAAAACACTCTACTTTCTCGCGTCTCTCGAAGAACACAAGAACACGCACGTCTCTCTTTATTTTCAGCAACCCATTTTCTCTCTAAAACACAAAACGCATGCCCACCTTTCTTTGTTTTCAACCCCCGTTTTTGTCGCAAAAACAAACTTTTTAAAATATAGATATAAACTGATTAGCAACAGTTGCTAATCGATGGACAATCAGCAACCGTTGCTGATCATCCTTGCTCATGCATGAACGATCGTGCATGATGATCAGCAACTGCTGACCGCTCATGCATGATTTCGTGGATGATCCAAGTTTCATGCATGTGCTTCGTGCACATGCATGAAGCTTTATATATATTGTTTTATTATTGGTTATTAAAAGGTATTAATTAATTAATTAATTAACGAACAAATAATTAATTAATCAATCCCTTTTAAAAATAAAAAAGAACATAATCTTTATATGTACAAATGGAATACATTAACATTTATCCACTTCGGGCATGCGTGTGCATCATATGCAAATAGGCTCGTGACTATAATACAAATTAAATTAAATCTCATTTAATTTAATTTCAAATCGATACAATTCAATTGCAGTAATTGCAAACACATTTGCAAACATTATTTCTCTCTTGTTTCACGTTATCCAAATTTTTTATGGTGTGTGACAGCCCTAGGTTCATCACTAAGCTGGTAGTAAGACTTGTACTAACACATTAGTACTCCCAAAAGAATTAATTGTCCCAATTAATCTTTGGGTCTTACAAGCCATGATTCACATATAGCAATATGTTATGACTACCCAGATAGTGTGAATACTTTAAGAACATAATGAACATATCAGCTTTGGCTACAGTGTAATTCAATCCCTCTGTCTTACTATGTTTTGATCAAACAAAGATCATGGAATATTTGTCAAGTCACTAATTCGATCATATGCACAATTGTAATTGGCATGTATTTTATTTGAGACATAAACAATTTATTCTCAGTTATAACCCCGGTCAAGGATTTTAATGCAGTGTCATAATTAAATCATATAGGACATCATTATTATACCTTGCATGTAACAAGGAGACAGATTCCATATTGCGCACACTTGCAACTTCGTATATGAACGGACTATGACCATTAGGTATAAAGACGGATCAACGATCCAACATTATGTGCACCCGTGAACCATAGTTGTTGAATACACAAGTTAACACTGTGCATCAAGTCTAAGGATTATTTACACAATACCAAAGTATGAATAATTAGACATTGACCACGCTAAAAGCTTCCATGTCGCTAATTATTTCATATGCGTTACGTTCAATGAACTTGTCTAATATAAACACCTATGTTCTAACTCGGGCATCATAATACCCAATGACATGTGACTCATCATTCCCTTAAGTATCCAATACTTAATAGTGAAGTTAAGAACACATCGGTCTCAAGAGAATTATTAATATCAACTCAATAATCCATTGACCAGGAACGTTTTAAGGATTCAGTCTAACTATGAACCCGTCACATATATTCTTAACGTCTAAAGAATAAGTCTAGTTGCAATTGATCTTATAGAATCATTCATAAATATAAAATAATTGGACAAATGAATGAATACATCATTACGATTAATTAAATAATAATAATAAATGTACAACTAAAATCCCTAATATGTAACTATTACATAGTAGCTTTAGGGCATACATCCAATAGCGTGATGCGTGGCTAAGTGAACGGCAGTGCGTGTGGGCAATGGCGCACGAAACGGCAACGGCAAGGCTGCATGAGGCGGCGACGGTAGCTCTGGTTTCTCCTATTGGTTGCTTGCATCAAACAAGCCAAGAGAGAGGGGGAATGGAATGGGTTTGGCCGGCCAAGAGAGAGAGAAAGAGAGGGAAGGGATAAGGAGGTGGGGAGACAAGGGCTCCACATGCCATTTTTTTCCATTTTTGTCTCCTTTGACCATCCTAGGCCACTAGCTGCTCCTTGGCTTCCATTAGGCCACCAATGTACATTAAACAACCCTTGAAATGGTCCGTTTTAGCTAGGCCATGGGGAGCTACGAATTTGAACAATCTTGGCTTCAATTGGACTCAATTCTTGCTTAATTCATTCTCATTTGACCTCCATAAATTCAATTGACACCTTAATGCTTCAATTGACATTTTTCCTCACCCATGAATCCATCTTTCATTCTAATTTTGTAATAAAAAAAAAATCCCTAGCCTATCTAAACAAAAATGGCCCTATGCCGACTTTTTCCCAAAAAGTCTCGGGTTACAGAAAAATTTTCTAAGACTGAGTCGACATTTCTATAATTCATTGTGACATGATAGAATCTTCAATTTCTGAAATCGGACATAAATTTGTGGTTAATTTTACTCAAACACATTTTTAGTGTAACCTAAGTTACCGGGTAGTTTTCGGAGATTTTTAATGCAAATGACCTATGGTCAATTTTTTTGAACCACAATGAACCCACTCGACACATTAACGACTCTTAATTGTCTTGAAAATCTTGAGGATTCAAATACGGACACATGGTACCAAAATGACAGAAAAATCAGTTTAGGGTCGGTCGACGAGATTTTTTCAAGTTAGTGGTGTCACCCACGATTAGCCACACATTTCAGTCGAACAGACGTATCTCTAATCTCAAATCAATTTTTAACTATGTTGTAATGACCTCTAAAGATGAGCATGGTCAAGAAGTTGATTCCTCGTCGAATTCTCAAGTTTATTGCATTAAAATTCCTTAATATCTTCCCTTAATAGTTTAGTTATCTCAAAAGTGATCAGCTCTGAGAACACTCCTATAGATGCATCGATGAAATACCCGATTTATTCAGTAAAAAATATGACTAAAAATTTGGGATGTTACAACTCTTCCATTCTTATAAAAATTTCATTTTCGAAATTTAAACTATTATAGAACTTTTATAAAAAAAGTGGGGGTACAACTGTCTCATCAACTCTTCAATCTCCCATGTCGCTCCTTCAGTGCCGTAGTGTTGCTAGATCACTTTGACTAATGGAATAGTCTTTGAACGCAGCACTTGCTCTTTTCAATCCACCATCTAAATTGGGCTTCAACGTATGACACACGGTCATCCACGTCCAATTCCTTGAAATTGAGCACATGGGTTGGATTAGGCTCATACTTTCTTAACATCGACACATAAAAGACATCATGCACTTGCGCTAATCTCGGCGGTAACGCAAGACGATACGCTAGGCTCCCGATTCTCTCAAGAATCTCAAACGGACCTACGTACCTCGGACTCAGATTTTCTTTTTTCCAAAGCGTGAAGTTTCCCTCATCGGTGACACTTTTAGAAAGATGTGATCACTAATTTGGAATTTCAAAGACATCTGACGCTTATTTGCGTAACTTTTCTGCCTGCTTTAAGCAGTCTTTAATTTGTTTTTGATCATTTTCACGACATCCACTGATTGCCAAACCAACTCTGGGCCTGTAATCTTTCTTTCCCTAATTTCATCCCAACACAATGGTGTTCTGTACACTCTGCCATACAACGCTTCAAAAGAAGCCATCTTGATGCTCTACTGATAACTATTGTTGTAGGCAAACTCCACCAAGTGTAATTGATCTTTCCTACTTCCTTTGAAGTTTAGTATACAAGCTCTTAGCATGTCCTCGAGGGTCTGAATCGTCCTCTCAGACTGGCCATCCGTCTGAGGATGATATACCGTACTGTATTGAGGCTTGGTACCTAAGGCACTTTGTAAGCTTTTCTAAAAAGTGGCAGTAAATCTCTGGTCTCTATTCGAAATTATCATAATCGGCATTCCATGCATACAAACCACCTAACGCACATACAAGTCTACATGCCTATCTAGACTGAGGTCCTTTCGAACTGCAATGAAGTGAGCTGACTTAGTCAATTTGTCAACTACTACTCAAATCGAATAATTTCCTCTTTGACTCCTCGATAGTTCAGTCACAAAATTCATCGTGGTATGCTCCCATTTCTATTTGAGGATCGCAAGAAGTTGCAGAAGTCCTCTCAACTTTCAATGTTGAACTTTGACCTGCTGACATGTCAAACACTTGGTGACATGCTTGGCGATGTCCGCCTTCATACTTGACCACCAATAGTGTTGACGCAGATTCTAATGCATTTTGGTACTACCAAGATGAATGCTGTAACTGCTATGATATGCTTCTAATAGAATATCTTCTCTAAGCTCTACATTGTCAGGTATAACTAAACGTCCTCGGAATCTCAACGTTCCGTCATCAAAAATTTGAAAGTTAGCATTTCTTTTCTTAGTGTCCTATTGTAGAATTTTTTGCACATCTGGATCTATCGATTAGAGTAAATTAATTCTAATCTGGACATCGGGTTCAATTCTGGGGGTAGTCATAAGACTTGAAAGGTGACCTACCTCTTTGAATACAGAATCTCGAGCTCTCTCGATTAAGTTCCACTCCTTAATCAGTATATAGGCAACTGAAGACTTTCGACTCAAAGCATCGGTGACTTTGTTCGCCTTTCCCAGGTGATATAAAATATCACAGTCACCACCGCCCGCGGTGGAAGCGTTGGTTAGGGCTTGGTACCCCAAACGCAGGGGGAAGGGTTCGAACCTCCGTGGAAGCGATGCTTCAATGCATAACGCGCGTCTTACCTGCGCTTGGGGGTCAGCGGTGGGGGCCCCCGGCGCTCCAGGGTTTACTCTCCCCGCGAAGCGGCGTTCGGAGGTTCCCTGGGTCATCAAAAAAAAAAAAAAAATATCACAGTCGTAGTCCTTCAGCAATTCTATCCATCAGTGTTGTCTCATGTTCAACTCCTTTTGAGTGATAGATACTTGAGACTTCGATATTCCGTGAAGATCTAGAATTTTTCTCCACACAGATAGTGCCTCCAAATCTTCAAAATATAATATGATAGCTACAAGTTCTAAGTCATGCATCTAATAGTTCAACTCATGAGATCTCAATTGACGGGAGGTGTATGCAACAACTCTGCCATGTTGCATTAGCACACAACCCAATCCCTCAAGTGACGCATCACTATAGATTTCGAATCCTCCAAGACCAGATGGAATGGTCAGCACAGGTGCAGTAGTCACATTTTCCTTAAGCTCTTGGAAACTACTCTCGCACTTGTTTGTCCACACAAATTTTTCTTCCTTCTTCAGGAGTTTTGTCAATGGGGACGCTAAAGATGAGAACCCTTCTACAAACCGTCTGTAATAACCTGCTAAACCCATAAAACTTCTGATCTCTATCATTGTAGTTTGTCTTGGCCAATTGATCATGGCTTCAATCTTGCTCCGGTCCACGGAAATTCCTTTGCTTGAGATCACATGACTTAAGAAAGTAACACGAGTTAACCAAAACTCACACTTGCTGAACTTAGCATACAACTGATGGACTCTCAGTATCTGTAACACTAACCTCAAATGACTCTCATGTTCTTCATCACTATTCGAATACACCAGAATATCATCGATGAATATGATCACAAACTGATCTAGATATTCCTTGAATATTCGGTTAATCAAATCCATGAAGGCAGCAGGAGTATTTGTCAACTTAAATGGCATCACTATGAATTCATAGTGACCATATCAAGCACGAAATGCTGACTTAGGAATGTTCTCCTTCCTAATTCTCAGCTGATGATATCCTGTCCTCAAGTTGATCTTCGAAAATATCGATGCTCCTTGTAACTGATTAAACAAGTCATCAATCCTTGGAATTGGATACTTGTTCTTGATCGTTACCTAATTGAGTTGTTGATAGTCGATGCACAGACACAACGAACCATCTTTCTTTTTTACAAACAGAATTGGTGTTCTCCAAGGTGATGCACTGGGACATATGAATCCCTTATCCAATAATTCTTGCATCTACACCTTTAGTTCCTTCAATTTTGATAAAGCCATCTAGTAAGAAGCCTTAGAGATTGGCTTTGTCTCGGGGGCTAACTCAATCGCAAACTCTATCTCTTTTTTGGCGGTAGACCTAGCAATTCTTTTGGAAAGACATTTGGAAATTCTCACACTACAGCTATGTCTTCCACTTTCAACTCCACAGTTCTCATATTCACGATAGTTGCCAGGCAACTCTAGTCTAACAAACGAGTTGCCTCTAGCGACAAGATTAGGACAATCGAGGGTCCTCCTCGATTCCCAACAAACTCGAAACTTTTACCCTCTAACGGGTCAAACTGAATCGATTTGCGATAGCAGTCCATTATAACTCGTTGCTTGGTGAGTCAGTCCTTGCCAACTATGAAATCAAAGTCATACATGGTTATGACTAACAAATCTATATTCCTCACTAACTCACTAATCACTAACTTGCAACCAGAACAACCCAAAGTAGCAATAACTTTATCCTTCAATGGTGTAGATATGCAAACTATCGATTCCAGCAATATAGGACTTAATTTTAACAGCCTAACATATTGCTCGGTAACAAAGGAATGAATTGCTCTAGAGTCGAATAAAGCATAAGTAAGATGGTCATTCAGTGAAACCATACTTGTAGTCACGTCAGGTGTAGCCTCTACTTGACCTTGTGTGATGGCATACACCGTGCCCTAAACTGGTGGTCTCAGCTGACCTCCTTGTGACGCATTCTGAGGGGCATACCCTCTGATCTGTCCTATCTGCAGTGGCGACGGTAACTAAGGTTGTCCTCTTGATCTCCTTGGACAATTTCTGGCTATGTGGCCCTATTGGCCACATTCAAAATACCTGCTCTTGGCCTAGCTTGGCGTGGGGCTGATCCATGTCTTCTTCCTCAAAAACAACACGCATAATTCATATTTGGCATTACTTGCCAACTTTACCTTTCCTATTAGGTGGGACTTGGAATCTACCCCCAAGCATGGGTTTCTTTCCCTATCAGATATTGTCTCTAAGAGAGCTAAACCTCGATCCAGATGAGGCAGCTTGCTCGTTCAAACCTCTCTCTATCATATGAGCTCGACGATAGACTTCTTGATAATCTTTGAAGTCCAATGGTAGTAGAGGTTGCTTCAATTTAGAACGAAGACCACTTCTTAATTTTTGGGCTTTCTCTTCAGGGTCTTCTATCAATCTTGGAGCATACTGTGATATTTCTGCAAACTTGACCCCATATTGGTCAACCGTCATGCTCCCTTGGTGGAGACATTGGAACTCCTTAATCATTTGTTCCCAGGTAGTACCTAAAAAGTACCGTTCATTAAAAGCTTTGAAGAAGGTGTCCCATACTTGAACCACACCTTTCGGGAATACAGTATCCTTGGCTCTCCACCAAATGTTGGTGTTACCTTGAAGTTGGTACACAGCCAGTATCACCTTCTCTTCCTCGTTGCACATCAGAAGTGCAAACACTTTCTCTAGATCTTGAACCCATAGTGAAGCGGTTTCGGGGCTTCCTTCACCAATGAACCTCGGTGGGTTCAGCTTCAAGAATTGTTCCACTAACTTGTGGATTGGTCTCCCAGCGACCACAACTCCTAGCAGAACTTCAGCAAGGGCGACGGTAGGTGCAGCGGCTGGTGCTGGAGTGGGGGCAACCTCAGCAGCGGCGGCAACAGTAGTAGTAGCAACGGCCTGTGTGGTGGCTTCAACAGTAGTTGCTTGATTCAAAGCCTACTAATCCATCTGATTTCCCATAACTTCTAACACTCGCATTATCCCTTCGATTCGGGGATCACTAGGGGTTAATACCCCAGCACCAATAGAAGGTGGTGCTTCACCACTAACGCTAGCTTGTGCTGGCGCTTTACTGCGGCCTCCTTGGGTAACGACCCTGGTCGGCACTCTACCCCGAGTCACGGCCCTACTGGCCCTTTTGCTAGGAGTTCTTGGCTCTAGATCACTTATGGCTTAGTCTTTATTTACTGATGCCTGCTTCCAATTCCACACCAAATTAGAAGCAGAGTGATCTAAACAACAAACAAATCTACCAATCAGTTACCAATGACATGCACCCGTCAGAAAATTAAAGGTCTTTCCTACTACTATCCCATGGTCAATCGCACCTTATTACTCCAATTCCTAACCATTGCTTCGATACCACTTAAAAGGGGATGTCACGCCCCGATCCTCGGGCACACACCCATCTCGAACTTTGTCTATATAATAGTGACGTCCCAAGCATCGCCAATCCTTTCATTTTAATACGCATGCGGAAGCATATAATTTGTAGCACCCTCAAAACGGCCCCTGATCTATTAGGGTCGCCACATATCATGTCCTTTCTCTTTACCTCTAAAGTCTATTACTCCGATACCATAAAAATTTGATAAATTCATAAATCCTAGAGGTTTATATCATTTAAATCGGTCCCAGCGTAGTTCATATAGCGGAAGCAAAATCCAACATATCCCTATTCCAAATTCAAAAACAATGCACACCAACTAAAACTTTTAAAGATAAAGCCGAACACTTTTATTTACATAAGCTTGATAGACATCATCAATCAGTATACCAAAATTTATCGTGGTTTTCTATATCTAGCTACATACTCAAAAGACAATTGACTTCTCTTCTCTTTTCTTTTTTAAATGGCCAAGTACATAAGTCTATCAGTTAGTGTTGGCAATCCAAAAATGATTCATCTGCTACCTATCCCTCTCAATCACAACCAGCCTGGTCCATCAGCTGGCGGTGGCGGCAACATCCCCAACATGATCCCACCACAGAGGATGTGCACGGATAGAAACTCCTGAATGATTGTGCCGGTGGGCAATCCAATGTCATACATGACTAGAACCCGCACTTGAATAAGGACCAACCCTCGTATATCAGGATGAGGATGCTCCATACACTCACACTCAACATTGGCTGGTATACCATAAAATGTGCCAGGGGTGACGGTAGCAAAGGCATGTTTCCAAGTCTGAAATGTTAGTCCCAAAACGGGGTGAGTACAACCACTTAGCAGTGTTGAAGTAGAAGAAAGGAAAATTTGAGAAATATAAAAGTGCTCTCAAAGCTGAAACGTGGAGTGACACCGAGTGTAAGGAAAATGAAGAAGAATATGCCAACATATGTCTGATGGCTCATTTCGTATCAAACTTAAAATCAGAAACAGACTCTAATTCAAATTCAGACAAAGAAATTGAGGCACTATTAAAAGAAAGATTAAATGGTATTTGGATAATGGTTGTTCGAGACATATGATAGGAAACTCAAGCTGCTTCATAAAGTTTGTTAGACTAAATGGTGGAAAAGTGTCATTTGGAGGAAATAACAAAGGAAAAATTGTAGGATGTGAAACTGTGAAGATTAGAAGCTTGATTATCAATAATGTTTTCTTGGTGGAAGGTTTGAACTACAATTTACTGAGCATAAGTCAACTTTGCGATACTGGTTTCAAAATAAATTTCCAAGAAGGCATTTGTTCTGGAACAAGTCAAGACTTCTCTCAGTCTTTTACTGGTCAAAGGCATGGTAACATATATCTTCTAGATGTAAACCCAGAAAGTTCTCAATGTCTTATTTCTATTCAAGATGAAGCAAATATGTGACATCGGAAGCTTGGTCATGTTAATATGAAAAAGATTGCCAAGATTTCTTCTAAGAAACTTGTTCGATGACTACCTAATCTGGCTTACCAGAAGAATGAGTTATGCACTCCCTGTGTCTTGGGAAAACAAGTCAGAAGTTCCTTTAAACTTGTGAATCAAGGCTCTACGAATCAAGCTCTGCAGCTTCTTCATATGGACCTTTTTGGACCAACTAGAACTCAGAATATTGGTGGAAAGACATATTGCCTAGTAATCGTGGATGATTACTCTCGTTTCACTTGGGTATACTTTCTGGCAAGTAAGTTTGAAGCATTCTCTTATTTCTTGGAGTTTGCAAAGAAGGTTCCGAATGAAAAAGGTTATACTATTTCAAGCATACGAACTGACCATGGATGTGAGTTTGAAAATCAAGACTTTGCGAGGTTCTGTGATGAATCTAGTTTTTAGCATGTTTTCTTTTTTTCATACATTCTAGAACAAAATGGGATTGTGGAAAGGAAGAACAGATCCTTACAAGAAATGGCGAGAACTCTCTTAATAGAGAGCAAGATATCCTCTTAATTTTAGGCAAAAGCAGCCTCCACTGCTTGCTATATTATCAACAAAGTATTCTTCAAACATATCCTAGAGAAAACTCCTTAAGAAGTATATAAAGGAAAGAAGCCTATTATTTCCTACTTTCATATCTTTGGCTGTAAATGTTTTATTATGAAGAATGCAAATGATTGATCTGGAAAATTCGAGGAGAAATCAGACAAAGGAATCTTCCTGGGTTGTTCGACTTCAAGTAAAGCCTACAGGGTCTTTAATAAGAAGACACAATCCATGGAAGAATCTATGAACGTCAAGTTTCAGGATTATGTGCAGATTCTACCAAATCAGATTCAACTTGAAGAGTTTGAACCCATTCCAGACTTTACAAAGTCCACTTCCCTCGAAGAGTTCAGACTTCCGGAGAATAGCAACAAGCAAAACGAGAAGATTCAAACAAAATAGAGGATCAACAGATTTTCAGACAAAACGGCAACTGAAAGCACAAGTTAAGTCATCCCAAAGAATATATCATTGGCAACATTGATGGAGGAATTTGCACCAAATCCAAAAGAAGAGAAGAGTCCAATGCTCTAGCACTTATTTCTGCGATAGAACCAAAAGGTGTAGAAGAAGCCCTATCTGATGAAAGCTAGATAGAAGCTATGCAGAAAAAACTCAAACAATTCAGCATCAATGATGTAGAGAGCTTATTCCAAAACCCAAAGGCAAATCCGTGATTGGAACGAAGTGGGTTTTCAGGAACAAAATGGATGAGAAAGAAAAAGTGATAAAAAACAAAGCAAGACTCATGGTGAAATGATATACATAAGAAGAAGGGATAGACTATGCAGGAAGAACTCAGACAATTCAAACAAAGCGAGGTTAAAAGCAATTAGATTACTACTTGCTTTTGCTTGTTTTAAAAATTTTAGGTTATTACAGATGGATGTCAAAAGTGCATTCTTGAATGGGTTCATACAAGAAGAAGCCTACGTGGAACAATCACCTGGATTTGAAGATCCAAGAAAGCCAAACTTAGTCTACAGGCTGAAAAAGGTCTTGTATGGACTAAAGGAAGCACCTTGAGCCTGATATGAAAGGTTGAGTAAGTTTCTAACTCATAATGGTTTTGAAAAGGGAAAGGTTGATACTACCTTGTTTATAAAGAAAGAAGGAAAAGATTTTCTGCTAGTACAAATTTATGTAGATGATATTATATTTGGTTCTCCTAACAAAAGTCTCTGCAATAAATTTTCAAGATCTATACAGGATGAATTTGAGATGAGCATAATGGGTGACTTAACTTTCTTTTTGGGATTGCAAGTCAGACAATTAAAGAAATGTATATTCATTCACCAAGAGAAATATGCAAAAGATCTCATCAAGAAATTTGGGTTGGAGAATTGCAAGAAAATAGAGACACCAATGTCAAGCTCTTCGAAACTAGATAAGGATAAAGGAAGGAAGAAAGTAGATCAGAAGCTATATAAAAGCATGATCGGTTCTCTTCCTCATCTTACTGCTTCTAGACCTAATATTTTATTCAGTGTTTATATCTGTGCTAGATTTTAGTCTGATCCCAAAGAATCTCATTTAAGTGTTGCAAAATGCATCATTAAATATGTTGTGACTTCTCCAAAGATGAGTCTATGGTATCCAAAAGAATGAGACTTTACTCTTCTTGGATATTCAGACATTGATTTAGCTAGTTGTAAAGTCAATAAAAAGAGCATATTTGGCACTTGTCAACTGCTGAGAAATATGCCGATATCTTGGTTCTCAAGAAAGTAAAGTACTGTAGCATTATTAACAGCAAAAGTAGAGTATGTTGCTCTTGAGAGCTATTGTTCTCAAATTCTATGGATAAGACAATAACTGAAAGACTTTGGAATTGAAGAATTATGTACCAAGATCAGATGCGACAACACTAGTGCTATTAATCTCACAAAGAACCCAATTATTCATTCAAGGGCAAAGCATATAGAGATTCAACATCACTTTATAAGAGATCATGTCCAAAATGGGGAGATTATGATCCGGTTCATTGATTCAAAGAAATAGCTAGCAGACATTTTTACAAAGCCTCTGGAAAAAAATCTATTTGAGTCTATTTGCACTAAATTGAATATTATATCTCCAATCATTTAAAGTCTGAAGCTGGTCAAACTCAGAATGACTAGAAGCTACTTCAGTATGAGAATGTCTCAAATCCGGGTATTTTAATTTTTGGTATGAAAAGGTATGATTATCTGAATCATCGCTTGCCTAATTTATTTTTAGAAATAATAATTTCTTTGATAATTTTCGGTTTTAAAATTTTTGGAAGTTACCTTTTTGAAAATTGTTCTAAAAAGGCATTTATTGTGACGCTTCAAATACCCCCTTTCAGTTTCTTTATATACCATAGAGTATTTGCTTCGAACATATCATTTCAAAACCCTAGAATATAGACTCTCTTCTCTGACTTTTACTCTCAAGATTTCTCTACAAGACTTCATCTTTTCTACACTCGAACTCGTCTTCAAAATCCTCCAAGTCTGCAAACATGTCTTACCAAAGGAAATCCTCTCGGATTGCAAGCAAATGGCCTTGAAATGTGCCAGAAGAAAAGACACATTTCGATCTCACTACGGAAGATTCTCCGCGCAACTCTCCATAGAAATCTCCACAGAAGTCTTCGTAGAACCCTCCACGCCAATCTCTGGAAGAGGAAGTCAAGCAAGACGCAGTACCTCTCGGGACTTTAACCCCCAGGTTCTTTATAAACATTATGGTATCTAATAATGGGTGGTACGCCAATGTCCTTTATTAGTGGTTTTCTAAGAGGACACAAGCATAAGAATGAAACATTTTTTTTTTTTTAGAACTAGGGAATGCTTAGGAATAGCGCCGAAAGGATCGGCAGACAAAGCTTTTCTTAACTTTCCTTCTTACCCTAGGTTCAGTGCTAAGCATCCTAAAAATAAGGATGATGATGAAATGATGTTTTCGAATTTTCAACCCAGAATGGGTGTGGCTACTAATGAACCAGGTGATAGAACGAAACTCTTTCGTTCTAAGGAGCACAAAAGGGTTTACACCCAAATGCTAAATAGAGGGGTGATGAACCCTCAAACTATCAATTTTGATTTCTTGGACTCAATCAAGGTGAACTTAAGGGAAAAGTTGGCTTTCCTTCAACTCGAGAATTTCTATTCCGAGACAGTCATTGCATATCCAAAGTTTATTGCATTTTTCTACTCGAATCTATCTTTTCTTGACCAAAATCGAATCTAGTTTACTATGAGTGATAAAGACTATATGGTGATGTTGACACATTGGTAGACATTCTTGGGGTGGAAATGAGTGTTTTTCAACCAATAAGTGTCTCAGTTTGTCAAGCAACAAGATTTCTTGTCAAGGATAGATTACCAGAATGAGGCATCACATATTCTAGACTGCTAGCCTCTAATGTTCTACTACATAAGATTGTCATTAACCGCATCTGACTGAAGGCTGCATCAAAAACAAATGTTTCCAAATTCGAAGCAAGACTGATGTTTGCTATCTACAATGGGATGAGATTTTCACTCCCTCGTACTATCCTGATGCACATGTGCAGGACAATTATGAAGGACAAAGGACAATTGCCTTATTCAACGTTGGTTACAAAGTTGTTTAGACATTTTTAGATCCAATTTCCCACCTCACTTTGCTCTCGAACTATTGCTCCTATGGTAATAGGACTGAAGATGATTTCAAAGATATGGTTGAAGGATCTAAACAAAGCTATTGAGCGCTTGAAGAAGGAGTCCTCAAGCAAAACCAAGGAAGATTCTGCTAGAAGAAAGAGGAAAGGCAAGGAAGTTGTGAAAGAACTTGTAAAGAAGAGAAGATCACTCATCCTACAAGACGAAGAGGATGAAGATGATCTTACAATTTCTGCAATTGCCTTAAAAAATCTTCAAGGTTTTGTTGGTTTTGATCAACTAAAGGAAAAGGAATGAGGAAACAGAGAATAAATAGAGCAAGAAAAGCAAGGAGAGCATGACGAAGCAGAAGAAACAAAGAAGGAAGAAGCAGAAAGAGAAGAAAGAACAAGGGCTGAAGAAGAAGAAGAAGAAGAAGGTCATGAGGATGGCTCTTATGAAGAGACAGTTGCAATCACATTGTCTAAAGATTCAGAAGCAACTAGGAGTAGACCAGTAGGAGTACAAACAGAGAAAGAACATCATTCTTGAAATGAGATGACATAAGAAGAAGGAATCCCTTCTCCACCTCCACCTGTAGGTGTAGAAACAGGGGAGTTGTTGAGAAAATAGGGACTTCTTCTCCTCAATTTGCGAGTGATGGAATAAGTCGATCTCCTGCAGACCCAGAAGATGTCTATGCTTCTCAATTTCCTAAAGCTGACATTGAAGAATCTACTCCTAGTCATGAGGCTAGACAAGTTGATATTCCCTCATATCATAGCTATCCATGAATTCAATTCACTGAAGCTAGTGCATAGACTGAACCGAATGGTGACTATCCAAAAATGATAGAACTCCTTTTAAAGGTAAAAGCTTAGCAATACGCTATGGACATTAAGATTCAGAAACTTCACAATGCCTTGAGATCCTCTTCTAATTTTCACATTGGAAAGTTACAATCTTTAGACACTCAGGTACAAACTTTGAATCAGTAAGTCTCTCAGGCTGTGACCAAGAATGATTAGATTGTTCGGATTCTCAAAACCGTTCAGACTTAAGTCGAGAATGTTCATTGCCAAAGCTGGAAGGTTGGGGAGGCAGTGCAGTCAATGGGGGATTTCTAACTAGTTCGAGTTCCTTGACAACCTTGATTCTATTTATCTCTTTTCTATTTTGACTTTCTCCACTTTTTTGTTGTTGAAAAAAAGGGGGAGAATGTGCATATTCGAACTTGAACTTTTTGCATATTTGATTTGAGTTTGTTTGATGTTTTGAACACTTATGTTTTGCAGCAATCCTTGTGGTAGTGATGTTTATGGATGTGAATGTTTAAATCTTGATATTTGTCTAAATTTTTTTCAAGATTAACATGTTTTTTTATGGTTGCAGAATCGATGCTATCCAAATCCTTAACAAATTATTTTTATAAAATAACATCTACTGCTAAAGAGTTGTTTTGCAGGGTATAAATTTTTAAATCTATAGAGAAGTTTTGTCACCATAAAAAAGGCGGAGATTTTTGGAGAAAACTCCTTTGATGTTTTGAAGCTAACAAAACTTTTCTACATTCTATTTTGAAGATTTCTAAACTTTTGTGTCAAAGTTTGTTCTACATCAGAAGTCTGCCCACTCTGACGAATTCCAGACTGAATGCAAGTGAAGAATAAAGACTTATCCAAATAAGCGATTATCTCTCTTTCTTCAAAGGTTCGGTTCGTATGGATTACATATGGCTTTCTGGTTGGAAATATCATCTACGAGATTGGTTATCTTTATTAGAATCAATTTAGATACACCAAATCTTTTTGGAAAGCAAGTAAATTTAGAAAGAATCTACTTATAAAAATCAAGATCTTGATTGTATGGGTGAATAGGATTGATAGGCTTTCATCACAATTTTCAAATGGCTCAAGATCTCCTTGATTGATTATATCCAACGAGTTGATAGGAGGAAATCCTTTGGAAAGTGCCAACCATCAAGAAGACATGAAGGAGTATTTTAGAAGGACTCTCCAGTCATTCGATAGAGTGTGTGAAAGAGAAATTTCAAAGACTGAAGCTTCCCATTTTTTTTGTTATTTTTTTTACTGAGCTCAAAGTTGTACTCAAAAGAGAGAGAGACTTATAGTGTGACTTCATGAGAGAACAGTAGAGACTCTTCACTATGAAGTCGAGATCGCAAGATTGTAAATTCTCTTTTGATTCATAGTGAAATCTAGCTAAGAATTTGTCAGTGTGGAAGAGTGGACGTAAGCTTGATCTAAGCCGAACCACTATAAATTCTGTGTTCTTATTCTGTTCCCTGAACTCCTTTATCTTGGTCATAATTCTATTTAATTGCTAAAATTTGAACCCGTTCAAAATCTTTTGTTCTTTAGACTTAGTTTCAAAAGAAAAATATTTCTACTCTTCTTTGAGAAAAAAAATTTCACACCTATTCATCCCCCCTAGGTGTTCTTACTAGCATTTTCAAATTTTGGAGGCTGCCTTGGGTCTGATGCAGTTGAGGACAACTTTGTGCAACAGAATGTTGGAGGCTAGCAATCGAGAGTATCTGATACTTCCACTTGGTAGTCTGTCCTTTACTAGAAATCTAGTGGCTTGATCAATGGAGAAATTGATTTGTTGAAAACCACTTCTTTCAACTCCCAAAATATCGGCTAGAATGTCAACATCCACAACAAAAGCTTTGTCACAAATAGTGAACTGAATGTGATTCTGATCAAGGAAAGAAAAATTTGAGTAAAAGTATGTTGTCAATTTAGGATAAGCCACAGCCGTCTTAGCACAAAACTTTTCAAGTTGAAGGATGGCCAACTTTTCCCTCAAGTTAACTTTTATCGAGTCAAAGAAGTCAAAATTCTATCATTCGGGGGTTTATCACCCCTCTATTCAGCATTTGAGCATAAAACTTTTTATGCTCCTTGGAATGAAACAATTTCATTCTTTCACCAAGGACGTCAGCAGTCACACCCATCCTAGGTTGAAATTTCGTAAAGATTTGCTCATTATCGTCCTTATTTTCAGGCTGACTTTCAAAACTAAATCTAAGATCAAAAATAAAACAAAGAAAAGCCTTTTCTGCCAAACCTTTCGGCGCCCCTCCTAACCTTTAAGGAAACTAGTAATAAAGGACATTGGAGAACCACCCTATTTCAAATTATAATAATGCTTGTAAAGAACCTGGGGTGTCAAAACTCTGAGAGGAACCGCATCTTAATCAACTTCTTCTTCCAAAGTTTGACGAGGAGAGCACTGAGGGAAGTCTTCACCAGTAAGATTGAATTCTATCGGTCCTTCTAGCATGTTCCAAGGACCCTAACTTGTGATCCAAGAAGATTTCCTTCGGTGTGACATGAATGCAAACTTGGAAGATTTCGTAGACATGTTCAGGTGAAGAAAAGATTGAAACTTAAAGAAAAGTTTTGAGAGTAAAAGTTAAGGGAGAAAGAGAGATTCGACGTTAGCGTTTGGAAAATGCTTGTGTTTTAAGCAAATCAAAATGAGGTAACCAAATCGTCACAAGGAAAATGCCTTTTCAGAATTAAAATTAACAATGGTAACTGTTAAAAATTTGAAATCGAATTTTAATAAGAAAATAGTAACTTCCAAAAATAAAATAGGCAAGCGTCAATTCAGATAAAATCATACCTGTTTAGAATTTACTTTCTAAAATAAAATACTTGAATTTGAGAAATATACATACTAAAGTGGCCTCCTCAAGTTGAAGTTCTAAGTCTGAGCAACTTCAAACTTTAATCGATAGGAGAGATAATATTCAACTTACTGCAAATAGACTCAAATAAGTTTTTCTCCAGATGTTTTGTGAAGATGTCTACCAGCTGATTCCTTGAATCGATAAATTGAACCATAATATCGTCATTCAGGACATGATTTTTATAAAATGATGTCGAATCTTAATATGCTTCACCCTTGAATGAAGAATGGGGTTTTGGGTGAGATTGATTTTGCTTTTGTTGTTGATAATGCCATTGTACTTTGTTTCCTTAAGAACCAAGCTTGTGCTCTTTCTATCAACTCTACAACCGGCTAAATCAGCATCAAAATAACCAAGAAAAGTAAAGTGTCATTCTTTTGGATACCATAGACCCTACTTTAGAAAAGTCACAATATATTTTATGATATGTTCAATAGCACTAAGATTTGTATAGTTTTTGATCTACTTTCTTCTCTCATTCATCCTTGTCCAGTTTTGATGAACTTGACATAAGAGTTTTTGTCCACTTGCAATTCTCCAATCCAAATTTCTTGATAAGATCTTTGGTATATTTCTCCTGGTGAATGAATATACCTTTTTTGATTGTCTGATTTGTAATCCCAGCAAGAAAGTTAATTTACCCATCATGCTCATTTCAAATTCATCCTACATAGATCTTGAAAATTTCTTGCAAAGACTTTCATTAGGAGAACCAAAGATTATATCATCTACATAAATTTGTACAAGTAGAAAATCTTTTCCTTCCCTTTTTTTATAAACAAAGTAGTATCAACCTTTCATTTTTCAAAGCCATTCTGAGTTAGAAACTTACTCAACCTTTCATACCAAGCTTGTGAAGCCTACTTTAGACCATACAATGCCTTTTTTCAGTCTATGGACAAAGTTTGGTTTTCTTGGATCTTCAAATCTTGGTGGTTGTTCCACGTTGACTTCTTCTTGAATGAATCCATTGAGGAAAGCACTTTAGAAATCTATATGGAATAACCTGAAATTTTGGAAACAAGCAAAAGCAAGTAATAATTTAATTGCTTCTAACCTTGCTACTGGTGCATAAGTTTTGTTATAGTCTATCCCTGTTTCCTGTATGTATCATTTCGCCATGAGTCTTGCTTTGTTTCTTATCACTTTTCTTTTCTCATTCATCTTGTTTCTGAAAACCCACTTTGTTCCAATAATAGATTTGCCTTTGGGTTTTGGAATCAGCTCCCACACGTCATTGATGTTGAATTGTTTGAGTTCTTTCTACATAGCTTCTATCCAACTTTCATCAGACATTGTTTTTTCTACTCATTTTGGTTCTATCTCAGAAACAAGTGTTAAAGCACTAGAGTCTTCTCTCTCTTTGGATCTGGTGTGAATTCCTTCACCAATGTTACCAATGATGAGTTCTTTGGGATGATTTGACTTGTGCTTCAAGTTGTTATTTGGCCTGAGAGTCTGTTGATCCTTTGTTCCGTTTGAGTCTTCTTATTCTGCTTGTTGCTGTACTCTAGAAGTCCGAACTTCTTCAGGGGAAACAAACTTTGTTAAGTCTAAAGCTTGTTCAAACAATTCAAGTTTAACCTGATTTGGTTGAATCTGCATATTTTCTTGAAATCTGACATTCATAGATTCTTCCACAAATTGAGTCTTTTTGTTAATTAAAGACCCTATAAGCTTTGCTTAAAGTTGAATAGCCAAGAAAAATTCATTCATTTAATTTTTCTTCGAACTTTCCAGATTGATCGTTTGCATTATTCAAAATAAAGCACTTACAGCCAAAAACATGAAAGTAGGAAACATTTGGCTTATTTCCTTTATATACCTTATAGGGAGTCTTCTCTAAAATAGGTCTTAAAAATACCCTGTTGATAATGTAACAAGTAGTTGATATTGCTTCTGCCCAAAATCAAGAGGATATTTTGCTTTCTATCAATAGAGTTCTAATCATCTCCCATAGAGATCCGTTTTTCCTTTCCACAACCCTATTTTGTTCTAGAGTATATGGAGAGAAGAAAACATGCTGAAAACCAAATTCATTACAGAAGTCTACAAAATCCTAATTTTCAAACTCACCTCCATGATCTGTTCTTATTCTTGAAATAGCATAACCTTTCTCATTCTGAACTTTCTTGGCAAACTTTGAGAAATATGAAAATGTTTCAAATTTATTTGTCAAAAAGAATACCCAAGTAAAACGTGAATAAGCATTCATAATTACTAGACAATACTTCTTTCCACCAATTATTTGAGTTATTGTTGGTCCAAAAAGATCCATATGAAGAAGCTACAATACTTGACTGGTAGAAACCTGATTTATTGGTTTAAAAGAGCTTCTAACCTATTTTCCCAAGACATAAGGAGTGCATAAACCAAACTTTTGATAACCCAGATTAGGAAGCCCTCGAACCAGCTTCTTAGAGGAAACCTTGGCAATTTGCTTCATATTTACATGACCAAACTTCCGATACCAAAGACTTGCCTCTTCTTGAATAGAAATAAGGCACTAAGAGCTTTCTAGATTTAAGTCTAGAAGATATATGTTGCCATGCCTTCGCCCAGTAAAGGAATGAGAGAAGTCTTGACTTATTCCAAAACAAATGCCTTCTTGAAAATTTATTCTCGAACCAATATCACAAAGCTAACTTATGCTCAGAAGATTGTAGTTTAAACCTTTCACCAGGGAAACATTATTGATAGTCAAACTTTCAATCTTTACAGTTCCACAGCCTATAATCTTTCCTTTACTATTTTCTCCAAAAGAAACTTTTCCTTCATTAAGTCTGTCAAGCTTTACGAAACAGCTTGAATCTCCTATCATATGCCTAGAACAGCCACTATCCAAGTACCATTTGATCTTTCTTTTAATAGTGACTTGTAATCAAAAAAAAAAAAAAAAACTCAAATTTTCTTTAGTACCCATATTTTCTTGGATTTAGGAGTGTTAGTATTAAAAATATGTTTTGCCAAATCTTTCTTAATCAGTCTCCAAACCTTTGGACAATCTTTCTTGAAATGTTTTGAGCTATTACACTTAGAACATCTGAGAACACTTCGACCAATAGGTTTAACAAATACTTTCTGAAAATAATTTTTGTAAAAGGTCTTTGCAGACCTTTGCTTAAGTCTCTCTTTTACTTTAGGAAAATCAATTAAATGAATAGTGTTAGAACTCATACCCAAACCAGATTTGTTAAAATAGGGTATTTGAGCTGTAAGAATTTTTTTTCCATTTTTTCTGAACCTTTTGAAAAAGATTTTGTAATGTGTGAGATTTCCTTTTTCAAAACAACATTTTCCTTTGAAAGAGAATCATAATTTTCTTTCAACTCGTCAAAACTTATTTTCAGACTTTTAAACTTTTGTTTCCAAGAAACTTTCTATTGCCTGAGCTTAGAATTCTTCTTCTTCAGTTTGGAGATCCTTTTAAGAGAGGATTTAAGATTGAGGCAAAGTTCATATATATACATAGAGACTTTAATCGGAATTTCCGAGTTACTAACCTCAACTTCTTTGTCAGAGTCTGAAATAGTGTCTGTTTATGATTCTGAGTCTAAACTTGAGTGAGCCATTAGATATATGTTTGCGAATTCTTCTTCACTTTCTTTACATTCGGTGTCACTCCAAGTTTTTGCTTTAAGAGCCTTTTTGTATTTCTTAGTCTTCCCTTTTTTCTTTTCCAACAAGGGACAATTTGATCTGATATGCTCATTTTTCTAACACTCGAGGCATATTATATCCTTGTTAGTTTAAGCTTCTTATGTAGGTTTCTTATGGAAATTCTGCGAGCCCTACTTCTTCCAATTGAATCTTCTACATTTTCTGTTTAGTCTTCTGAATTTCTTTATCCTAAGGGCTACTTCTTCATCATCCATATCATATTCTAAATTTGTATCATCAGAATCAATGTTAGATTTGAAAGCAATTGATTTCTTACCTTTTTGGATCTTTCTCATCATTGATCTACTCCACTTCGTACGACTAAAGTGTGCCTATTAGTTCATCTACTAACAAAGGCATAATTCTTTGAGTCTCTCTAATTGAAGTCTTCACATGATTCCAGTCCTTTGAAAGTCTACTCAATAGTTTGTTGACTTCCCTTGGTCTAGAAATTGGTTGACCTTGATAAGCTAGGCCATTTACGATTTTTCTGAAGCAACTAAACATATCGGAAATAGATTCTCCAAGCTTCATTCTGAAGGCTTCATATTATCCAAGCAGAATATTTATCTTTGTTTTCTTCACACGGTCAATCCCTTTATAGGCAACATGTAATCTATCCTAAACTTCTTTTGTTGTGTCACAAGAAGAAATTCGATTGTGGAAGACAAAGCACAGTACAAAGAGTAAATTGCTTTTGCATCAAGAGTCTGTCTCTTAGTAATTTTAGCTTGTGTTGTTTGATCAACATCAATCACTTCTTTCCTTTTGTCTAAAGCGGATGTTCCTTTAGGATTGATTCCTTTTTCAACAACATCCCACTCCAGGGGATCTCTGGATCTAAGAAAACCTTCATCTTGTTCTTCCAAACATTGTACTCCTTTCCATCGAAATAAAGAGGTCCGGTGTTGCTTTGTCCTTCAACCAATCCTAGAGCCAAGATACTAGCCATAGAAAATCTTTAGCTTAGAAGTAAAAACACTTCAATAAAATAAGCAGACATACTCTAATACCAATTGTAAGGGCTAGTATAAAAACCTAGAGGGGGTGAATAGGTGTTTAAAACAAATTTTGCGAACTGCAGTAAAAAACACTTTAATTTTTAAACTGAGTTTGATTGACTACAGACTTTGTAGAAGGATTCAAACTTTTAACAACTATCTCAAGGCACAGAAGTATATCGCAACAAATAAAGTAAAGGAGTTTAGGGAAGAGAAAAATAAACATAAGATTTATAGTGGTTCGGCTTAGATCAAGACTACGTCCACCCTCCTACACTGACAGCCTTCTGGCTGGATTCCACTATGAATCAAAAGAGAATGTTACAGCCCTATGATCTTGACTTTTCAGTGAGATGATTCTACTGCTCTCACAAAGTCGCTCTCACAAAGTCACTCTCTAGAGTTTCTCTCTTTCAAATGCAAGTGTAAGCACTAAATGATGAAGAACAAGTGATTTGGAAGCTTCAGACTTTAGAATTTTTCTTTCACACACATCTTCGAATGACTTGAAAACCTCCTTAAATACTCCTCTATGCCTTTTCCACCGTTGCACTTTCCAAATGAATTCTTCTAATCTATCCATTGGATAGAATCAATCATGGAGATCTCGAGCCGTTTGAAGATTAAGGTGAAAGCCCGTTAATTATGTACACCCATACAATCAAGATCTCGGTTTCCATAAGTAGATTCTTTCCAAATAAGCTTGCCTTCCAAGATGATTTGATGTTTCCAAATTGATTCCAATAAAGGTAACCAATATGGTAAGTGATATTTCCAACCAGAAAGTTTGATATATCTTGTACGTACTAAAATCTTGAAGGAAGAAAAATAATCCCCAGTCTAATTAAATCTTCATTCTTGTGTTCAATCTGGAACTTGTCAAAGTGGGCAGACTTCTGATGTAGGATAGACTTTGACATAGAAGTCTAGCATTCTTCATAATAGAACTTAGATAAGTTTTGTCGGCTTCAAAACATCATAGGAGTTTTCTCCAACAACTTGTACCAAATGCACCTTTAATAGTTCAACATAGTCAATATCCAAGGAGATGTCTTTGTGTTTCCTCTCTAGCAGGTACTTTAGAGCTTTGTTTAGGGTTAGGGATTCGGCATGAACCACAGAGGCTGCCTTCATCGATTTCACAAATCCATTGATGATCCTTCTAGTATAATCGCAGCATATGCAAATGATCACTGCATCTCGGACTCCTTCGAATGACCCATCTATGTTAACCTTCAGACCTCCTTTTCTCAGGGGAATCCAAATTCGAGGTTGGCTTCTACTTCTTTGCTCTGTGAAGTTATTGTTTGTATTCCATTTTTCGAAATTTTTTCACTCAATCTCTACTTCCTCAAGGGTGCTTATCGGATCTGAAAGTTGGTGCTTGAAGATAAGAATTGTTGCGTGCCTTCCATATATACCATAAAACAGTGCCTACGTGCTCTAGTGAAGGTGAAGTTACAATTGTCTTTGACAAGCATTTGACAAGCTTGCATAATTAGTGCATGCGGAAATTTTGCAATTTTGGAAATAGCAGGTGGTTAGATTGAGCAATTCAACCTTCAATCAGGAATAATTCAAGGAAGTTACATAGACCAGTTAGAAGGAACAAACTGTGCCCAGCCAATGATGTTGAAGTGGTGCAGTGGCTTGTGATTCAAGAAATACTTTTGTGAAGATTTTGTGGGATCATTGTCTAGGCTATTAGACAAAGATGTGATTTAATATTTAATTACTCTAATACTCCATCTCACGCACAAGCTGGACTTTGGCCTAAGCTTGGCCTAAGTCTAAAGCAATGGAATATATAATTGGAGAGGCAAATAAGGGCATATAAAGATTTGAATTCAAGAATTTTTGTTCTAATACCATGTAAAATCTTATGAGACCATAACCAATTTTTTATATGAATATGTGGTATAATATTTAATTACTAACAACTCTCATGATAAGTGCTGGTTATGCTGGGGACAAAGTCTATAAGATATATAGACCAGTTAGAAGCAACAAATCTTCAATCGTTTGCTTTCTTTTTCTTGTGTTAACCGGGAAATGTGTCCATAGTGTATATAGATAATGTTGAAACCTGAGGTCAAATTTATAGATATAGTATAATGTCATTTTTCTGGTTTAGAGTCAGAGTAGATAGCGTAATGTCCTTTTTTTTTTTTTTTTCTTTTTTTTTGTGGTTGTTTACTTATCTAAACATGTCACTTGCTAATACAAGAGACTGCATGTATTCATGCCCAAGAAATTTATCTACATATATGCGTACTCATATTGCTGGATAGTTGTATGGTATAAGCCCACCCGACAATCCTCAGGTCAATGAAGTCTTCTATACAGGGAGCACATCAGCAATTGAATATTGCAAGTGCTCTCCCTGATCTTGATTTCCTCAGTGATTTGAAGCCATTGGGATGGATGCACAACAGACGAAAATAAGAGCCTATTTGTTAAAATTTGTTTTTGTCCTTAGAACAACTATTTTTGTTCTTTTGTTCTAGGGAACGGAAAAAGAATAGAAACTTATTTGGTAAAATTTTTGTTCCCGAAAATAGATTTGGAATAGAAACAAGAAGTAGAAAAACTCTTGTAAATTTGGGAAAAAAATCATTTTTTTGTTTCAGGGAACAATTTTTAAGAATCAAAACAATAGAAACTCTTCTATGATATGAAGCTTTAGCCCGTGCCCTCTGTCTCAGCCATTCCACCTATGCTCTCTCTATCTCAAGTCCCTCCCTCTTTCTCTGGCATCTCTCAGCTTCTCCACCATTCTGTATGTTATCCTCTCCAGCACCTCCCAACTCGTCATTCTCTTTAGCGCCAACAGTTGATGCTCTTTCACCAGCTGAAGCTTCTCATCCGAGGTAAGTTTCATTTATCTTGCTGACCTGTAACCATGGGATGGACGCCTTTGGCGGCTTGGCTAAGTTGATTGACAAGAGCGAGCGACCCTTGTAGATCTGGGCAACGGCTGCTCATGGCTCGAGCGCGAGGGCGCTCGAGCCAGCACTTGCCCAGATTGAGCGAGCGTCTCGCCTGTGACCGTCGCTGCTCGCTAGTGAGCGAGCGTCTTGCAGGCGAGCATCGCTGCTCGCTCGAGCGGGCGTCTTGCCCGTGAGCATCGCTGCTCGCTTGAGCGAGCGTCTCATAGGTGAGCACTGCTTGCTCGAGCGAGTGTCTTCCCTGCGAGCATCACTGCTTTGCTCAGTTGAGAGAACGTCTCGCAAGCGAGTGCTGCTCGCTCGAGCGAGTGTCTCCCCTATGAGCATTGCTGCTCACTCGAGCGAGCGTCTCATAGGCGAGCGCTACTTGCTTGAGCCAATGCTCGCCTAGATCCGCGAGATGCTTGCTCGAGCAAGCCTTCACGCTTAAGCCCCGAATGTCACTGCTAGCTCAAGTCAGCGTGGGGAGGGCTCGAGCCCCGAGCCAGCACCGCTCGCTCGAGCCAATGCAGTGAGGTGACAGCTCTCTCGAGCGAGCCGTCGCCCAAATTTGTGAGACGCTTGCTCAAGCAAGCCCTTGTGCTCAAGGCCCGAGCCAACGCTGCTCGCTGGAGCCAACGCGGGGAGGGCTTGAACCCTGAGCCAGCGCGGCTCTAGCGAGCAATGCTGTAATTCAGACCTCTGGAATTGTCTTCGATGATTGCAACATGTTTGGCTTGCTTGGAATGCCTGAAGTCACTGTTCCCTTTCTTTTCCGGTTTGAATTGAAGGTAATAGGAAGGGAGGTCTGATCTTCACTTTGGGCTTTGAACTTTGAAGCATTTGGTTAGCATCCTAAACAAGCTCTGGGAACGGATTGGATTTTTAATCTTATGTGCTTTGGGAGAACACTAAAAGGACTACTTGAAAAGCTACTTTAGGGGCCGTTCTTTTCGTCCTCGATTTTGTTTGGTACAATGTTGACATTTAGCTTCAACCAGGCTTTTTCTACGATTCAGTTGGCTTGAAAACAGAATCATGTCTATTGCGGAGCGTTTGATATTGAACCTTATCACGCTTACAACGTCGGAAGTTACTTCTCATGGAAATTGTTGAAACACGGAAAATTAGTTTCATCCTTGATACATCTCTCACCTGGTTTAGAACTCTTGTTTGCATTAACATTGAATCAATCATCTTTTTCTTCGACATTTGTTTCTTTTTTTAAAGGGTTTTTGTAATCTATGACGCATGCTATGGCTATCATGGATTCAATTTTTTCCTATTTGTGTACTTGAGCTTGGTTTGGTTTTTGGTTATTTCTCGTCACTACAATTGTTTTTCATTCTCACTTTACCAGTTTCTACTTGCTCGCTTGACATATTTTTTTTTGCTAATTGCACAGTTCCATTGACGTTGGCATGTCCAAAATCTTATGCATCTCCAAAAATTGGTAGGTTTCTCACAATGCTCTTTTTTTCATTTTGACCATTCTATCTCATTGATCATCAATAATCATAATATTGTGTAGTTCTTGTAGCTCAAAATGCAACCTTTGTTCTCTTCTATACAAGCTAGTTCAAGAATTGTCAATGTTGTCATTATAGTCTTCTCCGCTTGCATCTCTTGAGAATAATTTTGTGTATGGCATGTAGTTTCAATAGTATTATGTTATGATTTAACTCATAACTCATATGATGCTCAACTGGTCAAGGTTAAATGGCATATGAGAAACAAACATTCAATGCAAAGTGGACCGAGTCTTTAACCAACATATTTGTAAGTTTGTTGGTGGATGAGGCCAAAAAGGGGAATTGCACGTCTTCTACTTCAACAAAGCGGGGCGGAAGAATATACGGACTAAATTCTTTAAACAAATAGGATTCTAATATAGCATAGTATAGCTGAAGAATAAGGTGAACAAACTAAGAAAATAGTATGGTAGTTTTAAGAAACTCATTTCACAGTCTAGATTTGGTTAATATAATGTGAATAAAATAGTTGTTATCGATAATCAAAGTATATGGAAATCTCACATCAGGGTATCTTTTTTGACTTTTTGGTAATTTTCATATCATTGTAGATATAAATTTTAAAATGTATGATTATGTTGCTAAAATGTCATTATTGTGAAAATTGTAGAATAATGTTGATTGGGCAAAATTCAAGAAGAATGGATTTCATCAGTATCCCGAGCTATGTATTGTATTTGTGGTACATATGCTAGTGGGGATCACGCCACGGGAAATGCTGAAGATTTGATGGTGTTAGAGGAAGATAACAATGGTGATGGCAATGTAGGCGGTGACAATGATCGTGGCAATACAGATGACTTCAATGAACACTACATTGATGAGAGAGTCTTTATATCTGACAATGTTGCAACTTCAGTTCATGGAAAGTACAAATTTGATAAGACTCTAAATACTAAAAGGAGAAGAAAGAGTAACCCATCAGGTATTGCTGACACTTGCAGAGCCATATAAGATCTTTTAAAAGCTAGGGCAAGTCAATCTGTTAGTGGCTTTACGACCTCGGGGCACCACCACCTGTAGACCCTTTCTTTGTATCTATTGTAATTGATGTCCTAGTTAGTATGCATGAGCTCGAGCAAGATATAATAAAGTAGTAGAATGAGCATGCGTTAGTGCCTAATGGAGGGAGGCTTTCATCAAATCCCCACTTGAAAGGAGAAACGGACTTCTTCAATGTCTTTAGTAGATGTTTAGAAATATACTATGGATTGCAAGGAATGTCATTGGACTATATAACTTATGTTATCAATTTTTAAAGATATTAGTGTTAAGACTCTTGTACTTATATGTGATGGCATTTCCTATTGAGACTTTATGACTTATGTTATTGATTGTTATTGGATATTTTTTCAAAATCTATATTGATGTTTTTATATGTGTGATGGTATAGGTACTGTGGAAAATGGATCAAATAGTGTGTCTAATGAGCAAATAGAACCAGTTAAACAATTCTTGGATGATGATGATCTTGACATATTGATAGCATGGTTGTGCATAGTTGCAATGGGCACGTCCATGCATACTAAAGAACCTATTAGGGATAGTAAACTATTAGGACTTGAATGGATAAAGGAGATTGTTTATGGACATTCAGATAGAATATATGAAGCCTTTAGGATGGAGAGACATGTTTTTTTGAACCTATGTGATTTAATAAGGGTAAGAAGTTGGTTGAAACATAGTCGATATGTGAGAGATTTTAATATTCGAGAAAACAATCAGCAAATATTTCAACATAGTGTTGAAAGTAATTCTCAAACTCTCAGAAGAGATAATTAGACCACCATCCTTTGATGTTGTCCCACAAAAAATTCTTATGGATCCTAGTCATAAACGCTACTTCAAGGTATAATTTTTATATCAATTTTATATCGTCAAATACATGTAATTGATAATCTTATATACTATTAGATTGGTAATAAATTAGTAGGGCTGCATAGGTACTATGAATGGCACCCATAAAAATACTATTGTCCCCATGTCTCTACGAATTCCATTTAGAGGCAGGAAAGGAATTACCACCCAGAATGCACTGTGTGTTTACTCATTTGATATGCAATTTACTTTCGTATATGCTTGGTGGGAAGTCTGTCAATGATTGTTGAGTGCTTTCAACAGCACTTGAGACTCCTCGACTGCAATTTCCTCAACCATCACCCGGTATTTACTTTGTTTATAAAGACAAACTCTCTTTATGATTATATTATGGTTGAATATCACAACAAATTTATATATATCATGTTATAGGAAAATATTATGTGGTAAATTCTGGTTATGCAGCACTCTATTTAAAGGCAAACGGTATCATCTTAACGATTATAAAGGGATTGGGAGACAGTCAAGAGCATCAAGAGAATTGTTCAACATAAGCACTCTTCACTAAAAAATGTAATTGAGAGGTCATTTGGAACATTAAAGAATCGCTCCACCATTTTGAGACATATGCTTCCATTTACAATTCGAAAGCAATCACTTATTGTAATTGCATGTTGTGCTCTCCATAATTACATTCGTGATTAAGACATGATGGACAGAAACTTTTCCCTATATGGAGATCCGGAGTAGCCATTCGGACCTAGAGAAATTGAGGTTGCATGTGATACATCACATGAGTAGGCAACTAGGATAAACATGCTTAAGATAAGTATTACAAATAAAATGGCGAGGTATCACAATATGCCTAAGATTTCATGGCTTTGTGTTTCCGACTTTTGTAATATTATTTTTAAGTAATCACTTATCAAAGTCAATGTGATGAAGTTGAACAATGAATTACATTATTTCATTATTGTGATGTCATGTATGAAAGGGTTCATGTAGAGATCTATAAGATGCTATTCTTTTTGCTAGCTTTTGTTGTACGAACTTTACTTGCAAAATTTTCTTCCAATTATGTACATATGACCATGTTCATAATGTTTCCTTTACTCACCATAAACAAAATTAAATTGGTGAGTATTCCATGAGAATAAGAATTCAATACCAATTTTACACTTCTTAAAAAAAAAAAAAAACACTTGAGAAAAATTTGGAATAGAAATTTTGTACAGTTACCAAACGTATTTATGTTCTTTTTCTATTCCAAAATAGAAATTTTGTACAGTTATTAAACGTTTTTTTTTGCTCAGAAATTGTTCCCGGGAGCCAAAAAAAAAAAGCCATTTCTAATAAAAAAATTATTCCCTGAAACAAAAAGGTTACCAAACACGCTATAAGCTCCCACATTCATTTCCTCAAATATGTTTAATTGCACTTTTAGTGTTGTTAATCTTATAAACTAATGGAGCAATCTTATAATATCTTTTTTAAACTGCTCGTGCTTGGGTTTTAAAGAACAACTTCCAATGGGATGGCAGGAAGTGCATTATCCCGACAATAGATTCAGATCGGGTTCCTGCTCGTTGACTGCATACAGGCTCGTCCCATCAGGTTATGAATTGGGTTCCTAAATGACACTGGAAGCAACCCCCAGCACAAGGTAGTGGTGGAAATTCTTATGCAATCCCTTTGATTTCACTGATTCACAGTCAAATTTATTACAAACGAGAGAGATAGAATTAGCAATTATCAACTTCTTTTTATTTCATCCTCATGAAAAATGTTGGAATGACTTACCTATTCAATTTGTGCCAATCTCAGAAACCAGATAATCGTTCGTGGCATCATAAATCCATGGGGGTGAAGCCCACATCAAGCGGATGGTTGCTAACAAGATTTGTTATTATAATTTTGAGTTCAGTAGGAGCTTTCCATTTTTATGGATTGTGGGGTAATGTTCTTTGTTTTATGCAACTTAGATGTCACTTTGGAATGAGTTGCTCAGGACGGTTCGGTTCTCAAGTAGTCTCTTAGACGGTATCTTCATCATTGTGTTTGTAATGGATTTATTGGAGACAGGTAAGTGTTGATACTGGGACTAAAAGTCCGCTTGGGGGTTTGAGGTTATTTTGAAAAATGGGTTTAAACCGGGGTTATTGGAGACTGATTTGAGGCTTGATAAGTCTTAATTTAGGGACTTTACATCTGCTTGGGGGTTATAATAGGGGGTATCTTAGGCTATGAATCCAGTTGTAAGCTTTACTTGTTCATATGAGGGTATTTCAATGTTTGGGTTTTTTTTTATGATGAACATATATATTCACGGTGAGGGGCTAGAATGGGGTTGATCGGGACTTCTTTTAATTAATTTCACGAGTTAGTATAGGGGTATTTGGATGTTAGGGTTTCTGGCTTATATTCTTCATATTTGACCATTTAGATTTTGTTATTTGAGCCTTGTGGAGTCTTGATATAGGGTCTAATTTTGGTTTAATGGTTATTTCACGTTTATGGGTTATTTGAGTATTTGATTTTTTGGTTTATTTTAGACTAATTTTGAGTTTATTGCGAGCTTTCCATTCTTAGAGTTTTGGGATTATAAATTAGATGTTATTTGAAGATTGTGAGTTATTTAGATTTATCCAGTGGTTTCTTTGACGTCATGTGTTATTGAGGATTCATTAAGGACTTCAATTTATATTGGGGTTATTTGTGGCTCATTATTGGAGTTTTCTTTTTCAATTTATTTTTTATTGGCAATTAAGACATGTTGTATTTTGATTTTGAGGCTATTTTGGTGACGAGAATGTAGAAATGGTTTATTTGTTATAATGGGGTTATTTGAGGCTCATTTAAGTTTAGTTATGACTGATGATCTAGGGAATTTTTCAAGATCGGGTGTTGTTTGTATTCATCATTTTGCGGGAGGTGGTATGAGATGTTTAAGATGTTTTTAGTTATCTAATGGATTCTTTGAGGATCATTTGTTTTGAGGATTTAGTAACGGCTTAGAGTTTATAAAGGAATTTTGAGTTTTACTATTTCAACTTAAGGGCTTAATTTCGAGTTCAACGTAGGGGTGAGCAACGGTCTAGGATCGACCCTGGACCAACCCTGGACCGGCCCAACCCTGCCGGTCCTGGTCCGGTTCCCAAGGAGACTGGGTCGGTCCTTGGTCCTGAAATTTCAGGACAACACTGTCCGGGTTGGTCCTCGGTCCTAAGAGTTTTGGGTCTGTCTAACCTTGAACCAACCCCGTATATTATATTATATTATTTATAATTCTTTTACATATTCAAACCTAAGTAAAATGTTTATTATATTATATTATATTAAGATATTCTATCAATAGCACTAATAGTAATTTCAATTTAAAACTTTTATTGAGTATTAATTATGTGTCGTTTGTTTTGTTTTTAAGTTTTTAGAAGTTCAAGTGAATTAACAAGATGTGAAGTTATATATTCATGGTTTATATTAAGTATTTTGAACTCTTTATGATTTAATTGTATTTTACTAATGAATTTCGGCTGCACTTTGCATTTTCAATTTGTGTCAAATGGTAGAAGTTTTTGAAAAGTAAAATAGTACTGCAGTTGCTACGGTGATTTACTAGTCAAGTGATGTGAAGCTCATTTTTTGGTTGAGTGGACTTTACATGATCAAATGCAGGAAAACGCTATTGCATATGGTGTTATGAATATTAAAGATAGATGATTATAAGAACTTTTCATCTTGTCCCATATCTCGATAAGTGGTTAGTAGGTACGAAATTTCTGTTATTGTGTCATCTTAAATTTGCTAAATATGAATTTTTATTTATAGTTTAGTTGCACAATGCCGCATTGTCGATGGATGTATAATTTGAAGTTGTAGGTTTGCTTTTCTAGGAAGTATAAAAAATAAGACGAAAAAAAATTATCGATCGGTCCTAGGTTGACCCTAGAACCGGACCGAACCCATTGGGTCGGTCCGGTCCTCAGTCCTAGGCTCAATAGGGTCGGTCCTTGGTCCTAAAAATTGAGGACCGACACTGTACGGGTTAGTCCTAGGGTTAGGGGGTGGCTCGGACCAACTCGGATCATGCTCACCCCTAGTTCAACGTGTTAATTTTTTTTTTTTTGTTGCTGGAGGAACCGCTTTGGCCGACAGCCGCCACGTAAACCCCCAGGTGTCGCTAGCGAGGAAACCACCACCCCGACGCCACGCTTAACTCACCACACAACGCTTTAGCGTCCCTACTTCGCAAGGGCTTCAAACCTTGGCCTCCTTGGTGGAGGACAAAGAATCTACCATTCACGCTAGGGGTGAGCGGTTCCGGGTTCCTTACGGGTTCCGCCCGGAACCCGGAACCTACCCTCGGGTACGGGTTCCTAATTTTTTGGAACCTGGAACCTACCCGTTGGAACTTGGAACCTGGAACCTACCCTATTACAGGTTCCAGGGTCGGTTCCAGGTTCTTACAGGTTCTTTTTTTTTTTCATCTTTAGTTAAGCAAAACTTTCACAATACTTATCTTGAGAAATAGCTACGCCAACTTATCACAACACTTTCACTTCCAAGACGTATTTCTCCATAACAGGACCCATAATGCCATCACTTCGAAATGAAGTATAAGCATCCATTGAACTATACAAGAAGTTTCATTAGCATCAGATCATTTTTCTGAAGCTTTATGCTGGGAAAGTCTCTCTGTCATAGCTCAATGGGACTTCCTAACAACTATGCATTGGAAAAGTTCAGATTGTCTACTTAGGAAGACCCGTCAAATATGCAGTTGTTTGTCAACTCATCCTCAAGAAGTCTTTCTAACCTACAAATTTTTAAAACATGTATATGAAGAGCTATTGTGTACTTAATAAATATATTCATTACTTTGCGAAACAAGAGCTTTTCAGTCACACTTACCTTGGTAGACCATAAAGAACAAGAATGGCTGTAACTTCGCATTTCCTTGTCAATTTCTGGGGTTGAGTTTTCATTCCAACAAGCTGTGGCCTCCAAGTGCAGGTGAACCTGAATACAAAAGCAATGAAATGAGTGTAAAATTGAACAGGTGAATCTTGCTCAAGGATTTACTGGATTTCTGAAAGCAAAATCAGTAGATGTCCAATATCATACACTTTGGACACGGTTGCTCCTCGGAAAGACATAAACCTCTTGTCTCAGGTATGTGATGGTGGCCCTGCAGAAAAACTAGCATCAGGAATGGTGCGCCAACTTTGAAAGAAAACCCAAACCTCATACCATGTCGTACATTTTTTTTCTCCAATAATAGCCTCATTAAGTGCTTGTCTTTCAACCAAAAGCATTGGAATTTGCTGATCCAATTTCATGTTCATTCCTTCATAGTAGTCTCTGATCACATGATAAAGTGGTTGACAGTCACTAGTGTCCATGATAGCAGATTCCACGCACTCGAGGCATAAACTTCGTCCATCTCCCAAAGATATGTATGTTGTGTTCCACAACTGTCAGTAGGTAAAATAAATATCAAAAGAAAGAAAAACAAAAAAATGAGTACAGCTGATTCAATGCATTTAAAATATACAATCCGCAAGATTGTGGGAACAAAGCATGGCATTGCATTTACTTGTGCTGGCCTAGACCACTACCTCCAAATGCTCGCAACTACAACATCGAGCTGTGTTGTCATGCTCATGCGACGGACACTACTTCTAAGACCAGAAAGGATGGCATATATACTCAATCAAACCAGCTCCATTTGTTGGGATCTGTGAAATGAAATAGAAGCTTACAATAGAATCAAAAGGTAAAAGACTAAAGTTACATTAATGCCATACTCCCTTGAAATTGCATAAACATAATAGACAAGAACAACTTGGACTTAGCTTCTCTCACTTCAGTAGCATGCTATTTTAACAAATCCCAGGTCTACATACGGAAGGCTCAATGAGAAAAATATGGTCCACTTGTCGCTAAAATGAACATAACATGGTCGAGTTAAATGACTTAAGTTAAATTCAACTATCATACGTCCTACAAAAACATTTTGCAAGCTAAAAATCCAAATAAACTGAGATAAATCCAACCCTACCGTCTCGTCATCGATCAGCCGGTAGGCCCCTGCCGAAGTCTCCAAGGGCGTCTCGCATCGCCCCCGACCAGACAGGCGGAAGGAGAGAGAGAGTGGGGGTGCGACTGAGCTGGAGGTGGAGGTGGAGGTGGAGGCGGAGGCGAAGGGGTGTGGAGTTAAGGCTCATTAGGTGGCTGGGCGAGCGGCGAACGGCGACGGGGCGACTGGGCGAGCGGCTTCGAGGCGACTGGGCGAGTGGCGAGCGAGCAGCCTCCACCGCGGGGACGAGCGACGTCTAACGGAGGCGTCGACGGCAAGCGGCTGAGCGGCGAGGCGAGCGAGGGGTGACGGCGTCCAGCGGCGGTGTCAAGGGAGGTGGCTCTCGCGGCGAGCGGCGGCGCGGACGGCGCGACTGCTCGTCGGGCTCAACGGCAAGACGGCTCGTCAGACGACCGGTGGGTGGTGGTGGTTTGGTGGCCAAGAGGTGGTGGTGAGTAGGGTGTGGGGCGGCGGTGTGGTGGTGGGTGAAGCGGAAGAAGAAGAAGAAGAAGAAGCAGAAGAAGAAGAAGAAGAAGAAGGGGGGTTCCGTCCGAGAGAGGGGGAGAGAAAGAGAGAGAGAGAAGAAAAGAAAAAAGTGGGTGGGAGTGGGGGAGCAGGAAGTGACGTGAGGAGAGGAAAAAGATGAGAAAAGACAGAGAGAGAAAGAAAGGGGAGGGGGAAATCGTGGGGTACTTTAGAGTGTTTTTTTTTTTTTAATCGTAAATTTAACCGGTTCCGGTTCCGCCGGTTCCGGTTCCTATGGGAACCGGGAGCCGGGCAGGGGAACCCGGTTCCTAGAAAAATGGAAGGAACCGGAACCGGTCTTCTTAGAACCGGGAACCGGTAAGGAACCTGCGGTTCGGTTCCCCGGTTCTCGGTTCTACCCGGGAACCACGCTCACCCCTAATTCACGCTGCAACAGCCGATGGTTTAGCGTGTTAATGTTTTACTTCATTTATCAAGGGATTTTGTTGATGTTTATTATAGCTTTAGAGGTTTTTTGGGCCACATTTAGGGGGTTACAATTAGCTATTTCTAGACTAATTTTGAGTTGATTTAGGGGGTTTTTCATGTTTAGGGTTGTTTCAAGATTAGGGTTTATTAATTGATTATTTTCATTATGTGGATTTTGTAGTAAGATTATCAACTTTTTGCAATATAAGTGTTTTATTTGAGGCATGTGGGTCATTTTAGGCTACATTTGGTTGCTCGGATTTTTAAGAATGATAGGAATGAATAGGGTAGGATATGAAATTCAAAAGATTTTATTGTGTTTTATCAACTATTTGGTAATTACAATAATATCATATATATATATATATATATATATATATATATATATTGTTTGGTAAAAATAGCATATCAATATAAATAAATTGCAAATTTTATGAATAGAAATGGTAGAAATTTCTTGCTACTTTATTATTATTTACTTTTTATTTTCCACTATTTTTTAATTTATTTATTTTTATTTCTTTCTTCTCCTTCCATCATTCTCTAATAAAATTTTATTGAATAGAAAATTGTACTAATATATCTAAAATACTAAATCACCTAAATTATGTAATAAATATATATCTATGAATTGAATTTATATTTTAAGATAAAATTAAATTCGAATATATAAATAAAAATAAGATAAATTAAGAACTAAATGTGTATTTTTTGTTATTATGAATTTCTTATACTAGAAATCAAATATTATTTATTTGATTTTAAATTTTTTAATTTAAGAAGTTTATTATTTGAAAAAAAATAATTTTCCATTATAGATATTAGAAATTCTCTCAACTTTTATCCCATTTTTTCCATGAGATAATTTTATTCAATTTATTTCCCATTTCTATTTAACTTTATCATATCTTGAGCATGCATCAAATATAAGATATGATAAATCATATCATGTCTTAAATTCTATCCTGACCACCAAATACGGTCTTAGAGGATCTAGATTATAGATGAATGTTGTTGAAAATTGGAGAGTTTATTCTTTAAAAAATAAAAACAAATAAAATGATAAGAAAATTTATCAACAAAAATGGTGGTGGCAATCAAGGCAGCATGTGAAGCCGTAGCCCAATCTGACAAACTCATCGAGTGAAAAGGGTCTCTCCCTCGGGCTCAGATATTGATTGATTTCCTTAAAACCTTTGGAGATGGGGCCGATCGGTTTTATCCAAAAAATACCCTATGGAAAGCCCAAGAGAATAGAATTGGAGCCCAGCCTTTCATTCTCACCACTCGATACTCATCTTGAAATCTAGCAAAGGAGAGTGCGTCTGTGAGCAGGTGATCGAAGGGAGGGAATCTCGAAGGTTCTAGAATCTACACGCTGCCGCTCTCTCTCTCTCTCTCCCTCCCTCTTGACGGCAAGGGTGGCACGACACTTATACTGGTTCGGCTGGGGGTTTTTTACCTTTCTAATGGAGTTGGGCTTGGGCTTAGATTTCGTTTCGGTTGGATTTGGGCTTTATGAAATGGAATTGGTTCAACTAAAATTAGAAAATAGGTCTTTGATTCGATGGTCCGATCTTAGTATTAGATTTAGCTTAGTATCTTTAGTTGATTTTCATATAATTTAGAGATTTAAGTGACTTTTCTTATAGTTTATTATTGGTAGTAGATTGATCTTTGAGACAAGGAATTGGATTCAATTTGATTGTAGCTCATGGGATTACTAGCTCAGGACTTAGTCATAAGGTCATGTTATATTATTTGCCCAACCTGTCTCGGGTTACTTTACTGCACTTCATCATTTTATTCACTTGTCATTTCATTACTATTCATGATTTGTGTTTTGATATGCTTTCTTTTACTTAATCAATAGGTTACTATTTTAGGGCCATAGTAAATACATGGACACTTAGGGACAAGAACCCTAGGATTTGGCTATGTAAGAGGTAAAGGTACATCCTTATAGCTAACTCCAATAAGCTAGTGGCGATTCCAAATTTAAAATTCTCATTAGGTTAATTGAAACTTAAATTGAATATTCAAACGTTGTGTGATGTAAATGTTTGGGAGAACCCTAGCCAATTGAGAAGTATTATTTCTTAACTTGGCATTACCTCTAAATCCGTCCTTTTCCCCTAACTGAAAAGATGGGTCATAGATTGATGGAGATATTTCTATATTAAGCATATATCACTAGTTTAAGGATTATATTGGTGTTATTTCAACATTTAAGGCTTTTTATGTGTTTATGATGGTTTGGATTTTATTTAGGGAAGTCATCTAGAAAAGTTTGAACATTCAGTTGATTCTTTGGGGTCCATTTGGTAATAAAATTGGGTCAATGGTAAGATTCTTAGAAATTTTCAATTGACATTTTATCTGAGGAGTGTGAAAGCTCTATTGTTACTAGCTTGCTTCCTTGATTGACAAATAGGCGGCTGGCTAGCGTTCCCCATTATTTTTTAGGTCGCTTAGACCTTCAAGTCCACTAAAGTTGGACCTTTGCAATTTTAGATGTTACTTTAGACTTTCGAAATTCTGATTTATGGATATAATTTTACGTGAGGATATATTTATTATTGCGGTGCTTAAAACTGAAGGCTATGACATAGAAAATTGACGAATAATAAATAAAGACCTAAGAATTTAGAGGACACAAGGACTAGAAAGCATAACAAAGACCTAAGAATTTAGAATTTTGACTCTTGAAATTTACATAATAATAAAGACTCCCAAGAACTTACAAATGCAAATAATGACATGGAAACTTGCACTCTCATTTCTTCAACAAAGGGCATTTTTGTAATTTTGAAATATGAGGGAGCAATAGCCACAAGTCACTGGCCAAAAGATGAGCCAAGAGAACTCCCTGTTCAACATCAATCAATGTTGAGTTAAACTAATTGGACTAGTTTGACTTTGAGCTTGACTGCGTTGAAACGGTTCATCCTATGTTCCATGTTTGTACTAATTTTCCCTATTTTGTCCAATTTGAATGAAATTAAAAATTTCTATGCAAATTGGATCAAATTAAATGCAATTGGATTGTCTCAACTCTCAAGTTAATTAATTGTGCACAAAAATGCGTAAATTTAGTCAATTCTTATAAAAATGACACCACAAAGCTAGACCGGTATTTTTAATTGAAGTGCAATTGGCCAAATCAAAGCTCAATTATTTCAATTTGACTCTAGTCTAGAATGTGTCAAGTCAAATTGGGCCAAGTAAACCATGTCAGCTTGGTTTCACAATGCTCAGGTAAGTCAAATTTGTCAAATTGAGATGGTCCCAAGTGAGTTTGCCAAAATTAATGGTAGATTTGGATTACCATTAACAAAGTGAGCTCATTAAAGAGTGTAATTGCTCAAACCATAAATAATTGATCAAAACCCCTGATTAGGACTAAAATTGAAGATTTTAATTCCAAGTGCAAGATTCCAAAATTGGTTCGAAAATTAGATGCTGAATGACCTTGTGATCAAATGTCATGAAGGGAAGTTATCCTTAAAAATGACTAGAAATGAACTAATTTCATTTTTGGCTGATTTCAAATAAAATCAATAAATTGGAAAAAAATGGTTTTTGATTGATTTTTACAAAATTATTTATGCTAAAATCAAATTAAAGTAAAACGAAGATCATTTGGGGTTTTTAAATTTTTAAATGTTTGTCAATCAAAATATTAACCAAAACTCAACATTCTAGTGATTACTCACTAAAATGTCAATTATTGGGTCACACTTTGATTTTTTTTTTTAAAATTATCAATGCAAAAGTGAAATTGAGACTTTTTTGGATTTTTTATGCAAAAAACCAAATTTGACTTGAAGTTGATTTTTTGGTTTTTATTGAAAAGTCAATTAAAAAAAACTTTGACTTTTTGATATTATGATGAAAATTGAAATGAGGTGAAGACGAAAGGCCTATTCATGAAAATGTAAAATACAAATTCTAAATTTTAACTTTAAAGACATGTCGGCTTAAAATTAGTTATTAACATATGTTAGCAAATTTAAGCTAGATTTGATGGTATGACTTGATTGCAATTCTACCCAAAGGTTTAAGAACATATTAGTCAATTAAATAATTCAAAGCCGTATTCAAATATGTATAATAGGTTTTAGACTAAATATAATTCTTTTCTAATGAACCATATTAAAGTGTCCAACCAAAAAAAAAACTATGAAAGTGTAATTGAGTTGATCTCATCGATATTTACACTCACAAACAGATAATGAAAGGCAAAGTTTTTGAACGCTCCTTAGATATTGCTAAGTAACCCTTTCGCTACTTATAGAAGTATTTTATCATGCACTCATTCCTTTTACCAGAGGAGTGGAGAACAGCAATCATTCCCACAACATCCCCATTCTCATTTCAAGGTACTGAAAAACCACCTTTAATGATTCCATCGCTTGAGTACAGGCTCTCTCTTTTTCTCTCTCTTCCCCTTCAATCATGCTCACTTTCCTCTTTCCATACCCACCCACACAGAAAAAGTGAGAAATCACGCAATCCGAAAGGAAAAGTTAAAAAAAAAAATTAAAAAAAAAAAAGAAACGAACATTGAGTCTGAAACTTTACTCCATTTTTAAAAAACACACCCACTCCCGCTGTCTCTTGCTCTTCCCGCTTAGCACCCCTAAAACATGAACATCCATCCCAGGTCTTCTCTCCCTCCCCTGTTCTCTGCCATCACCATCACTCTTCTCCTCCTCTTCCTCCCTCATTCCCTCTCCTCACCACCCAATGACACCAATGCTCTCACTCTCTTCCGCCTCGAGGCTGACACCCACGGCCACCTCCTCTCCAACTGGACAGGCTCTGATGCCTGCTCCGCCGCCTGGCGGGGCGTCCGCTGCTCCTCCTCCACTCACTCGAGCAGCCGCGTCACTGCTCTCTCCATCCCTTCCCTCAACCTCCGCGGACCCATTGACTCTCTCTCGACCCTGGACCAGCTCCGTCTGCTTGATCTCCACGATAACCGGCTAAACGGTACCGTCACCCCCCTCGCCAACTGCACCAACCTCAAGCTCCTCTACCTCGCGGGAAACGACTTCTCCGGCGAGATCCCGCCGGAGATATCCTCTCTCCGGCGCCTCCTCCGTCTTGACATTTCCGACAACAACATCCGGGGTGTCATCCCGGGGGAGGTCCGTGGCCTGAGCCGCCTCCTGACTCTCCGGCTGCAGAGCAACCTGCTCTCTGGCGAAGTGCCGGATCTCTCGGTGTCACTCAAGAACCTGAAGGAGCTCAACCTGACAAACAACGAACTATACGGGCATTTGCCGGATGGACTTCTGAGAAAGTTTGGTGTTCGGAGCTTTGTCGGAAACGAAGGACTATGTGGATCGAGCCCATTAGCAGCCTGCTCGTTATCTGGGACTTCACCACCAGCTTCTTCCTCTCTCACAGTACCGTCTAACCCTAGCTCGATGCCAGAGACACCAGCGATTGGACCGGGTCAGAAGCATCGGCAAAAAGGACTGAGCACAGGGGCTATAGTGGCAATTGCCCTTGCGAATTGCGTGGCATTACTTGTTGTGACATCTTTTGTGGTTGCTTACTGCTGCTCAAGAGAGCGGAATTCGAGCTTAAAAGCAAATGGAGAGAGTACTGGGAAGAGGAGAAGTGGGAGTAGCCATGGAAGTGAGAAGAGAGTGTACGCAAGCGGAGGTGCGGATAGTGATGGGACAAACGCTACTGACAGGAGCAAGCTCGTGTTCTTCGAGCGGAAGAAGCAGTTTGAACTCGAAGATTTGCTCAGAGCATCGGCAGAAATGCTTGGGAAAGGAAGCTTAGGGACAGTGTACAAGGCTGTGCTTGATGATGGAGGTGTCGTGGCCGTGAAGAGATTGAAGGATGCCAATCCGTGCATGAGGAAGGAGTTCGAGCAGTACATGGACGTTATTGGGAAGCTTAAGCACCAAAATGTGGTCAAACTCCGAGCTTATTACTATGCCAGAGAAGAAAAGCTCCTGGTATATGATTATCTCCCAAATGGAAGCCTGCAGTCACTGCTTCATGGTCAGCATAATCCTATTCTCAACTAATGATTCATTCTGAATTGACTAATTCTGGGATTATGCCGAGTTGAGCCTATTTATCTTTATCTTGTTCTTGTTACTCTTGCTTTAATCAGGAAACAGAGGTCCTGGAAGGATTCCTCTGGATTGGACCACGAGGATTAGCTTGGTACTTGGAGCGGCTCGGGGGCTAGCCTGGATCCACGAAGAGTACAGTGCAGCAAAAATCCCTCACGGAAACATCAAGTCTTCCAACATACTACTCGACAAGAATGGCCTTGCTTGTGTTTCCGATTTTGGGCTCTCACTGCTTCTGAATCCCGTTCATGCGATTGCGAGATTGGGGGGATACCGAGCTCCGGAGCAGGCAGAGACCAAGCGTCTCTCTCAAAAAGCCGATGTCTATGGCTTTGGCGTCCTGTTACTGGAAGTCCTCACTGGCAGAGCTCCATCGCAGTATCCATCCCCAACACGGCCTCGTGCTGATGAAGAAGAACAGGCAGTTGATCTACCCAAATGGGTGAGATCTGTGGTGAAGGAGGAGTGGACTGCTGAGGTGTTCGATCAGGAGCTTCTTCGCTACAAGAACATCGAAGAGGAACTCGTTTCCATGCTTCATGTGGGCTTGGCCTGCGCGGCGGCTCAGCCCGATAAGAGGCCTTTGATGGCGGAAGTGGTGAAGATGATTGAGGACATTAGGGTCGAGCAGTCACCACTAGGAGAAGACTACGACGAGTCGCGAAACTCGCTCTCTCCTTCGCTTGCCACAACCGAAGATGGGCTTTGAAGATTCAAAGTGATGGATCAGTTAACTGGGTTGTTCCGTGATTGGCTTCTGTTTGTTTTTTGCATTGTCTCATTGCTATTGCATGCGGTCTGTCCTGGGTTTAAGTTTGTAAAATTGGGTTAGCCTAATGTACTTCTATTATTATCCGTGGGAGAATTTGGGGATCTTCACCAAATTCGACCAATTTGATCTACACGGTCAGCTATTATTCACTGGAAGATGCACATCAGTACTCAGTAGTGCTGCCTTCTGGTCAGAAAGCTTCATTTCTGTTCTCAAATTATGGACTGCACTGGACTCTACTTCTGTTATCGATTGGACAGTCTCCAACTAATTAATGATACTTCCATAGAATGAATTTCCCGTGAAGAAGCAGAAGAAAAATAACTCATGAATAATGTTGGAAACATTTAAGAAGCATATTGAATGTTATTTATCAAGTGATTTAGTTAATATCATTTTTTGAGAAATAGTAATCTGGCAAATAACCAAAAAAAAAATGTTATTTAATGTTAACTATAATGTGAAGTCTATTGAAGAAGGTCAAAGAGCCAACGGCTCAAAAAAAAAAAAAAAAAAAGAGAGGCGGAGCGGATGCCGGATGGTCATTTTTCCACATAAAGGATATAAAATTGAGGTGGTTTCTTTTTCTTATCTTAGATAAGACAGGGATGTGACGATAAGAGCTAATGACTCACTCTAATTATTATTATCGTAGTCTATATCCATTATGAAATATTCGAATTGAACCATGACTACTCCGTAGTATATGGGATTTGAAACTGCAAGGTTGGTTGGCTTGACTCTTCACAAGATATACTACAACATGAGTCATTCAAAAATCCAGTCCCAATATAAGTTGAATTTATGATCTTATGAAAAATAGTTGAATCTTTTACTGGTGATAAACAGAGGCAGGGTTTTTTTTTTTTTTTTTTTAAATTATGTCTGTCTTTGTACTGCTGCACGTCAACCAGGGTTTCTTTGGCAATGGCTTTGCTTAGCTTTGAAAAAGAAAAAGTTATTCTCGCCAGCACCTTGTCTGATAAAACAGGGGCAGAATTATTAGCCCGTGAAAAAGCAAAGCGCGTTTGACTTCGACCTAGGCGGGACCTTATCCATGTTGCAGGCAGTACTCGCCATCCTTGCTGGGTGGTCCGTATTATAAACCGCAAAAAAAAAAAAAAAAAAAAAAAAATCCCAATAAAAATTAGAATTATTGCTAAATAAATATCAATTGTGTAATGACTCGAATCCAGGTGGTAGGGTTATTATTGAGACATTCTAGGCGCACCGCCAATGTATTTCTTTTTAATTTTTGATTTAAGTACATGTGGAAACATTACAACATTGATACCGCTAAGATATTACACTAGTATTTTTACAAGCCCATTCTACCAGCCTCTCCTTTTTACATCATCCTTTTATATTCGCGTAGGCCAAGGAAATTCCTATCTTCTCTAGCGTGACTGCAACTCTCAAAAATGGTGTGATGCTTCCATGCCTACAAATTTGAAAATCAAGGAGTGAGTCCAAGACTCAATAAGTAAAAACCCCCAATCCTCTCCTAGGATGACATCTTGTCATTAAATCTAGCATGTTCAATACTCATATGACAATATCGATGACAAATCGATAATAATATTAATGCCTCACCTTGACTACGTATCCCCATGCATGCTAACCTTTGGTTTATCCATGAACACACCAAATCACATAGTAATAAACATATTGGCATGCATAAAAGGTTTATTAACATGCATCTTAGCTCAACCAGGGCATCTCGACTCAATCAAGGCATTTAGCTTCAAGCTAGGCATCTTGGCTTAATCAAAGCATCCCGCTTCAACCGAGACATCCTAGTGGCTAGCTTGCTCGGGGCATTTGAGCTCAACCTATGCATTCTAACTCAATTAGGACATCTAGTTTTCACAAACAAGGTATCGTCACCGATGCTATGTGACGATAGTCTTCCTGTTTCATTTAATGATCACATATCATGTGTTGCACAAGTTGGCTTATTATCTTCCATTTTAACCCACACATGAGCAAATCATACACAATGGACTCGTAATTAGAGGCATCAAATGGGTGGGTCTGGTCAGGCTTGAGTCGGGTCATTAATGGGTCGACCCAAATTAACCCATTAATCCATTTATGACCCATTTAAGCCTAATGTAATTTTTTCGACCCATATCCAACCCATACCCGACCTGACCCATATTAATAAAATATTTTCATATTTAACCAAATTTAGGAAAACTTATTCTTATGTTTTTTTTAAAGATTATATTACTAAAAAACTTCCAAGCTTATTTCTTATATATATATATATATATATATATATATATATTATCTTTTCAAAAATAGTATTGCTAAAATAATTTTATACAACATAAATTTAATGTACATTTTTTTATAATTTTTAAAATAATTATTTAAAAAAATCAAATTTTAATTATTTTTATTTTTAAAAAATTAATTTTAATTAATTTTAATTTGTTTTTTAAAAATATATATTTTTTTCTTTTTTCTTTTCAATTCTTCTTCTTTGGCCGGCTGCCGGCCATGACGATCGCCGGTGAGCTCAAGGCTTGCCAAATCGGCGAGCTCAAGCTCAAGGCTCGCCGGCATTAGGTGAGCTCGAGCTCACCCCTCGCCAGATCTGGCTAGCTCGAGGCTTGCCGACGTCGGGTGAGCTCAAGCTCACCCCTTGCTGGATTTGGTGAGGCTTGCTGGCGTCGAGCGAGCTCAAGCTCGCACCTGGCCGGATTTGGCAAGGCTAGGGTCTCGCCCAATGCGGCGAGTTCGAGTCTCGCTAGATCGATGAGGTTCGAGCCTCATCGGGCATCGATGAGGCCTCTGCCTCGCCAGATTCGATGAGCTTGAGGCTCGCCTGGCCGGTCACCGACCATTGCCATGCTGACGATTGGAGGAAGAAGAAAGAAAAAGAAAAAAAGGAAGGAAGAAAATAAAAGAACTGGAAAAAAAGAAAAAAGAAAAGAAAATTTAAAAAAAACAATTATAATTTTGGTATTTGTGAAAAATGATTTTTGTAAGGTTAAAAAGAGAAGAGAGAGTCTCTCTCTTAAGACCTACTTAAGACCCACTTAAAACTCATCTATCAAAGTAAACCAATTTAACTACTTTTTATCAAAAACAAGTGACCTATATTGACCCATTTATGATTTAAATGGGTCATATATGGGTCTAAGACCCATTTTGACACCTCTACCCGTGACATGTAAATGAGTACTCACAGGTAAGAACATGACTAAATTCAATGACATAGCATATTGCCCTGGCCAAGGGTTAGGAATTCTACTTACCTTCGATGAACCTCGATAAATTATATGTGGTTTTACTAACAGAGGGTTGTCCGGTGAGGCGACGGGCAAACAAGGCCAAGAGTGGAAGAGGGGACAATGTTGAGAAGACGTGAGAGAAAAAGAGAGAGTAAGTGAGGGAGAAGAGATGGGATGAGGAAATGAGGGGAGAATGCCTTTATTTATAGGCAAACCCCTCATCATTTCCCTTCCAAGTGGACCAATCACAATTTTTTAGGTGGACAACCTAGGATGAAGATGTAACAAACTAAGGAGATGAGTGACAAATCTAGTTCCTAGAGGAGGACAGTTGCTCCTTCTTTTATTAAGCCATATGGGGTTGAGTCATCTTTGTAATGATGAATAGTAATGATGACTATATTAATTAAAGGACATCTAAGCTTTATGACTCAACCTACCATTAATGCACTACGGTTCAAAAGCATTTAAAGCATATTCATCTTTAAGCCAAGAAGACTCTAGATGGGCTTGTTCCTCAAGATGGGTATACTGTCCCTTTCCCTCCAAGTTTGGGCGTGTGGCTCTCCCATTTTAAGGTAAAGAACAGTTTCCAGCAACTTTTGAAATCGGTATCATTACCTTATCAAAAGGGCTTGAAAAATTATAAAAAATTAATATGTTGAAAATAAAACCTTAAACAACATATTTCATGAAGGAAACCAAGTCTAATTCATTTTCCGGAAGGAGCCACAAATCATGGAAAACAACCTAAAAGTTTGTCTATTGAGCAGATTCAATGACCGAAGAGGAAAACCCATTTTGAAATTCAAATCTTTATAAAACACTTTGAAATTATAATATGTTGTAGATCTAAATGTCCTTTACAACTTTTGTGAATGAAGCATGTTCAATTCAAAAGGGAAAATTTTATAAAAATCGAGAAGACAATGAGGTCATCGTTTTTACTACACTAGACAATTTTAACATGGTAAGTAAATGGGCTTTTGTGCCACTCATTTCACCTTAGAAAAATATGAAATTAAAGTATGTAGTAGATTAAGATATTTTGAACAACTTTTATGAGGAAGTTTCTCCAAATTAGAACCACATAAAACTCTATAAATTCATAAATTCGTGAGGGTTCAGTAGTTTTGAGAACTGGAATCAAAGTCAAAACTTGAGAAACCAAAAGGTGCCAAGTCTAAAGTCTAATTGAGGAGAGGTGGCACCTAGATGAATCTTGCAAGATCACTTAGTCATTAATTGGCCTAATTACTTGTCCTCCAAGGCTATTTCTAAGGTCATGATATCCCATAATTTGTAGGGACACCTAAGTCATTCATTAATGGCTAAGGGACAAATAAACGTAAAAGTTGTCTTCCTGCATTAATAGCCAATACAATTAAGCATGTGAATCATCAACTTGCATTTATGAGCTTCCAAAATTGCATATGAAACATAAGTGTATTTCCTAGAGTTTCTATCTTTCAAGAACATTAATAATTGCTTAGGACGCATAAGCATACAAGTCACCCTCTTGCATTTAATTTCTAGCTTCCAAAATTGACTTGGTTGACTTGGGTTTAGTTTATGTGAAACATATGTTCTTTCTAAATGGGTAAGTGCTTTTTTTTTTTTTTTTTTTTTCCGAGTCTATCCATGAACATATGTTCTTTCAAGCTGAGGTTTGCAGCTAATTCATGGCCGAGCTCAGAACTAGTTTAGTGGCCATTTTCCTTGGACAATTGGGGCTCAAATTGTGGATGTCACAAACTGTATAAAATAGTTTTACACTGAAGTGTCGTGACCTAACCTCGGGCGGCAAATGAGCATAAAGGTCCGGTTTAGGGGCACTAGATTATGAGAATTCCCTTATGGTTCGCTTACAAAAAAAGTTATCATCTCACCTTTCGAGATGAACTGTTGTAAGTTCTCTCATTAATGGTTGTGAACTCTTTGAAACTCATACCTTGCATGACAACGAAAGATGTCATGAGTCATACCCATATGGGCGACACACCTCTAGGGAGGTGATCGGGTGTGAATATTAAAGATAGGGGTATCTTTACCATAATTGCCCTCTCAATCGTACTCGCTTCCCATGAATGGCATCATTTCATCCATTAGGGAGTTTTCATAATGGGTTTACTAAACTATTGCGAGTCTTATTGAGATCCATACCCTTCATAATAGATTTATTTATTAGATGGTTGTTTAGAACAGCTAAAAAGACGAGCCGTCACTAACCTCGTTTTTTGGGGGTAGGCTATAAAATCCAATCGAGGGTTAGGAGTGATCCCTCAATTGCACCAAGAGATGATTTGGGGATTTGGGTTGCGCTAATATTTCTATTAGTGCATTTTCGGTACCTAATGGTTTGAAGTGTTTCCATAAGGTGTCCATGCATTTCTTTTTACTTTTTAGGGTCGATAAAACTAACTAAATGATCATGTGTGGATCGTTGATTTCATGCAATCTATTTCTATAAAAGAGAAAAGAAGGCAAAAAAAATTAAATTTAAAGACAAATGCAGTAAGTAAATACCCAAGTTAATAGTTTAGGGAAAGCTATAAATCTAACATGCAACCTAAGTAATGAACAAACAAAAAATAAAATGGAAGAAATAAACATGCACCTTGTTGAGTGTTTATACAACACAAAATGACTCGAATTATATATATGGGACAAATGAATGCAAAACAAGGTCGGATTGGACATCAACCTTCCATTGTCTTCATGTCTTGAAAAACCTCCATCACCAAGGACATATCCTAATCCTAATCTAAAGCTATGACTAGGTACATACAATAGGAAAGAAACAATCATTTGTGGCAATAATAGTCACAAACACTAAACAACCAAGAGCAATCAAGTCATTTAAATCATATTCAAAAGTGAACAAATTGGGCCTTGGGGTCGGCTTTTGCAATTCACGTGTTGATCCCTCTAGACACCTATCCCAATTCATTTCTATAGATTACGGTCATTAGTTATCATTTGTGTTCTCGCATGGCAATTAACACTTTTGAGCCCCTAGGACACGTCTAAATAGGGAGAAGTACACTATCAGTGCTATAAGTTATGTATGGTGCTTACTTTGGTGCCAAAAGTTTCCGTCGGATCACTTAAGTGCCAAAAAGTTTGAAAAATGCTCACTTTGGTGTCAAAAGTTTCCGTCAGATCACTTAAGTACCAAAAAGTTTGAAAAACGCTCACTTTGGTGCCAACTCCGATCTGGTTGGCCAAAAATTCGACGTGGCACTTTTCTATTTTTTTTTAAGCTGATGTGGCTCACTGGAGAGTATAGTCAGCATTTAAACAACAAAACGACGCCATTTTGTGTCTTTCCCCCTTTTAAACTCGATTGATCGAAACTTGAACCACTAGAGCACGATCTAAACATTGAGGGACGTCGGATTGATCTCACAAACTCTCCAAGAGCTCAAATTAGTGCCGGTTGGACTAGCTTTGCATGATTGAAGAATTTGGTCTAGTTTGGACTAGTTTAGGACCGCTAGTTAAAGATTTGGCCACCGGAAAGATTTGGTGGCAAAACGATCGATCTTGACCACAGCAAGGTCGAGGACTCATTAGAAGGAAGATTGACAGTGGCTGGAACCTCCAAGAGCCCTTGCTAGTTGCCAGTTGGTGAGATGAAGATCACCAATTCGATTAGCGGTTTGATCGCTGAACTTGAATTGTACGAGGATAGGGTGGTGGTGTCAGAGAAGATGTTGGCCACCAACATGTCGGGAAGAGGTTGAGGATGGCTGCTAAGGGGGTGATTGGCTGCGAAGGGTCGGCCGACGTGTGGCGATGGACCAGCGAAGGGCGTGGCAAGAGGAGAGAGAGAGAAACGATTTGGGCGGGAAAAAGAGAGCTGGAGAGAGAGAGAGAGAGAGAGAGAGAGAGAGAGAGAGAATTTTTGTAATTTTATATGAAAATTTGACAAATGAACTTGTTGGAGGTTTGTTTGTCAAAACAAGCTAAGTGTGTTTTCCTTATCCCACATAGGAAAAGTGGAGGAAGTGGGCCAATTAGTAAGTGTGGGATTTCCTTTGTATAGCTAAAGAAATAATTGGGTGGGGCTAGACCCCACCATATTCGTGCACATGAATAAATACGTGATTATTTGGCGTACTTAGCACTTAGCACTTAGCATGCCTGCGATTTAATTAGCACTAACCCCTTTTGTTATTTTATTTTATTTTTTGGTTTTGTTATTCATTTTTAATTAATTCAAAGGTTGCCTTTTGTTTTGAGAATTTTTAGAAATAAAATATAAAAATGAAAATTCGAAATTTTTTTATTTAAAAAAATTATTATTATTATTCCGAATTTTTGTTTGTATCTTTTCGAAACAACCTTTGGAAAAGATACTTATTCGATTTGCAACTTTTCCCAAAGGATTACAATTGTTCATTTTTCGACTTTTTCTAAAGGGACACATTTGTTCATCCAAACAATTTTCGAAAACGCCCACGGTTTAATTAGCACTAACCCCTTTTATTATTTTATTTTATTTTTTGGTTTTGTTATTCATTTTTAATCAATTCAAAGGTTGCCTTTTGTTTTGAGAATTTTCAGAAATAAAATATAAAAAATGAAAATTCAAAATTTTATCTATTTAAAAAATATTATTATTATTATTATTCTGAATTTTTGTTTGTGTCTTTTCGAGACAACCTTTAGAAAAGATACTTATTCGATTTGCAACTTTTAACAAAGGGTTACAATTGTTCGTTTTTCGACTTTTTTTGAAGGGACACATTTGTTTATCCGAACAATTTTCGAAAACACCCGCGGTTTAATTAGCATTAACCCATTTTATTATTTTATTTTATTTTTTGGTTTTGTTATTCATTTTTAATCAATTCAAAGGTTGCCTTTTGTTTTGAGAATTTTTAGAAATAAAATATAAAAAACGAAAATTAAAAATTTTATTTATTTAAAAAAAGTATTATTATTCCGAATTTTTGATTATGTCTTTTTGAGACAACCTTTAGAAAAGATACTTATTTGATTTGCAACTCTTCCCAAAGGGTTGCAATTTTTCGTTTTTCGACTTCTTCGAAGGGACACATTTGTTTATCCAAACAATTTTCGAAAGGACGTGTTTGTTCAATTTTTGCAATTTTTCACGAAGAGTTGCATGTGTTTAAGATTGTTATATATATACTTGTCAATTTTTGGAAGAACGAGAGTGATCTTTTTTCAAGCCTTCTTTATAAAATAACTGAAGCCATTTTTCGATTGTTTCCTAGAGAGACCTTGGAGAAATACTAGAATTGCTATATAGTATTCTCATTTGAAACTTTGTTGTATCTTGGAAGAAATTTGCTGGTGACCATTAGCAATTTTGTGGGATAAATAAATCTTTAAAGAAAGTGATATCACGCCTCAAAGTCCAATTTGAGTACTCTAAATATCCGTCTTCATTGTTCTACCCAATTCCAAGCTATATTTTCCCAACAATTTTAAGGATTTATCTTGCTACAATAGAGTTGGAGACAAATAAAGTCATGAGTCAAGATATGGTCAAACTGGACCGGTTCAATGGGAACAATTTTGCTCGCTGGAGGGACAAGATGATGTTCTTACTTACTGCACTGAAGATTTCCTATATACTGGATACTAATTTAGCGCCTATAGAAGATCCTAAGCCTACTGCCGAGAGAGGACAGCCAGGTGCGGAAGCCATTGAGAGGGTTAATAAGGAGAAGAAGAAATGTATGGAGGATGAATTATTTTGTCGATGACACATTTTGAATACACTCTCCGATCGTCTGTACAACTTATTCATTTAAATAAAGTCGGCTAGAGAAATTTGGAATGCGTTGGAATTCAAGTACAAAGCAGAGGAACAAGGTACCAACAAATATATAATCGCAAAGTATTTTGACTTCAAGTTTATTGATACTAAACTCTTGCTGGAACAAGTCCATGAATTGCAAGTGCTTGTGAATCAAATTTATGCCCTTAAGATTGATATTCCAAAAGCTTTTCAAGTTGGAGCAATTATTGCAAAATTGCCTCCAAGTTGGAAAGACTATGGAAAAATGTTGATTCACAAGTTAGAGGACTTTACTTTGGAGCAAATACAAAAACGTCTTCATATTGAGGAAAAGTCACGTTTACGTGATAATTCTGTTTTGTACAATAAGGTGAATGCTGTGGATAAAAAATGGAAAATCAACCAGAACTTCAAAGTAAAAAGTTGGCATAAATTTAAGAGAACAAAAAAGAAGAAAAAGGGTTGTTGTTTTGTTTATGGCAAATAGGGACACTACGCCAATGAATGCATTCATCGGAAGAACATTTCAAAGGACAAGAACATTCCGACAGTGAAGGCAAATGCAAATTTGGTTGAAGAAAATAATGTAGCCATGATTTCAACCATATTTTCGATCATGAAAATTTCTGAAATTAAATATGCGATGGCTATAGTTTCTTAAATCAATTCTGCCACTGTCCAATCCGGTTGGTAATTAGATTCTGGAGCAACAATCCACGTGTGCGTGGGCAAGAACATGTTCAAGTCATTTGAAAAGATTATTGACTCAAATGTTCAAGAGGTCCTGATGGCGAATAATGCTCTTGTAAAGGTTGCCGGAAAAGGCACGATGGAGATAGACTTCATTTCTGGAAAGAAGATAACTCTTCTTAATGTGTTATTTATATCCAAAATTAGAAAGAACCTAGTTTCTATTGATTTACTTTGTAAGAGGGGGTTTTGGGTTTAGTTTGAATCCGACAAGGTTATCCTATGGGTTGTTTATTGGAAAGGGTTATGTCAATGATGGCATGTATCAACTGAGTATCAATAATAATATTTCTAGTTCTACTTATATTGTTGAGACTTTAATTTTATGGCATAGTAGGTTGGCACATATAAATATTCATAATTTGAAGAATATGAGAAAATTGGACTTGATAAATTTCAATGGCGAATTTGATAAATGTGAAATATGTGCTAAGTCCAAACTTACTAAGAAACCATTTCCTAGTGTTAAAAGAAATTCGAATTTATTGAATCTAGTTCATAGTGATACATGTGAATTCAATGGTATGCTAACACGTGGAGGTAAAAGGCATTTTATTACATTTATGGATGATTGCAGTAGGTTCTTATATGTTTATCTCATGAGAAAGAAAGATGAAACATTTACCATGTTTAATAAAAATAAGGCCGAAGTAGAGAATCAATTAGAAAAGAAAATTAAAGTTCTACGATCAGATAGGGTGGAGAATATTTCTTAAATGAATTCTCTTCTTTTTGTGAAGAACATGGTATTATTCATTAAGTTTCGGCACCATATACTCCACAAAAAAATAGTTTAGCTGAAAGGAAAAATCGATCTCTTGGAGAAATGGTTAATTGGATGGTTTCAAATTCAAAGTTACCAATTAATCTTTGGGGATAAGCATTAATTACTGCATGCTATATTCAAAACAAAATACCTTCCAAGAAAAATGACATAACCCCTTATGAAATATGGAAAGGTAGAAAGCCAAATTTGTCATATTTTAAAGTGTGGGGGTGTTTGGTATACTACCGATCTCCAGATTCTAAGAGAACAAAGCTCAGTCAGCTATCAAAAGTGTTTTCATTGGGTATGCTAAAAATAGTAAAGCTTATAGGCTTCTTGATTTAGAGTCCAATGTCATTATAAAATTGAGAGACGTTAAATTCTTTGAGAATAAATGTTTTACAAGTTCTGAAATTATTGAAAATAATTCAAGATCTATGGAAACTAAAAAAGATTCTCAAGAGAAAGAAACAAATGATTCTAAAGACATGATTGAACCAAGGAGAAGTACTAGAGTAAGGAAAATAAAAGACTTACGTCCTGATTTTATTACTCATGTTTTTTCTTGTTGAATGAGATGAAGATAATAATATGATAAATAAATACCCTTTAGTATTAAATTTAGAAGATGGTCCTAGAAGCTTTAATGATGCTATGTCTTCTAGAGATGCTTCTTTTTAGAAAGAAGCTGTGAATGATGAAATAGACTCGACTATGTCCAATAATACTTGGGTATTAGTAGATTTACAGAAATGATCAAAACCTATTGGATGCAAATGGGTTTTTAGAAGAAAATATCATTCCGATGGTTCCATTCAAGCTTTTAAAGCTAGGCTTGTAGCCAAGAGATATAGATAAAAGGAAGGAATAGATTATTTTGATACGTATGCTCTTGTTACACGTATAACTTCTATTCAAGTTCTTTTTGCCCTAGCTTCCAATTATGATCTTTGTGTTCATCAAATGGATGTTAAGACTGCTTTCTTGAATGGAGACTTAAATGAGGAGATTTACATGGAATGGAACAATTGGAGGGTTTTGTTCTTCCTGTAAATGAAAAAAAAAAAGTATGTAAATTAATTAAGTCTCTTTATGAACTTAAACAAGCTCTTAAGCAGTGGCATGAAAAGTTTAATTCGATCATATTGTCATATAGTTTCATCAACAGTAGTGCCGATATGTGTATATACTCTAAATTCACTAAGATTATGGTGTCTTAGTGTGCTTATATGTTGATGATATGCTTATCTTTGGAACGAATATGACTAGAATTATTGAGACTAAGAATTATCTAACTTCCATGTTTAAAATGAAGGATTTGGGTGAAATAGATACTATCTTAGGTATTAAAGTTAAGAAATATAGTGGGGGTTATTCTTTAAGCCAATGTAGTTATGTTGAAAAATTATTAAATAAATTTCAACATCTTGGTTTTAAGGAAATAAGTACTCCATTTGATTATGGCATTAAATTAAATTATAATACTGGTAGAGCAGTGGCACAACTAGAATATCCAAGTGCTTTAGGGTCTTTAATGTATGCGATGCATTGTACTAGACCTGATATTGCTTATTCTATATGCAAGTTGAGTAGGTATACTAGTAATCTAAGTACAGAACATTAAAGAGCTATTACCAGAATTTTTAGTTATCTTAAGAGAACTAAAAATTTAGGATTGTTCTATAATAATTATCCGGCTGTATTGGAAGGATACACTAATGCTAGTTGGATTACAAGTGTGGGAGATGAGTGTTCCATTTCTGGATGGATTTTCACACTAGCTGGAGGTGATGTATCTGGGCAAGCAAGAAACGTACATGTATAACTCAGTCAACAATGAAATCTGAATTTATTGCTTTAGCGGCAGCTAGAAAGGAGACTGAATGGATTAGAAATTTGTTGATGGATATCAAATTGTGGCTTAGTCCTATGCCTCCTATTTCTATCCACTGTAATAGTCAGGCCATTTTGGCAAGAGCCTATAGTAGCACCTATAATAGTAAGTCTAGACATATTAGTCTAAGACATGAATATGTGAGACAATTTATTAAAGATGGTACCATAACAATTGTCTATGTGAGGTCAAGTAATAATCTTGCCGATCATTTGACGAAGGCTTTACCAAGACACATGGCAATAATAACCTCACAAGAAATGAGGCTGAAACCTATTAATTGAAATTACCAATAATGATAACCCGACCTTTTTCTAGAACATCACTAGTTACAAGGTTTAATGGGTGAGAACAAGTTATTGAATGTGATTGTTTGATACTGACGTAGCCCTAATATGAGAAGTCAATATCGCCTATTACATTTTGTAGGTTGAATTGAATTCTTAATGAAGTATTATATAAATTTGTAATGTGTTGATAGTAACAGAAACACATGATAGATACTTCACCTATATGAGCTTAGAAGTGATGCCACTTCTTACGAAAGTGAAGGTTGCTTTCTAGAGAGCTCATGAAACAGAATCAAACACAAGGCCATAATAGTGCGGAGTAATATAGAACTTCTCGCTGAACCAATAGGTTAGTATATGTGTGGTATGTCCGGTTCTATTACATAAATGTACAAGTTTAAAACAGAGCTACTTGTCACTTTGATAGAGCTTTGATATATTTGCACTAAGTAAAGGTTTAACTTGAAAGAGACATTTATGTATATATATTAATCTTATTAAAATTTTGACTATACGATTTTTAAAATTTTAATTTTGAAATCTTTGTTTTACAAATAAAGTGGGGGATTGTTGGAGGTTTGTTTGTCAAAACAAATTATGTGCGTTTTTCTTATCCCACATAGGAAAAATGGGAGGAAATGAGCCAATTAATAAGTGTGGGATTTCCTTTGTATAGCTAAAGGAATGATTGGGTGGGGCTAGACCCCACCATACCCGTCGTGCAGGTAAAAAATGAAAATTCGTTTATTTATTTAAAAAAAATTATTATTCCAAATTTTTTTTTGTGTCATTTTGAGATAACTTTTGGAAAAGATACTTATTCGATATGCAACTTTTCCCGAAGGGTTGCAATTGTTCATTTTTCGACTTCTTCCAAAGGGACGCATTTGTTTATCTGAACATTTTTCTAAAGGACGTATTTGTTGAATTTTCACAATTTTTCATGAAGAGTTGCATGTGTTTAAGACTGTTATATATATATATATACTTCTCAATTTTCGGAAGAACGAGAGTGATCTCTTTTCGAGCCTTCTTTCTTAAAAAACTACAACAATTTTTCGATTGTTTTCTAGAGAGACCCTGGAGAAATACTAGAATTATTATTTTGTATTTTCATTTGAGACTTTGTCGTATCCTGGATGAAATTTTCCGATGACCATTAGCAACTTTGTAGGGGCAAATAAATCCTTAAAGAAAGTGATATCACGCCTCAAAGTCCGATTTGAGTGCTCTAAATATCTGTCTTCATTGTTCTACCAAATTCCAAGCCATATTTTCCCAACAGAACCCTCTTAAGGTTTTTGGAGGGAAGATCTTACATACCTTTGATTAAATGTCAAATCTCAACCATTGGTTCAATCTAACAGTTGAAATTTGATCTAATGACCAAATTAATCTCATCAAGGGCTAATCCTACTTCAAATGAATCTTATGATTGATTGGATGGTCTTGATTTGCCAAAAATGGGAATTAAAATAGAAATTGCGATTAAGGCCTAATTAAGGGTGAAATCGTAAATTCACAAAATCTAAGGGCAATTTTGTAAAATTTTGAAAATGTAAGGATGTGAAGCTGAAATACGCATGATGAGGGACCAATGGATGGTCGCCGGCAATCCAAAACCAGTTGGCAAGAGGCTAAACTAACCTATCTCACCGCCGGTTGGTTGAATCAATTGAGTCAGTTAACACTGGTTCAATTGGTTCTTGATTAGTTTTGGCCGAGCAGTCCTTATGAGCTAAAAATTTAAGCAATTTGGTCTATGAAAAGAAAACTTACCTAGTTTGAGAAGAAATAGTCCAATACTAATTGAATTAGGCCAATTAAATCATGTAAATACAATTTATTGGCTTTCTATTGACCTAATTGATTAATTATTGTGAAAAATAGTGGACCTAGACCATGGGTACACAATTGAACATTATAAGCCAAAATGGATAATTTTGCAATTCTTTGAACAAAATCACAAATTAATTGAAATAGGATTCAATTAATGTTGTGAGATACCTACTCATCCGGTTGCCCATGCTTAGAATAACCTATTGCATCCAAATTGACCTTGAATTGAGGTCACAACTCTTAAGTCAAAAATGAATTGAGGTCTAATATCCAAATTGGATCTTGATTTATGAAATTAAACTTTTAGTCTTGAATGGATCAACTTGAATTTCTTCAATTGAAGTTTAATAGCTTGGCTTTCTTATATATAAGAGAGTGAAATTCTTCAAATTAGGAAGTTCTCAAGTGAATTTGTCAAAACATATCTTGGATTTAGACATATCTCAAAAAATTAGTGGAATGAAAGTGTCCGTTCACAACAAACCCTCTACTTAGGGCTAAAAATAACAATTTGCATTTCAACATGACTGCTCTTGAAATTGAGTGAATGAGTGGATGAGGAGCAGTCTCTAGGGGTGCGCATGACAAAATTTCTGAAACAGAAATTGATTTCTGGTTAGAAATCAATTTCTATTCCCCGGATAAATTTCTGAGCAAAGAAACCCGTTTGATAATAACTCAAAATTTCTATTTCTGAAACAGAAATCCGTTTGATAACATAACAAAATTTCTATTTCTAGGAATAGAAATTGATTAGATAACAATATAGGAAATCCTCAAATACAAAATAATAGTCGAAATAATACTAAAACAACATAAAAAAAATCCTCAAATATAAAAGAATAGTCGAAATAATACTAATACGTTACAAAAGTTGAAAATACAATTTCATGGAATTTCCGGCATATTATTATCCCTTGCCATTTTATTAGCAATTGTTTTCCTAAGCGTATTTATTTGGTTTCCCTCCTTGGTCAATATATCATTTGCAAGCTCATCCTGCGTAGGTTCAGACAAGTACTGTGAAAGCATGAATATGGGTGCCATTAATGGTGCCTATACAGCTTTGTCAATTTATCAAAAACTAGTATCATACAAGATTATCAACAAAATAAAATTAATGGTGTAAAGGAATATATGAGAATTCTACCTTAAAGTAACATTTATAGTTAGGAACCAATCAAGGGAAGGTCGGTTTATTTTGATTCTCGAATTGAATCAGTCCAGTTGCTCATCCCTAATTTCTTTATTGTTGCTCAATGAACCTTTAATGGCCCTTGCATAGCAAAGAGAGAGATTCTCTTGAATCTCTTGCCTTCGAATTAAAATTCAAGATTGTGTAACAATCTAACTATTTTGATTTTGCAAGAATTTTGAATTAGTAAAAAAAAAAAGGTTAAATTTCTAGGTACATTTTTTATTCATCTATTACGTAAGAACTTTTTCTTCAACTGGCCATGCGCATGTATTTTCTAGGAGGAAAGAGCCCCATTGTTTTTAAGTAAGTATTTAAGAACTTTGGCTGTTTTTTAAAATTGGGGACCCATTCGATTGCCTTTCATCCTAAAGAGGAAGTTATCAAAAAAATTGAAAAAAAAATGCAAAAAAAAAAAACACGAGCAAAATAAGAAAGAGAAAATTAGCAATAATTTATAAAGTTTTGGTTATGAGTAAATTAAATTAGCAAGAAAGCGCAAAGTTCTTTTATATGGTTTGATTTCGTTTCGATTTCTATTTGAAACCGAGAAGTTAAAAATTTCAGCTTCGATTTCTTCAATTTTTCTATTTCTGAAATAGAAATCTGTTTTCGAAATAGAGAAATCAAATTGCGTTACCAAACGGATTTGTTCCAAACCTATTACGGGAACAGAGAAACAGAGAAATTAAGAAACAGAAATTTTGTCATGCGCACCCTAGATCAAATCTCGTAAAAGGAACCAAACCTAATTATGACTAGAATGAAAATAATTTTTCTTTTGTCAATTTCAAACCTAAAACTGAAAAAATCGGAAAACAAGGTTCTAAATTGATTTTCATAAACTTTTCAACACTAAAGTCAAATTAACACTAAAAATGAAGTGTTTTCTAAACTTTTGATTTTTTCAATTTTTTTAATTAAATATTTGACCAAAAGGCAACCCTTTATTTGACTTTTCATAAAATGTTGATTTTTGTATTAAATCTTTGAAACTTTGGAAATGAACTTGATTAAATTAAAATTAAGACTATTTTGACATCTTTTTGTGTAAAAGGCCAACTTTCAACTCGGGGTTGACTTTTGGTGTTGCGACTGAACCTTCTTGAGGCCCAAAATGAAATGGGTGAAAGGTCGGGTTTAAGGATATATGATCATAGGAGTTCCCTCATGATTTGCAGCCACAAAAACGTCATCATCTCACCTTTTGAGACAAACCATTTGTGAGCTCCCTTGCACATAGTCAAGAGCTCTCCCAGGCACGTACTTTGCATGACAGTGAAAGGTTTGTGATCCGCACCCACATGGGCGACATACCTTTGAAGAGGAGGTCAAGTGTGGATATCAAATTTCGGGATACCTTTATCATGATGGCCCTCGCATAAGTACTCACTTCCTATGGATGGCATCACTGCATCCATTAGGAACATTCCATAGAAGATATGCTAAGTCGCATTGAACCTCGTCGAGGCTCATACCCCTCATGACGAGCTTGTTTTTCATTTAATGTACTTGTTTACAACAACCTAATAAGAATGGGAGCTCCAACTAATCTCGTTTTTGGGGTTCGGCTAGAAAACCCAATCGAGGGTCAGGAGTTGTCCATCGATTTCTACGCAACTAACTATCTAGATTTGGGAACTTGGGTTTCGCTAATTTTCTATTAGTGCCCTTTCGGTACCTAATAGTATGTCGTGTTACCTAAATGTGTCAATGCATTTCTTTTTATTTTTTTGGGATCGATGAACCTAAACTAAAGGATAACACGTGGATGGTCATTTTCATACAATTCTATTTCTAAGAGAAAGAAAAGAAATCACACAATTGAATTTAAAGGATGAGACGGTAAGTAAGCAACCAAGTAAGTGAAAAGAAAAGTGGTAAATCTACCACGTGATTCTAAAGCTCAAAGGAAACGAAAGGAAAGAAAAAGACCCATACCTCGTAGGGTGTTTATATAAATGAACAACCCAAAACATATATTGGGAAAAAGGGTACAATGATATGGTCGGAATGGATATCAACCTTTGTCATTTTCAAGTCTTGAGGGATCTCAACCTCCAAGGAGCTAATCTAATTCTAATCTAAAACTAGGTACGTACAACGGAAATAAATAATCAATCACCACAAGACAAACAAAAATTCTGAAAAACAATTAATTAAATGAAATAAGGGAATCATGTACAAGAATGAACAAACAGAGCATCGGGGTTGGTCTTTGCAATTCATACATTGCTCCATTTAGACACCTACCCAATTTATTTTTATGACTTATAGCCATTAGTGACTATTTGTGTTCTCACATGACTACTAATGCTCATAAGTCCCTAGGACGTGTTCTAAGGTGAATCCCAAGATTTACTTATGAAATCAAGCATTGCACCTAACATATATCTAAAATCCACATGCATAAGCAAGAATTAAACATGCAAGCAGCCCTTGAGCCTTATTTCTCAAACAATCAATCAATTTGAGACTTATTCAATGGATAGAAACTAATCACAATCACAAGCATTTCTAATAAATGGAATTGTTTCATGCATGTGCGGTTCATGTGATGCTTCAAAAGGTTTGGATGTGTTTAAAATGTCGAGAAAGGAAAATGAGACATTTAGATAAAGGAACGTCTTGGCTATGGAACACATTTAATTAACAAAGCTAACTTGGGCCTCGCATAGCATGCGCTTGCAGACATTGCAAGTATTTTAAAGAAGATCCAAACCATAATAATTCCAATGTCAAATCAAAAGGTTTAAAGGATTCTAAACAATTGATGTTGGAAGCATTGCATATGCCAAATTCATTTTGGTATGCGAAATCAATATTTCAAATCAATTTTGGAGAAAATGTAATCAAAAGATCATTTCATTTATTAAAAAATTTTGACAATGAAGATCAATGAATTTGGAATGGATTTCATGAAGATCATGAATCCTAATTCGACATACAAGTCATCCTAAAAAAATCCTAAAAGGAAATCACAATAAGGATTTACAACAGAACATCATAGACAAGACAAAGAGAATTAGCAAAATTGAAAATGACCCATTGATGATTTGTACTTAAGAAAATTGCACAACGTACAGGACATCACAAGGAACAAACTTCGTTAAGAAATTTTTTGGAAATGGGCCACGTAAGCATTTATAAAAATCCAATGAATTTCGATATTGCATTAGAAATTTCATCAAATAGCAGGGTAACATGACATCGCAAGTGAAATTTGACCTTTCAAATGGAGTTTGAAAAATACGAAATTCCACCACAACATAGTACAAAGAGCGACAAGCAAAGTTCGTTAAGGTGCAACTTAAAAGTCTCTAGCAAAAAAATCACACAAAAAATAGCGAAAGACTGACTAAACGGGGGTAAAATAGGGGGTTCCGAATTTAACATAAGTCAGAATCCTAACCTAATTTGGTAAAAATAGAAAGGGGCCAAATGGTAAGAAATCATACAAAATTAGTGACATTTGAAAGATCTAAATGAGTCCTATGACTTCCTAACAGGGTCCAAATTCAGTTGAGATCAAATTGATGGTCGAAAATTGATTGTCGTTGAAGCATACATGTCAGCCATTACCAAGACAGAATATGGCTTATGATTAAGAGTTCAAAAGATCACTTAAATGATACATGAATGGTATGAAATTCGCATATGATGAAGAATTGGATGCAACAATGATTTGGGTAATGTGGCACCCCTCAAATGGCCCCCGATCCGTTAGGGTCGCCACAGTTCACTTACTTTTCACTTGCCCTATTGACAAATCACTCTGATACCATTTAATTGTAATAGGTCCATACAACCTGGGTTATTACCTTAATCAGTCCTAGCGTAGTTCATATAACGGAAGCATACTTGACATCTCCCTAACCTGTACTCAAACCAAATAATACAATGCAATACATACCAACTACAACCTTTCATATATATACTTTAGGGCCGAATCACTTTTATTTACATAACTAAGATTGATTTTACAAGTCGGTACAACAAAATGGCCAAGACTATAACTAAGCTCGGCTATACTAAAAAAGTACCCGACTATACATCAGACATGTACATCAATCCATCAGCTAGTGTCGGCCATCCCAAAAAGTGTTGTCCTCCACCAGTTACACGCTCCAATCACACCCAACCCGGTGCATTGGCTGGTGGCGGCGACGGCATCCCCATCATCAATCCGTCGCGTTGAACGTGTACGTAAAGGAACTCCTAAACTACAAGGCCATCAAGGAGGCCCACATGATACATGACCAAAACACGGACTCAGATAAACACCAGACCACGAACACCGACACAGGGGTGCTCCGTGCACTCGACCTCAACATTAGATGGTAACCATTGAATGTACCACATGTGACAGGTGCTAGAGGCATCGCTCAATCTGAAATGTTGGTCCCCAAAGGGTTGAGTACAACCACTTAGCAGTAAAGATCCATCAAGCTACACAATGCAACAAGCAAGACAACCATAATTTTATGTGAAATGCACATATCATCCATGCCATCATACATATATGTCCATGAGATTCATTCACGACCTTACTAATCATATTTCCCATGCCAAGCAATACCAATTCAAGTTCATGGACAATTATATCTCATGCCATATGCACATACCCTTACGCATGATTCATGTCATCCATACAATTATGTATATATCATCATGAGATCCATTCAATGCCATCATGATCGTATTCTCAATATCAACTCAATTTCACAGGCAATTATACCACATGCCATATGCACACACACACGTGCATGATTCAATTCCCATTTTGATATTCAAAAGAATCTCATCATTCTCCCAGGGACCAATGTTTGCATCCCTCATATATCGCTCGCATCCAACCTGACGTCGTGAGGAACCTCTGGCACACACCTTCGGGCATCTAACACACACACTTTGGGCATCTCGCATCCCACCTAGCATCACGAGGAATCGCCGGGACTCGCCATGAAAATGGTTACCCTTGCCTTCCGAAATTACGTACTGACATACCACCAGACATCCCCTAGAATTACGTACCGATATGCCACTGGGCATCTAGCACACACACTCTGGACATCCCGACACTCTCGAGGCATCATCGGCTCACACCTCCAACGATATTATCATCACAGAAACAGATTCCAAACTCCCAACTGCTTCGATGGGCTGAGTATATATATATCTCATTTTCAATTTAATATTTGATGCAGCCATGTCAGAGGTCTAAACCAGCCTTTTTGATGTCATATGATATGCTGAATTTCACCATATATGCAGTATAGATAACTCTCACGATATCACATTTCATAAAGCAACTCATTGGTTTTTGAAAATGGAACAATTTTCAGGTAAAACAGAATGCACCTCTTTAGTAAAAATTCTTGACAAATTAGTAAAGAATCTTAATAAATTCTGAAAATTTAGCATGATGCAAAAAAGACCTAGAGAAAGAGATTTCATGAGGAACACCATGCCAAGAAAGTTTCACATTAATCACACAGGTCCATACATCACAACAACAGAAATTCCAACACCAGTTTTGCATAGTTTCGGATATAATTTCAATTAAGCCCCTAAATAAACTTCTAAAATTCTGGTATTTTAATATGTTATAGCTGAGACCTAGTGGTAAAAGTCCCGTGAAGAAATCAAAGTCTAATTTGTTCTGGATTAAAATATATGATTATTACAACTCACCCTAACCCTTGGCCCAATCTCCAGATTAAATCCCTTTTAGAGAAAAATCATTTTCCGAATCAATACTTGTCCGTTTATCCTCAAATTTTAGGATGTTACTCCTCAAGCTGTCTTCTACAACTATTATAAAGGACATGAGATCAAATTCATACTGGATAATTTCACAAAATTCACAGAACCGCAAGGGATCAACATATTAGTTTTTAAATCTAGTATCTTTGAAGAAAAATGGTTTCACCAACAAATACTTGTCCGTTTTCCCTCAAATTTTGATATGTTACTCTACAAGAAGTTCTATACAACTTTCATCAAGAAGTTGAAGTGAGATTCCAACTAGAACATTGCATGCAGCTCACAAAATCACCAAAAGTTGGATTGTTCCTACATGCAACAACTCACTTGGAAAACTACCACCATTCACTCGAGTTTCCAGCATTCAACATCATAACCACAGCAAGCAAAGTGTAGGCTAACGGACTTCACTTGCCTCTAGTCCAAAGAAAATCGCAGCAGGCATGATGGCGAGACAAGGCGGGCTTGACTGCGATAGCTAGGCGGACGCACAACGGCAACTGGTCTCTTTCTTCTCTTCTTCTCTCGCACGCTCGCTCGGTTTCCCTCTCTCTCTCTCTCTCTCTCTCTCTCTCTCTCTCTTGGCTTTCTCTCCCTCGCTCACTCCGCCCCTCCTCTTTTCTTTCCTCTTCATCATTAGCAATCATTTGATTTGCATGGCATTAGACACTTGGCTAATCTCTCTTGTCACTTGTCATTTTTCTCATGCAAGTTGATGGGCTCAATGGGCCGGGCCTCTCCCTCCTTCGGTTGACTACTTCATGGGCTCCTTGGGCTGGGCTTGGTTGGTCGAATGGTGGATAATTTGTGGGCTGTCTTTGGCTGATTTGGTCCTTAAATACCCAGCCCACAATTATTCCTAATAATCCACCTTAATTCCCACTTATATAAATATCTAATTACACTTATTCACTTGGCCATAAAACTTTGTAACATCACTAAAAATCCATCTTATAAAGTACATGACCAAGAACAAAATTTCTTTATCAATTTATCCTCTAATACAAATTTTTAATCGCACATGGACATAAGATATATTTCCAACCAATTAATTGTCCATTAAAATGCTTGGCCTTAATCTATTGAAATTCATTGGTCTAATGGCTATAATGAAATCCGATAGCGCTTCCATCATCTATTCATGGTTCATGGTATATTCAAGAGTTGCTATGAAATTTTCGGATGCCACAGGTAAAACATCTAATCCTAGGTTAGGATATGAAAGAATCATAAAAGTCATCGACATTGCCAAAAGACTTAAAACTAAAATGATGTGCTTGATGATTTCTAATTGCAACTAGCCCAATTAACACATGATGTTCACATACCGAACAATGTTCAATTATGACATACCATATATGAACACAAAGCTTGTAATGCACACTTCAAAAGTCTAGAAGGCATTGATATAGGATTTGGTCTTTAAGGGGCTGCATGTTTTCGTTTCTTTTTTTTTTTTGTTTAAGAACAGAATTTTTTTTCCCGGGAACAAAAAAAGAACAGAAATGCGTTTGTTTGCGTTTTTGTTCAAAATTGGATTTTTTGTTCCCGAAACACAAAAAGAACAGACATAAGAAACAAAAAAAATTGTTTCTTGTTCCAGAAACACTTTTGAAGAAACACTTCTTCTCTCTCTTCTCTTTTCTTCTTCTTTTCTTCTTCTTTTCTTGTTCTTTTTTCTTTGGCCGGTCACCGGCCTTGGCCATGGCTGGTGAGACTCGGCCTCGCCCAACTAGGCTGCCGGTCGAAAGAAAAAAATAAAAAAGAAAGGAAAAAAGGAAAAAATAAAATAAAAATATTAAAAAATTAAAAGAAAAAAAAAGAATATAAATTTAACAAACGTGTTTCTATTCATTTTTTATTCATGGAATAAATTTACCAAACACATCTTTCTGGTCAAAAATTGTTCCCCGGAACAGAAACGCTTTTTTCTATTTCCGTTCCCTGGAACAATTTTTGAACAGAAACGTTACCAAACGCGCCCTAAGAGACCCAACCAAGTGTGTTTTATTGACTTCATGATAAGCCTATAATCTAGTCTCAACATCGTAGAACATGCTTGATTTTGATTATCTAATGACGTTTTGAAAAATCTAACAAAAAAAGTCCATATGTAGAATGCGAAATGACAAATACTTTTTTTTAAGACATCGAAATCTTATTGAGATCACAAAAATGTAGTTGAAAATAGCAAAATAAACGCATGTTATGGAATGTGTTAATTGTAGCAAAACACTAACATATTTCAACATGCAATCAGCATACCAAACGATGATCAAATCATGCTAATCATACATCGTTAGAATGCACATGACATCCATTTCAAGTCTTATGAAGATCATGAAATCAAATGGACTCATCCACAAGCTCACTTTTACAAAAATAAATCTCGGATTAGTGTAGGGTAGAACAACATATGGTCAGTTCTAAGCAATTTTAATTGACCAAAACATCTGTAAAAAATCCATAAAAAAAAATATATGTTATACTTATGGCAATTTAGAACACATTCATGAAGAAAATTTTCCAAAAAAAAAAAAAAAAGGAACAAGTTAAAAACACAAAATCAACCTACAACTACTACAGAATCAACCAATTTCTGATGTGTTTTTCGAGGACCAAACGATTTCCATTTGGGATGAGTAGCCTATCAAATTGAAAATCTTTAAGTCCATTTTCTAAGCATAGAAGGGATTGAAGTAAGAAAAGCTCATCTAGGACCTCAATCAAGCCAAAAGACTAAGCTACTCACAGAGGCACGAAAATTGATTGTAGATTATCGAAGATCAAGTTCAATTAAACACAAACTCATGATCAATCCACAACAAACTTCAGCAAATCATCAACTAACTTCACCAACATTAGATCTAAACATATTATATGGATCTAATCTTGAATCATAGCTTCGATCGGATACACCAATCTCGCCTTATCGGATTTGAGTTTGAGAATATCGACTTTTTCCATTTATCTTCAAGATGAAGCACAATTAGACAAAATTGATTTTTCCTAAACACAAATAAGATTCCAAGGATCACGAATGAATCATTGTGGACCACCAAACGACCAATTGGACTATCAATTTGATCAAGAATCGAACTAGTCTAATCGATAGACCGACCTTTAAGCCATCGGAGAGAAAAGAGGTCGCTGGAGCTATTATGATGACCAATCTACTAAACCCCGACCACGGCTAGGTCAAGGATGGGTCTAGGGATGGATTAGAGGCAATTGGTGCCTCCAAGAATGGTTAGCAATCATCAGTTTGGATGATTGAAGAAACTGGTCCAAATCGAACCAATTTCAGTGCTGGCTAAGGTTGGAATGATTGAAAAGCTCCTGATTGTTGCTCAATTGTGATCTAATTGCTAGGGGCTCAAGGAAGAAGAGAGGAGGACCATTGGGGGCTGGGCAATGATTGGCGAGCCGCCGGCGTGAGGTCAATGAGGAGCTGGTTCAGGATAGATAGAGGAGAGAGAAAGATGATAGGAAGGAGAGAGATGGAGAGGTTTTTAATGTTAAGTGAAAGAAAATCTACAAAAAAAAAAAAAAAGAAAAATGAGGCCCCCTTGAAAATTAGAGGAAAATGGCTTTTATACTAGGTCCTAATTGGTGAATCTTGGCCGTTAGTTCAATACGACGGTGAAAAACTTGATTTAATGGCCAAATAAAATTTTTAAAAGACTAAATACTTAATATGTGTCCTAGGACCGATTGGATGGGTTTGATTCACAAAAAATAGGATTTAAAATAATAATTGCACTTAAGGACCTAATTAGGGGCTAAATCATAAATTTACAAAATTTAAGGGCCATTTTGCAAAGTCTTGAAAATGCAAGGGCATGGTAATAAAATATGTGTAGTAGGGGCCTTAGAACCGACTAATGGAGGTTCAAAATTAGTTGATAAAAGGCCAAACCGATTGTTGCAACCTAATTTTCACAGGTGAATCACTTAAGGTTTGGCTAATAGATTGTTAAGCCTAGACTTAATGCGAGCTCTTCCAAGCCCATACTAATTCGTGACTTAGGTTCGAATTCTTAACATACAAATGATTTTCAATCAAGAGTTGCCACTAATCTATTTTTTGGTGGGTTGATTAGAAACCCAAGTAAAGTAACGGGAGATTTACTTTACTCCTATGAACCAAAGATTGTGAGTTCGGAGACTTGATTACGTTCGGAGACTTGATTACGCTACATTTCTATAATGCCCTTTTGGTACCTTTTTCTTTATTTAAAAAAAAATGTTTAGCAGGCAGCTTGAATTGATTTTAAATCTATTTTTCTAACATGTGGGGTGATCATGCGGGTGCGCAAACCACCAATTTAACATCCAAGAAAAGCAATAAATAAATTGCAAGACTTACCTCATAGCAACAAAAGCATCTGCATTGTTAAATCAGAATTCACATCAACAGTCCTAGATATAATTTCTAATTAACACGCAATTTTTTTTTTGTTTTCACTTATTTAATGAGAATCATACCTTATGCGATGCATGCTACTAATTTAACATGAAATGACATGACATGGAAACATGACCTAGCTATATGACGTAAATAAAATGCAATATCTTCTAATGAATGAAATTGATTTATTCTAAGGCAATTTTTGGTATTTTCCATGAAATTCGAAATTAGAAAATGTGAAAATTAACTAGCTAGATTAAGATTCTATCTAACTTATATTAAGGATTAGGTTAGGCTAAACCCTAATTTAAACTAAGATATTATCTTAACTTAGCAGTCTCTAACCTTAAGATACAATCTATCTAAAAAAAACTAATCTAAACTTAAAAGAATGCAATTTTATCTTAATATGCAATGGCGTACAAAAGATGCCATAGTCCTACATGACATATGCATGATGATTTTTTATTTTTTTATTTCGAAATTTAAAACTGCTATATAATTAAATAGGCAACTTAAATTAAACAAAAACTAACATCCTAAATGAATGCATTTTTTGGATTTTTTTATTTAACAAAATAAAATTGATTCAACCAACATAACAGCAAATCAAATAAGATATGATCGATATCCACAAATTGATGAACCATATATTGCGCATAAGATTGAGTTGGCCAATTTTTAAATAAATCGCGAATCAAATTCCGGGCGGGAGATCGGATTGGCGATTTTTCAAGCGATTGCAATTGCGAGTCGGATTTCGGGCGCAAAATTTGGACTGCCAATCTCAAATTTTAGAAGCAATTTCATGTCGGACAATCTCAATCTTACATTAAGGAATAATTATACTAAAAAGAACAAGTAAAATAAAATAAAATAAAATAAAATAAAAACTGCCTAATATGATTTTCCTTTTTTTTTCTTTTTTTCTTTTTCATCCACGACTTGGTAGCTTCTGTGGGTTGCCAGGGGTTGGGTTGCCGACGTTCGGATGAGGGGCGGCGGTGGTCGTTGGAGCTTCAACGAGAGTGGACCAATAGCGAGCGTCGCTCGGAGTGGAATAGTTGGCGGAAGCGAACAGTGGCTGGCAGTTGCGGGCTTGCTGGTGTCGAGGACAATGGTAAGGGCGAGACGTCGAACGGACGTATAGTGGCTCGGCGTCCAGGTCTGGCGTGATAGAAGTGGCTCGGGTGGTTGCTCAGGTGAGGAGGTGCAGCGACTAGCTTCGAGCCTGAGTAGAGGCACGAAGCGAGCTGGGCGGAGAGCTATAGATGTGAACAAAGCAAGAACAATAGCAGCGTCATTGGAGCAAAGGGTCTGCAATCCAGCTTAGGTCAGGCTCTGGGTGTGAGCAAACAATACTCTAGCAGCAACAAGGCAGAGGTGGAGCCAGGGCGTCGTTGCTGGTGCGGTGGGTTGGCAAAAGTGACGGTAGACGGGGCAATGGAGCTTGCGGGTGAGGTGGAACTCCGATGTCGCAAATCAGGTAACAGTGGAGCGACGGTGATAGGGGTGAAGCTTTGGCTTGCAGTAGCAAACTAGGTAGTGGTAGAGCAATGGTGATAGGGGCAGAGCTTCGACTTGCAGCAGTAGACTAGGTAATGGCGAAGCAAGAGGAGTGGCGATAAGACGGCAGTGTCCGGCGAACTCGTCGTAGGTGAAGGCGGAGGCGTCGGAGGTGGCTGGTGTGGACGCGGAGAAGATGAATAGTGACTGCTTTGTTTTTTCTTTTTTCTTTCTTTCCTCTCTGCTCTCACATCATCTCTCTCTCTCTCTCTCTCTCTCTCTCTCTCTCTCTCTCTCTCTTATTCTCTGCACACTTTCAAAACCTCCTTTTCTTTTTTTCTTTTTTGTCTTCTTTGAAAGAAGAGAAGTCCCCACAATCCTACAAACGAAGAAAGAAAACTTTTCTTTTGTCTTCAATTTTTGACAAAGAAAACTGAGAGAAGCGCCCCCACCCTTTGACATGAAAACTAAGTGACCATGTATTTCTACTGTGTGGCTCCCCCAAAACCCTACACGAATAACTTTTTGGTAACCATCCAAATAATACCAGATTCTGATTTTTTGTTCCCGGGAGTAGTTCTAGAACAGAATCGTGTTTTGTAAAATTTTTATTCCCGGGAAGAAATTTCTATTTTTTTGTTCTCAGAAGTAGATTTAGAATAGAATCAAGAATAAAAAAAAAAAGTTGATTCTTGTTTCCAGAACAAATCCAAGAATCAAATCATATTTCTCTTCTTCTTCTCCTCTTTTCTTCTTCTTCATCTACCACCATTCTACGGTTGTCGTCTGCCACCACCGCCATCCGCCAGTCATCGACAACCAGTCTGGCGAGCTCGGCAGAGGCTCACTAGGCCAAGGCAAGGCCGAGCCTCGCGGTGGCTAAGCGGGCCTCGTCGGGGCTGGGTGCAAACACCGATGAGGCCTGCCTGGCCACCGGCAAGGCTCAGCCAACAAGGGCCAGCCTCATCGAGGGCCGACGATGCTCCAGTGAGGTCGCCAATCTGGCCACTTGAAGAAGAAGAAGAAGAATAGAAGAAAAAGGAAAACGAGAAAAGAAAAAAAAAGTAAAAAAGTAAAAAAAAATTATTTAAAAATTAAAAGAAATTGATTTGAAATAGAATCAATGAGCATGGTATCAAACACAATTCTATCTCATAATCAGAAATTTTGGACAGTTACCAAATGGCTTAAAATACTTGGAAATTGTTTCCGGGGGCAATAAAAAAGAATCATTTCTAATCAGAATTTGTTCTTGGGAATAGAATCATTACCAAACACACCTTAATCAGATTGGTTGGGTCAATTCATGTCGATTTGATCGATTCCTCTTGACCGATTCTAGTTAATTCATGACTAGGTGGTCTTTGTGTTCAAAATTTATGCAATTTGATCTTTGGACCAAATTGAAAAGAAAACTTGCGTGATTTGAAGAGAAAATTGTTCGATTTTGATCTAATTAAGCCAAATTAAACTCCGTAAATGCAATCTATGGGCTTTCTATTAACTTAGTTGAATGATTATTGTGAAAAACAATGGACCTAAACCATGGGTGCACATAATCGACCATTAAAGGCTAAAGCAAGCAATTTTACAATTCTTCGCTCAAAATTGCGAATTAATTGAAATTGAATTCAATTAATATTGCAATAAACCTATTTGACTAATTATCTATGCTTAAGATAGTCTATTGTGTCCTTGAATTGAAATCATGAGGCTTGAGCCAAAAAAATGAATCAAGGTCTAATATCGAAATTGGACCTAAATTCATGAAATTGAAACTTAATCTTGAATGGGTCAATTTGAATTTCTTCAATTAAAGCTCAACAACTCAATTTTATTATGTTCAAGAGAGTAAAATTCCTCAAATTAGGCAATTCTCATGTGAATTTCTCAAAACAAACCCCGAATTTTGACCTATCTCAAGAAAATGAGTGGACAACAATCGTCATTTCGTAACTTATGATGATTCGATTTTGACCTTTTAATAGGGCTTAAAATGACAATTCATCTTTCAACACGACAATTCCTGAAATTAAATGAATGATTGGATTAGAAATAGTTCATAGACCAAATTCCATAAAAGAAACAACACCTAATTATGATTAAAACAAAAGTAATCTCATTTTTGATCGATTTAGAACTTAAAACAGAAAAATTCGAAAACCAAGGTTTATAATTGAATTTTGTAAAATTTTCGACACAAAAGTCAAATTGACACTAAAACAAAGTGTTTTGAGAATTTTTGATTTTTTCATTTTTTTCGTAAAAAATTGGACCAAAAGTCAACTCTCCTAAAATGTTGATTTTTGAGTCAAAACTTAAAAAAAAAAATTAAAATTGACTTGATTAAAATGAAATTAAAGCTAGTTGAATCTTTTTTTTTTTGGGTGAAAAGCTAATTTTAATCTGTGGTTAACTTTTGGTCATGGTAAAAGGGTTAACCAAAAAGTCAGTCCAAAAGTAAACTGTTTGACTTTTTAGGTTATTTTTGAAAATGACTGGAAAATTTCTTAAAAGTGACAATGAAAAAGAAAGAAATGAAAAATGATACTTTTTGGTCAAGAAATGGGCTTCATCCCTATCGGAAGCCCTAATATCCTTTTTTATTATGCGTTGACCAAAAATATGATGTCAACATTTGGTCAAAGGATTGACCAAAAGTTAACCCAAAAGTCAATCATTTGAATTTTCAATTTTTGTATGAAAATGTATAGAAAATTGCTTAAAATGACAAAGCAAAAAAAAAAAATGAAATATGACACTTTTGGTCGAGAAACCAGCTTTATCATGATTGAAAACCCTAATCTTGATGTTATTTTTTTTTTAAAAAACGTGTTAACTAAAAATCACGTATCAACAGTTGCTCCTCAACAATTGCCCCTCTTTGAGTGTTTGAAGAGGTTCCACTCAAAGACTAAGTGATACCTGTAATTTTTAATCTACTCTATTTAGGAAAATATAATGACATTTGGTTAGGGACATACCTGAGTACCCATCGCTGTTCATTAGAAATGTTTGGGCTCGTGCATAGGATTTTCTCTCCATCTCTCTCATGGAAGCAGTTTCCAATTCTGAGTTCAAAATGGAGGTAAGTAATTTTACTAGCGTAATAGCTACAATCCAAATGGAACTTGAAGTTATACAATGAATAAAGACCATACAACAATCGGATCTTGAGGTATTGAAAATACGAGATAAAGCCTTAAAGGGAAAGAGGCCAAACTTTCAAGTTTCAAATGATGAAATAGTTAAGTTTCGTGGGCGTCCATGTGTACCTAATAATGATGAGATGAAAAGGGAAATTTTATCAGAAACTCGTCAAAGTAGTTATAACATCCACCTAGAAAGTACGAAGATTTATAGGAATCTTTGTCAATATTTTTTGTGGAATGGGATAGAGACAGATATTGCTAAGTACATTGTAAGATGCTTGACATGTCAGCAGGTGAAAGTTGAACATTGAAAACCTATGGAGTTGTTAAAGCCAATAGAGATCCTAGAATGGAAATGGGAACATGTGACCATGGATTTTGTACAAGGATTACCAAGGACTTCTAGTGGGCATGATTCAATTTGGGTGATAATGGACTGATTGACGAAATTAGCTCACTTTTTGACTATGAGGATAAACTATTCGCTGGAAAGGTACACCACGTTGTATGTCAAGCAAATAATACGATTACATGGTGTCTCTATAACCATAACGTTAGATTGATACCCACGATTCACGTTGAATTTTTGGAGGAGCCTTCAAGTTGCTTTAGGGACAAAGCTCCAGTATAGTGTTGCTTTTCATCCATAGATAGATGGACAACCCGAGAGGACTATATAGACATTGAAGACATGTTATGAGTTTGCATCATTGATTTCAATGTAAACTAGGATGAGAAATGACATATAATGGAATTTGCTTACAACAATAGCTTCCAACAAAGCATTGGGATGGCCTTGTTTGAAGCTTGACTGGGCTAGAATTAGTTCAAATGACTTCAAAAGCTACAAAGATAGTGCAAAAGTGACTTAGGATAGCTCAAAGTCAGCAAAAGAGCTATGTAGATGGATATCGAGACCTCTAGAATTCAATGTAGGCAATCATGTGTTCCTAAAGGTGACACCTATGAAGAATGTGTCAAGGTTTGGAAAGAAATGAAATTTGAGTTTGAGGTTTATAGGACCTTTTGAAGTACTAGAAAGGATTGGAGAATCGGCGCATCGAATAGCCTTACCATTGAAGCTATTCAACATACACGATGTCTTTCACGTTTATATGTTAAGAAAATATGAGTCGGGTCCAGCCCATACAAATTCTGAATCGAAAAGAACGAATTCTAAGGAATAAGTCCATAGCTTTGGTTAGAGTTTTATAACGAAGCAAGGAAGAAGTCATACATAAGTATTCTCAACTTTTCCATTGAGTCTAGTAAGATTCCAAATTTCGTCCTTGAAATTTTCTAATTAGAGGAGAGTTGTGACATCTTGAATTTTCCAACCCTATAAGTAGAATTGGACCGTTACTAGGCTTAGATTATTTAAGGTGGGCCAGATGACTAGCGTGATGGGCCATAAGGAAAGTGTGGGCTTAAGGAGTTAACGGGCTATGTCAAGGTGTCAAGCACAGGCTTGATGGGCCAAAAGATGAGCTACAAACTAGGGCCTGGCTTGGAATGGGCCAAGAGGTAGGTTTGTTAAAAATAAAGAAGTAGGCCTTGTGAGCCATAGGATGAGCCTGGTGAGCTAGAGATAGGAATCTAGGCCTAAGCACTTTAAATTTTTCGATTAAGATTATAGGTTAGCCTTATGCGAGATTTAATTAAGATTTTATTAAAATTTAAAAGTGACTATAATTTTCAATCGAACACTGACTTTCGTATTTTCCTCGTGATTATCTCTTGTTTGTGATTGTAGACTAAAGTCGAAACGTCAATGCATTAATTTGATTCGTGCGAACTCATAGACCCCTATAGTTAGGAAAGGATAAAAAATTTTGTGGTTTCAGAACGAAATTAAGGAGAAAACATTAGAAACAAATAGACTAATTTATGACACAGATTATAACTTAATCCTAACCCTCCTGAGCGCCAGGTGTCAACCATGAAGGAGAATACATGCATGGGAGTCGCAACCTTCATCTCCCCTCTCGGTTTCTCTCCATCCGAAGCTTGTAAAGGAGACATCATCATCATTTCTTCCTAATGATTACTCTTCTTGGGATTTAAAACAAAATCTGCACACTCATATTTGGGTCTCCTCAGTATTCACGCCTCTCACTCCCCTAAAAACCGACCCATCTCTTTCTCTATTTCCTATTTTTTCTTCTTTCTTGCGCAGCTCGAGCAAAATTAGAGCTCCACGCATTCAGCTTCTTCTTCTTTTTCTTGTGCAAGTTCAAGAGCAGATTCTCGAAGAGCATCGATCCACCAGTGACCTCCCAAATCACCATGTAAGGAAATGATGAGGTCCTAAACTTGAAATTATCCATTGTTTGTCGAGGAACTTGTGGAGTGTGCTGGATAGTGGACAATTGAGTCTTGATGCTTTTGTTTTGGGCTAGAAGAGACTAGATGGGCACTCAAGTGGAGTCTTTTGCCTTTGCATGTAATGATCAGGATTTGGATATGCGATAATTTGAGCACAAGGAAGCTGTGCTGGTCGAATTGGTGAAGTAGAAGGCAGTTTAGGGGCAGATAACTGTAGGTTTGCTGCGGGAAGTCTATGAGCTGTTGAGATCATCTTTGGGTTCTGTGGGTGCGGTGCCAAGGTTTTAAACAAAGTTGCAGACCAACTAAACAGCCTGTGGCAGCCATATATGGAGGCAAGGGTTCGGGTGTTCTCTACGGGAGAAACAGGGGCGGTAGCCACTAGTTTATACATCATTTTTGGGTTTTAAATGTGTTGGAGGGAACTAATTTTCGTAAGACCACACCAACAACTGTAAGCTTCAAGATACTAGTTATTAAAGTTTTCTTGCGTGAATTCACTGGTGTGAGCATCCTTTCCTTAGAATCACAACCAGACTTGTATAAACCAGCAGAACCTTAGGTTGTTCTACGAATTTTTTGCATTCTTTCTAGATGTAGTTAGACCTTAAAGTTTTCATGAAAGTCGTATAGCACATCTTTAGGAACAACATATCAAAATTTGAGAACAAATGGTCAAGATTTGGGTGGTGAAATGATTTTTCTTCAGTAGGCGCTTAATCTGGAAAGTTGCTGTAGAATTTTTGGGGTAAAGACAGCGAGTTACTGCACTTTATACAGTGAGAAATAGACTTAGGTTTCTTCACAGGAAATGTTAATCTACGTCTTTTCTATAACATATTAAAGTTTCGTAATTTTTTTGACAAAATTCATTGAACTTTTTGTTTTTTTTTTACTTAAAACTGCTCAAAATAGTCAATATTCTGTCTTGATCTGAGATTGAGCAATAGATGATATTCCTCTTGTTTATCATTGTTATGGCCTTTAGGGAGTCTAATAGTCTTTTAATAGTAGTAGGTTATCCATGAACATGTCTCTTACATAGCCGAAGTGTGGTCATTTGTTTGGTTGCCATTTGCGGTCCATATGTGCAATGAGTGCGGCAAGATTTAGAAGTTGTGTGTGTGCATTGAGTTTTGCTTGAAATGCTCATGTGCTCTTGAGGATATGTGCATGCCGTGTTGTGATATAATCCAAAGATGTAATCATGACATGTGTGATTAAAATGAGTGAGAGATTCCCATCGGTATCAAGATATCGGTGATGTCCTAGGTAATGGGATGCCCATGTAGTGTGATCTTGGATGCCTCAATTGAGTGAGATATTAGGATGCCTTGAAATGAGATGCCCCTATGTGTGATTAGGGATGCCTCGGTTGTGGGATGTTAGGATGCCTCGGAGTGAGATACCCATACTGTGTGATCATGAGATGCCTCAGTTGTGTGATACTGGGGTGTCTTGGAGTGAGATGCCCATGATAGCAATATTGTGGAAGTCCGGATGTTGGATCCTGGAAGTGACTCGATCAAGCATCCTTGTGCTCTAGTGGGTAAACTAATATACACACTATAATATAATTCCACTTGGCATGTGAGTTCACCTGTTGTTGTTGCATCTCATCTTAGTTCTAGTAGCAACATGAGGCATATGTGTACATTTGGTGTGTTTGATATGAAGTGGATAATCATGCAACATCTTAGTGTTCATTTAGCCATACCCGTGATGATCCTGCCTTAGTACATATGGACTATTTGGTTACGTCTCTTGCATTTTTTGGCGACAGTAGATTGTCTAGTTTAGGATCTTATTATTTCTTTACCAGGCATTGCTCATTCCGTTCTATTTTTCATATCGTTAGCATGGACGTGCCACTGATCGCATGATACAGGGAGATAGCCTACATTGATGTTTCTTTTTATGATGTTTAAGACCTTAATATCAAGTTGACCTACACGAGATACAAAGCTACTCTCTAGATGGATGACAACAGGGTAGACTGGATCTAGATGAGATTTGTTGCATGGTTCACAAACCATGAAGGGAAGCTATTTGGCCCTCTTCAGTTCGATGTTGGGGGACCTCGAGCCAAGGCAAGTGGTGCTTAGGCAGCTAGTTCGTGATGAAGCCTGAGAAGACGTCTTTTGTTTTTTTTTAATAGATGTGGGCTAGTGTAGGGTGTAGTGAAGCTAAGAACCCCTTTCACCTTTTCCCTAGATGATTACTTAGTGAACTTATAAATATATGTTGTACATAAGCGCATACTTGTAAGCAATCTAGGTCGATGTATGCAAGCCAGAATGAATTCTACAGGAAAGCTAACAAAGCCTTTTATGATCTTCACATGTTTTCTTATTTGAATTGCTTAACTCTAGGTGACAAGACTGGTACAGGGTGACCATATCTTAGAACAGTTCTAGATCATATAATATCCATGTTATACATGCTAACCATTTAGGTTGGTGCACTACATTGCAATAATTGAATTAAACAAGACCCGTTATGATGATAATCTGTGTACTTTCCATTTGTGCTTAGTATGTGATGTTGCCAGGACATCACACTCTCTCTCTTCTACTCTTTCCCGCCATTCTCTCTTTTCTCTCTCTCTCTTGCCACATGTCTCCTCATCACCGCTGCATTGGTTGCCGTTGGTCCCTCACCCTCACCAATGATCTCTTAAGCCTCTTGGTTCCTATTGAGGCAATAGTAGGAGCCATTACTGTCGATAGCTACCTATCGGACGTCCTTTTCACAACTGTGTTGAAGATTGGCGTCTATGTCGATCTTGTTTCCAGCGGATTCATCCGGTTGAACCAGCCCCTATTTGGTTGTCATTGGAGCCTCAGCTTCTGCTGATGATCTCCAGGTGGATCATCAACTAGCTAGTGGTGGAGGTCTCGTCGAAAACCCATTGGAATAGTCTTGGTGGCTGATCTTCTTACCGGAGGTTCTAAACAGGTCCAAATGGATTGGCTCTGTCCAAGTTGCATCGGTAGTCCAATAGGCCCCACTCTAGTCCCTTGGTGATTTGATCCATCCCTTGGAGTCTTGATCATGTTCTGGCAACACTCATTTCGTTCGACCGCATTTAGATTCGAAGAAAATCGCAAAGGTAAACCCTCTCACTCTTGATCGCCTCGGGTTAACCTATTGAGGCTAGGATTCGAGTTTAGATTTAAATAATACTCTTAGAACTGAGATTGATGATATTATTGGATGATTTGCTATGGATTGATGTTTATTGAAGATGAACTTTTGGCTGATTGAACTTAATCTTTATTAATCTGCAATTTTGTATCTCTGTGATGGACTTACTGCTTTGGCTGAAACGAGGTGGTAGATAAGGTTTTCTGACCTCAAGCCCTTCTAGACATACAAAATAGACTTCTAGAACTTCAATTTGATAGGTCACACCCCCAATGTCATTTGGTCACCGAAAAAATCTCCAAAATCTGTCGATTCTACAGCAATTTTAGGTTGATTTGTGGTTCTAACTTGTTCCTACTTTCAGTATTATTATTTTCATACTGATTTTTGTGATTGGATTCTAGAAAAAATTTATCCGTGAGATTTGTACGAAATTTTCTTCTTTACAACCTATATTTTTGCTAGAATTTTTGAAGTTGTTTTTTTTTTTTTTTTGGGTGCTGGAGGAACCACTTTGGCCAGCAGCCGCCACGTAAACCCCCAGGTGTCGTTAGCAGGGAAATCACCACCCCGACAACACGCGTAAATCACCACACAGCGCTTCAGCCTCCCTGCTTCACAGGGGCTTCGAACCTTGGCCTCCACTGGGGAGAGCAAAGGATCTACCCTCTACGCTGCAACGGTCGGTGGTTCGAAAGAGACTAAAAGAAGATTGATTGATCAAGTAAATTCACCAAAAACCGAACCTAGGTCAATCTGTCCGGCATTAGGTCGAAACTGCATTTGCTTGAGTTGAAGATTGTAGATCAGTCCATTTAACTTCTCATCCTTCATGAGATATGTAATACATATTGTGTGAGTTCTGAAGAGGTATGATTCATGGAAATTGATCATCATTTGATATGTCAATTACATGTGCAAAATCGTTTAATTGCTACTGTAATTTGTGCACTTCATCATGGAGTTTTGTATCGCTATTTTCGCATATAAATATGTGATCCAAATTAAGTTTAGATGTCTTCACAAAAATGTTCGTCGTGTCGTATTCTACATGCATGATTTTTTGTAAGATTTTTGCATGACGTCAAATCATAAAAAAAATTAACCATTTTATGTGATTGTCATATTGGATTAGAGGCTTATCATGAGCCTACAAAACTCATTTGTTTGGGTCCTTAAGGGCTATTCATACTTTGATGCCTTCTTGACATTTGAAATACATGTTACAAGATTTGCATCCTTGCATGGCATGCCACATTTGAACCTCATTTGTTATGTAAACATCATGCATCGATTTAGCCAATTGCAACAGAAATTTGTTAAACATGTCATTCCTAATTCTAAGTCATTTTATGATGTTAATGACTTGTATGACTTCTTGGCATCCCAACTTAGGGGTAAATATTTTACCCAAATCTTTGTTGTGTTCAACCTTATGTCGTGGGTGAGTTTCATGCTTTTCATGCATTGTCTAAGTGGATTTGTGAACTATTAAGCACACATCATGTTCTGTTTTGAATGTGGCCGATTCACACGTCTTCATAAACATAGATTTTTTACCATCAATTTGATTTAGATTTAGCTTGAACCCTCTTAGAAAATCATAGGACTCATCTAGATCTTTTCAATGCCCATATTTGGTGCGATTTGCTTATTATTTGGCCCATTTTCCATTTTTGTCAAGTTAAGCTAGAAATCTGACTTAAGTAAAATTTGGAGCCTCAGTTTTACCCCCGTTAAGTATGACTTTTGTCATTTTTGTGTGATTTTCTACTTTAGGATTTTTAAGTAGGACCCCCAACAAACTTTGTTCACATTCTTTTTACTACGTTGTGGAAAAATTTTATGTTTTTTAAACCTTGTTTACCAGGTGAATTCTCAGTTGTAATGGCATGTTACCCTGCTGTTTTGCTGATTTCTTGATGCAATATTGCACGTCATTGAATTTTTGTAAATTCCTACATGACTCTTTTTAGGAAACTTTCTTCGTGAAGTTCTTCCTTATGATGTATTCTATGCCGTGTAATTTTCTTAGGATGATCTATCCGTGGGTTCCCTTCCAATTTCGTTGATTTTGTTTGCCCTATTTTGTGATGTTGTATTACAACTTTCAGCTGTGTTTTCTTTCTAGAAATTTTTAGTCAATTTGCATGTTGAATTTGCTTCACATTTCTTCATGGACTTTGTCCCTTACTCTTTGAACTCTTTGCACAAAAATTTTTAGAAAATAAAAAGCATTTTAATGCGTCCTTCTGACCCTTCGAATGTCAAAAACTTGACTGAATTTTCTTGTTTTTGTGAATTTGAACTTGATTTTAGTTCAAAGTGATGCTCATGCACACACTTTCCATGTCGCTTTTAAATTCTAAACTTTCAAACTTTTGTCTTAGTTTAGTGTTGATATTGTCCCAACCCGATCTTGCCACCCTCAATCTCTAAACTCACCAATCCATGAAAGCTACGCACCTCTCCTACGGTCTTAAGCGTTGGCCATTCACGGATTGCTTTGACATTTTCTTCATCAACCTATATACCATCAGCACTAACAATAAATCCTAGAAATACTAATTTGTTAGTAACAAAAGAGCACTTCTTTAGATTAGCGTACAATGGCTCAGCCCTTAAGATTTGCAAGATAGCTCGCACATGCTCAATATGGTCATCAGGGCTTTGACTATATATCAAGATGTCATCGAAATAGACAACCACAAATCGACCAATAAAAGCACGCAAAACTTGATTCATAAGTCGCATAGATGTGCTTAGTGCATTAGTTAATCCAAATGGCATGACTAACCACTCATACAATCCATACTTGGTCTTAAATGCAGTTTTCCATTCATCACATTCTTTCATCCTAATTTGATGATAGCCACTTTTCAAATTGATCATAGTGAAAATGCAAGAACCATGCAACTCATCCAACATGTCATCTAACCTAGGAATAGGATGTCGATACTTTACCATAATGTTATTGATCGCTTAGCAATCGACACACATTCGCCAAATTCCATCCCTTTTTGGCACCAGTAAAACATGGACGACGCACAGATTAAGACTCTCTCTCACATACCTTGTTCTAATAGTTCGCTAACTTGCTACTGAAGTTCCTTTGTCTCCTTGGGATTGCTTCAATATGCGGGTTCGTTAGGTAATGGCGCACCATGAATCAAGTTGATTAGATGTTCTATGCCTCAAATTAGTGGTAATGAAACTCTTACTTCAAGCCATGCCTCAAGACTTCTTTGAGAATATGTAAAACCATACCTATATCAACTTTGCCTTACCGATTGAGGTAGGAGAACGCATCGAGGGGATCATGTCAAAAGGAAGGCTAGCTGAGACCATGGATAGCAAGTATGCCTTGAAGAAGATTAATAAGTCCACTATGGATATTACTGGCAAAAGATGTACACTCCTCCCACTCATAAGCTTGCCATGGAGGTTGGGAGCTCTTCCTGAAGCTTCGATCATAAAGAGAAAGCCCTGCAAGAGCAATTTACTCCACTTCTAAGACCAATGTCGTAGCTGCTTCTAATGTTAAATAAAAATCGTCCAATGGCGAGATAAGTCCCAAGGGATAATCCACCGAAGTTCCCTAGATTCGACCATGAGTACCATATGGGGGAGACGTGACACCACATGGACAACTGTTATGTCCTTTGTTCCAAGATCCAAAACCTTTTGGACAAGAAGTTACTTAACTTTACGGACTCGATGCCAAATGTCCAACAGAATCCTCTCCCAAAACACGCTAAGAATGTCAACGTAATCTTTAGAGATGATGACAAGCATCCATTCCTCGTGGATATATATAAGTTGAGGCAAATCATGTCTTTTGTTGATCGACATATGACAAGCAACATCACTCGCAACGAGAAGATAGCCTACCTAGTTAAGTTGGCTGAGTTGGGAGTCCTCTAATACCAAGATGGCAGACTTACTAAAAAATAGATGACTCTAGTGGAAGTTGATTTGGCTAGCGAAGACATGATCTCAAGGATTATAAGGGGGATTGAGAACCCAAGCAAGGAAGATGCTCGAGAAGAGGATCATTAAACCCTAAAAGGGAAGGCCCCTATGTACCAAGATGAAGACTCAGGCATAGACATTGGTAGTGAGGATGAGCACGGAACTTCCCACATGGACCATGAGTTCATTAAAAAAGCTCGTGAGAGTAGTGAAGTAGTCGATATCCTTGGCCAACTATGTGGCAAATATGACTTCAAGGTTAAGTTCACACCACCACCAAGTTTCTTTGTGAACATAAAGGACATTGCCCCCGAGTAGATGGGATGATGAAAAGGGTCTTGCTCAACCCTTGATGAAGGATGAAGAAGTTTCCTCCGATGATGACAAGTCTAAATACAAGACGTCTCATTAGGACCCAAAGTTAGTAAAGAAGGCCTGCAAGAAGGGTGAAATAGTGTATATGGACAACTAAGTGAGAAGTATGATTTTATGGTCAAATATACTCTTCCTCCGACGAAGGACATTGTTCCTAATGGATGGAGAGATGAATTTTTTTACGACAACTTTGTGGCTCTTATTAAGCCTATTGCGATCAATTTGACCAAGGAGAACGTCCCTTGTAAGGCTTGTATGACCGACATGAGTTCCGTCTAATTAAGCTTGTTAGTTGACAATTTAGAAGCCATGAAGATTTCATGTGTGGGTTTTGAACTTGGGGTCATAAAATTACCACCGTAATTTAGTGAGTGCTTAAAGGCCAAGGCATCTTCCATTATAGCACCAAGGCAATCCCTCGGAACTAAGATGCAAACGAGATCGATGCCTTCACCCAATCGAGTCGAGTCTATCCATCTTGTGAGGGTGTTGAGAAGAAAGCCATGACTGATGAGGAAGCGAACAACTACTCAAGACACTCAAGACAAGTGAGGCTGAGGTAATAAAGTAGCTACGAAAGATGCCCCCTCAAATTTCATTGTTGGAACTCTTCAAGTCTATTGTGAAACATAGAAATGCTCTCCTCAAGATCCTGAATGAGGTTCATGTGCTTGAAACTATTGGAGAGGTGCAGTTGGAGGAGTTTGTAAGTGCCATACTCCTTAGAGATCAAATATCCTTCTCAAAGAAGGATCTTCCTCTTGAAGGGTATTGGTTGACAATGGCCCCACGCTGAATATATATGCCTTTTATCCACCCTCCATCAATTGGGGATAAGCATGAATAATGTAACATCCTCAATTCCAAGCCATAAGAATAAGGTATAAGGGTTAATCATGGGAATCAATGACATAAACCTTGGATGGACCAAGGCATGGCATGTTCGGCCATGGACCTGGTCCACCTGACCGAGACCCGATTAGGGAAAATAACTAAGACCAACCATGAGGTTTATTTTAAAGTTTATTTTAAGACATCCAATGGACCAATTCTAATTGAAAATGGTCATGGACAAGTTTAAGAAGGCTACTAACTTAGTCACACTCATTTGGTTAAAGTTCAGTAAATTTTGGCATGAACCTCAATTCCCATAGAACCGTCGATCTTGTACAAATATGAATGACTTCCCTAATTAGGCGACACCCTATGTTAGTCTCATTATTGTCTTGGATGAGATTTTAACACAAATCAATTAATGCAGGGATAAATCATTGGACAAGTGTCAAGAGGTAATTGGGGGTTCTAGAATCTTCCATAATCTTTGACTTAGTCCATCCTTATCCATTTAAATGCCACATGTCCACTTCAAGAAGAATGAGAAAACTTGCATGCCAAGTAGTTGGGAAAAATATCTAGGCCTCATTTTATGATTTTGGACTTTAGTTCATTAATGACCATAATGAATCATCAACCTAGGTGTCCTCTAGAATCTTAGGTAAATCTTAGGGTATGATGGCCCTAGATTATAGCCTTAGTGAACAAGTTAAGAACTAGCATATTAGAAGAGGACATGATGCACCAAAAGGCATCCCTTAGGCACTATAGGCAATAACAAATCTAGAGTGAGCCTTGGAGGGCAAGCAAATAGGTGGACCAATCACAAGCCAACACCAAAGGACCTAGGTGCCAACTCGAGAAGATAGGTAGGCCAACTCATCATTTGGGCGTCATCATGAGTTTGCAATAAAAATCTAAGAGGAAGGGGCCTATAAATAGGATGAGTCATCTTCACATTTTAAGGCTTGGCCTTTCTCTCTTTTCCTCTCCCTTTCTCTTGTCTCTTTCACGCCTTCCTCACCAAGTCGCCTTAGGAGCCGTCCGGTCACCAAAGGAGCACCTTGGAGCTAGGTTCAAAAGTTGTAAGTGAACTTTCCTAACTCTTCGATAGGGTGGTGTGCTACGCATATCATCTTGTTATCGCTTGCTTGTGTTTGCTTGTATGTTGTGTTTGTTGTGTGTTTTCAATTACTTGTCTTTGCATCAAGTAATTCATGGTCTTGCATGGGTGTCGAGCACACCCAAATGGCGAGGAAAGGTCTCGGCAAATTGGACGTGTGCCGAGGTGGGTGCATGGCCTACACTTGATCTCGGGACAACATTGAAGCATGTAGTTACTTGGGACAAGCATCGAGTCGATGCCGAAGCCAAGGTGAACGACTTCAAGTCAAGACCACGAGCCCAAATCGCATCCAACATGAGTCTAGTAATAGGGCACAAGTCATTGATTTACTTTGTATGACACACTTTTGAGCCTTTCATTCGGCTAATAATTCAAGATAAAAATGGATTGATTGATGTTTGAATGCATGGATACACAATGGACTTTACTGCCGATGCTAGCGTATGTTGGGTCGTTGCCTGGGTTAAAGCCCTGGATGTCGTTTTAATGTTGAGATCGTGGATGATGTCGACTTGAATGAGGCCGATGCCTCAGGGTCGCCCTAGATGCCATCCTAATAATGAGATCGAGACGATGATGGTTATCAAGGGGGGGACCGATGCTCGGTTGGTACTAGAAAAGTTAATGGATTTCAACTAACTGAACTAACTGAAATAAACTGGAAGTCCACATGTGGTCCATGACTAATGCATGTGTAATGCTTGAATGGATGCTTGCACCGATGTTGGAATTGAGGCTTGCAAAAGTTAGGTTTGTTTGATATGTGTTGTTGAGTCATTGCATCAATTTGAGCATATGTTTGAATCAGGTCACTTAGTGCTTGAACGAGTTTTAGTTGATACATGCATCCCTCTTAGTGACTAGAATGATTGTAAGCCATGGGTCTTTAGAGGGCTTGTTTTTATGCACTAACTTCTTGTCTTTGATGCTTGAAAGCACATAGCTAATTGAGAGCCCTTCATATGCAAAAGTAAGGCAAGGCACATACCTTGCTATTGATTTGCCATCAACAAGTGGGTGGTGATCTTGTATCCGAGGATCGATGGCAAGATGTCCTCCTATAAGAGAATTAGGGATTTCTACTTACTAAGTCATCGACTTACTTTTGTTGTTTTCACCATTTCAAGTGTGGAATGGGTGAGCCAACCCTACCGCCTGTCCATCCTAGTCTTTTGATTGATATGGTTACTACTATGATGGATATAGTAGACTTAGAAGAGGATGTCATGTATTGAAAGTATATTATCTCTGTATGGATCAAAAGGGGTAGACACCTTGGTTCCCTATGTGTAGGAGGCTTGGTGCCTCATTTTTTATTAGGACGTTTTAGGCCCCATTCGAGGCCTCATCTTTCTGGTGGATCCTACAGGAGCATCGTAGATGAAGAGCCTAGGATGGGGACCATTTTTGGAGGAGCTCGATAGAGGAGATAGGCTACCCCCAACCTTTTATCGTCGATTTGTGTTAATGAAGATAAGTAGCCCAGTGCTGAGATGGGCGTGTAATCATAATAACTTTTGATATATGTATATATGTATGAATATATGTTGCTTTTGTTTGCTTGGCTTGTATATATGTTGCCCAACTTCCATGTTTGTTTGAGTAGGTTATCCTTATAAACCTTAGCTTTTAATTCTAGGTTATTCTCATCAACCTTAACTTTAGGTTCTAGATTCACCTCATAAACCTTGACTTTAGGTTCTAGGTCATCCTTAAATCTTGTCATTAAGTTAGTAGTTATCTTTAAGCCATTCCATTTCCTTATTAATCCCATTTCCTTTATTCCACCCCACGAGAGAGATGGAGAGAAAGATCCCAAATGAGAATCCAAACACCCTAACGAGTAAAGGTAAGTGTCCACATATGTCCCTAGCCAAATATCATTTCCTTTGTTATTTTCTTTTCCCCAAAGTTGTGGCACCCCTCGAACGGCCCCCAATCTATTAGGGTCGTTACAATTCGCTTACCTTTCACTTGCCCTATCGACAAATCACTTTGATACCATTTAATTGTAGCGGGTCCATACAACTTGGGGGTTTGTATTACCTTAATCAGTCCCAGCACAGTTCATATAACGAAAGCATACTTGACATCTCCCTAACCCGTACTCGAACCAAATAATACAATGCAATACACACCAACTACAACCTTTCATATATATATATATAGATACTTTAAGGCCGAATCACTTTTATTTACATAACTAAGATGGATTTCATGAGTCGATACAACAAAAGGGCCAAGACTATAACTAAGCTCGGCTATACTAAAAAAGTACCCGACTATACATCAGACATGTACATCAATCCATCAGCTAGTGTTGGCCATACCAAAAAGTGTCGTCCTCCACCAGTCACACTCCAATCACACCCAACCTGGTGCATCGGCCGGTGGCAGCTGCAGCATCCTCATCATCAGTCCGTCACGTCGAACGTGTACAGAAAGGAACTCTTGAACTATAGAGCCATCAAGTAGGCCCACATTATACATGACCAAAACACGGACTCGGATAAACACTAGACCACAAACACTGACACAAGGGTACTCCATGCACTCGACCTCAACATCAGATGGTAAGTCATAGAATGTACCACGTGTGACAGGTGCTAGAGGCATCACTCAATCTGAAATGTTGGTCCCCAAAGGGGTGAGTACAACCACTTAGCAGTAAAGATCCATTAAACTACATAATGCAACAGGCAAAACAATCACAATTTCATGCGAAATGCACATATCATCCATGCCATCATACATATATGTCCATGAGATTCATTCACGACCTTACTAATCATATTTCCCATGCCAAGCAATACCAATTCAAGTTCATGGACAATTATATCTCATGCCATATGCACATACCCATAGGCATGATTCATGTCATCCACACAATCATGTGAGATCCATTCAATGCCATCATGATCGCATTCTCAATGCCAAATAATATCAACTCAATTTCACAGGCAATTATACCACATGCCATATGCACACACACACGTGCATGATTCAATTCCTATTTTGATATTCCAAAGGATCTCATCATTCTCCCATGGACTAGTGTTTGCATCCCTCATATATCGCTTGCACCTAACCTGATGTCGCAAGGAACCTCTGGCACACACCTTCGGGCATCCGGCACATACACTCCGGGTATCTCACATCCCACCAAGCATCACGAGGAATCGCTAGGGCTCACCATGAAAATGGTTACCCTTGCCTTCCGAAATTACGTATGGACATACCACTAGGCATCCCCTGAAATTACGTACCAATATACCACCAGGCATCTCGAAACTCCCGAGGACCTTCCAGCACACACCTCTGGGCATCCGGCACACACACTCTGGGCATCTCGACACTTCCAGGGCATCATTGGCTCACATCTCCGACGGTATTATCATCATCACAAAGCATATTCCCATATATATCTCATTTTCAATGTAACATTTGATGCAACCATGTTAGAGGTCTAAACCAGCCTTTTTGATGTCATACGATATGCCGAATGTCACCATATATGCAGTACACATAATTCTCACGATATCACATTTCATAAAGCAATTCATTGGTTTTTGAAAATAAAACAATTTTCGGGTAAAACAAAATGCACTTCTTTAGTAAAAATTCTTGGAAAATTAGTAAAAAATCTCAATAAGTTCTAAAAATTTAGCATGATGTAAACAAGACCTAGAGAAAGATATTTCATGAAGAACACCATTCCAAGAAAGTTTCGCATCAATCACATAGGTCCATACATCACAATAACAGAAATTCCAACACCACTTTTGTATAGTTTCGAAAATAATTTCGATTAAGCCCTTAAATGAACTCTGAAAATTCTGAGATTTTAATATGTTATATCTGAGACCAAGAGGTAAAAGTCCCGTGAATAAATAGAAGTCTAATTCATTCTAGATTAAAAGATATGATTATTACAACTCAAGCTAACCCTCGACTCAATCTCCAGATTAAATCCCTTTAAGAGAAAAATCATTTTCCGAATCAATACTGGTCCGTTTATCCTCAAATTTCAGTATGTTACTCCTCAAGATGTCGTCTACAATCTTATCAAGGACATGAGATGAAATTCAGACTGGATAGTTTCACAAAATTCACAGGACCACAAGGGATTAACATATCAGTTTCCAGATTTAGTATCTTTGAAGAAAAATGGTTTCACCAACAAATACTTGTCCGTTTTCCCTCAAATTTTGATATGTTACTTTCCAAGAAGTCCTCTACAACTTTCCTCAATAAGTAAAAGTGAGATTCCAACTAGAACATTGCACTCAGTTCACGAAATCACCAAAGGTTGAACTGTTCCTACATGCAACAACTCACTTGGAAAACTACCACCATTCATTCGAGTTTCTAGTATTCAACATCACAACCACAGCAAGCAAAGTGTAGGCTAACGGACTCTACTTGCCTCTAGTCCAAAGAAAGTCGCAACAAGCACGACAGCGGGAAAAGGCGGGCTTGACGGCGGCAGCTAGGCAGACGCACAATGGCAACTGGTCTCTTTCTTCTCTTCTTCTCTCGCACACTCACTCGCTTTCCCTCTCTCTCATGCGACAACTCTCTCTCTCTCTCTCTCTCTCTCTCTCAGCTTTCTCTCCCTCACTCACTCCGCCCCTCCTCTTTTCTTTCCCCCTCATCGTTAGCAATCATTTGATTTGCATGGCATTAGACACTTGGCTAATCTCTCTTGCCACTTGTCATTTTTCTCATGCAAGTTGATGGGCTCAATGGGCCAGGCCTCTCCCTCCTTCAGTCGACTACTTCATGGGCTCCTTGGACTGGGCTTGGTTGGCCGAATGGTGGGTAATTGTGGGCTGTCTTGGGCTAATTTGGTCTTTAAATACCCAGCCCACAATTAGTCCTAATAATCCACCTTAATTCCAACTTATATAAATACCTAATTACACTTATTCACTTGGCCATAAAACTTTATAACATCACTGAAAATCCATCTTATAAAGTACGTGGCCAAGAACAAAATTTCCTTATCAATTTATCCTCTAATACAAATTCTTAATCACACTTGGACATAAGATATATTTCCAACCAATTATTTGTCAATTAAAATGCTCGACCTTAATCTATTGAAATTCATTGGTCTAATGGCTATAATGAAATCCGATGGCGCTACCATCACCTATTCATGGTTTGTGGTATATTCATGAGTTGCTATGAAATTTTTGGATGCCACAAAAGTAAAGGCAACTAAAAATTGCAGGTATTAACTTTGTCTTTAAGTTGAACCTCTTCAAACTCTCACTCAAAGATGGGTAGTTGTCGACACCTAATTTTTAGTCAATGTGTCAGAAAAGTTAAAAAAAATCAAGATTTTGGTTTCTGATTGCGATAAAGTGTGTTTCTTGGTAAAAATTAAGTATTATTACTTTTAGGCAATTTTTAATTTATTTTCTAGAAAAACCCGAAAAGTCAAATGGTTGACTTTCAAATTGACTTTTTGGTCAACCCATTGACCAAAAACTAACCCCGAGTCAAAAATTTGACTTTTCATCCAGAAAAAGATGCCAATTATCTTCAACTTCATTTTTGTCAAATCAATTTTCTAAAAATTCAAAGATTTGACCAACAAATCAATCTTTTAGAAAAAAAAAAAAAACTATATGGTCAAACCTCTGACCAAAAAAATTAAAAAAATTAAACCCCCAAAAATACTTCTTTTAGTTTGAATTTGATTTGTGTGTCAAAAATTTCACAAAATTTGATTAAGAATATTGTTTTTCGAATTTTTCGGTTTTAGGTTCTAAATCAACCAAGAATAAAATTACTTTTATTTTTGTCATAATTAGGTGTAGTTCATTTTACGGCATTTGGTCCAAGGAATATTTTTAATCCATTCGTTCATTTGATTTTGCGAATTACCATATCAAAAGACAAGTTGCTGTTTTAAGGCCTATGTAAGGGGTCAAAATCAATCTTTCATGACTTGCAAATGGACGATGATTTTCCACTTATTTTCTTAAGATAAGTCATAATCTTGGGTCAATTTTCAGAAATTCACGTTAGAGCTTCTCAATTTGAGGAATTTCAATCCCTGGAATATAATAAAATCAAGCAATTAAACTTCAATTCAAGTTGACCCATTGAAGACTATGTTTTAATTTTATACTAGGTTCAATTTTAATATTAGGCCAAGGTTCATTTTTGACCTAAGCTTGGACACTTCAATTCGAGGCCAATTTGAATATAATAGGTAATCTTACACATGGGTGATTAGGTGGATAAGGCAATTGCAACATTAATTGGACTCAACTTCAATCAATTTGCAATTTTTCTCAATAAATTGTAAAATTGTTCATTTTAGCCATTTAAGCTCAATCTAAAGTATCCATAATTTTGGTTCATTGTATTTCATAACAATCATTCAATTAAGTCAATAGAAGACTCGTGGAACACATTTATGAAGGTTAATTGGCTTAATTGAATTGAAATTGGGCAATTTCCTTTCAAATCAAATAGGTTTTCTTTTCAATTTGGTCTTGCATAGATTTTGAACCCATTAGGGCCACAAGTGTGTGAACTAGCCAACACCGATCACATCAGGACGAACTAGTCTGATTGGTCTAATCGGTTGCCGGTGAGGTAGGTCAATTCGACCCCTTTCCAGCTAGTTCTGGACCACTAGCAACCAATTTCAAATTCCCCTTTATGCCAATTTCACTTTTGTATCCTCAATTTCCCACAATTTTACAGATTAACCATTGGATTTCGTAAAATTATAATTTCACCTCTAATTAGGTCTTTTAGCGCAATTCTCGATTTTGGCTTTAGTTTTTGCAAATCGGGCCTATCCGATCATTTACTCAACACCTCTAGATGATAATCAAGCTTTTGAATCTAATTTTGCTCGTCGGGTTAAAATGTCAAATGTCAAATCAAACCGATAGCTGAGATCATGTGTTTTGAGGATGGTATGAATACCATTTTTCCTCTAAAATCAAAAGGGGGCTCATTTGCTGCAAAGTTTTATCTCTCTAAAACAAACTCTCTCTAGTCTCTCTCTCCCACCTCTCTCCTCTCCCTCTCCTTGGCGCAATTGGCCCTTTTGACCGCACCTTGCCGTGCAAACTGCCGCTCACTGGAGCCCCTGTTGGTGGCATTATAGCCATACCAGCCTCCCTTAGCCTCTCTTGGTCCCTATTGCACCACCGATTACTAACAGCCACCAAAGCTCTCTGATCAACAGCCCTTTTGCAATTATAGTAAAACCGGAGTCCACGTTGATCCTAACCTCAACTGGTTCAACCAACTAAACCAGTCCTTGATTGACTATCCTTGGCATCCTAGGCATTGCTGGTCTATTCATGGAAGAGTCCTTGACCAGCTTATGGTCGAGGTTTCAACAAACGGTCAGCAAAACTCATCCAGTGACCTTTTCTTCCACCAACGTGAAGGTCGGTCCAATTTGTTCGACCAATTTTGTTCGTTGACCAAACAAACAGCTATCAATGATATCAACAAGCTCCGATCACCTCCAATTGATCCTAAGGAGAGGCTCCAACCTTGCCGTGGTCAAAAACCTGCTGATCGACCACCAGATCTCCTCTGGCAACCTAATACCTACCGACATTTAAAAGCCATTTACTTGGACCAATTCTGCTTATGGTGCAAACTGGCGATCTGGCCAGCCTTGTGATGTCTTGTAGCTACTTTTGCTCATTGGAGATTCTATCATATTCCAGCAAGGATTTCATCCCATTGCATCTATAATCGATGAAAGTTGCAAAAGGTAATCCTCTCGAACTTGAATTCGATGAAGCAAGATTGAATTAGCCAGTGGCGGCTAGGATTCATATTTAGGGTTTCATGAAATGCTCAAATATGCTTCTGACTAGCTTAATCGTTGATTTGCTGGAGATTGAAGATAATTTATGGATGATTTTGTGACTTCGAATGTTGATCTACAATTTCAAATGTTTTGTGATATGCTCGCTATTTTGGCTTAATCAAGGTCTTAGATGACCTTATTTTGGTTCGAGTCCTTCTAAATTTTGAAAATATACATCACAAGCTTCAAATTGATAGGTCGTCTGCCTGATTGGATGGCGTTTGACCCTTGAAAAACTCCTCTAAAGTTGCTCGGTTCTACAGTATTCTAGGTTCATTTTAGGTTTTTTTTATTATTATTCCAACTTCTGATTTTGCTATTTTTGTACTACTTTTTGTGATGATTTCTAGATGAACTTGTCTCAAGAATGTTTTCTAATTTTTTTGGAAGTTTTGGACATATTTAGCTAGGTCAAGACCACCTAAATCTGAGCATAGGACGATCTGCCCTACACTAATCCAAATTGCACTTTTGCAAAATTGAGCTTAAAAATGAGTGTAATATGCTACATGATCTTCATTAGACATGAAATATATGTCATGTATGTCTCAGCGATGCATGATTTGCCGGATTTACTCATCATTTGGTATGTCATTTGTATGTATAAACACGTTAGGGCCCTGCTGCATTCAAGACCTTACATGTTGCATATTTTTTTGTCATTTTTGATATGATTCGGGTGATCTTGATTAGGCCTCAAGTCCTTAACAACAAATATTCATCATCATGTGCTCTATGTATGAGATTTTTCATTAGATTTTTGCATGTCCCTTGGTGATCGAAATCATGTTCGTTATGTGATACTAAGATTAGATTAGGGCCTTATCATGTATGCACTTTATCATGTTCGTTTGGGCCTATTAGAGACCAAATCATGTATCAACATTTCCTTGACTTTTAAAATACACATAACAAGGTTCGAGTGCACATATGAATTGTCATGATCAAGCATCATTTGCTACATGAACAAGATGCCTCAATTAGGCTACTCGCATTTCAGAATCATAAAATATGTCATTTAAGTCTTAAGTCATTTGGCATTGACATTAACTTGGATAATCCTATTGCGTATCGACTTAGAGTTAAATGTTTATCCGAATCTTTTGTCACAACAAATCCTTTGTCATTTGTGAATTTCATGCTGTTTGTGCATTACATAAGTGATTTTTAGACTTATTAATGCATACTTGTGTTCTGGTTTATTAAGGACTGATGCGCATACCTTCATAAACCTTGATTTTTGAGCACCAAGTCGACCTTAATTGGACCAAAGCCCTTCTGGGAAGTTGTAAAGCACACTAGAAATTTTAAACGCCATTGGTTTCCTGAATTTGCTTATTGTTAGGTTCATTTTCAATTTTTCCTAAGCTAGACTAGAATCAAATTCGGACCCCTGTGTTTACCCTTATTTAGACAAACATTTGCTATTTTTGTACCATTTTGCGGTAAGGATTCTTGACTTGGTCCCTTAATAAAGTTTGTTTGTTACCATGCTGGCTATGTTGTGACAAAATTTTGTGATTTTAGACTTCATTTGGTAGGGTAAACCTTGGTTGCAATGATGTGATTTCTTGCTGTCTTGGTGATTTCCTGATGCATAATTGATTGTTGTCTATTTTTTTATAAAACCATGCTTAGCTCTCTTAAGAAAAATTTCTTCATTGAAGTTTTTCCATATCATATTATGCATGTTAGGGAATTTTCTCATAGTTAAACCATCAATGGGTCTTACCCAATTTTTCTAACATGTTGTGTTCGGTCTGAAATTTCCTAATATGAATTTCTTATTGTGATTGCTTAATTAGGCATTTTAGGTTAGTTATGCATGGTATTAAAACATGTCACCTCCATGAAAAAAAATTTAAATCCTTAAATCTTTGTTGTCAAATGATTTTCAATGAATGGATTTTCCAAATTATATATCGAAATTGCTTTGGTGCATGTGATGTTTCCAAAAGCAAATATTTTAGACATTTTTCTCAATAATTGGTTTGACATTGTGAAAGTTATAGTTTGGGCGGTATTCAAAATGTCTATGACGCTTATGAGTGTATTTATTTGAGTCTTGGGCTAGCCTTAGCAATTGAATGCATTTCATAGCCAAGACATTACTTTGTCTCTAAAAACCTTCTTGATGATTTCAAAGCCTATTGTTGAAACATCACATGTACTCCTCATGCATATTCACATCTTTCATTAGCAATGCTTGTGTTCATGACTGGCGCACGCCCTAGTAATAAGTGACCTGTTGATGGTTCACTCACTTGATTGATTGTTTAGGAAACAAGGTCAAAGGCCTGCTTGTATGTTTAATTCATGCTCATGCATGTGATTGTTAGATGTATGTTAGGTGCAATGCATGATACCGAGGGAAAACCATGGGCAATCACCTAGAACATCTCTTGAGGGACTTACGAGTGTTATTGACCATGCAAGAACACAAGTGGTTAACAATGCTATAAGTCATAAAATGAATTGGGTAAGTATCTAGAGGGACCCACGCATGAATTGCAAAGGCCGATCCCGAGGCCCAAATTTGGTTGGTTTTGAATTCCATTTCAATTGATTGATCATTCTTGATCTTGTGTTGTGTTTTTGATTGCTTTGATGTGCATGATTGTCTCTTTCCTTTATATGTACCTAGCTTAGATTTAAGTTAGAAATAGATTAGGTCCCAAAGGTGGTGAATCATCAAGACTTGAAGATGGTGGAAAGTCGATGTCCATTCCGACCCTACTTGTGTACCCATTTCCCCATCATGTGTCTCAAGTTTGTTATTTGTATAAACACCTGATGAGTCGTGGGTCCTTTCATTTTCTTTTCTTTTTCTTCTTTTAAATTTTGGGATTGCATGGTAGATTTACTTTTTTTTTTTTTATTATTTACTTATCGTCTCGTACCTTCAACATAATTGAGTGTTATATTTCTTAGAGATAGAATAGCCTGAAAAATGACCACACATGATCACTTAGTTTAGGTTAAACCACCCCAAAAAAGTAAAAAGACATGCATGATCACTTTGGGTAACATGACATACTATTAGGCATCGAAAGAGCACCAATAGAAATATTAGCATAATCTAAGTCCTCGAACTTAGATATTTGTTTGCGTAGAAATCAAAGGACAACAACTCCCGAGCCTCGATTGGGTTTTCTAGCTAATCCCCAAAAATGAGACTAGTAGTGACTCCCGTCTTATTTTTAGTTTGTTTCAAACAACTAGATCGTATAAATGAACCCATCACAAGGGGTATGGGTCTTGCTAAGACTTACCACGATTTAGCATACTTGATGTGGCAATACCCAAATGGATGAAGTGATGCAATCCTTATGGGCGAAGCATACTATCGAGAGGGCTATTGCGGTAAAGGTACCCCTAAATCTGATGTCCATGCTCGACCTCCTTTCTCAAGGTGTGTCGCTCGTGTAGGTATGGACCATGACACTTCGCTGTCACACGGGGTACGAGTTTGGGAGAACTCACAACCATGTATGAAGGAACTCACAAGAGGTTCAATCCAAAAAGTGAGGTGATGACATCTTTTGGAACGTGAACCGCAAGGAAACTCTCATGCTCAAGTATCCCTAAACCCGACCTCCCCCAAGGGTCGGGTCGCAACATTCTTGTAGAAGCATTACGTTAACTACTTGTTATTCATTTTGGTTGCAGCATGAAACTCCTCATCTTGCATATATATTGCATGATATGGACGAACTAATTCCGGAAGAATCCTGCAACCCGATTCTGCATTGAGAAGATCTCGAGCCAATCGGTCCATGATGTTCTGAATGATCGAAGGGCATGACGCATGCTAAAAGCCCAATCGAGAAGCAAAGAAATTCAGAATGACAAGATGGTAATGTTGAGTACTTCAAACAAGTGCCTAAAGCAGGCCATAAAGAATCCTAACATGTGCTTCTAGTTACAAAAGGAATCAAAGCATGTGACGTCCTAATCCGTCACCTTTCTAACGCGAGATATTAATCTTTTAATTTTTAACACATAGGGAAGACAAATTCAAACATCAAGCAAACTTCACTCATAAAGGATGAATACTAGAGAGAAAAAAGCAATAGCTTTCATTTCTTTCATTATGTCAAAAGGGTTATATCACTGGAGGTCACATGGGGGATAACAGGACTACCCTGGAGGTCAAAAGGGTTATATCACTCCCACAAGCTAACCACTCAGCCTTCATCTACGGCCCCAAATTTAGATGGGCCCAATAATGAAATATCCAAAATGCTATACCATATGATTCACTCTTCATATGTACGAAGAAAAACCATCTAAAATTCACAACTCACTTTCCCTTAGACCTAGTCTATCCCTATTATTCTAAAGACCAATGAACTAGAACAACAAAACCCTAGTGTGATCTAGACCCTCGATCTCAACTTATGTCATAACGATCTATCGATCTCAGAGAACAATGCAACCATGCACACACTCATCTTCCACACATCTGTTAGTTTTCACTTTTTGTTTCCACTCCAAGACACATGGGCAGTGCTCTCACCAAATCCACGAAAGGAAGAACATTCTCGTCTAGCGAAATTCTGGTGCACACTCCGGTTTGTTGTGGTGTACACCGATTCGCTATCTGGCCCACGCAAGCTTCATGGTCCACTGACCATGGCATCCCTACTCCAAGGCATCTAGGGTTCGCTATCCCTATGCATCCAAGTTTCGCTCTTCCAAGGCATCCCAATTTTCTCTTCGACTCCATGGGGCATCGTCAATTCACTATCCTATGGTATTCATTAAACAGTATCTTAGGCATGCAAATTCACTTGTAGTTATCTTGGTTCAAGCATGCAAATAACAATCACATCACACTTATGTAGGGATCTATACCATCACGCATCCAAGGACTCGCCCTCTAGTCAACACTAATAGAGCCAATCATGCAGTCAATATCCAAAAGTGATTGTCTAGACTCCATTAAGGAATGAGAGCCTAGTGTTCCTAGTCCTAGCCAAAACAACCAACTTCATTGCAAGTTGGTTCATCCAAACCTACTATACTTCCAAAATCAATTCAGAACATAACGGACAGTCCAAACCTTATATAACCTACTTAGCAGCCCTCACGACCTCACGAGATGCTTCATTGGCCTCACACCTCCACGACAAGTCTTGACCTTCATAATCCACAAAAACACTCTCGAAACCACAACCCACCAATACCATGCTTGGGCCTCATAGCTCTCATTTATGCTGCACTTAGGCTCACAGCCCACTCACAACCCAATCAAGCCTTGCGGCCTACATACGCCCTACTTAGGCCTTGCAACCACTTGCACGCCATTTGGGCTTTGCAGCCCACTCACCCACTCTTAGGCCTCACGGCCTACTCACTCACTCACTCATGCGTCATGGCCCATTGCCCAAATTGGACTTCATGGCCGACGAGGCCAAAATCGGACCATACGGTCCACTCTCCTAAATCAGCCTTCATGATTTTTTGCTCAATTTCCACAAGTAAATGACATTAGATTAACACCAAATACACACCAGTGGGTAGCCAAGTAAATGTAGTTTCTATCATCAGTAGACCATAATTTAAGATTTCATCATCTTCTTATAAAATTTAACCAAATTCAGACCAAAAAACAAAACCAACCAGAATTGCACAGTCGTGAAATTCAAAGCCCAAACCATAGTAAATGAACTTGAAAAATTCTCAAATTTTGATATTTTATAGCAAAGACCTCTAAAAAAAACATTTTTCATGAAGGAGACTAGGTCCAAAACAATTTTTGTAAAGAGCAAATAATTGCACAAAGTCACGCAAAATCTGGTGCACTAGAATAGAGCAACCATTCCTCAAATTACACTCATCTCTCGGTCCTAAACATGTCAAAACACCTTGAATTTTGGATATGTTATAAAATCATTCTCTACAACTTTTATGAAGAAAGCAAGTCAAAAATCTAGAAGGAACATTTTATAAAAATTCAAAAATACAATTAGTTCAACCACGGTAAGAGAGTTGGCCATTGTATTATCCATATCATCTCAGAAAATTCTAAAATTAAAATATTTTATACTCTAAGATATCTTGTACAACTTAAAAGAAGGAAGTTTCCTCAAATTCAGACCACACGAAACTCCACAAAATTAACAAACCAGCAAGGTCCAGTAACTCCAATTTATGGACATCCAAACTAAGTGGGTAAGTACACTATCAGTGCCAAAAGTTATGTACGGCGCTCACTTTGGTGCCGAAAGTTTATGTCGGATCACTTAAGTGTCAAATCGGAGAAAAAACTATCATTTTGGTGTCCACCAACGAGAGATTCCAGCCAAAATGATTATGTGACTTTTATATTTTAAAAAAAAAAAATTGACCTAGTTTTGAAACGACGTCATTTTCTGTCCTCCTTAAGAAAACAACGTTGTTTTTTTGTCATATGTGGATGGCCTCACAAAAACGATGCCGCACAGCTCATATGGGATTGAAATTAGGGTTTTTTTTTTTTTTTGTTCGATCTTTGCCCAATGCCAACCTAGCTCGCTCGGCCACCATCACTCAGCCACCGTTGCTTGGCTTCCATCGTAGTTGCTCGACTAGGTGAGTAAGGAGAGGCTAAGGTTGTTTCTCGAGCAAGAAGCAATAGGAAGAATAGAAGGTGAGGGCAAAGGAGGAGGAAGAAAGGGGATTGAAGGTGGAGAGAGAGAAGATGAGGAAGGCTAAGATTGGGCTCTGCTCAAGAAGTGGCTAGTGCTAGTGTTGTTCTTCGAGGAAGAAGACGACTCTGCCATCCCTTTTCTCGGGAAGAATAGGAGGTGAAGGCAAAAGAGGAGGAGGAAAAAGGGACGTCGAAGGTGGAGAGAGAGAAGAAAAGGAGGGCGAGGGAAACAAAAAGGGTGCAGATGGAGATGGTGGATTGGGCTCTATTCAGGGAATGGTTGGTACTGGTGTTGTTCTATGGGGAAGAAGACAATGCCGCCATGCCTTCTCTCGGGAAGAATAGGAGCAGAGGAGGAGGAGGAAAAATGGGCGTTGAAGGTGGAGAGAGAGAAGATGAGGAGGGCGAGGGAAACAAAAAGGGCGCAGATAGAGATGGTGGATTGGGCTCTGTTCAGGGAATGGTTGGTACTGATGTTGTTCTTTGGGAAGAAGACGACGCTGCCATGCCTTCTCTCTCTCTCTCTCTCTCTCTCTCTCTCTCTCTCTCTCTCTCTCAATTTGGGGATTTAGCGTTTCGACTTGGGGGAAAGATGCCAAATGACGTCATTTTGTGGTTTAAATGCTGACTGTACTCTCCGATGAGCCACATCAGCTTCAAAAATTAATAAAAATATGCCATGTTAGATTTCCGGTCAATCTTATCAGAATTGGAACTAAAAAATGATCATTTTTCAAATTTTTTGGTATTTAAGTGATCCAAAATAAACTTTTGACAATAAAGTGAGCGTCGTACACAATTTTTGGCATTGGTAGTGTACTTACACAACTAAGACTCTAAATGGTTTGTAAATTTGAACTACTCAAGTTCGCAGCCCACAAATACTCCAAGATCAAACATTTTAGACCACATACAACACATATCTTCAACCATAGATCATAGAAAACTCCAACACTAGAACCCACATGCAGCACCATCCGAGCCACAAAAACAGCATGCATATCAACTAAAATCCCGACCATATCAATGCAACAACAATCTTCCAATTCTTGGGACACTATCCCAACCATCAACAACATGCAACCAAGAACTCAATATATCCAAGATAAAATTCATTGAACCACACGACGAACAAACCGATACAACATAGAGAGTTGGAATTTCACTTGCCTCAATAATGAAGGATGGATGCAGCGTGGTTCAAACAAGAGAGAAATTATTACGGCTCAATCTTCCTCAAAGTTAAGCATCACTCCTTGCGGTGTGAACCCCCACAAAATAGCAAAACAGAGCTGTGGTGGAGGAGGTTGAGAGGTGGAAGAGCTTCGAGATGTGAGAGAGAGAGGTCAAGTGTGAGGGAGGGGAAAGAGACAAGCGAGAGGGAAATGAGCAAGAGAGAGAAAAATGAGAGAGAGAGAGCGCTTCAAAAGAGAGGGACATCAAGAGAAGAGAGAAATGATGGCTAATGATGGCCTTGGGGAGAAGAGACCATGATGGCCTTTGGGGAATGAGGCATGCAAAAGCAAGCATTGGAGGAAATGAAGGCTATCGTGGAGGAGAAGGAAGAGAGGAGAAAAGAGGGTGCGTGCGCTAGGGGTGTGCATGGTCCGGGTGGGTGTTTCCCAACCTAGAACCAAGAATCTTCCATTAAGGACTGGTTCCAAAAAATTGGAATCGGGATCTACCCATTAGTTGCACGGATCCACTTAGGAACCGGACCGCCGGTCCAATCCAATTCTTGGGTGGATTCCATGGAACTGATCTCCCAATAATAATAATATCATTTTCTCAAAAGCTCCAATCTTTACGGGAAACAATTTTGGTTTTTGACCAAAATTGCTAGTTCTTCACCGCTTGACCTATTCTTCTCCTCCTCCTCATGCAACCCTGATTCTTCACGTGCTTGCTTTTTTGCCCATCAATTGCTCAACGTTTTGTCAAGGTGCACTTTGGACTTTTTAGCTTTAGCACCTCTCCATTTGGTTTGACTAGAGATCAATGCATCTCTATTTGATGCACTTTTGACATTTTTCTCACTTTAATTATTTTTTTAATTATTTGATTTTTGTTAATTTGTAATCTCATTTTTTAATATTAAAAAATTAATATATTATTTTAATATAATCGGTCCGATTTGGTCCGGGTGGGCGGGTGGATGGATTCGCCCATGGAACCAGGAACTGGACCGATTCCCTCAAGAACCATCGGTTCCGAGCGATTCTGGTCCAGTTTCAAGTGGTCCAAGCGAATCATGGTTCTTTTGCACACCCCTAGCACACGCACGTGAGAGAGAGAGAGAGAGAGAGAGAGAGAGAGGAAATGATGGTAATCATTTGCCTTGGAAGGGGAAGGTCATGATGGCCTCTTTGAGGAAGTGACATGCATGCATGGGCATGCATTGGTGAGGAAGAGAAGGGTGGTGTGGCATTCTCAATCGGACCCCAATCTACATAGCAGAATTACGATGGTAATCAACAAGCCACGAAAAGGCAAGCAAAGGCCACTTTAGGATGAAAATTCAATTTTTCATCGACATATTGTAGAATTTTGGAAAAGTGGAAACAAGCCAGAAATTAGGAACCATGAAGACCTGGCCCACAGATGGGCCCATTGGGCCACACGCCCCTTTTAGTGGGCTTAAGAAGGCCCATTAGGCCATTCAAGCCCACCTTAGTCTTTTGTAAGCTTGCACATTAATAGGCTCATGTACATGAATAGTGAAATAGGAATATGGTTTAGTGTAATCTCCATTTTGCCCATTCTAGAAGCCTATAGTTAATGAGACAAAAATAGTGGGCATGAGAGAAGGAAAGTGGCGCCCAAGCAAAGAGTAGGGAGAAGAAGAAGGCCTACCTAGCTAAGCCTACCTAGTCTACTCCCTAATTGAAGCATGTGTGAAATCTTGGCATTGATTGCCTTAGATGAGATATCTTCATGAAGCCTTCCTAGCCATACAAAAGACTTGGACATGAAGGAATTATGGGAATTGTATAATGCATCATTAATGCTTGTAGAGAGCAAATCTTGGATTTGCACTAATTCCTCTCTCTCATTCTCTCATTTCTCTCGTTGGCTCTCCCCTTAACTCTCTCGGTCACTCTCTCTCTCTCTCTCTCTCTCTCTCTCTCTCTCTCTCTCTCTCTGTGACATCCCAAATTTCATCGACCTTCATTAGTGTAATTAGATCATTAGGAACTTCGATTAATTAGATTGGGCCGGAAAGTAAACCCGGTGGATTTTGAGTAGAATGTGTGGGCTTGAGAAGTGAGTGGGCCACACGAATTGGACTTAAGAAATCTAATGAGTGATTATGGGCTTGGACTTGGCTTGAAGCGGGCCAAGGTTCGGAATTATTAGATTTATAAGTTTAGTGGGCCGGATCGTTGTAGATTGAGCCCGTTGGGCCGGGAATGAATATTTAGGCCCGAATGATTTTATTTTTGTAGATTATAGTTATGATAACTTGATTAATGTTTATAATGCTAATATAAATTTCTAACTTTAGCATTTTGTGATGAATTCTTTATAGACTAACGTTGACTAGTCAATGTGTTATGTCATTCGATATGTTATGACTTTGTATAATTGGGATTAAGTAGAAACAAAAGGCAATTAGATGAAAATATTAGAAGCTAATGAACTAACGAATGATATTGATTAATTGTTAATTAGCGACGATCGACAGGTGGCGAAAATCTTCATGCATGAAAGCCACGACGCCTCTCTTCTCTCTTTGTTTTTCTTCACCCACGGTTTTGATTCCCATGAACCGAGACATGTAAACTTCAAGGAACATAATCATTACAAGATCTCATCATTACACTAGCCTAGGGATTAGCGTCGTACCCTCTCTCTCTCTCTCTCTCTCCATATAAAACCCAGCAACCCATCTTCTTCTTCATCTTTTCTCTCGGCTGAGCAGCGAAAAACCAGAAGCAAACCAGCAAACTTCTTCTTCTTGCATGCTGATTTTGAGTGTTGATCTTGAAGCATCTCTGTGTTGATTAGTAGCTGAAGCAAGGTAAGGAAAGATCTAACTCTAAATTGAAAGTTATCCATTGTTTCATCAAGGGAGCTTGAGGATCTAACCAAACAGTGATGGATATAGTTTGTAGTTGCTGTTTTGTGATTGATCTAAGCTTAGTGAGTGTTAGATTGAAGGTAGGAGCTATTGCATGTCGCTCTTGAGTCTTGCATGTCTTGAAATCCAAGTGTCAGTATGCTGTTTTGTTGAGCGAAGTGATGAAATGGATGCCGAGTGTGTTGTTTTGGTAGAAATCATGATAAGTGGCTTACAGATGCAACGACACTTCGAGCCGAGCTGTGGAGTTGATCATTTGTTAGAAAAATATATGCTAAAGTTGCTTTGAGTTGCTGTGAGTAAGCATTGGAGTACTGTAGAAGAGATTTGTGGATAGACAAGTTGTTTCGTTGAGTTAGAAGTGAGAAAATTTGTGTATCTATTCTGTTCTAAGTGAAAACAGTTATGGAGTCTTCTGTTTGTGTTTAGTTTTCTTTATGTATGTTAATAGAGATAAGAAAGAAACCTTTTACATGATATAACATCTATGAGATTGAATTATACACGTAGCTATAACCATATGAATATATAAAAACGTAGAGATGGAAGTAAACTTAGTAAAACCAGTAAACTGTTCTTGTGAGAAACGGTTTGACCTTTACTGATTATCCGAATTTTCTGTATTTACCTAGTTAGATTTGGACTTAAAATCCTTAATGAAAATTGTATAAAAAATCTTAAGGAATGACATTTCAAAATTTGAGATTAAATCGATAAGATTTGGTTAGTGAAACAATTTTCTTTGTAAATACGAAATCTGGACGTCGGTACAGGGTACTAGTAAAGATTATGGCAATTGTTACTCTTAACACAGTGAGAATTATACTTAAGTTTCTTCATGAGAATTGTTATTCTATGTCTCAAGTATAACATACTAAAATTTGGTAACATTTCGAGAAGAATTAATATACCTTCTGTGTTCGAAACCGAAACTATTCATTTAGCTAGTATACTGTTTGTACCCGAGAACACATACTAGATGTAGTGTCTTGTATCTTAGACTTGTATGATGAACATAGAGTCTAATAAACCTTATACTAGATGTTAGTTGTGTATGAGTGAGTCTCATATATCATTTGAGATATAAGCGCATATAGAATCATGTGTGTGCAATGAGTGCGATGCATAGTGCTTAATTATGGGATAAATATCTGTTCGCCATGGAATGGGACATGACGTAATGGGTTTTATCTTATAATTTGGACACGCACGTGTGCTAGGTTCATGAGAGTTAGATAGATACTTTAGAGTCTTTTCTTTTGCATACGATAAATGCATTAATCAAAGGTGTGGTGGTGTAAAACGTGTGCTTAAGATGAATGAACCCATCGGTACCGAGATACCGGTGATGCTCCCGTAAGTTTGGGATGCCCTTGCTGCGTGGTCTTGGATGCCTTGGTAGAGAGATACCGGGATGCCTCAGAGTGAGATGCCCTTGTGTGTGATCAAGGATGCCTCAGTTGTGTGATACTGAGATGCCTCGGAGTGAGATGCCCCTTACTGTGTGGTCTTGGGAGGACCTCGGTTGTGTGATGCTGGGATGCCTCGGAGTGAGATGCCCACAATTAGAGGTATTGTGGAAGTCCGGATAACGTACTTTCCGGAAGTGACTCGATCGGCCGGTTGAATTCCGGTTAATGATTGATCGAGGGTGGATTTTATGCACACTAAATATAATTATTTGGCGAGTGAGTTCATCTATTATTGTTGCATTATATTTTGATGTGAGATTGAGTTTGTGAAGGGTAAGTATAGAAGTGGATGCATATAAGGTGATTTCTTACATGAAGTAATAGTGTTGTTTATGCTTGTGATATATTCTCTTAGTATCCTAAATTGTTTGCTGATTCACTTGTAACTTTGATGGCTATGGATTGTTTAAGTTAGAGTTTTATCATTCTTTACTGGGCAAGGTTGTTTGCTCATACCTTACATTTTCAGATTGATAGCATGGATGTACCGCCGGTAGCTCGATACGGGGCGGTAGTGAGTCTTGATGTTTCTCTTCATGACAAGTATGATCCCGACATTGACATGGTTTTGTCCAAGTATGAGGCGACCTTATGGTTGGATGATGGTAGAGCTGAGTTATTACTGATGACTTCGTTGCATGGTTTGTCAACCATGAAGGAGAGATGTTCGGACCTTTACCCTTTGGAGCAGGAGGACCTGGAGCGGGGATGGACGGCGCCTAGATGCCTTGGATCGTGTAGAGGCTGACTGACTTTTGTTTTTTGTTAGATGTGGGCTAGTGTGGGAACTCGTGGAGTAGATACCCTCACCCTTATCCCTGGCTTGTGTTACGCCTTACTTTTGTTTTGTATATGATGTAAATATATAGGCGAAGAACATGGAATGAGTCCAGGTCGATAATTTTGTATGCCCCGATGATGATAAAATGAAAGGAAGCCTTTTATGATCTTGTCTATATGCATTGTAGGATAACCTTATAATATGAACTTGAGAATTTAAATAATCCATGTTATACATGCTAACCTTCAATGGTAAACACTATAAGTTATCTAAAGGAGATTACAAGCTAGACAAGAAGATAATAATAATTATAATTCCGCTTGCGCTTAGTACGTGACGCTCTAGGACGTCACGGGACGTTACACTCTCTCTCTCTCTCTCTCTCTCTCTCTCTCTCTCTCTCTCTCTCTCTCATTCTCTTAGCTGACCCCCTCTCTCAACCTCACCTCACGCCTCCATCTCCCTCTCTTTTCCCTCTTGCTTGTGGCCACCATCCAACTTATCATCCACTACCACCACCATGCTAACGTCACCTAGCTGTGCTATTGTCCACCACTACATGCCCATCAGCCATGCCCTCACGCTGCCCCTTGGCCGCAAGATCTCACATCATTGCTGCCTCACACTGCCACCCTCACCAACCTCCCCTCACGCCGTGCCAAGCCACCACCACTCGCCATCAAGCCTAGATCCAAACCGTGTGTAGCTTATTAACCTTTATTTAGGGTGATAGTTACGCTTAGGATTAGATTAAGATTAATGATAGTTAGATTAGGTGATAAGTTGATTAAGATGATAAGCTATCATGATAAGTGATAAGCAGGAGTGATAAACTATCATGATAAGTGATTTGGTTGCTATAAGCTATCATGATTGTGATTAATGGATGTTATATTGCAATTTTTAAAGTGGTAAAGGCTTATTAAATTATAATTTTAAAGGCACCGTTTGCTTATGAAATCCTCAATTTCAAAATGATAAGTGTTCTTGGCATCCTATTTTTATAAATAATGAGTGCTTGTAAAAGGTTATTCTGAAAAGTGAGTTGCTAAATTGTTAAATAAATTAATGGTGTGATGTTATATATATGATAAAGTTGATATATGATTACTTTGGTGAATGATTGATTAAGGGGTGATTACGTGGCATTATTTCATGATAATTTTGTGTGTGAATATTGCTAGTGTATGATGTATGAGCACTAAAAACTCTTGCATTGGCTAATGAGAAAGATGAAATCGATTTGAGTGGTGGTGTGCTCATGCGATCACATAATGGTTCGTATCAATATGAGGAACGATACCCAATGGATTCCGGATGCCCCCACGTCAATGGAATGCTATTCGTGGATGGATTCCGGAATGAAACTCCTTAATTGGAATGCCATCTTTGAGTGAAGTCTAGACGTTACTGTGCTTGATGGGACAAGACAATGCCCGGTTAAGTCAAAAGACTACCGACACAAGTGTTGATCGTGGCCAAGAGTGATCTTAATAATCTAGACTTATGTGAAGCATTGTGCATGAAATATTAATATTCATGTATGGATTATTGAGTATGATTGTCGTATCCTTGTTGGAATGATGCACTCACGTCATGAATTAATTATGTAATAATTGCACACATTGGTGGGGTGTCTTTTGTTGAGTTGCCTATTTCCTACTTATAGATAATGCAAAGCAAAAGCTTTGTTATTGATCTACCATCGATAAATAAGTTGCATGTTTAGGGCAACTCCAAGGTGAAGTACCTCCCTGCACAAGGATTAGGGAGTTTACTTACTGAATTTACCTCATTTATTATTGTTTAAATGTTTCAAGCCCTAAGCATATTTAACCCATTCCACTATATATGTTTTGGAGTGCCTATGGACTAAAATATCTAGGTGACCTCCTATTCAATTGAGGAGACCAACACAAGATACAAGAAGTATGTAACCATTATATGGGTGAATGAGGGGTTGATGAACCTTGTACCCCACAAGTTTATGGCTTGGTATGTATGGGTCGCGGAGGATCTATTTGGCCCTCTCCAAGATTTTAAAAAGCCTCCGAATGAGCGATTTAAGAGCGCCAGCTAGTAGGAACACCTAAAGGGAGTGAATAGGTGTTTTGAAAAAATTTTTTGACAAATAAACACAAAATAAAATAAGTTCCTTGTAAAGTCTAGATGAGGATCAGAATTAGTTTCATGAAACACTATACTTTTGTAATGACTTGTAAGTGTGCAACAAACTTAAATATAGGGTTAAGAAAAGAGAAGATTGCACACGAATTTTATAGTGGTTCGAGTTAAATTAAGTCTACATCTACCCTCTCATGTTGACAGCCTACTGACTGAATTTCACTATAGTATCAACAAAGAATTACAACTTATGAGTGCAAATACTCAGTGATAGAACTCTCTAACTCACCAAGTCACTCTTTCGCATGTTTCTCTCTTGAACACAATTTGTGAGGCACACTAATAAAGACAAGTAGATGAGAGAAGATTCAGAATTTGAAATTCTAATTTCATGTCCTACACTTCAACTTCACTGAATAACGTCCTTTAAATACTCCTCCAACCAAAGGAATTTCTTCCAATCAATCCATTAAACATAATCTTTTGAAGAGATCTTGTAGACGTCTGAAGATAGAGATGGAAATTACACTGATTCTAGTCACTATACAATCAAAATCTAGCTTTCCATAAGTAAAGTTTCTTCATGAGGAACTTATCTTTGAAATTGATCTTGTCAATTTGTGATTGACTTAATCAATGTGTGTGTCTATATATATAACGAAAGTGAAATCTTTGACCAGAAGATAGTCATTGAAAGAATTTATTTATTCCAAATAAAGTTCATTTGCGTCACATGTCACTAAGTCTAGTTCTTGACTCTTTCTCATTCTAGATGAGATCTCAGTATGGACTCCATCAGAGTGGAAAATGCTTATGGGATGGAATAGACTTAAACAAGAGTCTTCAATAAAACTTTGATAAGTCATCAGAAACAACTCACAAGCAATTTGTACTTAAAATAAGCATTAGAAATAGAAAGTTTTGTCAACTTCAAAATCTTGATAGAAGTTTTCACAACAATTTCCCCTTTTTTTATAGTGACAAAACTTTTATGCAAATTTAAAAGAACAACATTTTAAGTTATCCTGTAAAACAACACTTTAGCAGCACAACATCGAGAGTTTACAAATAAGCAACCATTAAATAAGCATCAGATTTATTGAAAGCAATCACAACTCAAAAGTTAGTGAAAATCTACACAGGAAGACACCAACACACCAAAATACTTAAAATTTGCAAAGTCTTCCCCTTTTTGTCAACAGCAAAAAAGAAAAATCAAATCAACACAGAAATAGAAATGAAGTTTTAGTAAAGATCAAAGATCAAGGGTTTCTAGGAACATGAGCAAGATGAAAATCCTCCAAATTCTACATGATCTCCTCAAGCTTTATCAGGCATTAACCAAAGACACTCTTGACCTTACCCAAATTTTAAATGGCTTGCTAGTTGATGGTCTGAACTTTGTCATCAAGAGATTTACCTTGCCACCAAGAGATTCTGTAGTAGTGTCAAGAGAGGCATGCAACTTTTGGATTTCAACTTCCATACCATACTACTATGCCTTAATCTCTAGAAGGAGCTCAATTATCTTAATATAGTTTGAATCCAGTTCAATCTGAGCACTAGCTTCTGCAAAGTGAATTGGAGGGATATGCAAATTTGAAGAAAGATCAATCGGTTCCTTGGAAATACATTGCTCCCCTTGAACGTCAGCCTGTTGGTCCTCAACACCAAGGGATTCCTCAAGGAAATGAGAAGTGTAAATGTCCTCTATGTCTGGTGAAGAACGACTGATGCCATCACTAAAAGTTGGTTCTACATTCTGCTCCTGAGTAGTTTTCTCGGCAACTCCCCCTATTTATATTCCATTAGTTTGAGCAACTAGATTTCCTCATAATGTACCATGATCCATTTCAATTTCCTTTGTTGTTGTTCTTCAACATCTTCTTGTTGATCCTTTCCTTCATGATCAACACCTGCAGCATTGTCAACATTATTTCCTTCATCTCCTCCCCTATTGGATTCTTCCTTATCACCATCATCCTCATCTTCTTCTTTTTCTTCTTCCTCTCCATCTTTTTCACCTTCTTCTTCTTCATCACTCTTGCCTTCCTAGTCCTTCTCACTCTCTTATGCTTCCTCTTCAAATTTTGCTTCCACAACAATGCTTGCAACAATATTAGAGAGAGTCTCCTCTTCATCTACTTCCTTGTCCTCATCTTGCAACAGGAGGATAGGTATTTTTCTCTTGGGGATCCTAAAGACTACATTCTTGCCTTTCCTTTTTTTCTTCTCAACTACAAACCCAATCTTAGTCAAACTAGCAAACCCTTTCTTTACATTCTTCTAAACTTTACAAAATTCCTTTAACCTCATCTTAGAGATCATCTTAAAACCAATTTGCATGGGAGGTAGGGTTTTGGAGCAAAAGCTGGAAGGAAGTTGAATCTAGAAATGTTTGAAGAGTCTGGTTACCAAAGCGCCATAAGGAAGTTGACCCTTTTTTTTCATCGACGTTCTGTACATATGCAGCCAAATGGTGTATGGCAAAGAGAAAGCTAATCTGTTACAAATGGCCCACATCATTTTGGCCTCAAACTTAGAGACATCAACCTTTGAAGCAGCCTTGGGTCTAATGTAGTTTATGATGATTTTGTGAAGCAAAATGTCGGAAGTAGACAATCAAGAGTAGGTTATGCCCCCTTGGAATCTTATCCTTCACTAGAAACCTAAGCACTTCATCATTTGAGGCATTGATAAGCATAAAGTCACTTCTTTCATCTCCCAGAATGTCAACCAGCAAATTAACATCCACATTAAAGGCCTTTTCAGAGACAATGAATTGAATATGTGTGGGAGACAAAGTAGGTGGATTTAAATAGAAATAAGTAGTGAGTTCTAGATAAGCATAGGATGTTTCTAAATAGAAGTTCTCCACTTGAAGTTTGGCGAATGATTCCCTCAAATTCACTTTGATTATGTCTAGAAAATCAAAATTCACAATGTGGGGATTAATCACACCCCTATTTAGCAATTGAGCATAAGCCTCTTTATACTCTTTAAACCAAAATAATTTCCCTTTAGAGTTTGTAACTCTAGCAACAACACCAAATTTAGGCTGAAAATTTTTAAACATCATCGTCATCTTCCTTCTTTCCTTCAGTTAAACTTTCAATTCCAAAATGAGGATCAATAGAAAATACTGTTAATTCCTCCTTTGCTATGCCAGATTTTACTAACCCTAGTTTTTCCATGGCTCTCAAGAACAATATTTCATTCCATACCCATTTTCTTTCAAGAAAGCAATAATAAAATCCATAGGACTTCCTCCCTTCTTCAAAAACACATAATGCTTAAGAAGAACATCAAGCTTCCTTACCGAAAGAGGAGTTGCTTCCTAAGTGACTTCCTGTTCCATGGAAGGTCGATTGGTGCTTCGTAGAGATTTGTCTCATAGTAAGATCGAAGAGTGTTTGAATATCCTTCAGAGGTCAACCCCCTTGAGTGGCTATGCCAGATGACTTTCACTGAGAAGAGACCAAGATTAATTTGGAAGATTTTGAAGACATGATGTAGAAGTGATCAAGGGTAGGGTTTATGAAGGAGAAGTTAATCGCAAGAGAGGAATTAGGGTTTACAAAGAAGTGGGTTCATTAGTAGTGAAGAAAGAAGTTTTTAAAGTGACTAACCAAGGCAAACGAAGAGTCGTAAAGATTGGAAAATAAATTTAGGAAAATTTGATTTCCAGTAAATCAAGAAAAGTATATGAAAAGAGCAATTTCCAAAAACTATAATAGGCAAATAAAAATTCTAATAAAGTATTCGTACCTATTGGAAAAGAAAGAAACTTATGCCTTAAAATTTGAAAAAAATAACTTCTTGGGTCTAAATGAGATTTCAGAAAAATGTTGCTTCTAGAAAATTGCTTGTCTTGCATAGACTTTAACCAAATGGGTAAGAGATATGCAATTTATCCCGAATAAATTTGAACAAACCTTTCTTTAGAGGCTTGGTAAAGATATCTACTAATTGATTCTTTGAACAACAAACTGAATCTTAATTTCAACACTTTGCACATAATCTCATTTGAAATGGTATCGGATTTGAATGTGCTTCACTCTTGAATGAAGAATGGGATTTTTTGATAGATTTATTGCACTTGTGTTGTCACATCTAATTTCAGTACAGGATTCTTCTTCTCCAAAGTCTCTCAATTATTGTCTAATCCATAAAGTTTGAGAGCTACAACTACCAAGAGTTACATATTCTGCTTCTGCAGTTTAGAGGGCCACGATGTTCTACTTTTTAGAGAACCAAGATGCCAACATTTGTCCTAGAAGTTGCCATGTCCCAAACGTACTTTTTCAGTCGACTCTACAACTAGCTAGGTCAGCATTCAAGCATTTAAGTATAGCAAAATCTCCTCTTTTCGGATACCACAAACCTAACTTTAGATTAGTTACAATAAATTTGATAATACGTTTAACAGCATTGAGATGTGATTCTCTAGAATTGACTTGGAACCTAGCATACATGCACACACTAAAAAAAAAAAAATAGGCCATAAAATAGTAGGATAGAGAAGAAAACCAAGCATGCTTCTATAAGTATTTTGGTCCACTTTCTTGCCATCTTTATCCTTATCAAATTTGAAAGAATTTGACATTGGAGTTTCAATCTCCTTACAATTTTCCATTCCAAACTTCTTGACAAAATCTTTGGCATATTTCTCTTGGTAAATCGAGGTTCCTTCTTAGAATTGTTTGACTTGTAAACCCAAAAAGAATGCTAATTCCTCCATCATGCTCATCTTGAATTCTTCCTACATAAACTTAGAAAATTTCTTGCACAAAAGTTTGTTAGAAGAACCAAAAAATGATGTCGTCTACATATATTTGAACAAGCAAGAAGTCTTTACCTTCCTTTTTGATAAATAAAGTGGTGTCAACCATACCTTTTTTGAAAGCATTACTTGGTCTCTTATACCATGCTAGAGGTGCCTACTTCAAACCGTATAATGCTTTCTTCAATCTATAAACAAAGTTTGATTTTCTAAGATCTTCAAATCCTGATAGTTTTTCTACATAAACTTCTTCTTGAATGAAAGCATTTAGGAATGCACTTTTAACGTTCATATAGAATAATTTAAAGTTATAAAAACATGCATATGCAAGCAATAACCTTATAGCTTCCAACCTGGCTATCGATATATATGTCTCATCATAGTCTATTCCTTCTTCTTGCGTATATCATTTTGCCACGAGTCTTGACTTGTTTATGGTCACTTTACCCTTTTCATCTCTCTTGTTTCTAAACACCCACTTTGTTCCAATCACAAACTTTCCTTTTGATTGGGAACCAACTTCTAAATATTATTGACCTTGAATTGCCTAAACTCTTCTTGCTTTATTTCTATCCAACTTTCATCAGTCAAGGCTTCTTCTACTCCCTTTGGTTCCACTTCAGAAATAAGAGCTAGAGCAATTGAGTCTCTTTATCCTTGGATCTCATACGGATTCCTTCTTCTATGTTGCTAGTGATGAGATCCTTAGGATGACTAAATTTATGCTTAAAATTCTTGTTGAATCTGTCCTTATCTTCAAGAATATGCTAGTTTGTCGATTCTTCAATATTTTCTTCAACTTGATCTTGTTCAACAGAAGGCTAGGTTTGATTAGGAGACTTGGACTTTGTTAAGTCTAAAACTGACTCAAATTCTTTAAGTTGAGTCTGCTCTTGTAGGTTTTGTTGACTTCTTGAAACTTGACATTCATTTATTCTTCAATAGTTTGTGTTTGATTCTTCAACACTCTGTGTATTCTTGTTGAAGACTATATGCTTTGCTTGTCGTCGAATATCCAAGAAATATCCCTTCGTCTAACTTTATTTTGAACTTACCCGGACAATCATTTGCATTTTTCAATATAAAACACTTGCAACCAAAAGGATGAAAATAAGAAATATTCAACTTTCTACCTTTGTAAACTCCATTGGGGTTTTCTCTATGATGGGCCTTAGAAAAATTCTGTTGATTATGTAACAAGCAATAGAGATCGCTTATGTCTAGAGGCGAGAAGAAATTATGCTTTCAATTAACAGAGTTATGGCCATTTCCTGTAAAGACCAATTTTTCCTCTCTACAACTTCATTCTATTCCGAGTGTAGGGAGAAGAGAGAACATACTGAAAACCATTTTCATCACAAAAACTTGTAAAATCTTAATTTTCAAATTCTCACCCATGATTGGTTTTGATACTAGAAATAGCATAACCCTTCTCATTTTGAACTTTTTTAACAAATTTTTAAAAATAAGATAAGACTTCTACTTTATTTGCCAAGAAGAACACCCATGTATATCTTGAGTAGTCATCTACAACTACCAAATGGTATTTCTTACCTCTGATACTTTGGGTTCTAGTAGATCCGAAAAGATCCATGTGAAGAAGCTACAAGACACGATTAGTGGAAACATGATCAAGTTGTCAATCATCACTATTCCATATCTAATAATTTTTCTCTTGCTATTTCCACCAAAAGAAACATTTCCTCCTTTTTGTTTTTCTAATTTGATGAAACTGCTAGAGTCGCCTATCATATGTCTTGAACAACCATTGTCAAAATACCATTTGGTTTTCCTTTAAATAGTAACCTACAGCTAAAAAGAAATCTCAAACTTTCTTTGGTACCCAAATTTTCTTGGTTCCTAAAGAGTTAGTTGTAAAGACTTTTTTTTCCAATCCTTCTTAACATGTCTCCATACTTTAGGACATTCATTTTCGAAATATTATGAGTTTCCACACTTAGAACATTTAAGAGCACTCCAACCAATAGATTTTGCAAAAAGTTTTTGAAAATGATTTTTGTGAGCAAGTATAAGAAATCTCTATCTAAATCTCTCCTTGACCTTTGGAAAATCAATCAGAAGATCACTTTCTCTATTAATGCCCAAACTAGATTTGTTATAGTAGGGAATTTGAGCATAAAGAATTTATTATAAAGTTTTCGAGCCTTTTGAAAATTTTGTAGAAATATCTAAATTTCCTTTCTCAAAATCTCATTTTCATTTCTTTTAAATCTTCAAAATTATTTTCCAAACTTTTAAACTTTTCTTTCCAAGAAATATCTAGTCATTTGAATTTAGAATTCTGGCTCTTTAATTCGAAGATCCTTTTAAGAGGGGATTTAAGATTTAAACAAAGCTCATTTATGTATTTGGACACTTTAATAGGAATCTCAAAATGGTTTACCTCAATTTCCTTGTCAAACTCAGAGTCTATGTTTGAATCAGATTTTGTTTCTAAGTCTGAGTCTGAATGAGCCATGAGACAGATATTTACAAATTCTTCATCACTTTCTTTATATTCAGTGTCACTCCAGGTTTCTGCTTTTTGAGCATTCTTATACTTCTCATACTTTCATTTCTTCTTTTTCAGCAAAGGATAGTTTGGCTTGATATGTCCATTTTTCTTATACTCAAAACATATCACTTCCTTACTTGGTTCATCTTCTTCCATTGCTCTTTTTTTGAAACTTTGCTTGTTTTTCCTTTTCTAGTTGAATCTTCTTCCCTTCCTATTCAGTTTACTAAATTTCCTAATCAAGAGAGCGAGTTCCTTATTGTCCATGTCATCGTTTGAGTCTGTATCATTAGAATCAGCATTAGACTTAAGTGAAATTGACCTCTCACTTTTTGGATCATCTTCATCATTAATCTGCTCCACTTCATAGGATTGAAGAGTGCCAATGAGTTCATCAACAGATAATGGCATAATTCTCCGTGTCTCTTGGATTGATGTCTTTACATGATTTCAATCTTTTCAAAGTCCTCGTAGAAGTTTGTTGACCTTCATTGGGACATAAATTGGCTAACCTTGATATGCCAGACCGTTCACAATTTCTGTAAATTGACTAAATATATCTCTAATAGATTCTCCAGGTGTCATCTTGAAGGATTCATATCGACCAAGGAAAATGTTCACCTTCATCTCTTTTACATGATTTGTACCTTCATAAGTAACATGAAGTCTATCCCAAACTTCTTTGGTTATTTCACAAGAAGAAATTATATTATATTCAGTAGGAGATAAAAGACAATATAAGGAATAGATGGCTTTCACATTAAGAGCCTGTCTCTTGGTGATTTCTACTTGATCGATTTCTTTAGCATTCTTGTCTAAGACTTATTTCCCCTTGTCAAAAGCAAACTAGCCTTTGGATTGATTCCTTTTTTGACAACATTCCACTCTAGAGGATCTTTAGATATTAGAAATGCCTTCATTTTGTTTTTTCACACATTGTATTCTTTTCCATCAAAATAAGGTGGCCCGATGTTGCTATACCCTTCCACAAGTTTTAGTGCCAAGATACTAGCCATAGAAGATCTTTAGCTAAAAAGTAAAAATACTTCAAAAAGACAAGCACAAAGCTCTGATACCAATTAAAGATGCTAGTAAACACCTAGAGAGAGGTGAATGGGTATTTGAAAAAAAAATGTTAACAAATAAACAAAAAATAAAACAAGTTCCTTCTAGAGTCTGGACGAGGATCAAAATTAGTTTTGTGAAACACCAGACTTCTACAATGACCTGTAATTGTACAATAGACTTAAATAGAGGGTTAAGAAAAGAGAAGATTACATACGAATTTTATAATAGTTCAGCTTAGATTAGACTTACGTCCACTCTCCCACGCTGACAACCTACTGGTTGCATTTCACTATAATATTAATAAAGGATGACAACTTATGAGTGCAAGCACTCAGCGATAGAACTCTCTAACTCACTAAGTCACTCTTTTGTGTTTTTCTCTCTTAAACACAATTTGTGAGGCACACTGATAAAGACAAGTAGATGAGAGAAGTTTCAAATTTTGGAATTCTAATTTCACGTCCCACACTTCAACTTCACCGAATAACCGCCTTTAAATACTCCTCCAAACCACATTAACCATTAACATTCTCCAGAGGAATTTCTTCTAATCAATCCGTTGGACAGAATCTATTAAAGAAATATTATAGTTGCTTGAAGATAAAGATGAAAATTCCATTGAATCTGGTCACCCATAAAATCAAAATATAGGTTTCCATAAGTAGAACTTCTTCATAACAAACTTATCTTTGAAATTGATCTTGTCAATTTTGTGATTGATTTAAAAGTTCATTTGTGTCGCACGTCACTGAGTTTGGTTCTGGATTCTTTCTTGTTCTACACACAATCTTAGTCTGAACTTCATCAGAGTTAAAAATGCTTCTAGGATTAAACAAGAGTCTTTGATAAAACTTTGATAAGTCCTCAGAAACAACTCACAAGCAATATGTACTTAAAATAAGCATTTAAAGAAAAAATTTTGTCAACTTCAAAATCTTGGTAGGAGTTTTCTCAATGCCATGGACTTGGATGTCCCTGATGGTGCCATCACTGATCCAAAGACTCACTTGGACCAAGACCCCGGTGTAGAGCTAAAGCAATGGTACCTTGAGCCGATTGGGTACTAAACATGTAGGTGATACAGCACTTTTTAAGGTTGCTCTCATAGTATAGAGGTGCTAGGCCAACCCAACCCTCTTTTGAAAAGTTGAAAGGAATCCGTGCCGTGAATATGTAAAAATGAACTTCTGACACTTAAGTCATTGTGTAATGTATATATATAAGATGAAAGTGTGTTCGATGTGCATTCTATGTTAATCATTTTATTATGAATAATTGGGTGGTGTTAGTTATGCTTCCACTTGTGTATAATTGAAAGAAAAAATGAATGGGTCGGCGATGTCTCAAGAGACATCGCAATTAAATGACCAAAGAGAAAGGAGGAATGCACGCGTCTGAGAGTCGGGATATCACAGGCTGCCACTTGCCGATGGCAAGAGGGAGGAGGAGGACGAGGAGAGAGAGAGAGAGAGAGAGGTGGTCGTGCCCTCTGAAATTCAGCACCAACCATGTCCCATTATCACATACCACAAATACTTGCAATCGAGGATCGTATCTACTACTCAAATAAACAAACTAAAATTTCTTGGCTAATATACTGGCCAAGCGCCGTTATTCCTAAAATTCCATAATTATCTAAAATCTAAATGGTGACCACCAACACCATCTAATTCACAACTATTTAGGCGGACAAAAATCGGGTCGTCACAAAGCAAATGTAATGCAGAAGATGGTATTTGGAAGACGGGAGAAACCAACCAAATTAAGATGAGTGAAGATTCTGCAATCAGCAGAAACTCAATGCCAGAGGAATTTGACATTTATGAGAATAGATTTAGAATCCGCAAGTAGTCTTCTCAGGATCTGTATCTATCTTTTACAGGAAGTGCATGAACATGCACAAAGATCATTGAGAGTCATTGACCAGAATTTTCATTCTTAAGGAGTTAAGGAAGCTCAGTATTCCAAAGGAAAGGAAAACCCCCATATAAAATTAAGAGAATAATGTACACTTATGTTACCGACCAAAATAAAATTTGTACACAACGTCAATCTGTACAGCCGAATTTACAAGAGTGCATGAAAGGAAAAAAGGTGTTTGCTCCCCCTAACGCCGGGCAAGACTGGCTCTTGACGATTTTTACGCTACTGTAGAATCGCTTGAGATCTTTCATTGCCTTCTCTTCAATTTGGATCATGAGAATAGACGAGTGTCCATCGACCTCTGGTTTGAACCAGCGGTTCATTCCAGCAGAATCTGAAGGCGAGCCCTGCCGGGATGTGACTGCAAATCCAGTCGTTCGTGTCTTTGGAGTGTGGGAGAGACTCAGGTGGTGTTTACCCTGGGTTAAATAAGAAGCAAAAGATGAACATCCCAAACATCATAAAGGCATTAACAGGGCTAAAATATATCGTACCACCAAACTTATAAAAATTACTAAAAATCGTATGAAGCATGTCCATTGGAATTACCAGTTGAACATAAATAAGCATGCTGTGTCCATGTGACCACCCAAGAGTGTACTGGGGCTGTGCCGATGGATTCGGTGGGTCTAGGTGTGCATGTGTGCACGTGGGCAGGTGAAGTGCCCCTCCTCCCGAGAGGAGGCGCATCAGTGCGTGCGTGCGTGCTTGCACTGGTGTGTGTGCACGTTTGTGAATCGAGAGAGAGAGAGAGAGAGACCTGCTGCATCTGTATATCCCTTAATGAAGGCGAGTGCCAAAAGAAGCCCAGGGAGGGGAGAGAACAGACATGCTGCATCTGTATATCCCTTAATGAAGGCCGAGACATAAGAGGTGGAGCCCAAGAAGAAGCCCAGGGAGGGGTGCCCTTTTCGGCATCAGAAGCTTGCGATGAAAAAGCTCGGCCCGCTAGTATGGGACCGGAAGGCAAACTGATTCTTCCATCAGTCTTGACATCAGCTATGTCTCCTAATTTGGCTCTACTAGTCATTAAAATCTCCTTGTTTTTCTGTTCGTCCAGAATCTGACGAAGTGAGGTGAACCCTTTTGAAAACTGGGCCTCACCCCTTGCCGGCCCCTCAATTTTGGGCAACGAGGGAGGCGGCAGTGCGGTATTTCGTGGGGTGTCATCAAGAGCACCACTCAAAAACATGAAGAGACCCCCCTTCTTATTTTTTTTTTCACCGGAGAGTCCCATCTCTTTTGAACTTCTCCAACTTCACTCTTCCCAATAGTTGAGGATTCTTTCATAGCTCGACCACCTTATCTTGACCTGGGGACATTCCTCCTATCATGTAGCAATTAAATCAACATGAGACCATTGAAAAAATCACTCGTTACAAACTCGTCTGTCTAACTACAGAACAGAAGCTTCCACAAACTTGTGGCCCGAAGACCAATCCTATTAGCAAAAAGCATATCTATTTGCCCAAAAAAAAGGACCGTTAAGCAGACAATGGGATTCCTGAGACCAAATAAATTAAACGGACTGGTGAACATTATTTTTGATTTTGGTCCTTTTGCAGGCTACACAAAAAATTCAGTAGATAAGATCAAATTCCAGGTACGATAACTACGTGATCATTTCCATGTAAAAAATGTATCTAAGAAATTTCACCTTATCCTCGGAGACTGACCAGAGCCCAGGATCCTTAGAGCTCTCTAAAAAACTCACTACACCATCCCCATGACAAAAGCCAGACGCATTCTCTACCTGAGATGCCTGCTTTTTGTTCTTTCTTCTTTGCCTTTTAGATACTCCAGCATTTTTCACCTTCCCGTCTAATGGGATCCAAAAACGAGGGTTTTGCACTCGGTATGTCCACTGGGACACCCAACTGAACGAGTGAGCTCTCAAGAGAAGACCTGATCCTGAGCTCCGCCATCTGTTGGCAGTCGAGAGAATGCCCTTTGGACTGCTTTTCATCAAGCATCTCTATCTGTTGCAACTTTTTGCGCAGAGTGTGAATTTGTTTGCTGACGTGTTCACTAGGATCGTCTTTCCATTGCAGGAATGAATCAGCATCTTGGCGGCTTTTGTTTCTCAAGGATAACATGTCCATAGATGTACAACGCATTCTTACCCACTCACTCTCTCCATCCTCTTCTTCTCTGTCAATAATTGCAGGAAAGACAGCAGAGGCATAGGAAGACGACAAGTTCATGGCTCAGATGACCTTGAGTCCAATAACTTCTCCAGTCTGACTAAAATATCTAAAGTAGTTGCCCCATTGTGTGATGAGACGGAGAGGACATAGTCCAGTTTCCTAATGACAATATCCTATGGGCACAAGAACAACAAATCTAGTGAGCTGTGGACGACGTCAAAAATCTGCTAGAAAAATCAATCACGCAAAAGATTATGGGCTACATATTAAATCATGATAGGATGCAACTGCAAATTGTCAATGACCTTAAGACACTTGAAACCCCACTTTCACACACGGAGTCCCGTCCTTTTCTTACGAAACCCCAGTAAACCCCCCCCCCCAAAAAAAAAAAATCGTATAGCCTAGACCTCAAAGACAACAATTAGTGTCTCTTATCGTTTTACTCCAAACAGTTCAGATATACAAATGCAAAATTTTCACTACCAATTATTTTACTGCAGTGACAACTTAAAAGGTGAAAGGAGAAGAACCGATGGGTGGAAACTTTGCAAGGCACTGGCATGAAAGATGAAACATTACACGAACTGGCATGAAAGATCACTGTATCGGAGGAAAGAGTAAAGAAATCTTGCGTACTCAAAAGTTATATGTCCTTCAGTCAGCATCAAGTGAATCTATAATTTCAAGCAACTGGATGGCATTCCTAGGTTCCACTAGACACTCTGATGCAGCCTTCTCACAAAGGCTTTTCAAGCTACTTATTGGACAATGCACAGCATCACTATCCTCTAACGTCAGTAATGCATTATTAGACTTCACATCATCAAAAAAAATTGTCTTCATCAAGCCCTTCCAACTGATTCCCACCATTCAACATCACCTCCTGAGAATTCTTGGGAGCCAAAGACACATAAGCAGGATGAAAGAGAGAGAGGCGACTATCAAGAGATGGGTTTCTCCAACTGACACAGAAGTCATCTTCAGGCCATGTAATCGTGTGGGCACCGGTGGCTTATCCTTCTCTTCCCATCCCACATGTAAACGTCACCTGTGGTAGTAACTGCAGCAGACCCATACTTTCCAGCAGAAAAGCTCATAATGTCCCTTTGCATGGTGAATATAGCCATACCATGAAAAGACGCAAGCAATCAGAAAATAGCTGAAACACCCAAATATAAGTATACAGAGATACCAGGAACATATTAAAACCCGTCGGCATCTAAGGTTGGGATCAGAGGACACCCAACAAAATTAGGCTCCATCATCTGCAAGAGAGATGCTGTGTACAATCCCTGCTGCTATAGCTACAACATGCAGTCGTTCCTTGCGATGAAACTACAAAGGCATGCTCCCACTTTTCTTAAGATTCCTAGCAACAACCACACACCTTGGAGTAACAAGCCTATGATCCCACGTATAAACCTGCAAGACATACTAGATATTTAGTTTATGTAAAACATGTATGGCAGATCATATCCAAAACAAATAGAAGGATGTCATTATCAACCCAGACAATTTCCTAATGCATGGTTCGATACAACTACACAGAACGACTCAAAGTCTGCAGCAATGTGAAACCGAGACTTTGAACAAAGCCAGTATAAAGAATGAGAACAAGTTAAGCAATATGATCATAATGAGTTACATTAAAAGACAATGACCTCCCTATCTAATCCCAGAACAATTGTGTGATACTTTGCAGCTGCAACTCCAATAAAACCTTTGATCCAAAATTGGAAGTTCCATAACTGAGCTGACCTTCCCTGTTGCACCCCCATGTGAATACTTCACCACATTCAGAAACCACAGCAGTGTGTTTATTTGCTGCAGCAACAGCAACAACTTTTGACTTAAGGGCACTTACTATACGAGGAGTGGGCCGAGTATCAACGGAAGTGTATCCAAGTTGATCCTCTGCAAAAAATCATAAAAAGGATTCTCATACTTCAAAAATATCACTTCACTTCAGTCAAGGAAGCAATGGGCATAAGAAGCGAGAATGTCACCCTCTCAGTTCTCCATTTCCCACTTGAAACACTAAAGCATAATTGAGGTTAGACTATACATAAAATTCCAAATACAATGCAAAATGAATACTACACTAGCAGTGAGCGGTTCCAAGTTCCTTGGAGATTCTGCTTAGAACTTGTAATCTACTCTCAAGTACAGTTTTTTTATTTTTTGGAAAGTAGAACCTACCCGTCGAAATTAAGAATCCGGAACCTACATTTTCACAAGTTACAAGGTCAATTTCAGGTTTCAACAGGTTTTTTTTTTTTTTTTTTTTTTTTGTTTCATTCTTAGTTAAAAAATCGGAAATGAACGCAACAATAATAAAAACCATGTCATTCATCAAAAAGAATACAAAATACACAAAACTACCAACAGAGGAAAATGAATTCTTGGCAAGGAATTCAACTAGATAAAGGGAGGAAATGGAACAAAAGTTTGCATTGAAATGGAACAAAATTCACTAGACCATACATTTTGTTTTGGAACCTTGTATTAGGGAATTTATAACACCATAGAACAAACTAGACCATAAAAAACAGGAGTATTAAAATTGCATATATGAGCATTAAAAGAAAGAGAAGTTGTTGGTCCTCAAACATCCATGAAAATTTGTTCCAAAGTTTGATCACCTGAAATCAAAAGAAACAATGATCATAGTTGATAACCTAGTAATAGCTTTAAAGTGTCACACATCGATTATTTGCAATTGCAACTACTACATTTTCTTTGCAACTAAAAGTTCACCATATGCAAGGTAGCCTAGTATTGCAATCCGAGTAAGTGCTCCTTGAACATGATGAGAACTAACATCTTTTGGAGCATACAGAAAAGAGCATACCACGATACTCAACCTACTATATAATCAACCCATATATGAGAACTAAAGCCATCGAATGGAAGCGTAATGGGAGATGCTAGTAAACTACAATAAGTATTAAATGCCTTACCACATATATTCATTCAGCTTTAATGGGTAAATTCTATTTACCAACAATAATCTCCTCATTAAGACAATCCATATCTTAAAGAGAGAGAGAGAGAGAGAGAGAGAGAGAGAGAGAGAGAGAGAGAGAGAGAGAGAGAGAGAGAGAGAGAGAGAGAGAGAGATTAAAGAAAATATTCATTTATTAAATATATAAAAGGAAATATAATATATAAAGACAAGCACACGACCCAATGTACTAAAAGTTGACTCTAAAGCAACAGTAGTTACAGGAATAAACAAACTATCCCCAGCTATCAAAGAGAGCATCTTATACTTTGAGCCGGTAATCGTCCACCACATCAAAAAGTCAAAATCAAGAACTTTTTTTTTTTTTCTTGAAGAGACCCATCAAGTTCAAATTTGTTGTCATCGCACCCTTATTCGTTTGAATGTAAAAATATTTTCTTCCAAACTTTGGCATTATACTTCTTTATACCTTCATTACCACCCACATCGGTATTGGAACCACTAGTACTTGCACTCCAACTGTGGCTACCAAAATTTTGACCATTTGAAATAAAAGAAGATTGCTCATAAAATTCATACAAATGCTCAAATGCATCATTCACCTTGTAATGCATCTCTTTAATTTTCAATTTATCATTATAAATTTGTACATACAAGAAACTCACATAATTCAACCTGATTCTAGGATCTAACATGATCGCAATAAATACCATCATATTCACTTTATCCAAGCTTTCATAATATTTGTTAAATTTTCTTTCATTTTCATACCCATGGCTTAAAGCTTAAAATCCAAAGCATCCGCCACATCTTTCATATATATATATATATATATATATATATATATATATATATATATATATAAAAGAGCTATCCCTTCAAAATAATTATTTGAAGTAATATATGAACTCCCAGAAAGAATAATAGCATTTTCACAATCATCATCTTCAGGAATTTCATGGTTAAGCTCACTTGCAAAAGATGAATCGTCTTCTTCCATCCTTTCAAAAGCTTTTCTGAATTTTATGGCGGTGTCTAACATAAGGTAAGTGGAGTTTCATTTAATGGTAATGTCGAGAATAATTAAACCCTTGTAAGTGATCCATCCACTCTCAAGGCAAAATTGAAATGCTTTGAGTCTCATAGAAGAACTCCTCACATACCTAACCACATTTCAAAAACGTGCAATAGAGTCACGTACCGTAATCAAACCATCTCTTTCAATCAAATTTAATATTTGAGTTGTACACCCCATATGCCAAACACTATTATCTAATATCAACAACATTTCTCTGGAAAATTTTCTCCCAAATAATCAATTTCGTTTAAATTAGCATTATCTATAGTGATTGCAGACACCTTTATATATATATTCCCCACTCTTAGATGCATTTCTCCACTATTTTCTCAATCTCCCTACCCCCGTGACTATGCATCACCACAAAATTGATAATTCTTCACAAAATTGATAAATCTTTTATACAACTTCCAATTTTCATCAATAAAATGTGCAGTAAAATACAAATAATTCAGGTTTTGAATGGAACACCATGTATCAGTCGTGAGTGCGATCCTAAAATTAATCTTTCCAAAATAAGTCTTCAAACAAGTTTTTTCATAGAAATATAGCTTCATGCCATTTTTGCCACTATAAAACGTGATAAATGTTTGAAAATATGTTGCAACTCACTAACAAATTCTCGAAATCCAACACTCTCAACCAAGGAAAAATGTTGCTCATCAAGTATGATGAACCAAGCAAGCATTTGCTTACATTGCGAGGAAACTTCTTGCACGTGGTCAAGTGTTTCCTCATTGCAGAAGTATCGTTGGCAACATTATACTTTAACACAGACCCATAATGAATTGACTTTACTTGATATGTTCTTCCATTCTTATCATTAATTCTCGCATAATGATTCCAATATTTGGATGTATATTTCTTATCAAGAGAAGAAGACAAGAACCAAGTACCTTGTTTGTGGCACTCATGGTAGGAGATGGCTTTTCTTCATTTTCATTGCCAGACAATTCCAATTTTGTGATCGGATCATCTCCTCACATCTTTCCACCTCCACTGACATGTTACCTTGATACGTTAACTTCACACTACACAACAATAATAAATAAAAAAAAATAGTTAAAAATTTCAAAATAAAGATCAAACATTTATAAAATAACAACAAAAACTACTACTCATGTATTTCAATTTGGAATGATATGTCAAATTCTAATTTGGAATGATATGTACTTGTATTTATTCATCATATATCTAGCCATTGTTCAGCCCCAGTGTAGACCAATATTAGCTACATGATTAATATACATTCGATCCCATATTGTGGGATATCAGTAGTGCCTAAATAATATGCAAATCATGTTTATGTCTTAAGTCTAGCCATATGAGATGGCCCAAAAAGCTAACTCTACTAAGCATAGATTTAACTTTGTAGAGTCATGTACCTATTAGTTAGTATAATTAGGATGAAACTTCTTTGAAACATAGTATAGATAGCTTTACATCTCTTTTAATAAAATCTATTCAAGATCAATCCAATCCTTTTTAACATATAAATGGATGCTTCTTCCCCATTTTTTGAACGCAAGCTAAATTCTCAGTGTCTGCAACAGGCACTTTCAACTTCTTTTGTGACATCCCGAATTTCAAGTTATGATTTCGATTGGATAAGTTGGACTTTTCATTGACGCAACTATAGTGCTTTTCTCTAAGATGGCCACTCACGAGATAACTAGCCTATCAGGTGAAGCCGTTAAAGGATTTAATGCAATAGACTTGAGAATTCTACCGAGAATCAACTGCTCGACCGTGCTGGTCTGTAAGGGTCATTACAGCACAGTTAAAAACCTATCAAATATCGGAGATATGTCAGTTCGACTAAGATGTGTAGCTAAACGTGGGCGATTCCACTAATTTGCAAAATTCTCATCAATTAGCACTAGACTGATTTTTCTGTCGTTTTGACGCCTTATGTCCATATTTGAAACCTTGAGGTTTTCTCAACAACCGAGAGTCGTTAATGCATCAAAGAGGTATGTGTAGCTCGAAGAAAATCGACCACTAGTCAATTGTACTAAAAATTCCTAAAAGCTATCCGGTAAGTTAGGTCACGCTAAAATCGCATCTGATTAAAATTAATTGCGAATTTGAACCCGATTTCAAAAATTGAAAGTTCTGTCATGTCACGAGTCATATTAGGAACGTCAACTCACCTTTTGAGGAATTTTCAACCAGTTCGAGATTTTTACAAAAAATCAATTCGGACGATTCAGAAAACGAATGAAAATTTGGATTTGCCAATTTGAAGGGATTTTCAACCTCTGGTGTGAGCTACTTGATGAAAGGGAATTGTGTGGGCTTTTTCTTCAACCAAATTGGACCTCAATCGAAGAAATTTATTCAAAAATCGGATTTCGAGAAAAATAAAATATAATTTGGAATTGAGGGAAAATGGTCGTTTTTGTTGCCCAAGACTTGTTGTTTGAGGGAAATAAATGGTGCAAGAAAGCAAGTGAGGATCAAGTATTTTAGCATGGGGATTTTTGGGGACCAAATTAGATTAAACAAGAGCAAGTGCGACCAAGAATTTTGGTTTTAGGAATTTTTTTTATTTTCCTTCTTCCCCCCCCCCCCATTCGGCCACTCTCTCTCTCTCTCTCTCCCTCGCGAACGTCACCCTCTCTCTCATGCTTTCCCTCTCTCTACCGACCAAACTTGGTCTTTCTTCTCTCTCTCTCTCTCTCTCTCTCTCTCTCTCTCTCTCTCTCTCCCTTATTCCCTTTTCCCCCCTTCTTTCCTTTCGATACAATCCTCAACCCCCTCGGTCTTCTTCTGCATTTCCTTCACCCCCTTCAACGACTCCATTTTTTCCCCTTTGTGCTCAAGAACTCCACCTATGACTTGCTCGATTTTGGTCCAGCTCACGTCTTCGTCCAATAGTCACAACACTCCTCTTGAAGCTGCGAAATCAGCCACTCGAAGTCGCAAGTCCAGCAACAACAAAGCTCGGCTGAATTCAACCCTTGGTTGTGAGCTTGCAAGCCAATTTTCAGGCCCAATCCGTGCCTCGTTGGCATCGCCGCTTTGGAGCTTTTCATTCCTCACCACGTCCCCGTCGTTTTGATCTAAGCAGATCATTAAGCAAGTGAGTTTAACTCACTAATCAGCGCTTAGTAAGTTAATGACGTTCAAGGGTTGATTAGTTTAGACTAAGCTAGGATTAGATGGTTAGTTAGAACGGTTTAGTGAATTAGTTAATTACCGATACATGTTAGGTGGATAGTTTAGTTTAATTAGGGCTCAGACAAGCTCTAGTATTTATCTAAAGTGATTCGAAAATTTTTCGGGTCCATCTCGGCTTTCAATTAGGCTTTACAGGCCTAAGTTTTATTTATTGACATTTATTGATTAATTTTCGTAATTATTTATTTATTTATTCATTTTCTGGAAATTAGACCAAGATTGCTGGTGAGCGAAATTTTATGGCGATTGCTATGGTGTGATTTGTTTATTTAATTGAGCTCTGATTTGTGTTGATTTAGTGTGATTTGTATTTTGGGAATTTATTCCTAAATTTAAATAATTTCAATAATTAATTAGAAAATCACCGGGCATCAGTTTACAGCACCAAAAATGGATTTCTGGACTGTTGAAAATAGTGGGATTTTCAAGTGAGGGAAAATCGTATTTTGGCTAAGGTCGAGCGCATACCCATACACAATTATTTTTATCGAGAATGATAAAAATGGTGATTTGATTAAATGATAATTTTTAGCATACTATGAAAGTATGACTGACAACTTTTGGCGAGCATATATTATTTTCAACATATTATAAAAGTATGGCTGACAGCTTTTGGTGAGCATTTATTATTTTCAGCGTACTATGAAAGTATAGCTAGCAACTTCTAACGAGCATATATAATTTTTAGCATACTATGAAAGTATGGCTGGGAGCTTATGACGAGCATATATATAGTATATTATCTCAGTACTTGAGGGAGCTTCTGGCGAGCTATAGTATTTATTATCGGTTTAAAGTAAGCAGTCTTGGGTTATGATTGGACTTTATAGATAGTACTAATTGAGATGACCAAGGAATGGTCTCGATGATATGTAATCGACTGAGTCGATTGATCGATGATTCGATCCGGTTGGGTAAATTGATTTGTGAATTGATTTGGTGAATATATGGATTGTATGAATTGAATTGATTTGCAGGAAGGAATTAAGGCCAAGGTAAGTCCTCTGACTCGTAATTGTGCTTAGGCAGCCCTTTAGGCGTATTTTCTTCCTAGTCAGGTCTTAGGGGGTTGACGTTGTCTCACCCCATTGTGGGATAACATTTTTAGGTCCCTATGCTAAAGAATCCCGGAGTTAAGGTGGAAGAGTTAGGGGCATGGATGACTCAGAAATTCTTTTTGAAGATAGGCTTCCTATACTTAGACCTTAGAGTTGGCCTCTGTTTGTAAACCAAATTGTGATTTTTAATAAAATGTTGATTTGAAAATTGTGGCCCTACTTTTCTATCACATCTTGTTGTTGTCTAGGGATTAGTTATTTGCTTCCGCATGCGTATTAAAATGAATGGGTTAGCAACGCGTCTTGAGACGTCGCAATTTAATCAACCAAGGAGGGATGGGCACGTGCTCGGAGGATCGAGACGTGACATCTTTAGCCCAAAAAGCATACATGATTGCTTTGGCCATCACCATGAATTGAACAAATTAGTCTAAGAAAGGACAATCAAGCTCAAATCAAATGTGAACTTACTGTACATTTTCCCCCTAAATGAACAAGTAAACAATTTCATTGCTAATCATATCCACATAAGCTCTAGATCTACAATCAGAAAATATGGAAAATCAAGCCCAACAATGAACCGTCACTAATGACACTCCCACATCTTAGAAATTGCCCAAGTAAAGCAGCTAAAATGTAAAAACAAAGCAAAACCAAAGGAAAGCCAAAAGTCTCTACTTTAACCATCCTCTATTTTCAATTCAAACGGCCAGCAATGCATTAAGATTCCCCAATCAGACTCTCTACGCTAACCTCAACGAGCTTGAAATCAAATAAAGACAAAATTCATGAACAAATCATCGAACTGTGCCATTCTAAGACTAAAGAGCAGAAATGTAATGACCCCAACTCCATCTCCAAGGTCATGAACGACAAGGGTTATTTTCGCGACGTCCCAGGCACGTCACCGTCCCATTCCTTTTATCTTTTCATTAAGCACATGCGGAAACATTACAAACAACACCCAGACAAGAATAAATAGCCAGGAAAACAACCACTTGCAGATATGCATTTACATCAGTTATGTTTACAAGCCCTTTGTCACAGGCCATTACATTTACCACCACTACATTTTCAATGTCCAAAGGCTGGGTAAACCTTAGCTTCTCTAACAATACAGCAACTTTTGCACTAGTGTGAGTCCTTCATACTCACAATTCTGAAAAATAACGGGGTGAATCATGGACTCAGTTAGTAAAACTCACTAATTTCCAAGTAGGAGGATGCCTCACATATCAACAAGCATAAAACTCATCCAAGACATTAGTCAATGGCAAACTAATAGCAAAACAAAAGATTTGTCTTGGATGAAACATGAGAAATCATTAATCTACAATATGCAAAGCATAAACCAAGATTGAACCACAACATGAGTAACTCACGCCTCACTCAACATTATGCAAGCATAACCAAGATCCATTATGTAATATGAGGAACTCATGCACTCAAGATTCATTTATTAATAGTCGAAATCCATCAACTTTTTCGGAATCCACTAGGCATCCAAACTTATTAAGGGAACATCCCTAATCGAAGGGTGACGGCTAGAATTATTACAACATCCCATCATTTTGACAAGGCATCCCGTTTGTGTGGGGGCATCCCATTCTTATTAATGAGGCATCATGTTGGTGAGGGGGCATCGTTGTTAAATCAATTGGTCAACAACATAAATTAGTCCATCATGTGTCCATGCATCAAACATCACAATCCAATTCTTATCTTCGCTTTTAGTTCAAGGGCCCGAAGGTGTGCCATGCATAAGTGTGTGAAATGACTTACCAAAATCAAGACATTGAACATACCGGCGTGAATTAAGGATTGCGGCTTAATCCGACACTTGGCTTGGGAACGATATACCACGATATTGCACCGAGACCATGAAAGGACTAATCTGATGAGATCCCACATGTGTTCAAGGCCGACGAAACCCCTTTTCGGAGCTTAGGGTGTGAACTAGAACATACATTTGTGAAAACAGTTAGAAATAGTTTTGTAAAGAAAAGCCAAAGCATATTTAATAAACACATGAACCGAGCTTCTTCCAAAGCAACTCAAACCAAAGCACGAGCTAAAGCTCATCAAACAAAAATCGATCTCAATCAAGGAACAAGGTCTAAATTGATCCAAGCAAACACAACCAAATCTCAAGCAAGAACATAGTCATAACGTTTCAATCAAGGACTTGCTACACGCTTAGATTAGCGTAACACAACACCCTAACTAGATATTAGTAAGTTCTACTTACCACACTTCAAGGAATGACCTAGGTGACCAAGCAACGTGCAGGCGAGCAAACAAGCAAGAGGGGCACGGCCATGAGAAGAGGGAGAGGGCGACGGTGAGGATGAGGTCGAGAGAATGAAGAAGGAAGAGGAGGTGGTGTAGAAATGAGGGGAGGGAATGCCTCTATTTATAGGCAAACCCCTCATGATAATCTTTCCAAGTGGACCAACCATCTTCATTTAGATGGACAACCTAGGGTAAGGAGGTGGCAAGCTAAAAAGATGGGTGACAAGTCTAGTTCTTGGGGGGGACACTTGCTCATCTTTCCATTGGTCCACCTAAGGGGTTGAGTCATCATGGAGTAATTACACATAATTATTATGGGGACACCTAAGCCAATGAGCCAATGACTAAGCCTCTTTCATTTAATGTTTGGATTTTGAGTAATTATTAAGTTAGATATGCTCATACTAAAAACTTGTGCTCCAAGTTTTTTTTTTTTTTTTATGTCAAGAGGCATTATGGCCTATTCCTTTAAGGGACACCTCAACTTGGCATTGAAGAACTAGAGTCCAAAGATTTTAATGCATCCTCATCCTAAATCAAGAAGACTCTAGATTAGCTTTGCTCCTCAAGTTGGGCGTGGAACCCTCTTGCCCTCCAAGTTGGGCATGCGACCCTCTTATGGTGGGGTGAAAAATAATTTCGAGTAATTTTCAAAATCAATGTCATTACCCCATCAAACGGAATCAAACAATTATGAAATTTTAATATGTTGTATAGAAGGTCTTAAATAAAATTTTTCATAAGGAATCCAAGTTGAATTCATGCCGTAGAAAGAGCATCAAATCACTAAACACAACCTAACAATCTGCCCATTGAGCAGATCCAACGACCACAAAGAAGGACTAATTTCGAAATCCAAATCTTTACAAAAATCTTTGAAATTTTTGTATGTTCTAGAAATGGATGTCCTTTAAAATTTTTGTGCAGGAAATGTGTCCAAATTCGAAAGGGAAAAGTTGATAAAAATTTGAGAAGGCAGTTTAGTCACTATTTTTACTACATTGAGTAGATTCCAGACAGTAAATGCTTGGGCCTTCGTCCCAACCATTTCACCTCAGAAAAATTGAAAATTTAAGTATGTTGTAGGTCAAGATGTTCTGAACAACTTTTAAGATAAAAGTTCTTCCAAATTCGAATCATAAAAAGCTCTATAAAATTGGAAAATAGTGAAGGTCCAGCAGTTTCGAAAATCAAAGGTGGCATATCTAATTGGAGAGAGGTGGCGCCCTACTTGGTCAAGAAGCATTAATTGTTGGACATCCTTATCCTCTAAGTTTCCAACTAGGTCCTAGGTTAGCTTGGACACTTGACCTTGCTCATTGAATGGCTAAATTCCAAGAGACATTAATGTAAACTTATCTTGAGTTCAAAGTTTGGACTTGACTTGGCTTCTCTCCCTTTTCCTCTTGGGCCTGTGGCCCTTTTTTTGTGGCCTCCAAAATCCACATTTCACACTTAGGTATTTAGGGTATGATTAAGCCTAGATTATAGGAACATCATTTTCCACACATTATTTAATGCATTCACATTAGTTCACATTTGTTTTTCTAAGAAAATTTTGCTAGTCAAAATTTCAAACTTGTCTTTCAAGGCTAAGGCCTAATGTGCCATGTGTCCATCTCAATCAAAGCTCCTTAATTAACTACAAGACAAGGGCATTAAATGCAATTTGGAATATTTCAATTTTGAAGGCCTTATCATCAGTTAGGGACTAATCAAGTTTGACCACAATCAACTATCTTATTTGGCCAGAGGTTCATGCCTAAGACATGATCGGAGGAAGTGGACACAACCGGGTTTAACAAGTCAAACCAAGTTCCGACTTCTCTTTTACCATAAAAAGACTCTCGGATGGTCCAAGGGCCGGTTAACAGATCCTAGGGCTGATTCTATGGCCAATCTAAGGTCTCGTGCCACAATTCACGGCCCATAACCAACCCTCGAGTCGATTCATGGCATATTCCCCCCATCAGCGTACCAATCCTTAGCCTACTAGCTGAGACTAAAATAAAGGTCAAAATCGAGGATGTTACAAGAAACGACAAGATGGTGCAAAGATTATACTTGCGATCGAGTGAGGAGCGAGGTTCTTCGGTGTTGAGGGCAACGAGCAACGTCAAGGGTAGCGAGTGGCATCAAGCGGTGTCGAGGGCTGCAAGCAGCATCGAGCGACGTTGAGGACAGCGAGCGATGTCAAAGGGGGTGAGTGGCGTCAAGCGACATCAAGGCATCGAGCGGTGTCGAGTGACATCAAACGGTGTCGAGTCGTCATCGAGGGCATTGCCAAGAAGAGAGGGTCAAGTCGTCATTGGAGAGAGATTTCAGAGTGATAGAAAGGAGTCGAGGACAAGGCGAAAGAGGAAACAGAAAGGGGAGTCAAGGACAAGAAGAAGGAAGAAACAAAAAAGAGAAGAAACAAATTGAAGTCTAACTAGGGTTTTTAGTTTTAGGAACCTAGTTTCGGTTTCAATTTCAATTCTATAGGAACTAGGAATCGGCAATTCTGAAAAAAAAAAAATGGAATTAGAAACTGGAACCTCCCTCTATAGATCCGGGAACCACACTCACCCCTATACCGCACCATTGAGGGTGCGCATGACAAAACGGAAGTTAATTTCTAACCAGAAATGGAGAAGTTGAAAATTTTAGCTTCTGATTTCTTCTTCAAATCTATTTCTAGAATAGAAATCTATTCTAGAAATAAAAAAAATCGAATTGCTTTACCAAACAGATTTCTATTCCAAACTTGTTCCAGGGAACAGAGAAATAGATAGATAGAGAAGTAGAAATTTTATTATGCATGCCCTTAGAAACCAAATGAATTTCACCTCTATTAGATCTCCAAGTGAACACTTCTCACCTCTCAGTAGTGATAACAATGCGATGTTTAGCTGCTGCAATTGCATTCACACGACAAGATCCTTGTTAACACATGATTTTTAGTCGACAAGTCATTAAAAAGTTAAAAAAAAAAAATGAGATTTGGATTTCTAATTGCAAATGAGCTCCATTTCTTGACCAAAATGTGTCATTTTTCATTTCTTTCTTTTGCATTATCGTTGCAAGTAATTTCTAGTTCATTTTCAAGAAAAATCCAAAAGTAAAATGGTTGACTTTCGAGTTGACTTTTTGGTCAACTCTTTAACCAAAAGTCAACTCAGGTCGAAAATTGACTTTTTATCTAAAAAGATTTCATTTATTCACTTTTGTTGAATCAATTTCTCAAAAATTCGAATATTTGATTAAGAAATCAACATTTTAGGAAAAGTCAACTAAATAGTTGACTTTTGGTCAAACCTTTAACCCCAAAAAATTGAAAAAATAAAAAAATGCACAAATACACATCTTTTAATGATAATTTGACTTTTGTGTTGAAAATTTCACAAAATCCGATTAAGATTCTGAATTTTTAGTTTTAGGTCTTAAATTGACTAAAAGGAATTACTTTTATTTTAGCCATAATTAGGCATAGTTCATTTTTCGACATTTGGTTTAAGGACTATTTTAAATCCACATGTGCATACAATTTCACAATTTACCGATTCAAAATACAAATTGCTGTTTTGAGCCCTAATTAGGGAACCAAAATCGATCATTCATGACTTATGAATGGGCAGTCATTCTTCACTCATTTTCTTAAAATAAGTCCAAATCCAAAATTGATTTTAGAAAATTCAGATCAAAGCTTATCAGTTTGAAGAATTTTATCCTCCTAAGCATAAGAAAGTCAAGCAATTAAGGTTCAATTGTCAAAATTCGAATTGACTCATTCATGATTATGATTTAATTTCATAAATCTAGGTCCAATTTGGATATTAGGCCTAGATCCATTTTTGACATAAGTTCAAGCGTTTCAATTAAAGGTCAATTTGAATACGATAAGTGATCTTAAATATGGGTAGGTCATTAGATAGGGTAATTGTGACATCAATTGAATTTAATTTTAGTTAATTTGCAATTTTGCTCATTTAACTGTAAATTTTACCATTTTATCCCTTTAGGCCTAATTCAAAGCACCCGTGATTTTGACTCATTGCTTTTTACAATAATCATTCAATTAGTTCAATATCGTTTTTTTTTTATGACCCAGGGAACCCCATAAGCCAACAGGCAGCGAGCAAACCCTGGGGCGACGCTAGCAGAGGACCCACCACCTCGATGTCACGCTTAAGATCTCGTGCATCCTGCGAAATTCGAACTCCTCCATCCTGGACAGACATCATGGGAGCTCTTATCAGCTAAGCCACCGCAGGCGATGGTATTAGTTCAAATCGTTCATAAGGTTTTATTAGCTTAATTATACCTTAATTGGTCAATTGCTTCTTAAATATGATAAATTTCCTTTTTAATTTAGTCCATTATGGATCAAATTACGTAAATTTTGGACCCATAGGGGTCCCAAGTGGGCAAAATGGCCAAACTGGACCGAATTGATCAAGAACCAGTCAAAAATTAGCCGAACCGAACCAAACCAATTTGATCGATATGACTGGCCACCAGTAAGGATGGTTGGTTCAACTCCTTACCGGCTGATTCCTAACCTCTGATGGCTAGTTCTAGAATCCTCACAATGCTAATTTCATTTATGCACCCTCAATTTCCCAAAATTTTGTATATTGATCTTCGAATTTCATAAAATTGCATTTTTATCCCTAATTGAGCATTTTAACACAATTCTCGATTTTGGCTCGAGTTTTCATAAATCCATTAGATCAATTACCCGACACTTCCATATCATTATAGATCCTTCAAACTCAACTTTTGACCGATGGATCAAAATGTCGACTTTCGGATCGAATCAACAAACAAAATTAGATGGTTTGAAGTAATATATAAGCTCATTTTCCCTCCATTTTCAGGGGGGCTCATTCTGCACAAAATTATCTCTCTCTACCAATCTCTCTCTCATGTTTTCTCTCTTTTCCTACCTTTTCTAACTGCCTTATTCTCCCTCTTGGTTGGGCAAGAATTCTCTCCAGCGAACCACTTGACTGACAGTTCTAGCCCTAGGCAACGGTCTTCATCCTTGCACCACTATCTAAGCCCCTCGTCTTTCACTCCTAATGGTGATCGAAGCAAGTTCCAGCTTTGGCCACAATCAAATCCACCCACCCAAGCCTCCTCTTTTTTGGCAGTCAAATCATCTTGAACTGGCAATGATTTTTTTCCATTTGATTAAAGACTAGAGCCTGTTTTTGACACTTTCAACCACTTCCAATCCTACACCAACCCTTATTCAATCATCAGGTGGCTGGAGTTTGGTTGATAACAAACTAAATTTGTTCCAACATCCAAATCTCCACCGATGCACCAAAATCGGTTCATTCTTAAATTAGTCTTACTTTGGATTTAAGTAGCGACCACTAAGGGTGCGCATGACAAAATTTCTGGAATAAAAATTAATTTCTAGCTAGAAACTGATTTTTCAATTTCTATTTTAGAAATTGAGAAGTTAAAAATTTTAGCTTCTAATTTCTTCTTCAAATCTATTTCTAGAATATAAATCTGTTCCAGAAATAGAAAAATCAAATTGTGTTACCAAACGAATTTCTATTCCAAACATGTTTCGGGAAACAAAGAAACAGAGAAATAGAGAAGTAAAAATTTTATCATGCGCGCCCTAAAGATCCTACAAGGCGCTAATCTTCTCTTCAACTCGTCCACAAGCCCTAGGTAACTAGAGCTTAGCCATCCAATAGCCAGAAATACTCCAATCAGCTATATCTTCAATAACACATGGGGGCTGGTTCGATTGGACCGGTTCTGGTTCAACCCCAAACCGATGTTTTTGGTTGCCTCTCAGAGATTTTCCTTGCTATCTAGATGTGGCACCCCTCGAATGGCCCCCGAACCATTAGGGTCACCACAGCTCACTTACCTTTCACTTGACTTAGTAATATTCACTATGATACCATAAAGTTGTAGTGGGTCCGTATATCCTCGGGTTTTATATATATATATATTTTCAATCGGTCCCAGTGCAGTTCATATAACGGAAGCATATTCGACATCTCCCTAACCCATACTCAAACTAAATAATACAATGCAATGCACACCAACTACACATTTCATATATATATATATATAAAAGTTAAAGCCGAACCACTTTTATTTACATAATTTGATCGGACATCAAGAGTCGGTACATTAAAAGGCCAAGGCTTTACTAAGCTCGGCTATAACCAAAAGTATCCAATCCCACAGCAATCATGTACATCGATCCATCATCCAATTTCGGCTATCCAAAAAGTGTCATCCACTACCCATCACATGCACAATCACACCCAACCCGGTCCATCAGCCAACGACAGCAGAAGCATCCCCATCATGATCCCGTCGCGATGAACATGTAGACAAGAACTCCTATACCACAGGGCCATCAGGTAGACCCACATCATACAAACTAAAACTCAAACACGGATGAATATTAGTCCACGAACACCAACATAGGAGTGCTCCAAACACTTAACCTCGACGTTGGACATTAAGCCATAAAAAAGTACCACGTGTGACAAGTAATGGAGGCATCTCTTAATCTGATATATTAGTCCCCAAATGAGTGAGTACAACCACTCAGCAGTAAAAGATCAAGCTATATCAAGCATTACTATTAATATCCAGATTCAAGTATGGTAGACAAAAACAAGAAATTAGAGAATAGGTATGTATCAGAATCATGAAATCCTTCAATGTGATGACAACATATCCAAGATAGACAAATTTCAATCATAGGGCCAAACTAAAACATCATGTTCCGTTCCATGTCATACACTCAGTCTTATATCCAAACCCCACACATTTATAGTAGAATCATTCATTTTATCATTCAAAAGGGTTTCATCCCCGGAGGACCATTGTTTGCATCTCTCCGACATTCGCATCCCTCCAGGCATCATGAAAGCCTCCAGCATTCAGCCACTTAGGGCCACCGAGCATCTGGAGCGAATCACACCTCTAGGCATCTCATACCCCACCTGGCATCACGAGGAACCTCAAGGGCCGCCCATGAAAATGGTTACCCTGACCATCCGGAATTACATACTGACTAGCATACCATCGAGCATGTCGAAACTCTAGGGGGAAAAACCTCCGGCATTCAGCCATTTAAGGCCACCAGGCATCCACAAGGCATCGACTCACTCAATCCTTTGGGCATCCCAACTCCCGGGGCATCATTGACCCGAGGGTCCAACGGCAACAATTTAACATTTTAAATTTACAAGATTCCTTTCAAATGCCAAGAACAATCCATTTCATGCATTCACTATCCAATCTTGATATTGCACAAATATTCACATCCAATACCATCATATCACATAACCATTACAAAACATATTCACTTTTAGGACATTTTTGTGAAAATTAGAAAATAGAGCAACTTGATTTTACCATGCACGGTTCTGGTAAATATTTCGAAATAAATACTAAATGAGCTTGGAAAAATGTGAAACTTTAAAATGTTATCAATGAGACCTTAGGGAAAAATTTTTGTGAAGAACACCATGTCAAATTTATTACGTATCAAGAGTAAAAATTCTGGTATTCCTTATTGACATTCTGTAAAACTTCCAGATTAACATTTCCGTATAAAAATCATTTCATCGACCAAATCTTGTCCATTTATGCTAAATTTTTTATATGTTACTCTTACAGATGTACTCTCCAACTTTCATCAAGAACTCGAAGTCAAATTTTAGCTAAAAAATTCCAGAAAAATCGAGAAATCACCGGCAGTCATGCTGTTCTTGCGAAAACAGTTTACTAGCCTAAAGAGAACTATTCCTACACTTTGAGTCTCGGTATCCAAAGTCCACAATCAAGATTTAAAAGCATATTACACCATAATACAGGCTCTTTACTTCCCAAAAATCCACCATAGCTAAATCCTTGAGGTCTCATTTCAATTCAAAAGCGAAATCCACCAAAACTTGCTCTATTTTTTGCTCCATTACCTCGGCCAACTTCATCTCCTTCATCAAAAATCGACATGCAGCTTCAAATTCCACATTTTCTCACATCTACCAACTCCTCATTAGATAAAACAGCAAGCAAAACATAGATTGAAGAACTTCTATTTGCCTCAAGTCCAAAGCAACCGCAACAAGCAAATCGGCAACTTGGGACTCCGAGCGCAGCTCCATCGACAGCGGAACTAGGCGGCGTCGATGGCGGCAGCTAGGACACGGTGGAAGACGGTCTTCCTCTTCCCCCTTGCGGCCCGCACTCACCCATCTCTCTCTCACTCACTCGCCCGCTCGGTCTCACTCTCTCTCTCTCTCTCTCTCTCTCTCTCTCTCTCAGCGAGCTCTTCCTTTTGATTGCTTCATGGCTAGCAATCATTAGATTTTGCATGCAAGAGACACTTGGCTCCAAGAGGAAGACAAGTGTCTTCAACAAGAAGACAAGTGGAGGAGGTGGCGTGGCCTCCATCCGGTTCTCCCTCCCCCATGGGCCGACGGTTTTGTGGGCCTCTTGGCCTGCTTTGGGCCCGAAAAATTGAGGCCTAGGTGTCCAATTTAAATGGTCCTTAAAAGAAAGAAATTAATAATAATAAGCTCATAATTCCTACACCACTTTAGGGCATTTTGATTTTTATATAAGAATCAATATTATATTCCCATAACAAATTTCACATAGGGGGTTTGGTCCAAGAGATAAATATCATAGCCGATGATGTAATTGTCCACATGGCCATTCAAAGACAATTTCCTTTCCTTAAAATTAATATTTCGGGTTGTCAAATTCTCGGATGCCACACTAGACCTAGTCCTTGGCGATTCATGGAGGTTTGAATGTGTGTCGGCGATTTGATTCAATCGACTGTGATCAAAATCAACAAAAATGCAATAAAGGTAACGATCTGGATCTTAAACCCTATGAAATGAGGTCGGATTAACTAGCTAAGGCTAGGGTTCCATTTTAGGAAAATATGTGATGTTTGGATGCTAGATGATGGTTGAGATGTTGATTTGATGTGGATGAGTGTTCTTGGATAATGAACTTAAATAATTGTCTTGATTTGACATTAAACTTGCATTTTTGTATTCTTGAACTGACCTACTATTTTGGCCAAAATGAGGTCCAAAATGAACTAAACTTGAGTCCTCTTAAGCTTGGATAATACGCATCATAAGCTTCGAATTGATAGGTTGCACATCCCAATCAAACATCGTTTGACCCTCGAAAAACACCTCCAAAAATGAGCGATTTTGCAATAGTTTAGGTTGATTTTCAAATCTGTATTTGTTTCGAAATGTGATTTTATTATTTTTATGTAGCCTCCTGTGATGATTTCTAACAATGTTGTGTTCCGTGTTGATTTTATTATCCTCATGATTTTCATTCTAAATTATCTTGTGCATGTCCAGTAAATTTTTCGGGATTTTTGAAAGTGTTTAACTAGGTCAAATCCACTCAGATCTAAGCTTAAGTTAGTGTGTTCCGAGTTGATCTCTGATTTTGTCATTTTTATACTAATCTCAATGGTGATTTCTAGAATAACTTTCATCCATGAAAGTTGCTCGTGACAGTGTGAAGTATGTCTTGTACTTTTTTGGGAATTTTTAGACATAATTAATTAGGTCAAAATCGCTTAGATCCAAACATAGGACAGTTTGCCCTAAATTGATCCAAATTATGCATTGGTAAAATTGAGTCCACAAATGAGCTTGTTTGGTCTCAAATCCTCATAAAAGTTGAAATACATGTTGTATATGTTCAATTGATGCATGCTTTGCAAAGTCTTGATGTTGGCAAGTGAGTCAATTGTATGAATTAAAGTGAAAATGTGCTATAACAATACATAGCTTAGATATACATCTCTATTTTGCTATTTTTGCTATGATTGATGCGATCACATTTTGATTTTGAACTCATAACAAGAAATGTTCATCATTGCATGCTCTGTATGTATGATTTTTTTGTAGGATTTTTCTATATCTTGAAATGGTTGAAATTATGCCCATTCTATGGAGTTAATACTGAAACAAAACCTTACCATATATGCACCTCACCATGTTTGTTTGAGTCACATAGAAACCAAATCTTGCCATTATATCATCTTGACAATTGATATGCATGTTACATGGTTTGCATACATGTTTAGATCATATCATTTGAGTGTTATTTTGCTTGTTAAATTTGTACCACAAAAGTGCATGTGTGAAAGCTAGTACGAGCACCTAGAGGGGGTGAATAGGTACGAAAACAATTTTTCTAAGTGAAGTGAATGATTTTATTTTTAAAGCAATTCTGATCAGCAATAGATTATGAAAAGAAAGTTAGACTCTAATAATCAAATAGAATTATGATCAAAGTAAAAGAGCTTAGGGAAGAGAATAAGAACACAAGATTTATAATGGTTTGGCTTAATCCAAACGTACATCCACTCTTCTGCACTGACAGCCCACAGACTGGATTTCACTATGAATCAAAAGAGTTGTTACAGAATAGCTTTTCCTTGATTCCACGGTGTAGAGACTCTCAAGGTCTCACAAAGATATAAACTCTATTTTGAGTACAAGATTTCGCTCAACAATTGAATTGACTAAGAACAAGGAGCTTCAGACTTTGAAATTCTTCTATGCATACACTCAAATAACTGGAATGTCTTCCTTATATACTCCTTCATGCCATCACACCTGTTGGCACTTACCAAAGGAGTTCTTCCAATCTACCCGTTGGACAGAATCAATCAGGGAGATTTCGAGTCATTTAAGGAATATGACGATAGCCCACCAATCCTGCTCACCCATACAATCAGGATCTAGGTTTCCATAAGTAGAACCTTCCAAGTATACTTTGCCAATCAACGGATCCAAAATCCCTGAATCAATCTCAATTTGAATAATGGATTCCGACATGTTATATCTAGCCAAGAGATCTTTTTCAGACGATAGAATCAAATCCTTAACGAAATACTTAGTTCTGGATAAGCCTTCTTTGACGGTCTAGAAACTGTCAATGAGGATAGACTTTGAGTCTTGAGTCTAGCAGTCCGGTGGTCTTCAAACTTTGATGAAAGAGTCTGCAAGTCTTCAAACTAAATTGATGGAAACATTTTGTCAATTTCAAAACACTCAAGGAAGTTTTCTCCAACAATCTCCCCCTTTTTATGATGACAAAACTTTCTTGCAGATTTGGATAACTTTGACCTGCAAAACAATACTCAAGCAAACATGGATATCTCACAAAAGATAATTGGCTTATTAAGGATAACATTAAAATTTGCATCCACAGGAAATAAGTTAGTCTTGTAAATGAGCAGCTATCTTTGTCATGAAATACCAATAGTGCTTAAAATAAACAAAAGATCAAATAATCCAAATCAAAATCCGATCACAACCAAACAGCCAAACACAAAAGTAAAGTCAATCAAAAAGTCAAGAGTTTAAATCTCAAATCTCAAATCTACATCACATCTCTTCCCCTTTTTGTCAACATTAAAAAGGTAGAGACGAAAAAATAAATGGAATTAGGATTGCTTTGGAACATGAACAAGCTGGAAATCTCCCATTGACTAGGCAATCCCTTCCAGCTTTTTTAAATCCTCCTTCAGTTGAGCCACATCTTCACCCTTGGCATTTGCTTGAACTTGAAGAGCAAGGGCATGAATTTGATCATGCAAAGAAACTGAAGAGGCTTGATCTGCATTCTGCAAGTTCTGAATTTCACATCCCAGAGCATAAATTCGCCATCGCATCTCCATAAGAACATTAAGCACCTGTGAAAATCTGCTGAATTATTAGTCTGAGTACTGGCTTTTGCATGATCAAAAGGTGTATTGGCAGATGATGGCAAGTTAGCAAGATCACTCAGATTAGGCGATAAAACCTCATGGCCTTCCTTAGGAAATTGAAAAGCATAGATGTCTTCTAGATCTACTGGTGAATGACTTACTCCTTCACTAGTAGCAACAATTGAAGATGTACCTCTTTTCTCAGCATCTCCCCATGTTTCATTGCTTTCAGATGGTGAGAAGTACTCTTCATGTTCTGCTTCTTCTTGTTCACCTCTGCCCTCTTCTTCTTCTTCCTCAATCCTTTCTTCCTTTGCTTCTTTCTCCATTGATTCTCTCTCTAGTCCTCTGTTCGATCTCCTCCTTATCTTGTTCTTGTCTCACCTCTGTCTCTGGAACAGAACAACTCAAGTTTTTCAAAGCAAGAGCAGAAATTGTGATATCATCATCATCCTCTTCATCCTCCAAGATGAGTGCTCTTCTTTTCTTGGATGAAGCAACCATGGGCTCCTTCCCTTTCCATTTTGCAGCCGAAGAGACTGGATGAGCCTTGACAAGGGTTTTATCCTTGAATCGTTCCAAAGCCTTGTTAAGTTCCTTCAGACGCATTTTAGAGACCATTTTCAGTCTCACCACCATTTGATCGCATGTTCGAACACAAAGAATCATGGGAGGCTGAATGTTCAAATGTCTAAATAACTTAGTGACAAGTGCTAAGTAAGGAAGTTAGCCCTTGTCTTTGACCATTGTTCTGTACATGTGGAACATAATAGTGTGTGGAAGAGAGAACTTTTTGCCAACATTAATGGCATACATCAGCTTTGCCTCCGAGTTTGAAACATCAGTCTTCGAAGTCGATTTGAGTGTGAGGCAGTTGATTACTATCTTGTGAAGAAAAATATTTGAGGTATTCATCCTCAAATATAAAATCTTTCCTTCCGTTGTTCTATCCCAAACAAGCTCTACCGTCGCACGACCAATAGACACACTGATTGGTTGGAATTTCCTTCTTTCAACCCCAATCACATCAGCCAATGTATCCATGTCAACTACATAGTCCTGATCTCGAACATTGAAAGAGAATCTATTCACATCCAAGAAACTTAGATTAGAATAGAAGTAAGCAGTGAGTTCAGCATGAGCCTCTGTCGTTTCAGAACAAAACCGTTCTAGTTGAAGAAGATTGAATTTCTCTCACAGCTTGACATTCAAAGAATCAAGAAAATCAAAGTTCACACTTCTAAGGTTAATCACACCACGCTTTAGCAACTTAGAGTACAGTTGCTTGTGTTCCTCCGAGCGAAATAAATCTGTCCTTTTGCTTTGAATTTTCGCTACAACACACATTCTAGGTTTAAAATGAGTATACATCCTATTATCATCATTTCCATCAGGTTGACTCAGCTCTCTAACATATGGATCGCTTGGGATATTTGCAAATACTTCTTCCATTGACCCCGTAGGAGCAATTCCTAATCGTTCCATTGTGCGTAAAAAGTAGGTTTCATTTCGATACCCTTTGTCTTTCAAAAATTCATTAATATAGTTCAAGGGAGTACCACCCTTCTTCAAAGCACAGTAAAGCTTAAAAGTAAAAATGGGATTTTGAGTTCTTACGGGTTCTGCATCTTCGATGATTTCTTCCTCTTCTCGATGTTCAATATTCTGAGGTCTAGATGGAGGAGATGGACGCTGTTGAGAATGTTGTAGGCTCTGCTACTATCTAGGAGATTCTTCTTCCTCGATGAGATCAAAATACGTAGGACCCTCACGCATTTGCTGTGGTCCCCTGTTCGCAATCCTCAAAGACTTTCTTTGAGACAACATCCTTCACAGTCTTTGAGAGATTCCAAGCTTATTTCGCAAGAAAGGTGAAAACTTTTCGAGGATTAAACAAGAGAAGAAAAGAGAAGTTGAAGATCTATGCTCTCTTAGGGTTTTTCTGAGTAAAACGAAGAAGAACCAACAGTATATAAGGTAGTTGAAGCGAGGCATGCGGAATTTCGTAAAAGGAAAAATAAAAGTGCATTTTCAAAAATAACTATCTTTTTGAAAAATTAGATAACCATCATTTCAAAAAAATAACTTCTTTTTCGAAAATGAAAGATTGCAATAATAACGAAAACTGGGGAAGATAACATCAATCAATTACAGATAGATGATCATACCTTTTCGATATTTTATCCGAGAGATAAATTTTTAAAATAGAAATAACTTACAGTCGTGAATCTTGATCGTCTGAGTCTGAGTGTCTTTAGACTTTCAACCCTCAGTATGAACTTCCTCAGACTTTAAGATATTGAGTCTGGAACGAATAACTTTAAATTGATTTTTCTCCAAAGGCTTTGTAAATATGTCTGCCAATTGATTCTTTGAATCAATAAACAGAATCGAAACTTCTCCATTTTGAACATGATCTCTAATGAAATGATGTCGAATCTCTATATGTTTTGCTCTTGAATGAAGAATTGAATTCTTTGTGAGATTGATTGCGTTGGTGTTGTCACATTTGATCTCAGTGCATGAATCTTCAATTCCAAAGTCTCTTAGCTATTCTTTTATCTATAGAATTTGTGAACAACAACTTCCAAAAGCTACATACTCTGCTTCTGCTATAGAAAGAGCTACGGTACTTTGCTTCCTTGAAAACCAAAACATTGTCCTATTACCAAGAAGTTGATAGGTGCCCGAGATGCTCTTTCTATCAACTCTGCATCCTGCTAAGTTTGCATCTGAGTATCCAAGAAGAGTAAAGTCTCCTTATTTAGGATACTAGAGGTCTAAATTTGAAATTGAGACAATGTATTTGATAATGGGTTTTGCAGCACTTAAATGAGATTCTTTTGATCTGATTGAAATCTAGCACAAATACAAACACTAAACATAATGTCAGGTCTAGAAGCAATAAGATAAAGAAGTGAACTAATTATACTCCTGTATAGCTTTTGGTCAACTTTCTTTCCTCCTTCATTTTTGTCCAACTTCAAGGAACTTGACATTGGCATATCAATCTTTTTGCAATTCTCCAATCCAAACTTTTTGACAAGTTCATTAGCATATTTTTCATGGTGAATAAAAGTTCCCTCTTTCAGTTGTTTCACTTGAAGCCCGAGAAAGAAGGTTGGTTCACCAATCATGCTCATTTCAAATTCATCTTACATAAACTTAGAGAATTTCTTGTAGAGATTTTCATTAAAAGATCCAAAAATAATATCATCATCATAAATTTGAACAAGTAAAAAGCTTTTGCTTTCTCTTTTGATAAATAATATAGTATCTACTTTACCTTTGACAAAGCCATTATGAATTAAAAACTTACTTAGTCTGTTGTACTAAGCTTAAGGTGTTTGCTTTAAATCATATAGAGCATTTTTCAAACTGAATACAGAATCTGGTTTCCTTGGGTCTTCAAAACCGGGAGGTTGTTCCATATAGACTTCCTCTTGGATAAATCCATTTAGGAAAGCACTTTTGATGTCCATTTGGAATAACCTGAAATTCTTATAACAAGCAAAAGCAAGTAATAATCTAATTGCTTCTAACCTTGCTACTGGCGCATAAGTCTCATCATAGTCTATCCCTTCTTCTTGTGTATATCATTTGGCCACGAGTCTTACTTTGTTTCTTACGACTTTTCCTTTCTCGTTCATCTTGTTTCTGAACACCCATTTAGCTCCAATGATGGATTTACCTTTCGGTTTAGGAGTTAATTCCCAAACATCATTGATACTGAATTGCCTGAGTGCTTCTTGCATAACTTCAATGTAGCTTTCATCAGTTAAAGCTTATTTTATACTTTTGGGTTCTATCTTGGAAATAAGAGCCACAGCACTAGACTCTTCATGCCTTTTGGATCTTGTGCGAATTCCTTCATTAGTATCAACAATAATGAGATATTTGGGATGACTAGACTTATACTTTCAGTTGCTGGTTGATTTGCCAGACTGTTGATCATTTCCTTCATTTGAATCTTCGATGATCATTTGTTGCTGGTCTTTTGAAGTCTGAGCTGCTTATGGAGATTTAGACTTTGTAGAGTCTAAAGTAGATTCTGATTCTTTAGGTTGAGTCTGAATCGATTGATTTTGCATAAAGTCTTGAAATTTGACATTCATTGTTTCCTCCACAGATTGAGTCTTTTTGTTGTATACTCTGTAAGCTTTGCTTGTGATTGAATATCCAAGGAAAATACCTTCATCTGATTTTTCTTCAAACTTACCAACTCCATCATTTGCATTTTTCAATATAAAACATTTGCATCCAAACACATGAAAATACAAAACAATTGGCTCCTTTCCTTTGAATAACTCATAGGGAATTTTCTCCAGAATAAGCCTTAAGAAGACTCTATTAATAATATAGCACGCTGTAAAAACTGCTTCAGACCAAAAATGAGAAGAGATGTTAATTTCCTGCAGCGATCTATTCTTTCTTTCCATTACTCAATTTTGCTCTGGAGTATACGGTGAAGAGAACACATGCTAAAAGCCAAATTCTTCACAAAATTTAGCAAAGTCTTAATTTTTAAATTCACCTCCATGGTCTGTTCATATACTTGAAATAACATATCCTTTCTCATTTTGGACTTTCTTAGCAAACTTTATAAAATAAGAAAAGGTTTCAAACTTACTTGCCAGGAAATATACCCAAGTGAATTGTGAATAATCATCCATAATTACTAGACAATATTGCTTACCTCAATGCTCTGAGTTTTGGTTGGTCCAAAGACATCCATATGCAAGAGCTGCAGTACACGGTTAGTGAATACTTGATTTATTAGTTTGAATGAATTTCTTACATGTTTTCCCAACACACATGGTGTACATAGATCAGACTTTTGGTATGTCAGTTTAAGTAGTCCACGAACAAGCTTCTTTATTGAGATTTTGGCTATTTGCTTTATGTTGATGTGCCCAAGTTTTCTATGCCATAAGTTTACTTCCTCTTGAATTGAGATTAGACATTGGGTTTCATCTGATTTGATATCCAAGAGGTAGATATTCCCATGTCGTTGCCTCGTGAAAGACTGAGAGGAGTCTTTACTAGTTCCTGAACATATTCCTTCTTGAAAGTTGATTTTGAAACCAGTGTCGCACAGCTGACTGATACTCACTAAGTTGTAGTTGAGTTCTTCCACTAAGGAAACATTACTGATTATGAGGCTTCCAATCTTTACAGTTCCGTATCCCACAATTCTTCATTTGCTATTTCCTCCAAAAGAAACTTTTTCACCATTAACTTGCATAAGTTTTATGGAACAATTTGAATCTCCTGTCATATGTCGTGAGCATCCATTATTCAAGTACCATTTAACTTTTTTCTTGATAGTGACCTGCATTTAGAAAAGAAACTCAAGCTTTCTTTGATACCCATATTTTCTTGAGTCCGTTGATGTTAGTGTAATATACGATATTTGCCCATACATTTTAATAGATTTCCAAACCATAGGACATTCTTCCTTAAATTGATATGAGCTATTGCACTTAGAACATTTAAGAGCACTGCGGCCAACAAGTTTTACAAAAACTTTTTGGAAATGATTTTTGTAAGAATCTTTTGTAGATCTTTGCTTAATTATTTCCTTTACTTTAGAAAAATCCATTAGATGAATGGTTTCAGCAGTAATTCCCAAACCTAATTTGTTAAAGTAAGGTCTTTGTGCTAAAAGAATTTTTTCAAGTTTCTCAGATTCTATAGAAAATCTTTTAGAAATACTTGATATATCATTTTTCAAGAATGTTTTTTCTTTTGAAAGATTGTCTACATTTTCTTTCAAAGTAATAATACTTTTGTCTAAACTTTCGACCTTCCCTTTCCAAACAATTTCCAGTTGTTTTAGTACAGATTTTCCTTTTTAAGTTCGAAAATCCTTTTGAGAGAGGTTTTAAGACTAAGACACAATTCATCAATATATCTAGAGACTTTAGTAGGAATTTTTAAATTACTTACCTCGATTTCACTGTCTGAGTTTAAGTCTATCTCAGAGTTTGAATCTGAGTCTGATTGTGCCATGAGACAAATATTGGCATAATCATCATCACTTTCCTCACGTTCGGTATCACTCCAAGTTTCTGCTTTAAACGCATTTCAATATTTCTCAGCTTTTCCTTTCTTTCTCTTCAGCAGGGGACAGTTGGGTCTAATGTGTCCCTTTTTCTTGCATTCAAAGCAGACTACATCTTTATTGGATTCATCATCCTCAACTGATTTATTTTGTAGCCTCTGAAAACTTTGTTTCTTTGAATTAAATCTTCTCCCATTTCTGTTCAATTTTCTGAACCTTCTTGTCATGAGAGCAAGCTCTTCATCATCCATATCGTCTTCAGAATCTGTGACATCATAATCATCATTAGATTTTAATGCAATTGATTTTTTACCTTTATGATCTTCATCTTCGTTGCTTTGCTCCACTTCATAAGATTGAAGAGTGCCAACCAATTCGTCAACAGAGAGTGGCATGATTCTTTGTGTCTCCCTTATTGAGATCTTTAGGTGATTCTAATCTTTAGACAGTCCACACAGTAACTTGTTAACCTTCATGGGTCCAGAAATTGGTTGACCTTGATATTCAAGACCATTCACGATTTATGTAAAACGACTAAACATGTCAATGATAGATTCTTCTGGTTTCATCTTGAATACTTCATATTGACCAAGCAAAATGTTGATTCTGGTTTCTGTCACTCGATCAGTTCCTTAATAGGTGATGTGTAATCTATCATAGACTTCTTTAGCTATTTCACAAGAAGATATTTTATTATATTCAGTAGGAGATAATGCACAATATAAAAAATAAATTGATTTTGCATTAAGAGCTTGTCTCTTGGTTATCTCTTCTTGAGTCATTTCACTGGACTCAACAGCTTCTTTTCCTCTTTTTGAGACCGTTGTAGCTTTAGGAATAATTCCTTTATCTACCATGTCCCACTTCAGAGGATCATTTGATCTTAGGAATGCCTTCATCTTGTTTTTTCATATGTTGTATTCCTTTCCATCAAAATAAGGCGGTCTGGTATTGCTTTGCTCTTCAACCAGACCTGGAGCCAACATACTAGCCATGGATCTTTAACTCTGAAGTAAAACACTTCAACTTAAGTGAGTACACTAGCTCTGATACCAATTGTGAAAGCTAGTAGAGCACCTAAAGGGGATGAATAGGTGCGAAAACAAATTTTCCAGAGTGAAGTTAATGATTTTATTTTTAAAGCAACTTTGATCAGTAATAGATTATGAAAAGGAAATTAGACTCTAATAATCAAATAGAATTACGATCAAAGTAAAAAAGCTTAGGGAAAAGAATAAGAACATAAGATTTATAGTGGTTCGACTTAATCCAAGCCTACATCCACTCTTGCGCATTGACAGCCCATCGGCTAGATTTCACTATGAATCAAAAGAGTTGTTACAGAATAGCTCTTTCTTAATTCCACAGTGTAGAGACTCTGCTACACTTCCTCAAGGTCTCATAAAGATATAAACTCTCTTTTGAGTACAAGATTTCACTCAACGATTGAATTGACCAAGAACAAGGAGCTTCAGACTTTAGAATTCTTCTATCACGCACACACTCGAATAACTTGAACGTCTTCCTTATAAACTCCTTCATGCCATCAGACCCGTTGGCACTTACCAAAGGAGTTCTTCCAATCTACCCATTGGACAGAATCAATCAGGGAGATTTCGAGTTATTTAAGGAATATGACGATAGCCCACTAATCCTACTCGCCCATACAATCAGGATCTAGGTTTCCATAAGTAGAACCTTCCAAGTATACTTTGCCAATCAACGGATCCAAAATCCCTGAATCAATCTCAATTTACATAATGGATTCCGATATGCTATATCCAGCCAAGAAATCTTCTTCAGACGATAGAATCAAATCCTTAACGAAATACTCAGTTCTGGATAAGTCTTTTTCGACGGTTTAGAAATTGTCAATGAGGATAGACTTTGAGTCTTGAGTCTGGCAGTCCAGTGGTCTTCAGACTTTGATGAAAGAGTCTGCAAGTCTTCAAACTAAACTAATGAAAACGTTTTGTCAACTTCAAAACACTCAAGGAAGCTTTCTCCAACAGCATGTTCATCTAGAAACTCTCAAGCATATCAGTAAGAATCTTGAATCATTTCGTAATGTCATTTAGATTGTATGGCATTTTTTCATGCTGACTTAGAGTTAAATGATTATCCAAATTTTCTGTCACATCTAATCCTAAGTCCCATGTGATTTATTCATGTCGTTTGTGCATTATTTGAATGATTTTGAGGTTTCTTAATACATGCTTGCATTCTATTTTTCTTAGTTACCAACACGCGCACTCTTAGAAATCTCAATCTTAGAGCACCTAATTAACTTAGTTTGGACTCAAGCCCTTCTAGAAAGTTGTAAAGCACATTTAAACTTTTTCAATACCGCTGATTTCATGCAAGTCGCTCATAGTTTGTGTAGCGACCAAATTTTCGGGTACCACCTAGGGTTTGGCTAATTAATTGCTAAGATTAAATTTAGCTCGGGCTCTCCCAAGCCCATACCAATTCGCGACTTAGGTTCAAGTTCTTAACATGCAATTGATTTTTCAATCATGAGTAGCCACTAATCTATTTTTGGTGGGTCGATTAGAAACCCAAGTAAAGTAACGGGAGATTTACTTTACACCTACAAACTAGAGATTATGAGTTCGGCAACTTGGTTACACCAGATTTCTATAAAGCCATTTCGATATCTTTCTAATTTATTTTGAAAAAAAGTGTTTTCCAGGCAACTTGAATTAATTTTAAATATATTTACCTAACATGCGAGGTGATCATGCGGGTGCGCAAACCATCAATTTAACACCCAAATAAAGCAATAAATAAATTGGAAGACTTATCTCATAGCAACGAAAGCATCTACAATATTAAATAGAATTCATATCAGTAGTCCTAGATATAATTTCTAATTAACATGCAATTAATTTTTTTTTTCACTTATTCAATGAGAATCATGCAATGCATGCTACTAATCTAACATGAAATGATATGACATGGTAACATGACCTAAACTATATGATATAAATAAGCATGCGGCCTATTCTAAAGCATGAGATGAATTTATTCTAATTTTTTGTATTTTTCATGAAATTAGAAATTAAAGAAATGCAACAATTAAATATGCAATCTAAATTAACCAAATAACTTAATTCTAATGATGAGCAATTTCTAACTAAATAAACCTAGCAACAATCACTAGATGACGGGAATTTCATGAACCTAATCCTACATGACATGTGCATGATTTTTTCCTTTTTGTATTTTTTTTATGAAAAATCGTAATTAAAAACCACTAAAAATCTAACTAAAGTGAAATGATATCTACTCTAAATGCCTTCTAAACATGTATTTTAAAATAACTAACCTATCATGCAATCAATTCAAATCTATATGATGCAAATGCAATTTTTTTTTTTTGGTATTTTCAAGATAAACAAAACAATTAAGAGATAAACACTAAATCATCCATGGTCATCAGAAATATTATCCATATTCAAATTGAAATCCAAACTTGATTATTTTGTTAATAAAACCAATAAATTGATCTTAAGCCTTAAAGATCAAGATATCAATTTTACTTCCGCGTGAATAATTATTCCATCTAAAGCCTTATAGATAGAATAAAAATTCATGCGGTTACAAATTGGATGCTACATCAAGGACTTTCAATCATGCATTGGAAGATATTTCAAAAAAAAGAGATAAAATATCAAAAACTAAAACAAGATAAAACAAATCTACCTAAAAAAATAAACCTAATAAAACAAATTTCTACCTAAATTTGAATTTTCCAAAAATCCAATCGGTAGGTTGAACCCGATGGAGACTTGGCACAGCTAAGGACGGTGCAAGGGCAACGACTGTGGTGTCTGTGATGGTGGTTCACTAGGGGGGTGATGGGTCACAGTGTGGAGTGGGAGGTTGTCAATTGGAGCTCCAGCGAGGAGGCTCGGGCAGGGGGAAAATCTAGCAACAGGGAGGCACAGGCACGGTGCTAGGTTAGGCAGGACAGGGGCAACACTCAAGTAGGAACAACATTGGTCGCGGGTCAGAGCAGACACAGAGCTAGGCGGCTCGGCTTATGGACAGAGCAAGGACGACAGATTGCCGAGGGATTTATTACAGTGACTGGTAGTAGGCGGATCAAATGGAGGCGACATCACGAGGCTGGGGTGCGAGCGTGGCAGGGGCCAGGGGTGTCGCAAGAAGCAGAAAAAACCAAAGGAAAATCCAGCCACGAAGAAGAAGAACAATAGACTCCACAGCCGCACACTCTTTCCTCTTTCTTTCTTCTCTCTCTCTCTCTCTCTCTCTCTCTCTCTCTCTCTCTCTCTCTCTCTCTGCTTTTTTGCTTTTCAGCCTCTTTTCCTCACACGTCTCCCTCACCAATCTTCTCTGCTAACCTTTTGACTTTTCTTTTCTTTTTTTTTTTCCAACCCCACCCCCACTCGAGAGAAAAAACCCATTTTATAGGTGAAAGACTAGGATTTCAATTTCTTCTTCGAATCCACATCCGCAATATTTCTTCACCAATTTTATCCCATATTGATAAGGATTGAAGATTATGATAGAATTTTTCTCTAAATCCAAATCTTGCAAAGATAAATCGCAATATTTTTCTGTCACACCTGCCCTATCCAAAAAAATCCATCATATCCCGAAAAAATTTCGAATTCCAATTTCTCACGAAATAATTTCCGATCATTAAAAAAAGACAAGCTTGGGCCAATTTGCTCGCTTCATGGGCTTAGTCCGATCCACTCAGAATCACTAATTCGAATCCATCTATCACCAGTCCAAAAGATAAATGCAAAACATGCAAACTAAAAATAAATCCACCTAAATTTATATGCTATGCAATTAATATTTTTTCAGGGATAAAATTAACCCTAATTTTCTACGCAATAAATAAATGACCGGATCGCCAAAATTTAGATGTCAACAGTTGCCCCTCTTTGAATGTGAACTCGTAGAGGTTGCCTTCAAAGACAAATTAAAACCTAAATTTTGACCATGCACATGTACTGAATGATCTTCTTTTTTTTTTGTCGAAAATGAATCCCATTTTAAAATGCAATTTATACGATGCATGGAAATGCTAATGCAAATGCATGATACGAAAGGAAAGAATGTTCCTACAATTACTTACCAATCAATGCGGTAAAGCATTTTGAGGTACATGATAAATCCTCATTTACCCCACAAGTAACCAGTTTTCACTCAGGTTCCTTGAAGAGTCTAAAAGGTAATAAATTAAAACATCCAAACTGAGAAGAACACTCACATCCAGAGTGAAGTGTTCAACGAAATGAATTAAGATACCCAGATCCAAACTAAGATGTCAACATTTTTGAACTCAACATACCTAGATTCAGACTAAGGTATAACGAAAAAGCTTGAAAAACATTCACATCCAAAATGAAATGTTTAACGAAAAGAATTAAGACATCCATATACAGACTAAGATGTCAAGATTTTTGAATTTGATATACCTAGATCCAAACTACGGTATAACGGAAAAGGTAGAGAAACATTGACATCCAAAGTGAAATGTTTAACGAAAAGAATTAAGACATCTAGATCTAGACTGAGATATAAAAAATTTTGAACTCGAAATACCTAGATCCAAACTAAGGTATAACGAGAAAGGTCAAAAAAAATTCACATCCAGAGTGAAATGTTTAGATGAAAATAATTAAGACATTCAGATCCAAACTGAGATGTCGAAATTTTTTAACTCAAAACACCTAGATCCAAACTAAGGTATAACGAGAAAGATTGAAAAACATTCACATCCAGAGTGAAATATTTAAATGAAAATAATCAAGACATCCAGATCCAAACTGAGATGTCAAGAGTTTGGGACTCGAAATACCTAGATCCAAACTAAGGTATAACGAGAAAGATTGAAAACATTCACATCTAAAGTGAAATATTTAAATGAAAATAATCAAGACATCTAGATCCAAACTGAGATGTCAAGAGTTTGGGACTCAAACTACCTAGATCCAGACTAAGGTATAACGAGGAAGATCGAAGAATATTCACATCCAGAGTGAAATGTTCAACGAAAATAATCAAGACATCCGGGTCCAGACTGAGATGTCATGATTTTGGAAGCTCGAAATACCTAGATCCAGACTAAGGTATAACTTGGAAAATCGAATAACATTCACATCTAGAGTGAAATGTTCAACGAAAATAATCAAGATACCCGGATCCAGACTAAGATGTCATCATTTTGGAAGCTCGAAATACCTAGATCCAGACTAAGGTATAATGAGGAAAATCAAAGAACATTCACATCCAAAGTGAAATGTTCAATGAAAAAAATTGAGACATCCAGATCCAAACTAAGATGTCGAAATTTTGGAATGCAGTTTGTATGGAAATACTAATGCAAATGGTAAAAGAACCTACCTGGAATATCTTACCTTCAAGGAGGGTAGAGTGATTCAAGGTAGTTAATATCACATATCCAAGACCCGTACAACTCTACGATCGCCTGAATGGGAAAAATCTCTAGGGGACAGCTCGATCGAGTCGAGTGTTGATGCACTTGAGGGAGAATACTTGTGCAATGACAAGTATTTAAGATATGGATAGATATATATTTACCTGGTAACATCTCTGATCCTCGGGGATACATCTCCTGTAAAACATGGTCGTAGGAGAGACAACATGCATTTGTAGTCATAGACATGCATTAGTGCATTTGAGCTTCATGCGAGATGATTTCTATAAATCTTGCATCACCTAATTTTCATTGGGAAAGATTTCAAAAGAATATTCCAATTTGAACACATGAGTGTCATAGATGTGTCAAATGAGGGATCTTTCAGTTTGAAAGGACTTTTCACTCATCCACATTAAAAGGGCCATTTCATCCTGACCTTTGATGCTAGATCTTGACAACCACTCTATCTTTCAATCGTCATGCCAAACAAAGGTCTGAGCAAACTCGCAAGTGGTACGACCTTACTAATTTAAGAGGTCTTTAAGAGGGACCATAATGTGAGCTTGGTCAATGGCTTAACAAAGGAGACTCTTTGAGTCGAGGCTATTGAAAAATGACATTTCGCAATTGTCTTGGTGTTTACAAGTCAAGAAACATACGAAATGAAGCAGAAATCATCTTACTCGCACTTCTTCAAGTGATGCTCTCAAACATATAAATTTTTATGTTAATTCAAGTGCGTTAATCTGAAGAGACTTTGCAAGGGACGTAACGCAGGCTTGGTTATGGGTTGAGAAACGAAAGGACGATTAGGCTTAAAAAGTGTTTAGGAGGTCAAAGTCGGTGATCATCTTGACATTTCCATCAATTTTCTTCTCCAATGTCGAAGATTTTTCTTCACATCACAACTCCATCGATTGCAACATCTCAAAACTTGAGTTTCTTTTAGTACTGCCTTGTTGGGGATACAACTTACTACATCAAGTGTTTGATTTTTCTCTTTCGGCATTGGCCTTGCTTTTACCAAACACACTATTTTTTCATGCCCCTTATTTTTTGCACTTATTTCTTTGGGCTCGCACAGCCTCCATCTTTTATCAGCATTCTAAATCATGTCACTTGAATGGTGGTTGTTTTTTTTCCTTGCCCCAATGTGGAGGATGATCACCAATTGGATTTAATATAAAATGAATTCATAGGCTCAAGTGGGCTATGCAATGGATAAAAGTGTATATGATAGAGAAATAACTGCTCTTCGTCATTCTAAGGCACTTCAATTACCGCATAAGTTACACTATGAAAGCAATACTCAAAGATTGATGCAAGTATCAGTAAGAAAATTCCTATCATTCATTTAAAATTTTGTCCCGGTATGGGATGATCCCTAACAGGAATAATTTAAAAAGCTCTTCATGTGTGTGGGCTCAAAGGGCTAAACAATGGGTATACCTATAATGTTTCGGGTAGAGGAAAAAACTGCCTCTCATCACCTCGATTGATGTACCCTTTGCGAGATCATCATTTTCCTCATGGGCATGGAATTTTTCCACACAACTCACTAGGAATTAGTGTATGAAACATTGTATGGAATAAGGCTTGCCTCTCATCATTCCAAAGTATCCCATTTGACATTCAATTTATCTCACACGATTCATCAAGGAATAAAAATGCAAGATTCACAACAAATTTGAATAATTGAATTTGCAACTCAATGATGCAATTTATTCATCATAAAAATGTTTACAGTTTAAAACATGACACAACAAATTCAATCATGGGTAATACTTTTAACAGCATTAGAATCAACTGGAGTGAAAAATTCACAACCATCCATTTCTGCCAAGATCAAAGCACCTCTAAGAAGCACCTTCTTCACCACATATGGACCACTATAATTTGAAGCAAACTTGCCCCCAAAATCTGGAAAGATTCGCAACAGCTTCCTTAGGACAAGATCACTTACCTCAAAATGTCTCGATCGTACCTTTCGGTTGAAGGATTTGGCCACTCTTTGCTGATAAGTTTGGCCATGGCAAAGAGCCTTCAATCTTTTTTCATCAATCAAGTTCAACTACTCAAGTCTTTGTTGCATCCATTTAGCCTTAGACAACTCCACTTGAGATAAAACTCTCAAAGAAGGAATCTCCACTTCCACAAGCAGAACAGCCTCCATGCCATACACCAAGCAAAAGGGGTTTGCCCTAATAGAAATCCGGATCAATGTCCGATATGCCATTAGTGCGAAGGGTAACCTATCATACCAATCTTGATAATTCTCAACTGTCTTAGCCAAGATCTTCTTAATGTTCTTATTGGCCGCTTCCACAACCCCGTTCATTTGAGGGCGATAAAGGGACGAATTCAGATGTTTGATCTCAAACTCGCTGAACAAATCACTAACAAGCTTGTTATTCAAATTTGTCCCGTTGTTGGTGGCGATTGCTTTAGGAACGCCATAGTGAGCAATTATATCACGCCTGATGAACCTCACAACATTGTGAGCGGTGACGCTTGCAAAGGATGTAGCTTTGATCCATTTGGAAAAATAGTCTATTGCCACCAAAATGAACTGATGCCCATTTGAAGCCTTAGGATTTATCGAGCCGATCACATTAATGCCCCACATTGAGAAGGTCCATGGCTCAGAAAACTGGTACAGCTCCGTTGGAGGAACAATTATCTTGTCACCATGGATCTGACAACGATGACAATTTCGAACATGCTAGATACAGTCACTTTCTAGTGTGAGCCAGTAATAGCCTAATCTCATAATCTTCTTAGCCATCATGTGCCCATTCATATGAGGGCCACACACTCCTTCATGCACTTCTTGCATGATTTGAGTGGCTTTAGCTGCATCTACACACCGCAGTAAAACTAAATCATAAGACCTCTTATATAAATTTACACCACTGATGAAGAATTTTGAGGCCATCTTCATGATATATTTCCTATCAGCCGAAGTACTTCCCTCGGGGAATTCTTGTTTCTGAATAATTCATGATATCGTAATACCATGCTTTTCCATCAGGCTCTTCAGTCACGATCATACAACAGGCTGGCTTTAGCAAAACCTCTATTTTCAGAGGCTCAACTTCTAATCCGTTAGTGACTTTCAACATAGATGATAAAGTTGTAAGTGCATCTGCAAATTGATTGTGAGACCTCGATAAGTATTCAAATGAAACATCATCGAATTCCTTGATCAGATTTTCCAAATACTCGTGATACGAGAGTAATTTGGCATCCTTAGTCTTCATTCCCCTACGATTTGTAGTATGATTAGTGTGGAATCCTTGAACACTTTTAATTTGGCCACACCCATCTCGAATGTGGCTTGAAGCCCGAGGATACAAGCTTCATACTCGACTAGATTGTTAGTGCAGGGGAACATTAATTTCGCAGCTACCGAATGGTGTTGTCCGTATGGGGATATCAGAACTGCCCCAGTACCAAAACCAGACAAGTTCACAGCTCCATTAAAAAACACTATCCATGAATCTTCATTTATACTCAAGATACAGTCATCTAGGGAACAGTCATTGTCATTTGAGATTTCTGGATTCTCGACCAATAGATCAGGGATCACTTGACCCTTAACCGACTTTTGTGGCATATATTGCACATCAAATTCTAATATCAAAATTTTCCATTTAGCCAACTTACTCTCCAAAGCTGGCCAATCAAGTAAGTACTTGATAGGATCATTCTCAGTCACGAGGAACATCTGGTAATGCAATGTGTAATGTCGCAATCTATGCAACATCCACACTAATGCAACACAAGTCTTTTCAACATCAAAATATTACAGTTCCGACACTGTGAACTTTTTACACGAGTAATAAATGGCTCGTTCTTTTTTATCGACGGGACTTTCTTGAGCCAACATCGCACCTAATGACTCACTATGAATGGTGAGGTAGATAATCAAAAGATGCCCTGGCGATGGCGAGACAAGAATTGGTGGATTCATCAAGTGTTGTTTCAACTTGTCAAACGTTTCTTAACACTCATCATCCTAGTTGACTCGTGCATTCTTCTTTAAAAGATTGAAGAATGGCTTGGTGGTTTTAGAAAGCTGGGAAATGAATCGAGCAATGTAATTCAATCTCTCCAAAAGGCTCTGAACTTCTTTCACCGTTGAGGGAGGTTGCAGGTCACATATGGCCTTAGCTTTAGCCGGGTCAATCTCAATCCCTTTACTACTCACAATGAATCCAAGTAATTTACTAGATGTTACTCCGAACATGCATTTAGCAAGATTTAGTCTAAGCTTGAATTCACGGAGTCGATCAAACAACTTCTTTAGGGTTTCAACGTGGCTTTTCCCATGATGAGTCTTTGTGATCATATCATCAACATAAACCTTGATCTCTTGATGCATCATGTTTTGGAATAGTGCTACCATGGCTCGCTAGTAAGTTGTCCCTACATTCTTCAGTCCAAAGGGCATAACCTTACAATGAAATGTTCCCCATGGAAATTAATATCGTTTTCTCCTTGTCCTCATCCTTCATCTTGATTTGATTGTACCCAGAAAAACCATCCATAAATGAGAATAGTTCAAATCCGACAATACTATCCACAAAGACATCTATGTGAGGTAGCGGAAAATCATCTTTTGGGCTGACCTTATTCAAATCCCGCTAATCAACACAAACTCGAACTCGACCATCCTTCTTCAACACCGGAACAATGTTAGCCATCCATTTAGGGTATTGCAAGACTTCAACGAATCCCACTTTCAGAAGCTTCATCACCTCTTCCTCTATCTTTTTAGAGAGCTCAAGTTTAGTTCTCCGCAGCCTCTGCTTCTTAGGTGGCACGTCCAAATTAGTTGGCAAACAATGCTCCACGATTGACGGGTCTAACCCAGGCATGTCAGCGTAGGTCCATGCAAAGATGTCTTGACATTCCTTCAGTAGCCAAATTAGGCACTCAGCCTCGTCTTTAGGGAGATTTGCCCCAATTTTCATTTCCTTGGTTTCTTCAGTTTCACTTAAATTAATAATGACGGTCTGCTCAGATGTAAGAGCCTTGGCTTTTTCATGTTGTTCCTAGCTACGTTGCACCTCAATGGAATTTTCAATCGAGTCTTCGGGGTCATCATTATCAACACTTGTTGCATTAAATTGGATTGTTTCCATGCCTTCGCATGCTATATGATCATCCTCTTGCGGGCCAGCGCCCATGTCCTCCGAAGGTCCTTTGTCAATGGCTCCTATGAAGAGATTATCGAACAAATTTGTGATTCCTTCTAGAGCATCATCAGAGTCTTCTGTCTTTGTCAAATCGTCCATGCCATCCCATCCATCACTTGGCTACCCCAGGGTGTCCATCGCCTCTGCTTCATCTTGCATCATTCTTGGAGGACCAAGGAATGTCTCATGGATGTTTGGAGGTAGAAAGCTTTGTCTACCTCACCCTTGCTCAGGTGGCGAGTTCTGTCTTCCCCATCTTTGCCTTCAAGAACCTTCTCCACCTCTTCCATGGTACCCTAATCCAGCAGATCGGGAGTTCTTAGGGGCTTCAATGGGGTTTCGAATACCTTGAGCCCTTCTTCCAAGACCATGGCCAGGAACAAAATCATTCCCAACCATCACCCTTCCCACCATGAGAGCAGCATTTGAAACTTCAAGAGTGGGTGGTGACAAATTTCGGGAAGCGTGAATGGTGGACCACTAACTCAAATGAGTGATAACTCGATTCAAACTCAAAGTCCGGGTCCACATAAGGGATATCCGTCTCATGATGAATTCAGTGATCTTCTTCACCATAGACAGTGACCAGCTTCCCTTTAATCACAAACTTCACAACTTGGTGTAAACTTGAAGGCACCGCTCCAGCAGTATGTATCCAGGAACAACCCAGTAGAAAATTAAATGTGGCAAGGATATCCATCACTTGAAAGGAAATGTTAAAAATGATCGGCCCTATTTGCACATCAAGATGGATCTCTTCGAGCACCTCCTTCTTTGTGCCATCAAAAGCTCACACAGAAGTCTTCGCAACATGTATCTTAGATGGGTCTATGTTGAGGCAGTGAAGAGTGGCCAATGGGCATATGTTTAGGGCGGAACCATTATCAATAAGCACTCAGGATACATGAGAAACCTTGTGCTTCATAGATATGTAAAGTGCTTTGTTATGCTTCCTTCCCTCAAGAGGGAATTCTTCATTAGAGAAAGCGATCAAGTCCTTGAGAAGGATCGATCCCACAAATTCTTCTAGTTTTTCCGCCTCGATCGTTTCTGGCACATGAATTTCACTCAGCACCTTCATAAGCGACATTTGATGCACAAGGGATGTTAGCAATAGTTCAAGCAAAGAGATTTGAGCAGCATCTTTCGCAACTAGTCAACCACATTATACTCACTTGCCTTGATCACAACTAGAAATTTCTTAGCCTCTTCATCAATGACAAGCTTCACAGGTTAAGCATTAGCTTGAGCATAAGTTCAACTAGACCTTGTAACAAGATCAACATCTAGGTCATAAGACCAAGGCACTGCCTTATTATTGACATACTCATACGGTTGAGACATCTCAATCACTATCTCCTCATCAAATGCATCTTCAAGTGGGGGCATGTCCATGAGTGAAAGATCTATTTCTTCCTCACCATCATCGAGAGCAGCCTGCTCCTCCTCCCAATTAATAATGATATGGGAAATAGTAAAAACTATGCAATTATGGTCAGCATACACAATGACACCATCATCTACCATCTTGGCAACCCTTTCTTTCATCAGTAACAGGGTAATATCCTCATGATCTAGATAATATCCAACTCTCACCAGCCCATTGTAGGCATCTTTCACGTGCACTTTCGGGCTTTTAGTTCAACCAACGTCAAACCCGAATATGGCATTCACCCTATCCTCATGCTTAGGAAGAGGATTCTTCCTGACATTCAGTTGAGCGATATTGAAGGCAAATGCCTTAGTGTCCAATAAGTTTTGGACCTTATGCTTCAAAGTCATGCATTCATCAGTCGAATGTCCTACTTCCCCCATATGGTATTCGCATTTCTTGGAGGGGTCGTAGTTAGAAAATTTTTCAGCATTGAGTCGCTTTGGCTCATAGGATAGCAACCCCTTCTTTTGTAGGACTTTTAAGACCTAGGACAAAGGGCCAGGAAGAGGAGTGAATTGCCTCTTAACAAATTAGCAAGGGGTGGACGGTCAGCATCCACCTTGTTGATTCTTAGGGACATGAAGAATCGGAGGCTTGCTAGATCGTGTATATGCAACATTGTCTTCCGTGCTAAGTTCTTTGTTTGTCTTCATGGTAAACCTTTTGCCTTGATGGGTCAGTTTGTTGAACCATCCATATCTTAACCCAATCTCGATTTGCTCACCCACCGGGATAAGTTGGTTGAAGCTCTCCACGTACATGCTGGTCATTCGGGTACGGAATTCTGATGGGAGAGTCTTAACAAACAACTCCATCAGCTCCTTGTTAGTAGGCTCATGAGTGATTTGAGCCACCAGGTTTTGCCATCTCACAGGATATGCTTTGAACGACTCACTTTTCTTCTTCTCCATCCGCTCAAGATCCTCTCGGGAAGGTGCAATGTCCATATTGCACTTATATTGCTTGAGGAACACATTAGCCACTTCATTCTAGGTGTCGAGAAGGTTTACATTCTTCATCATATACCAGTTCAGCGCGAGCCCAGTCAGATTTGCATGAAATGATTGAATCATGAGGGGCTCATTCTTGACGTATTGGGCCATGTGTACGCGGTACATCTACAAATGTGCTTTCAGGCAATAAGTACCATCGTATTTCTCAAACTCCGCATTTTGAACTTTTTTGGCATCTTGACATTCTCATAAACTGACAAGTCGAACAGAGTGAGCTCTGTGATCCTTGCAATTGCTTCACTTTCTCCTCGAGTTTTGCAAAGCGTTCATCTTACTCCGCCTTAGGGACATTGTCAGGTTTGCCCTTTTCAACAGTGACCAATAGTGGGTCATCCTCCAGCTCAGGCATGTCGTCATCACCCATTTAAGCTTTGTTTGCTTGATTAGGGACAACTATCTTGAGGAGAGCGGGTGCAAGAGTCGAATTTGCTCGGAGGGATTGGATTTGAATTGTCATAAGTTGCATAGAGGTGAGCAAATGTTTGAGTTGGTCTTCCACAACAAACATACGATCAGACATTTCAGTTTGGTCGGCCATCTTAGCTCTTGATCATGTAATAATAGGCGAATGTGAGGAATCCGTTATGACCTAATTTGAATGAATGAAAATATGTAAGCTTGAGATGTAAATAGAGAGCCAATACATGACAATGATCTGATCAATTTTTCATTTTTTCATGAAAAGTTCGCGCGAGAAGGGAATTTCCTAAAAATAACTAGAAAAATAAAAATAGGACACCCTAGCAAGAACCAAATTTCCTAGACATGAATTGAAATCAAATTCGCCAAAGTATTTTTTTCAAATGATTCATTGCATGAAAATTTTTTCATTTCATTTCTGATTGACAAATGAATTAAATCAAATAACTAAGCTAGATTGTCATGGACAGACCAAAAGTATGACAAAGTAAGTAAATTGGATACTATAAAGATAGAAGACTTACTTCACCAAGGAAAATCAACGGCAACCACAGACAAGCACATGAGATGTGAGGTTCGACTTCTACTCTAGACAGGCTTAGCAAAGTGAAGTTAGCAACGTGGGATGACTAGTTGCAGCCTCACATACTAAGTCAAGTATTCCTAACTTTGGCTCAGTCAAGAATGATACCCCAATGCGGCGCAGTCTCACGGGCAAAGGTAACATTTTTTACACCAAAAAAAAAAAAAAAAAAGCTTTCGAGATTAAGTTGAGCAACCTCTACTACACGGCCTCGCGGTCGAAGTCGTATCCAACTCAATACCATCCTAAGTATCCAAGTGTGGCCCAGGTCAGGTGGTAGGTTATGTGTATAAAAGTGTAATGCAAGGCATGCCCAACAATTTATATCAAACAACACTTCAATAGATTGAATTCAAAACATTCATCCCCAACTCCAACCTATAAGACAAGGGTTAGCAATCACTACTCCCCTTATACCTCACATCCTGCAAGAACATTTAATACCTTAAATGTTAGGGACGTACTTGGGATCATCGCTGCTAAACAAAAATATATTTTTTTTTTCAAATAGAAGAGAAAATTGGCCTAAGTCCACTAAGAGTTTCAACTCAAGTCCTTAGTGGAGTCACTAAGCTGTGGCGATCAATTTTTTGGGTTCCACCTAGGGTTTGGCTAATGGATTGCTAAGACTAAACTTAGCTTGGGCTCTCCCAAGCCCATACCAATTCACAACTTAGGTTCAAGTTCTTAACATGTAATTGATTTTTTAATAAGGAGTCACCACTAATCTATTTTTGGTGGGTCGATTAAAAACCTAAGTAAAGTAACGGGAGATTTACTTTACTCCTACAAACTAGAGATTATGAGTTCGGGGACTTAGTTACACTAGATTTCTCTAACGCCCTTTCAATACCTTTTTTTTTATTTTGAAAAAAAAATGTTTTACAGGCAGCTTGAATTAATTTTAAATCTATTTCCCTAACATATGAGGTGATCATGCAGCTGTACAAACCATCAATTTAACACCCAGATAAAGCAATGAATAAATTGAAAGACTTACCTCATAGCAACGAAAGCATTTGGAATGTTAAATCAGAATTCATATCAACAGTCCTAACTATGATTTCTAATTAACACGCAATTCCTTTTTTTGTTTTCACTTATTCAATGAGAATCATGCAATGCATGCTACTAATCTAAGATGAAATGATATGACATGGTAACATGACCTAAACTATATGATATAAATAAGCATGCGGCCTATCTTGAAGTATGAGATGAATTTATTCTAATTTTTGTATTTTTCATGAAATTCAAAATTAAAGAAATGCAACAATCAAATATGCAATCTAAATTAACCAAATAACTTAAATATAATGACGAGCAATTTCTAACTAAATGAACCTAGCAACAATCACTAGATGACTGGTATTTCATGAACCTAATCCTAAATGACATGTACATGATTTTTTCCTTTTTGTATTTTTTTTATGAAAATTCGTAATTAAAAACCACTAAAAATCTAACTAAAATGAAATGATATCAACTCTAAATGCCTTCTAAACATGTATTTTAAAATAACTAACCTATCATGCAATCAATTGATGCAAATGCAATTTTTTTTTTGTATTTTCGGGATAAACAAAAAAATTAAGAGATAAACACTAAATCATCCATGGTCATCAAAAATATTATCCATATTTGAATTGAAATCCAAACTTGATTATTTCGCTAATAAAACAGATAAATTGATCTTAAGCCTTAAAGATCAAGATATCAATTTTACTCCCTCGTGAATAATTATTCCATCTAAAGCCTTATAGATAGAATAAAAATTCGTGCCGTTGCGAATTGGATGCTACATCAGGGAATTTCAATCATGCATTAGAAGATATTTCAAACAAAAAGATAAAATATCAAAAACTAAAACAAGATAAAACAAATCTACCTAAAAAAAAACTAATAAAACAAATTTCTAACTAAATTTGAATTTTCCAAAAATCCAATCAATAGGTTGAACCCTGATGGAGACTCAACACGGCTAAGGACGATGCAAGGGTAGCGATTGTGGTGTCTATGATGGTGGTTCACTAGGGGGTGATGGGTCATTGTGCGGAGTGGGAGGTTGTCCATCGAAGCTCCGGCGAGGAGGCTCGGGCAATAGCCGGACCAACAGCGAAACAGGGGAGGCGTAGGTGGCTCCGCTCAGGCTCAGGCAGAGGGAAAATCTAGCAATAGGGAGGCACAGGCGTGGTACTGGGTCAAGCGGGACAGGGGCAGCACTCAGGCAGGAACAGCATCAGTCGCGGGTTGGAGCAGAGACAGAGCTAGGTGGCTCGGCTCACGGATAGAGCAAGGACAACTGATCGCCTGGGGATTTGCGACAGTGACTAGCAATAAGCGCAGCAGAGACCGGCACAGTAGGAGCCAACAAACAAAATGGCAGGATTAAACGGAGGCGGTGTCATCGGGCTCAAGTGTGAGCATGGCAGGGGTCACCGGTGTCGCAAGAAGTAGCAAAAACAGGCGAAAAATCCAGCCACAAAGAAGAAGAACAATAGACTCCACAACCGCATGCTTTTTCCTCTCTCTCTCCCTCTCTCTCTCTCTCTCTCTCTCTCTCTCTCTCTACTTTTCTGCTTTTCAGCCTCTTTACCTCATACGTCTCCCTCACCAATCTTCTCTGCTGACCCTTTTGACTTTTCTTTTCTTTTTTTTTCAACCCCAACCCCCACTTGAGAAAAAAAAAAAAACCCCTTTTATAGGTGAAAGACTAGGATTTCAATTTCTTCCTCAAATGCACATCCGCAATATTTCTTCACCAATTTTATCCCATATTGATAAGGATTCAAGATTATGATAGAATTTTTCTCTAAATTTGAATCTTGCAAAGATAAATCGCAATATTTTTCTATCACACTTGCCTTATCCAAAAAAATCCATCAATATCCCGGAAAAATTTCGAATTCCAATTTCTCACGAGATAATTTCCGATCATTAAAAAAAGACAAGCTTGGGCCAATTTGCTCGCTTCATGGGCTTAGTTTGGTTTGCCAAATTAAAGCTCATAACCACTAATTCGAATCCATCCATCATTGGTCCAAAAGATAAATGCAAAACATGCAAACTAAAAATAAATGCACCTAAATTTATATGCTATGCAATTAATACTTTTTCAGGGATAAAATTAACCCCTAATTTTCTATGTAATAAATAAATGATCGGATCGCCAAAATTTTGGTGTCAACAGTTTGGACCTTCGTTGACATAAAGGATATTGTCCTAAGCGGATGGGATGATGAAGAAGACCTTACTCTAACTTTGATGAAAGATAAAGAGGTCCACTCCAATGACGAGGATGGGGATGAATACAAAACTTCTCATTGGGATCGTGAGTTCGTAAGGAGGGCCCGTGAGAGAGGTGAAGTGGCGGATACCTTAGGACAACCAAGTGGGAAGTATGACTTCATGATCAAGTATACTCCTCCTCCAAGTTATTTCCAAAACCTCAAAGACATCATCCCTAATGGATGGGGAGATGAATTTGAAGATGACTCCATGGCTATGATTGAGCTTGTAGATCCCATTGTGTAAGGGATGTTTCTAGTTCCTACATTTCATTTTAGTTGCATTCCATTCATTTCTCCCTTACAAGGGAATTCCATCCATTTCATTTGTTTACACTTGTAATAATCTAGATCGCAAACTCTATGGATCCTAGATAATATATGTTGTAATGCAATTTTTGCTATCAATAAAATTCACATTTTTTTAATAGACGTGTGGAGTATCCCAAATCAGACCTATGATGATGCTTTGAGATTTGGGCCTCCGCACAATCTATAGTTTCAAAATGATTTAGTGGAACAAGGACGTCCGATGATACAAGGGCTAGTTCCCAATAATTTTTTTGAAAACTCGAATTCAAAAATAAGTTTTTCATGGCATTTGCATGTATTGCATTCATTTATATTTATATACCAACCATTTTTTTTATTGAATCTCAAGCATTACATTTCACATCATGATAGTCATTTGCATGGCTCGAATTCGCATTCAAGAGAGTTTGGCAAACCCAATTACTCTAACTTAAGGAATGAGGATGATCCTTGAGCTATTGAAGAGGAATGGCTCAGACATGAAGAGTCCACACCTCCGACAACCAAGCAACCAATCACCGTGAACTTAGGAGATTCTAAAAACTCCAAAGTGTTGGAGAAAATTCATTTATTGTTTTGAAGTTGACAAAACCTTTCCAAAGTCTAGTCTAAAGATTTCCAGACTTTAGTGTCAAAATATGAAGATTACCAGACTATAGGTTCAAAGTCTACCCACATTGACAGTTTCCAAACTAAAGAATGAAGACTTATTCAAATCGAGATTATCTTTATTTCTACAAGAATTTGATTCGTATGATTTATGGATGACTTTATGGCTGGATTTAGCACATACATGATTGATTATCCTTATTGGAATCAATTTCGATATTCAAATGTTTTGGAAGGCGAGTAAACTTGGAAGGTTCTACTTATGGAAACCAAGATCCTGATTGTATGAGCAAACAGGATTGATGAGCTTTTATCACAAATCATCAAACAACTCGAGATCTCCTTGATTGATTCTATCCAATAGGTAGATTGGAAGAATTCCTTTGGAAAGTGCCAACGGTCGAGAAGGCATGGAGAAGTATTTAAGGCAAACTCTCCAATTGTTCAATAGAGTGTGTGAAAGAAAAATTTCAAAATCTAAAGCTTCTTAGTTCCTTGTTATTTCATTCACTGAGCTTAAAATTGTATACAAAAGAAAGAAACTTATAGTGAGACTTTGTGAGAGACCAATAGAAACTCATCACTGAGAAGTCGAGATCACCAAGTTGTAAAATCTCTTTTGATTCTTAGTGGAATCCAGCTAGTGGGCTGTCAACGCGGGAGAGTGGGCATAGGCTTGATTTAAGCCGAACCACTATAAACCTTATGTTCTTATTATATTCCCTAAACTCCTTTATTTTGATTCGTAACTCATATTAATTGTTTAATTTTAAACTCCTTTATTTTGTTTGAAGTTTTATCTAATCTCTAGAGTCTGAATTCATCTGTGATTTTCTAAAGGCAAATTATTTCTACTGAACTTTGCAAAGATTTTTTGTTCACACCTATACACCCCCCTCTAGGTGCCGTCACTAGTCCTTTCAATTGGTATCAGAACTTGTATGCTCATTTTATTGAAATGTTTTTACTTTTGAGCTAAAGATCTATGGCTAGCATTTTGGCTCCAAGTTTGGTTGAAGGACAAAGCAACACTAGACCTCCTTACTTTGACGAAAAGGAGTAAAATGTATGGAAACAAGATGAAGGCATTCCTGAGATCTAAAGATCCCCTGGAATGGATGTGGTAGAAAAATGGATCAATCCCAAAGCTACATCAACCTCAGAAAGAGGAAAGGAAGTTGTAGATGCTGGCGAAATGACACAAGAAGAAATAACCAAGAGACGAACTCTTGATGCTAAAACTATCTACTCTTTATATTGTACTTTATCTCCTACTGAGTATAAAAATTTCTTCCTGTGAAACACGAAGGAACTAATCAAGTAAAAGAAATCAAAATCAATATTCTACTTGGACAACATGAAGCCTTCAAGATGAAGCCTGGAGAATCCATCACTGATATGTTTAGTCACTTCACGGAGATTGTAAATGGTCTGACATATCAAGGACAACCAATCTTAGAACCAATGAAGGTTAATAAACTGTTGCGTGCACTCTCCAAAGACTGGAATCACGTGAAGGCATCAATTAGAGAAACCCAGAGGATCATGCCTCTTTCAGTAGACATAGTTGGCACACTCCAATCATATGAAGTGGAGCAGATCAATGAGGAAGGAGATCCTAAAGGTAAGAAGTCAATTGCTTTAAAATCTAACGATGATTCTAATGATACACACTCAAAAGATGAAATGGACAATGAGGAGCCAGCGCTTATGATTAAGAAGTTCAGAAAGTTGAACAAGAAGGAAAGAAGATTCAACTGGAAGAAGCAGAGCACTCAAAGATTCCAGAACAAACCAACTGAGGACAATGAAACCAACAAAGATGTGATATGCTTTGAATGCAAGAAAAAGGGACACATCAGACCTACCTGCCCTTTGTTGAAGAAAAAGAAAGGAAGAACAAAAAAATATAAAAAGGCTCTCAAAGTAGAGACATGGAACGATACCGAGTGGGAGGAAAGTGATGAAGATTATGCCAACATATGTTTGATGGCCAATTCAGAATCAGACTCAAACTTTAAAACATATTCTAATTCAAACTCAGATAAAGAAGTTGAGGTTAGCAATTTAAAAATTCCCGTTAAAGTCTCGAAGTATATAAATAAACCATGTCTTAGTCTCAAAACATCTCTTAAAAGGAATTCCGAACTAAAAAGAGATAATTCTAAGCTAAGGCAATAGGAAATTTCTTGGAAAGAAAAGTTTGAAAATCTAGATAAAAGTTTTATTGATTTAAAAGAAAATTCTGATTCTCTTTCTAAGGAAAATGCCTTTTTAAAAGAAGATATTTTATATATTACAAAAAGATTTTCAAAAGGATCTGAGAAATTGGAGAAAATTCAGACCTTATGTTAACAAATCTGGTTTGGGTATGACTCAAAAAACTATTCCTTTAATTGATTTTCCCAAAGTTAAAGAAAAATCAAACAAAAACCCACAAGAACATTTTACAAAAATCATTTTCAAAGAGTTTTTGTAAAATCTATTGACCGAAGTGCTCTCAAATGTTCAAAGTGTAACAGCTCAGAACATTTCGAGAAAGAATGTCCCAAAGTTTGGAGACATGTTAAGAAGGATTGGGTAAAGACTGTTTTCAATACTAACTCTCCTAGATCCAAGAAAATATAGGTACCAAAGAAAGCTTGAGTTCTTTTTATGATCACAAGTCATTATCAAGAAGAAGATCAATGGTATTTGGATAGTGGCTATTCGAGACACATGACTGGAGATTCGAGTTGCTTTATAAAGCTTATCCAAATGAATGGTGGAAGAGTTTCTTTTGGTGGGAACAACAAAGGAATAATTATAGGTTATGGAACTGTGAAAATTGGAAGCTTGACTATCCACAATGTCTCCTTGGTGGAAGGTTTGAATTACAATATACTCAGCATAAGTCAACTTTACGATATTGGATTCAAAATAAATTTCCAAGAAGGCATCTGTTCAGGAACAAGTAAAGATCTATCTCAATCTTTCACTAGATGAAGACGTGGGAATATTTACCTTCTGGATATAAAACCAAAAAGTTCTCAGTGTCTTATATCCATTCAAGATGAAGCAAATCTTTGGCATCGAAAACTTGACCATGTCAACATGAAGCAGATTGCCAAGATTTCTTCCAAGAAGCTTGTTCATAGACTTCCCAACCCGAGTCATCAAAAGTCTAAATTATGCACTCCATATGTTTTGGGAAAACAAGTTAGAAGTTCCTTTAAACCTGTAAATCAAGTTTCTACTAATCGAGTTTTGCCGCTTTTACACATGGACCTCTTTGGACCAACCAGAACTCAAAGTATTGGTGGGAAGAGATACTACATAGTAATTGTGGATGATTACTCTCGCTTTACTTGGGTTTACTTTTTGGCAAATAAGTCTGAAGCCTTCTCTCACTTCTCAAAGTTTGCCAAAAAAGTTCAAAATAAAAAAGGATATGCTATTCGAGCATATGAATAGATCAAGGAGGTGAGTTCGAAAATCAAGACTTTGCGAAATTCTGTGATGGATCTGGTTTCCAGCATGTTTTCTCTTCTCCATACACTCCAAAACAAAATGGGGTTGTGGAAAGAAAGAATAGATCCTTGCAGGAGATGGCAAGAACTCTCTTAATTGAGAGCAAAATTTCCTCTCAATTTTGGGCTGAAGTAGTTTTTACAGCTTGCTACATCATCAATAGAGTGTTCTTGAGGCTTATTCTAGAGAAAACTCCTTATGAAATATTTAAAGGAAAGAAGCCAAATGTTTCTTACTTCCATGTGTTTGGCTATAAGTGTTATATTTTGAAAAATGCCAATGATCGAACTGGTAAGTTTGAAGAAAAATTAGACGAATGAATTTTCCTTGGCTACTTAACCTCAAGCAAAGCATATAGAGTTTTCAATAGAAAGACTCAATCTGTGGAAGAATCTATGAACATCAAGTTTCAAGATCATATGCAAAATCAACAGAATCAGACTCAACTTGAAGAATTTGAACTTGCTCCAGACTTTACAAAGTCTACTTCCCCTGAAGTGGTTCAAACTTCTGGAGATCACTAACAAGTAGAACCAGAAGAATCAACTGAAGTAAAGGATCATTAGATTCTCAGACCAACCAGCAACTTGAAGCATAAGTCAAGTCATCACAAAGAACTCATCATTGGCAACATTAATGAAGGAATTCGCACCAGATCTAAAAAGCGAGAAGAGTCTAGTGCTTTAGCATTTGTTTCCGAGATAGAACCCAAAAATGTAGAAGAAGCCCTGTCTGATGAAAGCTAGATCAAAGTTATGCAAGAAGAGCTCAGACAATTCAGCATCAACAATATTTGGAAGCTAATTCCTAAACATAAAGGTAAGTCTATTATCGAGACTAATTGGGTTTTTAGGAACAAAGTGGACGAGAAAGGTAAAATAGTCAGAAACAAAGTAAGACTCGTGGTCAAAGGATACACGTAAGAAGAAGGGATAGACTATAACGAGACCTATGCACCAACAACGAGGTTAGAAGCGATTAGATTATTACTTGCTTTTGCTTGCTATAAAGATTTCAGGTTATTCCATATGGATGTAAAGAGTGCCATCCTAAATGGATTTATCTAAGAAGAAGTCTATGTGGAACAACCACCAGGATTTGAAAATCCAAGAAAGCCAGACTCAATCTATAGACTGAAAAAGGCTTTGTATGGATTGAAGTAAGCACCTTAAGCCTAGTATGAAAGGTTAAATAAATTCCTAACCCAAAATGGTTTTGCTAAAGGAAAGGTAGATACTACCTTGTTCATAAAAAGAGAGGGTAATGATTTTCTACTAGTTCAAATTTATGTTGATGATATTATTTTTGGATCCCCTAATGAAAATCTATGCAAGAAATTATCTAGAGGTATATAGGATGAATTCGAGATAAGTATGATGGGTGAGTTAACTTTTTTTCTGGGATTGCAAGTTCGACAATCAAAAAAAGGTATCTTTATTCACCAAGAGAAGTATGCAAAAGATCTTATCAAGAAATTTGGATTGGAGAATTGCAAAAAGATAGAGACACCAATGTCAAGTTCTTTGAAGCTGGACAAAGATGAAGGAGGGAAGAAAGTAGACCAAAAGCTTTACAGGAGCATTATTGATTTGCTTCTTTACCTTACTGCATCTAGACCTGACATTTTGTTTAGTGTTTACATATGTGCTAGATTCTAATCAAATTCCAAAGAATCTCATTTAAGTGCTACAAAACGCATCATCAAATATGTTGCAACCACTCCAAAGCTAGGTCTGTGGTATTCCAAAGAATGAGACTTTGCTCTTCTTGGATATTCATACGCAGATTTAGCAAGTTGTAAAGTTAATAGAAAGAGTACTTCTGGTATTTGTCAACTACTAGGCAACAAGCTGGTGTCCTGATTCTCAAGGAAGCAAAGTACTGTAGCTCTATCAACAGCAGAAGCAAAGTATGTGGCTCTTGGAAGCTATTGTTCTCAAATTTTGTGGATAAGACAATAGCTAAAAGACTTTGAAATTGAAGAATCGTGCACCGAGATCAAATGCGACAACACTAGTGCCATTAATCTCACGAAGAACCCAATTCTTCATTCAATGACAAAGCATATAGAGATTCAACACCATTTCATAAAAGATCATGTCCAAAATGGAGAAATTATGATTCAATTCATTAACTCAAAGAATCAATTGGCAAACATATTTACAAAGCCATTGGAGAAAAATCTATTTGAGTCTATTCGCACCGGAATGAATATTATATCTCCTACCGGTTAAAGTCTAAAATTGGTCAGACTCATAATATCCAAAAATTACATCTGTAAGTAAATATCTTCTCTTTGCAGGTAATTTAATTTTAGCATAAAAATTTCGAACAGGTATGATTGATTTTTGAATCGTTACTTGCCTATTTTTAGAAATTATTTTTTTTCGAATTTTTGAATTTTTGGCAGTTTTTATTTTCGAAAAAAGCAATTTACTTTTTTCCTTTGTGACGATTTGTATATTCTATTTCACTTGCTTTATATACCATCAAAGTCCTTCTTGTCCATTTACGATTTCTCAAATCCTAGAATATAGAATTCCTACTTTCTCACTTTTACTCTCAAGTTTGCTCTACAAGTTTTCACCTTTTTCAAACGAACATATTCGAGAAATCCTCCTCGACTATGAAGATGTCTTTCTAAAGGAAATCGTCTCAGATCGCAAACAGGGGACCACAAAATATGTCGGAGGGTTCTACTCATTTTGACTTGACTAAGGAAGAAGATTCTTCTCAACAACAACATTCTCAACAACATCATTCTCCACAGCGTAATCCTCCGCACCAACAAATGGAAAAGGAGACCGTGGAAGATGTCAAACCCGTAAGAACATTAAAACCCCAGTTTCTCTTTAAACTTTATAATCAGTTGAAGCAGGGTGGTCCTCTATGACCTTTATTGATGAATTTCTGCAAGAACAAGGATACCGGAATGAGACTATGTTCTTACAAACAATGGAAAGGTTAGGCATAGTGCCTAAAGGAATGGCAGACAGAATGTTTGCTAACTTTCCAATTGATCCGCGTTTTAGTTCTTTTAATTAGCCAGAGGTGAAGGATGATGATGAGAGAATGTACGCAAATTTTCAGCCTAGAATGGGCATTGCTGCTGATGTGCATGGAGAGGGAACGAGTATGTTTCGTTCTAAAGACCACAAAAAGACAAATTGCTGAAAAGAGGGGTGATGAAGAGGATGATGATGATCTCACTCTCTCTGCATTTGCCTTGAAAAATCTTCGGAGTTTTGTTAGTTTTGAACAGCCATGGTTTAGAGAAGAACGAGAAAAAAGAGAAATAGAGCAGGAAAAAGAAGGAAGAGCAGAGGAAAGAGAAAAGGAAGGAAGAGAAAGAAGAGAAGAAAGAGAAGAAGCGAGCAAAGAAGCTAGAGAAGAAAGAAGAGAAGCGGAAGAGGAAGAGGGTCAGGATGACTCTATTGAACCCACTTTTGCAATATCCTTATCAGAAGATTCTGAAAAGACTAGAAGTGGAACTGTAGGAGATGAAAGAGAAAAAGAACATCACTTGGAAAAGGAAACTAAGAATGAATAAGAAGAAGAATTTGTGTCTCCACATGTAGCCACAGAAACAGCGGGAGCTCGTGAGAATATGGGTACTTCTTCTTCTCCTATTTTTACCAGTGATGACGTTAGTAGATCTCCTGTCAATCCAAAGGATGTCTATGCCTCTCATTTTCCTAAAGCTGACATTGAGGCTTCCTCTCCAACTCTTGATGTTCAACAAGCTGAAGTTCCCTCATCTATTAACACTCCACAAACTGAACATGCTGAAACTAGTACACAAACAGACACTTTTGCACACTTTCAAAGGCTGCTAGAGCTCCTTATGGAGATAAAAGCACAACAATATGGAATAGAGTGTGAAATTCATAACCTCCAATCTACATTGAAAGCTACTTCCGTCTCTCTTCACGATCAGATACAAAACCTTAAGCTTCAAATTCAAGAGATTGCCAAGACTGAAGATGTTAAGAAGGTGCAGGAGTCACTACAAAAGCTAGAGGAAACAATTCAGTCGATAGGGGATTTTAGCTGGTTCACATCCCCAAACACACCTGATTTGATTAACCTTTTTATCCTTCTCCACTTTTTGTTGCTGACAAAAAGAAGGAGAATGTGCATATTTAATTTTTTGTTTGAACTTTTGTTTGACTTATCTTTTGAAATTTTATGATGAACTTTGTCAAACTATTATTCTGTTTGACTTTGTTTGACATTGACCCTTGCAACAACTTACTCTTGTGGTAATTATGGATGGATGATTATTTAAGTCTTGATATTTCTCTTATCTTTTCAAGATTAACATGTTTTCTGTGGTTACAAAATCAATGCTATCCCGATCCTAATCAATTTTTTATATAAGATATCATGTACTGCTTAAAGTTGTTTTGCAAGTCAAAAGTTCTTAAATCTGTAAGAAATTTTTGTCACCATCAAAAAGGAGGAGATTGTTGGAGAAAATTCATTTACTGTTTTGAAGTTGACAAAAACTTTCTAAAGTCTAGTCTGAAGAATTCCAGACTTTAGTGTCAAAGTCTGAAGATCGTCAAAACTTTAGGTTCAAAGTCTACCCACACTAACAGTTTCCAGACTAAAGAATGAAAATTTATCCAAATGCGAGATTATCTTTATTTCTTTAATGATTCGATTCGTATGGTTTATGGATGACTTTATGGCTAGATTTAGTACCTACATGATTGATTATCCTTATTTGAATCAATTCTGCTATTCAAATATTTTGGAAGATGAGTAAACTTGGAAGGTTCTACTTATGAAAATCAAGATCCCGATTGTATGGGCAAACAGGATCGACGGGCTTTTATCACAAATCATCAAACGACTCGAGATCTCCTTGATTGATTCTGTCCGACGGGTAGATTGGAAGAATTCCTTTGGAAAGTGCCAACAATCGAAAAGGCATGAAGGAGTATTTAAGGCGGACTATCCAGTTATTCGATAGAGTGCGTGAAAGAAAATTTTCAAAATCTGAAGCTTCCTAGTTCCTTGTTATTTCATTCATTAAGCTCGAAGTTGTATACAAAAGAGAGAAACTCGTAGTAAGACTTTGTGAGAGATCAGTAGAGACTCTTCACTAAGAAGTCAAGATCACCAAGTTGTGAAATCTCTTTTAATTCTTAGTGGAATCCAGCCAGTGGACTGTCAGTGTGGGAGAGTGGACATAAGCTTGATCTAAGCCGAACCACTATAAATCTTATATTCTTATTATCTTCCCTAAACTCCTTTATTTTGATATGTAGCTCAAATTAACTGTTTAAGTTTAAACTCCTTTATTTTGTTTAAAGTTTTACGTAATCGCTAAATTCTGAATTTGTCTGTGATTTTCTAAAGGCAAATTATTTCTACTGAACTTTGCAAAGATTTTTTGTTCACACCTATTCACCCCCCTCTAGGTGTTGTTACTAGCCCTTTCACAAAGAAATCAAGATTGGGGCAGGTCTCTCTCAAGTGGATATCGATAAATTAATTGGACTTTTAAAATAATACCAAGATGTTTTTTTTTTTTTTGGTCATATGCCGACATGCCAGATTTAAATCCCAAAATAATGGAACATGCGTTACCATTCAATATAATTTACTACCCAAGAAGCAAAAGCTGAGAAGGACGAAGCCAGAGTTATTGAAAAAGATTGAAGAAGAACTCGTGAAGCTCTTAAAGTTTGGTTTCATAAGCCATCTTGAAATCTCTTCACCTTATCTTCTTTGTCTTCGACTAACCTGGGAGTGAACCTTGAAAATTCTACAAACTTTGCCTCATATTGTGATGCAGAAGCATCCAACGTAGCTCCATCCTGCATCAAACATAGCTCCATCGACCAACTCAGAATCATCGACACTTATCCAAGCCAATAAAGAAATTGGGCATTATGTGCTTTGATGGATCATTTTGAATGAATAATGTTAATTACTTATCGATACTTTGTGGGATATCGATAACTATCAATGGGAGGCCATTTTAAATGTCTTGTATGACCAATTGATGAAGTTTCAGGAGGATTGTTTTCTGTTGATGAATTTTGGGAAGGCTAAAGGTTCACGAATGCGGTTTAAGAATATGGAAAGCCAAAGGTTCAAGAATACAGTTCAAGATACGAATTTTATGAATGAAAAGTGCATAACTCCTTTCGGCTTCTTTATCCTTTGAGCATAGATAACTCCTTGGTGGGAACCAAGAAACCCTTTATTCTTGGCTGGTGGAATTTTTAAGCCTTGGTGGTGATTTCTCTTATCCCAAAGTCCTTTATCTTTGGCTGGTGGAAGCTTTAAGCCTTAGTGGTGAACTTCGTAGATCTCGATCCTCATCCTCGGTTGGTGGCCTGGCCTTTTTACCTTGGAAGGAAATCGTTCTATCTTTTCTTATTCATTTTTGTTTCTTTACTGTATACACTACTCCATACACTTAACCACAAAATTCCCCTCTAAAAAAATTCCGTTATGGAATCACTCACCCCATCACGCATCAAAAGATTGCTATCAGAGCTCAAGGTTCAACTCATTTGAGTGATTCCTTTCTTTCTTCTATTACAAATTCCTTATGGATGATCATTCCAAGAGGCTTGACTCTGGAGCAAGCGCATAACGAAAGGCGAGATCGTGCAATCCAAAATCTTCAACAACAAATGAAACGAGTCCTCAATCTTCTAGAGAATCCAACGAGACAAGGACAACCAGCAAGGCGTCCCAATAAATGGCATCGGTGTGACGATTGTGAATCTCGTCAAAATTCTGATGGTGATTCCAAGTCCATTGGAGACAACCAAACAATTATGCACACTACTGATTCTAAATCTCAAATTCGAAGACAAAGACGAAAAGGGAGGCATAAGGAGGATGAAAGAGACATTAAAGTGGAGGTCCCTGAGTTTGATGGTAATCTCAATCCCGATGACTTTGTGGATTGGCTATAAACAACCGAACGAATTTTTGACTTCAAGTCTTATTCGGATGAGAAGAAATGTAAGGTTGTTGTCCTAAAGCTGACAAAATATGCTTCTCTATGGTGGGAGAATCTAAAGCATCAACGAGCAAGGGAAGGAAAACGCCGAATCAAGTCTTGGGAAAAACTCAAGAAGTTGATGAAGAAGAGGTTCTTGCTCGACAACTATAAGCAAGATCTCTTCCTCAAACCGAATTCCCTAAGACAACAAGGGATGAGTGTTGAAGAATAAATTCGTGAGTTTGAACAAATCAAAATGAGGAGTGAAGTTCCAGAAGTTCCTAAGCAAACCATCGCTCGTTTCCTCGGTGGCATGAATCGAGAAATTGCTGATATGGTTAAACTTCAACCGTATTGGTCCTTTGAAGACGTATGCAAGTTAGTCATAAAAGTCAAAAAAAAACAATTGAAGAGCAAGAGGTTTTCCTCCAAAACCTCAACAAAGGCAATATCTTATTTTAAGGGTGCTTCCTCAAGCAAGGGCGAGAGTATGTCAACAAAAGACAAAGGCAAAGGAAAAATTGCAGAGTCTTCCAAAGAAGTCCAGAAGAAGTTTGAAGGCAACACAAGGAAATGCTTTAAGTGCCATGGTTTTGGACATTTACAAGCAAATTGTCCAAATCAAAGAGTTATAACTCTTCAAGAAATTGAGGAGATCAATTTGGCGCTTCAAGAGGCTGAGGGCAATCAAGACCAAAATATTTATGAATCTGATTGGGAAGAAGTTGTGGAGAAAGCCAATGATGGCGAGCTGTTGATCTTCCGAAGAGCATTGCATGTTGAAGTTTCTCCTGGTAAAGAGCAAAGGGAGAATATATTTCACACCCATTGCACTATTAATGGGTGTTCGGAGATCATCGATGGTGGGAGCTGCACCAATGTTGCTTCGATAACTCTTGTTGACAAGCTAAAGCTTCCAACAATGAAACATCCTCAACCATACAAACTCCAATGGCTCGATCAAGGGAATGAATTCAAGGTAACCAAACGCGTTCTTCTATCATTTTCGATTGGGAAGAACTATCGAGATCAGGTTGTATGTGATGCGATTCCTATAAAGGCATGCCACTTATTATTGGGTAGATCGTGGCAATTTAACATAAATGATATGCATGATGGTCAGAAAAACACATACTCTTTTCATAAAGAACAAAGGTGCATTACTCTTTTACCATTGAATCATCTTCGATACATAATAATCAACCTGGGGAGGGAAACACTTGTAAGGAAAATCTGTTCTTGAGTGAGACACGGGTTGAGAGAGCCATTAGCAAACAAAAGAATGTATCTGCTTTGCTTGTGGCCGAGAAAAAGAGTGAGATAGAGCGACCAATACATCCAAAAATACATTGCTTGTTGAAAGAATTTGCAGATGTGTTCCCTAAGGATTTGCCACCTAGATTACCTCCTATAAGAGGTATTGAGCATCAAATTGATTTGATTATTGGTGCGCCACTACCAAACAAGCCAGCTTATCGATGCAATCCAGAGGAAACAACGGAGTTGCAAAGACAAGTCGATGAACTTATCATCAAAGGATATGTCTGAGAAAGCATGAGTCCCTGTTCTATTCCGGCTCTACTTGTACCTAAGAAGGATGGTACATACCGAATGTGTGTTGATAGCCGGGCCATCAACAACATCATCATTAAGTATAGGTATCCTATACCTAGACTTGATGATATGCTTGACGAATTATATGGTTCTTCTGTGTTTTCAAAGATAGATTTGCGGAGCGGTTATCATCAAATCAAAATGAATGGAAGACGGCTTTCAAGACCAAGGGAGGCCTTTATGAGTGGTTGGTTATACCATTCGGATTATCTAATGCTCCAAGTACCTTCATGAGACTTATGAACAAGGTTCTTCGTTCCTTTATTGGTCGATTTGTCGTTGTTTATTTCAACGATATTCTTGTTTATAGCAGGAACGAGGAGGAGCATATCTCTCATTTAAAACGGGTCTACAATGTCTTGAGAGATCAAAAACTATATGCTAAAATAGAGAAATGTGAGTTCTTCTCTCCAAGCATTGTGTTTCTTGGTTATGTGGTTTCCAAAGATGGAATCTCTGTTGATGAAACCAAGGTGGAAGCTATGAAGACTTAGCCGATTCCGAAGTCCATTTCTAATGTAAGAAGTTTTCATGGACTTGTTTCTTTCTATCGACGTTTTGTCAAAAATTTTAGTACCGTCATGGCTCCTATAACTGAATGCATGAAGAATGGTGTTTTTTAATAGACAAAGGCTGCTAAAAATGCCTTTGAGGTAATCAAGCAGAAACTTTGTGAGTCCCATATTCTTGCACTTACTGATTTTGATAAAGTATTTGAAGTTGAGTGTGATGCAAGCGGAGTTGGTATTGGCAGTATTCTAGTGCAAGCACAAAAGCTATTGGCATATTTCAGTGAGAAGTTATCAGATTCCAAGAGGAATTATTCAACTTATGACAAAGAGTTCTATGCCATTGTCCGAGCTCTTGATCATTGGAGTCATTATTTGAGGCCAAAGCAATTTGTCCTTCATTCTGATCATGAGGCGCTTAAGTTTATTAGCGCAACGCAAGCTTAATTCGAGACATGCAAAATGGGTAGAATTTCTTCAATCCTTTCTTTCGTCTCAAAATATAAACGTGGGCACATTAATGTTGTAGCAGATGCTTTATCGAGAAGATATTCTATGCTTGTTGTTCTAGACTCTAGGATTCTTGGATTTCAATCAATGAAAGAACTTTATTCTGAAGATGCAGAGTTCTCATCCATCATCAACAATTGCAAGCAGGGAGTTCAAGGTATATATTCTTTGCAAGATGGGTTTCTTTTTAAAGGAAATCAATTATGTGCGCCGAAGAGTTCTTTTCGCAAATTGCTTATTTGAGAAGTGCATGGTGGAGGATTGGCTGGTCATTTTGGTATTAACAAAACTCTTGAGGTTCTTCAAAAGCATTTCTATTAGCAAAAGATGAGTGGAGATGTGCATGCTATCATCTCAAGGTGTGCAACTTGTCAAAGATCAAAAAGCCATTTCCATCAAGGTTTGTATACTCCACTTCCGATACCATTCAACCCTGGGAAGATGTTAGCATGGATTTCATTATGGCTCTACCAAGAACTCAAAGAGGAAAAGATGCTATCATGGTGGTCATCAATCGGTTCTCTAAAATGGCTCATTTCGTGCCATGTCACAAGACCAATGATGCATCTCATATTGCTGAATTATATTTCAAAGAGATTATTCGCATTCACGGAGTACCAAAGACCATTGTGTTGGATTGTGAATCCAAGCTCTTAAGCTACTTCTAGAGGACTCTATGGAGAATGCTTGGTACAAAACTCTTATTCAGCACAGCTTGTCATCCCTAAAACTGATGGCCAAATAAAGATAACAAATCGTACTCTAACCACTCTTCTTCGTGGTATGATGAGTAAATCATTAAAAGATTGGGATTTAAAGCTTGCACATGCTAAATTTGCTTACAATCGATCACCAAGTTATACTACTGGTCGATGGCCATTTGAAGTTGTGTACGGAATTCATCCTCTCACACCCATTGATTTGATTCCAATTCCATCTAACTCTCAAGTAAGCTTTGATGGCAAGAAAAGAGCCGAATCAATGAAAAAGCTCCGTGAATGCGAGACTTCTATGTAATTCTCTCAACGTCTATCTTACATCAAAAATCTGCCCACTTTGACGAAGATCCAGACTGAACACAATAAGAAGAACGAAGACATAATCAGACTCAAGATTATTTTTCTTCTTTCAAGGCTTCAGTATGTACGGGATATATCGGGCTTTATGGTTGGAAATATCACTTACCACATTGGTTATCTTTATTAGAATCAATTTGGAAGCTACAAATCATTGTGGAAGGCAAGCTTATTTGGAAAGAATCTATTTATGGAAACCAAAATCCTGATTGTATAGGCAACCAGGATTGATGGACTTTCATCTCAATCTTCAAACGGCTCGAGATCTCTTTGATTGATTATATTCAACAGGTTGATTGGAAGAATTCCTCTAGAAAGTGCCAACAATCGAGAAGGCATAGATGAGTGTTTAAGGAGGTTTTTCAAGTCATTCAAGATAGTGCGTAAAAGAAGAATTTCAAAATCTGAAACTTCCAAATCACTTGTCCTTCATCATTTAGTGCTTAAACTTATATTCAAAAGAGAGAAACTTTACAGAGTGACTTTGTGAGAACAGTAGAATCTCCTCACTAAAAAATTGAGATCACAAGGCTATAACATTCTCTTTTGATTCATAATGAAAACTAGCCAAAGGGCTGTCAGTGTGGAGAGTGGACGTAGGCTTAATCTAAGCCCAACCACTATAAATTCTTGTGCTTATTTTTCTCTTCCCTAAACTACTTTACTTTATTTGTTTTGATATCTTTTTGTGTTTTTCAATAGTTGTTAAAGTTTGAATCCTTCCACAAAGTCTATTGTTCATCAAACTCGGTTTAAAAGTAGAGTATTTTTACTGCATATTGAAAAAGTTGTTTTCACACCTATTCACCCCCCTCTAGGTGTTTATACTAGCACTTTCATATATGAGTTTAGTGTGTTTTGGGTTCTAAATAGGTTCTAATGGCTTATTAAATTAGCTTTAAGCCCATCTTGTGTCCTTGAGCTCGAATTTGTGTGACTAGCAATAGCCCATGTTTGGACTAGGCTTTAGGGTCTGGCCCAAATCCCTATTTTTGGGTTAAATTTTTTATAGAAATATATTTAAAAATTGAAAATTAATTAAAAATTTCAGAAAATTCTATTTTTCTAAAATTTATTAAAAAAAATAATTAGTTCTCATGTAGTTTTTCCTCTCTTTTTTTCATGTACTTTTTCCTTAAAATGTTGAAAATAATTGATGAAAAATTAAGCTTAAAATCAAACAAACTCTTAGGGTTTTACAATAGGGTTTAAATACCTCATTTTTTAGACAAATGCTTTTGATTGTGCACCTTCAATATGTTGACTATGGTTTCCCTTTAACCTAGTGAGGAATGGCATTTTTCTTATTTCTTAGCGTTAAATTCTTGTCTTTCCTCACAATTTATTAATGCTTTATCAATTGCCAATTGTTATTTCAATTATTGCATACCCACATGATCACTTCACATGTTAGTGGATAGAACAAGATTAGGCACTAAAAGGGCACTAATTAATCAAGTCTCCCACCTCAAATTCTCTAGTTACGTAGGAAGTGAAGTACACTCTCACACTTCACTTGGTTTCTAGCTAACCTAATAAGCTAATGGCGACTCATATTCAGAAAAAATTTCATACAGTCGCTTTGAATACCCAAAATTGCGTAAAGTATGGGCTTGGAATAGACTGCGTCTAAATCATGGGTTGTAAGTCTGTCCTTTAGATAATACCCCTCAACCTATTCTCTCTCCCAAGAGGTAGGTCGTAACAATAGGTAAACTAGATAATTTGCTAGCCCAGTCGAATTTTGCCCCACTTCATGGGCTTCATTTATCGAACTTTTAAGCTCCAAATCATCCACCGCCAATTCAATTAAATACAATTAATTGAATTATGAATGTTATGTAATAAAATATGCTCCTAATGACTACACGCGATGAAATTTAATTCTATTTTATTTTTAGGAGTTAAAGATTAATCCTAATTTTCTATGTAATTAATTACCAAATAACTAGTCAAAATTTAGGTGTCAATAATACGGTACCTACTCTCCACAAGAAGAGTTAACAAAAAATAATTCACTAATAATCAGATAATCACAAAGTTATAATCACTCACAGGCTCATGTGCTTCTCATATCTATATTAGATTCAAATCCATCATACGTATTACCAATTCAAGGGAATGCAAAACTCATGGCCCATAAATCCGAGCATTCAGAGCTGCACGTGGGTCAACAGAGAGTGAGATTCGGCTTAAATCTAAGAAGTTCACTAGATGGCTTGAAGACTTTCCTGTGGGATTCTGAAGGAATTTCACTTCTGGCTTTAACAAGTCAATGTCAAAGACCCCATGACCCACAAATCACGAGTTTCTCACTTCTTATCGTGCGGCCCAAAAAGGTAATGAAAAGACCAGAGAAATAACACTAAATCTTTCATAAATTACCTTTAAAAAGAATAGAAGGAACTTAATCAAAATAGGAAAGTGCGGGATCTCTTTCCTCGCAGAGTAGCCCAATAATTCGAAAAAATGACTACTTTCTTCCGGCTTATATACACCAGCTCAAATTAAAGACATAATTTAACATGGGTCTGAATTAGAAATTGCCTTGACCCGACATGGGTTTTATTAAATAAAACCCACTATAGCTTGATTCATTAACTAATACCCTACTAGGTAGGGATGTCAAAAACCGAAAAGAACCGAAAAATTCGATTTTTTTCAGTTCGATTCTTATTTGATTCGGTTCTCATTAAAAACCGAAACTTTTTAACTAGTTCGGTTAACCGAACCAAACTGATAAAATCTAAAGTTTTTCCTTTTTTATTTTTTAAAAAAATCATTTTTTAAAATTTTGTTATTTTTTCTTTTTCTTCTTCTTCTTCATCAGCCGGTTGTCGGTCCCGGCCTAATGGCCGGCAACCGGCCAATGAAGAAGAAGAAGAATAAATAAATAAATTAAAATAAATTAAAAATAATTAAAAATTAAAAAATTATAGACATTGGTGTATGTAGGGAGAGATACAAACACAAAAGTAAAAACCGAACCGAACTAAACTAAATCGGAATTTCGGTTTGGTTCGATTTCAGTTCGGATCAAATTTCGATTCGGTTTGGTTTTTTTGAAAAACCGAACCAAACCGAACCATTTACACCCCTACTACTAGAAATGTAATTGAGTTGAGTCTTCTTCTAGGCTAAACTCAATCACAACTATTCGCATATTTGATGCTAGATATTCAACTAGAAATAGGGTAGAATATAATTTCAGCTCAAGCTCAACTTTACTAGAAAAGTAAAATATTTGATTTGATTTTATTACAATCAATTTTTGATGAAACTCAAGCTTGAACTTGAATTTGATCTTATAAAGTCTCGAATAATGTGGGTATATTATAATTTTGGAGATGTCAATGTTTGTTTTATCTAATAAATATCATTTTTTCAAAAAAAAAAAAAAAAAGACAATGAAAACTCAATTATACTTGCAAGCGGGTCAAGCTACTTAAACATGATGAAATGTCATAAACCTATTGCATTAGACAAATTCAGTCCTAAACCTTTCAATTGAATAAATTTGGTCCTAAACATCTTTATATTATACCAATTCAATCCATAAGCCAACCAGCGGTAACATGGATGCCAACTAGTGGCCGGACACTAACATGGCAATTTAATACATAAATTTTATTTTTTCGAATTTTTTATTAATTTTTTCTTTTCTTTTTTTTCCATTTTTCTTTTATTTTCCTTCTTCTTCCTCCTTGGACTTTCTTGTAGTGGCCAGTGAGCCTTTAACAAGTCTCATCGGCCATTGGGTGAGGGCTGCAAAACCGTCACCAACCACCAGCAAAGGTCACAGCCCTTGCCTAACCTCACCCAGGGCCGCGAGCAAGGAGTCTTCACCTAAATCTAAGCGATGTCTCCTTCACAGCCCTTGCCCAATGGCTTGTGAGACTCGTCGGAGGCTTGCCAACCATTGCAAGGAAAGTCCAATGAGGAGGAAGAAGGAAAAAAAATCAAAAATCAAAAAAAATTATTTAAACATTGCCATGTCAACATCCAGCCACTAGTCGACATCCACGTCAGTGTTAGCCAGCCAAAGAATTGGTACCAATGTGAAAATATTTAAGATTAAATTGGTTCAATTGAAAGGTTTAGACCTAAATTGATATCAATGCAATAGGTTTAAAACTTTTTTGATACTTTTTCTCAAAATCATATGTGTGACATCCAAAATTTCTGTATTTATAACTACGTAATATTCAGAAATTCATGTGATACTTAGATTTTGAGCTAAGTATTATTTGCCTTAGTATTCGGACAAGCACACAAAGACTTTAATCGATTTCATAAATTTTGTGGGACAAGTCGGTAATTTTCATGAACTTAAATCGTCTCAGGTTTGACGTGTGAATCAAATTATGTGTGTGTTAATAATAAGACGGTATTAATTAAATTACTATAGTGTTACTAATTTGTGTTAATAGTGTTAGAAGAAGAAGAGTATGTTCTGCTTGCTACTTTTTCTGTTGCAAAATGTATTAATTAAAAATAGAAGTGCCACATGTCATTGAACAAAGGTTTGCATAGCCATGTGTTCTTAGAACATAATATTTTTTGGTTAAATTCTTTTACTCTTAATCTAAGTAAGGATTAATTGAAGATGACTCATTTTTCGCTTGCATTTTCCTTGGCCACGTGCAAGAGCCTTGCTTTACATTATTGCCACATCAAACTGAAGATTTACATGCAAATTTACACCAACATTGCAAGAAATCAAATTATCTTAATTAATATTAACAAAACCCATTCTATCTTGCCGAAGACCCATTTTTCGTTCTTTCCAAAAACCCAAACAGAAGCTACATGTATTATTTTCCACTTTTCAATCCAAAAATTTGGAGAGCAAAGCTTCGTATTCAAGAGCAATTAAGGTGGTAAAGACATTTGGTAGTTTGTAATTTGTGTTCACTCGAGATAAGTAAAATTTCTAGTGTTGAGTTAGCTTAAATCTACTTATTTACTTCTATCTTAGTTGCTTCTATCTTAGTTGGTTGGGTGAGAGGTGAAATCTTGATGTAGGTATGGCCGTTGTTAAGTGACCTGATAATTTCTTGCAAGTTTGTTCCACTTTACTTTGGGTTCGTTCTAGTTCATTCCTGTGTGATTCTGGAACATGCTCATTTTGTCATATTTATCTTGATAACTTATTGCATGTTCATTCTGCTTCTTCCTGTCTCATTCTGGATAATTAAAATCAAGTCATTCTGTTGTATTTGTCTTGAAAACCCATTTCACGTTCATTTTTCTTATTTTTGCTTCATTCTAAGTAGTTAAATTATGGTCATTTTGCTATATTTATCTTGATTATCCATTTCATGTCTATTCTTCTGCCTCATTCTGAGTGGTTAGAATTTGGTAATTCTACTATATTTGTCTTGATAACCCATTTCATGTTTGTTTTGCTTCTTTCTGCTTCATTCCGAGTAGTTAAAATCTTGTCATTCTGCTATATTTGTCTTGATTGTCCATTTCATGATCGTTCTGCTTATTTTCGTCTCATTCTCGGTAGTTAAAATCTGGTCATTTTATTATAATTGCCTCAAAAATCATTCCATGTCCGTTCTGCTTCTTTCTGCATCATTCTAAATAGTTAGAATATGGTCGTCCTGCCATCTTCATTGCATGATCGTTCTGCTTCTTTCTGCCTCATTCTGGGTAGTTAAAATCTAGCCATCCTGACATCTTTGTCTTGATAACTTGTTGCATCTTCATTCTATTTCATTCTGAGTATTTAGAATATGGTCACTCTACTATATTTGTCTTAATTATCCATTTCATGTTCGTTTTGCTTTTTTCTGCCTCATTCTAGGTAGTTAGAATCTAATCATTATGTCATAATTGACTTAAAAATCCATTGCATGTTTATTCTACTTTTTTCTTCTTAATTCTAGGTAGTTAAAATCTAGCCGTTCTACCATCTTTGTCTTGGTAACTCATTACATGCTCATTCTACTTCTTTTTGCCTCATTCTGGTTAGTTAAAATCTAGCCACCTTGTTATATTTGTCTTGATGAGTCATTGCATGTTCTTTCTGCTTCATTATGAGTAGTTAGAATCTAGTCATTCTACTATATTTGTCTTGATTATCATTTCATGTTCATTTTGCTTTTTTCTGTCTCATTCTAGGTAGTTAGAATCTGGTCATTATGTCATGATTGCCTTGAAAATCTATTACATGTTCGTTCTGCTTTCTTCTACCTCATTTTGGATAGTTAGAATCTAGCTGTTCTACCATCTTTGTCTTGGTAACTCATTGCATACTTGTTATACTTCTTTCTGCCTCATTCTAGATAGTTAGAATTTAGCCATCTTGTCATCTTTGTCTTAATTACTTATTGCATGTCTATTCTCCTTCTTTCTACTTCATTTTGAATAGTTAGAATCTAGTCATCCTGTCGTAGTTATCTTGATGACCTATTGCATATTTGTTCTGCTACATTCTATTGGAATTCTACCAATCAAAATCTATTTGTTTCACTTGTTTCTGTCGAAATTTCCTAAGACAGAATCTGTCCATTTATGAGTCCGCTCAAATTTGTACATTTGTGAGTCTGTTCATTTGTTGAATATGTCAACTTGTGAATATATTTGTTGATAAGTCTGTTTATTGATTTATGCAGACTTTATTGAATTTGAATCTAATTTTCATTGAATCCACTTATCTGTTGATTGATTCTAAATATGTCCATTTGTAAGTCTGTTCATTATTACATCTTTCTTTTGTTCATGAGCTTTTACCAAGCCAGAATTTACCCTTTTAATTATTTAGATTTTACAATCAGAATGTACTTGTTCATCCAGACTCAAAACATACTCATTTGATTTATTAGATTTTAATGTCTAGAACCTGGTCAATGTTTAGACTCGGAATATGCCCATTTGATTTACTCAATTTTAATGTCTAGAACCTTCTCAACATCCAAACTCAAAATATACTCATTAAATGTCCATACTTTGACAACCAGAATATGATTACATGTTATTAGATATGTAGTTATTTGGTTAATGCATTAAATTGAGTTGAAATATGTGTATTATGCTTGTGAGTATACATATATCATGGCATGAATGAGATTAATGTGATTCCATCACCCGTATAGTGGTGAGTGACGATGCCCCATGGTGGAAGTTTGCGAAATGCCTCAGTGGTTGGGATGCCTCAGGAGTCGAGATGCCCTTGTGGTGAAGATGCCCTATGGTGAAAGTTTGCAAGATACCTCAGAGTTGAGATATCCCATGTGTCAAGATGCCTCGTGTATTGAGATGCCCTAGGAGTGTTCCAAAAGATGAAACATTAATGAATAAAATGCATTGTTATATGTATAACCAAATCATTATGTGAAACATGGTATGCACATACATGAGTCTAGATGGACGTTCTGTTGGTTGACAATTTATGTTGTAGATGAAAATGAAAGGTAAAATCTGTTTATATTTGTATCATACTTATCGGATAATTATGTATTCATTTTAAGTATATCAGGTGAAGTAGTAAGTTATGTAGTACCGACACAGACACGCGACACAACACGTCGACACGTCTGACACATCGACACGTTATATATTAATATATTTTTATATACAAATGCACAAATAAATAAATAAATAAAAGAGCCTAGAATTAATTTACACTAAAAACATTAATCCAACACTTGTTAACATTATTCATTATTTTAATTTGACAAATTCAACTATATTACATTGCAATAGTCCATAAGACTTGGAAAAAAAAATCCACATTCTACTATCAAATTTAGGGTTATGTGCACTATAGGTTCTAAAACTTATTGTGAAAGTATAATTGAATCTTGAAACTTATCGAATTTGTGTAATTGAGTCCTTCTGTTAACACCATCAATTTGTTTAATCGAAAATATTGAAAAAGTATTTATAAATTTATTTATTTATCCTACGTGATAATTTTTATTACTTTTTTAATTTTAAATATTATTTTAAACATAGTAAAAAAAATTCTAAAAAAAAGCTAAAATAAATCTAAAAAGAAAAAACTAGAAAAAAAAAAGGCATGGTCGTAAAAAAAAAAAAAAAAGGCAAGTAGTGGGTGGTTGGGAATAATTCTAAAAAAAATGGAAAAAAAAAAAGGCAAGGTCGTGAAAAAGAAAAAAAGCAGGGCCGTGGGTAGCTAGGCATCTTGTTGCCAATGTCAAAGGGGGCCGGCGAGGTCGCCAGCCCTAGGCGGTGGAGGGTGGGCAGCCCTCGCCAACGTAGGTGAGGCCCAAGCAAGGCTCGCCCAAATCTAGGCGATGCCAACCCCCGCCTATAACTAGCGAGCCTCCCCAGCCCTAGGTGAGGCCTTCCCTACCTCGGACGAGGGCTAAGAAACCTTGCTAGGCCTAAGCGAGGGTGGGCGTTGCCTAGATCTAGGCGAGCCTTGCTCGAGCCTCAGCCAAGGCATCACCAAATCTAGGCAAGCCTCATCGGCCCTTGCCTGGCCAGCGATGGCCTCACTCGAGCCAACGAGGGCTGACCTCCCTCCACCACCTTGCCGCCCCCCGCCCCCTAACGGTGGTAGTCAAACTTGGATGCCTACTTCTTTTTTCTTTTTCATATATTTACATTTTGACCTCTTAAGTATTGAAAATTTTTAAAATTGCCTATATGTGTGTCAAAATTTTGGACTTATGTGTCAAAGAGAGTTGACCACTTGTCGGATTTTCCGACACTTGTTGACCACATGTCAAAACGTGTCAGAACATGTCGGAACATGTCAAACACAACACGAAAGCCCCTAGAGAGTGTTGGTGCTACATAGATGGTAAGATGATTTTTCTAACTTAAAACTAGAGATTTCATTTACTAGGTTTTGGTTCATTCATTTTATTTCTCAAAATGTAGGATGGACACCCCTCAACCCTTGCACTATGGAGTCCCTGTATATAATGAAATTTTTTATGAAAGTATACTTGAACTAGAGTCTAGAATAATATATATCAAGTATAGTTTACGATATGGGTTGATGTAGGAGGCTTCGTGGAGTTGGTTCCTTTCTAGTTCGTTGCTTGGTACCAAAATCTTGATAGAGAGATAGTCAGTATGTTGACTAGCTTTGATCTGGACATTGGAGATGCAGTAGAAGGAGAAGTTATCAACCCATGACTCATTATGGTCATTTGCATAGACAAACTTTTGAAAGTATAGTACAGTCCAGAGATAGGAAGAGATAGGTCTCCCCACCTCTACTCAGACTTCTGTCTTTTGCTAGAAATATAATGAAGTTGTGAACTCACATGTGATATAATTAAAAGAAGCGAAATTATGTTTGTTATAATTGCGAAACTTTAATCATTAAAAGAATATTCGTAAATATTTGTTTTCACTTCCATACATTAAAAGAAAATAATAATATGAGAAACACGTATTATGTGACATTCCAAGATGTCACAATATGAGTTTATCTGGAGCAATCGAGCTCAAGCTACGGGTTTAAGTAGCTTGACCCAGTTCAGTGATTAAACTTCATTCTCGTACCCTATGAAGATGTTGCTTTCAGTTCCCACCTGCTTACAAGCGTGAGCCAGGCCGGCCCTAATTGAATAGTAAATATGTTCTTTCAACTTTTCAACGCTTATGCCAAGCGCACACCACGACAAGCACGGCCGACTAGTGCTCCCTAACAATCTTAAGCTTCTTTCGCTACGCCGATTCCATTCCCGTCAATTTTTTTCCATTAGGAATATGCCTTTTTGTTTGATGTTGTGAAAGACATATGACAGGTCGCATCTCGAATCGCGGCTCAAACAAGAAATATTTTTATATATTTCAGCAATTTCAATGACAGGTGTAGGAAAGGCAAGTTTATAATCTTTAATTTTTTCTATATTATATTTCTGTTTTATTGGGACATTTGAACTAGATTGGACATATTTATTCACATGGTGACCCAAAGTCTGCGTCAAAAATATTACTTCTTTCAATCCCTGTGCGCGTGATTACGAGCTCTGTAAAAATTAAATGTCCTCTGGAGGTTTCGTAGATGCTCAGTATGCTCCTGATAATAATAATAATAATAATAATAATAATAATAATAATAATAATAATAATAATAATAATAATATGCATTTTAAGCGCATAGGGAGTTCCAAACTCCGGAGGATTTGCTACTTATATCAGTCGTCCACCAGGAACAAGCTCGTCGGAGAAGTCCCTCTTGTGTACTGATTGAAGCCATGACCGAACCGACTAATTCATTTTTCGTATTGATCTGTGCCCTCTTTGTGTCCGCTGCTTTACTTGTTTCCCTTCGCTGGAAAAAGTCAAGGTCATGTCGGCTACCACCGGGACCCCCCGGATGGCCGATATTTGGCAACATGTTCAATCTTGGGATGATGCCTCATCGAACTCTAGCCGGCCTCCGCAAAAAATACGGCCCAGTAATTTGGCTTAGACTAGGCTCCATAGACACCATGGTGATTCTCTCAAGCAGAGTTGCAACTGAGTTCTTCAAGAACCAAGACCTCAATTTCGCAGAGCGTAACGTCACTGATCTCATGCGTTCTCACGACTACCACGAGGGATCCGTCGCCCTAGCCCCATACGGCTCATATTGGCGGATGTCAAGGCGGTTGCTGACAGTGGACATGCTAGTTGCCAAGCGGCTGAACGAAACAGCTCCGATCCGGAGAAAATGCATTGACAGAATGCTGACGTGGATCGGGGAGGCGGCGTCTGCAGAGAAGGTCCGACTTGGAGAAGGTATTCATCTGGCGCGCTTCGTATTCCTCACAACTTTCAATTTGCTAGGGAATCTCATGCTGTCCCGAGACTTGTTTGATCCGGACTCGAAGGTTGGGTCGGACTTCTTTGTGGCAATGGCCGGATTGATGGAGTGGACAGGCCATGCGAACATCGCAGACCTGTTCCCGTGGCTGCGGTGGTTGGACCCGCAAGGGCTGAGGAGGAAGATGGATCGGGATATGGGGAAGGCCATGAGGATCGCTTCGGATTTTGTGAGAGAGAGGATCGAGGAGAAGAAGATCGGCAGAGAAGACGATCGGAGGGATTTTCTGGATGTGTTGCTAGAGTTCGAAGGAAACGGGAAGGACGAGCCGGCCAAGCTTTCTGAGAAGCAAATCAACACATTCATACTGGTATGACCCCAAACTTTTAATTTTTAGTAAAAAAAAAAATACTATGACCAATCATATTCATAGGGATTGATCATTGGTGCGTATGTTGTGTGACACCTTGGCATGTCCATCACAATACTAAATACTTCAGTAATCCACTTAGTATCTGAATCAAAAGCAATAGAGATTTGTCGTGTGAAAAGCACGGTAATAGAACTCCAACACTGGATTAGTGAATTTCTTTGGAGACTGCAGGTGTGTCGGTTTGTCTCTAGATGGATTAACTGAATTTTTATTTTTATTTTTTTCTTTTCTTCCTTAGAAAAGAAATTTTAGTTTAAGGTCAAAAAACTTGGTTTATTTGTTTGTTCTGACACAGAAGAGTAAAAACAGTAATATTAATATAGAATTGATAATTCGTAAGTTTCGCTAAGCTAGCATAAATAAATCAAGAAGCTTTCGAAAAGTCATGGGTTGTCCTGATGTTTATATAGAACGTTTTGTCTTCTTTCCTTCCGAAGGTCATAACAATTAATATGCGTCTGTCTGTGCGAGAGAGAGAGAGAGAGAGAGAGAGAGAGTGTCCCTTGGCATTGAAGCTGTTTACCCCTTCAACAATTAAACAATTATAAAACAGAAGTCCTTGAAAGAGTTGGGTGGTAGGATACACCTACCATTCTCCCTTGGCATTATCGGTTCTGAAGGCTCCAGCGTAGCCGCGCACAAAATTCTAATCCAACTTGCCTTGAACTAGCTGGGAAAGTGTCCATGAGTACCTCGACAAATTACAATGGTTGGGGGAGCAAAGTTTTCTCCAACCAAGGACTAGAGAAAAACAAGGACCTTAAAATGAGATGAGGATTCTCTGTCATGTTTGGTGCTCTCCTCACTGCTTCGACAAATTACAATAGTTGTTTGATAACAAGATCATTTCCATAAATCAAGGGTTAAGATTTATTCAAATACCCAAAGGAGTATTGTGTGAAATAGAGCATCAATGTTCCACAGGTTTATCAAGTGTTTTAAGTACTTACGGATTGTAGGATGACCACACAACTAATAGACAAAGCCCAACATGACTGTAGAATAATTTATTAACAATTTGAACTTGTAGATACTAAGTAGTTGCTTGAATATCAATTAACTATCCAAAAATCTCCTTATTTGTATAACACATTATCATAATCAATTATAGAAAATCAACTTTTATATTCATAACTTCACCTGAAAGAAGATAGGCATTCTTCCATCAATTTAACCTTTTAGCTTGATTGTTAAAATTCTGAGCCTTGTAAAATATGTGTCGAGAATCCGACATATCCTTAGTGAGAAATATGCAATTTTTTTGAGTATGTAAACAAGGACAATAGTTTATATAAAAACCGGTTTATGAATTTATTTGATGAAAGTATTGTGTTAAATTAGTAGCCTATTTGGTATAACTTCCCCATAGTAGTTACCTTCATGAAAAAGGGCTTTGACGATGTTAAGCAAACTACTCACGATTGCATCACATTCAAAGCTGCAATAGTTTATATCGGCTTCTCTGAAGAGGCATCATCAGCTTTTGTAAAGCAATAACAGTTTATATTAGATTTAAGTAAGCTAGTCATCCAGCTGAGTTGCTAATGTTTTTAAATAATATCACCAAACACAACTTACATTAATTTAAAACACTGATCTGCTGTCTCCCAGTGAAGAATATCTTACTATCTCCCACTGAAGAATCTTTTTTATTTAATTTCAAATTCTGATATTTAAATATTGAATAGGATTCTACCAAAAAAAAAATGTTGAATAATAGAAATCATAGCTGGTCCAAACTTCTGCGAACACCCTGGATGATGTTTCTTTGTTAAGCCTATAAATGATGGAGATGAAACGTAGAATATTGTAAGAAATTGTATACGATTCACCAAACACAACATTTTACTCAGAAAGTGCCTGAATGGACTGCCCTCGGACGGGAATTTGGAACTCGAGGATGCAAAAATCATTGCCTCCCTAGAAATAGTCATGGATTTGGCTCCATTTGATGAAATTTTGACATCCTTGCTCTCACATACTCGCCCCCTGACATCACAGGAAATATTTTTGGCCGGTGCGGAAACAACGAGCAGCACTATCGAATGGGCGATCACAGAACTCCTACTGAACCCAGAATCCATGGTCAAGGTCAAATCCGAGCTGTCCCAGGTGGTCGGGTCCGCCCGAAAGGTTCAGGAAGCCGACATAGACCAGCTTCCCTACCTGCAAGCAGTTGTGAAGGAAACCTTCAGGCTCCACCCGCCAATCCCATTCCTTGTGCCACGGCGGGCAATGCGCGACACCGTCTTCATGGGCTACGACATACCCAAAAACACACAGGTCTTTGTGAACACTTGCGCGATCGGTAGAGACCCGGATGTCTGGATAGACCCTATGGTTTTTCAGCCCGAGAGGTTCATCGGATCGAAGTTGGATTATAAGGGTCAACATTTCGAGTTCATTCCATTTGGAGCAGGTCGAAGGATGTGTGCCGGCGTGCCCTTGGCACATCGCGTGCTTCATTTGGCTTTCGGCTCCCTACTTCATGAGTTCGATTGGGAGTTTAATGGCCGCAATGATCCAAAGACGATTGATATGAGAGATAGGTTGGGGGTGACCATGAGGAAGTATGAGCCCTTGCTAGCGGTACCCAAAAGTAGATCAATGTGAGTCTGGGTTCAGATCAAAATGTTTCCGTGTTTGCCTAAGTAATAATAGTCTGAACATTTCTTTGCTTGCTCAAATCTACAGCGCTTATCGAGGTTCGTCGTAAAAAAACAATGTTCCTGTAATCCCAAGTCTAAGTAAGTCCAATAACAACAAGGCTATGTTATTTTCAAAATTATATGCGTGCATCATTAAATGAATGAGTATATCAAAAACCTGAAATTATTTCTTGCATGCCACGTTTAGCATGTCGCGACCTTCCTCAAGATGACCCAATAAGGCAAAGCTAATGGATACAAGGTGGATACAAACGGGTTATTCATTATAAGATTTTGTGAAACCATTGCTAATTATTCTAAAAGTTTAAACTGTGGTTTATTATTTCATTTTTTTTAACATGCTTAGTCTGGTCTTTCTTCCCTAATACTAAGCATGGAAATTTAATTGGGGAGGCAAATAAGGCCTCGAAAGATTCAAATTCATGACCTTCAACACTGATATTATGTGAGATTTTGTAAGACCACTACCAACAAAAAATCCAAAAATACTTTCTTCCAAAAATGGGAGGAAAAAGACCCTTCTATCGGTCCACTTGGAGAAGATGAAGGACGATACCAATTCTTGGCGTCTTATGGCTCTCACAATAAAAATATAAAAATCAAAAATCAAAACCCTCGGTTTCTCAAACCCTGCTCCCCTCGTCCCTCCCCCCAAAAGAGAGAGAGAGAGAGAGAGAGAGAGAGAGAACCACATCCTCTTCCTATTAAACCTTGCTACAAACCTATCCTCAAATTGGCCAAGAAAAATCAAACTTGTGATCCAAACATCTTTCAATTCTCCAAGGTCTTCTCTTCCTTTTCAGATTCGGAACCATTTTGAACAAGATTATTTTCAGCCTCTTGAAGTGAAAAACCGATCTCCTCAATTTCTTGAAGATTCATAACTCTTCGATTAGGGCAATTAGCTTGTAAATACCCAAAGCCATGGCACCTAAAGTATTTTCTTGCATCACCATTAGGCTTCTTTTGGACTTCTTTAGAAGGCCTGACAAACTTCTCATTGCCTTTGTGACGTCCCGGTAGACTGCTTACTAAGGCTCACCTTAGTTTACTTTATGTTGTCACGCAAGAGGAAGAAATTAATTTAATTTATGCGTTTATGACATGAGTTATGCACATGCGAATCTAAGGACACTAACAACAAAGGGAAATCATGCTTTCATTTCTTAACATACTTATATACATTAGGTGATGGACTACATAGCAAAAGGAAGAGACCTAAACTGAGAGGAATCAAAAAAGTACTCATCTCTCTAATGCCACTTACTAGTGGATGCCCTCACGATTGTTCATCTATCCACGTTAACCAATCATACGATCCACTAGCGAGGGCTCACCTTGTTGGTGGCTGGGTGACCTCGCCATTGGCCAGCTGCCTCAATCCAACAATCAGCCCTCTCCTTTAGTCGGTCGCCGAAGAAGGAGGAAGGATGAGGGGAAAAAAGTAGGAAATAAGAAAAAAGGATAAATAATAATAATAATAATAATAATAATAATAATAATAATAATAATAATAATAATAATAATAATAATTAAAATATATATATATATATATATATATATATATATATATATGAAAAAAATTTCTACTGACACCAGCCGATGTCCACATTAGTGCGAACCAATCAAATTTGATTGAATGGACTGAATTAATATAATTGCAAAAGGTTTAGGAGTCAATTAACCAAAAAAATAAGTTTAAGACTGAATCGGCACAATTGCAATAAATTTAAAACTTTTTTGGTAATTTTCCCGACTAGTGATGGTCCCCAGCCACACATGGGCCACCACTTTGGCCAAGCACAACTCCTTACAATGGATTGTGCTATAGATAGAATAATTTATTCCTTTAATGACTTCCATGTGGGGATAATTGGACAACAATGGAATACATAACATAGTACATAAGTCTCAAACAAATTCATCTCATTATAAAACCAAATAACACCATACAACCAAACTAGTCAAAATGAATCATAAACTTATTTCTTAACTCATATATAGTGGGTTGTGTTATTATTGGATTAGTTATATTCAATAAATGGATTTAAACATAATATATATATTAAATGAGTTTACAACTTACTTAAACCCAATTTGTGAAATATTCTAAGATGTTAATGGGTAAAAGGATTCACATCTATGAGTCTCTTTTCACTCTCCCTCGCCCTCACTCAATCTCACATGAACTCACTTTGCACTCTCACATTAGTTTAGCTATGAGTTTTTCTAAATTGGATTAAATATGAAAGTGTTTTGGCAATATGAATCAAGTCAAATATAAGTTGGATATGGGTTGAGTGTGGGTTACTACATTTACATTACATAGAAATGAATCAAAATGGAATAAATATGTCTATTTGGGTTGAACCATTTTCAACCCAGACCGATCCACCCATTTGATGGGTCGTCTACATACAACTTGTAGCAATCGAAATACAGTGACATAAGAATCAAGCTTACATAATCCCAATCTCATAAAAAAAAAATACAACCTAATAATTGAGAATAACATACTGAACATACTAGTATAGACACATCTTTTCCTCATACGAATACAAACAAATGCACTTACATAACTTTCAGATTAAATAAAATAAGTAAAATACAATTCTCAATGGACCATGCAGGAGAGGCAACGGAGCTACTCTTGGGCTTGACCATTTCGGTGAAATATTTGTCCTGGCGTCTTTTGAAGTGGCCTATTCCACCACTAGATTTCAAAGTTAATTTCACAGCACAAATCGTGCAGACGGCCTTCTTCTCGCCATTGGGAAACATCTTGCAAATATTTGATCCTCGCTAAAGAAAGTTATTTGAAATTGGCGAGCCATTTAGAAATTGGGTGGGATGCTTCGGCTGATTTAAGTCAATTGGACTGCCAAGCTTGGAAATATCCTTTACAGAGATGGTCATTTTTTGAGAAGTAGATGAGTTTGATCATGAAAATAAGAGGAGGGATTTAATTTTGTAGAAATTTTTTTCATTAGTGTGGCCGAACATCCCACTGTTAAAAAGGAATGGGCCATGAATGGGCCGGCCCATCAGGCCCAAGTACATGGGCCAGGTCAGGCCAGCCTAGCCCACCCAGGTTAGAGCCCGGGGTAACGGCCCCTTCTCCAAATGGGCCCGGCACGTACGGTGGGCATCGTTGCTAGTGACGCCAGCAACCAACCAGTACGAAGGTTATAAGTAACAGCGGAGAATTGACTCTTCGGAACGGGAGTGGACTCCACCTGTTTTCCGTGTCCGAACATCCTCCTTTTTTTTTTTCATTCAACCACCCGGACTAAATAAAAGCAAAATGTAAACTGACCCAAACGCGAGAGCATCTCCCTTCGCTTCCACGAAACATCGATGCAAAACCCTACAAGCAATCCCCATTGCAATCCCCATTAGATCACACTCCTTGAAACAAGAAAGACAGTAGATCAACCCTCTCTCTCTCTCTCTCTCTCTCTCTCTCTCTCTGTAGTACACAGTCGGACGCATCAGCCCTCGTTTGTTCACCAGCATTTTCAAGATCCATCCATGGATGAGTAATTCTCTCTCTCTCTCTCTCTCTCTCTCTCTCTCTCTCTCTACATATGAACGTTCTCTCTGCTATTTCTTGCAGATCCGAGACATTCCCGAAGGACTACTACACTCAGAACGCCGCGAGAACCCTCACCCCCTCCTCCAGCGACACCACGAGCGTCCAGGTGACCGCCCTCGATGGCATCGTGAACGTGAACTCCCTCTTCACCGTCGCCGTCTTCGTGGGGCTCTCCCTCACTACCCCAGACCAGCACAGCCTCGAGAACCCCGGCGCCTGCGACGCCGGCCTCGACGTCGTCAAGAAGCTGCTGGTCTTCGAGGTCGTCTCCTTTAGCTTCTTCCTCTTCTCCTCCCTCGTCGCCCAGGGCCTCAAGCTGGCCATCAACCTCCTCAACAGCAAGGACGTGAACGAGGCCCTCAGGGCCCACATCAACATCAAGGTCCTGCGGTTCGGGATGGTCGGCTCGGCCTGCGGGTCTGTCATGGGCTGCCTGTTCCTGATGCTGTCGATGATCAGCGTGATCGAGATTAGGCTCGGGATGCTGTCCTGCGGGAGCAAGTCAGCGGTCCACGCGGTGTTGGCACTGATCGTACTTGTGTCGTCCGCTCTGGTGGCTTATATTTCCACTGCCGTGTATGCTTTTCTGCATTGATGACTCGTCAGCGAGTGTTTCGAAGAAATTGAAAGTACTTTGAAGCGTCTATTATGGGAAGTTGAAGCGAATTTCTATCTCTTTCTATTCCATCGTGCTTCTCAAGTGAATTGCAGCTTGGTTCATATTAGATTTGTTGCTTAAGCATTTCATGGGAAATTTTGATTCTGAAGAAGCGACTCAAGCAGGGTTTTGAACGATGTACTCTGTTTCGCAGTGCAGAGTGATGTTATGTATGACTAAGAACGGTTGATAAAATTATGCGCAAGCTTTCAAAAGATCATAACAAGCACAATCAATCGAGCTGACTATAGCCCTTCCATTTTCTAAATCAGCTACGTTAGCCTTACTATTAACTACTTCCCCTATTTTTTACAAGATTCAACTCATCCTGCAGTTAGTCTGCAACCTAAGCGAAAAAGGCATGAACAAGATTAGTTCAGTTACAAGAGACACATGAGTTGTGACTATTGGCTACTACTGACAGGAGCTCTCCTTGAGTCAATTTCTCTCACACTTTTAACTATGTCTTCAATGCTTTTTGATAGGTGGCCCAAATGCTCTTCCATGTCTCGCAAAACCATTTCGAGTTGCTCCAGATAAGTGGCAGATCTCTTCCGCTCACGCTGTAGCTCAGCAGTCAACTCCCGAATCTTAACATCTTTCTCATCCTGAAATGTCACAGTAAATCAAATTAAGTGTCGGCAAGATTCGAGACAATTGGCTGTGTAGCAATCAAACAATGCACTGCCAAATCAGAATGGCAAATCCCAGGCATAGCATTAAGTATTTACTCAGAAAAGATCAAACCTCAGCTGATTTGAAATTCCAGAATATCATTATCATACCAAAACAACAGAAACCCCCACATGTTCAGTAGTAGAAAGAAAGGATCAAGTCACCACAAGGACAATGGTCAAATGAAGCACATTTTGATGCCTAAAAACATAACCAGCTTCCCTCGCCTGAGATGGGCGTTCCTGTTTAACTTATTTATACTAGTTTATCATCGTAATGGAACTCATATTCTTATCAAAATAAATCAGAATCATGCTGTCGGTTCTGAGGCAACCAGTACCTCAGTGACCAAGCCTCCAGCAGCTCGCCTTGTTATGCCAGAGCAATATGGGGCTGCTCTCAAAGGTAGACCTGTCCTCCGTGCTATCTTCTATTAATCAAAGTTATTTTCCTTTCAAGGTATGTTGTTGTGATGCCTAATAAAAATGTTAACAAACTAGAAGATAGTTGCTTCTGTAACAAACCCATTTTCAAAGGGTGACTGTGGTGAACTCCTTACTTTAGAAACACAAAGCAAAATTCGCTAGAGCCAGGTAAGTGTGACAAACCGCCGGGAGGAAAAGGTAAACTCTTGCATAAGAATGCAAATAACTTTCTAACAACAGGCTAATGCTCTTCGGCTCAGACAACTGAATTGCTCTCTTTTCGCCCCATTTGAACCCGAACCCTTCTTAGGTACTAATTTGGCAACACATGGTTCACATCCATCTTACATTTTAATTTCTATGGAAAGCAACAGGAAACCAATTCAATAGCCACAGAAATAACTACTGTCGTAGGCATGCTACACTTCTACTGTTCATTTTTCAGAGTGCATCGGACTCTATGATACTTGAGATATATGCACTGTCAGGATAGTTGGTTCTCTTCTTCTTCTTCCTTTTTTTTTTTTTTGGTCTGAAAGGATGGTTAGATATGACCAGGTCAGGTGTTTGGGCCTCCATGTAGCCAGGATTTAGGACAAGCAGAGCATAATAGAATTGATAGAATTGCATCACAAATCTACATGTTCACAGATCTTAACAATCTCCTAAGTGTTACTGCTACTTCATTAAGAGAGAATGCAAACACTAGCTTCAGTATCACACATGAGAAGCTATCTGCAGGTTCTTGAAATTATTGAATCTGATTCCTCAAGTTAGAAGCATAAAGGACAACTAATAACCTCCCACTAAGTTTAGTAGTGTGAGGTAATATCAGAGTACACTAATTTATCGGCACAGAGATAATAGATAATGCTCTTGATGAATACCATGTTAGGACATGTGCGATCGAGCCCACTGCTTGAAAGAACCCTCATGGTGGTTCAGTCAGCTAAGAAGAAAAAAATCAGTTGCTAGAGGAAGACAGAAGCAAGAGAAGACCTGGCAATCTTGGACTTTAATTAAATCAACCCATCCATATTTGTCATAACTAACAAGTGCACACCTGCTTTCATGTGTTTGTACAAGCAAAAGTGAATGTGAAAGTATGGAAAATATGAGCATTTACTGGTGTTTGAGAGAGAAGAACACTCCGATGGCTATTTGCTGGAGCAGCTATCAATGGATGGTTATGCTCCTTTATGAATTTCGTGACTACCCATTTTCCAGTTTTGTCTTTCTTGACCACAATCATTGCCTTACAGCCTTCTCTCGTGATAGGTCTTGGCTTTCTATTTTCACTTCTCCGAGGCCTTGACTTTCGGAAGCCTTCTTTATTACAGACAAGCCGACGCCAGACAACCTTCCCATCACGCATCGATCTTCGAAACGCATCAACGCGCATGATGAAACCCATGTGTGTGGCATAAGTGTCATAAAAAACTTTTGCAGCTTCCTCAGATTCAAACTCCATACCGACATTTGGCTCCATATCAGAACTCTCTTCATTTGGGGTATCTTTTCCACTTGAACACTCTATCGCATCCCCATCCTCAACCACGGATGGCCGCTCATCCACTGCCAACATTACGACCCATCATAAGATAAGCCATACCAAAGCAAACAACCTCACCACCTGAACCCTTATATATCTTCTTTTTCCACAAACATATCCAGGAACAAGATACTTTTAGATGATAAAATATATATATATATATATATATATATATATATATATATATCCCAACAACTAGCACCACAAAGAGATAGAGAGAGAGAGAGAGAGAGACTTCCAATTTCATAAAAGGGAACTAAGCAAGCCTGTTTTCTTGAAATTAGTTCTGATGAATAAGGCAAAGATACGATCATAGTTCCCATTAAATAAAGATCTATGGTGCATTCCTGGCAGAAAATATCGCAATGACAATGATGAAAAAATGCAAAATGACACCTAATTCTTGAACTTATACTTTTGGCCCTCGAATAATCAAAATTCGATCATTGGACAGAACTCTGGCAGTACAATAAATTTATGCAATCTACGGAAACAGCCAACTCATAAAACAGTTGATCCAAGATTCAACTGAAAAAAATTGTCTTACAGTTAAACACAGCAAAAGATGAAACTTCTGTGACGGGGAAAAAGAAACAATAGACAAGAAGCTCCCAAGTATGCAAATCCCAGTTTTGGCTATCACTCGTCAAGCTTTTCAGAAACAAGAAATAGAGGGGAAAAAAAAACAAGAACAAACCTCACCGGGCCAAATATCAAAAAACTAGAGAGCTCCAAAAGCATCCTAATTTGTGAGCTTTCGCAAGTAATTACAGCCATTAACGGGAGATTCGAAGCTGAAAAAACACTAGAACTGCACGGAATCAGGAAGTGTGCAGGAGCAATAACTTGAGACTAGAAGTAGAAGCAGTTTAGGAGATTTACTTGAATTAACGGAAGTGCAAGGACCCCAATCCTTCTGCGACGCCGCGAGAACGAGTTGCGAAGCTCCCTGCAGAGTTCAGACAGGCCTCAGAGACCTCCTGTCTTGATTTTGCTTTTTGTCACCTTAATACGTTTTCGATGAAAAATAAAAAGAGTAAATCGTGTCTTTTCTTTATCGTTTTGAATTAGAAAGATCATTTGATAATCAATTATTTTTACTCCTCTTTTTCCCCGGCCAATTATTTCATGGTTCATAATTCCATGAATCTTTAACTGATTAGTCTGCCAGTTTTGTATGTACTAAAGATTATTTATTAATAATTATCGCCCACAAGGAAAATAATGTGATCTTTCAAACACTTTTTTTTTATTTATTAATAAAAATTGCATATAGATATTATCATTTATCCGGAGTGTCCAACCTCAACCCAGTAGAAACATCTCATCCTCCACGTTAGAAAAACCCAATATTAATAATTTTATACAACTCTAAATTATTCTACATTTTCTAACACGTGCTGGTTGAGGCGGCTCCGTCGCTCCAGCAAGATATTTTCAGACTAGCCCCCAAAGAGCAGCTTGAAACTGAGAGCTAGCTTCCAAAGAAATTTGATAGCAAAACGCAACGTAAAGATAGAAGTTCCTCCTCCCAAAGCAACGTAGATAAGTGGCGAAAAATGGAGAGAATTAAATGACTGCATTTGAATGAGCAATGGCTTATTTCAGTCCGGTTGCTCCATACAAATAGTCAGACGCACAATGACCGCTGAAATACAATTGCAAGCCCGCGATGGTTCAGTTTGCCTTCGAACTTTTGAATTTCAAGGTGTGCTTCCCTGGAGTGGCTTGGCAAAGCACAGCAAAGGAAAGCAGGACCGAAGAGGCTGTCATTCTCTCCTAAACCTTACCGAAAAAGCTCAACACTCACAGCTTCATGGAAAAAAGGCGAATTTCTATCATATACATATGATGCCATTGCCACTTCTGCTTGCAGAACATTAACAAGAGGCACGCCAGACTAATACAACTTTAAGTGCCCCCCACCAAAGCTAACAGCTGACCTTAGAAATGCATCTCTTGACCACACCAGACAGCTAATTTTTGAAATGTAGGGTAGGATGCTCTTTGGAGACTATGCTGAAGGCTTTACTAATTTGAAGAAACTATCTTCTACTTCTCTTCAACAGCGAAGCTGCATGCAGAAACAGCCTGTCGACCTCATCAAGGTCTGGAGAGTCAGCATTTTTAGATAATGGTTCCACAGTTCTCGGACTCAAGTGATCCTCAAATTCCTTGGACTCTCCGGCAGTTTCCACAGGAAACTTATCGAATATGTCCAGAAACAGGTCCTCTTCCCCCTTGTCCTCAGAATCAGCCTCGGTTTCTGTCTCAAAAATATCAGATAAATCTTCAGAATCTGATTCTAATCCCAAATCCACGTTAGGGTCATCATCAATCGATTCATCCTTTCCCCCCAAAATTTCTCTCAGCTTCTCAGAATTCACCAGCTGCAATTTTGATTTGCTATCTGTTGTCTGGATTTCGCCAACCACCTCTTTTTCAACCTCAACTTCGTTTTGAGCCTGGGCTTGAAGCAACTCAAGATCCTGTTCAAGTCGTGGAATATACTTTCTAACTGCTCTTAAACCGTCCCTGTATTTGGATTTATCCAGTGCCTGATGACAAAAGGAATAACTTTACAGCATGAACAAACATATAAGCATCTTTGTAATGTTAAAAAAATCAGCCATGAATCTCCCAATATGAATACTCTGTATCCTATAGTGCAATTCAAGCAAATCAGCAAAGTCAATTGAAAAGAAAAGCAAATAAGCAAAGAAGAGCATTTCTTGCAGACACTAATCAATCTCTCTATAAGCACATGATATGAAATTTACTGCATGTAACACAATAAACAAGCTCTAACTTCAGGAACCTTTTCTTAGCAAAAAAGAAAATTAAGAGCTGAAATATACATTTTCTTGACCAAGAATGCCAGAATACAAAGTACTAATGATTTAGGAAAATGAATTTAGCTTGTACCCAAAAAAAAAAAAAAAAAAAATCAAGTTATGCTAACAATAAACAATTCAAAGTAATAATTTAGAGTCCATGATTTTTTTAAACCTATTATAATCTTGTCTACATGATATCTGTTAAGTCCTAAAGGTGAATTAAAAGCAGTAGCAGACTTGATCACTTAATTAAAACCAAAGGTTTACCCAACTTGAACTTAGTAGTCAGATTTACTATATGAGAGAGAGAGAGTGTGACCTTCCTCCTTGACAAAGTGATCCTGGGCGACATTATTTCTGTTGGCGGCTGACAATAATTCTTCCCTCGATACATAATTATAGTGTTTTCCTCATGAATGTTAAGAACTATCCCCCCAGTCAATCTAGCGAGTTCAGCAGCAATTTCCTTAACCTCTTCTGGTGAGAAGGTTTTCACCACCACTTTCACCGTCTGATGCTTCTTCCAATGCAAGTGCATGTTAAGTATTACACCTTGGTATATTCCCCTTCGCCCAACTGGCACATAATTCTTGCTCTTAAGGCCCATCTTCAGAAAGAAGAAGTGCTCTTCCGGAGTCAATATCTCAGGATCATGGGTTGGTTCGGATGATTCTGCAGGTTCAATCTTTTTCAAAGATTCAGCAAGATTCTCCTCTTTCTTTCGAGCCTGTAAAGGAGGATGATTAGATAGGCGAGAGAGGAGATCAAACTGGATCAGGAAATGGAACGATTCTTCTTTACTTCTTGACAAGTAATTAGTAATTCAACTCTTAATCATGCTGTTACCAACACTTGAGGTTCCTATTCACACCAAACCGGCCAATAAGACAGCCAGTCACAAGAAGGGAAGGAAGGGTCTATAGATAGGATATCCACACGCAAATGATGGGCTCTTAAAATCCCTTAATCACATGGTTTCCAAATTCTATCACAGTCCTGAGCTAAAACAGACTACTAAATTGATCTGACCGACAAGTATTAGTGATTCTTTTTGGTGTTCCATAATACATAGACTTCTCTAATGGATTCTCAAGTGATAACTCTGTCCTCTATCCCCTAAATGACCTCCAATCTAAAAGATCTTTCTACTTTTGACAAGTCACGACAGTATGATGACCTTATAACTTCATCCCATTTTCCTAACAATAAGTTTAAAAAACTGCTAGAAATGTCTAGTAATATCCTTCATGACAAACTCCAAAACCTTTATCCATATCAGATCACACAAGCATTCTTTTCATGATCCAGGGTATTCAACACACTTTCTAGGTCATCAAAAAGCAAGTACCTAGAAGCTAACATACGTAAGACAAAAGGAGAACTATGGAAAGTTGGATTGCTAATCTCACTCTTAGATTTCTCAAATCAACGAGTGGTAGATAGTATACCTTTCTGAGCTTGAATAAAATCTTCTCTTCTGCTGTCATTCTTCCATACTCTTTCTTCTTCTTCCATCTGAAAAATTTAAGCCACCTGACAACAGCTCTTTTCCCCTTCAGCTTTTTCCTCCTCAATTTAGCTTCACCAGGTCCATCTACTGTGCCACTGCTTTCAGAATGGTTTGGCAGCTCTACAACTTTGTCCACCAAATTTGACAACGGACGCCAATGAGCTTGTAGACACCCAGCCAAGGACAGCCCTTTTGCATCACAGAGAGGCCGAACATCGAGTTTCTGTCTGAAAACCTTGAATAGAACATCATCCAAGCTACTGCAGTGAGGGATAGCATTCACACAATATTCATTTTTAGATTGATCTCCGTTCAATCGGAGAGTCAAGCTAGAAACATTTTAGCAATCAGGCATACATACTTTCAACATCAAAGCGGAGACAGCACAATAATGCTATTCAGTACACAAATTACCATAAGAGACTTTGCAATCACAAACCAGAGGGAGAAGCCAAAAGTAATTTGAAAGACGTGATGGGACTTTCCGGGAAAACCGTTCATAACACTTGACTACTAATTAGTCTTTGCAACCCACGTAAGAATTATGAAGGGATCTCAAACTGGAATTAGAACGCAGCCCAGAAATCATTCGAAGTGTAACCACACGATACTCAACTCTTCTGCCAAAACATGAGCCAAAATTGCGGCAACTACAACAAAACCACCCACAGCCAAGACTAATCATTGCTTCAACTAGAATCCCATAGACAGCTGCCTCGTACAAAGCACTGGAACGGACAAAGGTCGTATCTTGTAGAAACTACGCGCTTAATTTTGGGGAACACGAGAGAACTGGAAGCGAAAGAGACGACGCAAGACTTGGATAAATTACAGGCGAGAGAGAGAGAGAGAGAGAGAGAGAGAGAGAGAGAGAGAGAGACCAGACCTGGGAGAGTGAAAATGGCGAAGAGGGACACGGGGAAGAGAAACGGGGAGGAGATTCTTGAATCCGTGGGACCCCCTACAGAGAGCAACCGCTGCCATTGAAGAGGCGGCAAAACCCCTGCGCGCCATTTTTGTGCTTCCTCTTGCGAACTCAGATTTAGTGTCTTCTCTGCGACAGCTTCCTTGTCGATTGACTCAACGAGGACTGCAGCTCCTTCGCGAGATCGCTCGATTCGCTACTTCTTCAACCTTCGTCGTTTTCTTAGATCTCTCGCTAGCTGAACGAGTCGGGAGGGAGTCCGTCGTCCCCGCCAGTCTGATGGGCTGGACTTGCATCGAAGCCCCACGACCGTCTTGTTTTCTGCCCCCGTAGAACGCACAAATTATTTATAAACTTTTAGTCAAGTATACAATATCGAAAGTTCTAATTAATTTAATATAGTAATATCATCCCTCAATTTTTGATTTTCCTAATATAATCCTTAAAATTTTGATACATATTCAATGTAATCCCTAAATTATACGAAAATATTCAAGATTTGTTCTTGAACATTTTCATATAGTTTAGATTGTACATGTACTAAAATTTTAGATATCGCATTAAATAAATTAAAAATTCAGTAATCATATTAAAAAACTTAAAAGTACATAAATAACATTACACATACAACTATCTCAGATTTTTAGGGGACATTAAGACAAAAAGTTATTGAATATATTTCTCTTCATCAAAACAAACAAATTCTTATTCTTATCATATTAAGAGGGCTTATGATAATATTTCTATTCCCAATAACAATTTATATTCATAAATAGTTTTTTATATTTTTATTCCCTAAATAAGTTCATGAGCAAAAGAACGTGTTTGGTAAATACACAAAAAATATATTTCCGGAATAAAAATGCGTTTGATATGACTCGTATAGTTTTTGTGACTTAAAATTTATTTTAATTTTTTAATAATATTATTGCATTTTTCTCCTTTTTTTCTTTTCTTTTTTTCTTCTTCCTCTAGCTCATCACTGACCTTAGCCATAGCCAATCAACGACCGGCCAAACTTGACCTTGCACGGTCGCCTCAAGCCTTGCCATGGCTAGGTAAGGTGACGCTTGACCTCAACACTGACCTTGCGGTGGCTAGGTCATGATGAGACTTGGGGCAACCTTGCTAGGGGTTGGCGAGGCTATGTTGAGGTCACCAAGCCTCACCTAACTAGTTGCTAGCTATTGTCGAGGCCAACGACCAACTGGGGGAAGAAGATGAGGAAAAGAAAAAGAAAAGGAAAATAGTTTAGATTTGATTGTTGAGTTGTTTCCTATAACAAAAAGTAATTTTTTATTTGTTTATTGATTATGTTCCAAACTTACTCTTAGGAACAAAAATGTACACTAACATATTCCTATTCTATTTCTATTCCAAGAAACTAAAAAACATAAAAATAGAAATATTACCAAACGCGCCCCATAATTCAATGAGCCAAGTTTATTATGATTACATTCAATCGATGGAGCTTGGGGTTGCCACCTCACCTTCTTCCTTTGTTTTCCTTTGGTTGCTTGAACCCTCATTATTCCATTGTTTTACTATTATTTTTAAGATTTTTATTTTCTAAAAATATTGTAGAACATTTTTTAGAGGGAAAATTCCAGCAATCATTTTCTCAAATAATGACCTAGCCTCGTTGGTCGGCAAAAAATTCCAACTGATTAAAAATATATTAATCTAAATACAATTTAAATTAAATCATATTAAAATTTTAAAAAAATATACCCCCATGTGCGCACTAAGCCTGTGTGAGGGCGGGCAACCCTTTGCCCATATTTGGGAGAGGGCGTGACCCTCTCCCATTTTTTTGAACAATTGGCCCTCGCCAACCATCGGAGCCACCTTATCGGCGATAAGGCAGATCACAAGCGAGAGTGAACCCCCCCTCACATGTGTTTCTTCTTTTCTTTTTTTGAAGGTTTTAATTTTTTTTGAAATAATATTCACTTTAGGCCATTATTTAAAAAAATAGTACACTTAAAATCCTTATTTGAAAATTTTCCTTCTTTAAATTTGTAATGCCACGCTTTTTTCAATTTTATTTTTGTTTGAGGAATTTCGGTGCCTTTTTTTTTTTCTCTATCCTTGTTTTTTCTTTATATGTAAAAGTGGGTTCTAAGCTCATTTCTTAAAACAATATGTATTCAATTGATTAAGTAAATTGATCATAAATGGCTTGAGTATTTAATAGATCATAAATAAATATACAACTTACTCAAAAGTCAAATCCAAGACTTTCTTCTCACCCTCTTTACTCATGTTCACTCTATCCACACTCTCAACTATTGGATTAAATATGAAAGTGTTTTGGACTTAAATTTGAATGGCCTGAAACGAGTTCAATAAATTTATCTGGGTCAGACCACTTATGATTCGAGCCAAACCAACCTGATCCACCTTCTATCTAGCTTGCTATTTTGGTAAAACAATGACATAAATTGCATAAAATGGAAGTTATGATGAGTACCTTAAGAACAAGAATTTTTTCAACATTGTTGTTAACCAGTGATCTTTGCTAAACTCTTTAATTTCATATTAAAAGTGCACAACGCGTCCAGTCAATATGCAAAATGGCTGTCGTCTCGTTTCACTGAAAATCGTTCCTTTTGTATTCTTTTCTTGGCAGACATTATGCGAACTCGATCCGAGGTGAAAGTGAAATGTGCTCCGACCATGTGCCCGATATGATCATCTTAAACCAAACATCATATGGGCGAGTAAGTTGGAGTATGATGTCGCAAACGAAGAAATTGCCTCAAAACATTCATTTTTCAAATGGTTTTGGGACAGAGTGCGTTTGCTTTTCCTCGTCAGCCTCTTTCACTTTACAAAAAAGAAATGCAAATGAAGGACCGCGAAACTTTGACACCCAACAGATCTGCAGAAGGAAAAGAGAAAAACCTAGATCCGCATCACCGAGCGAACTTCACAAACGATTAAAAAAGAAAACTTTTTCCTCGTGGGGCAAACAAAGAAAACGAACGAGCACGGGCAACTGGAAGATGTAAAACAAGATACATGTGCCAGTAATAAAAGGGCCTGGAAAATCAGCTGGGTCAGATCCAGGCGAGTGACACTGGTTGTCTCCTGCTATCGCAAGTTTTTTCATCTATAGAATTGCCTGGATCGACACCATCGAGATCCAGTCAAGAAGCTGACTTGCTTTCGGACGACGCATGGAACGTTCAATGTTGAAATTGCGAAAAATAAAATAAAAATAAAGACGAACTCCGAAACTCGACAGGACCAAAGAAACTTGATCTGATAATGGAGAAGCAGTCTGGCCGAAGAGGAAGAAGCTCAGTGAGCGCCGAGATAGAAGAGTCGCCGATGAAGGTGATTTATACACAGAGGGAGAGGGAAGAAGAAGTCAATTAGGGTTTTAGAGGGGGTGTAAAATGGGCCTGGGCCTGAGTTACTTGAACGGCCCAAAAAGATGGCGGTTAGAATGGCCTCTCGGCGGCAAAAAGATTTGACATTTATCGAGTTGCTAGGGGCAGTGATACGACTAAATTATCTGTATCATTAATGCTCGATAGGCTTATCCAAAACCGACATCTACCCAAAACACCTCATCGTCGAATTAGTTCCGCCATCTAGAAGCTCCAGCATTGCGCTGCTTGATGTGCATTTTACTTTGGCATCATCCACTCACGAGACTATCGTCTGCAAAGGATGCAAATAGATTATGCTAACATATCAAATCACAAATAAACACCGGTAGTCACTATAATTTCTTTTGGGATAGAAAACAATTGGGTTTTTTAAAACTCAAAACACAATCAATCTTCGAAAAATAACACTATTAACAATCGCATTCACTTGAGAATTTTTTGCCCCCTAGATCTAATCAACTAATGTTCTTATTATTCGATGGAAAATCTCATTGGCTTTGTTTGGCTGAATTTTTGTTTTTATTATGATTTTTAATAATTTATTTCTTATTTAAATAGAATATCGAAAAAAGTTACCAACAATCCCAAAAAAAAAGTAAAATTGTGACACAAAAAACTGTAGATTTGCACATATGTAACACATTTATCCATAATTTGTAGCAGTATGACAATTTACCTCAAACTTTACGACATATTTAACTCAAAATAGTACAATTCAAGGGTTTTGGTGTCACAAAAAAATTGACATAAATGTAATATTAAGTTTGAAATTTATGGTGTCACAAAAAAATTGAAATAAATGTCACATGGATATAATTTTAAAGATTTTTATGTAAAAAATATTTGAGTTAATGTGTCCTAGTCGAAGTAATTTAGGGTTTTTTTGTAACCTTATTCCCAAAACATTTATAAATCTTCGAAATATCATATCGATAAATGTATTATCACATTCAATTTTTCGTAATTTTTTAAAAGGTGATATATCCTTTGTGGCAAAAAAAAAAAAAAAAAAAAGAAGGTGATATATCTTTTAATTTTTTTGGAAGCCATCATCAAAAGTAGTAATGGGTTGATTTTTTCCTTTGGCGTTCCCACACAGGCCAGAGGTCAAAAGCTATTTCTACGTCTGGTGGGACCCATTAAGACGCTCTGCTCTCGTCGCCGTCCATCGTCGGCGATCGAAGCGAGCCGTGAGATCTCAAAGTCCGAAGCGTAGATGGTGAACGGTGTTGGAGCAAACACGTCGGCAGATTTCGGAAAATAAAATAATTATAAAGAGGAGTCACTTTTTTAGATAATAATTAAAAAAATCAATATTTGAAAATATTAAAAAAATAATAATCGCAAACGCAATCTATCTACTTCATCTGCATTCGGACTTCCCACCACCAACAGTCCTTTCCCTCTCTCAAAACCTCGCCGGAATCCACCGCCTCGCCGGTGGCTCCGCCGATCCCAACATCAATGGCTTCAGTTCCAGTTCTCTCTCCGGCTCTGTCCGCTGCCCCGCCGAGACTTCTCGCCGTATCTCGTCGCTCCGCAAGACCGAGTTCCATCTCTCCTCCTCCTTCTTCTTCCTCTCCTTCTTGTTCCTCGCCGTCTTGCTCGTGTTCGGTTTCGACTTCAATCCGCCAGCAACGGAGAGCCCTCGGCAATGGCGGTTTATCCGCGTACGCGTGCTCGACTTCGTTTTTCATCGGGAGAGTCGGACTGCAGAGACGAGAAGGCAATGTCTCGCTGCTATCGTTCGGGAACAAACAGCATGTCATCTCCGAAGCCGATAGAACCGATTCGTCTCAGGTTTTGTCCGCGATGCTTCCGTTCGTCGTCGCTGCTACGGCGATTGCTGCTCTTGCTCAGCCGGCGACTTTTACTTGGTAATTGGTCTCTTTTTATCTGTTCACTCGAGGAACTTTCTGGAGATCACCGCTTGACTTTTCAGGTTTAATTGCTATCCATTTGAAGATGTTTCGAACCTCGGGAATAGTCCTCGTCCTGCTCTTCTCTGCAATATCTGAACTTTGAATGTATGATATTTGTTAATGCGTCTCCTTGTCTTACCAGCCAAAAACAATAAAAAAAAAAAAGCGGCTCACGGATCATCGTATGTAACGTTCGCTGTCATTATAAAATTCACTTTAAATTTAAAAAATCGTATTTTTACTGGGACTATTAATTTTGTTTTCACAAGTTTGTGAAGACATACCTGATACCACTCTGGTTCGTCACGTCTCTTTATGATATTGTCGAACATGATACAATTTGTAAGAGGAGGAGGTTGAGTTACTGTAAAGATCTGGTTTTTGGAGGTGTTTGGTAAAAGGTGCGTTGGAACCAGTTGTTCAATGCATATTCTTCTTAATTGGCTTATTATCTGCTTCATCAATTCATAGTTTGCCAGATGTGGTGGTATTGCATAATTTTTGTGTAGTTAACCACCATTGGCCGTGCTTCTTAATTTCATTCTAGTATGTAGCAACTGCCTAATAACATGAAGGTTCTACAGGGTATCCAGGGAGTTGTATGCCCCTGCTCTTGGTGGGATTATGTTGTCGATAGGAATCAGGCTTTCAATCGATGATTTTGCTCTTGCTTTTAAAAGGTGATTCTATTTTGCTTAGCTTCAGATGCAATAAAATATCAGCTCTTGTGCAACTTTTGGTGGAAGTCATGATTTCAATTGTTTCGTCTATTTATTGCAGACCTTTACCACTATCTATCGGGTTCATCGCGCAGTATGTTCTAAAACCGGTCCTCGGGGTGTTAGTTGCCCAGGCATTTGGGATATCTCACATGTTTTATGCTGGTTTTGTCCTCACAGCTTGTGTTGCGGGGGCTCAGCTATCTAGTTATGCGAGTTTCTTGAGTAAGGGCGATGTGGCCTTGAGCATTCTGCTCACCAGCTGCACCACTATTGCATCGGTTCTCGTTACACCTATCCTAACAGGCCTTCTAATTGGATCAGTTGTACCAGTTGATGCTGTTGCCATGTCCAAGTCAATATTGCAGGTAAGATACGCTTGGGAGTGGTGCATATCTGTAATTTACTTCAATTATTTCTTTCCTGCCCACAAACATGATTGGAGATTTTTCCTCTGCGCGTCAGGTTGTTCTTGTACCCGTAACTTTTGGCCTTCTGCTCAATACCTATGCAAAACCAGTTGTTACTATTCTTCAACCTGTGATGCCATTAGTTGCTATGGTTTGCACTTCTTTGTGTATTGGGAGCCCATTAGCAATTAACCAGAGCCAGATTTTGTCTAGAGAGGGTTTGCGCCTGGTTCTTCCAGTGTTGACATTCCATGCGGTGGCTTTCACTTTAGGATACTGGATCTCCAAATTGCCAGCTCTGAGGTAATTTGCACCTTCTATTCTGCTTTCTGTGTAGTGAAAAAAGAAAAGGAGTAGTTGTATTTATTAGCTAATCACAGAACTGTTGATGTGGAGTGGAGTTATTAGGAGTATGGACCGGTTCATGTAAGATGCCACTGTGGTCCCCCGGATATTGGAGCAAAGGTTGATGATGCAGAAAAAATAGGTGTTTCCACTACTTTATTATAGCTTTGTCGCTGTGTCATTGCTTCGAGGAATTGAGATTTGTCTGGGGCCTTTTATGTTTGAAAGAATCAAGTGCATCACTCTTTGTGAGAAAGAGATTTCTCCTTGGAAACCAGTTCTCTGGGTGCTTCAGCTACTCTGATGTAACTTGAATGCGGTACAACAATTAAAGACTATGCAAATTTGTGGGATCACAGCCAATTGTTCTAAAGACTTAAGCTAATAGATGAATGCATAGTTTATTATTTAATGTTCTAACACTCTCCCTCATGCTTAGTGTGGTCTTCTGTCTAGAACTAAGTGTGAAAATTTAATTGGGAAGGCAAATGGGGCCTGGGAAGATTTGAATTGAGGACTCCCAACTCTGATATGATGTGAGAATTTGTGAGACCATAACCAACTATTCTAAAAGCACAAGCTATTCGATGAAGGCGTGGTTTATTAAATATTCTAACAAAGACTAGATCAAGAAGTCTACCAGAAAAACAACAATGGGCTTGATCTCTTTGTCAGGATTAGGGGTCAAAACTTGAAATTAAAGTTTCATTGACAACGAGAATTAATCTAGTAGTCATGTTGTAGTAGCAAACCAAGGACTTCCGATGAACTACAAATAGGAGCCTCATGCAGTGGTATGAAAGTCTGTGTGAGTTGGTCTTGTCTAAAGAGTTTCTCTATTGTTGGGCAGAGATTTCATCTGACTTTGCATGTTTAATATTTATTTGACACTTGTGATTCACGTGTCCTGCCATAATGTCTGCGAGTAACAACAAGAGCAGGATCAGCAGAAACTAGTTTAGTGCTGCATGAAATATAGGCAGAGTTTAATGATAGAGATGAAGGGTTTTTAATAGATTTATTTCATTTTTGTTACCATTTCCCTCTTCACCAATCAACTGCCTACGACTTGTCCTCTTTATTTCCTTGTAGGCAAGAAGAAGAAGTCGGGCGGACAATATCTTTATGCACGGGAATGCAGAGTTCCACTCTCGCTGGCCTTCTAGCATCCCAATTTCTTGGCAGCAGTCAGGCCGTCCCACCAGCGTGTTCAGTAGTTGCCATGGCTATCATGGGACTGTGTCTTGCTTCTTTCTGGGGCCATGGTTCACGGATTAGAGACCTACCGTCATTAATCAATCCACGAGTTGGTTCTTCAGTGGAGTTGCAACAATAGCAGAAAAAAAAAGCTAGCGAAGATCACATCAACACATCTGTTACAGTGCAACTTGTTGAAGATATGTAATTAACATGAGGAATGCCAGAGATGTGCCAGTACCTTCTTGAGTGTACCGAGTTCAGGTGCAAATACTTTGTACAGGTTAGCAAAAGTAGCTGGCAAAGAGAGTTCTACAGTTAGAGGAGGATAATTTTGTCCACATACACATTGAGCTTGCTATACAAATTTTAACATCACCTCTCTCTCTATATCTCCCTCTCTCAAATTTTCTTATTTATTTAAAACTCGATGCCATGATGCATGAGTTGCCTATACGCCAAAAGCATTGATTAAACTAATTCACAAATTAGGTTGAAATGGAACGTAAAATCATGGCAGGCTAGCTACACTTTCACTTGGCTCCAACGGCGAGAAAATCTCACCCACTTGAGCTTTGAGTATCTCTCGTCCATGTGAATTCAAGCATTATCAATGCATTATTGGATGGGGGAAAAGAGAATCATCAATGCGTATAGCAGTCTATAGATGGTTCTTGTAGAACTTGTTTGGTATTGGAAATCTTGCCCCGGCAGGAAAACGAAGTGGGGTTACAAATGCCTTTCCTGTCTTGTTATTCCAACTTTACAAATGAAACTGCGACGAATATGCCGGGATATCGATGGAGCTTGGACGTGAGGTGCAAGAAAAGAATGTTACTTTGGGTCTATTCTTTTAGAAGTAACGATGACGTAGGTTGCCAAATTTGTTTGGCTCTCGTCGTTATTGCAGCCGACATTTTCCTTGTCCATATGAATGTGTTATTTACACGAAAAAGCTATGACGCACAGACTCGCTCTTATCTTTACAACTCGAGATATTTCATGAAGGGCCTCCATTATTGTTTTGTCCTCTTCGTATTGTTCCCCACATGATCAATGTGATCGAGTATTGAGTTTCAGGTAACTGCCACGATGGTGATGGACGCTGATGTTCTCGTCTCCTTTCCCGAGCAATTGAGCTCTTTTGTGCTCTTCTGGTCCCTCCCTTCTGGTCCACGAATCTCCGCCTTTCCAAGATTTGACACATCGAGATGCTGCCCTGCAAGAGGCTTGTTTGGGATTTTTATGGTCTGCTCGGCAGGGAGACTTATAGATTTCACCCCTAATGAAAAGTGGAGCGTTGCTTGCATTTCCAGTTCCGAATAAATGAAACTGTCGAAATCTCCAAGATAATTGGATACACTACGTGGCTAATTCCTTTATACATATGCTTTAGAATGGTAAATGTGCGATTGCCTTGAAGCATCCGTCACGAGGATTTTTTTTAGTTCTCCGTTCTACCGCCGGTGGCTATTCTGATCATTTCTTGCAAATAATCCAAGGACGCAGAACGTTGAACCCCAGGCGAGGCCTTTTTCTCGAACGTCGGGAGAGAAATATTTGCGCTGAACCGTACTGTAGTTTTTGCCCCTCACAGGGAGTAGCCTTTTCTTCTTCTCATGAATGACATCGGTGTTAAAACTTTTCAGAAGAACGCATACTTTCTTGTGAAAACCATTTGTTTGATTCAATGATGTTCCTTCCACGGGAAAAGTTTCTTGCTCTTCAATGTATGTTTGGTCCAACGTGATTGATGGACAGACCACGAATCAGGTGATGTCCTGTCCTATGCATAGATCTGGACGATTTTAAGTGAAAGAATTCACCTAATTCATGATTACAATTTATTGATCCAGTAATCGCCTCGTGTGTTGTACTTGAGTTGCAAATCACTTCTCAGATTGCGGTTCAAGAATCTGGTTGGGATCCTAACATAAACACATCTTTTGTAAAGCAAAACATGCGAGGTAAGGCAATTTGTGTCTCAAATCAAGCGAATCGATTAAAAAAAAATAAATCAATATCCATCTATTACTGACATTACAAATAATTGGACGAAATCATGAGATGTGCATTTCAAAAGTTTTGCCCTCTCAAACTTCTTACAACAAGATAGCCTACTTCTCTAAAAGAAACTTTCAACTTTAGGTATAGTTTTAATTTTGTCTCGATTTTTTTTTCTCTAAAAAAAAAACCTCAAATTTTAGTTCTTATCCTAAATTTGCCATGATTTTTTTTTTTTTTTTTGTCTTAGAAGAGGCCTCAAATTTTAGGTTCAGCCTCAAATTATCCTGAATTTTGTTATGTTGCAAAATAATCACCAACTTTCAATCTATTCTTGAATATACCTCTTGGTTGCCGTGGCATTTTCACATCAACAAGGTGACATAAAAAATCATCTCCAAAATGAATTCATTTGAGATATGACAATTAGGGACAACTAAGGGTAGTATCTTGACAGAGGGCTAATGGGAACAAATTTTGCATTAGAGTAAAAATTTGTAATTTTTCTTTTATAGTTCAAAATAGATTTGGAATCAGACCTAAAGTTGGAGTTTTCTTTAATAGAAAAAGGAGTTTAGAATAGATTTAGATGAACCTAAAATTTGGGTTTTATTCAGAAAAAAAAAAGTTTGAAACAAAATTGGAACTAGATTTTAAGGTGAGGATTTTTCTAGGACAGTAGACCCAGCAAGATAAATAACAAGAGACTCACTCTAATAACTTGAAAATTTATGTAGAATCCATAGAAGTATCGCCCAAAAAAGTTGTCGAAAGAGAGACATGCACTCTGGAAGTTTTGCCCTCTCAAGCCTCTTGCAACTGGACAAATAAGAGAAAACAAGTTTTTATAGCTTGATTCCTTCTTTTTCTTTTTCTTTTTAAAGTGTGCAGGTTAAAAAGGATAAAAGTGACGTAAAGACTCTAGAATAGCCACACGGGGAAGTATTTAAACAGAAAAGCTTCATGTATAGATTAGGTGATACAAAATTGAATTTAGGCATACACTATATACTCCAACATCCTAAGATGCAATACACTGATCTCTGCAAACAATATGGAAAACCATATACAAATTGAAAGCCAAAACAGCCAAAAGCTCACAAACTTTGTCAAACTCGGTCATAGTTAAATGCTCCCACATTCGGTAGAAGACTCGGAGCCAGAGTCATCCATTGTCGAAATCGAGGTTGTATCTAGCTGGCTTCCGGTCTCGCTATCGGAAGTCGTAGACGGTCTTTCTTCAACGGGTTGATTCAAGAACCAATGCATGATACTTGCAGTTAACGTCAAAATCATCTTCTGGTTCACCTGATAATATACAGGTCGATTAGCAATCGATATGGATATAACTAAGACAAAAATGAGCAGAGGAGCTAATATCGATGTACAAGAGAAGTCTGAAACTGCATAAAAATATGACCCGCTTCAGTCTTCACACAGTTGTTTGTATGCAGCAATTCACATTACCTGCTAGCCAATCTATTAAAAAATTAGGAACCAAATGGATCGTACAATGCAAAGAGACCCTGATGACTGGGTTCAGTCAGAAACATATTCGACAGCACAACATGGGCCACGGCAACGAGGTCATTCTTAGGAAGCAATATCCACTGGCAGTGGAATGAAATTTAATATGCCATTTAATAGTAAAACATGGTAGGATGGCGGAGAGTAGCACCTAAAATGTTTCGGAAGCACTGAACATGGGAGGGAGACTCTTGAGGGGAGCACATAATCCACCAGTCATAAATTACTCAATAGAACTACTAATGCGTACCTCAGTTATATCTTCTGGAAGAAGAAATATCGAGCATCCAAGCTTCCTCGCAATGCTTATGATGTAGGTAGCATTCATCTTTTTCTCTTCATCTACATTTGTCCAATAAATTCAAGTAAATTAGGTCAAGATTAGATATTTTTAATACGTTGATGATGACAATAAAGATCTGAAAGCAAAGAAGATGGAAGAAAAGATAAGAGAACCACAAATTCTGGATCATTAAGAATTTGCTTAGTTGGACAAGGTTATCTATGTATTTATTTACCCCTAAGAAAGTATGAATGGGGATATTCATGGAACTAATGAACTATTTGCCCAAGATTAACTACTTAGATTTGCAAAACCAATGTGGTAAAGTGGTTTGTCCTCTAGATGCTCCAAAGCAATAGAAAGAACAGCAGAGGAACATGGTAGACTTGGTGGATGACATATGAGCTTAGAAAGGCGGTAATACACAATACGATGTAGCAAATTACCACCAACATCCAGATTGGCTTGGAACACGAGTCCTTCAAATTTTAGTTGGCAAAGTTATGCTGATGAGAGAATTTATGTTAGCTTGGTTTTGTTTTACCTAGAAAACTTATTTACTTTTGTGTCATGATGTACTTAGAAAATGTAGAGTGACAGTAAGTTGTTCTGACCATCTAACTATAAATCATTCCAAAAGCTCGCTGGTTCTTGAACTATCAGACACTACCCTAGTTTAGCCAGCAGTTCAACATCTATACAATACAAGCCAAATTTCTCATGTAAAGTATGTGGAAAGAATATTAAAAATAAACAGATATTAGAAGTGAACTCACCCGTTACTCCTCTTGTAACAAGACTCCAGTTTACAGCTCTTGGTTGCACAGCACTTAAAAGATCCAGGAAAAATATGCCATCAGACAAACTCCTATCCTGTAATGAAAACGCAATTAAACAATTACGCTCCCATAATAAGTCGGACATTGAATGGCAATGAAGACATCATGCAGCGCACACTAATCTCTTACAAGGAAGAATCTTTTCCAAATTTTCTTCTATAAATTATCTTAACGCCTGCTTCTTACCTATCTCCTGGAGATTGATAAGAGATTTTTAATTGAAAATTAAACATGCAACCATATCAGGAACATTATAACAGAGCTTCACATAGTTGTCAATAATTGCAGTCTATAAATGGCTACCATTTTGAGTTAGAACTTAAAAGTAGGAAAACACAAACTAACGCTCCATTGCAAGATTCGCACATGGTGATGTATCCTATGAAGCTTGGTTATTAATTACCCATCAATTTTATACATTAATGTTGTCAGGATGACATCTAAGGATGCTAGATTTGAGTACTTTCAACGCTAGAAGCAGCAAGATGAAGACATTCTATTTAGAAGCCTCCAGCATTGATATCGTTCCTGAAAAGTAAACGATCAAATACGGAGAAAAGTTGTCAGGAGATCAAGATTATATAGAATGTAGAGTACCTTAAAACTATTTATTTGACTCTTACTTCCCGTGTTCCTCACTTTGGTGTTGGCCCATTCTAGGATATCAGCATCAGTGATCTCCTTTCCATTAGAACGAAATCTCAAATTCTTTAGAAGTTGTAGGATGTTGTATCGCATCAATTGCCATAAATAAGCTGAAAGAAGAAAATATAACCTTCTGAACTTAACATCATGATTTCCAAGATGTTTTTAAAATATATATTAGAGTGCTTGATCAAGTAAATTTAGCGGAGAGATCAAAAACATACCCAATATCAATTTCTTATTCCCCTGAACTATATCGTTGCCAGCAACATTAACCAAGGAAAACTTCAACTGTTTTCCTAATTTGACAACTTGGTTACAGTTCTCTACTTTCTTGAATGGCATTTTTATCGGGGGCTTATTTGCAAGCTTCCAGTTGACAATTCCTGGTGATACTTTGTCCAGTGTTTCCAACAATACCCACCTGCAGAGGAAAATCAAATTCACTTGATCTCTGGATATAATTGAAGTCTTTCACTCCATTAGAAAGCAAGATCACAAGCATGCACGCACATGCATGCGTGCGCACACATTTCAGAAGATGTCCAGTCAAAATTGACTACATCACAAATTCCACCATGCTTCTTTTGACAAACTATAATGTCCAACAGGAGCAGCATCCTCAACAAGCAGAACTTCCACATTGAGGGTAGGGGGTTCTGGAAATTGCAGGTATGCTGTCCTTTTGGAAACGTCAATTAAATATCAAAACAACATTTACCCATTTCTAAGATCTTCAAAGACGTTGTCTATGTATGTTGAATTTCCAAAACTGTTTATCCAAAAGCGAAATGCTTTTTCTTCTCTAGATACTTGGGTGTCCTCTGGAGAAGTTTCAAGAAATGATATCTGTTTTGTCTGGGTTGACAGCCCATTCCTGCAGATCAGAGAAACAACTTTAACACACAATGATCTTCCAGCGGCGAAAAAGAGGAGCTGAACTTTGATTGTCATTTCCCATATAATTATTGCTAATGATGAGGGATTGGCTCTTGTTATGATGCTTATAAATTTTTTGTGACAAGGTCCAATGGACTTGTGTCCTTCATGCGACTAATACACTTTGTAAACTTCGGCGTGCTCACAACCTTTACTAGATCACGTGGAAAAAAGTAAGTAAATCAGTGGAAAAATGTGAACAGGTCCATTTCACATTAATATCCTGTGTAGAACTTGAATACATTATTGTGAGACTGTAAAACATACAACTTAGGTAATCTCTATTTTCCTTTCTCTCCACATTGCATAATGCAGCAAAGCAATATTAATTTATCACTAAAGCTGATAAATCATATACACCTGCTATAATATTAAAAAAGTATGCTTCCTGAAGCTTCAAGGCTTCATTTCGCACATATTCATATGAAAGAATGTTGGAAAGAATTTTTCCGATGAGATGTTTCCTGAGAACCCTTTGGTATCCATTTGCTTTCCATTTCAATTTTCTTGCTTCCAAATGAAGGACTTGTAGTCCAAGAAAGACAAACCATATCAGCAGAAGCTCATAAGTGAGAAGGCCTACTCTTACCTATGTTGGAAAACATGGGCTACAAAAGCGAGATTGAGATTCGGAGACCCTTCAACAATATCTTTTGCAGTTAGGTATCTCTTGCAACCCATCCTATCTGCATGCTGAAGAACTAACTTCGCTCTTTCTAGAGGATTTTTTACTGTGAATACAGATGAATCAAGCGTGCTCCGGAGCAAGAACATTTAAGAGGTGAGCATAGGCCTCAGCATCCTACAGCCAAGATATATAACACAATCAACAAGAAAATCACCTTAGCAGATAACACTGAAATGGAAGTGACTGAGAATATCACAGCATCCATCAGGTAAAAAAAAGAAAAAAAAAAAAAAGGAAAGAAGACTGTTACATTTGAAATGAGATAATGAAATTGCGGAACACAGTTATTTTTGGTAAAAGCTAGGCGCAACAAGCTTTGGAGAATTTAGGCTTTAGCTTTGACTTGTTCTCACATACCTTTACATCAGAAGAGAAGTTTGTTACTATTTTCTTGTAATTTGCTTTCTTCAACTGAAAATTCATCCATCTCAACAAGATTTTCTCTGGAGGTAGACTCATCAACTCTTCAACATCCTGTTGTTATTCAAGTTGGAATGCATTACATATAAGGCAACGATTAAATATAGGGATAGCATGTGACCCACCTGTTGAGCAGCAAATTATACCTTACTATCTTCGACCAACTCCACCAACTGAGGTGTTTTCTTCAAGTTGAGATCAGCCAATAATTGTATCTGGAGAAAGTTTTCATATACTTAATGACCGATCAAATATATGAACTCAAACTTTTTACAAAGCCTGTGCATGTAGAGGACCTTTTAACAATCTTACCTTTATGATTTGTGAAATCACACCGAGGACAAGATGGCGCTGGACATAGAAACGAGAAATGTCAATGTATGCTGAACTCAAAGAGAGCTAGATGCCCAAGCTAACTTCATCAACTCAATCAACATATGTAGCTCTTATATGTAAAAGAAAAGGCAAGCATACATACCCTTCCTTCAATGAAGTCTTGAGTCCCTATATTTACAACGGTACATCCAATAGCCTTGGCAGAATTTAGGCAAAGTGTGTGATTTTCATTTCTTTCCCATGGATTGAGCAATCTCTTAGTATTGATGGCACGCTCATCTATTGTCCCAGGAACTGCCACATTGATAAGCTTGCTGCAGTAGAGGAGTGGTTCCAACATCAAAATTGCAAGCATAAAACCAGTAAGTGAAGCAGAGTCAAAGGACACAACTAAAATTACCAAAGAAGAATGCCGTCCTTTGCAATCTCAAAGAGATTATTGGTTGAAGGGTCTATAGGCAGATACTTCTTCAAGAACTCATCTTCCTTGAGGTAATTATTAATATGCTCGACATAAGAGGCTTTCTCAGACTCACTTATTGTGTGGAGCAGCGTGGTAGTAGCAGCCTTTAGGAATGCGGATGAACTTTTTGCGCCACTACCTCTTCTGTCAGTCGCGTGTGCTTGCAGTTTCGAGTAGACCTGGGATCAAACAAGACATCATCATCATCAACTGAAATCCCATATGGTACTACTGTAGAAAATTATAAGAATTATATTTAGCAATTTTGAACTCAAACAAGGCAGTTTTGTGGTCAAATTTTGCCAAACCCTTAGTTATCTTAGGAATCAAATGTACCATTTATTCCTAAATCTAGTGAAATTCTTGGATCAAATAGCTAGCAAATTTAAGTAATATGTAGCTACTCGACTTCGAAAGCCACAAGAAGGCTTTTCTGATAGATCGACTTTGCATTTTCTGGCAATTTTCTCATCAACCAAATAGTGCAGTAACCCAAAATATTGAGCAGAAACTTCATTCATGATAATAGCAATCAGTCTATCAACGTCAAAAGCAAAATCCAGCTCAGGTTTCCCAAGTATCCACATAAAAGAGTAATGAAAATGTTAGATTCATGAAAAAGGTGCCATTGTCGTCGCGAATTTGTAAGTAATGATGGCTAAGAACTTCCTTACCCTGAGAAAGAGCTCGAAATCCACCTCATCCTGCATGTTCTGATACAAATCCTGAATGAAAGCTTCTCTCTCATCCTCAGTCAGGCTCTCTCCGACTACTTTCAATCTCGACATCTTGGAAGGCAAGTCTCCAAGCGTAAGCTTCCCGTTCTCCCTCCTCATGCTCATAAACTGCACCGATCAAGTCATCACAACCACATTCAAACCCCAAATCTCTCCGATTCCCAAAAAAAAAGAAAAAAAAAAAAAAAAGCTTAAGAACGTAAAGCGGAGCCAAAACACAGGTCATCGGCATCAAAGAGATCGTCAAACGACCTCGGCGGGCATCGCGAGTGCAGATTTAAAGCCAGAGAAGGGGAAAAACTCACGTGCGTCTTCAAGCTGCGAAGCTCGACTTGGGTGAACTGGTTCTGGAGCCATGGATCGGACACCAGAATGCCGACGTAACCGGACATGTCCGCGGACAGCGAGGCGTCGGAGCTCGCGATGCGGAGATGATGATGGCGAGGACGAACTTCGACGAGCTTCTTTCGCAGCTGCGGAGCTGAGAGAAAGGAAGAGAAGTGCGGTGTGTATGCGATCGCAACGCACGCGCGCACAATCCCTCTCTCTGAGATGAGCTCTGAAGCCTCTCCTTCGTCTTCCTCTATTATCAATCTATCTCCTTCTTCTTCCTTCTTCTTCCTTCTTCTTCTTCTTCTTCTTGGTGAAGGTGAGCGAAAGCGAGAGAGCCCCCAACAAACTTGGGACGGTGCAGAGCTGTCAAGCGTTCAAAGTTCGGCCCCCTCTCGGCCTTTCTCTCCCTCACAAATTCAAATTACTCTCTCTCTCTCTCTCTACTTCCACTTAAGATGGACCACCCCTTGCCTGAAATTCTCCGAATGGACTAATTTGCCCTTCTTGGATCCTCCTACTTCCGAATTAAAAAGGACTTATGTCATTTCCAATAAGCAATATATATTTATATATATTTAAGAAAAGTTGATAACAATTTTTCAACTACCACCTCACAGATGTAATTATAAACTTTCGGTACCGCCTCAATATATTTTCTAAATGTTTTAGTGAGCATAGTCATTTCGTAAGAATGGTCCTAACATCGATAGAAAAGTGCCTTTGTTGGGATCCTATCAAGTTAAGTATCATTTGTAATTGACCAAAGTAAATGTGTAAAGCTAGATCGATGTTTAAGAAAAAGTTTTAAATTGGAAAGGAAAAAGTGTAGTGATCCATGCATCGTGATCATGTGATCTCACCATTGTCATAAATGGTAACCTTCTTTCATGTGAAATCGGTGTATCTTTTTTCTTTTATTTGACTTTGGTATGTGAAAAGATAATAATTTATCTCAAGAAAAATGGATCCAGCTTCATGAAATTCGTGCGTGAAGGGTGAACGAAAAAGAATGCGATTATCACAAGTAATTTGAATTGCAAAAACTACGGTTTAAAAAAGCAAGTGCCATTAAATGAAAAGTTAATTTCACAAAAAAAACTTTAAATTAGTATACTTGTAATAAATTTATCTCAAACTATTTTTTAATCACAAAAATCTCAAATTATTATACTTATAATTAATTTATTTTTCAATAATTTCGATTAGACTTTACCGTCAAATTGTTGAGTTGAAGTTGAGTGTTATGCTAATTTGAGGTTTTATCTTCCGTTTATTATAGGTGTACATATTTGTTGTTTTTCGTGGTGTTAATCCAATTTGATGAAAACTATTGAGAGGTAAATTTGTTACAAAAATATCAATTTTGGGTTTTTTATTATATTAACTCATAAATAAAAGTTTGTGGCTTTATTAGCAAGAAAACAATAGGAAATCTGTGGAGGGGCAAAAATGGAAAATCGGAGGAGGGAGGATGACATGAGGCAATATCAGAAATGATGCGGCCCACGTGAGAAAGTATGCGTGCCTTTATAAAAAGCGATAAGTGTTTTCGATAACATAACGGCTATCAGGCTGACGTTCTCTCTCTCTCTCTCTCTCTCTCTTGCTCTCTCTCACAGGGCTCGGATTTGCGCTAATATTTTATTTAATTCTTTTGGAAATTTGCAGATTTGCAATAAGTTGAATTGAACCTCGAGCTAAATAAACGTGAAGCTTATTTTTAAAGTGAGAAATCATCATAAATTTCGGAAAATTGTAAAAAAAAAAAAAAAAAAGAGTGAATGAACGATTTACATATTGATATCAAGTTTGAAGATTTTGAAATTCAAGTATTTCATTCTAAACAAAAGTCAAAGTATGAATTTTGCGAAATTAAAAAAAAAGCGAAAGTTAAAATTAAAAATTACTCCAGAAAGGCACATTCATCAGCTTTCTCAAATCATTGAGATTTTTTGTATGATTTTCGAATTATGTTTTCCTAAATTACATTTTGAGTTTATTACAACAAAGTTCAAACTATTTTTTTTTACCATAACTATTATTGATTATCCAAATACCTTTACAAAATTTACCTTGTGTCAATAAAAAGGAAGTTTGGATTTAACAAATTAGGATCTTGGTAATAAGTATGCTTTGGCCACTTGTAAGCATATTAAATCGAGTAAATTTGTAACATGGTCAAAAAAATAGTTGGTATGGATTACAAGTACAAAAACCTTGTGTCAATAAAAAGGAAGTTTGGATTTAACAAATTAAGATCTTGGTAATAATAGTGAAAACTATCGAGTTTGCTTAAGTAGTTGCTTAACCAATGTTCTTGGTACATTCATTAACAAAACTCAACAAATTATGTCACTCTTCTTTTTCACATGAATCATGTTCTCCTCCAGTTACTTTCTAATCAATGAGTTACAATTTTGACTATCAACTGCATTTATAATTAGCTAGTCTTGCATGAGAATTGTGTTCACAACTTGTAACCCACCTATTATAACGGTAGTTGGAGGATTCCCTGGAATTCAAATTAGAGGAAAATATAGCCCCTCTCCACCTATTGCTTTTCTATCCCAATGGTGTCCAAACCATCCATGAAAAAATGTTATATGATCCTTCTTGAGATATGCTCATTTAGTTCTCTCCTTGAGCAGATAGATACTTATTAGTTGCGGTGTTCAAAAGGATCACGTTACCCAACCATCCACACCTTTTAATGCTACTTGTCAGACCAACCGACCAAAGCATCTTGTTTCATTGGCCATTTGCTCTGATTTTTTTTTTCTTTCTTTTTTATCTAGATGAAGTTTACCCTTTTTCATCTAGTCATAAGCAGATATTTCAGATCAAAATTAGGAAACTTCACATCTCCTATTTAGCTTCGTGATGGGAATCTAATTGATCTTTTAGCTTAGGATTATGAAAAGAAAGGTGAATAGTGAAGGGGACATCTGAACAAGGGAAGCCAGAAAAGGTGCACCTTTGAATGAAGAAAGGTGTATAGTGAGCGTGAGCGAGCCAACTAGAAAAAAGCAAAACGAGGATGGGACAGTCCTGTGAACTGCATCAATTACCTTCTGTGAATAACACTGCACCATCTCGATCGATGAGGCCTCTTTGGTACTAAAACTCAAGAACTGTCCCAATGATTTTTTCGGGAGATGGATGGCCTATACTACTCAATACACTAATGATGGGACAATTTCTATTGTATTCCCCTAGCCAGGAATCTGAAAATGATTGGCAAAAGGAAAAGCTATCTTTTTTCCTTAATTTATGTTCACATATTAATCAACCCAAATGACAAAAAAAAAAAAAAAAAAAAGAGATGGAAGACGATGCAAATGATCCCTAAACTCTTGTTTAATGTGTAGTGTTATTCCTAAAATTTTAATTTATTTGATATAGTCTATGAATTGTTAATAAATGTTCGGTCTAGCTCTTGAATCATATGAAAATATTTACTGTTGCCCTTTACTTAATTCAAACTAATGAATCCATTGATAGTAGACAATTAAAAAGAAGAAGTCCCGTGTGATTTATCCAAGTGCAATATTCATCATATCAAGATATGATAATTTATGTAATCACATAATAATGGACATGTCAATGGCCTAATTGTTATTTTCCCCTTTTCCAAAGTAGATGGATAAAAAATAGTCATATTAACTCATAATATTTAAGAATCTAACCTAGCATATAACAATTAACGTTATCAAATAATGTTTACTTTGTCGTTTGAGCAGACGGAAAGAATTGCATTGGACATATTAAAAGCTCAAGGACGAAATTGCACATTAGACCAAAATTTAGGTTGCATATGTCATTTTCCCACATAAAAAAGAAAGAATGATATACTTGACATCTGTTTTTCCTCTCAATAATAAAAGCCTGCACATCTTTTTACCATTACATAAACACCTTACATTGTGTGATTTTAGTGGTGCTCTAATGGCACAAGAATAAAGCTTAGATAATATATTACATGATGTGATTTACACATGTAGCTTAAAATTTAGCAATGTAAATTTATCACATCTATTTGGCAATGCCCCCATCACTTAAAATATCAACTTTAGTATATTTAGCATCCCTCGTCATGGAAACGATTCTAATGAATAGCCATTAGACACATCTATTTCCCTAACACGAGCCTATTTTTCTTTCTCTTTTCTTACTACTAATTAATCCCTTTGTTTGGTAACATAGATTGTAGAGTCAATAGCATGCAAGAACATTTTTCTTCCCTTCTTTCATTCTTTTTCTCTTTTCATTATCCTCTGGGTCCGGAGACAAGATCACAAGACAGAGTGCACGAGAGAGTCGGTAAGCGTTTCCTTTTCGATTAAACAACTTGTCAAGTTAAAAAGGAAAAGGGGGTTTGCATGATGCATGTGATGGAGGGGCCACAAGTGTGTACGAGGGAGGGGTGGAGCGAAAGTTATGGCGGAAGAAAGGAAGCCTTTGTGAATGGATGGATGGGTTGCCTTGGCTTCTATCCTTTGAGGTCCCATCATCACCTACTTTTGTTCATTTTCATTTATCAGTTTGGAGAGAAACAGGCAGGCTTATTTCCTTGTTAATTAACCTATATTCAAAGTCTTTATAGCGTTCAAGAGGTGGGCTATGATAAAAATGCGATTTTGGGGATAGTTTCTCTCAGAGTTTTTCCTTTTCCCTCGCCAACAACATTGTTGTCGAGGCCAGTGATAGAAAGAATGAAATCATTCTCCCCAATGCGTTGACAGAACGATTATGTCAATGAGCCTTTTTTCGATTATTTTTAAGCATTGTTTTTCGAGAGAATGGATACAGTGCAGCAATTTCACCCTCGAATTGGAATCTGCCTAGAGAAACTTTAGCAACATTTTCACACACCTTTTCAAGAGGATGTAAAAGAAGTCATTCCCCATATAGTGTAGCACAAAGCAGGAGGCACATAATGATTTGACTTTCCTTGGGGTCATTTTCCAACTTTGACTAGAGATAATCCATTCTCTCTTTTTACATCAAGTACTTAGACCATGGTCAAGAGTGACTCGCGCTATTAAGAAAGTGGATATTCTCCTGTCGTTCTTAATCATCAATTATCTTTTCTAATTGGGGTACTAATTCCATGATAACCATCTTCACCCCCCACCATGAGCTACTGATGACATTCTCAATCTCATGTGGACCATCTGGCAAAGACAAGTCATGTGGCTGAATCAAGTTTTATATTCTCTTCATCTCCTTTTCCTATATGTTAAATTGAAGTACTCTCTTGCATTGGTTCCTTCTTGTAGTGACCCCATCATACCAAAGTGTGGTGATGGTGGTGGTGCGAAAACCCACTCTTTGGAAGTTTTAAGTCCACAAAATAATATTATTCCCCTTCAAAAATTGAAAAATAAATAAATAGAATAGACAGAAAAGAAATCATTGAGGAAATACGGTAGCAAGCAATCCTTGCTGTGTTTGCATCTACTACTTGCAACATTGGAATCATGAAGGATGGTCATACAAAGATGTTACACCTTTGCTAATGAAATTGGGCCCTCACACATGGCCTTCCATTTATGCCAATCTGATTTAGGAGATCTTCATTATGATTTTGCTGATTCTGGGTATGCCACAAAGGTATGTCTTTCGAGGTGTATTAGGAGATATGACTTCCTTGTTTATCATGTGCCATTCTCTTTTTATGGCAGATCATTCAATGACATGATAGATTCATATTAATTTAAGTTGCACGAGAATTTAGACAAAAAAAAAGTTGCACGACGATCATGCGATGCTGAGGCCTCTGCATGATCATTCTTGGTGTTTTCTTCTCTTACCCATGCATGGCCATCACTAGTAATGGGGTAACTGAGAAGCAATTTAAGTGCTCACATCTTCTCATGCTCTATTCCATACTTGTTAAAAAAGAAGAATTGAAGAACCGCTAAACTAGACAAACCGATGAAATTGAGGCGCTAGACGAGCCGAACTCATGTTCTATTCCACACTTGTTAAAAAAAAGTGAGTCACTAAACTAAACGAGCTTATGAGAGCATGAGGTTAATGTAATGTCGAGGTCACTGTATGATCATCAAGAAGCAATTTAGTACTCATCTCTCCTCATGCTCTATTCCATGCTGCTCGCCAAAAGGTGAAAGTCATTAAACTAGATAAACTCTCATGCTCTATTGCATACTGCTTGTTAAAAAGTGAAAGTCATTAAACTAGATAAACTAATCTGATGCAAGAAAAGAAATTAAGTTATAATAAAACGCCGTCTGTGGGAATCGAACCCACGACCACATGGTTAAAAGCCATGCGCTCTACCGGCTGAGCTAAGACGGCTCACATATCTTGTCTTTTATCTATTAATATTTTAATTGATATTGATCAGTTAATAATTCGAAACTATCCCTTGATCATTGTTTAATGGTAATCACGTTTAGGAAGTTGCATACAGTTAAAATGCTCATCTGAAACTACACCAGTGTCTATCTCTACCTTTCCTTTCGATTTCTCTTGAGCAAGTTCTGTCTTCTACAAAAGAACTTCATCTTATCCCCATGGTCACGCGAAAAAGAGAAGTGCCGAATTGATATGGTCTAGTCTTCAAAAGTTCTCTCACGAGAAAATAATCTTTCTAGATGATTGGACATGAATTTTTGTGTGAATAAGCACATTAAAGTGTCAAAAAATATTTACGACACTCATTTTAGTATCAAAAGTTTTTGTTGGCTTACTTGAATGCTAAATCAAAGAAAAAATAATGACTTAGGACGTACATGATAACCATTATACTCTAGAAAATCAATTTTTGACTAGAAATTGATTTTCTATTTCTATTATTCGGATAAGTTTCTAAGCAAAAATGTGCATTTGATAATTTTATAAAATTTACGTTTTTTTGAAGTAGAAATTGGTTTGATAATAACACAAAATTTTTCTATTCTGAGTGGTGGTGGCAAGGGTTCGACGGTTGGTGATTGGCAGCAGGAGGCAAGCAAGTGGCGTTTGGTGTTTGGTAGTCAATAGCTAGGGGGTGGCTAGCAACCGACGATCGATGACAGGGGAAGCGGGCGGCGATGTCTAGCTACCGATGGTTGATGGTCCGATCGGGGGGGTGGTTGGCAATCGGCAATCAACGGTGGGAGGCGGGTGGTTAACGGCCGGGGGGGCAGTGGGTGACCAGTGATCCACGGTGGAAGGAGGGCAAGTGGTGGCTGGGGAGTGGTGAGTGACCAGTGATCGATGGTGGGAGGCAAGTAGCTGGCGTTCGATCGTCAGCCATGAGCATCTAATGTCCCACAAGCGGCAGGTGGGTGGGGGCAAGCGGTGACGATAGTGAATGATGAAAAGAGTTTTCATTTCTCATTTTTGTTTTAGAAATAAAAAAGCTAAAAATTTTAATTTCTAATTTCTAGTCCAAATTTATTTATGGAGTAGAATAGAAAAATGAAATTGCATTATTAAATGAGTTTATGTTCCAAATCTATTTTTGGGAACAAAAAGACAGAGAAATAGAAAAACAAAATAGTTACCATGTGCGCCCTTAAGTGTCAAAGGCAAGAAATTCTAATCAAATTGATTATGCATCATTTATAATTAAAATTATAATATGACTAGGCAAAATTTTTAAAAACTCCAGTTCATATGACATGCTTGGCACTGAAGTGATCACTTTTAAGGAATGACTGATACTGAAGTGATGGCTTTAAACAAATTTTGGTATTCGAATTATTACTTTAAATAAAATTTAACACTCAAATGATTGCTACTTATAACTTTTGGAGGACATCATTTAGGGATTAAATATTGACTAGGCACACCAGCGAGTCATGTAAGATTGAGAAATTAATAAAATATAACCATGTCGGATTTCGACGATCTAGATCGAAGTTAGCACTTAAATGATCATTTTTTTTTTTCAAAAAATGGCATTTAGGTGATCCGGATTTTTTTTTTTTTTTATAATGAAGTGAATGCCGTACATAATTTTTAGCAAGTATATTTATCTCAATTTTTGTGAGTTTGCTAACCACCGAGGACCTGCCCCAATCTTGACCTGTAGAATTGAAGATGGCCGGCAATCGTCATCCAAGCGAACTCCCCCGAGCCAGTTCCTAAATTCCATTACGTCTCAACCATAGAAATTAAACTCGAGATCTCATCCAAGCGAGGCTAGTGTAGGCCATCGCCCATGATTTATCTCCTTGGATTTCTTGTGGCACGAAACGGAGCCGCATTCATGGGCATAAAAGGCACGTTTGGGCCACTGGAACTTCTCAATGGAGGTGGTTTCTGGGCCTATCCATGCTTGATCCACTTTTTTCGGCTGCAAAACGATGCTTTTGAGAAGAATCCAAGAAGTTCGACCAAAAACAAGAATGCAAGAAGGTCGCAATCATGGGTCGTTAAGCTGAGAAGACCTCTACGTAGTTTAGGGACTAAAGTTTAACGTAGGCGAAACAGGATTGGAACTGAGTAGATGATAACTCGACAAGAGATATTGAGATGGGAAAAGTACAAAAAAAGTTATAAATTCATTATATTGATATTAATTCAGTTATAAATTTTTAATTTGACTAATTTAATTATAATTTTTTTTGCTTTAATATCAATTCAATTCATTCAGCCGATTTAGGCCAAAAATTACTTACATCGACACTGATGGTCTTCCGTGACATAACTAATGTTGACATAGCCAAATTTAATAATTTTTTAAATATTTTTTAGAGTTTTTTCTTTTCTTTTTCTTACCCTTTGGCTAGTGACCCTCACTTGGTTTGGGTGACGGCATGCCCTAACCTAGATCCAATTGAGGGCCCTCGTCAGCCACACGTGAGGGCAAATAGGTCCTCACTCGTGGCGTGGCGGTGAGGATTGTGATGCCCTCGCTTGCCATGATGCGACTCTTGCCGGCCATGGGCAAGGGCCTCCACACCCTTGTCGGCCATGAGTGAGGTCCTTCATGGCCTCGCCTGTGGCTGATGAGGGCGTGGAGGCCCTCACCCATGGCTGGTGAGGGTCGTGACACCCTTGCTTGGTTTGGGTGAAGGCGCGATGGTCCTCACCAGTGGCTGGCAAGGGTGTGATGGCCCTCACTAGTGCCTTGTGGAGGCCCTCGCCTAGACCAGCTTGTGGCTAGTGATGGTCGGTTGGCGACCTTGCCAACCAAAGGGTAAGGTAAAAGAAAAAAAAAATAATAATAAAAGAAAAAAATAATAATAATAACTTTGGCTAGAATTAGTATCAATGCAAACGGATTTAAGACTAAATTGGTCTAATTGAAAGATTTAGAACTGAATTAATATTAATGCAATAGGTTTATGACTTTTTTTTTTTTTGTACTTTTCCTGTATTGAAGCACCAAGCAGCGAGCTCTAGTCAAGAGTCGAGCGCCTAACCATTCGACACTTGATTAGTGTAATGAAGGGGACAGAGTTGAAGATAAACGAGCCAAAAGAAAAGCCATTTGCCCCTTCTTTCCCTCAACACACAGCTTACCTCTCGGTCGCTTTACAGTCATAAAAAGTTGCGGTGCCACGGGCTTTGTTACCTTATCGTTCTCCTTTTCTCTTCTTTTCAAATCATAAAGAAAACCACACATTTACTTTAATCTGACAAGAAAAATTTTGAAAAATTTTCAAATGAACTTTATTCCATGTTTACTACATTGTATCCAAAGGAACATTCAAAAGCAACCTAAAAAGAGATCTAATCCACATGTATATATAAACCCGGTTGAGATGAGGCTGAGTATCTAGTGACTAGTGAGTGATCAGTTTCCAATATTACACACGCCTCTTTGCTTTTGTCTCCAATGATGCACGTAAGGCTACAATCGCTACTGTTTTTGCCTCTGATTGCTCATTTCTTTTGTTACTTTCTTCAATGGTCGATGCACGCTCATATGAAATGCATGAAATGGTATTGTAGGGTCATTCCAAGAGGCAAGGGTGGCACGTCCCGGCTTTCGGGAGCTGGGATAGCCATGAAGGCCTTCCTTTCACTCAATGCTTTGACTCGGCGAGACGGGTTGAGTCGCTGCGTTATGAGTATTGCTACGAGGATCGTGACTTATACATGGATGGTGGTCTTTACGAGAATGATGAAGTAACACCTGCTGTGATCGTTGTTCCTCGCCGGAGGGTAAGTTAAAGAAAAGCCGACATGAACGAGTTATGCTTCTCTTTTGCAGATATGAACAGTTGTTGACGTGACTTTTTGTTGGATTTATTGCCGCGTAATGCGAATGAATCCTGTTCACTATGCTTTCACCTTTATCCTTTAAATGTCCACGCTCGTCCTATCTTCGATTTTCTTCATCTTGATTCGAGAAATTCCGCTTAATTACTTCAGTGCTTGTGTGTTTTGACTTAGAAATTTGAAAGGGTTTTAACTTTTGGTTTTGAATGAGTAAACTTGAACTTCACTTTCAAGATTTTTAAGGAACAAGTTGACTTCGCTTGCCAAAATGCCATTTCTGTTGAATGTTTAAAATCGAGTTCTATTTCTAATGGATAACTATATTTATAACTTCAAGAATTAGTTTGCTCTTTTATTTTGTAGAGTCTAGAATGCTTATGTTAGCGGTAAATAAAAATGTCACCGAGCTTAAGATGCACTTTATTAAGGTCATGATCATAAACAAAAATAACCTAATGACTGGCGGAATGTACTGACAAATTTTGTTCTTTGTTGCAGGCAAAAGTTCGCGACCCTCATGCCAAAATAGTGAAAGAAAAGCGATGGCTGAACAATCTCGAAGGGTCTTCAATCCCAGGATTTCACTTCAGGGCAAGGCCGAAACCTGTTGACGAAGATCTGTACAAAGTCCCGGCCGAACTCATTCATGCCAAACCCAGGAAGGCAGGCTCTTAGACCATTTTCAATTAAAATCATGGTCATTCAAGAATGATAATCTGATTTCAATTAAGCCACAATTTGCTTGTTCCATCACCAATTTTGAATTTACAATGGCTAACTAAACTTCTGAATTCTCTTCAATTTTTCCTGCAGAAGAGAGGGTCGGGCTTCCTTTCCAGCTGCTTGATTCCAGCCTGTGCCTTGTGTTAGAAGCTTCCAAGGATGAATTCTACAGAATGCTTGTACCATGTATATATTAATCTGCACTTCTATAGTAAATCAAGCAGTGTACTTTCTTCGGGTGCAAGAAGTCAAGCTTTTTTGTGGTGGAATGGTGATCAAGCAGAATCCTTTTTCCTCCTCTTCCTCTCCTATCGCAAGTCACGACATTACACTTTCGACCCGACATAAATTGAAATGAGGAGACGAGCCCGATTGGACAATGGCGCTTAGTCTCTACGGGAAGAGATGATCATCGACTGGTGTTGACATTTAAGTTGAGGAAACTGGAAGAGGCTGATATGAGAAAGCAAAAAAAATACTATTATGGGTAGGTTTGATTTCCCTTCTACAAAAGAAGAGGTCCAAAAGAGCAAAAAGAAAAGGAAAAATAAAAAGGCGTGAAAGAACGTTTAATTTTACTTATTAATTTCATATTTTCGGCCTAAAGATTCACGGGAGAGAAAAGGTAAGAACTTTGCAATCTTTCCGCGACACCAACGAGACGGGCATGAACATGAAATTGACATAAAGTTCAGCGCACGCTAGTGACCCTTTTACTTTTGTAGTAGACTTTTGATAGCATTTCACGTTGAAACCTAATCAAAAGCAACGCATTGAACTTCCAAAAACCAAAAGCAAAAGCAAAAGCAATGAATAATCGGGAGGCAAACCTAAGGATTTCAGTCAATCATCCCATTGGACTTGCAGTTAAGAACAGTTAAGTCCCGAGATCGTGGTCTCTTTTGACTTGAGAGAGAGAGAGAGAGAGAGAGAGAGAGAGAGAGAGAGAGAGAGAGAGAGCCTTTTCACTCTACTTTCACAGCAAATGGCCAGCTCTCTCTTCTTTGTATTCAAAGTGGGAATGCAATAACTAGATGATAAAAGAGATAAAGTCCTCAATTCTGATACAAAATTACACTGAACCATATGATTATATTCCTCAAATCGCATACACAGGTATAAGGGAAGAAAGATGGTTAACAGTCCAGATCCTCTGAGCACACCCCCAGAGCATGCCGTGCAAACTGCTCTGCTGAATCTGCATTGAGGTTGGCTTCGTCAACCACCACAAGTGAAAAGTGACGCACTAATCACTGCTTTTACCGGTTCTGGCATGGGAACGTCGTGACTTGTCAAGGACATATTTGCTTGATATGCCACTTTTAGCCGGCAAGATACAGAACTTTAGTGGGGAGCCATCAGTCACTTTCACTTTCTGAAAAGTATCTCTGAGCATCAAATGGCTGATACCGGGAGCTTGCATCTTGATCATCCGAAGGAGGTGTTGCGTTCATGGGTGCAAATGCTGCAATCGGCATGCATAAATACATGAGAAATCGCACCAATACACCATTGCAACCTGAATGACAAGAACTCGAGGAAAATTCCAATGACGAGAAAGTGCCATCAATCTAAGTGCTGCCTTCAGCATGCACTAAGAAAATGGGACAGCATCCACTCACTGTCCTTGTGAGCTTTTAGAATTTGCAATAACATAGTTTGAATGATTTACTCTACAGATAGAAAATTATTCCAGGACACCTGATATTGTTTATTCAACTTTTTTTTCTCAATCTTCTTATGGCTTTTAGAATATTATACACAACTGCTTCAAATTCAACTGCTTTTGCATGTTTAAAAAATGAGGATGGAACCTAAGCTAGATCTGCAATGAGAACATTTTCAATTCCTTGATAAAGTACATTCATTTTCTTCACAAAGATAATTCATTTTCCTGCAAATCGACAAAGAACACAGCTATTCAATCACATTTGCAATGTCATAGCCATCTGACATCTAGGGAAATGCTTGAATAAGAAAATAGGAAAAAGGTATATGGAGAAAATTTTCATCTTCTAGCTAAAGAAGTTGAAGGAGGTACTAATCAACAAAAAGAGTGAACCAACAGACATGATCAAAAGCATCTATATCATGCGTATATTCTCATTAAAAGCATGCTGCTGCTGAAGCTTGAGTGTCAAGACAAGTAATAACTATTAACAGAAAATATAGCTCATACGTTTCTTGTAGGTACAATATGCTTATATATGACCAGATAATTTTTTTATTTTTTTATTATTTATTTTTTTTAATTATTTTGAGTGATAAATGAGATTTCATTAAGAAGGTACTGATGGGGTAATGCCCCCATACAAAACGGCCATAGGTAAAAGCTACCCATATGCAAAATTAGCATAAAAGACCATTTCTAACATTTACAAAAAACTGGAAGCATGAAATTGAACTTAAACATACATAGATTTTGCGATATTTTGTAAAAAGACTCATAAACAATTCTGTAGACAAATCACAGATTGATGACATCACAACCAAGGGAATGTGACAAAAAAATTGGACTAAGAGACATGACTCCCGCAAAAAGGGACGGATCTAGACTCAGAATCTTTTTTTTTTTAAAGGGAGAGAAGGGGGGGGGGGGGGGGGGAATGGCCCAACTATGTTCCCTCACGGGACCAATCTTCCATTGTTCCTCATTGAAATCAAGGTTCATTTTTGTGGTATTTCCATGAGTGTCCTAATATGCAAATTATTGATTTTGTGCATTATGACACTTTGTGTGGGAGTTGCGAATTTGAACCATAGATACAGCTAGGTAACTCAGGGATTGATCCCCTGACTATAGAAACCCTGAACCTAAATATTCTTAACTCATGAAATATTTTAAAATAATCATTGATTTAGCTAATCATGGGTTGAGAGCTAATTTCTTGCCACTTAATATCAAACCATCAATTTTACTTATACCAATATGGAACAATAGAAAGTTGTTAACTTGAAAAAACATCTTAATCAGAATTGGTCCATAATCTTAAGAGCCAGTATAATTTAAGGGTTTCTGTATGTCGTTATAAAATGAGAAAAATAAGAAGAATTCCTACTTTTGTAACCATGGGTAATATGAGGAATAAAATTCAAAGTTTTAACATGGAATTCAAGTAGACTTAGTAATTCAATCTATTCATTGGGTCTCCTGATTTCAATCTGTTAATTTGGAAGCTGTGATTCAAATTTTCAATTTTGTTTGCAAAATCTAATTGGACTGGCTTTTTGGGGATGAGAGAGTGATGGAGATTTAAATGCATGTAAGAAAATATAAATAATGGGTAATGGAAGCTACAAATCAGGAATATACTTGGCACATATATATTGCTTAACGAAGGTGAGATGTGAGAGAATCACCTGGTGGGGCTTAAAATAAAAGACAAAATTACTAAATGACTTGCTCATCCTCATTGGGAAAATAAAATGGAACACTCTTTTTATCTTGCAGCCTTGATCAAGTACTCAATCTTTCAATAAAAATCAACCAGATCCGTCCATGCCCATAATTACAGATCCATTCAGAGAGGTCAGTCAACCATTTGATGTCGAAAAAAAAAATATAAATGTAAAACTGGCTATTCAGCTCAGTTTTGCAATTTATCATTTCGTTTAAATCCAAATAGTGACTTAAAGCGCTTTGCATTATCAACTGCATTTTGTAAGGATGAAATAACAGGTAGATACCCAGAATATTTTGCATAAAACCACTTGTTGTTTAATTCAAGGAACAGCTGCCTAGGGTGCTGTGGTATAATGTTGGTCCAATGCAACCAGCTCATTTCTCAAAATAAGAAATTATGCTCTGCCTTATCCTTTGTCTAGCTAAACCATGATCCGCATTTTATAATTAATGGGATAACAGGTGATACCCAGATTAGTTTCCATAATGCACTAGCCTTCAATTCCAGGTGCAGATGCCTTGGGCGATGTGATAAGAATGTAGGTGCTAATGCCATCAACTCTTTACTCAAAACAAGAAATTACATCAGCCCTATCCTTTTATATGTATAGCTAATCTATCAACTATCGAAAACAAGGTCTACCACAAGATTCACAGAAGTTCAATAGCCTACAGACCCATCGCAGTCAAGAAAAGATGACAGATCAAGTAGCTTGACTTCTTAAATGGGAACTTAAAAAATTCATGCTGATGTGTTATCACGTAGCTCTCAAACAATAGAAGTTGGTGGCAGACATGCATGTTACCTTGTGAGTAAAATATCACTGGCAAGCAGCCATAGATTGGTGAAACCAATGGACAAAGATGAATCATTCAGAAAGTCAAACATGAAATTACCTTTCTCCCTCATTCTTCTTTCTCGATCATATTCAAACTTATCTCGAATTTGGTTAACCCTTTCCCATTTATCAGCATGTCCATTCCTTACAAATCCTTGCTCCTGCATTCAGAAAAATCACGTCTTTTAGGTACCTTGTAATATAATGGATGTGAATAGATTATCGACAAATCATTCAGAGACACAGCACTGTAAGTTGCAAGAAAGTAACCATATTTGCTATCATAAGAATACAATCCCAAGGTGATTTCATCAGATAAAAAAGTAATATTGTAAATAAGACAAGAATTCTGATTCCACACCATTACCTTCACTTGGCCCGCATAAGACCTCCTGCTCCTGAAACATAAAAAAGATATACAACACAGTTACTTTTGGTTCATACTATCTCTTGAAAGCTGAAATAAAAGCTATGCTTTACTTTTCATGATTCAGCTATACAGAAACTTCCCATTATATGATTTGTGTCTCCAATTTTAGGGGCTAAAAGTTCTATAAACCGCATCTATTAAAAAGGAGAAAATTTCATGCATATCATTGCCCAACCTGTATGGGGAAAAATCTTGTTCATCATCCTCAGCAGATTCATAATTTGCATGATCTTGGGCAATTTTCTTTGAATACCCTTCATCCCAATACAGCCTCTCCCAATTTTCTCTAAGCTCATTATACAGTTCCATATACCTTTTGCACCAAGGCTCATGCTCCTGAATCATTATCGCAAGTCAAAAAAGAAAATGCAACGAGTAAAAAAAATCCAAACAACAAATTTTCAACACTTCAATTGACTCAGAGCATATAGTTGAGATTCAAACAAAGTAATGTGGGTTCTTTCAATTCTCTATCACAGACTGTTCACACAGTCCTGACATATACACCAATACTCAACCTCCTGAGAATTCACCTCTAATCTCAGTCAAATGCTGTGGCATAATACAGAATACAGGCGAACAATTCTGTACATCAATACTATAAGCAGAAAAACTGAATCAACACTCAACAAAGCACCCTTAATAAATGGTTAAAAGAAAGTAATAATTTGAAGAGCTAGAGACCCCGTAACCTACAAAGCTAAACATCATTTGCATAAAACCCAACATCGCAAGTAACACACAACCGCCATTCAAGCTGAACACTAAATCCAAAGCCTCAGTCCCATCGACATTTCACACAGCGCGAAGACAAGGAGCTATAGACACATTTCCCACAACACAAACACTAAAAATCCGAAGAGCAAATTGATTTTTCAGTACGGACCGCCTCCTTGAGCACGAGGCGAGTACGGCGCATGAACTGGTCCCTAAGCTGCTTCCGCCGCCTGTTGGGGATGTTGTCCCTCGGGATCACGAAGCGCTCGCGCGGAGGCACGTTGTCCCCGATCTCGTGCATCTCGCCGTCCACGATCCACCACTCGGATTTCTCATCCAACTTCTTGAGCGCGAGAGGCGGCGACTTCGGCCGACGCCGCGACGGGACGGCGTAGTGTCGAGGCCAGCAGAGGGAGTCGGCGGCGGCGGCGACGGGGAGGCATCGGCCGAAGGTTTGGATTCGTTTCGCGAGGGATTGCATGGAAGAAGTTTGGAGCAAGCTCTTCAAGGCCGGGAGGTTACTGTTTAGTCTGTTTGTTCAGAGGGTTTTTGTCCAGGTTTCTTCATTTCGGGGAATTACTAGTATTTTTGGGATTCTGGAAAGTGACGTCTCAATTCTTTTTTTTTTTCAATTTGCCCCCCTCATATTATGAAATTTGCGGCAATGCGCCCCCAACAAAATTTTTATCACACATTGGATCGCGTGACTAGACATGTCTTGCTATGAAAGGCAAATTGGTCATATATCACCTGTGAGAAAATACAAAGATTACTAAGAGAGATGATAATTCAAAATTACTAATAGCAATGCATTCGACATTAAATCCTCATAGAAATCTTAGTTGCATGCCATTTTATGCTGTATATTTCAATATTATGCTTCTACTTAAATATATATGCATGTGTATTTATGTGACGAAATTGTCCTTCACAAGCCACGTGTTGCCACATGGTCGAAGCTTTGGATGTAATTTGGTCGGAATCGCTCTTTAGGATACATTGCAACCCGAGCTCAATTCGGAGGGCAAATTATCTATATTGAAACATTGGGTGGGCAATCTGCGACAACCCCAAAAACTTGGGGGGATTTATAATTCATTCGCATTTACTAAAAAAAAAATTGAAAAACAAAAGAAAAAAAAGGCAAAGCAGAGAGGAAGAACGATGCCCATCTCGGAGAACCCGGTCGAATCCAACGGCTCTCGTCAAGTTTCCACGCTCCTCGAGAATGGACACAGAACAGAACCGCCCTCGTTTCTTCTTCCCGCTCTTTCCACTTCGCGCTCGGAACTGCTCACGGCGCACCCGCTCGTCCTCATAGCAGAATCGACGGGGGAGAGAGAGAGAGAGGGAGGGAAGGGGGGGAAGATGTGTGGAAGAACTCGTTGCACCCTCAGGCCCGACGACATCCCTCGCGCCACTCATCGCGGCGGTCAACCCTCCCGTACCATCGACTTGGATCGGTATCGCTTCTCTCTCTCTCTCTCTCTAGGTTTTCCGATGCATGTGCGGTGAGCGTGTGTAGGGTATTTGTGTGGGCTTGAGAGCGCCGGAGGCGCACCCGATATTCGGTTGCAGAGAAATTACTTCCCTCAATCGCGATTGGGCTATTCCCTAGTTTTCTGCTCTTCTTTTTTTTAGCGGTAGCAGGAATCGATGGTCTAATTAACAAAGCGGTGCCGTTTCTTGTTCTTCTCGTTTTTATTTTTATTTTTTGAAAATTTTCCGTTGAAAGCAAGTCTCCGGAACTTCTTCGGCATATTAAGGTTTGCATTTGTTGTCGAACGTTGGGTGGAAGTGTTTCTTGCTGGTGAGTAAGTGTTGGGACCTGTGCTTTATCGCTCAGGTACCGCCCGTGTTATAATTTTTCGCCAGGATGGAATTTGCCGGTGGTGCGGAGAGAAGAGAATTCGGATGGAGATGATTACGTGGTCCACTGCATGAAGTGGGGGTTGATTCCCAGTTTCACCAAGAAGAACGAGAAGCCTGACCATTATAGGATGGTACGAAGCTACAGCATGCAAATGCTTTTTTTACGACTCGAACTTCTGTGATGCCGCATCAGTTTGTAGACTTTAATGATGTTATGCAGATTTTTTTCTTTGTCGGAAATGTTTGTCTGATTTCGAGAGTTAAGTTAGGATAAAGTTAGAACTTATTGGTCCGCTTTGGTTTTCTGCATGTACAAACTTCCATCATGTCTCATTTCTGTCTGTCACAGTTCAATGCTCGGTCAGAGTCCATAAATGAAAAGGCTTCGTTTCGTCGTCTCATTCCCAAATGCCGGTGCCTTGTGGCTGTTGAAGGGTATGCACATATCTAATCTGATGTTTTGCTTCTTCTGTCTATTCTCTGGAGCACATGTCGTATTTATGGTTGGCTCGGCTGGCATTTCTTTCTGTCTCTTTTAGAAGTCATGTCATAGGTACTGGAAATTTCATTGATTGTGGTATGTTTTTCTTTTCTCTTGTAGGTGCTTAGCTTCTTCTTTTGAGTTCTCTGCATCCTTCAGTGCGTTAATCAACTTGGATGTAATTTACAGATTCTATGAATGGAAAAAAGATGGATCCAAAAAGCAGCCATATTACATTCATTTCAAGGATGGTCGTCCCCTTGTATTTGCTGCTCTGTATGATTCATGGAAGAACTCAGAAGGTTTGTTACTCTGTTAAATATAAATATCAGTCGTACTGTGTAATGATTCATTGAGAAAATCCTTTCCTTTCCGTCTTTTATGTGGTATGTTTTTCTTTTAAATTCACTTCCTATGTCCAGGCTACTTTGCTTGAATTGTGGTGCAGTAATGTACAATCTTCGGGTCTTCCATGGTTAATTATTAACTTTTGTTTTGCTTTAGCTGGTCCTGCTTCCAATTGTCGAGTTTATTTTGGTAATATATTTATGATTGCTACTACTTATAATATAGATCATAATTTTTTTTTTTTAATCTAATGAGAGAGTAATCTTAGACTTTTAATCAAGCAAGTAATATAATAAATACTTCGAATTATATCCTTTTTTTTTGGAAGGTTATCAAATTTTGTCTGAATTCTCTTTCTACTCTCTTTGGAGAGAAGGCAGAAAAGGCTAACTTAATATTATTAGACCTGCATGACTTTGTATGGACATACGATTCACAGCCAGATCACCGAGCTAATGCTTTTCTGCAGGTGAAATTATTTACACCTTTACCATTCTCACAACTTCATCATCGCCAGCTTTGCAGTGGCTACATGGTAAACAATTCTTGTTTCAACTTTCTTATCTCTAATCACATGGTATCTCTCATATTCTACAATGGCTCCCTTGATATAGGTGTTCTTTTAAATTATAATCAGTAAGCTTTATCTGTGCCAGACCTAGCATAAAAAAGTTTACAGAAGGGGCTTAGATGTATACCTTTTGAAAGATAAGATTTTGTGATCAGCTGGAAATTGTGGTTTCCGTTTAAGATTGTAGGAATCTAGGATATGGGAGGATTTAAAATCAAGGGCTAGAAACATTTACACTGGAATTAGTCCATTGATGTTTGGTTTTTTCACTACCCATTCAAGGTCTTAAGAGTCACCTTCTTGATCACATTTCATAACAAGTTGAGCAACAAGATGGCAGTTCTTCTTGTCATCTGTTTATATTAATTAGCCTGAGATACACAATATAGAGTAGGGGCATGGATTATGCAACAATGATTTTGAGGCAGGAGGAGGGATCATGTATAATAGAGTTGCACTGATCTTGCACTGCAGACAGGATGCCCGTTATTTTAGGTGACAAGGAGTCAACCGAGAAATGGCTGGGTGGCTTGTCTTCTTCCAAATTTGATACTGTGCTTAAACCATATGCAGAGCCAGATCTGGTAAGAGCTCTGTGACTGTGGAAAGATTGGATGAGACCTGCCTCATATAATGCACCCAGCTTATTGAAATTCTTTGTTTAGGTTTGGTACCCTGTGACACCTGCTATGGGCAAGCCATCATTTGATGGACCAGAATGCATTAAGGAGGTAAGCTGAGCTTGGCTTATCTTCTTAATTTGTGACAGTAACACAACATTCTCATTTATGAAATATACTCATGATGGATGGCACACAAGGCCTTCAAGACTTCATGGATGGAGCACTAGAAAGTTGGCATAAATGAACTTTGTATTTGCTGCTTCATGTGTATATGCCTTTGGTTTCTTTATTTTTCCTAGTGGATAGTCTTAGGGAGTTGCTGATAATTGAGTCATTTTTGTTGCTTCTGAATGTGCTTCCATGAGCAACTCATAACTGATTACATGGAGGTATATTTTTTGCGGATGGTGATGATGCTTACGTTAAAAAGGGCGGTCAAATTGCCATACTATTTAACAAGCTAGGGAAGAGTCTATCCTTGTTCCTCTCCCTGACCACAGGATCTCTTGCACTCATCGGCATACTGCAAAGATTTTTATCTACGTAACATTGTCTTTGCACAAGAGCAGACTAGAACCTCACAGTAAAAACTGAATGTCTTTTTCCCTTTATCTGCTCTTTTGTCACTAGATTTCTTATTGGTTTCATGTTGGTTACTTTTTGCAGATCCAACTGAAGAAAGAGGATAAAAATATCATTTCAAAATTTTTCACAAGAAAGGAAATCAAGAAAGAAGAAGAATTTAAGGGAGAAGAGAAAAGTTCTCATCAGGATTCTGTCGAGACGGAGGTGCATGCAAGCTTTAAAAAAGAACCTAAAGTTGAAGACTGCAATGAATTCTCATCAGCGGCTGATGAATCTGGCATTGCTAAACATCTTGATGATGCAACAGGACAGGGCCAAGTCAAAAGGGACTATGAGGATTTCTCAACTGATCCAGATCAAGGTACGTACCAAACGGATGTGACCCAAACAAGTCCATTGAAGAAGAAAAGAGAGGTTAAGAGTAATGAAGATAAACAGCCGACACTATTTGCATACTTTACCAAAAGCTAGTTTGGACGCATTAGTGAGATTTGCAGCTTCATTTACGTCCCCTGGCTGGATAATTTTGTGCTAGTTGTATAGTTTGTCAAGAGCTTACTTCCATTTTGTTGTTGGAAAGAGGTGTAGCTTGTACTGCCGGGTGATTGATATGTATATAAGGTGCATTTTGCGGGGACATGAAAAACCAGATGAATTTGTAAGATCTTTGAGGTTGCATAGTACCATTGTTAGCTGTGTTTTTGTTTGCGACAGAATTCTGAGCAAAGTGTACACTATTTTTACTTTGCACTTTCGTCACTGCTTTTGATTCTACTTCCTATAATTTAATCTGCGAGGTGGATGAGATTAGTTTCCCTAATACTATAGTGCAAATTAATTTGTCAACCATAAAAATTTTTGTGTATATATATATATATATATATATATATATATATATATATATATATATATATATATATATATATTTACCAGTGTTGCATTGATTCTGTGTGGCCATGACAAAACCGAAAGTGTGCAAGAACAGCAGATTCAGTGTAGACCCATGAGCCTGCACCCAGCAGAGAGGTCAAGACACAGCAGGTCTTTGATCGATTGAAGCATTAACTTAAAGCATAGAAAAATACTGTCAGAGTGACTTCTTAATTATGCAGTTTTGATGTGCCATTATTATACAAATATATAGAGGGAAAGAAGGGGAGAAATTTTACAGTAGAACGGAAATGCCGTTGGCAGTCAACACAAGGGAAACAGTTGCGGGCGCAAAATGGGTAGAGACCAGATACTATTGTCGATCAATCTCCCACTCCATGCTATCTGCATCACAATCTTCTTCAACACCCGAAATGGGCTTGCCACCACTCCCCACCGGACCACTGGCCGCGTCCCCAGACAGAACCCACGGCGTTTATTGCCGAGCCGTATTGTGTTGCCCCTCCGCCTCCTCAGCCGCCGGCGTGGGCGGCACCACCCGACAAAGATTGAGGAATTCGACAACACAGAGATGCCATTGGCATCCTTCTTCTCCATTTCCAATGTTGGGAGTGTTTGGCATCTTCATATCCAATCAAATCTTTATATAGTCTATGAGATGCATCTGTTGGTGTTAATCATTAGGATCATGATGGCTGTAATTATCACCATCATTATGTTTTAAAGCCAGATGCTAAAGTGAAGTGAGTCGTGGCTTTAGGAAGGGACTTCACCTTCTTTTGAACTTTTCTTCTTGAGCCTTGTGGTAGCCATGATTACAAGAGATAGGCCTCTACTAAACTAAAGAGGAACTAATAGAAGATGCAAACAGTATGTATCAATTACCTTGGAATCCAATCATGACATGTATATGATTGCACTACCAAACTTTGGAATATAATTAAAGAATTTTTTTTTTTATCAGAGTGATTAAACCTAGAAAGTGGCCCCCCCACTTATTTAGTGGAAACTTTTGGCTCAAAATAAGAGATTGATTGAACAGAACTGATTATTAGGTATATGTCCAGATAAATATATTTTACAAAGAAAGTTATATACCCTAGGTTTTGGATCTACTTTTATAGAATTCGTTCCATTTTGGTCACTTTCTTGATGGCATGATGTTTTGAGAAATGCTAGATCAAGACCAGTTTAGAAATGATATAAGTGAGGCAATACCATAAGTCGGACTTTAAATAAGTAGTTATGTTCAATGCACAATTAAACTGCCATATCATTTAATATATCAAATTTTGTAATCCATGCATAATGTACTGGGGAAAAAACTCAAATATTTCTTTCCATATGCTATAATCGCCAGTACACTGTCAAATGTTCATTACACGAATTTACCTGATATTTTCGAAAGTGTCACCGTTCTCTCTCTTTCTCTCATAGACGAAATCGTGTAGGAGAGAGAGCAGGAAAAAAACCGTTGAAGATGTGGTAGTGCATGACGTATGTAATAGGGCGGTTCTGACAATGAAGTGGGGGTGGCCAAGTGGTTGGCAAGAAAGAGGAGATAGGGAATGTGCGAAATACAATTATAATTTTCATTGGAGAACATTATTTACAAGGCTTTAAACTTATTATGCTTTTTCCAATTTGGTCATAAGCTTTTTGTTTATGTTAATTCTTTTGGTCAAATTATTTATGCCGATTGAGTTATTATTATTTTCATAATTTGTCAATTGAGTTTATTCAATTAATTTTAGTTGAAATTCGCTAACACGGACTATTTTATCTAGTGTTGACATAGACAATTTTACTAATATTTAACATTTTTTCGAATTTATTTATTTTATTTTATTTTATTTTTCTTATCTTTTCCTTCTTTACTTTTTTCCCCCTTTTCCCTTTGTTGGCCATTGTGGGCCTTGTTGATGGTTAGCAGAGGTTGTTTTTTGTTTGTTTTCTTTTTTTTTTAAGTAAACAAAGGTTGTTGACCTCAAGTGAAGGCAACAGTTTGCTAGATCGAGCAAGAGTCACCCTCACTAGCCTAAGCTTGGCCCTTGCCCCTAGGGTGGCCCTTACTTGGATTGGCAAGGGCAACCCTAACCCTTGCTAGCCTAGGCAAGGGTGGCCCTTGCCTGAGGCCTAACGATGCCCAATAAAGGATAAAATAAAAGAAAAAGAGGAAAAAATTAATAAAAAATTTAAAATTTAAAATATTATTTAAAATTGTTAACGGATAACGATAGCCATGTCACATAGGAAAATTAGCGTCGCATCAGTGATTTCCAATTAAAATTGAATGAATGTATTCAATTAGCAAGAAGTAAAAAGTTTTAGAACTTCTAATAAAAATTTAAGATTTTATTGACATAATTAAAAAATTTATTATTCAATTGATAAAAGTATAATATGTTAAAAAACTTTTAGATAATTTTTCCATCTTTTGGTGTGTAAAAGGTCAAAACATTAGCCCTTTCTAGTGAATTATAAGTAGAACAGAAAATAGGGCACACGTATGACAATAAAGACGAGGGACAAGACTAAGAAGAGGGCGACGAGCAATCCCATCCATCTTAGGACCCTACCATGTCTAGCCTTATTCCGTACATGCATGCGAAACCCCATCGGAGAATGACGCCAATGCGATGTTGAGAAAAGGGGAGGAAAGGATAATTCGGGACCATGAGGTTATCTAATTTCACGGTAATTGTCTGCAATATGAAGAACACGCAAGAGCAATACAGGGACAATCTCAGCGACCCGATAAGAATTACGAACCACTCAAGTCCCCTGCAACGTGTACCCCTGCTGCTCCAATGTCCCCATCCTCCAATGTCCCATCTCTCTCCCTCTCTCTCCTCTCTAAGTACGATAATGCGACTCTTCGAAAGGTAATACATCTGATTCGATAAGACTGCGTAATTAAGGTTTTTGAGCTTTCGGTTTGGTCCGAGAACCAAGAGCGTTCGCTTGTCGACACAAGACTCCTTCCAACACGACAAAACTGTTTTAGACATTGACCATCATAACGCGACCGAAGAGCAGCAAACGTGAGATGTCTTCTAGCGCTTGACCTCCGCACTAAACTAATATGACCTCCATGACGAAGTAGACATTTAAATGAATTAATAATCATGGATGATACCCAACCATAGGCAGCGCATTTGATGTGAGTTCTCTTCCTCATCATAGAGATCGATGGTTCAAATCCTCTTGTTACTAAAGTATTTGAAGTGGAAGGTCCTGGGCTAACCTTCCTTGAAATTTATGTCTAAATTGCAGTTAACAAAAAAATAAAATAATAACCATGGATGATCTACTTATGTCAGCATGAATTTGACCAAATTTCACCGATCTTTGGTCACCGGTTGGACTTGTCAAATGTCAATGCTATGTGTGTAACCGTTCGCTAGGGAAAAGTTCCCTCAACATATATCTTTCACTAAAGGGGTAAAGCTTTGACTTTATTGTTTGAAATGGTTTTTGTGTCGTTTTGAAAAGGAAGCGACTTGTCTAAACTATAGGCAAGTGTAAATGCAGGAAAACAAGAGAAAAAAAAAAGTAGGATTGAATGTAAAAGTGTGATAAAGGAATTGGTAGCAAACAAAATAGATGTTCGATTGCCTATTTTGGCAAAATATTTTTTTTATACCGATGCCTCCTTGGTTATTTATAGTGATAGTTTATGAGTAACTGCCCTTTGATGGTTACCATTTCGATCTTTAAAATCTTCCAAAAAGTTTTGGCTCCTTGTTGATAATTGCTCTACCTTATCGATATTCTTGTTGGTGCTGCTTTTTTTAATCGTTTCCATTCTTATCTCACTCATCTCGATAGGTTTTGATGTAGCGCTTTTCAACATCTTTTCTGTTGACTGCTAGCTTTTCGGTCCATTGTTCACGGGTTCTAGTGTGCTGGTTCTACTTTGCCCTTGTCCACTTCCGAAGCCTAATAGGTCGAGTTTGGGCGCCAACAAAAGCCCCATTTTAATTCTTTTAACCATTTTAATGATTGCATTGGCTGGCCTTATCACTTTGATTCCAGTGCAACATCGCTTCAACTTCTAATTCTCCATACATAGATTGGTGCCTCCTAGGGTTCCGAACCCACATCCTTTTTGAATCGCTCATTACCCCTCTTTCTTTGTAGACGCGCGACTCCTCACTTTTAGTCTTATTGCTTTTGACACCATTGAAGCTCACTTTTAAGATCCAATTTTTATCCTTTTTCTTTGTTGTCTTCAACCTTCCTTGGTCCCCTTCTGGTCCTACCATGTCTCGATCATATGATCCCCATATTTTCCTCGCTTGTCTCGAGCAAATCAAGTCATCGGAGCATAGAGGAAATGTCTTCCTGTCACCTTAAAGCTCTACAAAAGAGGCAACTGATGAGATAATCCTTGGTTCATGCCTATGGACACCGATTCCTCTTCCTTTCCTTTATGAATGCTTTCCTTGGCATGTAGAAGAACCTCTCCCGTTTTAAGGAGATCATCTTTTGGACTATGTCTTAAATCCTTCTTCTCAAAAGCTTAGGGCTTCCTTGGCATGTAGAAGAACCTCTCCCGTTTTAAAGAGATCACCTTTTGGAGTATGTCTTAAATCCTTCTTCTCAAAAGCTTAGGGCTTTCTACCCTTTTGACCATGCTTTCTTTGATTGGTACTTTAGACTGAATACCATCAAACATGAGATATGACATAAAGCCCAAATCGACAAGGTTTAAGAATTTTACACCTTCAACTAGAAACTCAACCATAAGCTTTTGAGGAGCCTTGCCAGCTTCTGGTCATCGTTCGTTAATTTCTTTCTTTTTGGGTTCGGCCCTATGTCAGTAACCTTCTTGAACGTGTATGCCATCACAGGTTTGAGTCCGAATGGTGATGATGCTAATGCTATTGATCTTGCAACTTGCCCCTTTTTCGAACAAGGTACTACTGATCTTTCTTATACTCATTTCCAAACCACCTATGCTCACCAGACTAGAGATGTCGATGATGAAGAACATATAGCATTTTTGCTTTACAAGGTATCTAAGTTTGTCTTTTGCCACCCTTCTCTTCAAGTGGCTTGGGAGTTGATAGGTTTGGCTTTTTACCTCTTTCAAGGTAAGGATGTAGCCATGGGTCGTCTTGCCCTTGTTGCTCTCTACTGAAGTCACCATTGGTATACCCATTGCTAAGGCCTTCCACGACCCTTTTTGGATTCTCAAAGCATGGGTTAGAACTTAGATTGTATTTTTTGTCATTGTTCTCAAACGCCAAGATCCATCTTCCACAAGGGTTCAAATCTGAGTTGTTCTACCTCGAGAGCAAAGGGGTGCAATTGTTGAGCTTCCTTCTTTGTCATTCCCCCGAAGGTGATCGTCCTTTCAGCATTTTCTTCATTTGTTTTACCATATCTCCCTGAACATTGATGATTTTTGCCTAACTCTCCAGTTTAGATTTTGTCTCTGTTTTTTATATTAGCCAATCCAAGGACAACCTGAAAATTCTAGCGTTCTGTCTTGGTTGCGTCTGATCTGACATTGAGGTTATTGCCTAAAAGAAAGTTAAAATTATGTGTGGAAGTTTACTCGCCCTAATATTGCGCTTGTAGCTCGGCTTGTAGCCATACAATCACCAACAAGATACTCCACCATTTTACAATCAAGCAGTTTGTCTTAGCTCCTGGTGTCCTTAAGTGTTCTACCACTTGGTGGAAGACTTACTGAGACTCTCTCATCACCAAAGGCTTCGACACTATTCTTGGTAATATTGTCCCCAAAAATCTTCCTACTAACTAGGGGTGTGCATGATTCGGGCGGGCGGTTCCCGACCTAAAATTGGGAACCGCTCGCTAAGGACTGGTTCCGAAAAATTGGAACTAGGATTCACCCGTTTGTTGCATGGATCCACCTGGGAATCGGACCGTCGGTTCGGTCCAGTTCTTGGATGGATCCATAGAACCGATCTCACTCGATTGAAGATGAAGAGTCAATAAGAACCTTTTTTTTTTTTATACCCTAAATCGACAAGAACAGGAACAACAAAAACAACAGCAACATATATTTGAAAATTGATAAACTCATTAAAAGAGGGATGGACAAGCTGCAAATTTCACAAAATAGTCGATGTTTCTAGCAATGTGAACATGGAGTACATAGAGAACTTTCAGTGTGTCCCTCCACTACATATTTTGGTTACAGAGGACAATAATAATATCACTTTCTAAATCTCACAATGAGAACTCTTCATATCGAGTAATATACTAGAAACCAAAAGTTACAACAATTAGAAATCAAAACATAAAGCAAAAACATCAACTAATTAAATCTCATCATGAGAACTCTTCATATCGAGTAATATACTAGAAACCAAAAGTTACAACAACTAGAAATCAAAACATAAAGCAAAAACATCAACTAATTTAAGAAACTACATTAATCGGGTTTAACTCAAACATTCAAAAGAGAATCCTAAACTGTTTTAGCTTCTTGGTCATTTTCTTTCATAAAAGCTACAGCAATATAACGATAAAAGAGAATCCTAAACTGTTGCGAATGCCTCAGAATTCAGAATCAACATTCACTGCATCTTCTTCACTCCTCCATCGTTTTTGCCTCTTCAAGCGCCTCATAAAACATGGAGACAGAGCCCTCTATCCCATTGATGGAACCATCTCAGAATTCAGTTTTTCGCTTGAAAAGGGGACTGAGAAAAACCATTATTTCGCTCTTCCTCTCTCTTTTTTTCCCCCTTTGAACCTATCACGTGCTTCTTTAAATAAATTGCCATCAATGAAAACAAAGAAAGAAAAACCAAACTTAAGTATGTGGAACAAACTCATCAAGTAGAGTAAATTAGACAAGTTTATACTTTACAACGACACAACAATCGCAACAAGATTCTTTACCAAAAAAGAAAAAAAAAACAATTGCAACAAGTTTCACCTAAAAGTTCACGACTTATAAAGCTTGTGAATCCCAAGTTTTGAGCTCTTAAATTCCAAGTTCCAATCTCCTAAAAGTAAAACAATAATTAATAGATAATCGCTCAACATTAGTAAAAATTGAACTCAAACAATTATTGAAAATCTCACCACATATATTCCTCCCGCTTCAACTTGTAAACTTTATGGACTGTTAATCTCCGTGTTAACATGATCCATATCTAACAGAAATAAGATATTAAATAAAGTATTTAGTTATTAGATATCAATATATTACTTACCTTTACCAAAAAAAAGAAAGAATTAAATGATGAAATGATATGGACTTACCCAATTCAAACTTTTCCGCATTCTCGATATACTCTTCAATATTAATTGGCTCAAGAACCATTTAACCAATCTTGAGTACAAATCAAAGTTTCCACAATTCTAGGAGTTAAAGAACTCCGAAAAGCATCAAGCACATGACCAAAAGTACTGCAAGTTGATTTTGAAGCAATGGTAGTAACGGGAATAGACAAAATATCCCGAGCCATCAAAGATAAGATTTTAAACTTTTGGCTAGCAACACTCCACCAATTCAAAATGTCAAGATCACAACAATCTTCAAGTTCAGCTTTAAGATATCGATTGAGCTTAGATAAGTTGCCATCGGACTTTTTCTTCTCCTCATTAAGAAAGTCATCATACGAAGGCTGCAATCGTCCTCTTCATTTCCCTCATTAAAATAAGAATCGCAGCAACTACTGATATTAGTAGAATTTACCAATTCGCCATCCAAAATTTTTGTCTCTAGAGGTGTGACAAGATTTCTCAAAAAATTTAAACACACGTTTTAGGACAAACTTCATCTTATCACACATCTCATTAACTTCCGCAGCATCATCATAAATGAGTTTACAACAATACCTTACATAATTTAGCTTTTTTTCTAAAATCCAATGTTACCACAATCAATACCATCATATTTACTTTTTCGAAACTCTCATAATATTTGTCAAATTTATTTTTCATTTTCACGCCCATAACTCTCACCTTATGATCAAAAGCTTTCGTCGCTTCTCGCAAATAATTATATGAAGAAGCTATCCTCACAAAATAATCAGTTGAAGTGATATACAAAGTTCCGGACATCTTCTTGATGGTATCATACGACTTCTTTAAAAAATTAGAAAGAACAATAGCATTTTCACAATCAAAACTACTTGTAGTATCAGAATTAAGCTCAGCTAAAAAAGAAACATTTTCTTCTTCCATCATTTCAAAATCTTTTCTTAGCTTTATGGCACTCTCTAACATTAGGTAAGTGGAATTCCACCTAGTTGAGATATCAAAACAAATTGAACCCTTACAAGCAGTCCTTATACTTTTAATGCAATCTCAAAATGTCTTAGCTCTCATAGGAGAACTTCTCACATACCTAATCATGTTTCGAATACATGCAATGAAATCACATATCACGGCCATGCCATCCCTCATAATCAAGTTTAATATATGAGCCGTGTACTTCATATGTAAAGATTCACCATCTAAGATTAATAGCCTCTCTCTTGAAAAATTTTCTTTCAAATAACTAATGGTCACATTATTTGAACTAGCATTATCCACTGTGATTGTGGACACTTTTTTCTCCATTCCCCACTCATATATGCATTTCTCAACTACTTTCCTAATATCCCTTCCCTTGTGACTAGCTATCACCACAAAATTAATGATCCTTTTGTGTAATTTCCAATTTTCATCAATAAAATGTGCAGTAAGACATAGATAGTTCAAATTCTAAATTGAACTTCATGTATCAGTCGTGAGTGCGATTATATAGTTAAGCTTACGGAAAGAAGCCTTCAAATTTCTTTTTTCACAAAAATACAACTTCATGTAATCACTAGCCACCGTAAATCGCGACATATACTTGAAGAGAGGTTGTAATTGATTCACATAATCATGAAATCCAACTTGTTCAGCAATAAAAAATGGTTGTTCATCAATTATAATAATTCGACTAAGTATTTGTCTACTAGTAGTATCTCCTCCTATCATTTGAGTTTCATATACTCTTTGTGATGCAAACAATTTTTGCCTTTTATCTACATTACGGGGATACTTATTGCACTTTCTCAAGTGCTTCAACATATTTGAAGTACCATTATCAATGTGGTATGAATACTTGGATCCGCAATAATTGCAAAATATATCAACTTTCCCATTTGTGTGAGTTCTTCCTTTTAAAAAATGAAGCAAAGTTGCTAATTTTTGCTTACTAGGAGGAGGACATGGACAAGAACTGGATACCTTATTTGTTTTGAATACTTCTTCGAAGTTTTCACCTCCTTCATGTTTTTGTGATGTTGATTCCACTATTAGCATTATTGCATCATAGGATTTCTTTACTTCCATCGACATGTTAATGAATCACCTGCTTGAATCAAGCAACGCGTCGTTAACACTTAAACACTTATCATGGCACTATAAACAACCCCCGAAACAAAAAGTAATCACAGTTTGAAAAAGAAATGGAAGGCAATAGCAGGCAATATGAATAACATTCCTATGCTGGAAGCTTGAAGCCAGTATTTAGATTAACACTGTAGATTAAGTAAATATAGTATAATCTCCATTGAATGACCGATTAAAGACATTGATATCTAAACTCAGTCATAGCTGAAGCTTGTGAAAGAGTATTAACAAGGAAAATGTTAGTATGACGCAACATGGAAGAGAGAATGTATAGGATTTACAAAGATCGCCCTTCTCAAATAGGCAATTGTTAAAAAATAATCATTTACAATAATCTTTTTGATGCAGATGCCGATCTATATAGTAGGAAAAGATTTACCAATGTCAAAGAATACCATAGCTCAACAGACTCCTTCATTGCTAGTGGAAAAGATTTAACTTGCAAACCTTAGTTTCATAGGAACCACATTAGGGAAACATGGCAAAGACACCATTCTAGATAAATTCTCTAAGTTGTTCATTATCCATCAAGGCCATCTTCAACGTCGAGTGACTTGGAATCAATAATCAAGTATTTCACAAGCATGGCAACAACAACCTAATTAAGAACTGCCTAGACGACACGCGGCACCTAGTCGCACGCGGTTTGTCTCTCTCCTCATAGAATCAGACGAACGGACCTGCTGTTGTTGAGGGCGACGGTAATTTTTCAGAGTGCCAAATAGAGAAAGGGACAAGGACGGCTACTGTCAAGGGCGATGGCGATTTTTCGGAGGGCCAAATAAAGAAACAAAAACAAAAACAAAAACATAATGCGGAGGGGCAGCAACTCAAGAACTGAGCACGGAATTCCATTGAAATTCTACAGGCCGTTGGCGAATTCTAACGGCAGCGAGAGATCGAATTCCTCGTGCGAAGAACCTCGAACGAGGAGATGAAAGAAAAAAAAACAAGGAAAGACGCGAGATCGGGGGGACACTTACAGATCGGAAGCTGGAGCGCGCCGGTGCAAATTGCCAGACGGGGAGCGAGATCCGCCAGGAAGAGATCCGGAGAGACGATATTCATTGAAAGAACACTTCAACTAGTAAACCACGCATCATAAGTGAACACATGTGAAGAGTAGGAGAAGATAGGAGGAGACCCACTTGAAGCTTCATCGGAAGTGAACACATGCGTGGTTTATCGGCTGGAGCGCAATGTGGCGAAGCCAATCCCCCGTAGAGATCGCTGCAGCTCTGTCAACAGAATCGAAGTGGCGATAAGGGGAAGAGAGAGAGAGAGAGAGAGAGAGAGACGAAACTAGAGAGGCAACAACTGCTATCTAAGGTTTATTAATTAGTAATTTTTTTAATATTAAAAATTAATTGGTCTGGTTCGGGTGGGCGGGTGGATGGATCCGCCCATGGAACTAGGAACCGGATCGATTCCCTCAAGAACTACCGGTTTCGAGTGATTCCGATCCGGTTTCGGGCGGTTCGGGCGAATCCCAGTTCTTTTGCACACCCCTACTACTAATGTTGTTGAACCTCCAAATAGAGCATCGAAAAAGGCAATAGACTTAAGTACTCCATTCTCTTTATTATACGATTTTTTCCTTCGTCAAATTTTAGTCTTTGATGTTTTCAGTGCTTCGCTTTCAACAGCCTCTAGGCGAGTGTTTACTCTCGGACTAGGATAAGTTTGTCTAGATCCATACATGTGATCCTGATTACACGGTCTGCACCACCAGCACATTTGATTTCTAGCTCTTTTGCTCTTGACATCATTGATTGGCACCCTTAGTCCAAGGCTATTTTCTTGCCGATAGTTCTACATTTTCAATTCCTCTTGCTACTAAAGTTTTGGCATCATCCCTAGTCAACATTGCTAACTCTCCAAACCTACAACCCTTCCTACCACAAAGCCTACTTATTTGTCTTCTAACAGAGTAAGTGGACCTCCTTCGACATTAGAAGAATCCTTGTTAGAACTGATCCTTCCTCAAAAGCCCGTGTTACGCCTCAACCCTCAAACACGCGACAACCCTCCTTCTCTTTAGTCATTTGATTGCGACATTCTAGAAGGCGTCACATACCCATTCATTTTGTCTATTGGTTATATGTAAGCAGAAGCATATATATCACCATCCAGCAATTCGTAATAAGAGGGATAGCATAAAACACACATAAAAACACATTTTTATCTTATACATACATTACACCACGACTTAGGTATCATAAGTTCATTTTTACATATTTGTGGTGTGAATTCCTTCCAGCTTGTTAAAAGGGATTTGAGGTTAGCCTAGCATCTCTATACTACGAGGGTGGCCTCAAAAAGAGGTATCCCTTATGTGCCTAGTATGCGTCCAACTCAAAGTACCTTGGCTCAGGCTTGGCTAGTCATGATTAGGGCTTGAAAAAGTTAAACAACAATGAGTGAGATAAACCTAGTGAGTGAACTTCCTAAACCTCGCGTAGGAATGTACTTTGCCTCGGATATGCTCTAAACATGTAGCTTAATTATTGATGACCGATTAATAGTAAAGCCTAAGCATTGCCTTAATTATAACATGAAGGGATCTACCTCGACCTATATTCCTCGAGTCCTAACGCAAGCATACAAATCCACATACTTTTCAATTCATAGGCAAGATTAATCAAGCATGCGCGTGCCATTTAAGCCACAAAATTGCCATGTAATTCACACACATGTCTCATGTAACTCATATAAATTTATGCCACACGTGTGCAAGCTATAACACCACTTTCAAAATATGCATTCAGCACTCATGCACTTTGCACACATGGCGTCTTGAGAATAGCATGGTAGTATGCATGGCATCCCATACTACCATGCTATTCTCAAGATCATGATTTCATATTATTATGATTGCTCTTGGCCACGACCGATACTTGTGTTGGTGCTCTTCCGGCATAATTAAATATCATCCCACCCTATCGAGCACGTCAACATCTTGATCTCAATCAAAGAGGGCATTCCAATTAAAGAACTTCGTTCTGAAATCCATTTGAGAACGACATTCCCTTGACATGTGGGCATTCAAAATCCATCGAGTGTCAACCCTCATAATCAAATGAGTACGGAACCATTATGTGACCACACGAGCACATCAACCACTCAAGCCAATTCTTATCTTTCTCATTAGCCAATACAAGAGTACTTAATGCTCACATGTCATACACTAGCAATCTTCGCACACGAGAATGCCATGAAAAAATGCTATGTGATCACCTCTCGATTAATCATTTACCAAAGCAATCATGGGTCAATCCCATGATATATAACATCACACTATGATTTCACTTAACAATTTAACAACTCACTTTTCAAAATAGCCTTTCACAAGCATTCGTCATTTATAAAAATAGAGTGCCAAGGACACTTACCATTTTCAAAATAGAGATTGCATAAGCATATACTACTTTTAAAATTAGAATTTAATAAGTACTTAGTACTTTAAGAGCTATAATATAATATGCACTTACCACAATTATGATAGCTTATCAAATCCAATTATAACCTATTACGATAGCTTATTGTATCCGATTATCACTTATCATGATAGCTTATTGCATTCGATTATCACGTATCATGATAGCTTATTGCATTCAATTATCATTTATTGTGATAACTTATTACTTCTACTTATTGCTTATTATGATATCTTATTGCTTTGACTTAACAATTATTATGATAACCTATCACCCTAATCCACTTATTACTTAATCTAACAATAATTAGTCTTAATCTAATCCTAATCCTAAGCGTAACTACCACCTAAAATAAGGATTAGAAATTTACTCATAGTTCCGGATCTAGCTTCGATGAGCGATAATGACGACGTGCCTCGGTATGTTTTGGAGGTTGCATTTGGTAAAGGTACAACAGACCTTGAGGATGGAGTGGTAGACGATGCGAAGGATCCAAAGCTTGAAGAGCTAGAGTCCCCAGTGTACTCAGCAGATGGCTCAAATGGGGACGGGGATGTGGAGCTGGAGGAGTTTAACGATAAGGAGTAGACGTAGTTGCTAGACCCCTGCCCTTGTTTGTTAAAACTTAAGTATTTGGATAATCAAAGTTTGGTTTGGCTATATATATATATATATATATATATATATATATATATATATATATATATAAGTATGGTTGGTATAATTTGAAATTTTATGGTTCTACTTTCCTATCCCATTATTTTATTGTTTGGGGATTATTTATATGCTTCTGCATGTGGATTAAAATGAAAGGAGTTGGCAATGCGTTCTGAGATGTTGCTATTAATCGACCAAGGTGAGGGATGGGTATGTGCTCGGAGGATCGGGGCATGACACTAGGATTGCTTCTTGCCTCTTTAATTATTGGATAGATTAAGATGGCATTTTGGTCATTGCCCTTTGGATGACAACAGTGCAGGCTTGAATGACTTAGTGGGCTTGGATGGCTTAAAGGACCCTTTTGGGCCGCCCATTGTAGGCATGAGGCCCATTGGGCCCACTTGAGGCTTGGGCCCTCGTGGCTTCTCTCTTGTAGCCCATTTCCACTTTTCTAAAATTTGTGGCCCCCTGATGAAAAATTGAGTTTTCGTCCTAAGGTGGCCTTTGCTTGCTTTCCTATGGTCTGTCGATTACCATTGTAATTCCACTCCGTTGATTGGGGTCGGATTAAGGATGTCACGGCCTGCTTCCCTTACTGTTAGTGAACACGATCTTGACAAGCCCTAAGGAGAGACACTCTTGTCTTTGGCTCTGGAAAATTTGAAAGTAAACTCCGATTGTGTTGTTGGTTTTATATCATTCTCTTTTAATAAAAAAACAAGTATTCTTGCTTCAGCACTTGTCTCATTTGCTTTTACGTTTGATCTCTCCCATAAGTTGCCGCTCATATTTATCTTTCGTGCCAACCATGAAAGAGAGTCTACTTTGTCTCTAATTTGAGACTTTATTTTCTCGTCCTTTGCCTTGATAACTCTAGAAGTTATCTTCTCTCTAGCTGTTACCTAGGCTGTATCTTCACCATCCTCCATTGCCATATTGTTATCCAGTAGATCGAACGGTGCTGCTCCTACTGATGTAAGTAAGACTTTCCCTATGTGTTTTGCTTTGTTTACTTTACTACTTCTAACTGTTGCGTTATCAGATTCCCTGCCACGGACCTGTTCCTTCTATCATCAGGTCAACAATTGAGCTGGACCTGAGTAAGGTCTCCCTTCCTCTTTTCGAGGCAGTCAAGAGAATAAAGCAAACACTTTGCGAGATTACACCAATGCCTTCTATTAGCCTTTTCGAGTTTAGTTCGGAAGAACTCTTTAAACTTATCCCAGAAAAAATGACTCCAGACGTTGTTGAAGATATCTGGAGATGGCCTAATTGGACTTTTTCCTGACCCTCGACTTGAGGTATAGGTCGAAGTGCTTTACAATCATTCTGTTCTGATTTTGCTTTTATTAGGCATTGAACCTTTTGAGTTAGTTGCGAGAAATACTTCCTCCTCTTCTTCTCAAGCTTAGACACTGTCAAGAGGAATAGTGAATAACTCTAGTCTTGGGTCATATTGGAATGAAGAACCCAGGTGTTTTCTTAAAAAGCTCAGAACAAAAAGTTATTGTAGATTATCTTATGCAATCACATTTAGTTATGTCAGAGACTGAGTTTCAGCTGAAAAGCCCTTTGATTTTCATTGCTTAATGATTTTTAATGAATGGATTTTCCAAATTGCATCTTTAAATAGCTTTGGTACATGTGATGTTTCCAAAATCAAATCCTTTAAACATTTTTCTCAATAATTGATTTAAGTAAGGAAAGACACAGTTTTAATTGTATTTAAAATGTTGGCGATACCTGTGAGAATATTTATGCGAGCCCTAAGCTAATTTTGGCAACTAAATGCGTTCCATAGCCTAGATTTTCCTTAGTCTAAAATGTCTTCAAATCCTTTTTCACACTTGATTTGACATTGTGAAAGTTATGGTTTGGACCGTATTCAAAATGTCTATGATACCTATGAGTGTATTTATGTGAGCCCCAAGCGAGCCTTGGCAATTGAATGCGTTTCATGGCCGAGACATCACCTTATCTTAAAAACCTTTACGATGATTTCAAAACCCATTTTTGAAACATAACATGTATCCCCTCATACATATAATTAGGTCATTCATTAGAAATGCTTATGTTTGTCATTGACGCAAGCTTTGGTAATAAGTGACTCGCTGATAGTTCACTTAGCTAGTTGATTGATTGGGAAATAAGGTCCAAAAGACTTGCATGCTTGCTTAAATTTTGCAATGCATGTGAATTCTAGATGTATGTTAGTAGCGATACATGATACTAAGAGAAAATCTTGGTGATCACATATAACGCTTTATTAGGAACTTACAAGCGTTATTGGCCATGTGAGAATATAAGCGGTCAATAATGGCTATAAGTCATAAAATGAATTGGGTAGGTGTCTAAAGGGACTTACATGGATTGCAAAGGCTAACCTCGAGACCCAAAATTTGGTTGATTTTTGAACTTTGTTTCGCTTGGTTAGTTGATCTTGATCTTATACCATGTTTTTGATTGTTTTGATGTGTATGGTTGTTTCTTTCCATTGTATGCAGCTAGCTATAGTTCTTAGACTATGTTTAGATTAGGATCCCGAAGACGAAGGGGGCGGGAAGACAGTGGAAGGTCAATGTCCATTCCAACTGTGATTTTGTACCATTTATCCCCGACATATGTCTCATGTTTCCCGTGTTTGTATAAAAACCTGACGAGTTATGGGTTCCTTCCTTTACTGTCATTTCATTTCATTTCTCATTTTATCTTTCCTAGGATTGCTAGATAGATTTATTGCTTTCCTTAATTGTTTACGTATCGTCTTGTACTCTTAATTCAATTGATTGCCTTCTTTTAATTTTTCTTAGAAATAGAAAGACACGAAAATGATTACCCATGCACGATGGCCTAGTTTAGAATAAATGATCCCAAAAAGGTAAAAAAGAAATGCATGGACACCTTAGGTAATATGACACACTATTAAGTATTGAAAGGACGCTAATAGAAATATTAGTATAGCCCAATTCCCTAAATTTAGTTATCTAGTTGCGTAGGAATCGAGGGGCTACTCCCAACCCTCGATTGGGTTTCTAGTCGAACTCCCTAAAAACAAGGCTAGCAACTCTCTTGCCTTATTTCTAAGTTATCTAAAACAACTAGATCATATCAATAAACTCGTCAGGGGTATGGACCTTTGAAAAATTCACGGTTGTGATTTAGCATACTCAAGATGGTGAAACCGATAAAGATAAAGTGATGCAATCTTTGATGGATGTACATCTTGAGAGAGCTATCGTGATTGCAAAAGTATCCTTAAACTCACATTTACGTCCAATTTCCTTTTGACCTTAAAACTATCGATTAAGATGTGCCGTGATGTTAGGGTAGAGTCACAATACCTTCAGTTGTCATGTGGGATATGAGTTTGGGAGAACTCGCGACTGCGATCCAGTGAACTCACAAGAGGCGAGGCGATGATGCCTTTGTGGATGAGAACCACGAGGCAACTTTCATGGTCAAGTATCCCTAAATTCAACCTTTTGCCCCTTCCTTTCCTAGAGGGTTGGGTGGCGAAGAGATTGGGTTGTGACAAAGGTCATGATGACCTCTTGGGAAGAGAAATGCATGCATGGGCATGCATTGGTGAGGAAGAGAGGGGTTGCCACTTGGTGGCAACAAGAAGGGTGGGGGAGAGAGAGAGAGAGAGAGAGAGAGAGAGAGAGAGAGAGAGAGAGAGAGAGAGAGCTCGAAAATTCGGCACTAATCGTGTCCAATTTTGGCGTACTCTGAACACTTGCGATCGAGGATTGAGTCTACGACTCAAACAAACAAACTAAAATTTCTTGGCTGATATACGGACCAAGCGTTGTTATTCCTAAAATTCCATAATTATCTAAATCTAACTAATGCCCATCGGGCCACCTATCTATCTATACTTAAATTCATTATTATTCAGGTGGATGAAAATTTAGGTTGTCACATGATTCCCCCGATTCAACTGTACCCTGTGGGGCAAAGGAGGTTGAACAGTGAAGTCTTTAAGTCCTCCTTGTGGTTGGTAAGGTTGTTACCCTATGATTAGTACAAGAGTCAATTCAATGTTTACTACCCTTGCAAGTGGCACTGCATTATTGCCTCTTGGTAGATTGATGTCGGGAGGCAATTGTTGTAGGACGCCCGTCTGCAGCTCATTTCTCGAGTTCGAGGTATCACCAATCACCCTCGCCGGATTTGTGCCATTAGAAGTTTCTGGTACCAATCCGGGCGAGAGTATGGTTCTAAGCACTCTAGTCCAATCACCTTGATTGCCCTAAATTTGGTCATTCACACCGTCGTAGGGTCACATTCACTTGACTCGACACTCCCATTCTCGAAGTTAAATCAATGACCAAATTAGTGAGTAGAGGAGTTAAGATGTCGGACAAATGATTAGCCATATGATTGGCCAAATCATTTTGTTGTTCCTCGAACATCCTTCTCATGGTGGCCATTACTGCTAAATTCGAAGCCAGCTCCCTTATTTGATCTTCAGACAATTCTCAAGGAATGTCTCAGAATGGTCGCTTGTGTTGATGCCATCAACAGGGTGTGCATTCTGGCTAGATATATCAGAACGGATGGCTGTTTCTCCAACATGCTGTGGGGATGAGTTATCCTCACTAGCAGAGGAATGACTCTCTTGGTTTCTTGTTTTTGCCATCGACACCTCCTAAGAATGGAACACAATAGTCCCACTGAGCATGCTAAAAAGATGTTTGCTCGGGAAAAGTTTCATTGACGAATATTTTTCATCAGAGGGGCAAAGCTTCAACTTTATTGTTTGAAATGGGTTATGTCTAGTTACAGAAAGGAAGCGACTTGTCTAAACTACGGGTAAACGTAAATGCAGGAAAATTGGAGAAAAATAAAAGTATGATTGAATGTATAAGTGTGATGAAGGAAATGATAGCAAACAAAATAGGTGTTCGATTGTTGATTTTGGCAAAAGGTCCTTATCACCGATGCATCCTTAGCTATTTATATTGATGGTCTACGAATAATTGGTTTTTGGCGATTACAATTTCGATCTTTAAAATCTTTTGGAAGCTTCAACTTCTTGGGTAAAAGTACAGCTCAAGTGCCAAAACTTGGCACAAAGGGACACTTAAGTACTAAAAGTTTGAAAATGCACACTTAAATGCCAAAATCGGAGCAAAATGAATCACTTAAATATCAATCCAGCCAAATTGCTGATGTAGCAGTTTTCCGGTGAGGTGAGTGCAAAATGGCGTTGTTTTGCATGCTCACGTGGCTAAAAAATGCAAAAATGACGTCGTTTTGTCTCTACGTGGTAAATAATTAATATAAAAATTAATTAAATTAAATTTAAAACTAAATTTATTTAAAATATTTTAAAAAAATTAAAAAATTTAAAAAATTTAAAAACTTAAAAAACTTTTATAAAAAAGAAGGGGGGGGACGAAGGGAGGTAGCTAAGGGTTGAGCCCTTGCGCGTTCGGGAAGGGCTAGCGACGAGGGGGGAGGGTCGGCGGGGTCGAGACCCCCGGCGACCGACGATGAGGGCTCGCGAGCTCTTGCCTAGATTGCCGGCCCTTGGCCCTTGGTCGACCTGCAGCGAGGGCCCGCGAGCCCTCGTTGGATCTAGGGCAGGGGTCGGCGACCCCTTGCCCGACCAGGCCAAGGGCTGTCGCCCACTGAGGGGTCGCCCTAGCGAGCGGCGGCCCTTAGCCCGGTCGGGTGAGGGCCACCGACCCTTAGCTCGGTTGGGCGGGGTTGCCGACCCTCGCCTCAAATTTGGGCAAGGGCTTCGGGCCTTTGCCGTCGATTGGCCGACGTCGCCGGTCCCTAGCCAGGGCTTGGCGACCCCAGTCGACGCTCCCCCCAGTGTCGCCAGCCCTTCCTGGTGATAGTGGGGAGGCAGCGAGGGCCCACGAGCCCTCACCCAGATCTGGGGCAAGGCTTGTAGGCCCTCGTTGCCGACCGGCCAAGGGCCGGCGACCCCGATCGACCCTTTTCCCTTTGTCATTGGCCTTTCCCAGTGTCGGTAGGGAGGCAGTGGAGGCGAGGGCTCAACCCTCAGCCGCCTCCTTTCAGCCAGCCCCCCTTTTTTAATAATTAATTTTAAGTTTTTGAATTTTAAGTTTTTTATTTTTTAAAATATTTTAAATAAATTAAATTAATTTTTATATTAATTATTCACCACATTAGAGACAAAAAGGACGTCATTTTTGCATTTTCTAGCCATGTCAGCATGCAAAATGACGCCGTTTTGCACTCATCTCGATGGAAAATTGTCACGTCGGCAATTTGGCCGGATTGACACTTAAGTAATCTATTTTGCTCCGATTTTGGCACTCCAGGTGTCCATACCTCCAGCTTCCTATTGGTGCCAATTCCTGTAACTATTTCCATTCTTATCTCACTCATCTAAATAGGTTTTGATGTCGCGCTTTTTAACATCTTTGCTTTCGACTGCTGGCTTTTCAGCCCATTATTCACCGGTTCTCGCATGCTGGGCCTGCTTTGCTCTTGTCAACTTCCAAAAAGCCTAGTAGGTCGATTTTGGGCGCCAACAGTAACATAATTATGATCAGGTCAATGTTAAGTCTTATGTCGTCACTTTGAAATCTCGGGCGCAGATTTGCCATGAAGGAGACGACAGCTTGTGATGCGTCAAAGAAATGGAAAAGAAGGCAAAGCTATTTCCAGTTCATGCACCCATAAAAGGGCGTATCATAAGACCACCATATCTGAAGAGACATCCAAAAGGGTATTGGATTTTAGCTCCTAAAAGAGTAACAAAATCTTTGAGGATATGTAAGTACCTCAGAATCCCACCCCATTTCATCCCCCACGCAATACACGGAGAGACAGGAGACCCTCTTTATGACTCTATAACTATTTTCCAACCGACCACAAAGATTTGGTAATCTCTTTTCCCATTTTTAACACGATCATGAAAGTACAAAACAAAGAGGGTCTTTTTTCCCAAAATCTACTAGAGAAGGATGAGAGTTTTTTTCCCCAAAAAACACTCATCCTTAATGGACGAGCTTGAACAAGATTAATGTGGTATCGACTATTGAGTCTAAAAGTTTTTGTCAAGACTCACTCGTCATTTAAAAAGTTATTGAGTTTCCTATAAATATACCCGCGTTTGGGCTGGCCAAGATTGGCCAGTTAGACTCAAGAAGAGACTGCTTGTCTACGCTCATCCATTTTGCCCTTTAGACAAATCGAGTTTGAGCAAACCAACAAGTCCATTATCATATGAATCGATATCTACACTTCTCGCCAAACAAGATTGTAATCATATCAAAAGCATTGCCATAAATGCTCCATCTAGTGAAATTGCGCCACTGTAGTAAGATCACGCCAACATGTTAAAAAAAGCCACTTCTTGCAACGTTGGATGCAAACTACAAAACAAAGAGTTTAACTCCATTAAGAGAAAGTGACATAAAGTCTATTATTAAGATCAAAAAGAAAAGAAGCTCAAAATGATCAACCACTCTCGCCCACAGCAGGGCCAGTAGTATCACTATTGTCAACAAGGGTTTTGGTAATGATAACTTCTTGATTCTTGGAGGAGGCCGATTTGGAGAGAGAGACAGGGTATTTGAGGGCGTTGAGCTCGACCTTGCGGAGGGCAGCTCGGCCTAAGTCGATGCCACAGATGTCGGAGAGTCTGACCAGATAAAGCAGCACGTCCGAGAGCTCCTCGCCCAAGTGCACTCTCTCCTCCTCATTCCAATCTGGAAGTCCCTTCGGAACCTCCCCTTTCCACTGGAATATCTCCGACAACTCCCCGACCTCACCCACCTGTGTGAAGAATCAAAGACCAAAGGAAACACTTAATTAAGAACCAATTTGGTACTGTTTTGCTGATTTGATCGTGATGTACTCTTCTCGTGCTATGAACAGCTGGGAGGTGTTTGCCCCATACTTTAACAAAAATGCAATGCCTTCTTTCACAACTGAAACCGTGAGCAAGTGACAGATGATCGAGGAATGATGGATTGACTTATGAAAGGACAAAAGTTACACTGTGTGTATCATATAAGAGTCCGAAAGAGAGTGCGAAAGATAAGTGGGAACAGAAGGCCAAGCTTATCTTCATTATCAGACACCCAAACTCAAAAACGATATGGACAGTCCAATGAAGCACTGAGAAATAAGTAAGGACAACAGAGAGCAAGATAAATAGTAAATATCATTGAGCCAAAACCAAGTGGGTATTCCCTTGCACTGTCTTGTGACATGCGAACGGCGACGGATGCAAAAATCCAGTCAATCCCATCGATTATGATCAAGTATGCCAAACACCAAGTGATAGGTCCGTGAGTACGAGATCCATTGATCAAAAGACACCACAGAAATGCTGTTGAGTTTGGACTCCAAGTCTACAGACATGCTGATGAAAAAACTGTAAATATATGCATACGGAATTATCAGATAACTTGATCATTGATGAAGCAAAGAAGATCAGCCCAAAAAGTTTTTATTTATTTATTTTATTTTACTCTTGGGCCGACAATTAATCACCCCAAATGGCAAAACCACGAAGACAAAGCAGATACCCAGAAACGCTAGGCAAAAGACGAAGACCAAACAGAAAAAGAGTGATGGGACAGAAATTTTCTCAAACGGTCGGGTCGGTCTATCATCCAACATATAAGATCGAAAATGATAAGGAAAGAAAAACTACCAGAGCCAAGAGGAGGTTTCTGGGGCTGTGAGACTTATCCCAGTCTCTCTCCCTAGCGAACTCGGCCATCTTCTGCTTCAGAAGATCGAGGGTCACGCTCTGATCTCCCTCTTTGACCATTTTCTCTCTCCTTTTACTCGAAAGACTGACGACGACGGCGATGATCCAAGAGAAGCGGAGAGAGCGAGAATGTATGTGTGCTGGCTAAAAGCCAACTGAAGCGATATGTTATGTGCAGTGCAACGACACAAGCAACCGAAGACAAAGAGTTCTGGTGCAACTTTCTTGGGATGGAGGAGTTTCCGGTACTTGTAGACAGAGAGCGAGAGGGAGGACCCCACAACAAGGGAGGCGAGAGCATGAGGGTGTTGTCATCTCTGTGTCTCTGTGCCGGTATTTAAGGGGGCAAAACTAGCACCATCATTTCGAGGTAGTTTAATCAACCATTCATCGTTAAATAAGTATTAATTGTATACAGAGTTAATTTTCTAACCGATTTCTTTTCAAAATAATCCAATGAAGAGTTTAAACTATTTCTTACATTGTCGGTGGATTTTATTTTTTTAATTTTTGTCAAAGACGGTGGATTTGATGAAAAACCCTAAAGTTATATGAAACAATTTTAGATTTCCCTATCTTCCTCTCTCGTATAAATTTCATTTCTTTTTTTAACTTTTTCCACACCAATTCTCATTTCCTCCCTTTTCTGTTACTTTTTACATAGAGCATTAGTGTATTAAAGACATAAAGCTTTTACAAACAGTCTCATGCTCTTGTGGGTCCCGCTTCTGCTCGCTAGAAATTTCGCTCGGTGGATATATTTTGTTTGAGGGAAAATATTACCATAAATGTTATAACTTTTATACGATGCTTATTTAAATGACATAATTTTTTTTTTCGATTACTTGAGTGCTAAATAACTTTTTAATTGATCACTTAAATGACATATTTTTTTAAAATGTTCACTACAAGTGCTATCTCATGTCGGATTTCCTATACTTGGGTGAACGGTTTTAGAAAATTTTGGCACTTAAATGATCAATTAAAAGTAACTTAAATAATTAAAGAAAGATCAACACTTGTTTGCGCATGATCGAGAATTGCTTATTCCATACATAACGTGAAATTCTTAATGCTTTGTCCAAAATGTTTAAGAATGAGGATGGACTAACGATTAGGATAACCTATAAAAAAAAGTAATTACACATTCATCGTTAAATTGAGTATTAATTGTATACAGAGTTAATTTTCTAACCGAATTCTTTTCAAAATAATCCAATGAGGAGTTTAAACTATTTCTTACATTGTCGGTGGATTTGATTTTTTTAATTTTTGTCAAAGACGGTGGATTTGATGAAAAATCCTAAAGTTATATGAAACAATTTTAGATTTCCCTATCTTCCTCTCTCGTACAAGTGTGCCAACTTATCAATGAGTATGAGGATTAATATATGTCGATTGATAGTGGTATCCACTGACACCACATGTCCAACTGTTGAAATGCGGTGACGGACCGCATTTAGTTAATATTAGCAACATTTATTAAAAGAATATTAATAAGCTACTTTGAAGTTTGAGATGGATGAGACCAAAGATATATAATTTTTGGAGGGAATATTGCCACTTGAAGACCAAGCTATCCAATGAATGAGTTGACACGATAGGCACAAATTTTTGGAGGGAACAATTATCGCTTGAAAATCAAGTCGTCCAATAAATCAGTTGAAACCAAAAACGCACCATTTTGAAGAGAATAGTTACCGCTTGAAAGCAAGATCGTGGAAAATACATAAATTACAAGAAACCATGTTGTGGAGTAGTTTTTATACGTAACGTTTATAAATATGGAGATAACTAGCAGAAGTTACTTGAGAAATTATAATCACTAGGAATCACTGAAAGGCAATTATCATAAGCCATTATAAATACCGTCGTCGCCCACTAGACTGCCTCCCGCCCAAATCAAACAAAATGTTGTATTTTAATTATCTTTATCTTCATTGCACTCTTTAAATTTCTTTAGCTATAGTTCTCAAGTTCACATCGTCGATTGAATTATGACGTGTCTCTTTATCTTGGTGCTGTGTTGTCAATTAAATTCTGACGTTGTATCTTTATGATATCAAGCTATGTCGTCAATTAAATTCTAACATAATTTGTTTACATCTTGTTACATTATCAAGTCTGTAATTTTTGGGCATTGTCGTTGATCATATTCTCGCTTGGTTTGGGACTGTATGGTACTATTTGAATTGGAGAAGTCAATTCCCTTTTGCATTATGTATTCTCTATCTAGATTTAGCATAGAACCTTAGTCTCTTTAAATAAAAGCGAAGAATGATTTTCGGTGAAAGATATTTCATCGCTAGAATATTTCCGGCGAAACATCTTTTAATACACCTAGTAGAACAAGTGTTGCTAATTTGAGAGGATACTACACCACGCATTAGGGGTAATCTAATCTTGACAATGTCGGTGATGTTTCTTTACCATCGCCAATCGGCGAAGGAATAGGACGTGCCGAATCATCAACGACGCCTTCAGCTTTGGATCAAGTCCAAAGTGGAGATGTGGATATTCCAAGACAATTTATCGAAGAGTAGAGGATACAAATTAAGCCAAGTCTTGTGATGTTGTCTGCTATAAGGAGAATGTTGGAGGAATACCAAAACGAATTCACCACTCACGTGATGAAACACTTTGTTGGGGGTGATTAAGCTAATGGTTGTCAATACTTATCATCAATGTGCGCAAGGGCAGCATAGGACATCAAGTAGTTTGGTCTAGCCTCAAACCAACCATGTTGCTGTATTTTCCGGGTATTCACCCACTAGTGCTCAGATTATTTTCAGCACCATTGGCAGGTTATCCCACCCTTTCACCACTTAGAATTCTAAAAAGGGGTGAAACTGTTCGTACAACCTAGACCTATGGGTCGGCTTTAACAAATGGGGATAATTTGCCGAACCCAGTTCAAGTTAATTTAAGTGGGAATGATGATAGTGGCATGGTGAACCAAAATCACTAACAGAATACACACCATTACTAGTTCCTGGGAACGTGCAACCACTTGGTTCTACACCTCAGTTCAATCTCAAACCTGCACCTAATGTTACTGTTGATAATTAAGGTGTACTTTCAATCCTGCCTAGGGGGCAGGACACTCCACCACAATCATATATTCCGCCAGCTCTACAGCCAATTCCTTAAAATGATATACATCCACTTCTGCAACAAGCCTCACAACCACTGCAACGATATCTCCTACAGCAATTGATCTTGCAACCAATTCCACAAACATTTCACACCCATTTCCACGGCAAATTCAATAGCCATTGCAACAACAATTGCCACAATATGCACAACAAGCTGTACCACAGCTTGTCTTTGATATTGCTAGTATGAGTACCTAGAGGGGGGTGAATAGGTATACAAAAGATTTTTCTTGATGATTGCACAATACTTAGACAGTTGAAGGATTTACAACAATTAAAAATCAATCGTAAGACTGAGTAAAGGAAAGAGAGAATTGAACACGCGGTTTATAGTGGTTCGGCTTGATTCAAGCCTACGTCCACTCTTCTGCACTGACAGCCTATTGGCTGGATTCCACTATGAACAAAGAGATGTTACAGTGTTGATCTTCCTTAATTTCTAGGTGTAGATGATCTACCACACTCACTTAAGGTATCACCAAGTATAAACACTCTCTATGTATACAATTTCGCTCAAACTGTATCGACTAATAATCAAGGTTCTTCAGACTCTGGAATTTCTCTATTGATCACATTTCTAAAACAACTAGAACGTCTTCCTTTTATACTCCTTTATGCCATCATAGCCGTTGGTACTTACCAAAGGAATTCCTCCAATCTACCTGTTGGACGGAATCAATCAAGAAGATCATTCGAGCTATTTAAGGAACCTGACGATAGCCCATCAATCCTATTCACCCATACAATTAGGATCTTGGTTTCCAAGAATAGAACATTCCAAGAATATTTCGTCGATCATCGGATCTTCAATCGATCTAGATAAGAATAAAAGAATCCGAAATATTTATCCAACCAAGGGATCTTCTCCAGAGGATAGGATCGAATCCTAAACCATATACTTCGGCTTTGGATTTCCTTCGTCTTTGGATTAGAAAGAGCGTCGGTGAGAATAGTCTTGAGTCTTGAGTCTTGAGTCTTGAGTCTGGTGATCATAAAGTCTTCAGACTTTAAATTGTTGGTCTGCAAATATCCAGACTAGATTGATAGAAACGTTTTGTCAGCTTCAAAATATTTTGGAAAGATTTCTCCAACAATCTCCCCCTTTTTGATGGTGACAAAACTTTCTTGTAGCTTTGAACAACTTTGACCTGCAAAAACATTTTTCAAGCAATATGGCTAACTCATAAAGATTAATAAAACAACCAGACTCGCATCCACAGAAAATTGGTTAGTCTTTCATGAGTAATACCATATAACAACACTTGATATAAATGCAACCAGTCAAGCATCAAAATCCACAGCCAATTCAGTCAAATTCAAATTCACACCCAAGTTCACTCAAGTCAACCTCAAAAACAAACATAACCACAAAAACAAATTTAAAGTCAAAGTTTAAAAGTTGTTGGTTCAAATTGGTTCTCCCCCTTTTTGTCATCATTAAAAAGGGTGAGAAAGGAGTCAGGTCTGCTTGGGAATGCGTACGATCTGGAAATCTCCCATAGACTGTACTATGCCTTCTAGCCTTGTCAAGTCTTCCCTTAGTTGAGCTACCTCCTCTCCTTTGGCATTGGCTTTAAGTTGTAGAGCGAGGTCTTTCATTTTGTCATCCAGGGTAACCGAAGATGCTTGTCCAGCACTCTTTATGGTTTGAATCTCACAGTCCAGAGCATAGATTTGTCCTCGCATTTCCATAAGAATATCAAGAATACGACGAAAATCTGCTGAGTTGTCCGTCTGTGCACTTACATGTGCTTTCTCAGATGGAGTGAATGCAGACGATGGAGCTTCTGTATAATCTTGTAGATTTGGAGTCGACGTATCGTGTCCTTTTTCAGGCAATTGAGATACCTGAACCTCTTCTGGGTCTGCTGGAGATTGTCTTAGACCTTCACTATCGGCAGCATGAGGTGTAGACATTTCTTGCTCGCCAACTCCCCCTGTCTCTAGGACATCAAAAGGGGAAGAGTGATGATCATGCTCTTCTGTATCTTGATTTCCCTTTTTTTCAGATTCAGCTGCAGACTTTTCTTTCTCTCCTTCTCTTTCTTCTTCAGCTTCTTTCTCCTTCTCTCTCTGCTCTTCTTCTTCTCTGTTCTTGGCTTGCTCCTCTTCTTCTCTCTGTTTCTGCTGAAGTTCTGTCGGTTGAGGCACATAACGTCTGGTTCTTGTCAATGCACGGATAGTGGGATCTTCATCCTCTTCATCTTCATCTTTCAGGATGAGAGTTCTTTTCTTCTTTTTCGATGGGGCACCAATGGCCTCCTTTCCTTTTCTCTTTGAAGTAGACGGAACTGGAGACTTCACTCTGAATTTCTCCATTGCCTTGGAAAGTTCTTGCAGACGCATCTTCGTTAACATCTTCAAACCTACCACCATCTTATCGCACGGTCGAACACAAAGTGTATGTGGCGGTTCAATATTCATGTGTACGAAGATCTTGGTCACCAGATCTGGATAAGGCAATTGTCCCTTGTCTTTCGACATTGCTCGTACGTGTGGAAGAGAATGGTGTGAGGAGAGAGAACTTCCGTCCGAGTTGATCGCGAACATCAATTTTGCTTGAGAATTAGACACGGCGAGTCTTTGATGTAGACTTCGGTCCGAGACAGTTGATCACAATTTTATGAAGCACGATGTTGATGGCATTCATCCTTGAGTAGGTAATTCTCTTCTCTCGTATCCCTATCTTTGACAAGCTCCAGAGTAGTACGAGCAGTTGAGACTTTGATTGGATGATAACGTCCTCGTTCAACTCCAACTATGTCCGCCAACATGTCCACATCTACCACGTAGACTTGGTCTCGTACACTGAATGAAATTCTATTCGCATCTAAAAAGCTGAGATTCGAATAGAAATATGCGGTCAGTTGTGCATAACCGTCCGTGGTGTCGGAGCAAAATTTCTCAAGTTGAAGCAAATTGAACTTTTCTCTTAAGTTCATGTTGATGGCATCCAAGAAGTCAAAATTGACACTTCTAGGGTTTATCACCCCTCTTCTCAACAGTCTAAAATACACATTTTCCTGATCCTTTGATTTGAACACATCCATCCGATTTCCTTTCACCTTTGCTGCCACATCCATTTTAGGTTGGAATTCAAGGAACATTCTGTCATCATCGTTCCCTTCAATCAGATTTTGTCCTGGTACACGAGGATCACTTGGAATATTCGCAAGTGCGTCCTTTGCCTTTCTTTTTGGAGCAACTTCCAATTCCTCCATTTTCCACAGAAAAAGATACTCATTCCCATAATTTTTGTCCTTAAGGAATTCATCTATATAGTTCAATGGAGTACCGGTGCTTTTCAACGCACGATAAAGCTTATAGATAAAGAAGGGTTTTTGGACTCTTATAGGGTCGGCTTCCTCGATTATCTCTTCCTCTAGATGTTGACTTGCACCTTATGGGGTAGAAGGCGTTGAATGACGTGGATGAGAGTGAATCGGGCTCTGTCGCTGACTTGATAAGTTTTCTTCCTCGGTGAGATCGAAATGTGTCGGTCCCTTCTCCATTCTTTGTGGTCCCCTGCTTGCGATTCTTGATGATTTCCTCGAAGAAGACATCTTTCTTTGTCGTTTGGAAGATTCCTTCACTTGCTTTCCCAAGAAAAGATGACCACTTTCTCGAAGATGAACAAGAAGTAGAAACAGGATCAGGAGGAGAGTGCCTTTTAGGGTTTTGAAGATTGGGTAAAAAAAAAAAAACTGTATATATATATCTCAGTTTTGAAAAGGGAAGTTCAATCGGCACAAGGAAGGTGTACGAACACTTCTTTTTAAAATCGATAACTGCCAAAATTAATCCCTTTTTAAAAAGACAAGTTTTCAATCTTCACACAGATTAGATCGTACCTTTTCGGGTTTAGATAAAATAACTGAATGAAAGATCGTACCTTTTCGAGTTTAGATAAAATAACAACTTACAGTCTATAGCTATGAATGTCTGAGTCTGAGGATTTAGAGTCTGAGAGATTAGAGTTTGAGAGTTGGTGAGTCTCTAGACTTTAACTTCTTCTAGTTTCAAAATGTTGAGTCTCGAACGGATAAAGTCGAATTGATTTTTCTCCAAAGGCTTTGTGAATATATCCACTAGTTGACTTTTTGAATCAACAAATTGAATCGAGATTTCTCCATTTTGAATATGATCTCTAATGAAGTGATGTCGAATCTCTATATGCTTTGCTCTTGAATGAAGGATTGGATTTTTAGTGAGATTGATTGCGCTGGTGTTGTCACATCTGATTTCTGTGCATGAGTCTTCAATCCCAAAGTCTTGTAGCTGTTGTTTTATCCATAGAATTTGCGAACAGCAGCTTCCAAGAGCTACATACTCTGCTTCTGTCGTTGAGAGAGCCACAGTGTTTTGCTTCCTTGAAAACCAAGACATTGTCCTGTTTCCAAGCAGTTGACAAGTTCCAGAAGTGCTCTTTCTATCAACTCTGCAACCGGCCAGATCTGCGTCTGAGTATCCTAGAAGATTAAAGTCTCCCTTCTTGGGATACCAAAGACTGATGCTTGAAGATGAGGCAACGTATTTGATAATACATTTCGCAGCACTGAGATGGGATTCTCTAGGATCTGATTGAAACCTAGCACAAATGCAAACACTTAACAAAATATTAGGTCTAGAAGTGGTAAGATAAAGAAGTGAACCGATCATGATCCTGTACAGCTTTTGATCTACTTTCTTCCCTCCTTCATCCTTGTCTATCTTCAGAGAACATGACATTGGTATGTCGGTCTTTTTGCACTTTTCCAATCCAAACCTTTTGACAAGATTATTTGCATACTTTTCTTGATGAATGAAAGTTCCTTCCTTCATTTGTTTCACTTGGAGTCCAAGAAAGAATGTTAACTCACCAATCATACTCATTTCAAACTCATCCTGCATAGACTTAGAAAATTTCTTGCATAGACTTTCATTAGGAGATCCAAAAATAATATCGTCCACATAAACTTCCTCATGGATAAATCCATTTAGGAATGCACTTTTGACGTCCATTTGGAATAACCTGAAATTTTTATAACAAGCAAACGCAAGTAATAGTCGAATAGCTTCTAACCTTGCTACTGGTGCGTAAGTCTCGTCATAGTCTATTCCTTCTTTTTGCGTATATCCTTTGGCCACGAGTCTTGCTTTGTTTCGTACGACTTTTCCTTCTTCATTCATCTTGTTCCTGAATACCCATTTGGCTCCAATAACAGTTTTACCTTTTGGTTTAGATGTTAATTCCCAGACATCATTGATGTTGAACTGTCTGAGTTCTTCTTGCATAGCTTCGATCCAACTTTCATCAGATAAAGCTTCTTCTATGCTTTTTGGTTCAATTTCAGAAATGAGAGCCACAACACTAGATTCTTCACGCCTTTTTGATCTGGTGCGGATTCCTTCATTGATTTCGCCGATAATGAGATCTTTGGGATGACTGGACTTATGCTTCCGATTCTTGGTTGATTTGCCTGGTTGATGATCTCTTTCTTTATTTGAATCTTCATGAGCATCTTGATGTTAGACTTCAGTCCGAGATGCTTCTTGAGTTGTAAGCGTTGGAAGGTGCGGAGCGGGTTCAGATTCTTCATGCGAGTCTTTTGGATTCATCTTGCGTTGAGTCTTGGAATTTGACATTCATTGATTCCTCCACAGACTGGCTTTTCTTGTTATAAACTCGTAGGCTTTGCTTGATGTAGAATATCCAAGGAAGATGCCTTCATCTCGATCTTTCTTCAAACTTACCAACTCGATCATTTGCATTTTTCAAAATAAAGCATTTGCAACCGAACACATGAAAGTATGAAACAATAGGCTTCTTACCTTTGAACAATTCATAGGGGGTTTTCTCTAGAATAGGTCTTAGGAAGACTCTATTGATGATATAGCATGTTGTTGAAACAGCTTCAGCCCAAAATTGAGAAGAAATTTTACTTTCAATTAAAAGAGTTTTAGCCATTTCTTGAAGAGATCTATTCTTTCTTTTCACAACTCCATTTTGTTCTGGAGTGTATAGAGAGGAAAATTCATGACTAAAACCAGATTTATCACAAAATTTTGTAAAATCTTGATTTTCAAATTCACTTCTATGATCTGTTCTTATACTTGAGATAGCACATCTTTTGTCATTTTGAACCTTTTTAGCAAATTTTTCAAAGTACGAAAAGGTTTCTGACTTACTTGCAAGAAAATATACCCAGGTAAAGCGAGAGTAATCATCCACAATCACTAGACAATATTTCTTACCTCTAATGCTCTGGGTTCTTGTTGGTCTGAAGAGATCCATATGCAGCAACTGTAGTACATGATTAGTAGAGACATGATTTATTGGCTTAAATGAATTTCTTACCTGTTTTCCCAGAATACATGGAGTGCATGAATCAGACTTTTGGTATGGCAATTTAGGTAGACCTCGAACAAGCTTCTTTGATGAGATTTTGGCTAATTACTTCATGTTGACATGGCCAAGCTTTCTGTGCCATAAGACCGCTTCATCTTGAATTGAGATTAGGCATTGTGTTTCATTTGGTTTTACATCAAGGAGGTAGATATTTCTATGCCTTCGACGCATGAAAGACTGAGTCGAGTCTTTATTAATTCCAGAACATATGCCTTCTTGAAAGGAGATCTTGAAACCAGTATCACACAATTGGTTAATGCTGATAAGATTGTAGTTGAGTCCTTCCACTAGAGAGACATTGCTTATTATGAGATTTCCAATTTTCACAGTTCCAAATCCCACAATGCTTCCTTTGTTGTTTCCTCCAAATGAAACTTTTCCACCATTTACTTGAATAAGCTTTATGAAGCAATTTGAGTCTCCTGTCATGTGTCTTGAACATCCGCTGTCAAGATACCACTTTACCTTCTTCTTGATAGAGACTTGCATTCAAAAGAGAATCTCAAGCTTTCTTTGGTACCCAAATTTTCTTGGGTCCTTTGGTGTTAGTAGGATAAGCATTATTAGGCCATACTTTTTTTAACAGGCTTCCAGACCATAGGACACTCTTTTTCAAAGTGATCCTAACTGTTACACTTTGAACACCTTAGAGCATTTCGACTTACAGACTTTACAAAAACTTTCTTGAAATGATTTCTGTAAGCCTCTCTCGACGGTCTTTTCTTAATTCTTTCTTTTACTTTCGGAAAATCAATCAAGGGGATTGTTTCTGCTGTCATACCTAGACCAGACTTATTGAAGTAAGGTCTTTGAACTGAAAGAACTTTTTCAAGTTTTTCAGATCCTATTGAAAATTCCTTTGAAATATTTGATAAATCAGTTTTTAAGAGAGCATTTTCTTTCGAAAGATTATCTTCATTCTCTTTAAGAGTAGAAACATTTAAGTCTAAACTTTTCACTCTTTCTTCTAAAATGTTTTCCTTTTGTTTTAAAGCTGAGTTTTCCTTTTTAAGTTCGGAAATTTTTTTGAGAGAAGTCTTAAGACTAAAACACAGTTCATCAATGTATTTAGAGACTTTGATAGGGATTTTAAAATCACTTACCTCAAATTCACTGTCTGAGTCTGATCCAGAGTCTGAGTTTGATTGTGCCATCAGACACAAGTTGGCATATTCCTCATCACTTTCTTCACACTCTGTATCGCTCTAGGTTTTGGCTTTGAGAGCTTTTCGAGACTTTTCAGCTTTTCCTCTCTTCTTCTTCAGAAGAGGACAGTTGGGTCTGATGTGTCCCTTTTTCTTACATTCGAAGCAGACTACATCTTTGTTTGGTTCCTCATTATCAACAAACTTGGTTTGCTGTTTCTGAAAACTTTGTTTCTTTGAGTTGAACCTTCTTCCTTTTCTATTCAGCTTTCTGAATCTTCTTATCATAAGAGCAAGCTCCTCATCGTCCAGATCTTCTTTAGAGTCTGTATCATCAGAATCATCATTAGATTTTAACGCAATGGATTTCTTACCTCTTGGATCTTCGTCTTCATTAATTCATTCCACTTCGTAAGATTGAAGAGTTCCAATCAGCTCGTCCACAGATAATGGCATAATTCTTTGCGTCTCTCTTATTGAAGTCTTTATATGATTCCAATCCTTGGAGAGTCCACGCAGTAGCTTGTTCACCTTCATGGGATCAGAAATTTTCTGTCATTGATTCTCAAGACCATTGACAATATCTATAAAATGGCTAAACATGTTAGTTATAGATTCTCCTGGTTTCATTTTGAAGGCTTCATATTGACCAAGGAGAATGTTAATTCTAGTTTCCTTCACTCGGTCTGTCCCTTCATAGGTGATATGTAATCTGTCCCAGACTTCTTTTGCTGTAACACAAGAAGATATTCTGTTATATTCAGTTGGTGACAAAGCACAAAATAAAAAGTAAATTGCTTTTGCATCGAGTGCTTGTCTCTTATTTATCTCTTCTTGAGACATTCCGCTGGTATCAATAGTATCTTTCCCTCTCTCGGATACTGATGCAGTAGTAGGAGTGATTCCTCTTTTCACAACGTCCCATTCTAGAGGATCCTTTGACCGTAGGAAAGCTTTCATCTTGTTCTTCCAGATGTTGTAATCCTTTCCATCAAAGTAGGGTGGTCTGGTATTGCTTTGCCCTTCCACCAGCCCTGGTGCTAGCATACTAGCCATGGATCTTTTACTTTGAAGTAAAACACTTCAAATAAAGTAAGAACACGACCTCTGATACCAATTGATATTGCTAGTACGAGTACCTAGAGGGGGTGAATAGGTATACAAAAGATTTTTCTTGATGATTGCACAATACTTAGAAAGTTGAAGGATTTGCAACAATTAAAAATCAATCGTAAGACTGAGTAAAGGAAAGAGAGAATTGAACACGCGGTTTATAGTGGTTCGGCTTGATTTAAGCCTACGTCCACTCTTCTGCACTGACAGCCTATTGGCTGGATTCCACTATGAACAAAGAGATGTTACAGTGTTGATTTTCCTTGATTTCTAGGTGTAGATGATCTACCACACTCGCTCAAGGTATCACCAAGTATAAACACTCTCTGTGTATACAATTTCGCTCAAACTGTATCGACTAATAATCAAGGTTCTTCAGACTCTGGAATTTCTCTATCGATCACATTTCTAAAACAACTAGAACGTCTTCTTTTTATACTCCTTTATGCCATCATAGCCGTTGGCATTTACCAAAGGAATTCCTCCAATCTACCCGTTGGACGGAATCAATCAAGAAGATCATTCGAGCTATTTAAGGAACCTGACGATAGCCCATCAATCCTGTTCGCCCATACAATCAGGATCTTGGTTTCCAAGAATAGAACATTCCAAGAATATTTCGTCGACCATCGGATCTTCAATCGATCTAGATAAGAATAAAAGAATCCGAAATATTTATCCAACCAAGGGATCTTCTCCAGAGGATAGGATCGAATCCTAAACCATATACTTCGGCTTTGGATTTCCTTCGTCACTGGATTAGAAAGACTGTCAGTGAGAATAGTCTTGAGTCTTGAGTCTTGAGTCTTGAGTTTGGTGATCATAAAGTCTTCAGACTTTAAACTGTTGGTCTGCAAATATCCAGACTAGACTGATAGAAACGTTTTGTCAGCTTCAAAATATTCTAGAAAAATTTCTCCAACAGTCTTTAGGGCACAACGCCTCGCAACCCTTGCCACAATTGCTCCAGGGTAAAATTAGTTGGTGCTTGACCAAGTGGCGTGACAATACGGATGCGATATGGGGTATATTAGACCTGTACACAAGACCATACCCACATTGGATGGATATGATACCTCCGAGAGGCTTCAAGATGCTATAATTTTCACTTTTAATAGAAAAAGATTACCAATTGACATTTAAGCATGTTATCTGGTTTACCGCATTATGTGGTGATGCTATACACGGTGACATTGAAAGTTATGATTGTCCCCGTTATCGTTGTCTAAAACCGCCTTCACATGATACGCTGCGTTACTAGCCAATTCTGTTTTTCTCTTGGGAGCAAATGGAAAGGATGTCCCATAACCAATTTCAGAGAACTATTCCTGATTTGTCTGTAGCAGACCTATCGGTCATGAATAGCCAAGCAATGAATCTGTGGACCAGTTTATATCTTGATTCAAGCAAGCAAGAAATAAATGCCTCATGCATTTACCCGAGAAAAACTTACGTAGATTTGGTTTTCAACGGCCTAAAGTTTGACATAAGGAAAAGAATCGTAGGACAACTTTATTTTGATCTATTTCAGTTAGCAATAGTGGCGACCAAACATGAAAGTTTAACAAGAGAAAAGGATAAAAGACATGGTAGACAAGGTGATGTGAATTTCATTGACAAAATTAAGTTTGATGATGATATGGATCAAGTGGAACTCTTTGAGATAGCTATAGATAAAGATGGTGATCAATAGACTGTACATATGTCAGGCCCTGAAGCCAATAAGAATAAAGTGTCATTTTCTTAAAGATAGTCATAGAAACCTATAAAATTGAACCTCTTTCAGATGATGTTGCGCCCCAGTATGCTATGGCTAACATGAGTCCAAAAATCTTTTCACTTTTTAAGTATGTAGAAGCGTGTATGGTCAAAGAAAACCCGTGACATACGAAACTCAAAGGAACACACATGCGAATATATAAACTAGACAATCTCATTTCATATCTTATTTATATACTTTAAGTGACATGGTCGGGTATATTGGGGGACTAGTAAAAAATACCACTACTTTGAGCTATGCCAAAACCTATTGACTGCACCATCTTTATCTGGATACCGTATATGTACAAGTTCACCTATCTTCCACCCACAGAATGTCCAAAAATTGGCTGCCCGGTCCTCGAAAAATGCTACCTTCATCCTCCTATACCTGCCTTACTCGACTCCACTGATACAATCGTTCGATGTCGGGAGAGGGGAGAGGTCCCACTAGACGCCTGTCGACACGAGTGTATACGGCGATGCACCGGAGTAGTATCGGGCCCGACGGTACTTTGATAACTACCGTTAATATCGAAATGACCTTGATAATGACGATGTTGGGGAAATTAGGGTCCATAAACTCGGTCTGGTATTAGGTGAAATCCACTGCGGCACCGTAGAGGGTTGAGGTAGAAGTAGGCAGAAGTGGCATAGCTACTAATCAGAATGAGAATAGTCAACCACGAGTGAATATAAAACTCATCAAGCAAACTACTAACTAGTCAATACTACATACGTCAGTAACAAAACATGCAAGGAATTTAAAATATAAAATATAGGAGATCATTTTAAAATCAACTTGCTTGAGAACATTTTTCAAAATCAAAGTAGGAAGTCGGAAAATATTTCCGCTGAAACCAGTAAACTAATAATATCTTAAAAGGAATTTGAAAATGCCAATAATCATATTTGCTATGACCTAGCTGCCACCATCTTCTTGGGAACCCCGTTATCTTTCAGGCATTTCGCATCCATCCGACATCTCAAGAACATTTTGGGGGAATTGTGTGACACCCTCGGCATTTGAAGGAACCCCAGTCACCCCTCCAAGCATCCTTACTAACACCCGGGGCATCGTCGTTCCAATGATCGATAGCATTCTCAACACACTCTTATCATGGTGCAGCAATTCGATAATTCAATTTAAAAATGCCATCTATTGTGCTTATGCACATGAAACAATTCAATTTCCAAAACCAACCATCCTTTATCCATTTGTAAACCAGAGAAATGATACAAAACAGTTAGTTGAAAGTACCAACCCAAAAAGATAAGTTAAAAAGGGAATTATCCCAAAATTTAAAACTGACCCAAAAGGGCGGTTTACCCACCTTTCGAATCACCAGCGGTTTACACACGACATCTCGAGAAACATTTTTTGTGAAGAACTAAAAATCTGTTTCGGCTTGCACGATTCTCAATAATTTAATTAATTCGGGATAAAACAGGGGCAAATTCCTGAACCAAAACAGATCCAGAAATAGGAGTTTCATAAGCTTAAATGAGTCCAAAAATCATTGAAAAATTATACGTTATAGTTTAAGATATGATCTAAAACTTTCATAAGAAAATTTCTCCAAATTTCTTATAAAAAATTCTGTAGAAAATAGAAACCGTGTAAAGGTCTGAAAATTTCAATGAAAACTAATTTAAAACTGCGTACGTTTTTCGAATGTAATTTGATCATATGAAGTCTGAAAAATCTGAAATTAAAGTATGTTGTAGAACAAAGTATAAAGTGCAACTTTCATGAAGAAAGCCTCACAAAATTCGTACCATAAAAACTGATATAAAATTTGCAAAACCATGGGTATACTGTAAACCGAATCTGGAAAAAAGCAACGTCCTCGGATTTCACCCACAATTCGTGTCAATCAACCTCAAATGCATAAAAAATTCAACAACCAGCACTTTAACAACACATTCATGAGCTCAATAAACATAAACTTAACAATACTGGTAATGTACATCTCCTAAAATCGCCGACTAACACGAATATGTATGAAGTCAACCGAGACAACGGAAATCCAGGGAAATTGACCTCGATGTGCAATAATCAATTTACGTAGCATAGAACAGAGGACAATGGACAATTTACTTGCCTCAGGTCCTAAGCAAATGTTTTCGTGGCTTGGTGAGGTCTCGGAAGTCCCGACGTGCTGCTATCTTTCGGCGAGTTGCTTTAGGCAGAGAGAGATCAAGTCCTAAAACTTGTCACAAAGTGCAAGAAAGTTCTAAAACTTTCAAAAAATACAATCAAGTCCTAAGACTTGTTAAGGTTTTTGAAAGTTTTAGGACTCAGTTGCACTTTCAAAATAAGTTTTAGGATTTTATTAAACCTTTTGAAAGTTTTAGGACTTGATTGAACTTTAATGATAAGTTTTAGAACTTAATTGCACTTTTTGAAAGTTTTAGGACTCAATTGCATTTTCATAATAAGTTTTAAGATTTCTAATACACTTATCCCAACAAACAATATTCTACCAAAAATTAAATCCAATTAAAATGCAATTAAGTCCTAAAACTTGTCACAAAGTACAATTAAGTCCTAAAACTTTCAAAAAGTGCAATCAAATATTAAAACTTGTCAAAGTGGTTCAATCTAAGTTCTTCCATTGATTACATTTTTTGAAAGTCTTAGGACTCGGTTGCACTTTCGAGACAGGTTTTAGGACTTTATTAAACCTTTTGAAAATTTTAGGACTTAATTGAACTTTTGTGATAAATTTTAAAACTTAATTGCATTTTTTGAAAGTTTTAGAACTCAATTGCATTTTCGTGATAAGTTTTAGGACTCCCAATGCACTTATCCCAACAAACAATATTCTGGCAAAAATTAAATCCAATTAAAAAATATGTATTTTTTGGGTTTTCTTCTATGGAAGCAAAATCAAATCAAACAAATGCATCGAGAGCAGGAAATCATATTCATACCAAGCATGGCAACAAATCAGGCAATATATAAATTAACGAATCATATCATAGGTATGAAATTAGATTGGACAACTTTTTGTGAAATCACAAATTGCATCTCAAACATGAAATCGGATTGTCAATTTTCCATGCAATCATGAATCGTATCTCGGACATGGGGTTGGATTGTCAACTGTATTTTTTCAAATCTATGAAAATGAGTGGGAAATTACTTTAAAATGATAGGCAAAAAGAAAAAAAAATGAAAGACGAGATTCTTTTTGTTCGAGAAACAAGCTCCGTCGCAATAAGAAACCCTAAACTCAAGTTTCTTACAGTTATTGACATGTCGACTAAAAATTGGGTTTCAAAATATTTGTCAAAGAAGTTTGATAGCAACTGGGATTAGACATGGGTGTTATCATACTTGTTTATAGGAAACCACAACCTAAATGGATCAACAGTCAACCTTTTTTGAGAGGTTTCAAAATGTCCGACCTTACCATTTAAACTGGCGAAGATGAACAATTGGTCATTGAACACATTGTTCGATTTTATAGCCCAATAAGGAGAAGTAAGGATAGATGAGTTTTTAAAACATAGGTTATCTCATTTGCCTTTGTGAAAAACCGTTTTTACCTAGTATACTAATTTACCACCTAATTCGTTGTGTAATTGAAAAGACAATTCCATTCTCAATTTTTAGAGCGATACCTAAGGTATCAATTGCTAATTTGGTTGAACTCTATCAATACAATAATGAATAGGTCAATTAATTTTTTGCTCTATTTAAGAAGGCTAAGGTTAAATGCCTTACTTCACTCTCAGAAAAATAATTTCGAAAGCCAAGACTTTGCCAGTTCATTTCAACTGGCAACTAGAGTAATTAAGTATGAGATGCTTCTTAAAGACAGAGAGATAAACGGCCACCTAAAAACTTTGCACAAAAAAACGCAGCTTTAATGGAAGATTATGAATTGGAATATGAATCTGACCCAAATAAAAATATTGATAAATGTGGCAAATATGATTCTCAGTAAGTCTTACGTTGTTCTACCCTCTAAGCCTACCAAAATAAAAGAAAAAGATGGCTAGGGTGAAAGACACTCAAGTTTACCCATTCAACATGAACAAGTTAGATGAGATCTTCGATTTACTCCTAAAAATTGGCTCGCTAAAATTATCGGACGGCAAATTATCCCAAGTAAAGAAGATTTAATAAATAAATTAAAAAAAATTGTAAGTGGATGAGTAACAAAATCTTTGAGGATATGTTAGTACCTCACGATCCCACCCCATATCATCCCCTATGCAATTCATGGAGAGACAGGTGACCCCCTTTAAAACTTTATAGCTCTATTTTCCAATCGACTCCAAAGATTTGGTGATCTCTTTTCCCATTTCAACAAAATCTCGACAAATATAAAAGTACAAATCAAAAGGGTCTTTTTCCCAAAATCTACAAGAGAAAGATGAGAGTTTTTATCCAAAATAGAGCTAATATCTAGATTTGATTAATGGCTAAGCTTGAACCAAATGGATATGATACCAACTGTCAAGACTAGAACTTTTTGTCAAGACTCACCCGTGATTAAAAAAGTTACCGAGTTTCTTTATAAAATGGCGGTCTTTGGGCGGCCAAGATGGGCCAGTTAGACTTAAGAAGGGATCGCTTGTCTAAGTTCATTCACTTTGCCCTTTGGACAAATCGGCTTTGAGTGGAACGCCAATTTTGTGATGGTATGAAACCAATATCTAGACTTCTCACTAAACCAGATTGTAATCACATCAAAAGCATTGTCATAAATGCTCAATGTTGCAAGATTGTGCGAGTGTGGTAAGAGTTGCAAATATGTCAAAGAAAGCCACTTCTTGCGACATTCGATGCAACTTCCAAAACAAAGAGTCTAATTCCATTAAGAGAAAGAGACATATAGTCGATTATTTAGATCAAAAAGAAAAGAAGCTCAAAATGATCAACCACACTCGGCCCCAACAGTGCCAGAAGTATCACTATTGTCAACAAGGGTTTTGTTGGTGATGACTTCTTGATCCTTGGAAGAGACCAATTTGGAGAGAGAGACAGGGTATTTGAGGGCGTTGAGCTCAACCTTGCGGAGGGCAGCTCGGCCCAAGTCGATGCCGCAGACGTCAGAGAGCTGGATCAGATAAAGCAGCACGTCTGAGAGCTCCTCGCCCAAGTGCACTCTCTCCTCATCTTTCCAATCCGGAAGTCCCTTTGGAACCTCCCCTTTCCACTGGAATATCTCCGACAGCTCCCCGACCTCACCCACCTGTGTGAGGAATCAAAGACCGAAGGAAACACTAATTTAAGAACCCATTTGGTACGGTTTTGCCTTATTGACTCTGATGTATTCTAGTTGTGCTATGAAAAGCTGGCAGGTGTTTGCCCCATACTTTAACAAAAATGCAACGCCTCTTTTCACAGCTGAAACTGTGAACAAGTGAAAGATGATCGAGGAATGATAAATCCCACTTACGAAAGGGCAAAAGTTACCCAGTGTGTGGGTTTCACATAAGAGTCCTGAAAGAGAGTGCGAAAGATAAGTGGGAGAAGGCCGAGCTTATCTTCATTATCAGACACCCAAACGAGTAAACTTGACGGTCCAATCTAGTACTGAGAAATAAGTAAGGACGAACAGATATCAAGATAAATAGTAAATATCATTGAGCCAAAGCCAAGTGTGCATTCCCCTGCATTTTGTCTAGTGACATACGAATGGTGACGGAAGCAAAAACCCAGTAATTCCCATGGATTACAATATGTATTTATCAATTATGTCACACACCAAGAGATGGGTCTGTGCATACGAGATCCATTGATCAAGCGACACGAAAGAAATGCTATTGAGTTTGGACTCCAAGTTTACAGAACTGATTCACACGCTTATGAAAAAACTGTAAATATGTGCTAACGGATTTATCAGATAACTTTGATCTTTTATGGAGCAAAGAAGATCGGCCATAAAAGAATTATTTTGAGTTTTTAGCCAACAATTAATCACCCCAAATGGCAAAATCACGAAGGCAAAGCAAAGACCTAAAAACGACGGGCAAAAGACGAAGACCAAGCAGAAAAAAGAGTGATGGGAACGTAATCTTCTCAAACGGTTGGATCGGTTTATCACCCAACATATAAGATTGCAAACAATAAGGAAAGAAGACTACCAGAGCCAAAAGGAGGTTTCTGGGGCTGTGAAACTGACCCCAATCTCTCTCCTTAGCGAACTCGGCCATCTTCTGCTTCAGAAGATCGAGGGTCACGCTATGATCTCCCTCTTTGACCATTGTCTCTTCTTTCACAGGAGTGAGAGAGAGAAAGGAGCCGAAAACCCCAGGCGAGAGCGTGAGGGTGTTGTCGTCTCAGCGCCAGAATTTAAGGGGGCTAAACTGGCATATCATTTCGAGGTAATTTAATTAATCATTTTTGTTTAAGGTAGGATTAGGAACTGACCAAAAAAAGAAGAAGGTAGGATTGGGTCTCGAGCCATTAATGGGAAGGTCTAATTAAGTGATTTGTTTTTCGCAATCTAGTCATCATTTTTTTACCAAAAAAAAAAAGGTCATCAACTTTATATCTCAATGGTCATCAACTTTATATCTCAAAGGTCATCAACTAGGAATTTTTTACGGTATAATCATAGGAAGATTGCCATTCATGAGTATCTCTGAATATTTATGCATATAACTATACTTGACCAAATATTTATTAAATGTAATTGATTTTTATCTTTCATTACAATCATTCATTATTGGCAGTGCATAGTAAATAAGCATCTGTTCATCTTCCAAAAACTTAACGTAGGAAGAACATTTGGTGAGAAAACATTTAAATAATAAACCACCCTTTATATAATAACTTAAGTTTTTAAGTTGGAATTTCCAATATGGTATCAGAGTCAGTGGGTGTTGCACATAATCTAACTTGCACATGGCATAACTTCAACAATTTCCCCCTCACACATTTAACGTCAAAACAGCAACAAACTCTACAATTGATTTTGAGTCCAAACTTGTTGATAAATTGGACTCTAACACTATGTGAGATTTTACAAGATTACTGTCAATTGCTTTAGAATCTTAGGCTAATAAGTGGAGAAAAATCACATGACTATAAAAAGCATTTACTCATTATCAAGCGATGCAAGACAATACTTCAACAACTTGTTCACTCATGATTGACAATTATTCATTCCATACATAGCGTGAAATGCTTAACACTTTGTTTGAAAAGTTAAAAGAACAAGGATGGAATAAAAATTAGGATAATTATTAAGTCAATAAACTATAAAAAAAAAACTATCTAGACATTCACCGTTGGATGAATATTCTATACAAATGAAGTTAATTCTCTAATTGAATTCTTTTCAATATAATCCAAAGACAAGTTTAATTATTTCTTACATTCTCTGTGGATTTGATAAAACTCCCTAAAAGTTACAAGCAATTTTAGATTTCCCTCTCTTCCACTCTCATATAAATTTCATTTTTTTTTTTTCATTTTCCATACCAATTCTCATTTCCTCCGTTTTCTATTACTTTTAATATGGAGCATTATAGTATTAAAGACATAAACCTTTAAATACACTAAAGTATCTCTTCGTTTTAGTCATATGGGGTCCTCCACCTTCTGAATGTATTAAATTTAATATTGATGGGGTCTCTGAAGGCAACCCAAGACTTGTTGATGTAGGGGGTTTATTTAGAAATGAAGGGGGTCATTGGATTGGTGGTTTTGCCACATTTGTAGAAATGTGTTGGTTGATGCAAGTAGAACTTTGGATTTTGTGGTTAGGACTCAATTTCACAAAACAACCTGAGTTTCATAAGAGTTGTCAAAGTAACTGGCCATCTTCCCTAGATAATATTTGAGGTAGGTCTTCGGGCACCTAGTTCCATCATATCTCATCACGAACTCAAGCACCTTAAAGGACTCAAGAAATTTCACCTAAGTGAATAGTGAGAATTTGTCTGGACCTTTGAGTTGATAGCCATGCAGCATGCATAGGCCTTCTTCCATTTTGGCTAAGCATCTCACACTTTCTTCATCTAGATGAGTAGCGGGGATCTCCTTAGTAGAAGCTTCAAGGTCTCACAAGAGGGGTAGTCACAGGGACTCCTTTAGGGAAATCTTTTTCAGTGGACTCCACTATTGGTCAATCAACGAGTGCGGTAGGGGTAGATGTAGTAGCAACAGGAACTACAGGTGTCATATTCTTGACTTGATTAGAAAGACTCATTAATAATGCCATGATTCGCATCATCTAGTTTTCCATGGTGGTAATGTGAACACAGGTATCCTCATTCTCTATCATAGCTTGTGAGCAAGTCCATATAATAGATTTACTTCCAATCGTGTTTGAAACACCTTTGAAAAAAAAGAAAGGAATGGAATCAATATCCAAAAGAGGAAATTAACAAGAAAACATACGCCTTTCAATTTATATTTCCTTGAGATGAAATAAGGATAAGATACATTTATATGATTTCATTATCATACAAATGTCTTCTTATCACAATTTCCTTTAAGCAAATATTCAATTAAAAGGAATAACAATAGACGATTAATCCAAATGCCCTTTTCTATTGACGTTCATTCTTGAAATTGAAATTCCAATGAGGCATGATGAGTCCTCACCTCTCCCTCCAAGTCATTATCGTCGACCATAGCAGTGGGCTTTAGAGGGCAATCGTACCACATGTGGACAATCCTCTTGATGATGACCTCAATTAGCACACATTGGTCTTCTCTAGGGAAGCTTTTGAGATAATCAATCTGATATAACCCCAGATTGAGGGATGGTGGGATTGTTTGGACAACACGATGTTGGCAGATCACCCTTGAAGGGTAATATGATATTAAACCATTCAATCCCAAGACAGGGATTGGGTTGTCTAATCCATCAATAAAACACATCTCTGGTATCCCCAACCAATGCCATTGGATTTGGTCTAGAGTGATTCTTTTGAGTAGATGGAACCAATAAGCAAAAGACCAATGAGGAAAGAATGAAGCCTTTTCATGGAATAAACGAATAGGATGATAATGGTCATCGACCTCAATGATCTTCAAGTAGGAACTAAATTCTTTGTGGTAGAAGAAAAGCCAAATTTGGAGAAGTCTTTATTGATGTTCTAAGGTTTTCTTTTCTTTCTTCCTTGAATCAATTTAGAGACACAAACATCTTAGCAAGGATCATTTGTGAGAAGGATTTAAATGCACATACTTGATTGACAATATGTACAACTAAAGAGTCAAGAAGTTTTTGGGTGTATGGGAAGATGACAAAACCAAAGAAGGCTAACGGGAAGGTTTTGGGAATTTGATTTTCATATTCAAGTTTTAGACTTGAGAAATATTGTTTGAGGAAGGAAAAAGGTAAGGTGTTGGAATTTCCATTGAGATTGCCCCTAATTTTGTCGCTAGGGATGTTAAGGAATTGGCTTAGAAGGAAAATAGGATCTAATCCTATAGGAGGAACGACTGGCCCTAAGGATCCTTTGCCTTGTCCAATAATATGCTCATACTCCTCAACTGTAGGGGTCAATTCATTTTGATTGATAACCAATGTTCAAGTGTTGGTATTCCACTAGTGGAGTAGGGCCTTGATCATCAAGATATGTGGCTTGACATATAGTAGCCTTGGGAGGTATCCCATTCTCCATTCCACATAGTCTTTGTACTTTGGTTGAAGAACTTCCCACATGCTTTTGAGGATCCTTGGTATGGGAATGATATTGATTTTTGGCTTATCCATCTAAACCTCCTAAACCTAGTTCGAGCATTTAGATTGATCATTGTAATATCCACAATTCTAGCTCATGAGATGGGCCAACGACTTAGCAACGCTAGGCAAGTTTGGCCACGAACCAACCCAATCAAGGGTGATTCAGCTATGAACCTCGGTTCAAATGGGATAGTCGATCGTAGATGAACATGAGAAACTCTCATCTGACCCTATTAGTGCTTTCAATGGTCTATTTCTCATGTTTGCAAATTCTTTGAAAAAGAACAAAATAGAAGATTTTGGAGATTGGCTTGACTTGGAAAGCAAGTTTTGATAAGAAGTATGTGACTAAATCTAAGTTTCATGATAACCAAAATCTAGGCATTTAATAAAAAGGGATGAATCACCCCCTTGGGTGGCTATGGCCATCATTGCACAAGATTTGGTCATATTGGCATTAGAATTGGCTTGGAGAATAAGTAGCACATGTTCTTTAGAAGTTGGTCCATAGATGAAGAGAATTGGCTTGAGGACTCTAGAACGTGTGCCTTGGAGAACTAGTTAGTGAATATATGGTCATCATTACAAAAGATTTGGTTTGAGGAGGGCATTGATGAATATGTGGTCATCATTGCCATGAGATCTTCCTTAAAGAACAAGTAGGTTTGGCTTATAAATAGGGAGCCACCCACTTCATTCTCACGAACCCTTGACTCATTTTCTCCCCTCTCCTCTCTCTTGCATGCCTCCCTCTCCCTTTCAGCCTTGCACACCCACCACTTCCACTGGACGATCATCTATTGGCGAAATCGTTTTTAGCACATTAGGTAATTGGAATCTCTAATCTTTTAGCCAAAATGATGTACTATGTTGTTGGATTTGGTAGTGAACATGCTAGTCATGTCTTTGCATGAGTAAGTAGATTCCCTAACCCTTGACTAGGGCATTATGATACGTTATTTGAGCTAGTTGTTTTCTTAACTATGTTTGTGTGTTTCAGTTGTTATATGACTTGTTCTTGCAATATTTTCTATGGTTTGCTCATGATCTGCGAGTAGAAGCATGCCTCGGGCCACAAACAAGCCTTGCTTGGCCTTGGGTCAATGTTGAGGCATGACAGACTAAACCTCACTAGGCCTTGGATCAATATTGAGGTGTGTCGATCCGAGCCTTACTTGGCGGAGGGTTAGCGCTTAAATGAGTTGGTAACCTTGTGCCTTGCCGGACATATTATGTAATTATGGTATTGTATAATATCACACATGTGCGTGTGCACACACACACACACACTTGTATGAGCAAGTCCTCGAGCTTTGGATGCATGGGCTAAGAGCAAAAATAATAAATTGGATGGTGTGTTGTACAAGATATGATTAGTAAATAAGAGGTAAGACCTGTTGTCACATAGCGTCTATGATGATGCCTCGTTCATGAGAACGAGATGCTTAATAGATTTTGGATGTCGGTGGATTCCAAATGAACTGTAGGAACCAGTTAGGTTGATGAATGAACTTCTTTGTGCATGCTTCTGTGTGTGTTGTTTAATAAGTTTGGTTTATAAGTTTAGGGTAGAGCATGCATTAATGGTAAGCTAAAATGGCTCGCATGCATATGATGTCTAGCTTGAAGCCAAATGCCCTAGTTGATACCAGAAAGTCCCTGGAATTATGGGATACTTGGCTTGAGGCCGAATACTTAGCTTAAAGCTAAAAGTCCCTGAAAGTATAGGAAGAACCGTTGAGATGGTTAACGAACTTTTTATACATGTTGTCATGTGTTGTTTGATAAGTTTACTTAGTAAGGTCGCTTGTTTACTAAGTTGAAAGAAGCTTACTTAGTAAGGTAGCTTGTTCGGTAAGTTAAAGATAACTTACTTGATAAGTTAAGGATAACTTGGCTTGAGGCCGGATACTTAGCTTAAAGCTAAAAGTCCCTGAAAGTATAGGAAGAACCATTGAGATGGTTAATGAACTTTTTATACATGTTGTCATGTGTTGTTTGATAAGTTTACTTAGTAAGGTAGCTTGTTCGGTAAGTTAAAGGTAACTTACTTGATAAGTTAAGGATAACTTGTTCGGAAAGGTCATTAGTTTGGTAAGTTGAAGATAGCTTGTTAGGTAAGTTGAGGATAGCTTATTTGATAAGTTGAAAGTGGGTAATCCATTAAAGGTAAGCTGGTATGAACATATGCATATATTCGAGGCAAAGTAACTGTTTGTTATGGATATGTCATCGATGTTGCAGTGTATGGGACATCATGATGATAACCCCCGCGACTTAGAGTTAGGTTACATTTTTTGTATCAAAGCAGGGTTATCACTTGGAGTGATAATGTGCGTTGGGAGTCATGAGATAGTTAACTAGGAAACACCTCATGCATATGACTACTTAATTGATTTTTTTTTTCTAATGATAGTTTATAACTATTGACTTCTTATTGTGGTATAGAAAAGTTCCCTTAGAATTCCCATAGTTGTGCAATAGGTTGGCAACATGAGTACTTAGGACCGATTGAGTTCAAAAAGGAAAGTCAAAGGAGGACTTCTGACTAGACAAAATTTTGCAAGCTCTTACGATCATTGGAAGCTTAATGGAGTAGCAAGCACAGCATCAAAAAACCTCTACTTCTAGAAATGCCTTTATGGTTGAGAACAAAAACGGAAATGGTGAAACATCCCATGTAGGGACTGGTCGAGCAATTCCTAAAGTTGTAACCCCCAAGATTCGCCAAGACGAGAGATTCCAAAGAAGCTGAATTTTGGATAAACAAGTTGGAAAAGATATTTGCACTTTGAAGATGCTTTGATGAAGACAAGGTGACATTGGTGGCATCATAGCTACAAAATAAAGCCAGTCGCTAGTGGAAAGCAACGAAGGAAAGGGTTTTCCTTGATGATACTCTCATAACGTGGAATGCCTTTGTCGAGGTGCTCAATGGGAAATATTTTTCTAAATGTGCTTGTGATAATAAGAATCACAATTTAAGGCCGACCTTTACTCAGGGTGACAAATTTCGTAATTGTGGAAGACAACACGGCAATGATCCGTGCTTGGCTTGAACAAGAGCTTGCTTTAGCTATAGTTGGCAAGGCCACATGCTAAGAGATAGCTTGTAACAACGACAAATAATGCCATTGCAGCAACCGCAAATAACGCTACAAGGCGAAGACCCGCGGCACAACGATACCAATCATCCTTCAACTTAGGGAAAAGTACATGCAATCACTCAAGAGGAAGTGGTAAAATTCAAGACAGATATCAAAGAGTGAAGAATAGTGCGTGATCAAGCTAGAAATACTACAGAAAATTAAGGCATTATCGCAGACAAAGGGTCATACAGAAAGGACCATCCAAACATTGGAAGATATGTTAAGAGTTAATGTTATCAACTTAAGGGGAAGTTGGAATGAGCATTTGCATTTCGTCAAGTTCACCTACAATAATAGTTACTAGCAAAGTATTGGAATGGCTCCATTGAACTGCTATATGGTCGAGCTTGCAGAACTCCAGTCTATTGGAACATGGTCGGGGAAAAAAAAGTCACTAGTCTAGAGTTAGTCCAACCTACAGTAGACATTAGGCAAGTAAGTAAAGATAGGCTTGGAACTATCTAGGGTAGATAGAATAGTTATGTAGGTAGACGACGGAAGCCTTTAGAATTTCAAGTAGGTGACCAAGTCTTTCTTTTCCGATGAAAAATCTCATTGGCACACTTGATGGGACACATTTTCTTGATTTGAGGAGACTACCAAAAATCAACAAGAGTCCAATAATGTTGCCCGCAACAATTATCAGATAACACAAATTAGTGAGAAAATTACTATGAATTTTGAATCTTCAACCATTAATTGAGGGCTAGAAACAGGCAAACACAAGGGGGCATATCTCCCAAATGTTACTTCAAATCCTCAAATGTTGGCCACCATGAAAAAGTTATTCAAAGACTAGGGAAAGGATATGGCCAGCCATATTGTGACTCGCATGTCAAATGTAATCAAGCTTATCGTTATTAATGCTATGAATGATGTTCTCTCAAGGCAAAGGATCATCCAATCAACCATGATTTGTCTATCTAGTGGTAGGTATATTACTAATCCCTCTCCATTTACTGATGCTAATAGTATTGGTCAAAACAACCAAATTGGTAACCATAATTTGGCAAATCAAACTAGTGGATAGGCCAGTCAATTGACAAATGTTGAAGATATAAGGTCAATGGCTCCATTGGTACCACCCAATGTGAATATTTTTATTAGGCCTAATATGCCAATTAACATAGATAATCTAACAAGATTGACATTATAGCCTAGGAGCAAGATAGGCAACCAATTCTACTATCGAACCCAAAATAGTTTGTTGAAGTTCAATAATAATTGGGACTAGACGTGGGTGTTATCATATTTGTTTATAGGAAATCACAGCCCGAATGGATCAATAATCAGCCTTTTCTAAGAGGTTTCAAAATGCCCGACTTTTCCATTTAAATTGGCGAAGATGAACACATTGTTTTTTCATAGCCCAATGTGGAGAAGTAAGTACAAATGAGTTTTTAAAACTTAGGTTATTTCTTTTGCCTTTGTCAAAAATTGTTTTCACTTGGTATATTAATTTACCACCTTGTTAGGTGTCTAATTGGAAAGACAATTCCATTCTCAATTTAATAGAGCAATACCTAAGGTATCAATTGCTAATTTGGTTAGACTCTATCAATACAATAATGAATAGGTCAATTAATATATTGCTTGATTTAAGAAGGCTAGGGATAAATGCTTTACTTCATTCTTAGAAAAAGAATTCACGAATTTGGCTTTCAACAGATTAATATTCAATCTAAGAAAAAATTCGAAAGCCAACACTTAGCTGATTTATTTGATTTGGCCACTAGAGTATCTAAGTGTGAGATACTTCTCAAAGACAGAGAGATAAAGGGCCACCTGGAAAGAATGCACAAAGCATGATTTTAATGGAAAATTATGAGTCGGAGTTTGAATCTGACCCAAATAAATATATTGAAATAATTTTGGCAAATATGATTCTCAATAATTCTTGTGTTGTTCAATCTTTAAAGTCTACCAAAAATTTTCTGAAAAAAAAAATGGTAGGGTTAAAGATACTCAAGTTTACTTGTTCGACTTGGACAAGTTAGATGAGATCTTCGATTTACCTCTAAAAGATAGCTTGCTAAAATCATCTGACGACAAACTATCCAGAGTAAAGAAGATTTAATAAATAAAAAATATTTTAAGTGGATGAGCAACAAAATCTTAGAGGATATGTCGTACCTCACAATCCCACCCCGTATCATCCTCCCTGCGATTCATAAAGAGACAGGAGACCCTCTTTAAGACTCTATAGCTCTATTTTCCAACCGACCCCAAAGATTTGGTGATCTCTGTTCCCATTTTAACACAATCTTGACAAATATGAAAGTACAAATCAAAAGAGTCTTTTTCCCAAAATCTACTGGAGAAGCATGAGAGTTTTTGTCCAAAATAGAGCTAATATATATATTTGATTAATGGACAAGCTTGAATTAAATGGATACGATACCAACTGTCGAGTCTAAAAGTTTTTGGCAAGACTCACCAGTGACTAAAAAAGTTATTGAGTTTCTTTATATAAATGGCCATGTTTGGGCATACCAAGATTGGCTAGTTAGACTCAAGAAGGGATTGCTTGTCTAGGTTCATTCATTTTGCCATCCGGACAAATTGGCTTTAAGTGGACCGCCAATTCCATGATCGCATGAATCAATATCTAGACTCCTTAGTAAACTAGATTGTAATCATATCAAAAGCATTGCCATAAATGCTCGATGTAGCAAGATTGTGCGAGTGCATTAAGATCATGCCAATATGTTGAAGAAAGCCACTTCTTGCGACATTCGATGCAAATTACAAAACGAAGAGTCTGATTTCATTAAGAGCAAGTGACATAGAGTCGATTATTTAGATCAAAAAAAAGAAAAAGAAGCTCAAGACGATCAACAACTCTCAGCCCCAACAGTGCCAGTAGTATCACTATTGTCAACGAGGGTTTTGGTGATGATAACTTCTTGATTCTTGGAAGAGGCTAATTTGGAGAGAGAGACAGGGTATTTGAGGGCGTTGAGCTCGACCTTGCGGAGGGCAGCTCGGCCCAAGTCGATGCCGCAGACGTCAGAGAGCCTGACCAGATAGAGCAGCACATCCGAGAGCTCCTCGCCCAAGTGCACTCTCTCCTCCTCTTTCCAATCCGGAAGTCCCTTCGGAACCTCCCCTTTCCACTGGAATATCTCCGACAGCTCCCCGACCTCACCCACCTGTGTGAGGAATCAAAGACGAAAGAAAAACTAAATTAAGAACCCATTTGATACTTTTTTACCTTATTGATTGTAATGTATTTTAGTTGTGCTATGAACAGCTGGCTGGTGTTTGCCCCATAATTATAAAAAAAAAAAAAAAAATGCAACGCCTCCTTTCATAACTGAAACCGTCAGCAAGTGAAAGATGATCGAGGAATGATTAACTGACTCACTAAGGACAAAAGTTACACAGCGCGTCTATCGCATAAGAGTCCTGAAAGAGTGTGCGAAAGATGAGTGGGAAAAGGCTGAGCTTATTTTCATTATCAGACATCCAAACGAGTAAACGACTTTGACTGTCCAATGTAGTACTGAGAAATAAGAAAGGACAAACAGATAACAAGATAAATAGTAAATATCATTGAGCCAAAGCCAAGGGGCAATTCCCTTGCAATTTGTCTAGTGACATACGAATGGTGACGGATGCAAAAACCCAGTAAATCCCATAGATTACGATATGTATTTATCAATTATGCCAAACACCAAATGATAGGTCCGTGAGTACGAGATCCATTGATCAAGCGACACAAAAGAAAGGCTATTGAGTTTGGACTCCAAGTCTACAGAACTGATTCACACGCTTATGAAAAAACTGTAAATAAAAATATGCATAAAGATTTATCAGATAACTTTGATCTTTTATGAAGCAAAGAAGATCAGCCAAAAAAGAGTTATTTTTTTTTTTTTACTTTTTGGCCAACAATTAATCACCCAAATGGCAAAATCGCGAAGACAAAGCAAATACCCAAAAACAACAACAGAAAAAGAGTGATAGCACAGGAATTTTCTCAAAAATAGTAAGGAAAGAAGACTACCAGAGCCAGGAGGAGGTTTCTGGGGCTGTGAAACTTATCCCATTCTCTCTCCTTAGAGAACTCAGCCATCTTCTGCTTCAGAAGATCGAGGGTCACGCTCTGATCTCCCTCTTTGACCATTCTCTCTCTTCTTTCACACGCAAGACTGACTACTCCGGCGATGATCCCAGAGAGGCGTAGGGGGGAGAGAGAGAGAGAGAGAGAGAGAGTTGACTAAAAGCCAAATGAAGCAATATGTTAAGTGCAGTACTACGATAAAAGCGATCGACGACAAATGGTTCTGGTGCAACTTTCTCGGGAAAGAGGAGTCACAGGTACGTGGAGAGAGAGAGAGAGAGAGGGAGAGAGAGGACCCCAGAAAAAGGGAGGTGAGAGCGTGAGGGTGTTGTCGTCTTAGTGCCGGTTTATAAAGGGGCTAAACTAGCACATCATTTCCGGGTAATCTAATTAATCATTCTCGTTTAGGGTAGAATTTTTTTTTTTTTTTTGGTTCGGACTTTAAGGTAGAATTAAATTGCGAACCATTGATGGGAAGGATTTGAAAAAGTGCTTTGAAAATCACAACTAATTTTGGAAAAAAATTTAAACAAAAATTTAAAATGAGATCAATTCTCAAAGAACTTAGAATAGGTATTATTTCAAATAAAAATCGGAATTGGCCAAGTCAATTCCAAATAAGCGTGTGAAATTGTGGGCCTGACGAGGAAGTAATTTTTCCGGTAAGCAAAATGGGGGCACTTTTCTGTCCCAAAAAAAAAATGGGGGCACTTTTATCTAGAAAAATATTTAAATAAGAAATTGTAATGCCTAAAAGTGAAAACCCCCAATTTCTTCTCATTTTCTTGTTCCTTGCACCATCGCATCCCTCATCGAGCTTCAACGTTAATATCAAGATCCAAGTTCCACATTCACCTCAAACAAACAATATACGAGCTTCAACGTCAAAAAAGACACACACATCTTTAGAATAGGTTTTGTGGCGATGCAGGGTAAGCAGAGATTCTCTTTTTTTTTTTTTTGCAGCATCTCTTCCTTTCATGAGAACTTTCCTCTCCTGATTAAAGTCTAGATCTGATAGATTTTTCCTCACTAAATCCATCCCTGCTTCTCTTAGGCCCAGCCTTCCGCCACCTTCTCCCTCTCCAATTCTGACCCTTCTTCCTCCTCCAACTTCATCAGTGAGCTCGATAATTATAAGCGTTGATCGCCAACGATGATCGAGTTCACTATGTCATTCACGAGCTCTTCGATGCCCTCATCGTCAGATCGCCACGTTGCAATCCCCACGAAGCCAACCGTGTTCCATGGGTTCATGGTGAGGGACTCATGTGGGATGATTCATTCTTGTCGGACGACCCGGTAGTTACCCTAGCAAGCTTTGCTTTGTTGGTCCACCTTCGGATTTATCACTCGCTTCCTGGGATTTTATTTTGCGGCCTCCTATACACCTCTCATGTTTCATTTGAGAAATGAGTAGGATTTTCTTTCGACCAAAAACAAATATTCAGAAAAGCTCAGTTTTCCTTCATGAGCGACATCTTGAACATAACTATTATTGTGAATTTGAGCTCCCAAAACAGAACCCTCCGCTTGCACATTCGAAAGAGAGAACATTTGGGGGCAACAACTAAGATTTCTTACGCAAAAACAATTCGCCTCTAGAATTGCTGAGTTTAGTGCTGTTCAGATACCACATCCAAAAACTATCACTGGGTGAGGCCAAACTTAAGAAGAATCCTACGAGCAATCTCTAAACGAGAAGAGGGAAAGAAATTCTGGAGTTTTTGTTTTGTTGGAATTGCAATTATTCAGATTTTTTGTGACCAAAAGTGTCCTTATTACGATAGCCAGAAAAATTACTTGCTTGTTGATCAGCGAGTTAAGTCTTTATTTGAGACTAATTAATCATTCCAAGCTCTTATTTGAAATAATATCCATTCTAAACCCTCTTTTGAGAAAATAGCCTTCAAGCTCTTTATCAAAATTTTCCCATTCTCTTATGAAAATTTGTTTAATTAAGTGATTTGTTTTACTCAATCAAGTCATCACTTTTTTACCAAAATAATATAGGTCGCCAACTCTATATCTCCAAATTAAGAAATTTTTAATATATAATTATAAGAAGATTTCCATTCTTGAGTATCTCCGAATATTTATACATATAACTATACCTGACCAAAAACTTGTCAAATGTACTTCATATTTATCTTTCATGACATATATTAAAAAATCATTCATATTGAGCAGTGCATAGTAGATACGCAGCTGGTTATCTTTCAAAAATTAAAGAAAGATGAACAATTGTTCTTGCATGATCAAGAATTGTTCATTCCATACATAACGCGAAATGCTTAATGCTTTATCCTAAAAGTTAAAAATTGAGGATGCAATAAAAATTAGGATAATTGTTAAGTTCATCACCAGTTAAAAAACTACTTACACATTTACGTAGGATGAGTAATCTGTATAATCGAAGTTAATTTTATAACCAATTTTTTTCCCAACAAAATCCAATGACAAGTGTAAATTATATATTACATCGTCGTTGGATTTAATCAAAAGCCCTAAGTTATCAGAAACAATTTCAAATTTCCCTCTCTTCCTCTCTTATAGAAATTTCTTCTTCCTTTTTTTTTTTTTTTTCAATTTTCCACACCTATTCTCATTTCCTTCCTTTTCCTTTTTTCTTGCTTTTAGCCTCGAGCATTAGTCTATTAAAGACAGAGCTTGGGGTGGGGGTATAGAGCCTTCTCCATCTTACAAACACTCTCGTGCTCTTGTGGGTCCGGCTTCTGCTTCTTGCGATATATATCTCCCGAAGGATATATTTTATTTATGACATATCATAGCGACCACACGATGTAATCGAGCTATAAGTCTCTTGTTGTTTGATGTAGTAGACGTTACACATATCTCTTTCGATGAACTTGGTATGCCGGGTATAAATGCAATCTGTGTCATTACATACAAAATAACTTTGAAATAATTTTTTTTCTTTCATAAGTGATATTCTCATTCTTTTAATTATGTTTTAAACGCCATTTAGCACTATTACACCAATGACCCAAGGTATATAGGGGGTTCAATTTAGGGATAAACATAGCTCTAGGATAGAATCGAGAACCCCGATTCTCAGTTCTCAGGTTTCAGGATGTGAATGAAGGTTCCAAATTTCAAAATTAGGGAACCTACTTCGATAGATAGGTTATAGGTCATAACAAGTTTTTCTATTTTTTATTTTTTTTTTATTTTATGTCTTCATGTGATCCTATAGTATTCTATAGCATCCAATGTTGAGTGTGTCATTTAAAATAACTAGTCTAAGCCTCCATTTCCAACAATATCCAAGAACGAGACTTTTACTTTGTAAATATTTTATAATTTTCATATGTCGAAATATGAGTAGTGATCGGTCGATTGTAGCAAATGATAGTCATTAAAGGTGATGGTACATTACAATCTTAGAATATAGATGGAACCAGGTAAACCTTAAAACTAACTTTGGAACTTGTGACAAGGTAGATTTCAAATTCCTAGATAGTGTTGATTCCAAGTTCCAAAAATTATAGAACTTTTTTCCAATGAATAGATTCCAAGTGAAACTTAAACGAAATTTGGAATTGTCCACCCCTAGTTCAATTTATACTACTCTTAGGTTCATTTGTATATGGAAAATATAACAATGTTTTAAAATTTTAATCATTCTTATTGTTAAGAAAACGAGTGAATGAAAAGTACTTTGATTGTTAACAATAACATATGCCTAACAATTATTATTAATAATGAAAATATTATTGGTTAACATATTTTCCTCACAATATTTTCTTAAAAGTATTGTATTTCTACGCAATAACCGAAGTCTCAACTTTATCAAAATAGAATAAAGTACAATTTTTTTTTCCAGCTTAATAAAAGGAAAACCAACACTAGTTTCAATAATCATCATCCGATGGAAACTTATCAAAGCCAAGCTAGGAAAAATTACTAAACCATCAAGACTCTATTTCTTTTGTGAAAATTCCATGAGTTGAAAATATTTTCTTAAAAATGATCACTTAAATTGCTTGAAATAATTAGTCAATTAAATATATTTTCATTATCGACAATAATGTATGTTTAAATATTTTTATGAATTATAAAAAATATTTTACATTCATTTATTTTTATGAGCAGTTCAAGTAATTAGTTTTAAAATAATATTTTTTCAAATTATTCACTTTTTCGTGAAATAAACAAAGCTATTATACTAGCCACTTTGCTTGTTTGGTGGATTGAAGGAAGATTAAATATTGATGTTGTAGCTATTATGAAAGGAAAAACGTTGGCGACTTATTTGGAATTTTGTATTATTCATATTCGGTGGAGTCAAAAATATTTGCACACTTATAGTTGCAAATGACATCCTAGTGAATGCTTATGTATGATATCGACCCTACTCTTTTCTTTTCTTTTTTTCTTTTTTTGGTGAAAGGTAATAAATATATTGAGTAAAGACCAACTCTACAAAAGATCACGGCATCAAAACTTACACTCAAAACAACATATCATAATGAGTGGAAGGATGCCAGGATGTAAAAGCCACAGTCGTGGCAACCCAAAAACAAACACAAAGGAAAAGCACGGCATGAACAACTGGCGAACAAATACAAAACGCCCTCAGGTAGGGAGAAGAACATCCTCAGCAAGTAGCAAAAGCCACTGCATCGAAGGCCTTAATCAAGATGCACCAGTTGAAAGGAAGACAACTAACAATCCCTTGAAAAGATCGAGTCAATGCCCCTGCTCTACTCCAACCTTATATTCCTGAAGTTATCTTCAACATTCCTAAAAGTGAGCCTTATCTCTGACCACTTTAAAGAGATGGTTCTTCATAACCGGGATATAAAGAGGTTGTTCTTTGAAGAGAATGCTATTCCTGTTATTCCAAATAATATGAAACAGCGCTCCAAAGGAGAAACGAGTTATGCACTTATAAAATTCCTTTCCCATCAGAATGGTGGTGGCCCAATGGAGATTATCCTCCCACGACCTGTTACGCCAGGGCAAATTGCATCTAGCCACCCAAAAGAAAGCAACCCTGGCTGTGACATGACAACCAAAAAACAGATGGTCAACAGAATCTGGCACATCATTGCAGAAGGCACAAGCATCACTATCTATTCTGCCATGAAACAATAAAAGCGCCTGGGTGGGAAGCCTACGCTTGGCCATAATCCGAAGGTTTACTTGATACCATGGTGTAATTGCGTTGTTCCAGATGGATGCATCCCAAAGGACCAGAGTCCTCTTCCGCCTGAAGGTCTCCTAAGCCGTCGCAACAGTGAAACGGCCTGACGAATTCTCCCTCTAGCAAAAACAATCCAAATTCTGAGAGAGGCTCGAGAGGGGATAATCCCACGACTTAAGTGCCAACCTAAGAGGCTGCCCAGCATCAGAGAAAAGATTAGCCAATGTTGCTTGTCAGAAAGCCCTGAACTGTAGATGATCGAATTCGAAAATATTAAGTTCAAGGGGCCCTTAAGGTGCCAGTTGTCAAACCATAAGGAGGTAGAGAGGCCGTCCCCAATCCTCCCATAGAAGGCATTTCGAACCTTGCTTCTAAAGGATATGATTTTTTTCCAAGCCCAAGAACAGTTTGTTGGTTTTTTAGCAACCTAAAAATTCCTTGATTTTAAAAAGGTATAACGAATCCACTTGCACCACAGGGCTTCCTTGTCTGAAAATAGAAGCCAAATATGCTTCAGCATAGCAGCCTTGTTACAATCCCAGAGCCTCCGAATGCCAATGCCTCCTTCCTCTTTTGGAAGGCATGCATCATCCCAAGCAACCTTAGCACCCCTCTACTTAATTCTAGGCCTTTCCATAATAATTTCCTAAAGACTTTCTCAATCTAGTCTAACACAACTATAGGTAAAATAAAAACGCTTGCCCAATAGGCTTGGATAGCATGAAGGACTGACCTGATAAGCTGTAGTCGGCCAGCAAAAAAGAGAAAGTGATGAGTCCAAGCTTGTACCCTCGCAGTAATACAGTTGACAAGAACGCAACAATCCGCCTTGCTAAGCCTAGAGGTAATAATAGGAACCTTCAAGTATCGCACCGGTAGATTGCCTTCTTGGAAGCTGAGGTCAAGGAGGATCTGACTCCTTAAAGTAGTTGATCCACCAGCCAAAAAGATTTCACTCTTAGAAGGATTTGGGCACAATCCACTCTAAGCCGAGAAGAGTTGGAGGCTCTCTTTGAGGAGACTCACCGAAGTCAGATCTACCTCACAAAATAGGAAAACATTGTCTACAAAGAAAAGATGCGAGAAATTCGTCGCCTTGCATCTCCATAAGAACTTAAACTCCCGCTTGGAAGAGCACCCCAATAGAATTCTAGATAGAACCTCCATAACCAAAGTAAAAAGGTATGGAGAAATAGAATCACCTTGGCGAAGGATGCGTCCACTTGCAAAGTAACCATGAAGTTCCCCTCAGAGCAATGGAAAACATGGGCATGCACATATTGACCATACTCTTGTTTTGCATCAATACAAAGAAAGAAATATTCCAGACAAATTTCATTTCATCTTTATGTTGACACCTAAATTTTTGCATAAAAAATGGGTTAATTTTTACCCCCAAAAAATAAAATTGCACGGCATATAGTTTAGAAACATTTATCTTTTTTTTTTGTTTTATTTTATTGGACCGACGGTGAGCGCGAGATTTTACACATATTCCGTTTAGATTTTTTACATATTTAGGTAATATACACCGATAGATATATTTTTTAGCAGAAAGGAAATTTTCGGATGGAATATTCGAAAAATACAAAAGAGAATATCGCACATGGTGCAACGATATATTCGGAGGATTATGCACAGGCAAAATTGGAAATAAAATAACAAAGGTCTAAACTTTTCCCCTATAAAAGGTGTTGTTCATGTACGGACACGGGAGGAGAATTGGAAAATTTTGAAAGCAAATACGTGAGGAAGTTTTGGGGCTTTTTCTTGGTTTTCGGGGTCAAAGGTTTAAGCAAATTTTCTTTTTTTCCTTTGGGTTCTTTTGTTCTTCGTTGGGGGTGGGGCTCCAAAAGTCAAAAGGAAAAGCTGTGAAGCAGCACCTCGAGAAGGAGACAAAGAGAAAGTGACGTGAGGGGTTTCAGTAGAAAAAAATAAAAATAAAATAAAAAAGAAGAAGAAAAGGTGCCCCTGTTCATCTTCGTTCGCGAAGCCGCCTACTACTAGCCCCGTTTGCGAGCGCCAATGCTGTCCGCCGCGCTTACACCACCACGACGCTACCGCAACGGCCAACTGCTGCGCTCGCACTGTCGTCTCCCCTGTCAATCCACCCGTTGCTGGTCCTCGCCAAAGCTCTAAATGCCTGCGACCCAACCCCCACGCGACCCTCTGAAGCTGCCAAATCGTGGGTGAAAAAACAAAAAAAAGTAAAATCATTAGGTAGTTTTCTATTTATTTATTTATTTATTATTTTATTTATTTATTTATTATTATTATTATTATTATTATTATAATATTTTTACTTGATCTTTTTTTAGTATAATTATTCCTTAATGTAAGATTGAAATTGCCCGACATGGAATTAGCCTCTTAAATTAAAGATTGATAATCCGATTTTCGCGCCTGAAATCCGACTCGCAATCACTTAAAAAATTGCTAATCCGATCTCACGCTTGAGATTCGATTCGTAATTTAATTAAAATTGGCCAAACCAATCTCATGCACGAGATATGATTCGTCAATTTTGTGGATGTCAATCTTATTTGGCTCTGATTGCCGTCGTGTGGTTTAAGTTGATTTTGCTTCCGTAAAAAAATCCAAAAAAAGTGAGTTAGATTAGGTTTATTTCTTGTTTTAGGGTTTTTGCATATTTAGGGTAGGAAACTTACTATTTCGAATGAAAAAATACCAAAAACATAAATTTAGGATCTTAGATTTTCATTTCATTAATTTAAATTGCATGTTTAATTATTTGACAATTTAATTTCGAATTTAAAAAAACAAAAGAAAAAAAATTAGAGTTAGGGCATTCTTTGCATATCATTGCATATTAAGGTAAAATTGCACATAGCTTAATTTTAGAGAATATTTTCTAATTTATTATAAGTTTAGATTTTTTTAGATAGACTGCATCTTAGGTTAGAGATTGCTAAGTTAAGATAATAAGTTTAAATTAGGGTTTAGCCTGACTTAATCTTTAATATAAGTTGGATAGAATCTTAATCTAGTTAGATAATTTTCACATTTTTCATAATAAAATACAAAAAATGTCTTAGAATAAATTGGTTTCATTTTCTAGGATAGATTCATGTGCATGTCATTTAGTGATTGTTACTATGTCCATTTAATTAGAAATTGTTTGTCATTAGAATTAGGTCATTTAGTTATATTGTATTGCACAAAGCATAATTCTCATTAATTAAGTGAAAAAAAATTGCATGTTAGAAATCATATCTGGGGTTGTTGATGTGAATTCTGATCTAACAACGTGGATACTTTCATTGCCCTGAAATTAGTTTTGCAATTTATTCATTGCTTTTTATTTGGGTGTTAAATTGATAGTTTGCTCACCCACATAGGGAAATAGATTTAAAATTAATTCAAGCTTCCTGCAACATTTTTTTTAAATAAAAGAGAAAGCTACCGAAATGGCGTTAAAAAAATCTAGTGTAACCAAGTCCCCGAACTCACAATCTCTGGTTCGTAGGAGTAAAATAAATCTCACGTTACTTTACTTGAGTTTCTAATCGACCCACCAAAAATGGAGTAGTGGCAACTCCTAATTGAAAAAATCAATTGCATGTTAAGAACTTGAATCTAAAGTCGCGAATTGATATAGATTTGGGAAAGTCCGAGCTAAATCTAGGCTTAGTAATCTATTAGCCTAATTTTAGGTGGTGCACCCGAAATTTATGTCGCGACACTTTAAACATAATAATAATAATAATAATAATAATAATAATAATAATAATAACAATAACAATAACAATAACAATAATAATAATAATAATAATAATAATAATAATAATAATAATAATAATAATAATAATAATAATAATAATAATAATAATAATAATAATTCAAATGCATGAGTATAGAAAGCCAACTAGTTGGAGGTTGATGGAACACACCACAAGCGCAAGCCCCATGTATAGGTAATTGTTGGTACTTGTTTGGTTGATTGGCATAGCATACTTATCTAGGATGATTGTCCAAAAAGTCTTAAGTCTATTGTAGTACTATTAATTCAATCTTAAACATTTCAATTGCGTCAATTTAGTCCAAAATATTTTCATGATTCACCAATTTAGTCATTTTAGCTAATTTTAGTCGAAAATCTTTAGTATGAACATTAGGCATTCTATATAGCATAGCCTACGATAGCTAGCACTGATGCAGACAATTTTTGCAAATTTCTTCACATTTCATAATTTTTTCTTTATTTTCTTTTTCTCCTCATCTTTTTTTTTTCTTTTCTTTTCTTCCTATTTCACTCCACTAGTCACTGACTACAGGCAAGGGATACCCAAGCTACCTAGGCAAGCTTGTCCCTTGTGTCCTTTGGCTGCCCTTGCTCAGGCTTGCTTGGACGAGAATCGCCCTACCCTAGGTAGTTCAAGGTGTGAGGATTGAGCCCTACGGTCTCTGGTTAGGGCTACCCTTGCTTAGAAGGCCCCCGTGCAAGCCCTCGCGAGAGGCTGTGAGGGACAAGAGGGTAAAGCCCTCAGCAACCCTTATTCACCTTTGTAAGCTACGTCAAGGCTTAGTAGCCAAGGGAGGGATATAGCAAAAAAAAAAAAAAGGAAAATAAAAAGAAAGGAAAAACAATTAAAAAAATGAGAAAAAGCAAAGAAAAAAAGGAAAGAAAAAGAAAGGAAAAAAATTTAAAAAAATGAGAAAAAGCAAAAAAAAAAAAAAGAGAAAATATTGAAAATTAAAAAAATCTGTTTATATTAGAACTTATCATGCCATATAGAACAGTTAGCATCTGTATTAGAGATTTTCAATCAAAATTGACCACTACATTAGTAATTTATCAAAATGTTTAAAGTTAAATTGGTAAATTTGGAACTGAACTTGTTATTGTAGAATAGGTTTACGTATTTTTGAACATTTTCCCATACCTATCTATTCGGGGAAGTGAACTTTCCAATAGAAATGTATCTATAACATTTAATATTCTGTATTATATTGAGAAATAGTTGCGCTCATTAGTGCCAATGAAATCCTTGGATCTAAAACTAATAAACAACCTTTTGGCTTTGGCTTGGAATTGTTCATTGTACTTTCTCTTACATGGAACGGGTTATTTTAACCCCTTCTTCTACTTCCAACCGGTAAAAAGCCATTGCAATTTGCACCACTTGGCTTAATCAAATGGTACTTCACCAGGAAAAGTTTTAAGGGCATCAAAGCACACCATTAAACAAATTGCATCACAAAGCAGAATTCAATACTTTATAGTTTCTTCACTGTGATTAGTTGCATAATAATTTCGAGCACATATTGGTGGAGGATAAAATTGTCCAAAAAATCCTAAATCTATTGGATTTCTTACCAATTCAATCATAAACATTTTAATTATGTCAATTGAGTCATAAACATTTTAATTGTGTCAAATAAGTTTTAAACATTTTCATATTTTATCAATTGAGTCTATTCAACCAAATTTAATCGGAAATCAATAACATTGATACCAACTGTCTTACATGGCATGATTGAAGTTGATGTAGACAAATTTTAATATTTTTTAGTATTTTAATAATTTTTTATAAATTTTATTTTATTTTCTTTTCCTTTTGCTATTTTATTTTTTTTTTTTTTTTTTTTTTTTTGTGTTCTTTGCTTCTTCTTTTTTTTACAACTCTAGCCGTTGAGGATGTCATGGTCCTTGTCAGCTGCAAGGGAGGGCGTAGCCACGATGCCTCACTTGGCTCTTGGCAAAGGCATGAAGGCCCTCACCTGTGGTTGGTGAAATCTATGACACCCTTTGCCTAACCAACCAATGTCGGTCCTTGCATGGCCAAAATTGTCAAAAAAAAAAAAAAAGAGCAAAGAAAAGAAAATTAATAAAAATATAACAAAAAATTGTCCGTGTTAACACTAGTCGTACCACGTAGGACAATTGATGTCCATGTTAGCAATTTTCAGCCAAAATTGGCTAGATGAACTTCATTGACATAATTAAAAGGTCTATGACTGAATTGGTAAAAGCACAATAGATTTAGAACTTTTTGGATAATTAACATCAATAGAGAGATCGCGTTGGGGCCGGGGGGTGGCAGAGAGTCTTCGATGATGTTGTGATTATCTAATGTTAATTAGGATTGAGATTAAGTGCATTGACATAGAGTACCCATACAAAGAAGACAACTTATTTTAGACCAAAAGCTTTGCCAACCCTATAGTTAATAGTAGCAGTACAATCAACTTGACAAATAAAGAAATTAATTCGGGTACTTGATCACCGTGGACATGTGCCAGGCGTGTGAATTATTTAATATGGGGCATATCATAATTGATTCTTTGCACTAGATTACAATCAGATCCTCTCTCGATGATAATGATGTAGAATAATATTGAGGGCGTTCAATCTTTAGATCAATTGATTTAAAGTACGCTATCGACCTGGAGAATGTTATTAATTAAAGTATGTATCATGTCCTGCACACTAGTGCTGGTGAATGAAATTAATTATGATTAGTATCGTAATGTGTCATGTGAAAGAGATAGAGAGAGAGAAAGAGAGAGAGAGAGAATGAGATTGCTGTCCATGAAAGCCGGAGTAGAGGGAATAATGTCATTTGGTAAACATTCCCTGCCCGTGACATGAGGATAGAGTTTTCCTTTAGCTCATTAAGGTTGGATTCACTTATATCCGGAGACATCTGCATATGTATAGCCCATGAAATTAAGGAGGCTAATCAAACTTATCCTCGAGAAGAGAACTGATATTTTGTGTTCTTTGATTGATCAAAATGACAGTTTTTAAAACTCTCAAATTTCTTGAGTTGGAGGACATGTTTCAACCTATAATACATGCAATATTTGTTCTTTCATCAGGTTTAAGAATTCTTTTGCGCGTATGTATATATATTTTTCCCAATCACTTTTCATTTTTGCCTATCAACTTTGCATGATATTTGAAGGGTTTTCTTTGGGGGGTGAGAAAATCCTTTAGCAAAAGAAAAGCGGCTTGCTGGTGCATGTGACCGTGCCTTCAATTTGTCCTAGATTTCGTTTAGTTGCAACTTATAGGTCTAGCATATCATGTGGGGCTAATGCCAAGTTGAGATACTTATGCGCAAGAAAAAAGGAAAGAAACATATGATAAAATTATCCACGGAAAATTCGTACCCATTATTTAATTACGTCCATTAATTAAAGTATGGATTAAGTATGCCCTGCACGCTAGTGCTGGTGGAGAATATTTATTATCATTATTGTCGTAATGCTTCATGGGAGAGAGATTGGCTCCATAAAAGTGGGAGTAAAAAGAATAATATATATATTTATCTTACAAACAATCTCGTGCTCTTGTGGGTCCCGCTTCTGCCGCCTGTGATATATTTCTCTCCGAAGGGTATATTTTGTTTAGGGAATACAATAGCGACCACACGATGCAATCGAGCTATAAGTCTCTTGTCATTCGACGTAATAGATAGAGGTGTGCAACTGGACCGGGTATACCCGGTTCTCGAATCAGTCCACCCGAAAAATAGGATTGGGAACCGGTTCTCGTTGAAACCAATCCGAGAACTAGTTCCCAAAATTCGAAACCAGTTTAAACCAGTCTGGGAATAGGTTCCGAGTGATTACCCACCCGGAAACCGGTTCCTGGATCGGTTTTGGAATCGGTTCTCGAACGGGTTTTGTAAATAGAGATCCAAAACCTTTTTTCTCCCAATTTCTATTCTTACTCTTGCAATCACACGATGTTTTTCCTCTTAGCTCTTTCAAACACGCACAACACTCCCTCATTTGCCATTCCTCTTCCTCACTTGCTTCCCTCCCTCACCGACTCTCTCTTGCACCGTCCGATGGACGGACGATGTTCGTCGCCGCCAAATTCTTGTATATCACATGGATTGGCTTGCCTAATTTCTCTTTTGTAGGAAGAGTTATGCTTGCATAAATGAATAACTTCATATAGTAGTTGTGGGAATAAGACTAATATTAGATCCATGTTTGTTGCTAATTCTTTACCTTATGATTTTCTTTATTATAATTAGTATTGTGGATCCTTAATTTTTCGTTTAGTCAACAAGTTCATGTATTTATTTATTACAAGTACTTAATATTTCAATACAAATTAAGAGGATTACGTTATTTTCTAGCATATTAATATAAAATTCGAAGTCGTATAGTATAGAGGGAGATTGCAAAACAGGTTCCAATGGAAATATGGTTAACCCTGGAATCAGATCAGAAAAACAAGGTGGATCAGGCACATGGTTCAATACAAATAGGGTCGGGAATAGGGTTCAGAAAAGAGGAACCAATTATAACAGGGTCGGGTACAAGGTCCAGGTCTAGACTCTATCCATCCTAGACCTGATCACCCCTAGTAATAGATGTTATACATATCACTTTTGATAAAGTTGTTGTACCGAGTGTAAATGCGACTCTATGTCACTAACATGCAAAATAACTTCAAAATAGTTTTTTCTTTGCTAAGTGATATTCTTATACTTTTAATTATGATTTTAACGAAATGGATAAGTTAGCTGTTTAGCACTATCATACTAATGATCCGAGGTAAATAAGTGGTTCAATTTAGGGATAAGCATAACTTCAGGATAGAATCAGAAACCCTGGTTCTCAGGTTCTAGAATATGAAGTGTAGATTTTAGATTTCAAAATTAGGGAAATTGTTTCGATAGATAGGTTACAGGTCATAACAATTTTTTGTATTTTTCTTGTTTTATGTCTTCATGTGATGCTATAGCATTCTATGGCATCCGATATCGAGTTTATCATTTGAAATCACTAGTCCCAACTTCCATTTTCGGTAATATCCAATATCAAAGCTTTTACTTTGTTAATGTTTCATAATTTTTGTTTGTCTAAATATAAGTTATGATTAGTGGATTATAGCAAATGATAGTCATTAAATGTTATGGTTTACTGCAATTGTTAAAAAAAAAAAAAAAAAAGAAGACGAAACCTAGGTAGACTGTGGAACTGACCTTGGAATCTGTGACAAGATAGGTTCCAAATTCCTACATAGGGTAGATTTTTTGTTTTTTTTTTTTTTTTTGGTGGAATACATAGAATAGGTTTCAAGTTCCAAAAATTATGAAACTTTTTCCAACAGTTAGGTTCTAGGTGGAACCTAAACAAAATCTAAAATTGTCCACCCCTAATTCAATTAATGCTAATCTTAGGCTCACTTGCATATTGAAAATGTATTTAAAATTTTAACCATTCTTATCGTTAAGAAAACGAGTCAAGGAAAAGTACTTTGATGGTTAACAATAATATATGCCTAACAATTATTATTGATAATGAAAATATTATTGGTTTATATATTTTCCTAACAATACTTTCTTAAAAGTGTTGTATTTCTACACAATAACCGAAGTCTCAACTTTATCGTAATAGAACAAAGTACAATTATTATTTTTTTCCAGCTAAATAAGAAAAGGAAAACCTCCACTAGTTTAAATAATTGTCATCTGACGGAAACTTATTAAAGTCGAAGCAATGAAAAATTATTAAATCATCAAGACTCCTTTTCTTCTACGCAAATTTCATGATTTGAAAATGTTTTCTTAAAAATGATCACTCATATCACTTGAAATAATTAGTCAATGAAAATTATTTTTATTATCGACAATAATTTATGTTTAACTATTTTTATGAATTTTACATTAATTTTTTATGAGCAATTCAAGTAATTAATTGGGAAAAAGCCACAAAAAACCCCGAACTTTGTTCAAAGTGACACATTTACCCCAAATTTTTTTTGTGATGTGAAAACCCTAAACTTTTCAAACCGTGACACATTTACCCCCACCAAGGGCATTTTAGTCTTTATTCGGTCTTTTTTTTTTTCTTTTTGTCTTCTTCTTCCCTTTGCCGGCCATGGCGGAGCCAGCACAAGGAAGCCGGCGTCCGGCGAGGGTCGCCCTTGCCGGTGTCGGGGGAGGGCGGCCCTCACCGGCGTCGGGCGATGGCCTCCCTCACCCGATCCGGGCGAGGGCACCCCTTGCCCAATGCCGGCGAGGGTCATCCTCGCGACGCGGGCGAGGGCTGCCCGACGCCGGCGTCGGGTGAGGGCAAGGACACCTCGCTTGACGCGGGTGAGGGCAGCCCTCGCCGGATCTAGCGAGGGCAAGGACCCCCTCGCCGACGTAGGCGAGGGCCGCCCTAGCCGGCGACGGGCGAGGACAATCCTCGCCAGATCGGCGAAGGCGGGGACACCCTCGCCCGACGAAGGCGAGATCGGCCCTTGCCGGCGTCGGGCGAGGGCGGGACACCCTTTCTCGACGCACCGGCGAGGGCCGCCCTAGCCCGACGCAAGCGAGGGCGGCCCTCGCTCGACGCCGGCGAGGGCCGCCCTAGGGCCACCCTAGCCCGACGCCGGCGAGGGCCGCCCTAGCCCGACGCCGGCAAGGGCAACCCTCGCCCGACGCTGGCTTTCCTTCGCCGACCAGCTGGCGGAGGGAAGAGAGAAGAGAAAAAAAATTAAAAAAATTAAAAAAATAAATAAAAAATGAAAAAAAAATGAAAAAGACCAAAATGCCCTATAATTTCAAGTTAAATGTGTCATGTAACAAAATTTCAGGGTTTTTGATGTCACAAAAAAAAGTTTGGGATAAATGTATCACGGTTGGTAAAGTTTAGGATTTTTCACGTCACAAAAAAAAGTTTGAGGTAAATGTGTCACTTTAGGCAAAGTTCAGAGTTTTTCGTGACTTTTTCCCTAATTAATTTTAAAATAATAATTTTCAAATTATTTATTTTTTGCAAAATAAACAAGAGTTGATGTTGTAGCTATTAGGAAAGGTAAAATGTTGGCAACTTATTTGGAATGTTGTATTATTCATCTTTCGATGGAGACAAAAACATTTGCACACATATAGTTGCAAATGACATCCTCGTGGATGCCTATGTATGATATCAACCATATTCTTGTTTTGCATCAATACAAAGAAAGAAATATTCCAGACGTTCATCTTTGACAAAAAGAATGAGTCAAAGGCATGAGTATAGCAAGCCAAGTAGTCGGAGGTCAATGGAACACACCACAAGCGCAAGCCCCTTGTATTGGTAGCTATTAGTACTTGTTTTGGTCGCTTGGCATAGTATACTTATCTAGGATGATTGTCCAAAAAGTTCTAAATCTAATGTAAACTATCAATTCAGTTTTAGACATTTCAATTATGTCAATTAAGTCCTAAATATTTTCATGATTTACCGAATTAATCATTTTAGCTAATTTTGGTCGAAAATCTTTGACATAAACACTAGGCATTCTATATGGCACAGCCTGTGATAACCAGCTCTAATGTAGACAATTTTTGCAAATTTCTTCAAATTTTGGAATTTTTTCTTTATTTTCTTTGTCTCATTTTCTTTTCTGTCTTTTCTATCTTTCTATTTTACTCCACTAGTCACCAACCACAAGCGAGAGTCACCTAGGCTACCTAGATGAGCCTATCCCTTGTGTCCTTTGGCCACCCTTGCTCAAGCCCACCTAGACGAGGATTGCCTTCCCCTAGGCAATCCAAGGTTCAAGGGTCAAGCCTCGTGGCCTCTAGTTAGGTTTACCCTTGCTTAGGAGGCCCAAAGTGAGCCCTCGCTAAAGGCCGTGAGGGGTGCAAGGGTCAAGCCCTCGCTGACCCCTAGTGACCTCCATAAGCCATCGTCAAGGCTTAGTAGCCAAGGGAGGGATATAGCTTTAAAAAAAAAAAAAAGGAAAGAGGAAAAAAAAAGGAAAGAAAAGGAAAAAAAAAATTGAAAAAAAAAATAGAACTAATCATGCCACATGAAACGATTGGTATTCGCGTTAGCAATGTTCGGTCAAAATTGGCAGAATAACTACATTTGTAATTTGTTAAGAGGTTAAAACTAAATTGGCAAGTGTAGAATTGAACTTGTCAGTGTAGAATAGGTTTATGTCTTTCTAGACAATTTCCCATACCTATATATATGGGGAAAGTGACCTTTCCATGTTGATATTATGTATTATATTGAGAAATAGTTGTTCTCTTAATGCCAATGAAATCCTTGGATCTAACACTAATAAACAACTTTTTGGCTTTGGCTTTGAATTGTTCATTGTACTTTCTCTCACATGGAACGGGTTATTTTTACCTCTTCTTGTACTTCCAACCGGTAAAAAGCCATTGCAATTTGCACCACTTGGCTTAATCAAATGGTAATTCGCTGGGCAAAATTTTAAGGGAATCAAAGCACACATTGCTAGAGGATAAAATTGTCTAAAAAATTCTAAATCTATTGTGTTTTTTTCCATTTTAGTCCTAAACATTCTAATTATATCAATTGAGTTATATACATTCTAATTATGTTAATTGAGTTCTAAACCTTTTCAAGTTTTATCAATTGAGTCTATCCAATCAATTTTGGTAGGAAATCGATAACATTGATGCCAATTGTCTTACGTGGCATGCTTGGAGTTGACGTAGACAAATTTTAATATTTTTTTAGTTTTTTATTAATTTTTTATATTTTTCTTTTCTTTTCCTTTTGCTCTTTTTGTTTTGTTTTGTGTTCTTTGCTTCTTCTTCTTTTTTACAATTCTAACCGATGAGGGTGTCATGCTCCTTATCAGCTACAGGGGAGGGCATCGAGCCTTCACCTAGGTCTAGCAAGGGCTGCGATGCCTTCACTTGGCTCTTGGCAAGGGCGCAAAGGCCCTCAACTCTGTCCTGTGAAAGTAGCAATGCCCTTGCCCAACCAAAGCAACGTTGGTTCTCGTCGGCCAAAATTGTTATAAAAAAAAGGGAAAAAAAAAGCAAAGAAAAAAAATAATAACATTATTAAAAATTGTCCATGTCAACACTGGTCGTGCCACGTAAGATGATTGATGTCCATGTCTGTGATTTTCAGCCAAAATTGGCTAGATTGACTTAATTGGCGTAATTAAAAATTTTAGGACTAAATTGTTAAAGGTACAATAGGTTTAGAACTTCTTAGACAATTTTCCCATCACTAGAGAGATCAAAAGGGGGGGGGGGGGAGAGAGAGAGAGAGTCTTTGGTGATGTTGTGATTGTCTAATGTTAATTAGGGTCGAGATTAAGCGCATTGACATAGGGTACCTATACAAAGAAGACAACTTATTTTAGACCAAAAGCTTTGCCAACCCTACAGTTAATAGTAGCAATACAATCAACTTGACAAATAAAGAAATTATTTCGTACTTGATCGCCGTGGACATGCGCGAGGCGTGTGAATTATTTAATATGCGGCAAATCATAATCGGTTCTTTGCACTAGATTACAATCAGGTCCTCTCTCGATGATAATGGTGTAGAATAATATTGAGGGCATTCAATCTTTCGATCAATTGATTTAAAGTACGCTATCGGCCTGGAGAATGTGATTAATTAAAGTCTGGATCATGTCCTGCACGCTAGTGCCGGGGAATGAAATTAATTATGATTAGTATCGTAATGTGTGATGTGAAAGAGAGAGAGAGAGAGAGAGAGAGATTGCTGTCCATGAAAGTGGGAGTGAAGGGAATAATGTCATTTGGTAAACATTCCTTGCCCGTGACGTGAGGATAGAGTTTTCCTTTAGCTCATTAAGGTTGGATTCACTTATATCCGGAGACATCTGCATATGTATAGCCCATGAAATTAAGGAGGCTAATCAAACTTTTCCTCGAGAAGAGAACTAATATTTTGTGTTCTTTGATTGATCAAAATGACAGTTTGTAGAACTCTCAGATTTCATGAGTTGGAGGACATGTTTCAACCTATTATACATGCAATATTTATTCTTTCATCATGTTCAAGAGTTCTTTCGCACGTGTGTGTACATAAATATATACGTGTATATATTTTTCCCGCTCACACTTCATTTTTACCTATCTACTTTGCATGATATTTAAAGGGTTTTCTTCGAGGGGTAAGAAAACCCTTTAGCAAAAGAAAAGCGACTTGCTGGTGCATGTGATCATGCCTTCAATTTGTCCTAGACTTCGTTTAGTTGCAACTTATAGGTCTAGCATAGCATGTAAGGTTAATGCCATGTTGAAATACTTATGTGCAAGAAAAAATGAAAGAAATATATATATATATATATATATATATATATATATATTGTTAATTTAGGAACTGCTGGAGATCACCCTTAGGAAAAAATATTTGATAAAATTGTCAAAGGAAAATTCATACCCATTATTTAATTACATCCATTAATTAAGTATGGATTAAGTACGCCCTGCACGCTAGTGCTGGTGAAGAATATTATTATCACTATTGCAGTAATGCTTCGTGTGAGAGAGATTGGTCTCCATAAAAGTGGGAGTGAAGGGAATCATATTACATAGTGGGTTTTTGTTATCATCTGTACCCCATTATTAATTAAGAATTAATGAAGGAGCTGTAAAAAATTTAATTGATTATTTGTTATCTAGATTGCTTATTTTTAATCATTTTTGTCAGGAGCCATTTTTGAACTTATACGCAATTTGTAGAAGAGATCTAGGGGCTGTGTGGAAGAATTATGTTATGAATAAAATACGAGAACAATGAAAAATCCAAGAAAGAAAATAAAATAAATATGACAGCACAAACTATTGTAGTTAGTGGAATGAATTACTGGAAGGTAGAGATAAAGAAAGATGAGGGTGAGAGATATTTTGACCAGATAGAGCAAGTTGGACTCCGTGAAAATGGGATGGAAGCGAATCAAACTAAGGTTGAATCTGAACAAATTAAGGTTGGGCCAAAACCTGCTGGTTGCTTATTAACTAATAGAACTAGATCTGAAGTTTCTTTCTGCTAATGCAGGAATAGTTTTTCCTTCTACCTGTTGATAACTATAGTATTATATACTTTATTTAATTACTTACGATAGTCTATCCTAGTGATGTAGCGATATGTAAACCCACAGGCCACGTACCAACCATCATGTGTCTTTGTTCGCAAATGAAAATCACTCAACATTTGGGCGGGCTACTCGGATTTTGACTCACGTTTTACCTTCCATAAGATTAGTGGAGTATTTCGTAAATCCAGGATTTACATACATAGGAAGAGTTTCCCTTGCCATGATAAACAAGAGCAAAATGCTAGGACATTACTTACTATCTCCAATACTAAATCAAGCATCGTCTCAATACACACGCCCCATCATAAACATCACTTATCAATCGCATTCATTTCGAACAAATCAAGGCATTCACTCTTGATGAAATAATGCACCTAAATTAAATTGAGGTTGCAATGTTTTTCCAAAAATTGGAACTTTATTCTGTGAATGGTATGTGCTTCGTCGGATTCAATGTCACCCATACATATCAATTTTTAAGAGACTTGGGCATTATATAACTCCTAGTTATTCCATCGACTTTAAAAATTGACTAATCATTTGGATTAATGGATGGCTTTACCTACTCAAGTCTTCTTCTTTTGGTCCCCCAAATTTTGGTTTTTATTCTGTTTTTCTTCTTCTTCTATATGTCCGTACTAAACAATACTAGTTATTGCTTGAAGATCACGCAGTATGCTAACATAAAATATTGCAAGTGGAAGGAGAAGGAGAAAGGCAGTCAGATGTGCCTCTCGAAATGTTTTAATTAATAATGCCAATGAGCAGAGAGAACATATCGGTGGATTTTTTGCCGCGTTAGATAGGAGATTATTAAAGACTTCTCTAATATGAAATTAGAATAAGAAAAGAGAGAACCTCTCATGACATTATCGCTATCAAGAAAAGAAAATCACCGACTTGGAGAATAACAAGGACCGGCTGTTCTCTCTCACCCGTCCTATTATCAGGTTCACGGGTACACATGAAAAATTTAGATGTGACAATAGGTGAGGGATGGGGTCGGCTAAGAATTGCTCAACGAATCTTGGAAGACGATAGATGCAACTTGTCTTCAAAAAATTAAAAAATGATTATCATAGGGAGTGATTAGTTTTGCAAGAATTGATGCCAGAGAAATGCACCCAACATGAAGATAGTGACAACATTGTATCGTTCAAATCATGGTGAGGAAGCCAACATTGAGAATATCGGATTCATTAGACGTTATCTTTTGTGTAATTTATATATAATCGAAACTACGGCAGTGACACATGTATGGTTCTTTTTTTTAAGATGTATTTTTATTTCAATATGCTCTAATTGAATGAGTGTTTTTATTAGTTCTCTACTATTAATGTTCGAAAAATATAAACTAGTTAATTTTATTTTTTTGAAATTTTTCATTAAAAAAATAAGTTCATTTCTTTTTGGAAAAAAAGAGGCCTGATGGCCACTCTTAGGTCATGTCCATGCTTCGCGACCCTTCAATCAAACGCCAGATTGGGGAAATTACAACCTTATTGTCCCTTTTTCCCTTTAAACTCGCTACTAAATCAGATCAAACTCATTTAGCTTCTCGGATCTCGAGGACTATGGATAAGAAGCTACTTCCTAGATCAGTATGCCAAATTCCACCCTCGTCTCAGCTTTTCCGTCTGCTATATTCGCCAAGGGAACAGGCATGCCTTTCCGACGTCACCGTCAAATGGACAACATTATCGAAACCGAAAGTGTAAGTTTCTGTCCATTGAATTTGTGAGATTAGTGCTCAAAAAGCTGAGAAGATTCCTTAAGTTTGGGCTTTTAAATGGACTATAAAATCCATGACAGTCACAGACGCGTGTGAATTCTGTGTGGTGTGATTGGTGGTGTGATTGGTGGTGTCAGATTCGATTGCCCAGAAACCCTTGCTAGGTAGCAGAACTGAGGCGGGTCGGGTTTCGGCCCAAAACGAGAAATCTGGATTTTTAGGCGGGCCGGGTATATATTTGTGTTTAACATGATTTAAGCTCAGATTAGTGAGGATTGGACCGGTACAAGTCCAAGTGAGATCTGAATGAAGCCTCTGTCGAGAAGCACCGAACTTCGCTTTTCTTTGTTTCTTTTTTGTTAATGAACATGTAAAACCCGTGCCGTTCTGAATTGTGCTGGTTGTGGCGTTATATCTCCACCGCCACGCAACAAACGGGAGGGCCCCTGCCCTTGCCACGAAGCGAGTTAGAGTAGTTGCTCATGGGGACTCGAACGCCGCACAGGTCTGTAGAGTGAAGAAGCCCAACTGGATGCACTGCTGCCCGTGGGGCGAGAAGCACTTTAATTTAATCTCAGTTAAAAGATCAAATCAGCATTTTTTTCGACATGATGATAATCATTGCTTTTCCAATAACGAGTAGATAAGTAAATTTCAAGTTCATTCAGACCCTAAAAAAAAAAAAAAAAAAAAACTCAAGTTCATTCCATCAGTGTTATCGCTGATGTTTTATCGAATGGAATGACGGAATACACTAAAAAATTAGTGATATTATTTAACAAATTTGAGCTAACAATATAGTGTGAGTATAGCAAGTTAACATATATTGGGTAATCATTTTCTCCAAACAAAATTTACTACTTCATATAGTAAATTAGAATCAATGAAAATTAAAATTCACAATTAGAAGAGTAGTTTTTTGGGTATAACACGGCAGTGACTTTTTCTTTTAGCTAGAGTACGAGGAAAATTATTTTATATGTCTATTATATAATTGACGTGGTGTAACAAACCAAACAAATCATCAACGTGGTATACATCACAACCTACCTTCACATTTCGACTAGAGAATCTCCCCCTTTTATCACCAATTTCTCGATGTTATTGCCTCATTGTCTAATGGTCACACAAAGTGTCATTTGAATGCTTAAAGTTAAAACACATCATTTGGTATCTTTCTAGAGGATCTTTGATATTAGAGAGAACAACGACAGACGGGCTTATAACTCATGAAGAATGTTTGATCTCTTCTACTCATATCACATCTAGTGTCATTTCTTTTAACTTCAAGGGTTGGCTCAGCCATCCTAAAGAGGACTTGATTTCTGTAGTTTAGACTCGTGGTTGAATTGGGGCTGTGCAATCCAAGTACGTTTCTGATCCTTCCTTCTAAAAGGTTATCGGATCCATCTGATTGAATGGCACTGTTGATCCCACCAAGAGTGCGTACATCCGGTTCATAAAATTGTCAAGTAAAATGAAGATCCAACATCATGTTTGTTTTCAGAGTGTTCACTACAAAAAAACGGGCTAGGAAAACAAAACGAGCTTCTAGTTAAACCCCAAATTCATGTAGTGTAAAGATAGAACAACATGATTGAAAACGGTTAGATGTCTTTCATGAGGTGATGATGGAATGATGTCTTGTGGTCCATATCGAGATGAATGTCCAACATGACTACCAATGTACATGAGTGAAGCATCTCTCTCCCATTACCAAAGCAAGCAAGTGGCTCAGCAATGGCTGAAAATGATGGATGTTGCACTCCTGAGGTGCATGCTTTCTCAAAGCCAAAATGCAAATAAACATTGAACAATGCACAAGAATGATGGGATATTTTTATTTAATTATTTTTCTCTTTCTGGTACACTCAATGAAAGGACCCTTCACGCTCTAATTGATGGATCCTTCTCGGCTTCATTAAATCCACCTTTGCCATTTTCTGCAAATGAAAACAAAACTCAACCAAAGCGGCGCCGCCCCCACAACCCAACCCAACATGGGATTCCCCCCTAAGCATTATTATGTCTTCTTTCTTGGGACCACCTTCCATGTGACCAAGACCAGAGAGGACTAATTAGAAGAACACACCCTCTTATCCTCCCAAATGGCCAAAGTGAGGGGCAAAAAAAAAAACCCTAGCAGCTCATAAGATTTTGTTTGGAATGTCCTCTTCTACTTCATACTGATGATTGAGTTTACAGTAGAGGAGTTTCCCAAACTCTTGCAGAAAACTAAGTCAAACACATCCTTTACTTCCCTCGTGCATGTAAATCCTTAGTACGATTGAAGTGTTAAATATCTTGCATCATCTCATATATCCTATCAAAACATTGAAAACTTTTAATCCCAAATGCCGGTTAAACATTGAAAACTTTGAAGTGTCCATACCATTTGAACTCAACTGGTGTCCAGGATGTCGCATTTTTTCCACCAATGCATCAAACCCGTGGAACTTTCCCTTATATTATGGTTCTAAATGTATGACAAGTACGAAAAATGTGCATAATGTGTATATGAGAGGTAGTAGCAAAGTCAATTTGAGAAAGACTTAATCTAAAACATCAAAGGAAACACTTCAACGTAAAAACGCATGTATAAATTATAGAGGAAAAAACAATCGCACATCACACAAGCGAGGGCTAGTACACACATTTCACTATCATATCCAGTATCATCACATTTCCTCGGTTATGTTAAAACTTCTTAAAAATTGTAATTTCCCTCCTAAACCACACACTTTTGTATCTTCGACAGCATATTAGCGGCTCAATTTTACTCAAATAAGCTCCTAAAAACAAAAGGAAAATGTGCATGCTTATCTATTCTAGGGTTTTAGTCTTCATTGAGGTTTATAGCATTCCATTTGTATTTAAGGTTAAGAAGGAGTAGGAGGAGATATTGCAAGATGGACATTACGAATATTTATTTATTTTCTTCTGCATTTTAGTTCTGACAACAGAAGCACATTCTGCAGCTCAACAAAGACAAGTAATTCAGGTCCAACCTAGGCCTAAAAGATAAGAATAGCACGAGAGGGACTTCTTTCAACAACGATTCTGCTACAACAATCAAGAATTCGATTGAACCATATCTGACCCCCAAAGAACAAAAGAAAAAAGAAAAGAAAGCTCTCAAAAATTTGGACAGCCACTTCTACTTAACCACTCACTTTTATATCTACAATATAGGAAATTTAAAATGAAGAAAAGAAAAGGAAGCATCGAGAGCTTTTTCTTTCTCTTTTTTCTCTTGGGTTCAAACCCTCATTCAAATAAATATGATCAATACCCAAACCCTAGATAAATATTTATTTACCTATGACAAACACATTTGTAGTGGTAAGCACTGTTAATGGGATCATTCCCTTCAACAGGAACTTGTTCCGCCCTGCATCTGTACTTGCAACCTCTGCATTCATTGAATGTGCATATTGGCCTGGTCGACCCAATCATTAATCTTCTTGAGTCCTTATCTTCGTTCTCATCTTCTTCCCCCTGTAGCTTCATATCCTATAAAAATCATGTAAGAAAATAATTCAAAGAATAATTATTCAAAAAACAAAGAACCCTTCAAAAGCAAATTACAAATAATAGCAAGAGTTAGGCTACGTAGTGTAGAACCAAATGGTGCTATTGAACATCAAGGTAAAATTCACTTCGTCATCATGTGTTGTTAAGTTTGAGTTGACATGGCCCATCACTTCAAAAGATTTAAGCATTTAATAAAAGATCGGTTTATGTTCATGCGTCAACACTTGCAAGACATTTCTGTGTGCTCTCACCTGCGAATGCACGGCCTCTCTCTGTAATGAAGCTACATGATATTCAGGATTTGTCCTTGAACCTGAAATACCAACAAGAATGACTTATCAACTCATTTTGTAATGAAAAGACAGGAGATTCGAGAAAAAATGGTTGAGATTGCAAAAGAACGAAGCTTATAACACAATCATTTAGAGTATCTGCCACACACTGACAATGACCTTGAATAACGGAAGCAGCAAGAATCAAGCTGAAGAGAAGCAGCAGAAAGAGAGGTAATTTAAGTATAGCCATTTTTGAAATGCGAATCAGACCCTCCTCTCTCTCTCTCTCTCTCTCTCTCTCTCTCTCTCTCTCTGTGAAGTTTCAAAGCGAGGGGTTTGAATTTATGTGAAAGATAAGGGGAAGGGGGAGAGAGAGAGAGAGGACTGAAGGGGAGAGTTGCGGTCAATTACTGACCATAAGAGATAGACTGAGCTAAAAAACTTGCAAGTGTTTCAGAGAAGAGACACACTACTTCACCACCGAAAAAACAGAGGTCCCCTACGTACTCTTCAACCGACAGATTGCTTATAATTCCAGGACCCGCATGCAAAAGCCAAATAAGAAAAAGTTGAATTCAATTGCAATTTGCCCGCGAAATTACTAAATTGCCCGTTGAGTGGGATATAGTAGTGATTTTTATCAAAGGGTAAGAAGGGGCTTTTCTAGATCGAGAATCTTGTGTGGAAATCAAAAAATTCTTTTGTGGGTTCATCGTCATCATGTGTTGGTCCCCGAGAAGCAGCTTTAGGAATTGCCTAGAGAGAATAAAGAGTGGAAGATCCTGGACGAGCATGGAAGCCATGTATGGGCTCTCTCAGGGTCAGATATGCAATTGGAAGTCATGTATGGACTCTCTCAGAGTCAGATATGCAATGTGGCATATAATTCAAGAATTTAATGCTGTTTCCAGTATAAAATAATTGCTCCGCCTAAAGGAAAAAGTAAAATAATCTTTACTGTGTGCAGTTCTATTACTTGTTATGCTAGCTAATAGTACAGAGTTCTGTGTGACACTTCAAGTCTACTACTAATTTTCGCTTGTTCAATGACAATGTAACGGTTCTTTTTATTACACAGAGGACTTACTTACCTAACCAGCGTCGCATCGAAAAGGAGAGTGCGAACTGTGGTCCTTACTGTGGACTCACATGCGTATAAAAGAGCAAGAGAAAGATCAAGATGCTGCTGCTGAATCTATGCAGACAGAGGTACCAGTGGAAATGATATGACACTGATTGTACTTAAAGCCAAGCACAGGACCACCATCAACGTGAACTTCTGTGTTAAAATCACGGTGCTTCTTTGAAGTATCAACCAACAAAAAGAGCTCCACTTACTAGTACAATGAAGGTCCTCCATAGTTCAACTGGAATTGGCTTGATCAGTACAATAGCAATATCCGGATACATCAAAGTGCAATCCAAAGTTAAAAAATCAAGGCAACTGATTTCATTTATTAGATACAATTACAGTGAGCTCATCCCTATAAATTTGTACTAAACGTTACAACTATGGAGAAATGTAAACATGCAACTTCCTTGAAAAAGGAAACGATTCACAAAAATCTGGAGTAAAGATGTGAAGATGCAGTTCGAACATATCAAAAATGATTACTGGCGTGCTCTTCCACGGGCAACAGAACCATACAGAATCCAGAACATGTCTCCAAAGTCTCTACAAATCCTCGAAGCCATTCACTTTGCAACAAACAGATGAAACTAAGGAGTTCCAAACAGGGACTTCTGGTACGTCGCCCCGGCTGACCATCTCCTCCAACCACATGACAGCTTGATATTGCCGGCCAATAGCACAAAGACCTTGTATAATTGTACTGAAAATACCACCATGAGGAAGATGCGAGTTGATAATCATCTGCTCCAAGACTTTGCTTGCTGTCCCAAATCGACCTTCGCGACAAAGCCCATCCAACAGAATTTCATAAGACGTCTTGTCGGGGGCGCAACTTAACTTTTTACGCATCTTTTCTAGATAATCAACAGCAACAACTGAAAACCCTTGATTACAAAGTCCTTCAAGCAAAATATTATATGCTCTTCGTGTTGGAACAGAGTTGTCCTCCACCATCTCCACATCAATGACATTCGCTGCTCCTTCCACTTCACCGTTTCTGCAAAAAGCAGCCAATTTCGCTTCATAGGTAGAATTCAGTGGCCTAAAGCCTTTTCTGCGCATCTCAGAAAGCACCTTTTCTGCCTCTTTAATCTTTCCTTCATTGTACAGGTCAACAGCCATGGCACTATAACTAGCAGAACTGGGAACCCCGCCTGTGATCAAAGAATCATTGATGGTACGCTGCATCACCTCTAATTCTGCAGCTTTGTTACATCTTGAAAGATCAAGAGGCTGAACATGCTGCCTAAGTGCTTTGAGTCCCTTCTTTAAGATTTTTCTAACAATTTCTACCGCTTCTTGAACTTGGCCATTATCGCATAATGCAGACAAGAGGGTTCTATAAACAGCAAAATCCTCACCACTTCCCTTTTGGGATATCCTCCAGAACATTGAGTACAGCAAATGGGTGGCTTCATTCAACCTCCCATCTTCGCACAGTCCTCGCATGAGAATACCGTAACTCTCTCTGTTAGGATAGCAATTTTGGTAATCCATCTCCTGGAAAATACGAAGCGCGAGATCAGAACGCCTTCTCTGGCATAGAGCATCCATGAGCAAATTCAAGGAACGAAGACGGGACTTCACTGCCCATCCATAAGAGTTCCATAGGAACAGATGATGAGCATCTTCAAGCCTGGATTCTTTTACCAAAATCTGTAGAAGGGCATTGAAAGATTCCGTCTGGTTCACACAATTAAACTGTGGGAGAATTCTGAAAAGACCAACAGCTTTGTCAAGCAGTCCATTTTTCGCATAGGTGTTAATTGCAGCTGCAAAAGTGGAATCTGCACACTCACATGAATCCTCTTTCATCTCATTGATCACCTCTTCCATCTCACTAATTCGGCCACAGTTTGCCAGAATCCCAATTATGGTGGAGTATACTGGACCATTATGACGATAGTTTGGGTACTTATGTCTAGCTTCTCTGAAGATTTCAAGAGCTGTAACTGGATTTTTCTGGCACTTTAATATCTGAGAAAGCTGAGTAGGATTTAGAAGTCGTGGCCATCTCACAGGCATGGTTTCCACAAATTATCTATGTCAAAAGATGGGGCCTTCAGTTCTCAGCACACATCAACGTCATGGCAAAAGTCCTTCAGAACAATCCTACAAATTAATCTATCCATAACTTTGCAAGGCCCAGTGAAAGCTGTAAGCATAGTTTCCTACGTGAAGCCAAAAATCTTCTATTAAGAGGTTGAAATTTGACAGTAGATGTAATTCTAACAAATATGAGGTACTGGAGATAATGTATCGCTAAAGAACCTCAACAAACAGATCACCAATGCAGTCTGATTGACTGACTGTGATGGACCATTCCATAATCACCCACGAGAAGCCTAGGTGAGATAAGCATTGCAAGTATTAGAAACTCTGGTCAAGGTTCACCTGATCAGAAGAACATTTTAAGAGCCAAACTGATCTGCAAATGGCCCACATGCAAGTGCCCTAGAATCAAATTTGATGTTTCCTCCAATCACTGGCCCCCTGCATGGGCATATCAAGAGTTGCGCAGTGACTAAAAGCATAAGAACGGCACTCCTAACACAAAGTGATTGGTCGAGCCAAATGGGCAGATTATATCCACTGCAGGAAACTGGATTAGTCGTGTTGCACCTCATAAATTAAAGAGTTACACAATCATGTTTGGATGTTGAATTCGGATCATCCTGTCATCCATATACGCTCAAAAATCCAAAGCAACTATATACGGAAGGATTATCCACAAGCCCGTAATGCAGACAAAGGAGAAAGACTTAATACGCAGCACTGATTTTTGTCAAGGCATTCTAGAATCCTGCAACAGCAATTTCCCCCTATGTCTTACATATCGAATAGCCATATAAAGCACCAACATCCCATAAACAGTGTAGAGACTCTGCCAAGTGCGGTACCCTGATTGAGGACTTTTATCAAACACCATCGAGGCAATCACGAATCAAACATATGGGAACGGGGGTATGAAGATTGAACATAATGTCGGGAGTTGACGAATCATAATTCCAAAGCGCAATTTCTCATCTTTGGCGAGATCATAACCATAACCACCACACTGGCTCTACTAGATCGCAACCCAACACTTAAAATTCAGCGGCAAGAAGCGGGAGCCCTGGTAAGTTCTTCCGTCACGTGTTTTCTCTTTAAATTTGTCCACTATGAGTCAATTTTCATGCATTTTCTCGACGATTGGTAGTTAAATGATCAAACTTAAAACCACCCACGCAAACCCAGATTCTGCAATACGGAAGAAGAACGGAATGAAGGAGCAAACTCGAAAGAAGTGGAACTGACCACGCTTCTTTCCTCATCCAACGAGTGAATCGAGTGCGTCCGCGGGCGCGCGCGAAGAGAGAGAGAGAGAGAGAGATATCAACTTCTTGATTAAATTTATGTTGCAATACCGGACAGTTACTTGGGTTCTTGCTTGATGCTGAATCTTCAAATTATAACTCCCTTATTGTATAAACAACCCTGTGTTTTCTTTTCGGGAAAAACCATAAAATATTTCAAACTATATAACACATTTAATATAAATTTTCTTTTGCGCTATAAAAAATTGTCAGACTATTGCCATAGCAATATATTTACCCTAATTATTTTTTACTCGTAAGGTCAAAAACCATAAAATTTATTTGTGTCACAAATTATAGAAGTCTAATACCTTTAGTTGACGAGTTCCTCAACTCTCTATCCTAACAATCTCCCTCTCATGTGATCGATCACTAAATTCTTTCATGAAGATATTCACAAAACAAATTGGAGGCTCCCTATTATACTGTGGGCTTGGATATCATTTGTTAAAAGTATGCAATAGAAATTGGATACCTTCCTTGGAAAATAGTCAAAAGTCCAAGCCCATTAACATATCTAACTAATGAGTTATGGACAACAATAATATACTAACTACTCAACACTACACTAATTTCTCAATTTGGAATTCTTCTAACACAACTCACATGTGCATCATAACAATTTATTCTTAATTAAGGTTCAATCAAATAATTTTTGCGCCAAAACCACATCGCTTTTTGTTTCACATTCACCATGTCAACACAATTTGTCTTTTGTCATACATGATGCCAAATTTTTAATGGTGCTTATTGACCAAATATTGACATAAAATAAATATGTCATATAAATATAAGTTTGAGAATTTTTGTTTCACAAAAAAAAAAAGGATAAATATGTCAAGTTATGCATAGTTTGACGTTTTTGAACATTTTTTCCTCCTCCTTCTTCTTCTGCTTTATTGTTTTGTGTTTTTTTTTTTTTTTGGGAATCAAGTCCTATTTTAAGTACTATCAATATTGTGTGATTGTCGTAAAAATAAGGTAAAACCAAAAGAAATCAACTTTAAAATGGTAAATTATATACGTTGGCGGCGCTGGCGGCACGCTATGATCGATGTTTAGTAGCAAATTGCAATCTCTAGCTCTCTTATTTCGTAATATCGCATTTTCATTTTTGTCACCCTTTTGTTTTATTAATCTTGAATTAACTCCTTTTGTTCGAAACAAAAATGATCATTGGACTCACCTGTCCCGTGGTGTCAATTTGTGGGCCTAAGTACATCATTTGTCTCTTGGACCCAGATGGGCTCGCCCCAAGCTCGACAGTTTACATAAGAATATTTAGTATTCTCTAATCACGAGCAAATCAGACCAAGGATATTATTCCAAACCCAAGAAATAATTAATCAAGTCTAATTTTCAGATCGCTGAACTCATTTCGCCAATAAACAAAGTCGGGTCACATATGACGTCGCTTCGTTGAGGATATTAGTTAAAAAGACTTATTTGCACAAATCCTGAAAGCACTCGATTGCGCGAAATAAAAAACAGCGGATCAAATTCAACAAATGACACAGAAGACCAAAAGGAAAGATGGGCTTAATTGAAAGGATTATCCATCGGTTTCCTAGAGTTTCGCTTCTCCAAGGACACCCAATATTTTTAGAAATTAGCATGATCCCCCCCTCGGAATTCTGTTGCCTTTCTTTTTTGCCCTCCTTCGTACTAGTTACTGCTTCTGGTTCTGGACAAATCCCGTGAATCATTGCAGACAATTTGCTCTTCTTTTGGTTTTTCTTTGCACTTATTACTGCTTCTGTTGAACGGTGGTGAATGAAGGAAGGGAATATTCTGCGAATCATTGCGAATATCAATTGCAAAATCCCATTCTCATGCATGGCCCATGGATCACACAGGACTTGGGATGAGAATGAGAAGGGAATCGCTGTTGCAGTCATATGACCCTACTGCTTTTTATTGAGTGGAGCACAAAGGAAGCACTTCATGTGGCTGGTTTTGTGACTACTCTCGCCCAATCGTTGGACCTTACGAAGAAACAATCATTATAATGCCCTTTTGTAATGCCAGAGGCAAATGCATTATGCTACTGTTGAATGGTAAGGCTGTGGAATCAATTACTGGATACAAAGGCATAGCGAGTGAACCATATTCAATGCCCATAGCACATCGTTCGTATATAGTTATCTTTTATTGTCTTGCGCCTTTGGCACCGGAGTTACATCAGCCATCAAACGGGTAGTTTTAATTTGTGTAGATCTAGTCTATGGATAGACCAACTTCTTTATAGTTTGCCCGCTAGCAATGTTACTGTCATTTCTATCGAGCGGAAAGAAAAACGGATAGAGCTCATATCGGACGTAACAACTGCTATACAGAACTCGACAACCCTTCCGGCTATTGCAGATATCTGGGAAATTCCCGACGGCAATGGCCAAGCACTGAGCACAGGATAGCTTGGGCAGATCTCTGGTGCATTGGACCAATGCATAGAGAGTGATGAATGGTGTGAGCTTAGTCTTGCTTTTCCCAAGTCCTCTGTTCTCAGGCACGACTGCATCGGCTTCGATCCGGTCCATCAGCCTCCCTAGCTCTTTATTGAACTTTTCAGGGTCAGTCACATTCTCGACATTGATATAAAATATCCCAAAAGATGTGTCGACCTCACCGATGAAATTTTTGTTGTCATACCGTAGAAAGCAATAGTCATACCAGATCCTCGCATCAGCCTGGTCCGGGCAGAGCTGGCGGATTTGCTTGCCCGCATCTTGGATGCAACTCGAGCAGTCATCTTGGCTTACATCTCCTCTGCATTGTGCTAGGCCATATACCTTGTCATTGCCTGAGCCGTAAGAGGTCGTGAGGAAGCCAGTTGATGGGGCTTTCGATATTAACTCGGTCAGGACATGGTCGATGTTCGACCTAATCGGGCTGGCCTTGCTGATGACCGTGTCTTGGTTGCAGAATTGGCCCAAGGGATCATCAGATTGGGCATTAGAAACAAATGGGAGAACCAGGAAAAAGAAGAAGAGCAGGAGATTGAATAGAGAACTCATGGCACAAAGTTGTGTTTCGATTTCAATGGAAACTTGTGACTTTTGCAACCTTTTTTATCAGGTAAAAATGGTGGGACTTGATTGAGTCAGTGGGCATTATTAGGACAGCAGGCATATTTGACTGAAATAATTGAGTCACACGATCATGTTGAGTTTGAAAATCAAGAAGCAGAGTATTGTTTCTAAAGGGTCTCTAGTTTTCCTTCCCTTGCATCAATCGATCTGATCATTAGTAATGCCTCCTTAGTAATTGCTCTATCCACACAGACCCACTGCACTCGCACAACCTTTGTCTGACTCTCAATAGCCATATTTTCAGAAGAAATATCTCTCAGGACAAAATTCAGGGTTCTGCTGTGGATAATGGTTTACAGTTTTGCTGTAAATTTCTTCTATTCAGGAGCAAAATTTGATTAATCGGGAGCTCACACTTGAGATGTCTCCATTCCTAGGTGTGTTTACCTTTTTTCCAAGTCTCAACCAAAAATCACGCCTTGGAGTCTTGAGGGTGGGTTGACTTGTGTGCGTCGCTATTGAATACTTTGTTGACTTGGGCAAATCAGTGTGAATTAGCCCTAGTCCCAATTAACATGATCAGCTGACACAGAATGAGTGAAGACAAACTCCTGTTTAAATCCAAAAAACTTCTAAACTTCATCACAGGATATCATGTCTATACAAACTTCAACTGCATCATTGTATGACGGTTTAATTTGCTTCTCAGAAAATTTCTTTCAATTTTAAGAATATTTTCTTTCTGTCCCCAATGTCCATGACACAACCCAAGCCAAGACCAACATAGCATAATCAAAGTGTAGTCACATAACCAAGTTCATTCAAACTATAGTTTACGACTGGTTAAATTAAATCAATTGAATTCATCTCATTCCACCTGACAATGTTTTGATAGTTAAAAAAATAGGGAGAATTACTAAAAAAAAAGAGTCATAATCTTATTACAATCATGTCAACTTAGTTATAAACTTTTTTTTAGCTAATTTAGTTATAAACATTTTGCATTTGTGATAGTTGAGTCCATATGACCCACTTTGGTTCGCCGGCACTAACGCGACATTATCAAATGCTGATATGACATTTTAAAAATAATTTTAATAATTTTTTGAATTTTTTATAATGTTTTCTTTTCTTTATTTTTTCCTCATTCCCCTTCCCTTAGGCCCAAATGATGGTCAGCACCATAGGTGAGGGCTAAGATACCTTTGCTGGAACTGAGCAAAGGCATCCCAACCCTTGTCGACTCTAGATGAGAGCTGCACCAACTAGGGTGTAGGCGCATGGCCCCTCACCCAAATCTAGCGACAAGGGTTGCAACGGCCTTGCCTAATTTGGGTGAGACAAGGGCAAATCGGGTGAGGGCCGATGCCCTCACATGTGGCTAGCAACCCTCGCTGGTGGGAAAGGGGGAAATTAAAGAGAAAAAGAAAAATATATATATATAATATATATATATATATATATATATATAACTCAACAAATTATTAAAAAATTATTTTAAAAATATCACATCAGTTCCAATCAATCAAAATTGACTGGATAGACTCAACTGATACAAATGTAAAAGATTTAGGAGCTAACTGACAAAAAAAAAATTAAGATTGAATTAATATAATTGTCATAGATTTAGGATTTTATTTAAAATAATTTTCCTATAAAAAATAGCAACAGTCGGCCTACTATTTGCGACCTAAAAGATCCAATTTGACATCCTCCGAGAACGAAGCACCACCACATCAATCCGATCGTGGAAGCTGATGATTTTTTCCACTTCATTCCAAAGACTGCTCATGTCCGGAACCTTTCCGAATGCATGCATCTGCATGTGGTCCTTCCTCTAGCCCGTGAAGGTATGAACAGTCATCCCTTTCCGAAACGGGCTGAAAACCACTTGCATATTTCGACGCAAGTCACGGGTGTATGGTCATGTACATCTCGTCTGTCAATCCATAACACGACCAACGACAGTGATTGGACGAACGACAGAAACAACATCTCTGGACAATCAAATTCAAGCAAAAAAACAACGAAATGAAAGCTTCCCAATCTCATATGTCCAGCCACTGCGCAGCTGTGTCACCTTCGTGCTTTATGACCGCCTTATAATGTACATCTTGATCTTGTACAGATCATACCCCGTTTCGTGCCCAATTCATTGACCGTAGCTCGCGCCTTATAAGCGTGTACAGAGTACAGACATCGTCCAGAGCCGGAAGTCTCGACTTTATAACCGAAAGCTTTGAAAGCTTGTCTCGGTGGGACTTATGTTGGTCTGTAAGTCACCCAATAAGTCGTATTGAAACTTCTTTTCTCGCCGACATAAGAATTACATCGGGAAAAATAAAGAACGAGGATAACCGAAGTTAAAGTTGAAGTCGCTCTCTGTGATTCCACGCCAGGATCTGGAGCCCCCCACATGGCCATGCCCCACGATCCATCGGCCCAGTGCAGCTATTGTTGAAAGAATTGCCGCGGAATTTATGAAGTTCAACTAAAATCGGCCAGGCCCACAACTTTCCGACGTCATCCTCATGTCATCCCACGTCATCAAGCATTTTTGGACCAAAAATGATATACAGTCCCCCTAACGCGTCGCCGTCGCCGATTCGCCGTTTGCTGCATTTAATATCTACGGCGCAAAAGATAAAACATTGATTATTTTCCCTAACCACACCCTTCCTTTTAGGGTTTTTATGTTATTCATTTTTAATTGCCATGATGTTGACCTTCCGACAATGCCGCGTCCACAAATATCTTCTGCAACAGTGAATAAATCTGTCATATGTAAATAAGAAGAAAAAGAAGGAATGACAGAAATTTATGGCGTGACAAATGAATTGAAAATATCTCTAAGAAAAAAAGGGTTGATATAGAATAAAGAGAAAAAATGGGAGTTGATATAGATTAATAAAGCGGAACTCTCGATGGCATTGTAGTGACTAAATGGGAGATTAGCGAAATGATCAAGTTCCAAATCAATTTCTTTTAATTTTTAAATAATTTTTTTACTTTTTTCCTTTGATTAATGTACAGTATGAGCGGAACTGTCGATGGCATTGCTTCTCTTGAAGTGTACTTAGACAAGCGGAAAATTAATGTTTTGGAGATGAGTAAGGACATCCAAACTTCATTTTTTTTAAAAAAAGATGGCGAAGGGAAAAGAAAATTTGTTGAATTTGGTTAATACACGACTTATTGGAACAAATTTGTCCATGGGTATTAAGGTCGTTGATGTTTTGGAGATGGGACATTAATGAAGATAAAATTGGTGTCCATGGGGATTAAGGTCGTCGATTGATGGGATTAATGAAGATAAAAAGACATTTCGAGAGTTTAGGGTTGGCATGTCAATTGAAGTTGTTCTCGCTCAGTCCACAATAACTAATAAAACTCTTCATAAAAGAAGAAGAAACTCAAGTAATATATTTTTACATTGTAATACATCTTAATGGCATTATATTTTATTGTGATTTTAAACACGAAAATGTCGAATCATACATACATAAGAAACGTTCTTAGTCAACCATTAAGGTATGTTTATGATTCAGATACCCGCCAACTCTCTCTCAAATGGAGTCTTGATGAAAATAGAAGGGCTTCATTATGTCCTTAACCATTATTCCTCAACAGTGAACTTTTGAACTACTAAGCCTAGGGATTAGGGGCTCTGGTAGAGGAAAAGGTGCGGTCCCCTAACTTAACCACACACACACATATGTAGGCGCCGTCTATCAGTTATAACTCCTCGAACATGGTCACACTTGGCCACCAAATTTGTATATAAATGCTTTAGCTAAAACAAGCTTGAAAATTTACCATCAATGATAAAGTTAGTCCTGCACAATTAGAAAAATTACCAACTACTAAAGTGCTCCTAACACAAGCCTCTTAGACTATCAATAATGGCAATTGACAATGATAGTTGTAATGAGTTTGGGGTTAAACTAAAATGGACTGAGGCCCTTTTTCATCTAAGGGTTCATTTGGAGTTGCTTAGATTTTTAATTTCGTACTTTATTAATTATTCGAGTTCTCACTTTTGTAAAATGTCAAGCATGGGAAATCTTTTCCGAAAAAAAAAAAAGGAAATCTTGCAAAACATTTAAATATTCGAATCAATATATATTTTATAAAAATATATTATCTAAATTTTTAAAATGTATTTTCTTTGTCTTCAAAATTTGGGAAGAAAAGCAGAAATTACTTCTTTTTTGCTGCAAAAACAAATAGTCGCTCTGTAAATCTATTTTTATTTTAAAAAAGGGTTAATACCTTGAAACCTTTAAGCTAGTATACTTCGATAAATTTACCCAAAACTAATTTTTTTTTACCAAAAAACCCTAAAATAGTACACTCATGATAAATTTATCTCAAACTAATTTTTTAAGTACAAACAATCCCCAAATTAGTACACTTGTGGATTTAAACATTAAATTTGCTGACCTAGATGACATATGGTGACGTAGTATAATGATATGACAAGTCCATGTGGAAATCCACAAAAATTCTAAATGTGTACATTTGTAACAAATTTAACGGTACTCTTGTGATAAATATAACGATATACCTATAACAAATTTGGAATTTTTCGTGGCTATAACCCTATAGATTTTCACATGCACTTGCCACATCACCAAAACATGTCACCATGTGTTATCCTCATTAGCAAATTTAATAGTTAAATTTGATAGAAGTTAATAGTGGGTAAATTTGTTATGGGTATACCAGTTTGAAATTTTTTATGGTCAAAAGATTAGTTTGGATAAATATATCATGGATATACCAATTTAGAATTTTTGCTGGTCAAAAAATTAGTTTAAGATAAATTTGTCATATGTATATCAATTTGGAATTTTTCAATGTATTAACTCTTTAAGAAAAGAGTAGATCCATGTGTAATTGTTTAGGAATAAGAACACGAGATTTAACCCTTTGAATAGGGTGAAATCTGGAAGAATATGCTGAATAGGCGAAAAATAGCTATGAAAAAGACGAGCTTAAAAATTTACCATTGATGTTTCTTATTTATCTTGGCTAGCATTTCCATCAATGTGCTAAGATTATGCCCGGAGATATAATATTCTCAAAAAATTAGGAAAGCATCATCTTTTTCTCCATCCATAATTGGAGGAAGTTACTTTGACCTTTTTTTTTGCTCCATTTTCGCTCTCTTATTGGCTCCTCACACCCGTTTTACATTAAACTGACTATATTGACCCATACGGATCCCACTCTTGATTTAAGATTATTTATTATATTTTTTCATCTTTTTTTTTCTCAATTTTATTGGAGACAAAAGTACACATAATCCTCTTAGGTATTATTTATTAAGGTTAAATGTGGGACTCATTCTTGATTTAAGACTAACGCTTGCCTTCTTTTCTTCTTTTTTGTTTTTTTTTTTCCTTTTTTCTCCATTTGGAACAAAATCAATGTGCCTCCTTTCCAAAAAAAATACTTCTTATTAGTAGTAGTTCCTTAATCATTGTGTTTCTGAAAAATAACAAAAATTATTTGGTTAATGAGTTATATTGATATGTATTTATTTTATATTAGGATAATATTGCCAAAAATAACTTGAGCACAAGTAAGAAGATAATCTTTAAATAAATTGTGTATGATGAAGAAATCAACCACAACATTCAATCTTTGAGTAAATTCTCATAAAATTTTGCCAAAAATCAAAGTCGAAAAATCACAATCATGAAGATAATCTAGGGGAATAAAGTAAATAATTTGCACATATAACCAATATTATCTTCTCTGATATGTAATTAGTGTTGCTCAAATAATAATAATGCAGATTAAGTTCAGAAGAAGACAAACATTAAGGAAACGTTAAAATGTAAAGGGTTTGAAAGAAATGGGTATTGTGAAACAAAGCTATTTATAATGGATGCGGATGTTTTTCTTTTAGGAAAGCAAGAAAGTGAAAAAGGGGAAAAATAATCTCAATTCAAGGGTGACACCCATAAGGGATAATATGTTTGGTTGTTTGAATTTTTAACCCAAAATAAGACTAGATATGATAATATAAAATTCATGAATTTTACTATATTCTATCTATAGTTAAGTGAATCACAGTAATATAGTCGAATATATTTACATCTTGTCATATATATTATATATGATAAACAATATATCAATGTAAATGAATATAAAATTTTACAAATGGAGATGACGAAAATCTCTTGTGACACATTTGCCTACTTTATTTTTATTTGCTTTGTTTTTGTTATATTTTCTCTCTTTTATTAATTATTTTCCTTTCTATTTCTTTTTCCCCTTTCCTCATTTTTTAATGAAATTTCATTAAATATTAAATTGTACTAATATGCCTAAAATATGTAAATTTATATTTATATCTTGAATTTTTTTATAAGATAGATTTAATTTTGAATATACAAATAAAAAATAAGATTAAATTTTAAAAAATAACTTGTTATTTTTTGTTATTTTGAATTTCTTACACTAAAATTCAAATATTATTTATATTGAAATATGATTTTAATCTATTTATTCTTATTGATAAAATATGATTTTAATCTTATTAAATTAACAATTTAACTTTATCGTATTGAGTAAGTATCAAATGCAAAATAGATTAAATTTTATATTATCTTAAATTTTATTATTCAAATACAAAAAAAAAAATTTTGTTCCTAGGAGGAAATGATTCTAATCAACCCGATTCTTTTTGATTCTTATCATGGATAGTAGAAAATCTTATCTTTTAATTTTTAAATAATTTTTTTACCTTTTTTTATCCCATTTTCCTTTTTTTCTTTTCTTTTTCTTTTTTTTTCCTTTTTTCTTTTCTCTCTTCTTCTTCTATGTGATAATTTTATCCACCAGTATCGAGCCTTACATATTTAACTTTATCCTGTATCCGGCGAGGCCAAGTAAGTATCAAATGCAAAATAAATTAAATTTTATCTTATCGGTCGCGAGATGGCCGAAGGAAAGAAGAAAAAATTTTGATCCTAATTGAATCAACAAATACAATCATGTGATAGGGGGTTTCACAAGAGCCAATAAAAGAATAGAAATAGGGCAAGTCCTTTTTTTTTTTAATTGAAGGTTTAAAAACTTGACAACAACCACGTGCAATTTAATTGGATATAAATGTGAAGATATATATTTTGAACACATCTAATAAATAAAGTTAAAGTTAGAGCTGAAAAAATATTTTCTCTTATGCTGATCATGGGACATTTAACTTTATACATGTGTGATCATTACCGGCAAGTCACATGCTACGATTTTTCCCCGTCAGCCAATTAAAATTGTTTTGTTGATTTGTCATCCCAAAAATTCTATCTCTAATGAAGTCAAATTTAACCAATGGATAAGAGCAAGTAAATTCAATTCCTTCTTAAATCAGCCAATAAAACAAATAAAGATCAAATACCTTGAATAAATTTAAGTTATCCTTCCCAATCATTTATTTATTTTTCGTTTGATTTTGAATCGTGAAAGAAAGAAAATAGAAAAAAATTACTTTAAATGTATAATTTTCCACCAATTTAAAATTAAGATGAAAATACCAATATTTCTTATAACATATAATACTCATAATTTGAAGTATAGCATTTTTAGTATGTTGATACATGTATTATTCATTCGTTTAGATTAAAAAAGTTGAAGGATAACTGATATGATCACATGAATAAATTTGATTTAATATTCACTAATTTTAAATATTACAATAAAAGAAGAACAATTGCAATTTATTTGAATTATGCATGCTTACATTTCATTTAGTTCTGCTTCCTTCTTCTAGAATCCACTTATTTCAAATATAGATAATATTATTTGAAGAAATTTTTTTAATGAAAATGAGAGAGGATATATTTTTTTCCCAAAAAATCCACTTAATTTGAAATTGAGATATTTTTCATGAAAAGAATTAGACAAAGGAGAAGCTCATGATCTTTGACTTATTTGTCTATTATTTGACAACTTTCGTCTTTTTACAAATTCCAATCTACCTTAAATATTGGATAAATACTTATGGCCTCGAGTTTTAACATTGTGGCTCAGCTATTACAAATGCTAGTGACAAAATACATTTAAAGAATAAGGCACTGTGTAATACACATACTCTACAGTTAAAGTACAATTGACTTTGCAAAAAAAATATAATGGTATTCAAACTCTCGTTTTCTATTTTTCCAATATATGTCAATTTAATTACATGTAAGGTTAGTTTTTAGGCCACCTTTATATGTCCTACCTAATAAAGGTTTTATATAATATCTATTACGCACAATGAATAAAAATCCTAACTAACACATTTGTAAAAGCCATTGTAAGTAATAACATGAAGGAGAATAAACACATGCATATATATTTATTTATTTCTATTTACGAATATATGTCCGTGCACAGCACGGGCCACTCAGAGGTGTGATTAGTTGAAACTTCCTCCGACCATGAGAATGGAGGAATAAACGGTCCATTAAAGGCGCGCATGACAATACTTCTTGGCTGGGGAATAGTTTTTTTTTTTTTCATAAATAGTGCTTTTCTATTTCTATTTGGGGAACAATTTTTGAGTAAAAGAACCCGTTTGGTAACTACACAAAATTTCTACTCTTGGAATAGAAAAAGAATAGAAATGCGTTTGGTAATTCAACAGTTTCTTTTTTGTATTTATTTGTTTTTTATTCTTGCTCACGAATTGTCGATTGCCAACCACCATCGCCCGCCGCTGTCGCCCGTCGCCGCGCCGCACACCACCACCGCCCATTGCCGACCGCCCACGATGCTGCCCATTCCGACCACTCGTCGCCAATGCACGACCGCCGGTCGTCGACCATTGACGGGCGGCGGGTAGCAGGCGATGGGTGACGGCGGCGGTGGCCGGTGAGTGACGGTGAGCGACGGCGATGGCGGCAGTCGGCGGCTAGAGATGGCTCTAGGCGGTTGAAGGTGGCCACGGCAAGAGAAAAGAATAAAAGAAAAAAAAATTACTTATTTCTAGAAATTGTTTTCAAGAACAAAAGTAATTTTTTTTTTGTTTCTTGTTTCTACTCCAAATCTATTCCTGGGCTAAGTTTCTATTCCCCGGAATAGAAAAATAATTTAGCACTACCAAAAATGTTTCTATTCTTTATTGGGAGAAATGGAAATGTTACTATGCGCAGCCTAAGAGAACTGAAAAAGAACTTCCACCCTCATATTAATTTAATTTGGTTGGATGAGATTGTTTGTCATTCCCAATAAAAATTTGTTTTCTCGCCCCAATCATCTTTATGACTAGATGATTTCTCCAATCCCGTCTGTTAACCTATGAAAAAGGTTTGTCACATTTAGAGTTATAAGATCACCCGAAAAATTTGAAAAATGACTATCATCTTATAAAGTTTATTAGTAACGGCTCAAAAACTTGAAGAGTTTTTCTCCATGAATAATCTGAGGAAAAGATGCCACCTGTTTTAAAGCTAACTTTAAATTCAATATGATATCGAGGTAATTCTACATTTTACTATGCAAGCGCGCGCGTTCTTACTTAGATTTTTCAACTTTCTCCTTATGCATGTGTTTTGGGTGGCACCGATAGGGCTGATTGTCCATGCAAAAGTGTTGATGCTACTATGCTGCAGCAGCTAAATCTCTTCCAGACACAAAAGTAAAATAAAAAGACAACTATAATGACGACGCCGAAAATATAGTGAAATTACAATCTCCAAGGTTATTGCAAATCCAGATGTAGTCACTGACTACACCATGATAACACCAATAAAAAAAATAAGACTCATGAAGAAACCCGCGTCATTTCTATTCACCCTCCATCCGTCGTTGCTAGGTCCAGGAGCAGGGGCAGTTGCAGGGCCCATGCCGCCGCCGCCGCCACCGTTCAGCATGAGCTTCCCCTTCGCCTCCCTGTTGGCTGGGGCCAACGGATGAATTTGCGGTTGGTTCGTGATGACTGTACCGCCTACGTTCCAGACTTGGTTAACACTGGTCGCATACTTCGGCACTTCGACCGATGCGAAGACCCTCATCATCCCGTTCTCCTGATCGGCACTCAGGTCCCACACCTCAAACGATAACTTGGACTCCGTGATCGCCATGTAACTATTGCAGTTGTAGGTCTTGGCAGCGAGGGAGCCATCATCGAGCTTGAGCGCCATTAGGGCTTGAGCGCCAATCATGCCGGTGCCAACAGGATTGATGGCCCAGGAGACCCATTCGCCAGAGGGGGCCGGCACAGCGAGGTATGCGATGGCAAGGGAGGAGTTGGAGGCGTTGTAGGTATAGTGGAGGTAGGCGCCAAGGTATGGGAGGTCGATGCAGTTGGCATAGACCTTGTTGGTGAAGTTTTGGGACGTGCAGGTGAGGCAGATAGCCGGCGAGAGGAAGAGAGAAAGGAGCGAGAGGGAGAGGAGGAGAGAGAGACTTGTCATTGTTTTACGCAGAGAGTTTCGAGAGAGAGAGAGAGAGAGAGAGAGAGAGGCTGAATGATGTAGCTATGTAATTCATCTAACCATTCACATCTATATATGCTCTTTTCCTCGCACAAGACATGCTTAGAGTTCGCATTGCTTTGATGAAGAGAAAGCTCACTTTTAATTACATCAACATTTGTTAAATATTCCATTAATGTCATGGATCGAGTAAGACGTTGAATATTTTGCCTAACTATGGCTCTGTATATTTCATGAAAAATAAAAATAAAAATTGAAAAATATATATTTTTCCAAATGATTGCTTATATTGTTTAAAATAATTAGTTGATGAAAAATATATTTATTATCGATAATAATTTATGTCTAAATATTTTCATAAGTGATAAAATTATATATATAATATATATTATTTTTATAAACAATACAAGCAATTAACATTACGAAAAATATCTTCCAAATCAATTATTTTTTGCCAAGCAAAGGGAGCCTATATGTTATGTTTAGTTGTGGTCCATTCATGTCCCGTCTACCATGGTAACAAGCCGTCTACCAAATCCGCATATAAATGCTTTAGCTAAAACAAGGCTACAAGTGAGTTATGTCTTTGATATAATTTTCCAAATCAAAAAAGTTAGATTTCACTTGACATATTTTCATTCATGTTAGGCTATCTATAATGACAACCGACACTGATGCAGGGCCAATATAACATGAAAATGAGCTTTTTCTAGATAAAGTGATTCGGATGAGCCAGAGCCGGCTAACAAAATTATGTACTTTCACCAAATGTGGAGAAGTAGGAAGACGGGACAGAAAAAATCCTGAGTGAATTTTATCATTTAGGGCTTGTTTGGTAAAAACGTCAACTTTTCTTATTTTCTTTACAAAAGCAAATTCCAATGTAAGTTCTTCACAGTTTGCTTCTGTTGACCCCAAATTAGTTTGATTGATCCTAAAATCACCTCTAATTGCGTTGAAGTATATTATTGTTATTATTTGTTTCAAGTGTTTTTGAAGCGGCTATAGATTCGCCCATTTTTCCTTGAGCTACAAGGGCTGGGTGAGCGAACATAAGGTCTGGGACCCCGGATGCTTACATGGAGAGACCAATCCTTTTCGGTCGATGTTCGGGCAGCTAGATAATCGTGTGGATGCCCAAAAGGCATAATAGTAAAATATGAGTGGTTTAAACGGGTAATTAAGCTTGAGCGGTATAGATAGGACACTCTCTTGTTAGAAATTAAGACCCACAAACACATCCAAGCTACGACTCAAGATGCGTTTGGTAATATTTTTGTTTCGAAGAATAATGTATTTTCAGAAATAATGTTTTTTTTTTTTTGGTGAGAGGTAATTATAATAAGCTTTAACCAATAATTACAAAAAAAATGGCACTAAAACATACACTCATAATGAATAAAGGCATAATGAGTGGAAGGGTGCCAAAAGGAAAAAGAAGGCCAACAAGGCAAAAGCTACACAGCACAGTCAGCACAACGGCGGCCACATCCACAAGAAGGACCAAAAACAAAAGAAGGCGACTAGCTAGCCAAACAATGGCAACCCAAGCCCAAAAGCCCCACATAAAACGGTAGATCGGATCCCCTTGGCGAAGGCCACGGCCACTAGAGAAGAACCCATGAAGTTCTCCATTCAAAGAAATCGAAAACTTAGGAGTGCGAACACATACCATAATGACCCGAACAAAATGATCCAAGAAGCCAAAAGCACGAAGAACCAACTTAAGAAAGTCCTAGTCCACCGTATCATAAGCTTTCTGAAAGTTCACCTTGACCGTACACTTAGGTTTGTATGGATCAAGGTGGAAATTAGCAAATAACTCCTGGGCAAGAAGGATGTTATCTCTAATTTGCCTGCCTTTGATGAAATTATTTTGATAAGGGTTGATAATATCAGTAAGGACTGCAGCAACTCGGTTAGCTAAAACCTTAGTAATGCATTTGTAGATAGTATTACAACAAACAATAGGCATGTAATCATTGATAGACGTAGCATTAAGAACTTTCGGGATCAACACTAAGATGGTATTGTTGATCTCCTTGAGAAGTCTTCCCGTGGTAAGAAGTCCTTGACCGCTTCAATGACCAACGGCCCTACCATCTCCCAATTATGCTTGAAGAACTCGACACCAAAACCATCTGACCCTGAAGCCTTCCCCCGAGCAAGGGAGAATAAAGTTTCTTGAATCTTCATATTAGAGAAAGAACAAGAGAAAAAAACCGATTTGTTCCTCACTAAGAGGGCATTGTATGACCTCCCAAAGATCTAGCAAGGAGGGGCTGGAGACAAGGGGCGCGGTGCCAATAGCTCTTGAAAATGAGAGACAAATGTATGCAACACTAAGCTTGGATCCGATATTAAAACACCAGAAGAATCCGTAACAAAAAGAATCATGTTCCTCAGTTGTCTCCTAATAACGGAATGGTGAAAGAATTTGGTATTCTAGTCACCTTCCTTGAGCCACTTGATTTTGGACTTCTACCTGAAAAAGAACTCCTCCTGATTCCTCAACTCCAAAAAAGTCCTCTAATGAGTCTTCTCCAAATCTGCAAGAAGCTCACTAGTCGGATCTTGTTGAAGGCCAACTCGGGCGAATCTAAGAGCATCCCTTGTAGCAATAACCCTCTTAGAGATATTAGAGAAAGATTCTCAGTTGAGTTGTTTCAAACGGTCTTTAAAGGCTTTCACCACCCTGTACATAGGAACCTTTTCACCCAGACTCTCCCAAACTTACGAGACAGTGTTATGGAAGGATGGGTGCTTAGTCCAGAAATCAAAGAACTTAAAAGGTTTCCTTGAGAACACCGGCTACATCAGTTTAACCACCATAGGAGTGATCAGAAATGCTAGGTGCAAGAAAAGATGCTTCCAAATAAAAGAACTCATGACTCCATTTAGCATTCACAAGCACTCAATCAATCTTCCTAACCTTGCGGTTAACCCCCGAGGAAGTAAACCAAGTAAAGCGAAAACCAACATACCTCAGGTCCTCTAACTCAAATTGAATCAAACAATGATTGAAATCATCAAAGCAAGGAATCCAAGTGTCAGAGCTACCAATTCGATCAGAGGGATCCCTAGATAGCATTGAAATCACCCGCCACTAGCCAAGCCACATCCCAACATAAAACACTTCTCTAAATAAGATCAGCCTATAACAGCCTTCTAATTACAAAGGTATGTTCAGCATCTACCACAGAGACACATTAGCAAATACTAGACATGAGAAACTTCAAATTACCATGAATTGCCTAGCTATTGAAAGAAATCACTTTAAAATTCACCAAAAAAGGGTTCCACTCAACCCAAATCCTACTCATATGAGATAAATCATAATTGGCTACCCAATTCTAACCTAATAACATTCTGGCAGAGATGGAGTCAAATCGAGAATTCAAAACTTTGGTTTCCAACAAACTAATTAGACAAAACCCATTAGAAGACATGGGATTCCTAACTTCTGCTTGCCTCAGGGGGTTAAGAAGACCTCTCACATTCCAAATATCAATATACATATATATAAAATATATAGATAAAATAAAAACAGCAAAGGGAGGAATGGAGGACCTACCTCCGCCTATTCGGCTTTCGCCGTAAAGCCACCAAAGTAGCTGAAGTTGTGACAGGAGAAGGGGCTGGATCAAGGGCCATAAGCTTCTCTTAGATGGTCTCCATCTTCATTGAAATAGTAGGAGCCTTCGGTGATGAGGCAGGTGAGAGCAACTCATCATCAGAGTTAAAAAGCTGTCCGGGAGCACCAAGTCCTCACTGGCACCAAAAAGACCAAAATTGGAGGCTTTGGTCTGGTCCTTGTCCTCCGCAAAAGGGGAGGTAGGAACCTCCGACAACGAGCTAGGTCTCGTCTCCAACGGGCTAAGAGGAGGGGACGCTGGCCTCGATGTACTCACACTCCTCAAAGACTTCCGAACTATGGATGGGAGAAGACCTTTGTCAGTGATGGGGACCTTGAGCTTCATCAAGCTGCGCATTTCACTAGAGGAGGGCAACCAGGGTGAGGGATCATCCTTTGATTGCAAGGACTTCTTTTGTTTCCCCTTCACCTGATTCCAACCATGCTGCGAAGCCTCTAGGTTCTCCACCACAATCGGAGTCAGTTCAGGAGCCAAAATGGGGGTGGGAGGGTTGGAGGCAAATTAAATAGGTAGCTCCACTCTATCCGTATTGTTAATGGCAACAATACTCTCGCATCTATGCCCGAAGGTGGCACATGAAGGACATGCAGCTGGCTTCCATTCAAATTCAATTGCAATTGAGCGCAAGACCCCATTCAAGACCACATCAACGACAAATCATCTAAGTTGATTGACATAGATTTCAACACAAACTCTTGCAAAGGATAGCACTTTCGTATGCTCGTGCGTTGGTCAACATAAAGGGGTTTTCCAACTAAACTTGCAGTGCCACCAATAGCTGGAGCCGACCAAAGATCAAGGGGAAGGTTGTTTAACCTAATCCAAACCGGAACGGCAGTTTGCTTGTCCTTCTTTAAATCCATAAGTGACTACTATTGTTACAAAATGAGAGAAACCCTCGCCACCATGAGGGGTCCATCTTGGAGGATCTTATGCCGAAACACCGTGTCCGAGATATGGAAGAAGAAGAAACCTTGATTATCCGTCATTACTTCTACAAGCTTCGAGCCCCAAGTCTGCATCAAAGCTTGTTCCGTGAGTTTAAATAGAAGCTTCTTCTCAACATAATAACCAATAAGGCACTCATGCCACTTGGGATCAAATGCCTCCAAAACTTCCTTTGCAAGGTGAACAATTGGCTTGCCATCCACAAAAGTAGGAGGGGAGTAGACAAGGTCGTAGCCCTTCGTAGCTAGCTTCGCCACATTGGCCCAAGTGCTGGTGGGAGAAGGCTTCGGGTTTTCTAGTTGCCGGACGAGGCCACTCGGTCACTTGGAGAAAAACCGAACATGGCTCCGGCCCCTAGAACAACCCGAATAGGAAGGAGCCCTAGGGGCACCTGCTGTTTGCCAAACCGAACTGCAGGGCCAGCCTTAGAAGGGCTGGACTGACATGGAGCAAAGGGGTTACGCCCCAAAGAGGCATCCGCAATAAGCTGGGCCTCGCGGAAAGTTCCAGACAAACCACCCATGGCAGAGGCCATAAGACAAACACACGGTATGCAGCCCAAACTCTACCACAGAAAAAGTCATCAATAGAAAAGAGGCATACCAAGAAGGGCTTCCGCGGCACCAAGGAGAGGAAGATGCGGGACACTCCTACTTTGAAAAGGCCCAGCAGACACAAATGAGGTGACACCAGCAAGGATGAAACGAGTACTAGTAGAACGAACTCGCGATTGGAGCCCGAAGGAAGAAGGTCCAAAACGGGGGAAGAGCTTCAACTGGGGTAATAATGGGACCAAGGACACCAAACCTATTGAGCTTGGCCCCCCTTGAAATTCCAACACTTAAAGTCGAACAGTAGCAAACGAGTAGGAGCAAATTACAAACTCCTAAGTAGCTTAGAACTGAACTTGTGGGCTGAGATAGGAGAAGCAGCTTAGAGGAGCAGGGGAGGTAAGGTAGGCGACCCTTCCCTCCAAAGCTCGAGCCCAACGACCCGCCAAGTCCCCCACATCGAGTAGAAATCAAACCAGAAGAGTAGAACGCGCGTAGCTCCTAGGGATAATGAGATCTCGAGCTGTAGACCAACCCAAACAAATCCATTTAGTGGAAAGGAAGAGGGAGGTCCAAGGAGCCTACCCTCCAAATTTCAGCTAAAATGGATGGCTAGAACTCCAAGAATGAGCAGCAACCATTTGAATGAACAGTAACTCGGGAACCCAGTAGAGAGAGTGCCCATGAATAGTACCCGCGATTCAGAAATAATGTTTTTATATTTCTACTCCTTGAAACAATTTTTAAATAAAAGAATGTGTTTGGTAACTATACAAAATTTCTAATCTCATAATAGAAAAATAATAGGAATGTGTTTGGTACAACCTACATTTTTTTTTATAATGTAGAATTTCTTTTAATTGTTTTAGATTTTTCTTTTTTCCTTGTCTTCTTCTTTTTGCTCCTCCTTTAGTGAGTAGTGGTAGCGGTGATTTGCAATTGGCAAGGGGCAGAGGGGGGTAGCTAATGGGGAGGGGGAGAAAAAAAGCAGAAAAGGAAAAAAAAAAAAAAAAGACTTATTTCTAGAAATTGTTCTCGCAGTGAGAAGTTACTTTCTTCAACTTTTTGTTTCTATTCCAAATCTATTCATTGGCCACTTTTCTATTTCGGAGAATAAAAAAATTAGTTGACATTATCAAATAGATTTATATTTTTCTATTTTAGGAAACAAAAGAACAAAAAAAAAAATCAAGGATTAAAAATGTTACTATGTAGGCCCTCAGTTGACTATTAATTGTTTTAGTTCACATCAAAATCAAATGTAATCTCACCACCATCTACGGTGGCCTAGTTGGATAAGGCTCCCATGATCCTTTGCGAGGAGGAGAGAAGTTTGAATCCCGTTGGTCACATGAGATCTTAAGTATGACATCAAAGTAGTGGGTCATTCGCTAGTGTCGCCTCAGGATTTGCCTATCGGCTGTTGGCTTACGGGGTTCCCTAGGTCATTAAAAAAAATCAAATGTAATATCTAGCTTGCACTAAAATCAAAACACAATCAAAATATTCACATGATAAGCAATCTAAAATTGATTCCATCGTTGTTTCCAACTTGCACCAAAATTGGAGCACAATCAGAATATTTGAATGATTAGCAATTCGAGATTGATTCCACATCTATGCTAGTGGTTACCGCTTCTACAGCCAATATTTATTACTTAAGATTCTTTCTAAAGTGTATGTATATAGAAGCCATCACTAATTGGAAAATTCACAATTTTGAAATCAAAAGATACAATTCTTATATGTTATCTCTACTTTTTACAATTATTCATCATTGCTGCGTTCTTTCTCTTTTCTCGCGTTCTCTTTTCTCATTGATGGTAGCCCCCTTTTATTTCTTATAGTGGCATCAAAACAGAAAAGGAGAAAGCCGATCAATCCAAATATGAATAAATGTAATTCCTTCTATTCTAAACAAACTACCAATCAACAACGTCAACCTCCCACTACAAACATTATCACACCCATAACACTTGCAGTTGGTATTTCCAATATTGTCTCTTCTCCATTCTTCAGTGAATGCCTAAATGAAACAAATTATGTGACTTGGCACACACGAATCCTACCATATTTTCAAGCATTTGAACTAATTTCTATAGTATATGGCACCAAACTAGCATTACCCATTCACCTTTCTCAATCAAATCCATGAAATATTGGTCAAACCATACTCACTCCCAACCCCACCTACAAAGGCTAGTTCATTGGAGATTAGACAGCCTTGGTTGGATCCTAAATACTACAACAACTTCCATAGTAGCACAACCAATCAACCACTAAACTTTTGTATCAATTTTTCTTGCATGGATGACGCCTACACTTCTCAATCTAGTGCCCGCTCCCTTCCCTTCAAATACAACTCCAATCCATGATAAAAAGTAATCAAAGTGTGATTGAACATATACAAGAGGCTACCCTAATTGCCGATCAATTGCTATCTATTGAGGAAACTATTTCTATTGAAAAATACCAAACCCACCTCTTTTGTGGTTTTGATTTAGAATTCTCCACTGTGGTCACTGCCATCTTTGCCATTTTGTCTCATACCAAGTCCTCCACTCTCTCCAGAAATGAGCTACACAATTTATTATTATTTCATGAGGGCCGTTTAAATCTTTTGGCCTTAGATGTTGGTCAGCTACCACTATTTGCATTTGTTGTCTATGGTAAAACACCAACTTTTGTACTTTCGAGGCAAAATCAACAATTTTCAAGCTCATAATCATGCCAATTAGCATCCACCCATGGCTTGCCATCTACTAGTCTTTTATTTATCCTACCATCACAGGTTACGTATTGGTCATTGAGAAGCTTCTTTTTGTCATATTTGTCATTGTTGAGGTTACTACGTTACAACCTGTTGGGAATGATATAATTCTCAATTTGTGGCCACACCTCCTCCTCAAGCTCATTATGGTGCACATGCTTCACAAAACCGTTATCATACTCTTATTGATCTACATAAATATTTTGTCATTTCTCCATCTCCACAAACATATTATAGCTCCTTATCACCACGTATGGTTCAATATCCCTTAGTTCCTCCATCTTAACCTCCTTTTACCCATCCTACTCTAGTTTGTTCCTAACTTTGATACTACCCATCATATCATTAATAGTACCATTGGTCGTACCAATGTAACTCCTTTTACAGACTCACAATAATTTATTATACGTGATGGCATCTCACTTCCTATCACTCATACCAGTACTTTTGTGTCTTCCACTTCTCTTTCCTTTTCCTTATCCTTAAGAATGTGTTAGTTATTCCTAATATCACCAAGAATCTATTATTCATTTCTCAATTTTCTTTGATGATAACTGTGTTTTCTTATTTCACTCTATATGTTTTCTCATGGTGTGCTTATTTACTAGTCAAATCCTTCTTAGAGACAACCTTGATTCTGACCTCTACTATGCCTTGCTCTTTAGCTCAGCAACTTCTCTATCTACTTTTGTGTCTTCTCATGCCAATTTAGTAATTGCTTTGCATTACCGTTTGGAACATGCCTCCCAGATATTGTAGTTTGTTTTTTTTTTTTTTTGGTAAAGGCAAGAAATATTGTAGTTTGTTTTTTGAATTTCACAAAAACCAACTTTTCTTGTTCTCCCTCTTCAATATGTATGACATCCACTTTTAGTAAAAGCTGTCGCTCTCCTCACCCTGCTACCCAATTTAGGCTTACTTCCCCTATTCAACTGTTTCATTTAGATGTTTGGGGTCCATTGCTTGTGACCTCTCTTTTCGGTTAATAATATTACATCTATTTTATTGATGATTCTTCTTGATTCTCTTGCCTCTATTCCTTCACATTTCAAGATTGCTCATCATGCTCTTGTGGAGACTTAAAGTCGGTGTAAATTTAAGATGATTTAGTGTAATAGAACACCTTAGTTCTTATCCTCTGCCATGCGCTTTGACCTTCTTGGTCATGATATTCATTAGCACATTTCTTGTCCGTACTCTCCTCTCCAATATTGAATGCAAACATCAACATATAGTGAATATTGGCCTTGTTCTCATGACCTAGACTGCTTTTCCTTCTCATCTTTGAGAATTTTCCTTCGCGATTGCAATTCGCCCAATCAACTGGCTTTCAAATCCTATTCTAGATAACTTGTCACCCTAGCAGGTTGGTTTCCACATTGCTTTTGATATATCTCAGTGTTTGAATGCACAATATTTCCATACTTACAATCGTATGCCCCACACAAGCTGACTGTTGAGTATGTCTTGAATTTTTTTTTTTTTTTTTTTATGGGCTAGAGCCAACATGAGGGTTTAAAGGCAATATAAATATATCTTTTCTCAAATTATTAGATGAAGAATTCAAGATAGAAAAAAGTCTTAATTTTTGATAGCCACCTTTTGTAATCCTTGAAATTCTATAATGGATTTTGTTTCTCCTCCCCTCATGGTTTTTCCCACAAGGATTTTCATGTAAATTGGGTGTTCTTTTATTCTTCTCAATTTCAATTCCATTTTAGTTTCTACATCTGTCATAACAAACCGGTATCAGAGCCTTAGGGGTTTTCTCTGTTTTATAGTTATGACTTCAAGTTCAACAACAAGATTTGATATTGAGAAGTTTGATGGGAGCGGCAATTTCAACTTATGGCAAATTTATATGTTGGCTACTCTTACGCAACAACGTTTGAAGAAAAACTTTGTTTGGAAAAAGGGAAGAAACGAGAAAGAACATTAGATGAAACATAGGAAGAATTGGATGAAAGAGCCATGTTTCCTATTCAATTATGCCTCACGAATGAAGTTTTGTAAGAGGTATTAGATCAGAAAACAACTGCAAGTTTATAGAATAAATTGGAGAGTATTTGTTTGACAAAATCACTCACAATCGGTTGAGGCTCAAGTAATGACTCTTTGGTATTCATATAGCTAAAGGTGTTTATCTTAAAACTCGTGTTTTTGAATTCAATGTTATTATCTTTGGATTAAGAAGTATTGATGTTAATGGTGAAGATGAGGATTAGGCTCTCTTATTGTTAGTTTCACTACCTTCCTATTATAAGAATTTTAGAGAAACCGTGACTGTTACTAGAAAAACTATTGATGTTGAAGATGTTAAGACTAGTCTTCTAAATAAGCAGAAACTAGATACATAATTAACTTTTGAAGGTAGTAATGATCATAGGTCTAATTTCATTGCTAGAGGAAGGTCCATTGAAAAAAGTAATTGTGATAGGTCCCCATCAAAATCAAAGCATACGGATCTGATTTTTAATTATTGTAAGTTTAAGGGGCATATCAAGATAAATTCTCTAAAATTGAAGGCAAAACAATAAAGAGAAAATAACATGAATCAGCTAAACTAAGGGAACGCAAATTGGTAGAACAATCAAAATTACAAATTAGGCGGAATTAGAGAAACAAAAATCTCACTCAAGCTGGTGTTACTGACCAAGAAAACAAAGATTGGTTATTGGTTGCGTTAGATGATAAAGATAAATTCAGGGATAAGTGGATTCTTAATTTAGGTTGTTCGTCCCACATGTACCCTAATTGTGACTAGTTTCCCACGTATAAAGAATTTAACGGTGGAGTTATTCCAATAGGAAACAATGCTAAATGCAAAGCAATTGGGATTGGGACTGTCAACATTAAGATGTACAATAGCATCGTCGAGACTTTGGATGATGTCAGACACTTTCTTGATTTGAAGAAAAACCTCTCCTCTTTAAGTACACTTGATGCTAACAGTTATAAGTTTACAACTGAAAGTAGAGTTATGAAGATTATGAGAGGTTCACTTCTATTGATGAAAGGACTAAAAACCGACACCTTGTATTAGCTACAAGGCACTATAGCTATCGATTTAGTTGCAGTCTCATTTGCTATGACGGAATCAGACAACATTAAATGATGGCACATGAAATTAAGCCATATGAATATTAGAAGGATGGAGGAGCTAAGTAAGAAAGGTCTTCTGTGTAGTCAGAAAATTGGAAAACTAGATTCTTTGAGCATTATGTCTTTGGAAAACATAAAAGGATCAGTTTCAAAATAGGGATCCACATAACGAAGGGCACTTTAGATTATCTTTACTCTTTGGGGCCCATGAAAGGTCCTTTGAAAGGCCTTGGTTTGAGATATTTACTCACTTTCATTAATAATTTTTCAAGAAATGTTTGGGTTTATTTTCTAAAATAGAAAAGTGATGTTTTTGTTATATCTAAACAATGGAAAACATTAATTAAGAAGCAAAATGGTAAAAAGATTAAGCGATTGAGAGTAGATAATGGGCTGAAATTTTATGGATGTGAGTTTAATGAGTTTTGCAAAATTGAAGGCACTACAAGGCATCATACTATAATGAATACACCACAGCAAACAGTATTGCAAAACACATGAATAGAACCTTATTATAAAGGACTAGGTGCCTATTGTCTAATGCTGGTTTAGGCAAGGAGTTTTGGGCTAAAGTAGTCAATATAGCTACTTGGTTGATAAATCGTTCTTCTTGTGCATCTATTGAGTGCATGATACTTGAGGAAGTATGGTTGGGTAAACTTGTTGATTATTCTTCTCTTTGAGTATTTGAATGTCCAACATATGCACATGTTAGTGAATGCAAATTAGAGCATTGAGTAAGAAAATTTCATTTTTCTTGATTATGCTTCTAGTGTAAAAGGTTATAAACTTTGATGTGCTAATTCATTTAAGATTATTGTAGTTGAAATGTTACTTTTCATTAATTTGCTATGCTTCATCCTAAGAAAGAATCATCTATTTCTTGTGATGAAAATTTGGAAAATATTGCAGAGAAAGTAGAGCTTGAAGTAATTTCTTCGCAACCAATTCAATCATCTATTGATTGAATTAGAAAAACGTGAAGAAGAACATCATTCTATTGCTAGAGATAGACCAAGAAGGACGGTGAAGCCTCCACAAAAATATGGGTTCTCAAATTTTGTTACTTATGTTCTTTCTATTGCAGAGTTAATAGAGTATAGTAAGTCTAAAACCTACAAAGAAGCCATATTTTCAAAAGATTCAGCAAAGTGGTTAGTTACTGTGAATGAAGAGATGAAATCTCTTGAAATGGGAGCTCACCAAGCCACCAAAAGAAAAGAAAATTGTGGGTTGTAAATGTGTTTTCAAAAGAAATGAAGGTAATCCTAGAGTTGAAGACATCAGGTTCAAAGCTTGTCTAGTTGCTAAAGGTTATAGTCAAATTGAGGGAGTTGATTTTAATTATGTGTTCTCAGCTGTCATTAAACACAGCTCTATTTGGGTCTTACATTAGTTGCTATGCATAATTTAGAGTTAGAAAAACTCGGTGTTAAAATAGCTTTCTTGCATGGTGAACTTGAAGAGAAAATTTATATGGGTCAACCAAAGAGTTTTCAATTTGAAGATAAGGAAAATCATGTTTGTCTATCAAAAAAGTCTATATATGACTTGAAGCAATCGCTTAGACAGTGATATAAAAGGTTTGATTCATTTATGGTGCAAATTGGCTATTGTAGGAATAAATATGATATATGTGCATATTTGCACAAACTTCCAAGTGGCTCTTTTACTTATCTGTTATGATATGTTGATTGCAACAAAAGATAAATCTAATATATAGAATTTGAAGGCACGATTGAGTGCTAAATTTGAGATGAAGGATTTAGATGCAATAAAAAAAAAAATCCTAGGCATGGAAATTCGAAGAAATCAAAAAAGGGGAAAATTATATCTCTCCCAAAAAAGTTACATTGAGAATGTGTTAAATCGTTTTGGTATGAAAGATGCCAAACTAGTAAATACTCCTTTTGCTACTCATTTTAGATTATTGACTAATTTATATCCACAAACAAATGAGGACATAAAATATATGTCACAAGTTCCATACTTTAGTGCAATTGATAGCCTTATGTATGCCATGATTTGTACTCAATATGACATTTCACATGCTATTAGTGTGGTAAGCAGATATTTATTATGCCTAGGCAAAGTTCACTAGCAAGCTATGAAGTGGATTTTCAATAATTCGAAGGGTATTTCTGATTTTGGTTTAGAGTTTGGGAAAACACATTTTGACAGGATATTTTGATTATGATTATGCTGGTGACCTTGATAAGGGGAGATCTTTGACTGGGTATATCTTTACTATTGGAGGTTGTGCAATCAGTCGGAAAGCTACTTTGTAACATGTTGTTACTTTGTCTACTACAAAAGCAAAGTATATGGCTATTGCAAAGGTAGCTAAAGAGACCTTATGATTAAAAGGTTTGTTGAAGAGCTCAATGTGGATCGTGGTGTGATTGTTGTTCATTGTGATAGTTAGAGTGCTATATATATTACTAAAGATTAGATGTATCATGAGAGAATAAAGCACATTGATGTATGGTATTATTTTATTCAAGACATTTTTGCCAATGGCTATTTAAGGTCTTGGAGATTGGTATAGAAAACAATCAAGTTGATATGTTGATGAAGCCTTTGCCTATTGCCAAATTCAAGCATTGCTTGGATTTGATTGATGTTTGCTGCAATTGAGTTTTACTCTAATGGGAAGAGAAGATTATTTATTACTTACGTGGAATTCAAGCAATGGTGGAGATTTGTTGAGTATGTCTTGAATTTTTATTTTTATTTTTTGGGGGCTTGAGCCAACATTAAGGTTTGGGGGCAATATAAATATAGCTTTTCTCAAATTATTAGGTGAAGAAGCTGAGACAAATATTTATGAGATAAATATATATATATATATATATATCTTAGTTTTTGAAAGCTGCTTTTTGTAATCCTTAAATTTTTATAATGGATTTTGCTTCTCCTCCCTATGTGGTTTTTCTACAAGGGTTTTCATATGAATCCAACGTTCTTTTATTCTTTTTAGTTTCATTTTCGTTTTAGTTTCTGCAACTACCATAGTACTAACTCCTTGCTCTCAAGCCTACATCTTTCTTGGTTAACCCTCCAAGCTACCAATGTTATTGTCCTTAGACCCAATTGTACCTACGTCACTGTTGATGCTATCTTTAATAAGACCGTGTTTCCATTTCAACAAACTGCACTTGTGTCTCCACCATCACCACCTGCTTCACACCAATTTACTTACCATTGCTGTCCCTGCTAATTGCTCCAAGCTCTCATGGTCACTAGACTCCACTTCACTAGCTCTACCATTCCTGCCTTCATCCTCACCATCTCCAACTGAAGTTCCTAAGTCATAGTCTCCACCATCATCAGCAAAATCTTCACAAGCATCTACTCACCATATAGTTATTCATCTCCGTGCTGGAACCATCTCTCACACAATCCCTAATAGAAATTAGACTTTTGCTCCTGCGGCCTCTGGTCATCCTTATAGTGAGCTTGGTTGTTTTTCTCAAGTACCACAAGATTTAAAACGGCAAGCTACTATGACCACTAAGTACATTGCATTTATCCAAAATAATACTTGGGAATTGGTTCAGCTACCTTCTTATGCTCATCCTATTTGCTGCATATAGGAGCAGTGCCTTCATGGTCAAACTTCACTCCAATGGTACACTAAAACGCTATAAAGCCAACTTGTTGCTAAGGGATTTCATCAATAAGCTAGCATTCATCGTAGCAAGATTAAGCCCAATGGCCAAATCAATCACCATCGGCATTGCTTTTGCACTTGCTTACTCCCAAGAATAGTCTATCAATGTCTCTAATGCCTTTCTCCATGGATACTTATCCGAAGAGGTGTATATGGTACAATTATTTGTTGACACTAATCGACCTAAGCACATTTGCCATCTCCTTCCTTGTGCTTGGCATCAGCAGCTTAGCTTCTAACTCACTATCATTGATTTTCTTATCTCAACTGCTAACTCATCCTTATTCATTCATCATTTTACATCCCACACCATCTTCTTATTAGTTTATGTGGACGACATCATCCTTACCGGCTCTCCCAATGCTCCACTACTAACTCTTCTACATGCTTTAGATGAGAATTTGCCATCAAGGATCTTGAACCTATTCTCTATTTTCTAGGCATTGAGGTACAATCTACCTCCAATGAGCTTCATCTACATCAAGCCAAGTTCACTCATGAGATTTCGGATTGTGCAAAGATGCCTACGGCTCGTGTTGTGTCCACCCCACGCACCACCTTTGAGTTGTTGTCCATTCATCAAGGGGAGCCATTACCTAATCCTTAGCTCCGCAACACTGTCAGTGCCCTTCAATACTGAAGTCTAACCCAGCTGACATTGCATACTTAGTGAAACACAATGAGTGTCGAGCTCAAAAATTGAAATTGAATACAACCCATATTAATTAAGTTATACAATTACATTTTCCATTCAATTGGAATTAGAATTTTAAAACATGGCTAGTGTTGGGCTCAAAAATCGAAAGGGTGGATAGCCTTGTGTTTTTTCAAAAATAGATTAGCCCGCAATTCTTGTCCCGCAGTCAATGTGGCAAAAAGTTCTCGGGGGTGTTCCCGTTCACAAGTCATCAGTCTGACTTCTATAAGAGATACAAGTTTGAAAACTGCAACAATTGCTTTAAATTTTGCTTTATCTTCGCTTTGTCCCCCATTGCTCATCTTCACTTCACTCAATCTCTACTAGATTAGCTCACCGTTATGGCGCCGTAAGACTTTGCCTCCCTAGTTTGAATAAAAATCAACTAGGTTAAAAAAAAGCCCAACCCAAAAACCCTATCAAATCTTTTTTATCCACAAATAACTTCGATTGAAAACCTTTGCCGGTAAAATTCAAACTTCGAGAAACAAATGAAGTTTAAAATAGTTTTCCTGATGCACAGGCATGATAAATTACAACACTTCCTTTTGGTATTGCCGCGGGATATGCAATCCTTGGTTTAGAAAATTATATAGAGTCAAATTTGTGTTATGGTTAGCACGTTTTTCATAAAAAGAAAAGCAAGTTTGAGCATTAAGAGTGATTAGCGATTCTTCGCCAGGTAATGACTATTGAAACGAAAGCAACCCATTTAATATGGTCAATAATTTAGTTGAACTTTTCAACATATCTTTCGTGTCAGCAATTTTTACGCTAGTTAAACGCGACATTTTATTCTTTTTTGTTTCTTTTAATTTTTTTATATTTTTATTTTAATTTTTTCCTTTAAGTTTTCCGAGGATCAAGTAAAGATCGGCTACTGCACCGCATTAAGCTTTCGTTTGGCGAGCTCGAGCTCCCCCCACGTGATCGGGGCGGGGGAAATTGGCCACGGGACGAGAGCCAAGTGAGATAAAAAGCAGCGAATCTGTTCTCGCAAGAAAAGGGGTTCTCGCTGTACAAGAAAGGAAAACCTCTGAACCTGCTGCCATCTTTTTTTGTTTCGGAACAAAAAACAAAAAAAACCGCCAGCGTTTCATGCTTCCAGTGTTTATAAACACGAGAAACGAAAACATGCAGGCCCTAAGTTTTCCGAGGATCAAGTAAAGATCGGCTACTGCACCGCATTAAGCTTTCGTTTCCCCCCACGTGATCTGGGGGAAATTGGCCACGGGACGAGAGCCAAGTGAGATAAAAAGCAGCGAATCTGTTCTCGCAAGAAAAGGGGTTCTCGCTGTACAAGAAAGGGAAAACTCAGAACCTGCTGCCATAAAAAACCGCCAGCTCATGCTTCCATCAACACGCCATCATCATGTCCCACAATTTAAAGATCTTGCCTTTTTCAACGCTTTACACTTCCAAAAAATATATTATATTCGCCGCGCAAACTTTGGTAATCGGGAAAAAAGTATTTTAACTTAAAAAAGAATTAAAACAATAGATTGTGCCTAAAGACACTTATTAAGTTACCACGATTAAAATGTGGTTATTTTCAATGCTTTTATTTTCTTACTGATATATGATAAATACTTATAAGGTTAACCATTCTTGATACGTATTTACTTAAAAAAGACAGAAAGATCGCACTAAACACACAGTAAACGAAGCATATCCAGAAGCAACAGTTTGGGAAGATGTTGCTCTTCATCGTAATCCAAAACAAACCATATCAAGAAGAAGAAGAAGATAGGAGAAGACTAGTTTAAGTCGGAATCTCTAAAATAGGTGCAAATTGAAAGAGAAAATAATATCGGATCCCAATCCAATAGGAGAAGAAGATAGGAGAAGACTGGTGAAGTCGGAATCTCTAAAATAGGTGCAAATTGAAAGAGAAAAAAATATCGGATCCCGATCCAAATCGTTAATTACTCGACTAGAGTACCGCAACAATCCCCATCAGCAAAATGACACTCGCCAACAGACCCACATTGCCCCGACCCGCCCTCGCTCCGCTCTTGCTCGTTGCCGGAGCAGGGGACGAACTCAACGAGCCCAGCTGAAGCTTCCCCGTCGACTCCTTGTTGGCCGCAACAAGCGGGTGGATGCTTGGTTGGTTCCCGTTGACGGTGCCACCGACCTGCCAGACCTGGTTCACGCTTGACGCCTTCTCCGGCACCTGAACCTTCGCAAAGATGCGCATCGTCCCATTCACCTCGTCGGCGCTCAGGTCCCACACCTCGAAGGAGAGCTTCGACTCGACGACCGAGTGATAGCCGGAGACACTGTAGGTCTTGGGGACGACGGAGCCGTTGAGCCTGAGCGCCATCAGGGCCTGCGATCCGACCATGCCGGTTTTGGTGGGGTTGATGGCCCAGGCGACCCAGGCGCCGCCGGTCGCCGGGGCGGCGACGTAGGCTATGGAGAGGGAGGAGTTGGAGGCGTTGTAGGTGTAGTGGAGGAAGGCGCCGAGCTGGGGGAGTTCGGTGCAGTTGTCGTAGGTATTGTTGAACTTCTGGGACGTGCAGGTGAGGGAGAGGGCCGGAGGGAGGAGGAGGGAGAGGAGCGAGAGGGAGAGGAGAAGAGAGAGAGAGGCCATTGTTGTTGCAGGGGGGAGAGGGAGAGGTACTCTGTAGTCTGTGCCTGTGTGGTTGTGGATACGGGAGGGTTATAAAGAGAGCGCGTGCGAAGCGCGCGGCGGGGGGACGTATTGGCTAAAGATATATACGCTTTAAATGATAAAGGTAAATATATCGAAATTTACGACGCTATATTCTCTATCCATAAATTTAGGATGTGATCCTGTTTTATGTTGACGAAGTGACGAGGAAATAAATGATTATCTATATTCATCAATACATCTGAACTATATTTGGTAGTCAAGATAAATTTTAGATAATGATAAAATTTGTACTATTTTGTATTTGGTTCTTACCCAAGATAGGTTAAAGTTGAATATAAAAGGAATATAATTTGAATAAAATTATTTTATGAGGGTGGTCGGATAATGATGAATAAAATTTCTAATATTTATGGTATGGAATTTATTTTTCTCAAATAAAAAACTTTTAAAATTAATAGAATCATAGTAATATTTAATATAAATAATATTTGAATTCTATGATAAAAAATTAAAATAACAAAAAAATAACAACAATTTCGTTTAATTTATTCCTATATTTATTTATATATTCGAAGTTCTTTCTTACTTATAACATAAATTTAATATATATAAATATATACTTACTTTTTATATTTATTACATATTTTAGGTATTTTAAGTATATTAGTATAGTTTACTATTTAACAAAATTTTATTGGAGAATGATGGATGGGGAAAAAAGCAAAGAGAGAGAGAGAGAGAGAGAGAGAGAGTAATAAAAAAATAAGAAAACAAAAATGAAGTACGCAAGAGTGTAGTAAGAGATTATTGCCATCTCCGTTTGTGTAAATTTTAAGTTCATTTGCATTGATATGCCATTCATATCAAACAATGGAAATGATGGGATGTGTAAATATTAAGTTTTATTATTGTGATTCAATATATAACAAAATCCCTACATTTTATAGTATCCAATCCTATCCTAGCTATGGACCTAGATGATTAAACGTAGCCAAGATAAAAGTCGAGATATAATAAAATTTATCCTATCCTGTATTTAGTTTTTACTCAAGATAGGATAAAACCAAATATAAGGGGATATAACCAAATAAAAATATATAATAGGGAGGTGGGATAAAGATGAATATGATTTTATATATATATATATATATATATATATATATATATATATATATGGCATAAAAGCTATCTCTCTCAAATAACGAACTTATTAAGTAAAAAATTTAAAATAATAATTTATCTATGGTTATTACATATCTTAGGTATATTAGTATAGTTTATTATTCATTAAAATGTTTATTAAATATTTTAATAAATATGGAAGAAAATAAAAAAGAAATTACGAAAGAGAGAAATAATTTCAAAATTAAGTAAATAAAAATGAAATAGAAAAACCCCAATTCTAAATAAACAAATTCAAACTTGAAACAGATCTTTCTAATTTGCTCCATCTCCCATGTCTCTAGTTTATGCGGCTTCTCCATAGTTCTTTATTCACGTCAAAACTTCACAAAAATGAAGAGAGAGTCAGAGTTCCTTCTTTTTCACAAATCTCTAGTTCACATCAAAAGTCCATGAAAGCAAAAAAAAAAAGTCAAAAATCTCTTTTTCATAATTTTGAGGTTCATGTCGAAGTTTTGTGAAAATGACGAGAGAATCTAATCGCTATACTTTTTTAATATGCAAAGGTGAATAATCATGTTTTCTTTCTTTTACTAAATTTGACATTAGCTAATGTATCTACCTCATCGATATTGTTGTGACCCATTTATATTTTCTTTTTATCATTATTGAACATGTGGCTCTGAACCGTTGTAATGAGCTATTTTCCTATTTAAAATGTAAACTGCATGATTATTATGAATTGATTGATGAAGGTTATTTACGATTGTGCATTTGTGTTTTCTTTAGTAGTGAATTATGAGAGATTCTTATCATCTTTGTTTGTGCATTTCAAATTGTTTCATACCATATAATGGACGAAATATGATATGAAGGAATCTAGTTTTATTACTATGATTCACTAAACAATGAATATGATATAATAAAATTATTGGATTTTTTTGTCATATCATAGCTGGTCCTATCTTAACTAAAAATTTAGATGACTAAACGCAACTTAATTATTTAGAAAGCTAATTTTTGCATCAATTAGGTTATTGGCTATCGAATTGATGGACTTTTTGATAAGAACATAGAAATGTGCAAATGTCATGCAATAATGAATGACACATCATGCAACACGTGGATGAGATTTTTTTTTTTAAATCTATTTTCGGGCTCAAAATAAAACTAAAACCATAGCTATTATACCTTTTTGTTGCTGTAAATGGTGCGTACTTGGTAGAATATAACCCATATATGATATATTAGAATTTGCATGAAAAAATTATCATAGATGGAAAGCGATTTAATCTAAGCATAATAATGATGTATTAAAAGAATATAAATTATCCAAAAGAGGGTGAGAATGGATGATCAGTGGCATCAACTCCCTTGAGTGTTATCATAGAAGTTCGAGACCAACGAAAGGATTTTTGGTTTGAGTTATGACTATTACTCATTTTGAGCAAACTCTATCAGTGCATCATAGCACAACCAAATCTACTGAAGATGAATCAAGGCATCCTAAGGTCGAAGAGCAATTAGAAGACTTGATGAACCCGTGACCTAGAGACCCCAAACCACTTGGAAATAAACATCATACCACTAGGCTAACCACCATAATGACATAAAAAAGATTTATGTGCACTTGTTAAGAAATTTGTATCCCGCTCCAATTATGTATTTAATCAAGCATACCAAATTCGAACATCAAATATAGTCAATGACTCTAAACATTTGTATAAATTGATTTTGGCATATTGATTATTATTATATATTATGAAAATGAATCTTGTCTAAATATATTCTTACTTTTTCTGCCTTAATCTAAATTTCATGACTAATACTTTGACTTTTTAATTCCAAACACTTAAAACTTTAACAATATACAAAAGTTCAAACGTAGATTTCACAGATAATTTTTCATAATATTTTGAAATTCGGATCATATTTTAAATTGTGATGGGGAAGCTAAAAAAATACTTTATTGCTAGATATGATCCTAAACAAAGCAAGCCTGAAAACATTGCATTTTTAAAAGTAGTAACCGGGGGGTATTCCCGGCCTTTACTTTAAGCTTTTCCCGTTACTTAGGGCGACACACCGCGCAAGGTGGCGTTGAGAAGCACGAATCACGATTAGCCACGTCACAGAAATATCCAGCAAGTGGTGACGTGTTGCTCTTGGATTGGCTCTGGGGCCCGGGGTTTTAGTAGTTGACCAAGGGTAGGGATCGCGCACGAGAAGTCAACCGTTGACGGAGGCATCTAGGACAGGTGTCGTAGAGCTGTGATAAAAGTCACGGTCAACTCTGTGGAAAGTTTGCAACTTCGAGTAGGCTCGCCGCTCACCTAACTTTCTGGAGAGGTCGATGATTTTTATAATTTTAATGTTCAATTTAATTATTATTGCTATTCTTCATTAACACGAGTTCTTATTAATCGAGCCCAGGGTCACCTCCGGGCATTAAATAGCCACTCTTTTTTTCATTTTGTTAAGACTTTATTTGGAGTTATATCACATGCAGTTTCTAGATATACTTGTTCATCATTTACCATAGTCTAAAAAAATACTGTTCAATATACAAAGAATGTGCAAGTTTCCAAGAGCATTTGCGTATTTATTTTTCAAATGAGGATTTTGTTAACTAAGTTCTCCGAAAAGCATTTATTGAACACCCAAAAAGGATTGTTGTTCTATAGTTAATTAGAATTGATATATATCCAAAATCAACCTATATATTTATTATAAAAAAATATGTTTAACAAATGTCTCAATGACTCTCAGTAATAATACCCATGGCATTGACGCAGCTTTCACAATATTCAAATTTTCGAAAATGAAGAGGCGTGGAAATTAATTTCCTATTTGCATCACCATTAATGAGGTTTCTAGCTTCCAAATGCAAAGCCCATTCGCCACTGTCTTGGCCATTGCCATTTACCTACAACCACATAATGGTTGGACCTGAGCAGGTCCTTAAACTGCTCCACTCTGAAAAGGCCATCCTAGAGTGCCTCTCCTCACAACCCATTTACAAGGAAATGAGGAGAGGAAAATGGGATAAAGGCCCCACTGGGCTCTCCAGCCACAGTGCTTCTAGCATTGGGATCCCACCTGGAGGGAGGTCACTGTCTTTCCTAGCATACTAGGCTGGTATTTCTAGCTTCCAAATGCAAAGCCCATTCGCTGTTGTCTTCGCCATTGCCGTTCACCTACAACCACATAATGAAGCCCCACGCGCGTGCCACGAATGTTCATCTTTGGATCCCTCTTTCATCGTTTCTCTGAAGTGAGGAAGACAACCGCTGTGTATGCACGCGCCTGCTCTTTTCAATATCAGCCCGTGTAGTTGTTGGCCAAAAGGAAAGGTGAACATCGTCCTACATGTTCTCTTTGAAGGAGGTTGGTTTCCAAGGCTTCTGGTGAGTCGAGCACTCTTGAATCGGTCTTAAGAACGGCCCTTTCCGAGAGCTATTGGTATTGACCCTTTTGAATCGTTGTCGACACGCGTGCCTCGTTTTCTCATGCATTTTTTCGTAAGGGACGTCTGGTTTGATATTTTACACGTGTATAATTTAAGCTCACAAAAGCTTTTTAAAGAGAGGAGATTATACTTAATGTGTGCTTTGCAGTAATATTCAGGTACTATATTTATGACGTCAGCGATCAAAGGAAATCACTAGAAATAGGAGCGCATCCGAAGACCCCAGAAAAAAGACGAAATACCTTCGATCATACACTTGTCTTTGGAGAGCTTAAACGTTTGTAATCGTGAGAGAAATACCAAGAGAGTGACTTAGTGAGTTGGTGTGATCTACTACTAAGTGTTTGCACTCGAAGTTGTAATCTCTTGTTGATATAGTGGAATCCAGCCAAGAAAGGCTGTTATCGTGGGAGAGTGGACGTAGGCTTGGAATAACCACTATAATTTCTGTGTTCTTATTCTCTTCCCTAACTCCTTTGTTTTATTTGAAGTTTATTTTATTCCGCATACTAGCTATATCAAGCCCTTGTAGTTGTTGGCCAAAAGGAAAGGTGAACATCGTCCTACATGTTCTCTTTGAAGGGGGTTGGTTTCCAAGGGGCTTCTGGTGAGTCGAGCACTCTTGAATCGGTCTTAAGAACGGCCCTTTCCGAGAGCTATTGGTATTGACCCTTTTGAATCGTTGTCGACACGCGTGCCTCGTTTTCTCATGCATTTTTTCGTAAGGGACGTCTGGTTTGATATTTTACACGTGTATAATTTGAGCTCACAAAAGAAAAAAAAAGAGAGGAGATTATACTTAATGTGTGCTTTGCAGTAATATTCAGGTACTATATTTATGACGTCAGCGATCAAAGGAAATCACTAGAAATAGGAGCGCATCCGAAGACCCCAGAAAAAAGGCCCTTTTCAAAAAGCGTGCAACCCCTGCAAGTGGCACGTTTCTTAGCTTGAGTTGGTTCGTGCATATATGCATGGTCCCTTATGCCATTGCTTTTGTAAAAAAGCAGATGAATTCAGGGGACATGGATTTAAGAAATTTTAGGGCTTTGCTTCAACTCTTTCTCAAAAGTTCACTTTAAAAATGCCAACCATGTTCTTTCAAAATAGCAATGATGCTGACAAGAGACAACATCAAGTTTTGGCCCCAAAAGGAAATGGGAGAGGCTTGGGTTATATGGTAGCATTATGAATATTACGAAGTACGATCTAAAAGTTTAAGTATGCAAATGATATGTATAAGCTGGATAAAAAATGACACAAGAAATTTGACAAATGGAGTGAACACAAACACGAAATAATAACCCAAAAATTTGAGCTGATAAATGGAGAGAGATTTTATATAAATACCATAGTCAAGTGACATGAGATATTTAAACAAAGAAAGTAAAAGCACCTACAAATTAATAACAAGGATCCAATTGAATTCGCTGTTCTTATCGCATTACTCTTTGGTCATTCAAAATTTTGTTTCTAATGTAGTTCCTTTGAATTAGAAGCTTCACACCTACCCACTATGGTGGTGTTTGGCAAAGCCCTTTGGGGCATTAAGAGCCTTTGGTCTAAAGCATATGGAGTTTGACAAATTTTCTTGTATAGCCGTGGGGAGATGCAATTTTATTTTCCTCTAAAGGCTTTTAACCAAAAGCAAGTTCGGCCAAGTTTTGAGTTTTGAGCATTTCCAAAATGCTAATATATTTTTTTCAACTTTGCCCTTGCTACACTTTCATGATTTAAAGAAATGCCTTCACTTGCACGACATCATGGGTAACCTAAGCCTCTCGGGTGACTTGAGCCTTGCTGGTGAAGTTTGTAAAATACTAGAAAAAGTCTTTTACAAGTGTAATTTTTTTTTCCCAAAAAAAACATCATTTAAATCAAAAAAAAATTGTCAATATATTTTTAAATTACACTTAACCAAATACTAATCGTATTGGGATGAACCTTTCACCTAAAGTCCTTTGTATTTCCCAAAGATTTTCCCTAAATGCCTTATCAAATGCAGCCTATGTCATACTGATGAATCGCTCACGATGTCAAACTGACCCTTGTTGTTCTCTTTTGTTCTCATGGTGGTGGAGGTGGCTCGATCAAGTTACTTATTATTAATGTCTTCTGGAAAGCTTCTTGATGACAATGATGTCTAAGGTACAGAACAAACTTGACGGCCGCCACTTAAGAATGGTTCATCTTCAGGGGTTTCGCACAGGTGGAGCGGTAAATGACAATGGGAAACCAATTCCAAACGCAAAATCCTCATTCCGGCATCGACCAAAAAGAAAAAGGCAAAAAGAGGATCCAAAACCATATCCTTGCAACCTCCAAATGGACCAATAAAAAGTGTAACACAAAAGTCAGTTTAAAACTTTTTACTTTTATCAATTTAATTTAAAATATTTACATTAAATTTCAATATAGTTTTTCCAGCTTATTTTCATCATAAGTCATTAACACGACAATATAATCATTGTTAATTGTCAACTAGTTGAATTGATTTTTAGAGCATAGATCATTTGGAAGTGTTCAAAGAGACGGTCAATTTTCGACAAAAATTCATCAAAAGGATAATATTGAATTTTGGCATAAAGGTATAAAATTAAATTGACATTTATATAATAAGTTGAAAAACCAATTAATCAATCTCCTGAAAAGCCGGATACGCGGACTTCACCCAAGTCAAAGTGCTGACTTTAGCAGCTAAAGAGATCTCCGTCTTTTACTTTTCCAAAATTTTGTACCTCTTAATTATATCTGACCATATTCATTTCCATAATCCATGTCTCCGATTTCCTCGTCGGTGCTGGAGGGTTCACATATGTACGTGGGACCATCCTTCGTCTGAATGGTAGAACTTCATGGTGGGAGTGTTTGTCCTGTTCACAAAACCCAATTTGAAAAGTTTGCATCGATTACAATTTATATCCAGTTTGGCCGCGACGGCAACGGCGTAAAGATGGCCTTGGAGATTTCTCTTTTCTTAAGAAGCGGATCATACGGCAAAGTCGCAATTTTAATCTTTCTTTGTTTATTCTGGCTGGGATGGAACTTGTACCACGTGCATGGTTGGGTAAATCCAAAGAATATAAAACAGAACTTCCTTGTTCATATAAAACATTATACGGTTGATTTAAGTGGACGATGCTTGAAAGAAAGCGTGGGAATCGGTGCCTAGGTTTTCGGCACGTGGAACCATCCTGCCTCGGATCTTGAGTCTTTTTTTTGTCGGTCAAAGGATCTTGAGTCTTGACCATTGAGCAAAACCAATAATTTCGTAGGTGAAGCCAATCATGTTGACCAATTCAATTAGCCCATTGGGCTTACTTCTCTTCTATACCATTGAAGTTCTGAACAACAACCCAGTAACTCTCACTGGAGACCTTTTTCGCAAGGACCTACAGTTCTTTTCAGCAGGGAAAAGTATCGAAAAAAATCTAAACTTATTAAATTAATGTTGATTTATTTTTAAACCTCTCAATTGAACTAATTTAATACTAAACATTTTTAAATTTGTACCAACTAAGTCAATTCAACCCATTTTAGCCAAAAATCACTGGTGGGGATGATAACTGTTTTACATGAGACGGTTGACACTGACGTCAATAATTTTTAATAATATTAAGAGATTTTTAGAATTTTTATGATGGAAGCCCTTGCCTAGTGCTAGTGAGGGTTGGCCGGCAACCCTAGCCAGCCCTCAACCCCCAAAAAAAGTGAAGAAAGGAAAAGAAAAAATAACCATAAAAGTTATAAAAAAATTCAAAATATTTTATAATATTTTTTTTAAAAAAAATTATGTTAGCGCTAAGTCAGTGTTACATAGTATAGTTAGTATCCATGTTAGCAATTTAAGTTTAAAATTGGCCGAATATACTCAATTGACACAAATACAAAAAGTTTAAAACTGAATTAATACAAATGAAATAGGTTTAGGATTTTTTTGGTAATTTTTTTAGTATGGGTCATTTAGAACAAATCAAAAGAATCACTATATTATATTTATATTGTTTGTTAACCGTACTCAAGAGCTCTATACATTAGAACGTTACTGTAAGAAAGCCGGTTAGATACATCCTGTGTGTGCCTTGCTCCCCTCGAGAGATTTTTAGGTGGTCGAGGAGGATCATCCTCCTCATGGACTCGACCAATTAAGAAGCACAAAGTTATGAATTCATTGCCATTCTCACACAAAATTTTCTCCACTCATCATTTGGTATTACATGATAGGTCGGATGGATGGATGGCGTGATATCTGGAAGGATCTAAAAACTTTTCTTTCCTCTCAAATGTGATTTTTTTTTTCTTTTTTGGTCAAAAAAGAGCTTCATTTCATTCAACGAGGAAAACCAGATGTGCCCCATAAGTGGGTTTTTTTTTTTTTTTTGAGAAACCATAAGTGGGTTCAGTAGCCAAAATGTCTTAAAAAGAGTCGGAGGAAGTAAAAGGAACCGGTTTAAGAATAGAAAATTGCATCCGTGGGCTTTGGTGGTCTAGTCCCGTTGTAAAATTTGAGTCCCTTCTACAGTGTTGGATCCGGATCTGTGGGTATTGCTCTAGCAGATCAGTACATTCTCAAATGTGACCTCGTGTTGGACCCAAAAGGCCGAAACTATGTAAGCGGGCCATGTGTGCACCCCATTTATCCGAAAGCCTTTTTAAATAAAGATTTAAAAGACCACATGGAAAAGTCATATTGATTAATATTACGAAAAACTACAAGCTGGTATATTTATGATAAATTTATCCTTCGTTGATTTTCATCAAATTTTACCATCAAATTACTAAGTTAGATAATATATAATAATTGATGAGTGTAACAGTTTGGGATTTTACCTTACATTTGTTATAGAGGTATCAATTTGTAGTTTTTCGTAATATTATTTCAATTTAATGAAAATTAATGGAGTGCAAATTAATCACACATGTATCATTTTTAGGTTTTGAGTGGTCAAAACATTAGTTTGATGGTCAATTTATCACAAGTATAATAATTTAGGGTTTTTTGTGGTAAAAAAATTAGTTAAAATTAAAATTGTCAACATGTACTAATTTAAGATTTTTCCAAATGTTAACCCAAGTCATATTGAATTGATTTTTTTTTTCATGGTCTTTTTGTTTAAAACTTATGATGCCGCTTAGTGTTTTAATCTTTATTTGTTGCAACCTAGTGTTTAAAGATGAGGTCAGATATATACTCCGCAGAAGTATTTGTAGGTAAACGAGTAACCAAATTTCAGTGGGGTCTAGTGGCGCTCCATCCGTGTCTCTTTGCCTACTCTTTTTTAAGGTCCAATATTCATTTCCTTGATATTGACATCCTTCGTTACAAGAGACAACCTCCTGGCTAATTGGAAGATTATACGAAATCCGTATGCTAATTGACGTGGCAAATTATTATTGACTATTTTAAATAATTAGGGAAAAATAATTCTTAGTAAAATTTTGGTTTTCACGAAGGCTAAATTAGGGGTAGAGATATGGATGAAATGGGCTTCCCTAGTCCATCGATCCACCACTTAGAAACTTACAAGATCTATCTAACTTGATCATCACTTTAGGCCAGGCCTTTAAGGGTGCATGTGTCAACGTTTCTCTTATTTTGTTTTTATGTTATTTTGCTTCTTGAAAAAAAAAACATAAATCTATTTGATAATGCTAATTAATTTTTTTATTTTACGAAATAGAAAAGTAGCAGGGGACTAGATTTGGAACAAAAATAAAAAGTATAAAAAAAGTAACTTATTGTTCTCGGGAACAATGAAATAAGTCTTTTTTTTTTTTTTTTCTTCTTCCTTGGTGAGCAATAGGTGGCGGCGGGGGGTAGTGGCCTGCGGGTGGCGGCAGGGAAGAAGAAGTAAAAAAAAAAAAAAAAAATCTTAGAGAATTTTATGCTACAAAAAAATTTGTGGACCATACCATACGCATTCCCGTTCTTTTTTTATTTCGAGAAAATAAATTTTGTATAGTTATTAAATGCGTCATTTTATTTAGAAATTGTTTCAAGGAATATAAATAGGAAAAGACTATTTTAAAAAAAAATTATTTCCCAAAGCAGAAATGTTACCAAATACACTCTAAGCATGGCTTTTGAGCATCTTGCACTAATCTTGTTTTGCGATTGAACGAGATGTTATAGCCAAATCATAAATCCCTTCAATAAAGGCTTTTTAAAGAAGAAAATACTAGAAATAAAAAGCCAGATATTAAAAATTGGACTATAAAATGACGCAGTAGACTTTTATTAGATTATTTTGTTCGAGTGTTTTTACATATTTATGGCGTCACTTTATAAATAAATTTTGTACTCCGGCCTAGAATAAAAAGGCAATTGAGGTTCATATTATTCGTGAGTTTCTTCCTGTTTTTCGTGTGGCCACTTCATCCTTTTCTTTATAAAACACTCGTTCATAGCACATGAACATAAAGCCCATAAAAATAATCTACAAGCAATATTTGCTCGGTCAATACCGTTTTGAGTACTGTCAACCCCTTTCATTCCCTATTTTTCTCATCTCTCCATATACATATGTTTTTTTTTTTTGGATATTGAGGATCCGGCCTAACTCACCTTACGGGAACACAGCACCGACTATACTTTGGGGGAAACTGGCCCAACAACTCACTGCCGGAACCCCACACTTATATTACGGAGCATACCCTGGGAGTCAAACCCCTAACCTGGTGGCCAAATTCAGGGAACAAGCCTCAACATATAATAATATCCTCTATAATCTCACGAATCGCATTTTCATCTATAAAAACATATAATATTCCTCTATAATCTGGTTTAGACATTTCACGTGTCCAAACAACACGCTCATTTCGTGAGTGCACGGCCCTTAGTAATTGAGGTAATATTGTCGTAGTTTTCGAGTTAAACTTGGTGAGAATATTGGTTGTAAAACCTTTCACTGTGTTATGTGGAGGGATATTTTATATTCAAAACAAGTTAGTATTTAGAATTACTTCGAAACGCGTCAATTGAAAGACTTGAGCAAGATGAGAATATTCTTGAATTTACCTGAAAATCTTGTTAACAGAACTACGAGCATTACACTATACTCTCGTTTCAGTATCGGAGGCCTAAGGTTAACCTGCTCATATCAATACTCTTGTTTTAGTATGGAAGGCCTAAGGTTCCCTTAATGTGACCTACTCATTCTCGTTGCTGCCTTGTTCCCTCTCCATGATAAGGAAGCATAAAAGTACTCTGCAAAAAGAGATCCAAGCTCTCTTCACGTATCAATTACTCGATCTTTAGCACAGGCATGCAACGGAATCGAGTCAATTGTGCGTCGATTGAAAACTTTACGGACAATCAAAGTCAGGCCGATCTTTTTACAGAATATTAGTTTGAAAAGTAGCGCCACCACCTCTGGGAACATATAGAGGTCTCAGAACCTTGATTTCACGGTTTATAATCCCTTCCAATACCTTCGTCATCTACACATCCCACCAAGTGTCAATTTTGATCCATATAGCTCCTCATGGTGTCCATTATGGTTCAAGAATACCAGGACTCAAATCGACCATTGTCCACAAATTTGCTTGCCATGTCAATTTCACCGAAGACTAGGAAAAGGAAGTGGAGCATGACTAGCGATTGAGCCTTATCATTCTGTGCTATTTATTCATTATCCCCACGGGGAACGCTAAACTGATTAAAAAAGGTACAGGTTTTATCTTTCAACGATACATCATTTTAGGAATGATGTTCCATCTATAAGTATGGCCATCAATCTTGTTAACAATATGTAGACTTGCACCATCCTCCCTTTCAAAACCCAACCACCCCCTCCTAAATCATGGCTTCTTCCTTATTGCTCTCCTCAATTGAAAATTTACTCTTCAAAGCCATAGCCAATCTCTCCTCTCTTCATGGCACGACAATGATCCTTGTGACTTTACTGGTGTTGCTTGCAACGGCTACCCCCATCACCCATCTAAATCTTTCCTTTCTTAATTTGAGAGGAAGTGTAGATGGCCTTGACTTCTTGCACTTAATTAGTGTGGTTAGCTTTGAACTTCGGAACAACTCAATCTATGGCTTCGTCCCCTCAAGTATTGGTAACCTTCCCAAACTCAACTCCCTTGATCTTTGTGGCAATGAATTGTCCGGGGGACATTCCTCCAAATATTAGTATGGTAGAGAGTCTTCAATATTTGCATCTATGTGCAAACAACTTGAGTGGACACATTGCTCAGGAGATTGGACAATTTGATTCTCTTTTGGGACTTGATTTTTTGCAAAATCAACTTTTAGGGCACATTCATACTTCTCTTGGAAAATTAGGCAATTTAACCAAATTAGACATCTCACTAAAAACCTTTTTTGGCTCCATTCCAAGAGAGAACTTGAGGAATTTGGAGGCTCTTTTCTTTAGGCAAAATGGACTTTTGGGATCCATACCTTCAAAATTGGTAGGCTTGCTTCACTTATTGTGCTTGACCTATCTATTACTTAACAATCTCACTAGCTCAATCCCTTTTCCATCATAAACTTGACAAATTTCTCTTATCTTAGTGTCTCCCAAAATGGAATCTTAGGCTTGATCCCTGGAGAATAGGGACTCATATATTTATGGAAAATTTAAATTTGTTTGAAAATGGTTTGGCTAGGCCAAATGCTACTTCTCTTGGAAACTTGGGCAATTTAACCAAAATAGACTTTTCCACTAATACCTTTGCTGGTTTCATTCCACCAGAAATATGCGACTTGAGGAGCTTGAAGATTCTTAGGCTGCGCATGATAAGATTTCTGAAATAGAAATTGATTTTTGGCCAGAAATCAATTTCTCATTTTCTATTCTCCGGCCAAGTTTCTAAGCAAAGAAACCCGTTTGATAATGACTCAAAATTTCTATTTCTGAAATAGAAATCCATTTGATAACAGAAAAAAAAAATTCTATTTCTATGAATCATGTTGTCCCCATCCTTTTACCTCACTCTTCTTGGTGCTTATGATGGTAATTTAATTTGATAAAAGTTGATAAATCACTTTAATTTATATTGGTAATTCAATAGAGTAGTTAGGAACTTCAAAACATAAGCAATTTATGTAAATAAAAGCTAGTAATTAGTATAAAAAATGCTAATATGCAAACTATAAAAGATTTGGTATTTTCAAATGCTAATATGCAAATAGTGAATGTATTTATTCTCCTCATTCAAGATTCGGGTTTAAGTCACTACACTTTTTGCATTCTTTTGAGACCACAAAGTGATTTTATGTTAGGTACTAGTTGACATGGAGGGAGGCGCAATTTGCGAGCGATTCGAAATTAATAAAATGAAAGTTGTGCTAGAAATAGAAATTGATTAGATAGCAACATAGGAAATCCTCAAATACAACATAATAGTCAAAATAATACTAATACATTACAAAAGTTGAAAATACAATTTCATGGAATTTCCTGCATATTATTATCCCTTGCCATTTTATTGGCAATGGTTTTCCTAAGCATATTTATTTGGTTTCCCTCCTCGGTCAACTGAATGTTTGCAAGCTCATCCTGCATAGATTCAGCCACGTACATCGGATCTCCATATAGGGAAAAGTTCTTATCCATCTTGTCTTGATCACGGATGTAATTATGGATGGCACAACATGCAATTACGATATGTGCTTGCTTTCGAAGTGCAAATGAGGGCATGTGCCTCAAAATGAAAAAACGATTCTTCAATACCCCAAATGATCTTTCAATGACATTCTTTAAAGAAGAATGCCTATAGTTGAACAATTCTCTTGCAATTGTTGGCTATCTCGCTCTTCTCCTATACTCATTTAAATGATACCGGTCACCTCTAAAAGGAGTTAAAAATCCCGGAGTTGCTGCATAACCAGAATCCATGACATAGTATTTGCCTACAACAGTGTATTCATACATTGGTCATAATTTGTAACTATAAATATGATCATAAAAAAAATTACTTCTTATAGGACAAATAAATACCTAGTGGAGGCCGAGGAAATTCCAAGTGAGGAGTCTCCAAGGTCTGCTGCAAGTACTCGACAATCGTTGGCGAGCCTTCCCAACCAGCATATACAAAAGTAAATTTTATATCAAATGAACAAACGCACAGCACATTCTTAGTGGTGGTGCCTTTCCTACCTCTAAATGGGATTTGCTTTGACACAAGTACAGAAGCATTAATGTGGGTGCCATCAATAGCATCTACACAGCCCTGTCATTTTATCAAAGACTAGTATTACACAAAATTATCAACTAAATAAAATTAATGGTGTAAAGGAATATATGAAAATTTTACCTGGAAGTAACGTTTATGCTTAGGATCCATAAGAATCTCTTATGGGACAACATCAAAAGAAGGTGGTATGATAACCTCTTTTGCCAATTTGAGAACTGCTTGCAATACTTTAGTGAAGTATTTGCTTATAGTTTGTCCCGAACGTTGGAATCTCTCACATAAATCTCTATTTGAGTTCTTGTGAGAAATCATAGATAAAAAAATCCCGATTTGTTCATCTACCCCAATATATCGGGTATCTTCCAACCAACCTTTTTCCTTCATTAAACCATAAAGGTTGAGAAAGACATGTCTCTCCATTCTAAAAGCTTCATACACTCTATCAGAATGCCCATAAAGAACCTCCCTTATCCATTGCGGTCTTGATAATAAGCTATCCCTAATAGGTTCTCTTGTCTGCATGGACCTATCCACTATAACAGTGGCCCACCATGCCATCATTATATCAAGATCAAAATCATCAAAATTATCAAAATCCTGCTCAATTGATTCAATTGATGCTACTTGATCATAAGACATTCTACTTTCACCCTCATCCATATTACCTATATCATCACACAAAATAAGAATATAAACCCATTAGATAAGGATTCCAATAGTAATCAACAATAACAATAATATCATCATAATTGCAACTTAAAAACATAAATAAACAAAGTCTTAAATACATAAGTCATGAAATGAAATACATAAGTCATGCATGTTTCTTAACAACTACTTAAAGAGATTCAAGTAGTCCACGTCTCCTTTCAGGTAGAGTGATGATAAAAGTTTCTGTCCAAATGGCATTAACGCATGCCTGGTTCACAGTCTTATTGTAAAGATCCTGCTTCAAGTCAGGTATGCCATTTAGAATGGCGACCACAGCTCCTATGGAGTAAGGATCTACAGGAAGTGAGGCTTGTGAGGTTACGGAGCCACTTGTCGATTGGGCCGTCCTTAATTTGATCATTTCCTGAATGGCTTTGCAGGTGTCACTCACATCAGAGGTGTTACTCTTTCTTCTCCTCTTGGAATTTGGAGTTCTATTCAACTTGTGTTTCTCACGAATTGGGGTGGGAGTCGCGTTAGATGTAAAGGCTCCCTCATCAACACAATTTTCATTAAATTCCTCCGGATCACCTATCGTAGCCTCACCAACATTGTTGCCGCTAACACCATTGTCTTCTCCCTCTGACACCACATACTCTTCTGCATTTTCTACTGCATTTCCTGCTGCATACTGTCCAGTAACATATGTATCACCAAACACAATACAACGGTCTGGATACTGAGGAAACCCATCATTCTTGAATTTAGCCCATTCAATATTATCCTGCAAATTTCATAGAAATGACATACATCAGCAATATAATTAAAGCTTACTCCCACAATAAGGAAAAATGGACTCAAGTAAAGTGATACCTTGACGTGAGAATCCCATACACTTGAATCCTCCACAGTGACTGTTTTGTTGACGTTATCCCATCCGAATCCATATTGTGAAAGAAGCTTCTTAAAACTACTACTCTGCTTCTTTAGTTTGTTTACCCTATTCTTCAACTGAATTACATTAAAATGTAGTTCTGCTTGTTTATTGAACTCAGCATGTATGTTATTCCACCCTACTTTGTTGAAGGTACAAGTGGGGCGATTTCCCTTTTTCACCTCTTCTACCAACAAAGTTATAAGCAAATTGGTCAATGACTCAGTCCACTTTGCTATAAATGCTTCTTTGTGGGGTGCCATCTAACCTTAACTAAATCAGTATTCAATGAACTATATCAGATGATGCACCAATTCAAGAACAAAAGCTTGTGATTAACAATCACATTAAAAGCTAAAATGTGTATTACATATGTGGAAATCGTATCTTCAAGAGGCATATTAAATCAGCAATCTATTATTATGAAGCATGTCACGATAAAAATGCAACATAAAAGAATAAAAGGAAAACGGGCAGCCTCTTCAGCATAATTATAATCAATATGCAGATCACCCTATGCCAGCAAATGAACAAAGTTCTATCTTGTGTTTTGCAAAATTTATACATTTATGAGAAGATAAAGAGAACAAAGTGTCACTATTATTCTAGTAAATTTAGTTCATCATATATAAAACATGCATGGGATAGAATGGTATATAGATGGTCATTGCCCTGTTCTACCCTTTAGCCCTCTTTCTCAGAAAAGGAACGAAAACAGGGCGTCTTAACAGCAAACTGGCACTTCAGTGACTTTATCATTGAATTGCATTCACAATGATCTAATAATATCCAGATCATTCCAGCGGCTTTGGCAAAACTTTAGACATTAGCTCTTCAAGTTCAAAGACAAACAGAAGATGGAAAAGAGTAAAGAAAACTCAAACAATGTTAAAGAACAAAAAAAAAAAAATTCATTTCAGAATGCCAAAAACACTCAAAATGATGCCAATCAGTTATTAACATGAGCACATAACCTGATATACTTGCTAACTTGAACATAAGTATGAAATTGTGCTCTCTACCATATGGTTTGAAGGCTCAAAGCCACCTTCTAAGGCATGTATCCTGCCTATCTATTGATGAGAAGATTCAACATAAACTCTCATTTTGGGCTTAATTTAATCTAGCAACTTTAGCAGAATCCGTGCATAACAGATCCAAAGACAGATAAAGCAGCAATGAGGCTCAAACTTAAAAGAAGGATTATCAACTTCTCCTTTTTGATGGAAAGAATATGCAGCACAGGACATCACTAGAAAGAAGTCTCAAAGAAATCAAAGCCTGAAATAATTCAGAAAATCCTAATATGAGAGTCTCCTAGAAAATCCAGCCATGTTAACAATGTAGATCAGACAAAGTAGAACAATTGATGTCCATTACACAATGGCATTTTGGACAATCTGCAATGTGTGGAACTTGGGATTAATGAGAGGTCAAATTTTGATCTAGACCTTAAAAGAAATTTCATTGCATCAAATGCTTCTCCTCAAACTTCAGTGGCAACAGTATATAATTGCCGATTGTTCCTTAAACAATCTTTTAGTTGCTCAAACTCAGACGGCCAAGAAAGCGACCGATCTTCACTCGTCCCCGCTCCGGATGAACCAATCGAATCACATGACACACGGCCACAACACAAGCGACTGATCTTCCCCCCGAAACGCACGAGAGAACCCCAAACCCAACTGCTTCCCCAGCAAAATAACGATGCCACCCCAACTGGGTAAAACCAAACCAAAACCAAAACCAATCAACCCCATCACGCAAATGCCAACTTCCCTCTTCACGGTCGCGAATTACGTTAAAACCAAGACCGTCAAGCGATGCGCAAGCAAAGAGACTCACTCGGGTTAACGCAGGAAGCAAGAATAGAGCTCATTTCAGAGAGAGAAACACAGAGAGAGAGAGAGAGAGAGAGAGAGAGAGAGAGAGAGAGAGAGAGAGAGAGAGAGAGAGCAGGGGGCGGACAGAGAAGTGACGAGCAGCAACCAAGCACAAGCGCAGAACACCCAAGAAAGAGGCAAAATCCACCAGCAACCAAGCATAAGCACAGAACACCGAGAACATTAAATCCCCCAACCCTCTTCAACAAGCAACAAGGAAATCGCAATAGGGAAATCGAAATCAAATAAGAGAGGCGAGAAGGGAAGGATCGATCAAACCTGAAATCGCGGTGGGAAGTTCCAAAGAAGAGCGACGGCGACGGCGAGATGAGCGACGATCTGACCGGCAAGAGGACGGTGACGACGACTGGAGTTGCAGAATCGAGAGCGGAAAGGGGACGTGGACAAAGGAGGCAGGTCTGAAGGGATGACCGGAGCAAATCGAACGGTCTAAGGACAGCGACGGCGTCGGAGTCGATGACGAGGATGGCCAGCTTCAGAGTCGACGGTGCTAGGGCTTTCGGTTGAAGTGAGCTTCACAAAGTCGATGCTAGGGTTTTCTATTGGAAGTGACGAGAAGAAAGAAAAGCAAGGGTAAAGTGAGGAGAAGGAGGAGTCAACGTATGTGAAGGGAAGGATAGAGAAAAAAAAAATTCTAGAAACTATTTCAGAAACAGAGAAGCTAGAATTTCTAGCTTCTGATTTCTCCCCCAAAACAATTTCTGAAACAGAAATCTGTTTCAAAAATAGAGAAATCAATTTGCGTTACCAAATGGATTTCTGTTCCAAACCTGTTCGGGGGAACAGAGAAATTGAGAAATTGAGAAACATAAATTTTACCATGCGCAGCCTTAACTTATGGGAAAATAGATTGTTAGGAACCATGCTTTTGGAAGTAGGGAGGCTCACTTCTCTTACTAAACTTTACCTGGCAGAAACATTCTTACTAGCTTGATCCCTCAAGAAATTGGGAGATTGACGCCTTTTAAATGATTGGATTTGTTAGTGGATGATATGATCAGTGTAATTCCATCGTATTTTCAAAACTTGAGCAATCTCAACTTTTTATTCCTTTGTTATAATCATCTCTCTACCTCAATTCCTAAAAATGTAGGCAAATTGATATCTCTTACTGCAATACATGTAGTGGATGATAATTTGATTAATCCAATCCTTGCATCAGTTGGAAGCCAACCAATCTAACTTTCTTAAACCTCAGTCACAACAATTTCTTTTGGTTCATTGGCTTCTAAATCTAGGAAGTTAACATATTTGAGTCTTTTGAGACTATCTAATAATGAACTAAAGGGGAAATTCCATAAGATGTAAGCCTTGGGAGATCATTGCAATATTTCACCGTAATAATCATTTCACAGGTCCCACCCAATAAGCTTAGAGAAATGTAGCACATGAATAAGTGAGGCTAGACTTAAACCAACTTACTGGAAACATAACAAAACCTTTTAGAATATATCCACATCTAGAGTTAATGGGCTTGAGCCACAATCAATTCAATGGTCGACTTTCCTAGAAATGGGAGCATTATTGTAATTTGATGAGCTTAAGGATATCAAACAACAATATTTTTGGTGAGATGCCCAAACTATTTGGAAGGATGGCTCGATTGTAGAAATTAGACCTTTCTTCAAATAATTTAAGAGGAGAGATTTCAATGGAACTGGGAAGCCTGTCGATGTTGTTAAAACTCGATATAAGCAATAATGCGATCACAAGAAATGTTGTCACCAAGATTTAACTTTTATCCCGAACATCTGAACTTGGCATCAAACCATTTGAGTGAATCAATACCGGTTTAGTTAGGCTCATGCAAAAAGCTTGTTGAGCTTGAACTTGAGTAGAAATATGTTATGACTTTCTCAAATGGGCATAGGGAAAAAGATGGAATTAGAGGTAGTATAGAGTTTGGGACCAATGATGCTCAATCGGTGGGAGTTCTCCCAACCCTTGCCATGCACAATGTTGGAAATTTCATATTCGTTCAATTAATCCTATAAGAATTCTATGTGTGGGGAGACACCGATAGCTTATTTGGGCCCAATTTTAAAAAATGATGAACTGCAAAATTTTAGGAGACATCCAACACTTTTGAACGAAGTAAATTCCATAAACTTATGAATTCATTTATTAGGTGAATTTATTTTTCAAATTCATATTAGGCAGATTGTCAAGGAATTTGTGACTGTAGTCACTGCTTGGTTGTTTTTAAATTGAGAATGCAGTGAGTTATGCTTGTAGAATTTACATCAGTTTCTTCTTCCTTTTTACATTCTTTTGGATTTGGCCATTAAAAAATTAAGATGGGCCCTTGGGCTTGGTCTATTACACTGCTAGCTTCACATTTTTTTTAATTAATTTATCAACTAAAAATTCAAGTGATGACAAAACGAATTCGTGAGAAGCATTCCCCCTAAAAAAGGCAACATACAAATCCTTGAGGTTCTTGACTTGAGTTACAATATTTTGTCTGAAAATATATGAAGAGAGCTTGGAAAACTAAGAAACTTGCAAGCTCTAATTGTCTCTCACAATGGCTTATTTGGTTCCATCCCACACACTATTGATGATATTTTGGCCTTGAATTCCATTGATGTGTCTTACAATGACCTAGAAGGTCCTCTCCCAAATATTAAGACTTCCAACATAATAAAGGGCCCTATGGATATGTTGTTGGTTTATCGAAATGCCATTATATCAGGAGAAAGAAATGCAATCAACACGTTGGAGCTAAAACCACACTTATCCTTATTACCTTATTATTGGGGTTTTTCCTTCTCTCTTGCACCTTGATTGTTGTTGTAATTGTCAATCATCATCATAGAAAGATTATCAAGAAGAGCACAATGAATGGACAAATTTTTTGGATTTCATGTGTATTTTGAGTGATGTCGGCAAAGTTTTCAACTTGATCAAATTGTCGATGCGAAAAAGAATTCAACTCCACATATTGTGTGGGTGAAGGAGCATATGGAAATAATGTCGAGATATTGAAAGGTCAAACAGTTGCCGTCAATAAAATTTTGTCATCTTAGGAAGACATGAGAACGTTTATTTCATTCCATTTGAAAGGTGATGCGTGTGTGGGCAAGTGATTTTAAAATAGGGGAATTTTATGGTTAAGTATATGGGAAAGGTGTGTATGTGGACGGGTGTCGATGGGTAAGTATAAGTGCTAGATAGAATACGACCGCCACCAAAATATAAAGAACGCACCACCAACCAAGAAGAAGATTGGGATTCACCACCAAGCTTAAAGGATAAGCCACCCACTAAGGATATAGGACTTTGGCATAGAAGAAATTCACCACCAAAACTTAAAGTAAAACTACTAGCCAAGGATAAAGTGTTTTTTGACTCACAACCAAGGAGTAATTCACTCTCCAATGATAAAGAAACCAAAATAGGAGTTATTCACTCTCCAAAGATATTTGCTCACATAGAGAAAAATCTCATGTATTTTCATTCATCAAAATCATCCGCTTACGACCGAGAACTCTCTTCAATTTAAAGGAGAACAATGACATAGGAAATAGACAAACAATTAAGAGATATGGAAAGTACCTAAACATTAAAGACATGGAATTATAAAGTAATTAAAGATCTATGAACTTAGAATTTTGACTCTTGAAACTTACATAACAATAAAGACTCCTAAGAATTTAGAGATGCAGTTAAATGACTTGAGAACTTGTATTCTTGACTCTTCAAACTTGAGCTTTATCAAATGACAGCTTTGACCAGCAAACAACCACCTAAAAATTCATTAAGGCTCTGTTTGGTAATCTTCCAGGAACAAGTTGTTCCCCCCCACGAAAAAGAAAAAAACATAAATCCATTTGGTAAAATTTTGTTCCCAGGACAATTCTTAGAATCAGTTCCTATTTTTTTTTCTCCACATTTCTTCCATTTTCTCTTATTCTCTTATTCTCTTCCCCTTTTTTCTTCTTTCTTTTGGCCAGTCACCAACCCTAACTATGGTTGGAAACCGGCCAGACGAGGGTTGGCGACCTTGCCGGAGTGTCGCCAGGCCCTGGCGACACCAAGCTAAATCGAGGCTCGTCAGCCCGAGCCTTGCCATGGCTGAGCAAGGCTCGACCTCGCTAGCCGACGCGAGGCTCAGCTTACCAGGCTAGGGTGAGGCTGACATCGAGCGGCCTGGGCGAGGCTAGTAAGGCCGAGCTCGCCGCACCTCACCCTAGCTCGATGAGGTTTCGGTGAGCTTGTTGAATCTTGCCCAATCGGTCACTAGCCACCCTTGTGACCGGCAGCTAGCTACAAAGAAGGAGGAAGAAGAAGAGAAAAATAAAAATAAAAATAAGAAAAATATAATAAAAATATTAAAAAATTAAAAGAACAAAAGAATTTAAGAATCTTACCAAATGCATTTCTATCAAGGAATATAAGTTTTGGACAATTACCAAGCATGTTCTTTTGCTCAAAAATTGTTCCCAAGAGTAGATTAGAAAAAATCATTTCTGATCAAAAATTATTCTTGAGAATATAATTGTTACCAAACACACCCTAAAAATTCATGGAAATTCCCAACATAACCTTGCATCAATATGTTGTTGTTTAGTCTTGAATCCAACATTTAATATGGTGAATTGACAACTCCTTAATCATTTCATGATCAATAGTCTTTTCCATTGATAATTTCATTTCTAGAGCCATCAGATCACTTTATGCCCAAATTCTACTTTGGCTTGAATCATCATTGATGGTGTTGAGTTAGTTGATGGAGTTAAGTCGGATGCTCTCACATTATTGTCCTTAGGTTTTTAAGGTCCTCAAATCTGAGAAGTCCTCATCATCCAAGTAAGGAGAAAGGTTTCCCATATTAAAAGTCATTGACACTCCAAATCCTCTAGGAAGGTCAATTTTACAAGCATTGTTACCGATCCACTTGATAACTTTAAGTGGACCATCAACTCTAGGCATGAGCTTATTCTTTCGACAAGATGGAAGTCTCTCATTCTGCAAATGATCCCACACAAGATCACCTGGTTGAAAGTGAGCCTTCTTTCGATACTTATTAGCTTTCTTCTTATAAGACTCATTGGCTCTCTCGATCTTAGATCAAATCTATTCATGAAGCTTCTTCATCAATTCAGCTCGTTCTTTGTCGTCGAAGTTCACTTGCAAAGTCGGATGGAATTGGAATCAAATCGATCAATGTGGGAGGGTTGACTCCCTACACGACTTAAGGTGATTGACAATAGTATAACTTAGAGATAGATTACAAGAAAATTCAACATGTGTAAACTTCAAACCCCAATCTTTTAAAAACCTACTTTCCACACTTTAAAGAAGAGTGATAATGGTGCGATTAGTTACCTCCATTTGGTGATAAGTTTGGGGATGATAAGTGGTGCTAAATAAGAGTCATGTACCAGCAATGTCCATAGTGTCTTCCAAAAGTAGCTCGAGAATCTAGAATCGCGAGCCGACACGATGGTCTTTGGTACTCCATGAAGGTGAATGATTTCCTTGAAATGTAACTCAACCACATAAGATGCATTATCACTCTTGTGACATGGCACAAAATGAGCCATTTTAAAAAACTAATTGACCACACCATCATGGCATCTTTCTCCTTTGAGTTCTCAAAAGAGCCACTATAAAATTCATACTAACATCTTCTCAAGGTTGCAATGAAACAAGAAGTGAAGTATACAATCCCTAATGGAATTGACTATTTGCTTTTTGACACGTTGCACACCTTGATATGATAGCATGTGCATCTCCATTCATCTTTGGTCGAGTGCTCTTGGAGAACCTCAAGAGTTTTATTAATGCCAAAGTGACCAACCAATCCTCCACCATGTGTCTCTTGATCAATATGGTGTCTCTTGATCAATAATTCTTGAAAATAACTCTTTGGCACACCAAATCGATTTCCTTTAAAAAGAAACTCATTGTGTAATAATAAGTACCTTGAACTCCTCACTTATAGTTGCCGATGATCAATGAGAAATCTGGGTCTTCAAAATATGATTCCTTGATTTATTGGTAACCATGAATCCTAGAGTCTAGAATGGCTAGCATGGAGTATCTACTTGATAAAGCATCTGCTACGACATTAGTGTGGCAAGGTTTATATTTTGAGACAAAAGAAAAACATAGAATAAATTCTACCAATTTTGGCATGTTTCCAATTGAGTTTGTGTTGACCGCTAATAAATTTGAGAGCCTCATGTTGAGAACGAAAAGCAAAGTCTCAAATAATGACTCCAACTATTGAGAGCTCTAACAACAGCATAGAACTCCTTATCATAAGTTGAATAGTTTTTCTTCAAATATGTCAACTTCTCACTTAAATGTGCCAAAGGTTTTTGGGCTTGTACAAGAACTGCACTAGTGTCAACTTCACTTGCGTCACATTTAACTTCAATTGCCTTATCAAAATCAGGAAGGGTAAAAATATGGGACTCACAAAGTTTATACTTGATTGCTTCAAAGGTGTTTTGTGTAGCCTTTATCCATTTGAAAGATCCATTATGCATGAATTTAGTGATTGGAACCATGATGGTACTGAAATCTTTTATGAACCATTAGTGGAAAGAAACAAGTCCATGAAAAGTTCTTACATCAGAAATGGACTCCAAAATCGAGCGTCTTCATAGCTTCTACCTTGGTTTGATTGATGAAATTCACCATCAAGGCTTAAAGGACAAGCAATCCACCATGGATATAGGACTTCGAAATGGGAGAAACTCACCACCAAAATTTAGAGGAAAGCCACCAGTCGAGGATAAAGTGCTTCTTCGCTCACTAGCAAGAAGTAATCAACTCTTCAAGGATAAAGAAACCGAAATAGGAGTTGTCCACTTTTCAAATATTTTGCTCACACAAAGGAAAATCTAATATATTTTCATTTATCAAAATCATCTACTTATAGCTAAGAACTCTCCTCAATTTAGAAGAGAACTATGGCATAAGAAATAGACAAACAATAAAGAGACATGGGAAATACCCAAATACTAAAGACATGGGAACTAGAAAGAAATTAAAGACCTATGAATTTAGAATTTTGACTCTTAAAACTTACATAACAATAAAGACTCCTAGGAACTTAGAGATGCAATTAAATGACTAAGCTTGCAATCTTGACTGTTTATCCTTGAGCTTTATCTTCAAAATTCGTTCACTGGCTTTGACTTGCAAACAACCACCTGAAAAGTTCATCAAGTATCCCCAAAAATTGCCCATAATAGCCTTCCATTGATATGTCGTTGGTTGGCCTTGAATCCGACATTTAACATGATGATCAAAAACTCCTTATAAGTTTCATGATGGATAGTATTTTCCATTGGTAATTTCGTTTGTGGACCCATCAAGTCACAGTATGCCCAAGTTCTACCTTAGCTTGAATCATTGTCGATGGTGCTGAGTTTGTTAACGGAGCTAAGTTGGATGCTCGCTCATCAAAAGGGAAATCTGAGCCTTGACAAATATACGCCACTACAACATCATGAAATCTTATGGGTTTCGCAGTCATGCCCAACATTATTTTTTGGTGTATGAGTACTTGGAAAGAGGAAGATGATGAAAGAATAACAAAATTTCAATGGGACAAGAGGGTAAATGTGGTCTGAGGAGTTGTGGATGCTTTGTCGTACATGCATCACGAATGTTCACCTCTATTGATTCATTGAGACTTGACTAGCAACAACATTCTATTGAATCGTAAGAGGCTTGTATTTCTAATTTTGGCACTACAAGACTATTGAGGCTAGATTCATCAGGCTGGACTACAATTACTAGCATCGTCAGGTATATTGCCCCAAAAACTTCGTAATTTTTCCATTTCAATGGCATTTATTGTCAGGCATCACTTATACAATTGAACTTTTACTAGATTTGTGCAGTCAGTTATTTGATCTTCTTACGGATATTTGTTTATTGATGAGAAAGCTTTCCAATTTCCTTGATAAGGAAGAATTGGCAAGTGAGGAATAATATCATAATTGTTCCATTTCAAGGATATTAAGTTCTTGTTATCTGAACCATGGTTGTACATTAGTCATCGAAAAAAAAAAAAAAACGGTAGGACTTCATCGAAGCATAAACTCCCATGCTCAAATCAGCGTCGTACAGGTGGATTGGGTTGAAAGTTGTACTTGCAAGAGTAATGTCATAGGAAGGAGTGTTGTCAAGTTGAATGCCACTAACGATTGAGGTTCTAGAAAAGAATGTATTCACCGCATGCAGAGCTCGCTTATTCTACAATCCCTAGAATTAGTAGTTCGTGGAACAATTATTTGCGCGCACGAGATCTCGCACTGGGGTCCCTGACCCGAGTCGTGCCGCCACAGTAAGCAACAAGGTTTGCAATGTTTCAATTTTTGTTGTTTTCCTTTGTCAGAATTTGTATGTCTTTTTTATTTATTTCATATTACTTTTAATATTTTTTTATTTTCATTTTCTTTATTTTTATATATCTTTATCCTGTTTTAAATTCATCGGAATAATTTTCTGACAAATTAAAAACTAAAAGCTATGTAAGATGACATGTCAACAAATAACAACAAATTAATGGCCACATCAACATTTCCATTTACTTGTATAACGTAATAATCAATCCCAAAAAGGGAATAAGTATATATAGTTGTTTCGCCGGAATTCCTCCAAATATTTTTCACTTAAAGTCATTCTTTGATTTTTAATTAAAGAGAACTCAGGTTCTGCACTAACTCCAAACTAGAAATATCAGGCGGAAAGAACCAATGACTTTAATTTGTAAAAAAAAAACTGTACTAATCCAAATCATGCTAGAATTTAATTAACGATAAGAATTTGAAGATACAGACTCAATGAAGTAATCAAATGTAAACAAATTATCAATGACATATTCTAAGAACACAAAGATATTATGCTAGAATTTAATCGACAATATAGTCCCAAGGTTGAGATTATAAACCGGAATCTAATCGACAATGCAAATTAAAAATTTGCAACTAGGGAAATAAAGTGCAATGCAAGAAAGTAAAGATACTAAAAAGATAGTAAATTAATTGACTTGTGCGGGGCTTTTATAAACAACGGGTGGTATTTATAATCGTCTAGTACCTTCTGATGAGTTGCATTTCTTCGGAACGGTTTTCGTTGATTTCCTCTATTTTGAAGACTTCGTGCCCATGATTTTGTTTTTTCTAGACGACGCATTAACAACTCCATTGTCTTGCTTTTGCCTGATCGTTGTCCTGTCTTTTTACTTGAGTAACTGTTCCCTCCAAAATACATGCACATTTCTCCTCGGTCTCGCTTAATTCGTTGATTTTGAATCTCCCATATTCGCGCTTCAACGTTCCTCGAGTGAACACATGCGATGCCTTTATCCTTTACTATTCATGAATCAGAACAGTTGGAATAGGATTTTGATAAAGCTAACTACTCTTCAAAATCTTTGTTGAATATTTGTTAAGGAAGACAAATGCGGGCATATAATGGTTCGTCCTAAAAGAAAACTCATATATGTTTAGTTAGAGGCTGATGTAGTTGGATAAAAAATATATTATGAAGAAGAAAACAATTCAATCAGTTTGGCCAAAATGAAAAATAAAGGTCAGTATGGATTACATCAATCAGGATGAATTACCTGAAAAACTTATCAAAATGGAAAAATTTCGATCGGATCCATAAACCAACCATGCCCTTGATCTTACTAAGAACATAGGAACCATAATGATCGAGCCACTTCTTGATGCTGTTACTACTCGTGACTGTAGTTGTTGAGTACCCAATACAATCTTCTTTCCCGAAAGATCCATAGCAAATCGCACTCTTCAATAGATGTCCCTAACTCTTGTTGCATCGATATACCACAGCCTCCACCATGGAAGGCACTTGTGGGAGCCATTCGACGCCGTGAGATTCACTAGTTGAAGCTTGACGGAGCGAGCACTAGTTGCCGCCTGATGCTTGGTCCCAATGGCAATTCTTGGAGAAGACGAAGGGTCTATTTGGTAACATGCCAAATAGTACCTGATTTTATTCATTTGTTCTTTAGAACAAAAAAAGAATAAAAATACATTTGGTAACTTTTTTTGTCTTGAAAATAAATTTGTTCTCATGAATAAATTTGGGATAGAATCAACAAAAAAAAATTGCTTCTTTGTTTACGAGAATAACTTTAGAATCAAGCTAAACCATTTTCTTTTTTTTCTCTTTTCTTTTCTTCTTTTTCTTTTTGTTTTTCCTTTTGTTCTTCTTCTTCTTCTTCCTTTAGCCTATCACTGGCCTCAACCATGACTAATGACCTCACCAGAGCATCGCCAATCCCTTGCAAGGCCAAGCTTGCCTTGCCACCGTCGAGGCTCGGTTGATCTCAACATCATCGAGCCACCACGAGGTCAACATCGCCCAACCATAGCAAGGTCGTCAACCCTCGTCTAGCTAATCACCAGCCATGGATGAGGCCGATGACCAGCTAAAGGAAGAAAAAGAAGAAAAGGAAAAAAGAAAAGAAAAAGAGAAAAATATAATAAAATTATTTAAAAAAATTAAAAGAAATTCTAAGTCACAAAAGAATTTGAGGGTCATACTAAAGATATTTTGATTATGAGAATAAAATTAGATAGTTATTGAACACCTTGAAATGCTCAAAAACTTGTCCAATTAACGGAATCGAAAAACTATTTATGAGAAGAAATTGCTCTCGAGAACAAAATAATTACCAAATGCACTCGAAACAAGCGGGGCATGAATGCTCATTAGAAATTGTGAACAACCGATGGTAGGTTTTGATTTTCAACATAGCCTTCACCATCTACAAGGTGAATGAATTCTTCCCCATTTTCTGATTTATTAGGCGTTAATTTTACAAATCTTTTTTGATTTTCTTTTCCCCTTTTTTCCTTCATTTTCCTTTATGGTACACTAAGTAAAGATAAGGTCCTTTTTTTTTTTTTTACCCTTTTGCTTTTGTTTTTCTTTTTCCTTCTTTCCTGTTTTCTTTTCCTTTAAATTAATATGAGACAAATCTTTTTAGTTTATTTTTTTGTTCAACCTTTCATTGAAAATACTATCATAATTTAATTTCATATTTCATATTTCAGAATTAATTCATTCATGTGTATTTTATGATTATGTGATTTATATTTTTTAGCTTGTCGATAGTCTTCTCCCATCTTTGCAATCAAATGTAAATATAAGTAAATCATTTCATTTTCTTCTTGAGTATACTTATTGAATGGAAAAGAAAAAGGTTATAGCAGATGTATTTTACCGTTATCGCCAAATGCTATAGTATCTATAATCTTTCCATTTAACCGATTTGTACATCCTTAATTTGATGTGCACAAAGAGAAATGAGCCAAAAATATATTTCGGCAAGAGATGGGAAGTTAAAATCTCTACATTTTAGGCACACTTCTTCTATTTTCTCATTTTTCCTAGAAAATAAATATATGATAATTTATTTCGATTGAAAAACTTTGTTAAATACAAAAGAATGTAATTTTATCGCAGCAGGTTTTTGCTAGTTCAAATTAGGGGTGATCACTTCTTGAGTGGTCTGATTTGATCGGTTCCTAAGTGGTCCGATCTTTACCCCAAAACCGAAACCAGACCGGTTCTTCATTTCCAGAATCGAGTACCGAATCGAAAGAGGATGGAAGCAAACAGGACCAAACTGAACGGTCCAAATCGATTCCCAAGCAGCCCAATGGAACTGATCGCATGTGCTCGTAACACATATACACCCATGTGAAAACATAAACTACTTCAGCATGCGTGTAAATTGACCACACTACACACATCTCACGTTTGTTCATAGCCACGGAGCTGAAGAAAGTGTTCTTTAAGGAATTGCCAAGCTTGGCTTTTATACATAAAATTCCTTAGACCTTGTGCTATTTGCTAGATGCGGGACTCCTGGAGTGGCTAGACTCTTGAAGGAGAAAGGGAGCGGGGGAGGGGGAGTGAGCTTGTGATAGGATGCGTTTGGTTTAACATTCCCAAAGGATTTTCGTCCTCCAAAATCCGTTGGGAAAATGCTAGACCGTTTTGCAATCATTTTGAAATAACTTTCAAATAAAAGTCAACATTGGAAAAGCTGAAAGCTCCATGCTAGCATTGAGCTTTCAGCATTTAATCAAATGTTGAAACTCATTTTTTCCTTCCAAAACTACCCTCACCCAATCTTCAAAATTCGATTTTGCCCTCATTATTATTTTTTTAAAATGCTAAAAACATCAAATATATATAAATGCTGAAAATATATATAATTAAAAAAAAAAAAAAAAACAAATCCTTTGCTTGTCTAGTGAAGGGTTGTGGCCATCAATGAGCCGATCTAGCACCGGCGACCATCGGTTGTCAAGTGAGGGTTGCACGACCCTAGTGAGGACGCCAAAGGTCGCACGACCTTGAGCCACCCATGTGGCGCGCAACCTAAGCAACTACTGCATGGGTCAAGTGGCCTTTGCCTAAATCTCGGAAGGGTTGCCCGAGGTTGGGCAATCTCTAGCTGCCCTCACCAAGGTCGCATAACCCTCATCGAAAGTCATTCGACTTCGGCGACCTTGACTAACTATCGCGAGCACCAAAATCTAGCGATGACCGATAAGCCCTTCGTCGAACCTATAAAGAGTTTGGTCATTTAAAAAAATCATATATATTTGATTTTCTTTTGCATTATTGTCAAATTTTATATTTAAAAAGTTGCATATATTATTTTTTTCAATTTTAAACAAATAAAATTTAAAAAAACTTTGGCGAAGGGTTTGGCCTTTTTTATAAAAAAAAAATAATACATATATGTATTTGATTTTTTTAACATTATTGTCAAACTTTATATTTAAAAAGATACATACATTATTTTTTTCAATTTAAAAAAAAATTAAAATACTAACATTACTCACCCAATAGGTGTTTTAAATATGTTTTCTACCAAACGGCATTTCTCTCAAAATTGCTTCTTAAAGCATAGTTTACCAAACGCTCTTTGCATTTACTCAAAATTCTTTAGGCTCAACCGTTTTACATTTTCTCAATGGGCCTTCAAAATGCTGAACTAAATGCAACCTAATGAACTTAGTCCCACATCGATTAAGAAAAGAGGCTAACAAGCAAGTTGCCTCTTTAAATGGCAAAGATGAGGGATGAGCGAAAGTGATCTTTATCTCTTTGCTATGATCAAGTGAAATGTTGCATCGAGAGAGGCCTTAAATAGAGGGATAGTCATTACACAAAAAATTCAAATTTATAAAAATAATAATCGGTTTGAGTGGTTGGTACTATTTCTAGAATTGGGAGCTGGATCAATAAAAAAAATTGTGGAATCGAGAACCAAGAGAAACCTTGTGGAATTGGGAACCAAGAGAAACCCCTCAAACCCCATTCAGGTAGTTCTCAATTCAGTCGGTTTTCTTTCTTTACTCACTCCTGGTTCATATGTATTAATTTGTACTTTTCATAGAAAAAATCCCCTCTCTCTCGTTTTTTGAGAGTCTCTCTCTACCTACAATGGTAGCTATCTTCCAAAAACCCTAAATCTTCTTTGCCTTTATGAAACCCTAACACCCTAATAGCCCTTTTACAACTTTTTCTCAAATGGAATCCATCTCGTAAACCCACAAAACCCCCACCCCAACCCCCACCCCACCTTTTACCCATTACATGATGCGTATTGTGATGCGGACTAACTCTGTCATCCAACTTTGGACAACTGTAATTAGTGTTGGATGAATAGAAGCTTTGGCCACAAAGAAGGTGGGATGCTGCCATTTTCCCTGTGGATTTTTGCTGGGCTTTCTTCTCGATGTAACTAGTTTGGATCTTCGCATATCTCAACTTGTCTGGAAGTAAATAATCCTTCGTTGTGCTGGTCCGGCTTTGCTTGCGATCTGCTCTTGTCTAGCAATCTTTGTTTGTTGTTGCGGTAAATGGAAGAATCAAGGGAAGTAGATAATCGCCTAGCTGTATTATGCAAAAGATTGGGTAATTTGAGGATAGAGGTTGATGCCCCTCCACGAGATAGAGTGATCTTTGAGGCGATCATGGATGAATGCAATCGTACAGTGTTTGGCAAGCTGTATTTAGGCGGAAACATCAATTTTCAGGCTTTTCTTACCACAATGAAAAGAGCTTGGAAGGTAGATTCAGTTACCTGTGCGTAGCGCGAATCGAGTATACTCTCCTTTACCTTTGATTTGAGAGGGACAAAGAGCAAGTGTTATCGAATAGCCCATGGTTTTTGCGAGCAATTTATTGATCCTTAAACCATGTGAGCCTAATGAACCCACGCAATGTTATAAGTTTACCAACTATGCATTTTGGGTTCAAGTTCATGGCCTCCCTATAGAATGGTGTTATGAGGAGGTTGTGGCTAATATAGCCTAAATCTTAGGCTGTGTGAAGGAAGTAAGAGTGGAAAAGAAATGAGTGGCCTTTTAGAAGATGGGTAGAGCAAGGGTAATGCTTGATCTTGATACACCTTTAAGTCCAGGTACTTTATATAATATAGAAGAGGGAAAGTCTAGCTAGATTTTAAGTATGAGAGGTAACCTCGCTTTTGCTATTCTTGTGGAAAATTTGGGCATTTTGCAACTAATTATGTAGAAGTTCCCTTTGATGAAGCCAAATATGAAGAAAGGAGTAGTAGCAGGTTTGGGCATTGGTTAAAAGCAGAGGCTAAGGAAACTAGCCCATTTTGGTAGATTTTTTATGGTGACAGGGTGGATGAACAGGAGGAGAAACAAAGAGTTAGAAGCCCTCCAGCTCAAAGCACTCAAATAGTCATATTTACTGGAGAGCAAATAGCAAAAAATTTCATAGCAACAACTCAATCACAAAACAGGGCACAAGTGGATGTTATTATACCTAATCACCAAGAGGAACAGCACTAGGGAAAGGGAAAAGGCATAATGAACATTGAGGAGCCAGAACAACAGCTATTGTCGGTTGAAAAACTATCATCCTGGACAAAGAAGGTAGGACTAAAAAAGGAAAGAAGAATTTTAAGAGTTCACCGGTAAAGAAATTAAAGAGGTACACCCCATATAACTCTATTCCTTTAGAGTTGGCGGATTTCAATGAAGCAAAACTGCAGAAAACTCCTATTAGTCTCTCGGAAGGCACTATAGGATGGGCTTTGATGGCTAGCTTGAATAAGTCACTGGTTTACAAATGAGAATATTGTGCTAGAACTGTCAAGGGTTGGCAAACCATTGATAGTTCAAAATTTGAGAGCCATTGTGGCTCAGGAAATGCCCGATTTAATTCTATTAATGGAAACAAAAAATAAAGAAAATGTGATTTCTCGTATTAAAAGACAAGTGAAATTTAAACATAGCTTTGTGATGAACCCGATAGGAATTGCGGGGGGTCTAGCGGTAATATGGAATGAAGAAGTTGATGTAGTGGTAGAATCTCCTTCCTAGGAAATGATCAACTTGATGTGTGAAGATCATAAAAGTCGAAACAAAATGCTGATTACTTGTGTGCATGCTCCAAATCATTTTGGGGAAAGATTACAATTATGGGATAAAATGAGACAAATTTCTAATAGCTTACTATGGGTGTATTTGGGGGATTTTAATGAAGTGCTTTACTATTGGGAGAAGGTGGGCACTAGGATGGAGGAAAATTATAGAATGTAGGCCTTCCAAAACTATTTACATAACTGTTTGTTAATGGAAATAGATTGCAAAGGGTGTGCTTTTACTTAGTCCAACAATAGAGAAAGGCTGATCTGGTTAAGGAGAAGCTGGATAGGGTGTTTTGTTCTCTAAAATGGAGGCTCATGGTCCTGGAAGTAGAAGTGTACACTCTCCCAGCAATTGGATCATACCATAGTCCTCTCCTACTTGTGATCAGTGCTGAATCTATAAAGAAAATAAGAGAATTTCACTTTGAGGCTTTTCTAGACTGAAGATGCAGAATGCACAGAAATAATTAAACAAGCATGGCAATCTCACACTCTTCATGAAGAAGGCCTGAGAGACAAACTACAAGCTATAAGTTATGCTTTGAAAGAATGGAGTAAAATGAAGTTCCCAAATAGCCATCTTCGCATATCAGCCCTAAAGTAAGAGCTTCTATCCTTAATGAATAGTGCAAGCTTGACTCAAGGCTCTAATAGGATAAAGCTCTTAAAAGAAGAAATTGAAACTTTATGGAGGAGAGAGGAGATGTTTTAGGGTTTAAGATCCTGAATTAATTGGCTATGATGGAGAGATAAAAACACGAAAAATTTTCATGCAACAACTATTCAAAGGAGGCAAAAAAAAAAAGAATTACTATGTTGAAGAATTCATTGGAGCAACGGATACAAGACAAGCAACAACTTCAAAACCTCACTACGATAGGACCTAGAAACTGCCGACCAATGCTAGACCAATGCCCAATACTCATTGAAGATGAAATTAATGAATGTTTGGTGGCGAAAGTAACCTTGGAAGAAGTTCATGATGTTGTTTTTCAACTTGGTGCACAGAAAGCTCCTGGTCCATATGGTTTAAATGGAATTTTCTACCAACATCGTTGGGATATAGTTGATATCGGTGTTTTTGAGGAAGTTAGGGGTTTTTTTTCGATCGGGAGTATTAGATCTGGCCCTAAACAGAACTCATATAACCTTAATTCCAAAGAGACCCCATCCAGAAAAACTTGACCAATACCACCCTATTAGCCTTTGCAATTTCGCATATAAGATCATATCAAAAATTCTAGCAAATAGACTAAAAAGATGGCTACCAATGCTAATTTCAAGGGAACAAAGTGTCTTTGTAAGTGGAAGACAGATTCAAGATAACATTTTTATTGTGCATGAGGTGTTGCACCAATTGAGAGTGAGTACAAGGAAAAAACATTTTCAAGCGGTGTTGAAATAGACATGCAGAAGGCTTATGATAGAATATAATGGGATTTCCTAGAAGGATTCCTGCTGAAAATGGGTTTTTGCGCCAAATGGGTCAACTGGATCTTGCAATGTGTCCTACAATTACTTTCAGCATCAAATTTAACGATGAACCTCTTCCTTTTTTCAATCGTACAAGAGGGATTAGGCAAGAAGACCCATTATCTCCCTATCTCTTCATCTTGGTGGCCAATAGCCTGTCTTCTTTGATGAGTAAAGCTTTACTAGATGGGAGTATAAAAGGAATAAAGTTGAATAGGTTCTGCTCTGCCTTGACTCATTTATTATTTGTAGATGATTCAATTTTCTTTTTAAATAGATCCATACAAGAATGTCAAAATGCTGCAGTTATGATAAATCAATACTATTTTACCTCTAGACAAGCTGTAAACCTAAACAAGTCAGGTATATTTTTTAGTAAAAAATGTCCCCAACTATTAAAGGATAACATGATAGGAGAGTTGAGGGTTCCAGAGCTTGCTAGGACAGGGAAATACCTTGGAATCCCTTTTGACTGGGGAGATCTAAAAAAGCAAATGTTTGCATTGATTTTAAATAGGGTAAACATGAAATTGAAAGGCTAGAAGGAACAAATTATATCTAAAGCAGGCAAGGAAATTCTCCTGAAACCAATGGTGTAGGCGTTACCTCAATATGCCATGTCAGTTTTCAAAATCTCAGTATCAGTTTGTAAGGCTATAAAGAAGAAAATAGCTAATTTCTAGTGAAAAAAAAATGAAACAAAAGCTGGTCTACATTGGAAGAAATGAGAAATCATGAAATTAAGGAAAGACAGGGAAGGAATGGGTTTTAAAGGCCTACTTACTGTAAACAAGGCCCTCCGGGTAAACAAGCTTAGGTTAGGTAAAGAATCCGGATGCTTTGTGGAGTAAATTATTAAAAGGGCTCTATTTCTGTTGAAAGAATTTTTGGGATGTTGATAAAGGTACTAAGCCTTCATGGGGTTGGCAAAGTTTAGTTCAAGGAAGGGAGGCCATAGCAGATTCAGTGAGATGGTTGATTGGAAATGGTTAAAATGTCAACATCAAAACAAATAAATGGCTGAAGAGAGGACTAATTGGAGGGTCGGCAAACATAAATGATCCACAACAAGTTTCTGAGTTAATGAATTTTGAAGCTGAACAATGGAATAAAACATTATTAAACAACCTCTTTGATGAATAGACCATTCAGGAGATTTTTGCAATTCCAATCAACCGTCAACTTACAAATGATGAGCAGATATGGACAGAAACTAAGGATGGGTCTTTTACAGTAAAAAATGGCTATAACATTCTAAGAGACTGAGCGACAGCCAATATTGCAATGGAACACCCCTCATCTTCCTACCAAACATCGAGAGAACTATGGAATGATCTATGGAAAATGCAGACCAACCCTAGAGTGAAGATTTTTATCTAAAATGTTTGTCAAAATGCCATCCCATCTAAGGAAAATTTATGGAAAATAAAATTTTTACCTAATCTAGTATGCGACCTTTGCCGAGAAAGCATGGAAATGGCGAACATATCCACCTTCTTTGCTCTTGGACTGTATGGGTATGGAGCCACCCGGAAATCAATCTACAAGTGAATGCACAGGAGGTTACACGTATTGGTGAGTGGCTGGTGCAATTTATAAGGAATGACATGCACCTAGCATCCTTGGAATTGATTTCAAACACCTTATGGTGGGTCTGGAAGGGGAGAAACAACTATATCTTTCGAGGTACTAAGCCGAATGCCTGCAAAGTGATAGATTTGGCCCCATTTTAGCAAGATAGCTATGAAAAATGGGGCTTTATGCATCTTCAAGCAGGAAAACTAGCAAAAACAGAGGAAATCGAGATACCTCAAACATGAGAAGCTCTTGCAGCAAGTACTTTGAAAATCAACATCGATGGGTCGATTTGTGAGGGGTCAACGGAAGGAGCGGTTGCCTACGTCATAAAGGACTCTTTCAGGTGCCTTGTGGACGGTTTCACCAAATCTATTCAGGCGGCGTTGAGTTTTTAACTGGAAACCCTAGCTGTACTTAAAGCTTTGAAGCACATAAAACAAAAGAAGCTAGACGTGGTTTCGGTGGAGACTGATTGTCGAAGTCTTGTGAACTCCTTCAAGTACAATGAAGAGCTTCATGAGCTGAAGTCCTTGACACGTTAACCTTGGTCAAGCACATAAAACCCTTGCTATGTACTAATGCCCCACATGGTAGGTCTGGCGTCTCAATTTTTATATACATAAAATCTTTTATTTTCAACCAAAAAAAAAAAAAGAAAACTGCTCGTTAACCTTGGTCAAGCCTAGCCGGCCCGATCAAACGCGACCTTCACCGAGCCGAAGTCCTTGACACGTGATCTAATGATCACCTTTGGATTATTGAATTTACTCCTTGGTTAGAGAGAGAGAGAGAGAGAGAGAAATGATTTTCTTTTTCTCGCTACGCTCGTTTCATTTCTCCCCATCAGCCCCTTTTCCTTCCGAGAAAGCTCGTGTATTTTCCGTCGTGGCAAAGCTTCCTCATCGAACTCTCCTTCTCGCGTCTCGACAGCGGCAGAGAAAAACGAGCAAAAAATACCCAATCCCCAATCCCCAATCCACGTCGCTTTCGTTCCTTTCCGAAGGAGAAGCTTCCAGAGCGAGGAACCCGGAACCAGACGAGACCGACACAAGGTATATAATCGCATCCGACATAGAGAGAGAGAAAAGAGAAGAAGAAGAAGAAGAGAGATGGGGCCTGATGCGGCGGCGTTGGCGGCGGCGGCGAGGCAAGCGGAGAGGCTGAGAAAGGACGGGAACGAGTACTACCGGAAGAATCGTTTCGGAGCCGCCATTGATGCGTACACCGAGGTGCCGAATTCCATCGCCAATTCAAATTATTTTGAACATTTTCGAAAATGGGATCTCTTGTTCGGTTCTTTGGGCTTCCGTCGACAGGGGGGTTTTAGGGTTCGCATGCGTTCGACCTTTTTTCACACGTCTTTGCTCTGGGAGAGGGAAAGGGCTTGCTTGTAAACTTGGATTCGAATGCGTTTGATTCTGCAGCATGAAGTTTTGAGACTTGTAGTTTGACCGCTGGGTTTCCTTCTTTCTTTCCTTTCTTGCCTACTACCCTTTTATGATCGGGTGCTGTTTGCTGAATGTGAAGGCCATTACCCTATGCCCGAACGTGCCCGTGTACTGGACGAATCGTGCGCTTTGCCATCGCAAGCGGAAGTATGTACGAGTTCTGACTCTCTCTCCCTCTTCCAATTGTCTCTGCAGAATTCCGCCGACATTGATTTCCTTGCCTATAAGCTTTCACTGGTCGCCTTTTTCTTTTTTTCTTATTTCCTTTTTTTGCAGTAATTGGCAGAGGGTCGAGGAGGATAGCCGAAAAGCGCTTCAGCTCGATCATGATTCTGTCAAGGTTAGGGAGTGGGAGCTATCCTTTTCCTCATTTTACTTTGTGGAAAGTGGTGCATCAGTATTATTTGCAAAATTGTCATGCATCGTTTCTTGTCATATTTTATGTTAGTTTTGTTGTCATTTTGCAAAAGTTTTATTTGGAATAGAAAGACCATGTGTGCGATCAGCTTGACTATAATTGAAGCTAGGATTACTCTGATCCAGGCTACAGTGGAAAAGAAGCGCGATATTTTGTTTCCTTCAAGACAATGCAAGCTAGATGGCAGCTTGGTTTATGTTTAATATGGACTCGATGGCTTTTCTGCTGGTGGAATGGGAATTAGAATATAAATCTCTATTTAGGAAAACTGAGCTTTTCCAAAAAGTAATCCTATAGAATGGGTATAATCTGTGAAATCCAGTTGTTTCTTTTTTAGGTTGCATTTGAAAGTACAGTTTTTTCTTTTATAGGTCGGGGTGGGGGGCCAGCTCTAACAGTTTCAACATGTTTTCTATGAAAAGCAGCTGTAATGAATGGGCATAGTCCGTGAAGTACCCAGAAATACCTTGCATGGAACTTCTTACTAAGCCATGAACCGTTTCTTGTGCTATAGAGTGGAGAAAAACATTTATAGTTTGTTGAATGAGCCCATTGATATAAGTAGAGAAGTCAACCATTCTGGCATTTCTCAAACTTTTGACACATGGCTTTTGCACACCTTCTGCTGTTAAGCCAATCGTTCCCATCAATGTTACTTTTGAAAATGCATATATTTCAACAAATGTTGAACGAACAATACAACATGTCAAAGTGGTTCGCACAGGTCTAACTTTGAATTATTTCTCTCATTTAGGGAGAACCATGCTTAAAAGGCTCAGCAGTTTTCACCAGTCCTGCAATTAAATCATCTTTGGCTGTAGTTTCTTTTCTCCCTTTTTTTTCTTTTTGCCAAAATTGTTATTTAATTTGAGGAAGAGTTTGGCTACCATAAATAGAGATGAAGTTTTTTTGTCACCAAGATAGCTGTATATTAATAAAAAGACTGAGATCATCTCCCACTGATGTTGCAGCATGATGCAATATCAGTGTTGGTGACATTAGAGAGAGAGAGAGAATTTCTTCTCTCTTTTTTTTTTTTTTTTTTTGCCAAAATTGTTATTTAATTTGGGAAAGAGTTTGGCTACCATAAATAGAGAGAAAGTTATTTTGTCACCAAGATAGCTGTATATTAACAAAAAGACTGAGATGCAATATCAGCGTTGGTGACATTACTGCCTCCATGTCCTATTTTGCTGTTATTACCAATATGTGAATTTTGCTCCCAAACTGAGTAGCTCTATCGAGAGGTGGTTTAAAGTGTTTGAGACCAGTAAGTTGTGTATTTGCGCTGTTTGCTACATCCTCTTACACAAAATAAAGTGCGCTGATTGGCCATGAGTGCTACTCCCTTCTGGGGAAGGAGAGAGGTCAAGTTTTCTAATTTGGACCTTAGGGAGAGGTTAGGTAAAAGTACTAAATATGAGAAATATTGAGCCTTTTTTTTTACGTAGCAACAAAATAGTGCGTGCAATGGTTAGAAATTCAATGCTTCATTAGCCTATCAAAAATGATTTTGTTGCCTGGTTGGCAACTTGGATGCTTTATCATGTTCAGGGGTTATCATTATGTTTCTTTTGGAAAAAATTCATTAGTCTTTGGCCTTGTATTTTTTACAGGAGTATGAACTCTTTGGAATGTGATTGTAGAATTGGAATGACTATGTAAGTGTCATCGCCACTTGTGGTAACAATATGAGTTGGATTGTTGTCTCTTCCATTGTTTTTATTGATGGTGATCCTTTGAGATAATAATAGAAATAAATCATCAAGTTACAATGATACGAAAGATATCATAGAGTTTGAGTTTCTTTAAAGCTTAGGCAAACTTCCCTGCTTATTCTGCATTAGTTAAATGTTGAGGATGATGGTGATAATGATGATGATAGTAATCATTGGATTCAAGAAATCATGCTTATACTTGCAATTGCTCATACCTGTGAAAAGACAGACGGTTGTTTGTGTAACCATACTTATGCAGATTCGTTTCAAGTAATCAAATATGTGTGTAAAAGAGAATGGAGGCTTTATTTTCATTCCACTCTTATTGTTTTCAATATTGTGGCGAAGCATTAGTAGTGTAGAGTTGGATTCCAAATGGTTGGATTGGGCAGATCTGCAAAATGATGTGTTGCAAATAGGTGGAAGAACAATAGGTGTGTTTCTTGACACAAATGCGCTCCAGAGGCCATGTTTCACATGCTTTGTCCTGTCTCATTTTGAAATGGCATTGAATTGAGTCAAGGTTCATGTGCATTGGGCAGCCTGAGTTAGACTGGCATTCCAGTGGAGCCACAATCACTCTCTTTCTCGGAGCACATTTTACTGACATCCTTAAACATTTTGAGTCAAATTGAGTTGTTTGGACATGTGATATGCACGTATCATATTCAAGGCATGTGACACTGTAATTTAGGAATTTTTATAATCAATCAGTTCTTTTAGACACTGTGGAACTAACTCAATCTATCTGGCAGGCTCACTACATGCTGGGACTGGCCTTGCTGCAAAAGCAAGAATACGGTGAAGGTGTCAAGGAATTGGAAAGAGTATGTGGTGATTAATTGCTACTCTGTTGTTTGTTCCTTGCATAATTAAGAGCTGTTATATGTTGAGACATTTGAAATAAGCATCGTGTGATTAGCTTAAATGTCAAATTGGCAATCTTTTAATTGAAGGAGAGGTATATTGGTATATATCCTGTTTCACAGGTTTCCATGGGATCTGTGGGAATTCCCTTGATTAACTTTTGGTATTGCCGTACAAGTTTTTTAGGAAGATATGGTTGCCATTGTTTGGCCAGTGTTTATTGCGGTGCAATAGTAATCTCTCTTGTTGTTTGGTCTATGGTGGTAAAATAAGACATATGTTATGTGCCAAATTATGTTGGCTAAGATCGGTTGGCTTTAATGTAATCTATGACCCTTTCTCAAGAAATAGGGAGTTGGAAAGTTTGCCCATTTCTTATATCTGAGGAGAAAGTTGGTCTCTTAGCCCTGAGGCAAAAGTTTGTGCATCCTGGAGAGCCTTAAATGGCATGATATTTTCAATGCTGTGATATGGCAAAATATAAATGTGTAGAGTACTTGTTAGCATTTTTCAACCAAGTCAATTCTCAACAGCTATATCTCTGTGGTCTTTTTCTCATTTCTTTCTTTATCTCTGATGCCTTCGTTTTTTGCATGATGATCTTGATGCTGATTTTGGCTAATTTGAGTAAATTGTTAGGCATTGGATCTTGGAAGGGGTGCACATCCTAGGAGTTATATGGTAGAAGAAATTTGGCAGGAATTAGCAAAAGCAAAATATTTACAGTGGGAGCAGAAATCTACTAAGCAATCTTGGGAACTGCAAAGCTTGAAGTATGTAACTCTTATGCCCGCAGTGTCCACTGTATATGGTATAGATTTCGCTGGAAATGTACTGCTGTGAGTACATCAAGAACTGCTGCTACATATATTTGTTTCCGTTATGCCAGGGCAGCTTGTGAGATGGCTCTTAATGAGAAATTTGTGCGGGATGCTGCCAAGATGGAAGGATTTTTGGATGAACTTGCCAAGTCTCATTCGGAACAGGTAAATGCTGTGGGACAAGTCTTCCAGAAAGCTGCAGAAGCTGACATGCCCACTGAAGTAAGTGCCAGCTGCAATGCAGTTTCTTTTTCTTTATTTTACTTTGTAAATTCATTTGTCATTCCATGGAGGTTGGATAACTATCTCAGGTGCCGGATTATCTGTGTTGTAAAATTACCCTTGATATATACCGTGATCCTGTCATCACACCCAGTGGGATAACATATGAGAGGGCAGTACTTCTTGAACATTTGAACAAGGTAATAGATAATTTAATATGATAAAATCTTTTCTCTGTATGGCACTGCAGATTGCTTGATGCTTCTTATGATATTAGGTCGGGAAATTTGATCCAATTACGCATGAGGAACTCAACCCTTCTCAGCTGGTACCAAACTTGGCTATTAAAGCAGCAGTTCAAGCATATCTAGATGAACATGGTTGGGCATATAAGGCGGATTGATGACCAAATTTTAGGACAGGATAAGAGGTGAGAGGCATTCACAATGGGATAGAGCACAGCCAATTAATTTTCTATCCTGGATGTGTCTCATTCTGTTGGTGCTGTTACCACATGCAAAATGTAAGTCTGTCATAGTGTTAATGGCAGGCCTGAAAATAGGAATCTTCTCTGAATTGTACAGATAGGTATCTCAATGCGCATTGCATTTTATCATTGCATGTACAGCTGCTTGTTCTTGAACCCTTTTTCACAAGCGATGGTGTCTGCTTTGTCATTCAGCTTGTGGAGCATTTAGACTCAACTTTCATTCTTTCTTGTCAAGCCTCTCAACTCTATTGATAGAGCAACATAATTTATAGATTATGATCAAAGTGCCTGCATACTGCTTACACTTGAACTTATTATGTGATCATTTAAATTTTCGAGTATCTGACAGAGATGTGAATCAATTGGGCTGTCATGTCCTTCACACGCCTTAGTTGTTTTGTGGCTTTTTTACGTATTAGTTAAGAGTAGTGTCCAAAGCCAGAGGGGGGGAAATAGGGAAAGTAACTAGATGAGTGCTTGTTTTATATCAGTACATGAACAGTACTATGATAAACAATCATGACCCTCCTAGTCCTGACCCATTATGTTCCTTTTCCTACATGATGGGTCAAGATCATTTCCAACAGATCATGTTCTAGTTGGCGCAAAATTCATGGCTTACTCCTTCCATGGAAGCATTGATGCATATAATTGAGTTGAACACTTCCAAAAGCCAGCACATTATCAGCCATGCACTCAATTATAGTAGTACCATAACATGAGCTTTCTCCATATTTTCTTATCGTCACATTACTAAAGTTCTAAGTTCTTCCACCTTTGCGGGTCTGATCTTTATCCTGAAAAGTCAATCATTAATATTCTGTAAGAAGCAATACAATCAATGCAGACACTAGTTGCTTTTCCTGTCCTAGGCAGTCCCTTTCTTATTGGAGGATTGTCATGTGGAACACATGGTGGGCTTGCAGTGCTTGAATTTGATTATTATTTCACAAGAAAAGTTCATGATTGGTAGGAATTGATAAATTCATAATTTCAAGAAACTGTGATAGAAACATGGCATTGTTCCGGTTCCACTTCTCTTCAGTCTATTGCGATATGAAAAGGCAAGCCGACTCCTTTTCCTTTTTGCTTTAGCTTGATTTTGAGAATACTGAAAAATTAATACATGTCCAACTTCTTTCGTCATCTTTTGGTCAATCGCAAGATTCAAGCTTAACAGACTATTTGTCTTTCTTGTCTGTTTCTTTTGTTCCGATTGTAAAGATATTTTGTCAGGATTGAGATCCAATGCATTTTCTATTTCTTGTCAAAGATGTCGTCTTCGTACGAAAGCGGTAGGTAATTAGTAACGGCTGGGTTAGGTGATCTATTAATTTGGTATCTGCTGCTTGATTAGATTAAATTGCACCAATGTGAAGCCGACATGGCCTCCTTCACAGAGATAGGTATACCCTCGTCCCTGAATTTCTTTATCTGTGATATGATACGGATGAATCATTTAATTGATACTCGACTTGAGCTGTTAAGTTTAAAGATGTTTGAGTCATGTTTAGGCGGGCCCATCGATTGACCTTTGAATATAGAGGAAGTAGTTGGGCTTCATTCAAATGCATGCGCCGTCGTGTACAGTTGAGTACCGACGGTGTGTTGCTGTGGTCATGATCACGCCGATTTTAAAAAGAGCAATAACGAGAAGTTTTAATGGTGTTATATCAATCAATTGACGCTGTGCATCGAAACTGATGTTTCACTATAAAGCTTGAACTAAAGAAAATAGAAGTGGATCAGCATCTTCCTTTTCTATTTGTTCGGCTTTTCAACTGAAACTCTTTTTGTTTTTTATGTACACAATTCCATTTGGAGAGACTTTCAACTAGATTTTCGAACATCGCATGCAATCATCAAAGCATTTGACCGTTGAAGCTGTCTATGGGTCACGAGAACATATACAAACAATCCGTGTGTTATTTAGGCGCATCTATGCAAATGACAACGTGAAATTCATTTGTCCCTAAGAAGATAAAAGAGTTGGAGATACTAAAACATAAATCATGCTTCTCTCTACATCAAAAACCTCGGTTCCAATTCCAATTAGCCAAAATTCTCAATCTAGGAGGTCAAATAATGCATGACCCAACGCAGCAGGGGACAAAACAGGACTACGAAATTCCCTTAAACATAGATCTTACCTGAGAAGCTGGACTCTCTCATCGACAGAGAATTTCTCGTGCAATATGGGGCTGACAGCTTGCGAAGATGCTTTCCTTGATGTGTTGTCGCTCCAGCCCTTGACATCTTCTGGACGACGTCCATGTCAATCGCATTATCATAATTGAGCCAGACCACGAAGTCCGTGATTGAATTAAACCATTCCTTTTTTTAATCAACTAAAGTGATCCATCGCTTTCGATGTTTTTGACCACACGCTAGAGTAATTGTCAATGGAGTCTCCAATGCTACCTTGGGAAGAAAGCCCCAAAGCTTTTTTCCCTGGGACCTCCCCTCGCATTCCTATTGAGAAAACATTCATGCAGAGAACAAAACCAACCACTTACGTGTCGAGATTCCATATGCTCGTAAAAGAGAGCACGAGAAAAAGAAAACTATATTCTTGGGCTAAAAAAAGCAAAGGGATAAGGAAGGAGATGCGAAAGACCCAACCCGCAATCCCCCATCTCTACCTCTATAAGACAATTTCTAGTAGGTTGCTGTCCATCCTTTGGCTCCATCAAAAGGCCAAGGATTTTAACCAAGCAATAAAGTGCTGCAAGCGAAGGCACACCTTTAACAGTGCAAAGGTTGTAGGAATCAATGATGTGCTTGTTGCTGTCGCCAAAAGAACACAGGGAGGTTTGGTTAGTCACACTGTAGCATTTGAAGACTTTCACGGAAAAGGGCACATATGGGCATCTTGAATTTGGACCACCACCCATCACACTCATTAAACTCGGGTCACACCGAAACCATTCAACATGGGGGGCACAATTCTTCCGGTTCCCATCTCCCACCACCATTCATTCATCTCATCAATCTTCCCGGTTTGGCCTCATTCCCAGATAGAAAAACAACCGAGAACAATCCACACCCTCCTCGAAAAGTAAACCTGCACTTATACTCCATCAACAATTCGACATTTTCTACAGAGAAAATGCCGAGGGCAGGAGTACGGTTGCATACAATCTGTTGTTATTAAGAAGAGAAAGAGCCTAAAAAAAAGCAGCCAAATACGTCGTTCTTATTAACACAGACAAGATAAGAGCATATCCCAAAAGAACATTATTCACGCACTACTGAAGACAACCTGGAAAAAGATGGAAGGCTATAGGGAATGACTCTCCTGACTGCAGGCATAAGAATCCAAAACTCACCCACACTGAAGCACTTGTCCGGGTGAAACGGGGGGGAAAAACTTGTAAAAATTATAAGCTCTCGTTATATGCACAGTAACTAACTCAGCACAAGAGTGAGACTCTAGAGAAAGGAGAATTTACAAGGTAGACACAGAACCAGAAGGATTCTCTGGTGGCATAAGCAGCCAATATACCGCAAATAGGATGAGAATATACAAGCACTGCGTAGCAACTCAATTAAGCAGTGTGCGTAAGGTTGATGCCGCGGTTCAATCTCTCAAGGATCCCGTTGGCTTTCCTCTGAGCCCGGGAGGTTCCATTCTTTGCAAGCTCAGAAATCGTTCTGTGTGAATTCTCCTCTTCCCTCAATTCTTTCAACTTGGTTCGGTCACTGAAGCATATAGTGTGGAGAATCGCAATGCAGTTCTCCTTGTTACGAGCACATGATGTCTCCCTCATAACCCCAAGCAAGCAAGGAACTGCTTCAAGCTCACACATTTCATCAATGGCTCTCTGATGGCTCGACAGCATTGCAAGTATAGCCAACAACTCATCTACATGGATACGGTTCGCAATCTTTCTAGAATCACGCCAACTGCCCCATGCTGCACAGCTCTACCCCTATTCTCATGGATAATGCACAAATTGAATATAGCCGAAGCAACATCCGTCATGGCCAAAGGGTGCCCCTCGTCTAAAAGATCGATGAGGAGCTTTAGGGCTCCTGATTTCCCAATTAGTGTCTTATTGGAATCAAGAGCAGAGAGAGTAAAAAGGGCTGCGGCAGTGTTGCTTCTTGTCTCAATTGTCCCTGATCTCAATGCATCCATCAGAAGAGGGATGACCGACGGAGTTTCGGCCACGAGCTTCTTGTTACTGTCGTGGATGGAGAGATTCAGGAGTGTGGTTATGACATCTTCTTGGAGATCAAGGTGCGTCCCATTTTGGGACTGCCTTTCAGAGAGTGGACTGAGTAACTGAGTGATGGCATCCGGTGACTCCCCAAAAAGCGCACGGAAGGAGGGCATCCTCTTGGTCAGCGATCGAAGCTCTTTTGCAGCTTCTTTTTGCTCAGATATATCGGACGACATCTTCTCCAGCAAATAAAGAAAACGATCTCGCTCAGATTCTGTAGCGTTATCCTCATCAATGCAGTGAACTGGCTCAGACAATTCGAATCCTCGACTCTTACACCATCTCAGAATCAATTCTCTGATCAGATGATTTGGAGTAAGGATTGTGTGCGAAAGAACCTGTTGGGTTTGTGGACACATTCTGTTGCCCGCTTTTAGCCATTTCTGGATTGAAGGCCGATCATAAGTCTGCACAAGCAGAAGAAATCAAACAAATCAAGAACCGGAAGAACATGTGTTTTGAAGGTTGAGAAGAGGCCAGCACAGCAATACTTGATAAATCAATTCACTGGAGTGTAAGCAAAGGTATAAACGGAAAATGCAAGAGCCAAGAACAAACAGTTCAGAAGAAGTCATCCAATCAACACGAGAGAATCAATGGCCAAGTTGCTTGGCCATTGTCAAACATATTTCATACACCGACAATTGATATATTGATTTCCCAGTGGTACTGTTACAAATCGGGCATCGTACCACATTGTCCATCTTTATTTGTTTTCTTTTCCCGTGACAAATATTTTCACATCCTATAAGATTAATCCAAAGTTAAAAGTGCCAAAGAACAAAAACAACAAAAGGTGGGAAGATAACAAAGAAACACATGAAAGTTCTTGTTCTGCCCGGTCAAACATCATCGACTCATTTTTCCAAATCCCACTGGCTGGGTAACGTCCGTAGCTCATCAATTTCACCGACCAGATAAAAAGGAGAATAAATTCTCCAACCGTTAAGAGAAAAAGCCACCGACCAAAACAAAAGGTGGCGGAAACGACATTTGGTTCTGAGAACCGACGCGCGACAGCAAGAAGAAGATAATATATCCTACGCATTTGTCGCATCAAGAAGCAGTGTTCCAGATTCTTAACCTAAACCGAGCAAAAGCTAAAATATGAACACGACGATTCGATTCGATTCAATTCGATTTAAAGGGGCGAAGTACAGAACACAAGGCGATCGGAAAGGGAGGGGAAGACGATTAAGTCCTACTTAATTCGCAGGACTTGACAAGGAAGAATCGCCGATTTCCAGTCCTCCCTAATCGAAACCTTCAACATGGTCTTCTTACCTTTAATTCACCATGCATAACAAGATTCAAGAAACGAAAGGAACTGCTCAACAGACTCACGACGCACGAAAACAAGAAAACGAATCGCCGATAACGTAAAAACAATCCGCCACTCGAGACCTCCATCAACAACTTCCGGCGGCGGCAAAAAGAAGGGAAGTGGAAACTCCACGCTTAGAAAAACATCAAAATCGAAGCGATTCAGTATTCAGGTGACTCCAAAATCAATATTCAAGAGGCAAATTCGAAACCGGACGCTCCACACAGCGAAATCTCGAAGAACCGAAGGCCAAAGCAAAGGACCCAATCGCCCGAGAAATCAAAACTGTCAAAAGGCGAAATTCGACAGGCGAAAAGGGCAAAAGCTCTCACCTGTCCCGTGGCGACAATCACGGGGTCTCTCATCAATTCCTTGGAGATCGGGCACCGGTACTCGTCGGGGCACGCCAGCGTCCTCAGCGAGAAGGACGACCTCCTCCTCGCCCTCAGCTCCCGCAGCGCGAGCAGGGCCTCCCTCGCGTGGTCGATGACGTCGACGCTGCACTCCTCCTCGTCGGCGATGATCCTCACCAGCCTCTGCAGCTCCTTTTTCAGCTCGGTGGCCCGCGCCGCCCTCGCCGCCAGATCGGCGTCGAACACCCCCGTCTTGGCCATCGCCGACGCCGCGGCGCTGATCGGGGACGACGCAACGGCGGCCGGCCTAGTGAGCGAGAGCGGGAGAGGAGCACATCATCATTCTCGGGGCTACTCCTTCGGCCTCGCCGTTCCGGCGCCGGCGACTCCTCCTTTTCTTCTTCTTCTTTAATCCGAGAGAAGAGAGAAGGAGAACCACCACATACAACTCTCTCTCTCTCTCTCTCTCTCTCTCTCTCTACCACAGTCGCAGAGCTCTCTCTCTCTCTAGAATTGAAAACGAGGAGGTTTTCTCGCTCTGGAATTTAACAGTGGAAGGACGGCCGGGTTTCGTCACGCGCGGGCGGATGGATTCGCTTGTCGCTCGTTCCCTCGCTCCCCCCTCGTATTTCTAAACTCAGCGTTCGCCACGTCATCGCCGGTCGACATTTTGCTACTTTGGTATTACAATTCGTACGTCGAATTTTTCGGCGCATAGCTGTTCTCGGTACCCATTTTCACGTCTCAAGTCGCACGTCAATCAATCGAAAATACGCGTTCCTCCAATCCGATGCATTGATTGATTTTGTGAATGCAATTAAAATCCCAATCTTCAAAACCGACTTCTAAAAAGTTACTGTATTTCACATGTAGAATAATATGTAGAAGGACGCGGAATTACTCAGTTGATGTAAGAAATTTATAACGACATTTATGATTGTACATTGTTTTTTGTTATGGACTGACCTAAGTAAATCATTAAACTGCATTTTTTAGGTCTTGTGCAACGTTAAATATCTAAAGGGTGAGTCGGGTACTAGACTTGATAATGAATTTGTACCCAATGAGGGAAATAGAATATGTGAGCACCCAAACATTAGAATAATGAATGCAATTTAGCAACCCATCACAAGAGTGAATAAGTGGAGACGGTCCCTATTAATGGGAAGCACCCTATCATGATAAGGTACTCCGCAACCAAAAACACCAAATCAATATATCGATTTTATAAATGCAATTAAGATCGCGTCTTTAAAACCGATTAAGAAGTTAGGCGAATTCCACGCGTTGAATAACATGTAAAAAGGACACGGAATGTAATTGGTCAATGTAAGAATTGATAACCACATTTATGGTTGTACTTATTTGTTGTTGTTATGGAAGAAAGCAAGTGGGGGAGATTAGTGGACGGTGGTAAGGCCAAAAACCCTTCGAAGAAGAAACGCGTTTTCCATGTTGAATTTTCGGCGCCTGTCTTACGTGTGAAGATTTCAATATTTTGGGGAACTCAAATGGTCAAATCCAAAGTGGAAGTTACTCTCCATCTCATTCCCCTAGTTTCGTTCCTCTTGATTTTAATGTCAAAACTTGATGGCGACTCCTTTTAAGATTAGAGTGAGAGAGATACGTAGGTCATCTAAAAATATTATATTTACACGACCAATCTTTTAAGAATGTTGTGTTGCTAATCATGATGCGGATTGTGTCATGCTTCGAGAGCAGGCGAAGATTTCTTGATAGAAAAAAAAATTGTTAAGAGCAATATGATCTTTGTAACTTAATTCATAGATTCATTTGGGATTAGGGGGTGAGCTATTCATGTAGGTGAAATTATTTTTTTTTTTTTTTTAAATTTGATAAGAAGATAGTTTATTGAATTCAAAAGTACTAAAACAACAAAGCCAAATCGGTCAAGGAGCGTGTCTTGAAGTCCACAGTGCATGGAGTCGCTCACATATTTTTTGCACATTATCTCCCATCCTTACTTTCAAAATGCAAGAAAAAAAAAAAGCTATAAAAATGAAATTTGAAGACATTAGATTCTAGAATCAATAGGTTCTAGATGAAGAATCCAAAACATGCTTTCTTAGAATCGATTACCAATTTTAGTTGAAAATCAAAGTAATCGACTTTGGAATTGATTGGATCTCAATCAACAAGTTCCAGAGTCAACTAGCCGAATCAGTCAAGGCCGGTCCACCAATTTTTCACTCCGATGGAGGGGGGATCGTTTTTTTTTTTTTTTTTTTTTTTTAAAGCTAGTAATACGGTGAAATAATCGGGAATCCAGGGATTGCTTCAAAAGACAGGGAACCGCTACAACAAAGAGTCAATAACAGTGGGGGAAGAGAATTTCATTCGACTAAAAGTAATCTCGTCATCGGCAAAAAAGAAATGAAAAGGGAAAAAATAGATGCTCCGAATTACAAATCCAGTGAAAGGGTTCAAGTTGCCTGCACCATAGAATAAATAAATAAATAAATAACTAGAGAAAATAATATTTAAAAAAATTAATTTATGAGATATTGAAAGGGAATTTAAAACGGAGGGGGCGGAGGTGGGGGGAGGCACCCACGTGGGTCCCGTCACGTACGCGATCGCAGAATCCACGACCGCCCAGCTGGCACGCCGCGTGGGCGAAAGGTTGTGTGCTACTCCGTCCCTCTCTTCCCTCCATTTTCTTTCCCCCCAACAAAATGCAAATAGACAAGTCTCAACAGAAATATTTAATTTCTACACGCGGCATTTAATTAAACCGGACTAAATGCATTCAATGCAATAGCGCCTCCATCCCAAGAAAATCAAGAAAATTAATCTCCATTAATTCGAGAAAAATAATGCCAACCTCCTCCTTCAAGGAAAAGAAACCCATAATGTATTCCCATTTAACGAATTCCGGCTTCGATTTAATTTGTAGAAAATGAGAGAAGAAAATCTTTTGGAAAATGAGTACGACAGATCCATAGACTCGGGGATCAGGGGAGATGGTACTTTTTTTCTCTTTTTTTATTTATTTTATATAATGGATCGTGGTAGGATTAAATTTTAATTGAATTGCCGAATTTTAATTGGGGTTTAGAGGTGGCATTGACAACAATGCATGTGGGGGGAGTTGAGTAGGACGTGTACAACAGTGGTGAGGTGGATAGCGACGCGTGGCGAATCCTCGGGAGGAGATGGGAGGAGTGAGCTGTGGGCTTCAGTCGAAAATTAAATAGGCCCCCGATTCCGGACAAGATTGGTCAAACCGATCTCAATGGAATGCTTGAAAAAAACTAAAAAAAAAAAAAAAAAAAAAAAAAAAAAAAAGGAAGGAAAAAATTTTTATTATGCGTGTGGAATGGATAAAAATCAGATTTTCCCATTGATCAGATCTATCCCACTTTGATTCAACGTCGGAAATTAAAAAATAATTAGGATTGGGAGATATGTAGAAATAAATCGACATTGAATCGTTTTCAATTTATGGATCAAGATCATAAAGAATGTGTTAATTTCAAGATGCAAATCTTTTACTTGCTAAATCTCAATTGCACCCTCTTTATCCGTCTTCAAATCCATCATCACCCAAATTTACTCGGGTGGAAAAGAGAGATTTCTTTATCCTCTTCTTTTTTTCCTTTTTCTTTGGCTGTTTGGCTATTACAGTATTTAGAAAAGAATTAACAAAAAAAAAAAGCAGGTGATGCAAGAAATAAACGGGTCACACCTAATATTACTTATTCTACTTGAATTCTTGCAGTTGTGCTTACGCGCTCTCAAGCTTCCTCGCTCTCAAGATTTTCATTGGATATTCGGTGATGACATTGACATGTTCCTCTCTGACCAATAGAACTTGGACTGTCTGGAAACCAAAAAATTAAGTTGATTAAAATGATTAATTAAATGGAGGGGAAAGAGAAGAAAAAAATTATAGCTAGTGAAGCTTCCTCAGGCGGGCTAATTCAATGGTGAGATTATGGACCACAATCCCACCAACAAAGTGGCCTAAAAAAGGTGAGATCATCAGAGACGCCTTTCAAGAATGGAGCGGGGATTGGAGGAGTAATCGTCCTGTCGACTTAGGTTTTGCCGACTTGCACAAAGGCCCAATTAGTCAATAATCAAGAATCCCCCACTAAATGAAGGCAAAAGGAGTACTGGAGAAGGCTTCTGCTGACAAAGTCAAACCCACTTTTTGGAATTCCTGTGGGTTTCTGTTTTTATGCCCTTTTAGGGTTTTGCCACGAAGCGAAGTTGGGGTCGTGACCGGGCATCATCCACTTACCTAACTTTAATTATCTATAGCACTAATCTTTCGGAGTGCATATAACTTGTTCCTCACAAAACTTCAAGTTGGAGAGAAACAAGGGAGATTTGCCGATTGCCATTTACAAGTTCGATTTCTTAATTAATGTGGGAAAAGTGTAACTTTTCATGACTCCACTAGGGCTCTGAAATTGAGCATTAAGAAAGATCTAGGGCGACAAATGTTTCCGATTTGCTAGATGGATATTGATTAGCTTGAAGGCCTAATATCCCTTTTCATCATATAACCTTATTATCTATTAATTCAATGCCTTAACTAAAAAAGTTAGAGAGAGAGAGAGAGAGAGAGAGAGAGAGAGTGCTCGAGTGGGGTTTGAAAATGTGTATTCCAGTTGATTTTGGCATCAAGGAGAATAGTTCCGGATTGAAAGCAACCCTAAACCTACTCAAATCAATTTTTTAATCAGCGGCCCAATCGCGAATTTTTGCTGACCACCGACAGAACAGTTTATCCACGTTTATAAAATATGATATGTTTAAGATCATTCACAATGATGGTGTCTCATCTTTTGCATGGGATGGATAGTGAGAGATTCTTGTTCTTGTCAATTTTCAATCCACTAAGCAAAACCAGCTACCGGTAATGAATCAGTCAGTCATATACTTAGTGGTATTTGTGGATGGCATGATGATCCGAAAAAGGTTTTGTGAATGACTGGTGGAATTTTAGTTGTTGTCGAAGTTCCATTGGATCGGGGGTCCGTCTTTGAGCATCGTCTGAGCGAGAGTGGAGGGGGAGCTCGATGTTTCCATTGAGAGTGGAGAATTGCCAACGAGGCCGACTTGCAGCAGCGGTTCCCATCGACCGAGGCGTGGCTTAATCCTACATTGAGCCATGACATTAGTAACGATTTCTACGAGTGTCGAGTTCAGAGAGAGCAAGAAAAGTGGAAGCGATGTCGGGGGGACTCGATGTCGGGGCAATGATGGAGGCTGAAACGACGGGGAGTAGGTCAGAGCGAAGGCGAATTCTTGTCTTATCCTGGATCCATGGTAAACTCAAGTAAGCACCGTGCAGAGCAGAGAATTCACTTCCGTGTAAATGAAATGTGCACCAACAATTGAGATCGACCGATATATCCATGAGAATACCATGCCTAATAGAGAATCTATGTCCTGATTTTGCGAGCCAACGGGGAAATGAGTTCACGGACGCACCCCCAAGAAAGAGTGTTGCGTTTCTTCTGTTTGTACTGTGCCCAGCTCTAGTAAAGAAAAACCCAATTTCTACAAAACTATTTAGAAATCAATCGTGCATATATAGCTACATATGAGTCTATTTTCAAGTTATACTTTTGTCAATACAGTTCTGAATTTATTAATTATGTCAATTGAGTTAATCCAATAATTTTGGCCAAATATCGTTGGTCATGACACTAGCCATCCTACGTAATATGATTTGCGCTAATGTAGATTTTAGTAATATTTTATTTTATTTCTTTTGAATTTTTCAATATAATTTATTTTTCTTTTCTTTTTACAACTCATTGACCGTTAGGTTGTAGTTAGCAAGGGTTGCTAGAACTCGCTGGCCATTGAGGAGGATCAATGATCCTTGATCGCTACAAGGATTTCATGGCCTTCCTTTGGCAACCCTCACCAGTTACGCTAGAAACAAAAAGGAAAGAAGGAAATAAAAAAGAAAATTTTTAAAAATTGCTTAAGTCAACACTAGTCGTGCCACATGGGATGATTGACGTTTGCGTTAATAATTTCCGACCTAAATTAGTATGATGAACTCAATTATCAATACATAAAAATGTTTAAAACTAAACTAATCAAATTGAAAGGTTTAGGATTGTACCAATACAATAAGTTTATGATTTTTTTTAATACTTTTCCCTCAATTGTGTCTCCATAACATTAATATACATACATATCCCTTAGCATTGCCTAGGATTATTTAAGAAATTAAAAGCGTTTGGAGAGACGTCTCAAGGAGTAAAGCGCATATCCATACCATACTTATTGTATGATGTTAAAGTTTCGACGGCGTGAATCTCTCCGTTTTCCGTGTTGAATCACATCATGAAGAAAGCATTGCCCGATTTTATGTAGCAAAGACTCCTAAGAATGAGATTTCATGCTTACCAAAAGAGCCCACGCATTAAGAAAAGCCAAACCCTCTATAGTGTGCCTCTACACCTTTATTAGAGAAGTGCCAATCGTCCAAAACACGCAATAAAAAAGCAACAACTTGTGCTTTATATATACATCCTTGACAGACAGTCACTTAGTGATCACGAAAAACCCAAAAACAATATAATTGTGATAAATTCACCTTAAATTAATTTTTTTGTCACGAAAAAACCTCAAATTGAGACCATAAAAAACCTCAAATAGATACATTCGTGATAAATTTATCCTATTTTAGAATTTATTAAATTAGATTAATATCATGAAAAATCATAAATTAATATACCTATAACAAAAGAAGGATATACCCTAAATAAATATACTCAATAATGAAAATTTAACGGGAACTAATTAATGATAAATTTATCACAAATATAATTGTTTTGGATTTATTAGTTTGTGATAAATTTGTCACAAATATATTAGTTTGGATATTATTAGTTTGGCGTAAATATGTCATAAATATATTTATTTGGAGTTTTTCGTTGTATTATCTCTAATAAAAAAAAAAACTCGCTTTTTCCAACAGGAACCATTTTTTCATAGATCCTTCTTAGCTAATGTCGATGTAGTCATCACCTAATCTTGTTCTTTCGCCATGATTTTCGCTAATATACTTAAGTCATGTTGCAATGATCATCACTATACATCCGACAACCCATCAAACAAAATCGACAAGCCTTTTTCCTCACCCTCAATGAAAAATTTGGCCTTTATTAAATCTACAAAATCTCCAAGAAACAATGATGAGCACCTTTGATTTTCTCGACGCCGAAGATTTGATTTCTTTCCTCCTTTTTTTTCCCCCTTTATTTTGGGTTTTCGTAATGAGTCAACAAAGGCGAGCAGGGGCTCGAAAGCAAAACCCTAATTCCGCCAACAAGAGGACAAAGGAATCATCCCCTATTATTGCAATTTCATTGCCTTTTGGGCGGGAGACAAGGAGAGCCACCAGATGACCGTTTGTCGCCATTCGCCACCCTTTTCATTCCGTCAAAAAAGAATAAATCAGGAGAACAAAAAATTAAATTTACAAAAACTAGAAAAATACCGTCCTTCCTTTTTACTATATCTCTTTGATTTTTTTTTTTTTTTTCTCTAGTTTTTCCTGCTCATTAATCTTCCCCCCCGAGATTCCGCCATTTTTTTCGACCGAAAGAAACAGGGGATCCCACATCGCTCTCGAGAATTATTGGGGATGAGGGATGGGCGTGGGCCTTGCGATGCGCCGGTAAATGACAGCTCGGGAATCACTGTCCGTACGTGGGGGCGGAGCGGGCCCCCACCTCGTTCGGGCCGACGTGTCGTCGTCGCGGCGCGGGTGTTGTGTCCCAAGCGGGGCTGCGATCGGGTCCGGTCCGGTCCGGTTTCAGTCCAGTGCAGCTTCTCTTTTGTCCTCTTCTTTGGGAAGAGGCCCAAAAAAATTGGGATATTTCCATCCCCCATGAGGGGAAATTGCATTATCGTGAAATGATGACGATAAAGCTATATGGACAAGCGTGGGTTTCATTTTTTCTTTTTTTGAAATTCAAATAATTTTCGTTTTCTTTTTTTTTCTTTTGTGAGAGGAGTAGCCAGTGAAAATGTGCTTAAGGAAATTTCTTCTGTTTTGGGTCCTAAGACATGATTAGAAGATTTGGAGTGATGAGTTGAGAAGTACAGGTGCCAACAGGAGGTGGTCTTGAAGAGTCGTCTGAGTGTCGTATAGCTTTGCATTTATGAAAGTATTGAATGAGTAACCAAATTAGTTAGCGTAAGAGGAGGAGGGCTGCACGAGTGGAGAGGACTAGCCAATTTGCTGCCACTCACCAAAGTTTGGCATTGATTGATGTGTCATTTCTACGTTACGGTGGGTGCCTCAAATATGAAATTATTTGTATTCATCAAGCCTCAAAAAAGCCAGCCAAGCCGGCTCATGCCAGCCTATTCTTTTGCTCAAGTCTGTCCATTCCATGAGCGGGCTGGCCGAACTATCGAATCCGTGATGAGGACCCACCGGCGGACCGAAGCTTGCGAACATTATGACAATTTCCACAGTAAGAGAAAAAGAATTATGCATTTTTCATGCTATTATCGAGTAGATTCTTTGGGGATATCTGACGACACTGGCACTGACTGCACGAAGCATTTATTGAAATCAGGAACTGGTTGGTCGTTGCAGTTCTGCACGAGGCACTGATGGATGAACATCGTTTGGTTGGTGAGTTGCAAGCATCCAAAGCCCCCTCCAAGTTTCGGTACAGAAACTCTTTTGACTTTTCGAGCAAGCCAAGGGTCGACTTCGTATACTACTAATTTCGTAAGCCTTGTCTTCGGATGCCAAGTTCATCCTGCCGTCAGTGCACTGAATTAGAAAACATCCTCAGGAGATTACTTCTTACCGTGTTTCTCTCTTTCTTGCTCCCCATCGAGAGAAATAATCGATTTTTCATGTTTTGCCATCCCTTCGAGAAATGCATGGGGACTGGGAGCCTCCATCTGGTTATTGTAGACTGACTGGCCCTTTGTTTCTTAAGCTTATTTTGCCTTTGTTGAGCACTTAGATGTAGAAGGAATCAGGCCCTGGTGGGTCCTTTTTAATTGGAAAACGAATTTGGGTTTCTTGCAAAGATATCAGTTTGGACTCCAAAACCAGCCCATTGCTTGGCCCTCCGTGCATGCATGCTTTTCTATCCGTATCCACTCCATCGGACCCGTCGTATCGCTGCAATTTTGGAAAATGACTTATCTTTTGATACAATTTTAGAAAAATTCTGCTTTTCGATTCATGTACTTCGTGTTTTTTTCTAGTCAAGTTACCGTACTTTTAATTCATCAGCTTAAGACTTCTACTTCAACGATCTCTATGATTAAGTTCCTTCAGCACCAAATTCGACTAAATTCAACTTGGGTGGCTGACAAAAAATGCCATAATATAGTGTGAATATGTCGCGACCAATTTTTCGGGGTGTGAACCACCTAGGGTTTGGCTAATGGATTGTTAAGCCTAAACTTAACTCGGGCTCTCCCAAGCCCATACCAATTCGCGACTTAGGTTTAAATTCTTAACATGCAAATTTTAAATTAGGAGTCGCCACTAATCTATTTTTGGTGGGTCGATTAGAAACCCAAGTAAAATAACGGGAGAATTGTTTTACTCCTACGAACCGGCAGACTATGGGACGGGGACATGGTTACACTAGATTTCTCTAATGCCCTTTCGGTACCATTCTTTTATTTTCAAAAATGTTTTTGCAGGCAGCTTGAATTGATTTTAAATCTATTTTCCTAACATGTAAGGTGATCATGCGGGTACACAAACCATCAATTTAACACCCAAGAAAGCAAATAGAAAATGCAGGACTTACCTCGTAGCAACGAAAGCATCTGCAATGTTAATTCAAAATCCACATCAACAACCTTGGATATGGTTTCTAATTAACACACAATTTCTTTTTTTTTTTTTTTTTTTACTTATTTAATGAAATTATGCAATATGCAATGCATGGCACTAATTTAACATGAAATGATATGACATGGCAACATGACTTAGCTATATGACCTGAGCAATATGACATAACTAAGCATGTAGTCTATCCTAAGCATGAGATGATTTATTCTAAATAATTTTTTTGTATTTTCTATGAGATTGTGGATTTAAAGAAATGCAACATTTAAATATGCAATCTAAATTAATCTAATGACTGACAATTTCTAATTAAATGGACTTAACAAAAATCACTAAATGACGTGCATTATATGAGCATAATTCTATATGACGTGCACATGTTTTTTATTCTAAATAAGCATGCAATTTATTCTAATATGCAATGACATGCAAAAGATGCATTAATTTTACATGACATATGCGTAATGACTTTTTTGTGGTTTTCCTTTTTTCCCTTTTTTTTAAATTTCAAAATTAATAATTGCCAAATAATTAAACATGCAATCCAAATTAAAAAAAGAACTAGCAACCTAAATTAATTGATTTGATTTTTTTTCTTTTGAAAATTCGAAATAAAATTCCTATTATGAACATGGAAACCCTAAAACTACATTTTTTGATTTTTTTTAAAAGAAAACTAATTTAAGTAACACCATAGCAAATCAAGCCATATTGATACCCAAATCGACGAACCATATCTCGCGCATGAGATTGGGTTGGCCAATTTCACATAAAATCACGAATCGTATCTCCGCCGTGAGATCGGATTGGCGATTTTTCCATGCGATGCGAGTCATATTTCGAGCGTGAAATCGGACCGTCAATCATATGCACGTTGCGAAATTAGGAAAATTTCCTAATTCATGAGGGATTAAGAGATCTTTTGGATATGGCAATAACGAACAAATATTCAAAATAAATCGCGATCTCATGGATCGGACAATAAAATATAAGAAAATTGAATCAATCAAAAATCTTACCTAGCTCTCGATATCGCACCGATAACTTTTCCAAATTTAGACCAAGTGCAATCGGACCGAGATTGCGACCGGTTTTTCGACGGCGAATGGGGACGACGCTTCACGTCAGAGTTATCATGGCAAGGAGTGAGCTCAGTGGGGTTTTAAGGAAACCTGCAAAACAGAAATTTCTTGAGCTGTAGAGAAGGCCGCCTATGGCGTTTGTCCCAGCGTGGATCGTGCACGATTTTCCGAAGGATTTGTGTTCTTTTCTTTAGCTCTTGTTCTCCACGTTTCGCAATTCTCACCGAGTCTCACCCAGTTGACATCAGATTGATGATGGTGCGTTGTGGGTGATGGTGGGATCTCTTAGTAAAGGATGACCGTGGGCTTACGGTCAATGAATCTGCAAAAATAAGAACTTCGGGATCGACTTGGTTCGGATGCGAATGGGAACGGTGGCTTTACGGCTCGATTGGACAGCAACTCGTCGTTGGGCGTGGCACAGATCAAAGCAGCAACGAGTCGTCACGGGCAGCAAAGGCGACACGCCAAGGATAGTCACGGTCGAGCAAGTTCGCATCCAAGGATAGAGATGCTGACCAGCTATTGCGAAGACTCGGATTGAACAGCTGGTGATGAAGAGAGGTGAGAGGCGTGTCCTCGATTGGCAGATCTCCAAGAGCCACCTCCCTCTTTGTTGTCTTTTATCCTCTGCAAGATCATGTGATGGGTTTCCTTGACTTGGAATTCTCAACCTTGGTCGACAGTTTTGATAGTAGGGAACAAAATCCACCCCTTGAACTCACGGCCTTCACCTTTTAACTTGGACGAGTCAACTTATCGATGACACTATGACGGTGCTTGCCAGTTGGAGATGCGAGCGATGGAGAGCAGTAGCAAAGACATGTCACGGCTACCGTTGGAGCACAGCGCGAGACCCGAGGGGACAATGTGAACCCGCGACTGGCTACTTTGTTGCAAAGTTGCTAGAAGTGGTGAGAGGCAATCGCGTCGGAGGTGCGACCAGTGGTGTGGTCGCGGAGAGGGCACTGGCGTGGAGAGTTGTCTTCGCTGAAAGCTGGCCGAGATCTCTCCCTCTCTCTTACGTGATTTCTTATTTCACGAATTTGTGGCCGTGTATTCAATGTGTGGCCTCCTCCCTTTTACTTTGTCCGTACGCAGTCCCTTTTATAAGCCAAAAAATTGGATCTTCGTGGTATATTTTACTTTCTAATTTTGTTCATGCAAAATACCATTGAATATATCGTTGCACCCCGCCCAATATTACCTTTTGTATTTATCAAATATCCCATCCAAAATTTACCTTTTTGCTTGAAAATACATCATTCCGTGTATATTGCCTAAATGTGTGAAGAATCGAACGGAATATGTGAAAAATTTTGCACTCGCCGTCGGTCCAATAAAATAAACAAAAATGTTCCTAAACTATAAGCCATGTGATTTTATTTTTTCAGGGATAAAATTAACCCCTAATTTTTTAAATGTCTAAATGGGTCGCCAAAATTTAGGTGTCAACAGAATAAAACATACAGATGCCTAAGAGGACATGTAAAGAAAAATTTAGACATCATAGGCAATGTCACGATATGACGTGGGCATGTGAACATCTACATTGGAAGAATTTTATATATTACGCCACAACATCATCCAACACATGTTATTGGAATTTAATTGGGTTTGGTGTTGGAGAGACTTGATTTAAAAAATGGCAAAATAAAAAGACTTCAAGAGATAAATTAAAAGTAGAGGGACTAGATTTAAAAAAGGCGTGAAGTAGGATTTTCCCTATATTTTTCTGTTTGAAATAAACGATGATGTAACTTGAAAATTCGAGTGTTTTAATCATCAACCGCATCCAAGCTCCAAGGATGGTAGAATGGATCTCAGCTGTACAGTTATCGATCCACCAATCTCTAAAGGCATCATTGGGAAAAAAGGTTATCCAATTTCTAAATTTCAGTATTCTCCATGTTGAAATTGGGACAAACATCAGAAAAATTCTAATACGCTGCATTGGTTTCCATTTAATTCTAAATATTTCAATTTGACCAATTTAGTTCTCAATCTTTTTACATCGATACCAATTAATTTCATCTAGTCAATATAGGCTGAAAATCTCTAATGTGGACGTTGGTCATCCTACATAGTATAGTTGGCATAAATATGGACATTTTTTTAATTATTTTTTATTTTTAAGAGATTTTTTATTAATTTGTTTGTTTCTTTTTTCTTGTCTCCTCTTTCTTTTTTTTTTTTCTTTTTTTGTCATTGTCGTTGCGCGAGGGTCACCAAAGCTTATCGCCTGCTTGGATAGACATAGGTGTCCATGGGCAAGGCTAGCCTCGCCATTGTAAGACCTTTCCTAATGTGGGTTAAGTTAATTGATAATGTAATTTACTGTATTACAGTGTTGATCTAAAGTGAGATAGAAAGTTTTTTAATTAGTCTAATATGTGACTGATTAATGTGGACCGAGTTGAGCTTGATTTGTAATGAGAGAACATGATTGAAAACTTTATAAATAGTATTCAAATCTCTCTCCCTAACTCTTATTTTCACAATTATCCTCACAAAGGAGCGTTTACCTGGCATAGAAAGGTGAGTGAGCCGTCTTATTAAGCCAATGATACAGAAAATAATAGAGAAAAATGATTTGTGCTTGGATTATCACTTTTCCACTTTTGCATAAAAAACGATAAATTCTAAAATAGGCGTATTGATCTTTTTACTTGATTATATGTGTTCTTGTTCTAGCTATAGAGATCACTAGGTTGTGTTTTTGGGTCTTACATGTGATATTATAGCCTCCAAAAATTATAACATGGACGTATAATTTTTTTCCCTTTTTCGTGATTTTTCATGTAGTAAAAAATTGATTTTTATTATATAAACAGAAAGAACTCAATGAGACAAGCAAAACCATGGGTGGTGTGCCATTGGGGGAGGCCACATGCACCCCCACATGCGGCCAACCACTGCCAGGGCATTAACCACGCACTCTACGTGCTTCCATATGCCTTCACGTCGGCTCATATGTGGGTGTGGCTTGCGCATGCACTGCATGTGCTAGGGTTGACGTTAGTAACCTGGTGACCCGGGAGACCTAACTTCATTCAGTCAACCTATTGACTTGAAGACCCGACCTAAAATCCACCCCATTAACCTGCCTAAACCAGGTTACTGTTAATCATACCAGTCAATCGATTGGATCGTACAGTTGATCTAGGAACCGATCGGATTAGCATTGGTTAGACCGGGTTGCAAAGCTTTGAGGCTACTTGCGTGTGTGCTCCATGCGCTGTGCACTCATGTGGCGCGTGCGGGCACTTGGAGCCTTTAATAGGCACATGGTCAATGGCTACATGCTTGTACGGTGATGCTCTACCTTGTGATATATTTATATTACATGTTTAATAATCTTATGGATGTGAAAATACAAATGAAACCCTAAATATGTGCGTTTTTAGTTTATTTTGGCTTGTTTTCTTGTATTCTTCTATGATTTTGGAAATACAGGTGCTAGTTTACAGGTGTGTCATCACACGCATGTTGTGTAAAGTGTGATTCATTGATAATATTTATAAAATTTAATTTGTATCAATGAATAAAGTAATGTAATTAGCATGATATGTGATTTTAGTGATAAATTGTCATTGTTACTAAAGTTCAAATCACATGTGTATGATGTATGTGAGAAGTAAAGTTTATATCTTCGGTATAAAAGAGTTTCAAGGATTCAATTGAGTTGTGATTACCAAAGTGGCACACTTAACTGGTTTGAGAAATATCAATCTCGAATAATGATGTGATGTTTCATTTTCTAACACATGGTCATGCTCCCTAAAGAGGTGATTGTGCATTATTCATAGAGGGATACATGATAGTGCAGTGGAGGAGTAATTGATCCCAGTGGTCTATACACCCAAAGAGGATGAATTCATGAAGATTAGAATATATTTTCATAGTTGTCATGTGAGGAGTGTATAATTACATGTTATGTATTCTACCCAAATGTAATTATGTGATTATGCATGTAACTTTTTGGATGTATACTTGTATCTTAATTTACACAGTACTCACATGATACTAATTATATATATTACTTATTTTGCAGTCACATTTTCTATAAACAGTAATTCTGTTACTATTTAGATTCTTACTAGTTCAAATTTTAAGAGATTGACTATTAAAAATGATCCCTAGACCAAGGTGTACACATACAATATAATTTCAATTAATATAGTCTAAGTGAGAGATTATAAGAATTTTCCTAATGTGGGTTACATTAATTGATATTGTAATTTACTGTTTTACGGGGTTGGTTATTTCTTAATTAGTCTTATATGGGGCTGGCTAATTTGGGCCGAGTTGAGCCTAACTAGTAATAAAAGGGATGGTTGGAAATTTTATAAATAGTTATCAAGTCTATATTCTAACCCTAATTCTCACAATTATCCTCATAAATGAGTGTTTACCTAGTGCTAAAGGGTGATGGGGCCTTCTTATTAAGTCATAAGGACTTGCGCTTGAATCATCATTTTTCCGCTTCCACATCAAGAACGATATATTCCAAAACAAGTGCGTTAATATTTCTATTTAATTATATGTGTTTTTGTTCTAGTTATAGAGATCATTGGGTTGTGTCATCACGTCTTACAACCATGGCCTAGCTAGCCGTGAGCGAAGGCAGTTGGTGAGGCTAGCGCTACCCAGACTGCAACCACCTGGGCCTAAATCTGCCATCGCACCATCCCCAACTCTAACAAACAAAAGTTGAACCTCAAATGGCCTTGAGAATAGCTTCCTGAGACGAATCTTGCTCTCCATTATCCTCTTGATACTCAGACGAAGACAATGAACTGTTATTGGCGGAGCACTTCAGCAGTTGGCTTGTAATCCCGAGCCCTGGGAGGCTTGTAACTACAGCCTAGCTTGTGCGGTGGAGGAGATGGCACAGTGGCCATGAGGCGAGAATTGCAAGTGAAGGCTTCCATGGCTTGATTAGGAACACGCAGTGCAACATGGTCCTGCATGCCTTTATTCTGCGTGATCTCACCTGAAACTTTCTTTTGGTTTCTAGGTTTTGTGTGTCATGCGTGTGAATATAGAATTCTTGGTTTGAAATGTTTCACAAGGAGAAGATTTTTCTCTGCTTCAACTATGGTCAAGGGTCGCCTTGCCCCTCTGAGCTTAGTTTGGCGGTCGCAGGCAAAGGTCACAAGGCCCTCACCTAGTGGTTTAGCGAGCTCCAGCAACCCTCGCCAGCCACAATAGAAAAAAAATAAAATAAAAAAAAGAAGAGGAAAGAAAAAAATAAATAAAGATTATAAAAAAATTATAGATCAATCACATAGGATGTCCAGCATCCACGTTAGCAATTTCTAGCCTAAATTAGTCGGATGAATTTAACTTGTACCAATGTGAAAAGATTTATAATCAATTTTATTTAATTGAAAGGTTTAGGATTGAAATAATATAATAGGTTTAGGGCTTTTTTCATACTTTTCCCTTCCGAAACTTATTCTAGTTTCACCAACTACAAAATTCGTTGTTGATTAAACTATATTGGCTCATAGTTATAATCCTTCAAAAACCGTTTGAGATAAAACACTTAAAACGCGGTATACCTATTTTGAAAGATAGCCTCGTAATTAGGCTTTCATTTTTAACGGGTTTTTTCTAATCACGCTAAACTTTATGCTCTTTATTTTGATTTTTTCTTTGTCGAACTCTTTATTTGAATTGAAACGTATATTTATACCCAAGATTTTAAAAGCATGCATTTCACATCTTTAGGAATTATAAAAAAAAAAAAAAAACATAGTGTGAAGTGCAACATGTTAAAATTAAATGATGCAAGCTGTTGATTTTGAAAATAGAAGATGAAAACTTTAACAAAGGAAAAAATCAGGAATAAGTGTATTAAAAGTTCTAAAATTTGTTATGAAAGTGGAATCGAGTTCCAAAATATATAAAAAGTACATTCAAATTCTAAAACTTACTAAGTTAATGTAATCGAGTAATTCTTTTAATTCTGGCCAATTTGATTAATAAAAAATGCTTACGTGATTTTCTTTTTTTTTAGTTTTACACGGTGATAATAGGACTTTCGGAGACTCCATCTTGTACTTGCAGACTGACTGGCCTTTGTTTCTTAAGTTTATTTTGCCTTTGCCGAACATTTTGATGCAGAAGGAATAAGGCCCAGACCATGTGCGTGGGCCTCTTTAATTGGAAAACGAATTTGGGTTTCTCGCAAAGAGATCGGTTTGGACTACAAAACCACCACATTGCTCGGCCCTCCATGCATGCATGCTTTTCTTTACACATCCACTCCATTGCCCACGTCGTAATTTGGAAAATGACATATCTTTGGATATATTTTCAGAAAAAATTACTTTGTGCTTTTTTCTAGTCAGTCCCTATACTTTTGATTTATCTAATCAACAACCCTCTTTTAGAAATGTTACAATTAAGTGTCTCCAACACCAAATTCAACTAAATTCAAATCGCTTGACTGACAAGCAATGCCATAACATGATGCGAATAAAACATGTGGATGCCCAAGAGGATGCTTACGGAAAAAAATTAGATATCATGGGCAACGTCACAATATGATGCAGGCATCCATGTGGACGTCTACATTGGAAGAATTTTATCTATATCATACCACGGCATCATCTGATACACACATTATTCAGATTTAACCGGGTTTGATGTTGGAGGGATTTGATTAAAAAATTTGTGAAATAAAAGGACTTGATGAGATAAACTAAAAGTAGAGAGACTCGATTTAAAAAGTTCTGAAATTCCCAGGACGAGAAGTAAGATTTTCCCAATATTTTTCTGTTTGGAATAAATGATGATGTAACTTAAAACTTAGAGGGTTTTAATTATCAACCGCATCCAAGCTCCAAGGATGGTAGAATGGACCTCAACTACACGATTGTTGATCCACTAATTTTTAAAGACTCTTTTCTTGTGACATCTGGATCCTCGTTTAGTAAAACCAAGCACTCTTAGGATACCAAGCCGTCATCACCGTATCGTGACACCGTCGCACCAATCCACCACATCGCCTAACTATCGCTACCGTGACACCACTACGGCACATGCCAAATACCCTTTGGACTCCATCCGCTTCTTCATGAAATTTTTTAAAGTGGATTTATTTGAGCCTGAAAGGGAATCACGCCTCATGAAGAGGTAAAAGGCCAAAATAACCAACCCAAAACCAGCTGCTCAATCTTTGATTTGTTGACTTGGTATATTGAAATTCACCACCAGTAGCCATGTTTTTTTTTTTTTTTTTTTTTTTGGACGAAGATAAGCATTGCATTAGCTGAAACGATATTTACATCCTGCTTGAAAAGCATCGAGAACTATAATGTCAAACAAGGGAGTAGGGGGAGACAAAGCCCAATTAGATGGCAAAGAACCATTGTTGTGGGCCTTAGTGGCCCAATCCACAGCTGAGTTGGCATCTCTTGGGAAAAACCTAACACACAAACGAGAGAGACAAGAGAGAAGAGCTACAGCTTCGGCGATCAAGGGTCTGATCTCCCATGGTGATGCTTCAAGATCTCGAACCGCTTCAACCAGCAGAAGGTAGTCGGACTCGAGGAGAAGATCCCTGTTCTTGTTGGAGTTTATCAAATGAGTCAGAGCAATAGTCAGGGCTTGAACCTCGACCTGCAATGCCGAAAATGCAGGTACGGTCTTCATGAACCCTTCAAGCAATGTACCGGTTTGATCACGACAAATGTAGGCGACTGATTTAGTGGTGCTTCCTGGCTGAAAAGCCCCATCAATATTAATCTTTAGGACTCCTGGATCTGGGGGCCTCCACAAGGTGCTAGGATCTGGACGTCTACGATTTGAACCGACTCCATGGACCGAAGCTAAGACGATATCAACCATGCATACTTGGCCACGAGCAATAGCAACAACTTGAAAAGAATCGGGCTTTTGTTGATCGAAAATGGATCGATTACGAGACTTCCAAATTTGCCATAACAGGGTGGCAATCAACTCCAAACCAGGCATGGTCTGGCTTTTTGTAAACATATTAGCAATCCATTCTCTATGCGGTGAATATCTGCTGGTTGTATAGAAACACTGATGTGGGGGTGAGACCAAACCTGCGAGGTCCAAGGGCAGCATAAAAATAAGTGTTCGAAGTCTTTGGTTGCTTAGTTGAGCAGAGGGTCAGCACTAATTTTCCTGCAAAATAGGTTATCTTTAGTGGGCAAGGCATTTTGGCATAAAGACTAGAGGAAAAGTTTGAGTTTGGGAGTGATATGGAGTTTCCATATGTTCTTCCATAGTTGCTGTGGTGGTTGATATGATGAAGATGCTCTGTTGAATGTAGTAGTAGAAGTTGCCTGGCTAATAACACTATACGCACTTTTCACAATAAACGCTCCTTGAACTGTGCACGGCCAAATGACCTTGTCTGCCGTATATTCAGGTCTAATAGGTATCTTAAGAATTTCTGCAGTAGTTTCACCATCAAATAGTTTCACCATCAAAGAAACGTTCCAGTAAAGGCATATTCCATCGATTAGTTTCTGTATCAATCAAATCAGCAACTTTTTCAAGTTCCTGTGCAGCAGCTATTCCTCCTATTTTACCTTTAGGAAGCCAGCGGTCCTCTCGAATCCTAATTCTCGTTCCATCTCCTACCGACCATTGAAGCTTTGATAAAATGGAATCCCTTCCAACTAGTATGCTCTACTAACCCCAGGAAGATCGAGTACCTTTTGAAGCTGTTAAGAAGTCATGAGAGTGGAAATATAGGCCTTTGAAGAGTGTGCCCCATAAAGAATTAGGTTGCTGTATTAGTCGCCAAGCCTGTTTACCTAACATGGCTTTATTGAAAGCCACAAGGTCTCGAAACCTTAGTCCTCCCATCTTGTTCCTGGTCTTCAGTACTTTCCAGTTTTTCCAATGGATTCCAATTCTCCGGCTGTTATTTTGCCACCAAAAACATGCAATCTTCTTTTCAATGGACTTGCAAAGCGAAATAGGGATCTTAAAAATTGACATAGCGTATTGTGGGATTGCTTGTACGACACTTTTTATAAGAATCTCCTTACCACCCTTAGAGATAAGACTTTCTTTCCAACCCTCAAGTTTTGCACTGACTCTCCCGAGTATCCAAGCAAACATTTCTCGTTTAGATCGTCCCCAGTTCGACGAGATACCAAGGTATTTCGCAATTTTTGCTAGCATCGGGATTCTAATTTCCTGTGGTAAGTTGTCCTTAAGTTTGTCAACGCAGCCTTTACTGAAGAAAATGCCTAACTTATTCCGATTGATGGCCTGTTCCGTAGCAAGACAATACTGGTTCAGAATGTTGGCTAGTTCTTGGCATTCCTATACTGACCCATCTAGAAAGAAAATAGCGTCATCGGCAAAAAACAAATGAGTCAGAATTGGACACCACCTATTTAGCTGGATACCCTTAAGGTTCCCCATATGGATAGCTTGATGGATGAGAGTAGTCATCATATTCGCCATAAGAATAAACAAATAGGGTGATAAATGATCTCTTTGCCGAATTCTTCGTGTTGGGTGGAAGTAATTTAACTATTCCCATTAAATTTAACACTTATGGAAACAGTAGTGATACATTGCATGAGCCACTTAACCCAAGTAGAATGGAATCCTAACCTGAGTAGATAGTCGTTGAGAAAGTCCCACTCAACTCGGTCATACACCTTTTTCATGTCCATCTTGACAACGGCTTGAAATTTTTTTTTCGCGTTCTCGTCTTGAGCTCATGCAGAATCTCTTGCACAATTAGGATATTGTCCTGCATTTGACGGCCGTTGACGAATGCACTTTGCTCTATAGAAATGATATCAGGAAGGAGGGGTTTCAGTCGTTTAGCAAGCACCTTGGAGATTATTTTATAAGCAAAATTACAAAGACTTATGGGTCTGTATTGATCTAGGCAATCTGGGTTGGAGACTTTTGGTATGAGTGTGATAGTGGTTCGGTTTAGTTCCGATGGCATCAATTCAGATTGAAAAAATTGTTGCACCGAGGAGAAAACTCATCTTCTAATATATCATAATTGATGTTGGTAGAAGACACCGTTGAAGCCATCTGGACTTGGGGTCTGAGTTTTTCCCAGCTGGAAAACAACCATTTTGACTTCCTCTTGGGTAACATCTGAAATAAGTTGCATATTCATTTCATTAGTCACAACACACTCACATCTCTCAAGAATCGGCCCCATAGTCACGATAGCCATCTGATTTGTAGAGCTTAGAAAAGAACTCCATCGTCATTTGCTTGAGGACTCGATCGTCGCTAACCCATCTTTGATCATCATCGAGCGGCATCCTTATTCTATTTCTATTTCTGTGTTGAATAGTAGTGGCATGAAAGAAACTAGTATTCCTATCACCCCACCGAAGCCAATTGATCCGAGATCACATCCCCCAGTACTGTTCCTCCTGCTACCAAGCATTGTGAAGCTTATCTTTCAATTGATTTACTAGCTGTTTGTCACAGGCGCCATGAGTCTGATTTGTCAATGATTGAAGTTGCCGTTGTATGGTTGCGATCTGTTCATTTGCTTTAGGAAAAATGACTTCACTCCACTTCAAAAGAGCCCAACTAACTGTTTTAATATTTTTGGCAGGTTATATCCCTTTGCTCGAGCTAAAGACCAGGCCACTTTAATGACTTCCCAACAAGTCTGATTTTGCAACCAGTAAGCTTCGAACTTAAAGGTCTTACATTGTTGCACTATTGGGCATTAGTATTAAGCACCAAAGGGCTGTGGTCTGACCCCACTGCTAGTAAAGCGAAGACTTCAGCCTCAGAGAAAGTAACCCTCCAATTCCAGTTACAAAGAACCTGGCCCAACTACTCTTTAATCAATTCATCCCCCGCTCGGTTGTTCGTCCAGGTAAATGCGCATCCCTTATTTTCGATATCCATCAGTGCACAATCATGTATGACTTCTCTAAATGATTGCATTCGAGAAAAATCAGGGGGTCTCTTACCTACTTTCTCCCATTGATAGGTTATTTCATTGAAGTCTCCTGCGCAAACCCAAGGTAAAGAGTTGGTGAATGCAAGGCATTGGAGTGCTGTCCATAATGGTTAGCGCGAGTGAGCAGTGGCTAAAGCATGTACACAGGTCAGTCGCATGGTGATTCCTCTCCTTGTCTCTGTACATATGGTATTGATAAAGTTTTGAGTAGCTATTTCCACTCGTAGAGATGTATGAGAATGCCAAAACATGGCCAAACCTCCAGCTATGCCTATTAGATTTATAATATGGGAGTTAATGAACTGCAATTTTCACTGAACTCTTGAAAGAGCTAGCTCTCGATTCTTTGTTTCCATCAAAAAAATCACATCCGGTTCCTCTTTGGCCACTAGGGCCTTTAAGGCTTGAACCGTTAGGGGAGAGCCAAGGCCCCGACAGTTCCAGTAGAGGAGCTTCATTTTGCCACTGGTGGCTTTTTCAGGCAAGCCACCTCAGCCCAGTTACTGACTTCATCAGCCATGAGGACAGGAGTTTCCAGTAATTGAGTGTCGTCAACATTCTCAAAGCCATGAGAGTACAGTTCATAGGGGTTATACTTCTTGAGTTTCTTTGCTGTCCTTGTTTTAGTAGGTAGGTAAGAGGGTTTTGCTTTCTTAGTGTTGACAGCTGCTGTTGCTTTATTTCGATGCCTTTTGTGCAGAACAGGTACCGAAATCATAGCACCTTCTGTAGTAGCATTCATGGGTTGGGGCAAAGTGTCCACTGCTTCCATAAGAGGGATTTGTTGTTGCATTGGAAATCTAGTGTCCATTGCTATGATAGAAACGCTTGAGTCATTTTCAAGAGATAACTATTGGATGCCTTTCATTTTTGAAGAGAATGGGATCAAATCAGTAGTCACTACTTTCTTTTTCTCTATTCCTGCCTGACAAGCTTCCTTTTCAGTGGCTGCTGCAAGTGGCAAAATAGGAACTTGAGGTGTCCTAAAAGGGGGAGTTTTTGGGATAACTTCATCAGGGCCATCGGAGGGAAACCTGCCTTCATAGAAAGCTCGCCAGAATGGACTATTCTCTTTAACTTCAGCGCGCAACCACTGACCGAAAGCCATCTTATCCTTACCCGCCATCTTTGCTTCAATAAAAGGTATGTTCTAACAGTACATTGCATAATGCCCTAGCCGTCCGCATGAATAACAAAAGTAGGGAAGCCATTCATACCGGAAATCTAGCCATAATGCTTTACCTTCAATACAAATCAGCTGCCCTGTTTTCAAGGGATCGTAAATTAATTTCAACCCTAACACAACCCACTTTTGAGGTTATGCCTTCCTGAGTATTAACGACGTGCGGACCCCTCAAGTGCCATAACTTTGGCCAAAGAGACACTTAAGTGTCATAACTTACGAAAGGTACACTTAAGTACCAAAATTGGAGTAAAATAGATCACTTGAGTGCCAATCTGGTCAAAATCCGGCCAAAATGCTGATGTGGCATTTTTCGGGCGAAGCACACCCAAAACGACGCCGTTTTGCACGCTGACGTGGCGAAATAATGCAAAAACGGCGTCGTTTTGGCTCGACGTGATAAAAAAATTAATTAATTAATTAAATTTAGTTAAAATATTAAAAAATAATAATTTTAAAATTAAATTTAGTTAAAATATTAAAATAATAATAATTAAAAAATTAAAAAAACTCTAAAAAACTTGAATTTTTTTTTAAAAAATAAAAAAAAAAGGAAGCGGGGGAGGCGGGCCGAGGGATCAACCCTAAGCCGCGGCGCTGCGCGCCGCCTCGCCGCCGTCGGGAAGCGCTTGCGATGGCGGGGAGGGTCGGCCGGGGTCGCCGGCGACCCGCCGACCCTTCCCCACCGTCACCGGCCCTTCCGGCGGCGGCGGCGGGCCGAGGGCTGATCCCTCACCGCATCCCCCGTTCCTTTTTTTTTTTAATTTTGTTTAAATTTTTTAAAGTTTTTATAGAGTTTTTTAATTATTATTTTTTAAATATTTTTAACTAAATTTAATTTTAAAATTTTTTATTTTTTAACCATGTCAGCCCAAAACGACGCCATTTTTGCATTATTTCGTTATGTTAGCGTGTAAAACGGCGTTGTTTTGGGTGCGCTTCGCCGGAAAAATGCCACGTCGGTATATTGGCCGGATTTTGGCCGGAGTGGCACTCAAGTGATCCGTTTTTATTTGAATGTGGCACTTAAGTGTACCTTTCGTAAGTTATGGCACTTAAGTGTCCATTTGGCCAAAGTTATGGCACTTGAAGCGTTCTTTTGCCGAGTATTAACTTTCACTTCCAGCATCCTCCCAACACGTTTAACTGCTTTGTTTAACATCTAATCTGTGCACCACTCTAGGGGGAGGCCGAAAACTTGAACCCAGAGTGCACATTTGGAGAAATCATACCACTGGAGTGGAGTATTTGGCTTCCAAGAATGAAAGATCACCAAGTTACTGGAAAACCGCCACGGACCTCCCTCTTCGACCCTCTTTTTATCACTTTCGACTTTGAATTTGGTCACATAGATACCCATTTCCTGTTAAGTAATTTCTACTTGTTCTGTGCGCCAAGTGAGCCTCATTGTATTCTGGAATGCTTGTAGATTGATTGAGGAATTGGAGAATATCTTACCGACTAAAGTTCTTTGGCATTCTTCGAGTTTTTCTAGGGACGGCGACTCATCCCAAACATCAATTTCCTGCTCGGACCATAAGTAGCCCAATTTGGTACAAAGGGCAGCAAGGCGTGATGTCTCATCCTAATCGTGAGGGTCCATGATTAATTCCTAATACAAAATGCATAGGAGATGAGGAGAGAAGATGACATGCAAAGATTATAACTGGCATTTCGATAAAGGGACCGATGACTAAGCCGGTTGATGGTTGGGATAATTAAGCAAACAGGTTGAGAGCATGGTTTCCGGTTAAAAGGATAGAGGCAACTGAACTAATCTTGAAGATAAAGGAGAAGTTCCTGATTAAACCAGATTCAAAGACATACAACACCAAGAAAGAATCATCGCATCAAAGAATTGGGTATCACAGGGAGGATTCCACAAAATAAAATGCAAAAGAGCACGAGCCCAAGGAAGAAAATCATCTTAGTGAGTGACCAGTCCCAGGCAATTAAAAGGAGAAAGTGGAAAGAGAAGGTGAGGCCGAAAACGCCATTTCATCGCAGAAAGGAAAGGTGCTGAAACTGTTAATTAGGGTTTAAAATAGACAAAACACATATGAGAACTACCATTGTCGGTAGAGGAAGGCTCTGCATGTCAAGAGAAAAGTACAAACGTCTTAAACTCCAAAGCAGCCAGGCCATATTGGGTCAATTTGGCAGCTCATGGGAATCTATCGCTTAAGGGAGGAAAGGCGTGGCTGTTAATTGAGCAAATTCACCTCAAAAAACAGCCACACTATTCCCTTCTTCACTAAGCAAGTTGAGTTGTCCACATGGTAAATTAAAATTATCACCATCAGCCATGTCTAATGCCAGGTGTCATTTCCTTAAGCCGCACCTTATAGAGAATACGGACCAAGAAACTACAAAGAGCGGCGAAGGACAGAATATAAACCAGCCCTTCCTTTCCTCTATCTCACAACAATTTCCCACTTTCGTTACCCCCACCCCAAAACCACTTCCTCTTGTCCTATTCGCCAATTTCCTCCATTTTTGTCCCCTAACTAGGACCATCACCGTCCCTTGTTTGGCCACTTGACACCGTTTCACTTGCGCCGTCTTGCCGCTCCACCACTAGCCTTCATCACCAAGAATTCAAGGCAAGTAGAAATCTACCATGCTTTGTTATGTGATTTCCGTGATTGCTCAACAAGACATATCCCTTAGAATTTTCTCAAGTTATCACTATTTTGTGTCGATCGTGTTCCTTGATAAATTTGGAAACATAAATAGCCAAATTTCTTGAATGCATGGGTGGTGCCTTTCACTTCTATACAAGACTCGAGTAGCATTTCACCAAGCTTCCCTTGTTTTCCTCTTCATTCCTCTCTCTAGGATTGCAATTTCGGAACACTACCGTTGCTTGGTGCCGTTCCTGATGAATTGACCTTCATTGTGCTTCAATGCTCATTTGCGTGCTTGTTGTGTGCTATGGTTTCAGCATGTGTTTCAAAGGGGATTCGGGGACTTTGTTATACTTCATCTTATTTTGGTCAATAATTCTAGAAAAAAAGTGATGAATTTTATTGACTGTTGGTGTTGCGAAATTTTGGATTTTTGTTACTTTTTGTTACATGAGATACCCCAGACTTTCAAAACTAGAAATATTTCATTTTGATTTATCAAATATTTTCATTGAGTTGTTGCACCATGGTATGAGTATGGTGAATGACGTTGATCCTCATGATGATAATGCCTCGGGTGTCAGGATGCCTGGAAGAGTGTAACACGTGCCCTCTGAATGCCTAGGGGATGTAATAAGGGCCCCTGAAGGTCCTTGCGATGCCGGTTGGGATACGAGATGCTTGGAGGAGGGTAACATGGCACCTTTTGAATGCTTGGGGGATGTGATAAGGGCCCTTGGAGGTCCTCGTGATGTTAGTTGGGGTGCAAGATGCCTAGAGGGGTGCAACATTGTTCCCTTCGGAAGATGGTGATAGTTAGAACTAGACTAGATATGATTATTGAAGTTCCCTGATGTCCATTTACTTCCTGTTACATCGTTTCTATGAATTTCTTTTAGAGCCGTTGCAAATTAAATTATTTCAATCTTGTATATTTTATATATGGGATTCCGTCAGATGGTTAATGGTGCATTCACGTAGTATAGTCTAGTAGGCTTTTGCTTGCTGAGTGTCGTGCTCACCCTTGATGAATTATCATTTTTTTCAAACCCGTAGGTATGCCTCTAATACCCTCGTCCTCCATGATCCTCTATGGTGTCTTAACATATCTCATGTGGAACCAAACGGAGTAGGTCGACCCCGACTTCCCATAGGTCACATTCATTTGGATCACCGTGATCCTGATTATCAATGCCGGCCTCCCATTGAGCCCCGTGTTGATTGGGTTTGTCACCCTCTGCACTTGAATCAACAGGCATACAGTGAGGTCACTCCTTTCAGATGATGATAATGATGGCGACAGCAAATCGAATAGGAGGAGGACCCAGGGGATGAGGGTGGTATTTTTGGCAAGACCAGGACTTGTTACACTATAGATAGTAGGATGGTCGGGGCAATATTTTGGACATAGTCGGGAGAAGGAACATTTTGACCTTGATGTAGGTCGTCTATAATATATAAATAAATAAAAGAGCCTAGTTCTATATTTTTACGTGTGTCGATTGAAATTATAGTGTATTGATTTGTCCTTACACATTTCCGCATCCTAAAAAAAAAAGAAAAAAAACAATGAGAGAGAGAGAGAGAGAGAGAGAGAGAGAGAGAGAGAGAGAGAGAGAGAGAGAGAGAGAAGAAAAGAAAAGAAAGAATTGGATGGTTACATTAGTCGGGACGTGCTAGGGGCATCACAACTCGAGTGGTATCAGAGTCAGATTGTCTAGAGTGATAAGGTGTATAGTGGTAAAAGGAGTTATGATGATCTCACACGATAAGGCATTAAATCCATGTGGCTGATTTGCCCTGGAAAACGGGTGACCGATTTTCACTCGTAAGGTGTTGGTAACGATTGTAAGTTATCCATATACACTAGTAACATTTATATGTTACTTATATGTCTCAGCAATGTATGAACATTATGTTCCTTATTAGTCGATTAGTGACATTAGGTCACTAATTGTTCGTATGGCAAATACTCAGTAATCTGTAGGGAAGTATGGTACGATCAAGAAGTTCTTCTCCATCAAAGGCAGAAGCTATTGCTTCGAGGGCAAAACCCTAAATAGAAGATATTCTATAGGCGCTTGCCAATATAGGGAGTCTGATGGAAAGGCAAGCCCAACAACAACTGGGAGCGGAATGTCGTACTCAAGGGTTGGTGGAGCAATTTCTGAAATTGTAGCCACCCAAGTTTATTGGAATGGAAGTCTTGAGAAGGCAGAATAATGGATTGATGGGATGGAGAGGATCTTCCAACTGTTGAATTGTAGCGACACGGAGAAGATAACCCCGGTAGAGTATCAATTGGAAGGAAACACCAAATATTAGTGGAAGGCTTCTAGAGACACGATCTTCCTGTCTGGTACTACAGTAACATGGGATGAATTTGTAAGGGCTTTCAACATAAAGCATTTCATTAACTGTGATAAGGATAGGAAGATAATAGAATTTGTTTAGCTGGAACAGAAGGAGTTGACTATATACCAATATGAAGCAAAATTTTCTAAAATGTCAAGGTATGCTCCTAAAGTAGTATAAGACCAAGAGAAAAAAGCTAAGAGATTTTTTAAGGGCCCAAGAACACACATCATGAGGCAACTAGTGCCCTTGAAGAACAAGAAGTAATACGAGACAGTTGAAGAGCAAGGAACGAATAGAACTAGGATAACAAATGGCACTAAGTGACACCCGACGGTGTAAAAGACCTTATCCATCCCAAGAGTTACCTTGGGATCCTAAGAAGAAGTGGAATTTTGGAAGTTAAGATTGGTCATGCCACAGGTAAAGTGCCATATCGAAACAATCCATGTTGAACGTGTGGTGAACAACATGGGCTAAGATCCTGCACAAATCACCAGAACTATTTTGGATGCGGGCAGAAGGGTCACTTTAGGAGAGACTGTCCACAAGGAGAACCATAGTCGAACGTTGATTCGTCGTGACAAATGCAACAACTTGCAAGTGGAACACCTCCACAAGGAAATCCATAGAGGCCACCAGCACAAGAACGGGTGTATGCGGTCACCCAAAAGGAAGCGGAAACTTCCAAAGACGTTATCTCAAGTATGATTTCTTTAAATGAAAAGAAGGCTTATGCATTATTTGACATGGGTGCCATCCATTCTTTTGTGTTTGAAGGATATAGATGATTGGGTGATATAGAAACCAAACCCCTTGATACGCCTCTTCGTATTTCTACGCTGCTGAAAGATGTGGTATTGGCTATGTTAGTATGCGAGAAATGCAAAATATCTATAGGTGGACAAGATCAGGAAATAGATCTAGTAGTGATGGCTATTTATGACTTTGATGCCATCATAGGAATGGATTGGCTTCGTAAACAACAGGTTAAAGTGGACTATTATAGGAAGAAGATTTAGTTCAACCCACCTAACGAGCCTAGTTTTGAATTCTACGGAAATCAAACAAACCCCTAAATGATCCTTATTTCGGTAGTAGAGGCGCATGCACTTCTTGACAAAGGGTGTCAAGTGTACCTAACAATAGTAAAGGATCATACTAAAGAAGAAGCCAAACTCGATGAAATTCGAATGGTTCAAGAATTTTCGGATATATTTCCTGAAGAACTACCGAGACTACCATCGGAGCGAGAAATTGAGTTCGTCATCGAATTAGTTTGTAGAACTGAACTAATATCAAAAGCCTCATATAGAATAGCTTTAGCAGAACTAAAGGAGTTGAAGGTACAATTGCAAACATTACTTGATAGGGGGTTCATTAGGCCAAGCGCATCCCCATGGGGTGCACTAGTCCTGTTTGTAAAGAAGAATGATGGGTCAATGTGCCTTTGCATTGACTATAGGCAACTAAATCAAGTGCCAATAAAAAATAAGTACTTGTTGCCTAGAATTGGCAATCTATTTGACTAGTTGTAGGGAAGTTCAGTCTTTTCTAAGGTAGATTTAAGGTCAAGGTATCATCAATTAAGAATTAAAAAGGAAGACATCCCTAAAACTGCTTTCAAGACTCGTTATGGACACTAAGAGTTCCTAGTTATGCCATTTGGGCTAACAAACACCCCAGATGTATTCATGGACCTAATGAATAGGGTATTCAAACCTTACTTGGATCAATTTGTAATTGTCTTTATTGACGATATCCAAAAGAACACGAGCAACACCTGAGAATAATACTGCAAACCCTTAGAGATAATAAATTATATGCCAAATTGGTAAGTATGAATTTTGGTTGGACTGGATAGTATTTCTAGGCCATGTAGTATCGAGAGAAGGAATCTCGGTAGATCCAGCGAAGGTCGAGATTATAGTAAATTGGCCAAGACCATCAACGCCAACAAAATACGAAGTTTCTTGGTACTCGCAAGATATTATAGAAGGTTATAGAAGGATTCTTATGACTTGCAAACTCATTGACCCAATTGACTTGGAAAAATGTGAAGTTTGAATGGAGTGTGAATGTGAAAGGAGCTTCCAAGAACTCAAGAAACGATTGACCACAGCCCTGATACTAGCTATTCTTTCTGGATTTAGTGGATTCACAGTATAGAGCGATGCCTCCCATAAAAGGTTAGGGTGTATCTTGATGCAGCATCGGAAGGTCATAGCCTATGCGTCGAGACAATTAAAACCTTATGAATTGAACTACCGAACTCATGACCTAGAATAAATAGCAATAATTTTCACATTAAACATATGGAGACATTATCTGTATGAAGAGAAATTTGAAATTTATATAGATCACAAAAGTCTAAAGTACCTATTCCTTCAAAAGGAATTAAATATGAGACAAAGAAGGTGGATAAAACTATTGAAGGATTACGACCGTGAGATACTATATCATCCAGGAAGAAAGCTGAACAAAGTAGCAGATGCTCTTAGTCGTAAGTCGGCAATGGATATGCCAAATATAAGGGCAAGAGAATGGAATTTGTTAGAAATAATAGCAAATTCAGAGTTTAAGTTAGAAATGGACCATCTCACCAGTGTACTAACTACACTAAGAATTGAACCAGAAATTATTCTAAAAATTAGAACACTACAACAATATGACTCGGAAATCATGAAGTTTCGAGAAGAAGTATCGTTGGGGAAAAGATTGAAGTTCCAAGTTTCTAAGGATGGAATAGTGAGATACTGGGGATGACTATGTGTCCCCAATAATGAGGAAATAAGAAAGGAAATTTTATTAGAAACACATAGAAGTAATCATAGTATCCATCCTGAAAATACAAAGATCTATTGAAACATGTGTTAATAGTATTGGTGGAATGGTATGAAGGCGAACATTACTAAGCACGTTTCTCAATGCTTGACCTACCAACAAGTGAAGGCATAACATCGCAAGCCCACAGGAATGCTAAGACCACTGGATATACTGGAATAGAAATGGGAGCATATAACGATGGATTTCGTGCAAGGATTTCCAAGGACGTCGGTGGTCACGATTCTATCTAGGTAATAGTGTATTGCCTAACTAAATCTACCCTTTTTTCTTAGCAGTACTTATGGATTATCCAATGGACAAATATGCAGAGATGCATGTGAGACATATAGTACGCCTACATGGTGTCACTGTGACCATCACCTCAAATCGAGACAAGAGATTTACCTCAAATTTATAGTGGGGTCTCCAAACTGCATTAGGGACCAAGTTTCAATTTAATACTGCCTTCCATCCACAAATGGATGGACAAACAGAAAGAGTAATCCAAGTGCTGGAAGATATGTTGAGGCTTGTGTGATCGATTTTAAGGGAAATTGGAATGAGAAGTTACATTTAGTAGAGTTTGCAATAACAATAGTTTCTAGCACACTATTGGTATGCCCCCTTTGAGACACTACATGGAAGGATTTGTAGGACTCTCGTTTGTTGGAATGAGGTGGGCAAGAGAAAACTAACAGGACCAGAGTTGGTACAAGCTACTTCGGATATGGTGGAAATCATTAGGAATCGACTCAAGATGGCCCATAGTCAATAACAAAGTTATGTAGATAAGCATTAAAGACCTCTAGAATTTAATGTGGGAGATCACGTATTCTTAAAGGTATCACCGATGAAGGGCCTAGCAATATTTGGAAAGAAAGGCAAGTTGAGCTCGATATTTATTAGACTCTTCAAAATCCTTGAAAGGATAAGGCATTTGACTTATCGACTAGCATTGCCTCCTAAGCTATCAAATCTACATGATGTCTTCCACGTGTTGATGTTGAGGAAATATCATCCCGACCCTACTCATATATTGAGTCACGAAGTTATCAAAGTCAATGAAAAAGTGAAATATGTGGAAGAACCGATGCAAATACTAGATTGGAAAGAGCAAGTCATTTGGACGAGGGTAATCCCATTAGTTAAGGTCTTGTGACGACACCACAATGTAGAAGAGGCCATGTGGGAAAGCAATGAGGAAATGAGGCAAAAGTATCCCCATCTTTTCAATGAGACTTAAGAGACACTCAATTTCGAAGACGAATTTCCTTAAGAGGGGGAGATTTGTGACATTTAGATCCTCGCTCAATAAAACCAAGCACTCTTAGGATACCAAGCCGTCATCACCGTATCATGACACCGTCTGACCAATCCACCACATCGCCTAACTATCACCGCCATGACACCACTACGGTACACATCGAATATCCTCTAGACCCCATTCACTTCTTCATGAAATTTGTCGAAGTGGATTTATTTGAGCCCAAAAGGGAATCATGCCCATGAAGAGGTAAGAGGCCAAAAAGACCAACCCAAAACTAGCTACTCAATTTTTGAGTTGTCGACTTGGTGAATTGAAATTCACCACTAGTAGCCACGTTAAACCCCAAAGTCACCAGGCCATGTTGGGTCAATTTGGTAGCTCATGGGAATCTGTTTCTTAAGGGAGGAAATGTGTGGCTGCTAATTGAGCAAATTGACTTAAAAAAACAGCCACGATATTTCCTCATTCACTAAGTAAGTTGAGCTGTCCACATGGTAAATTAAAATTACCAGCATTAGCCACGTCCGACGCTAGGTTCCCTTTCCTTAAGCTGCCCTAAATGGAGAATATGGACCAAGAAACTACAATGGGTGACGAACAACAAAATATAAACTAGCCCTTCCTTTCCTCCATCTCACGACAATTTCCCACTTTCGTTACCCCCACCCCAACACCACTTCCTCTTGTCTTCTTTGCCAATTTCCTCCATTTTCGTCCGCTAACCAGGATCGTCACCGTCCCTTGTTTGGCCACTCGACACCATTCCACTCGTGCCGTCTTGCTGCTCTGCCACCAACCTTCATCACAAGAATTCAAGGTAAGTAGAACTCTACCATGCTTTATTACGTGATTTTCATCATTGCTCGACAAGATGTATCCCTTAAAATTTCCTCAAGTTATCGCTATTTTGTGTTGATCGTGTTCCTTGATAAATTTGGAAACGTACATAGCCAAATTTCTTGAATGCATGGGTGGTGCCTTTCACTTCTATACAAGACTTGAGCAGCATTTCACCAAGCTTCTCTTGTTTTCCTCTTCATTCCTCTCTCTCTAGATTTGCAATTCCAAAACACTATTGTTGCTTGGTGTCGTTCCCAATGAATTGACCTCCATTGTGCTTGCATGCTCACTTGCGTGCTTGTTGTGTGCTATGGTTTCAGCATGTGTTTTGAAGGGGGTTCAGGGACTTTGTTATACTTCCTCTTATTTTGGTCAATAATTCTAGAAAAAGAGCCATGAATTTTATTAACCGTTGGTGTTGCGAAATTTTGAATTTTTGTTACTTTTTGTTACACGGGATACCTGAGTATTTCAAAACTGGAAATATTTCATTTTGATTTGTCAAATATTTTTATTGAGTTGCTGCATCATGGTATGAGTATGGTGAATACCGTCAATCCTAATGATGATGATGCCCCAGGTGTCGAGATGCCTAGAGAGGTGTAACACGTGCCCTCCGGATGCCTGGGGGATGTAATAAAGGCCCTTGAAGGTCCTCACAATACCAGTTGGGATGCGAGATGCCTGGAGGGGTGTAATATGGTGCCCTCTGAGTGCTTGAAGGATGTATTAAGGGGCCCTGGAGTCCTCACAATGCCAATTGGGGTGTGAGATGCCTGGAGAGGTGCACTATGGTTCCCTTCGGAAGATGGTGGCAGCTAGAACTAGACTAGATATGATTATTGAAGTTCTCTAATGTTCAAATTACTTCCTGGTATATTGTTTCCGTGAATTTCTTTTAAAGCAGGGGCAAATTGACTTTTTTCGATCTCGTCTATTTTATTTGGGATTCCGTCAGATAGGTAATGGTAGATTCACGTAGTATAGTCTAGTAGGCTTTTGCTTGCTGAGTGTCGTGCTCACCCTTGATGGATTATCATTTTTTTTAGACCCGTAGGTATGCCTTTGCTACCTGCATCCTCCATGATGTTGTATGGTGTCCCGATAGATCTCACGTGGAACTAGACGGAGCAGGTCAACCTTGACTTCCCACAGGTTACATTCATTCGAATCACTGTGATCTTGACTATTGATGCTAGCCTCCCATTGGGCCCCGTGCTGATTGGGTTTGTCGCCCTCTACAATCAAATCAATTGGCGTACGGTGGCCCACTCCCACTTCTAGACGGTAATGATGATGGTGACAGCGGGGTCGAATAGGACAAGGGCCCAGGGGATGAGGGTGGCATTTTTGGTGAGACCAAAACTTGTTACGTTGGCAATCGTGTAAATAGACAGTAGAATGGTCGGGGCAGTATTTTGGACACAACCGAGAGGAGGAACATTTTGACCTCGATGTGTCGAGGTCGTCTACAATATATAAATAAATAAAAGTGCCTAGTTCTATATTTCTACGTGTGTCAATTGAAATTATAGTGTATTGATTTGTTGTTACACATTTTTGCATGCTAAAAAAAAAAAAAAAAAAGAGAGAGAGAAAAGAAAAGAAAGAATTGGATAGTCACGTTAGCCATGACGTACTGGGGGTGTCACATTTCCTGGGGAAAAAAGGTTACCCAATTTCAAATTTTCAATATTTTCCATATTGAAATTTGGAAAAGTATCGGATGAGTCATAAATTGATTGGATCAATACCCATTCATCTTTAAACCTTTCTATTTAACCAATTTATTTATAAATATTTTTACATTGATACTAATTGAGTCTATCGGATCAACTTAAACTGAAAATTGCTAATGTAGATGTTAATGGTCCTATATGGCATAACTGACGCTAACTAGGGGTGAGCATTGTTCTAAGGTGAACCCTAGACCAACTTTGGACTGGCCCAACCATGTTGACTATGGTATGATTCCTAAAGGGACTGGGTTAGTCTTTGGTCATGAGATTCCTAGACCAATATTGTGTAGGTTAATCCGGGTTAATCCGGGTTAATCCTTAGTCTTAAGAGTTTCGGGTTGGTCTAACTCAAATCAATCTTGACTATGTGTGTGTGTGTGTGTGTGTGTGAAATATTTTAGATGTATTATATATCATACATCTAATATATTAGAATATATCTATTGAACAAAGCAAATCCTAACTTAAGTAACATTAAACGAAATTAAATGACATTAAACGGTATCCTCCTCCTCCAGTACTCTTGTTCTCCTTTCTTTTTTATCCTCTTTTTTCTTCTTTATCCTCTTCAATTTTTACTTGAAAGAAACAACTTTTCGCTCATGAGCAATGCTCGCTGTTCACTGCTAGCCTCACAGCTCACCCTCGTCTTACGGCTTGCCCTTGTTGATGGATATGTAATTTGAAAAAATAAGTTGGTCTTTTCAAAGCATACAAAAATTAAAACAAAAAATTGTCGGTTGGTTTGGTCCTCGATCCTAGGCTTAATCGAGTCAGTCCTTGATCCCAAAAATTGGGGATGAACACTGTGTGAGTTGGTTCCTAAAGTAGGTGCTGAATTGGCCCAACTCGGATCATGATTACCCCTAACACTAACATTGACATGTTTTTATTATTTTTATTTTTCCAAAATTTTTAATTTTTTATTAATTTGTTATTTTCATTTTTCTTGTCTCATTTTTTTTTCACTGTGGCTGCGTGGGGGTCAATGGAGCTTGTCAGCTACTAGGAGAGGTGCAAGTGACCACAAGCAAGGCTAGCCTTGCCATGGCCTAGCTAGTCTAGGGCAAAGGTGGCCGACAAGGCTAACCTCACCTAAAGTGTGGTCACCTAGGCCTATGTTTGCAAATCTCACCATTCCCAACCCTAACAGACAAAAGACAGACATGAAATGGCCTTGAGAACAACTTCCTAAGGTGGACCTTGCTCTTCATTATCATCCTGATTCTCAAATGAAGTCATAGAATCGTTGCTGGAGGAGCACTTGAGCACTTGGCTTCGTCTTGTGGAGTGGAAAACCGGAGCCCCAGGAGGCCTGTAACTACGGCCCAGCTTGTGCAATGGAGGAGACGGTACCGTGCTCGTGAGGTGAGAGAAGCGAGTGAAGGCTTCCATGGCTCGGTTAGGAACACACGGTGCAACACGGTCCCACACGCCTTTATTCTACACGATTTCAGTTGTGACTTCGATTCTTCTGGTTTCTAGGTTTTGTGTGTCATGCATGAGTGTAGGGCTCTTGGCCTAAAACGTTTCAAGAGGATATTTTTCTCTACTTCAATTTGGTCAAGGGATGCCTCGCTTTCATGAGCTTAGTCTGGCGACCGCAAGCAAAGGCCACAAAGCCCTTGTCCAATGGCTGGCAATCTGGCCACAATGGAAACAAAAGAAGAAAAAATAAGAAGAAGAATGAAGAGAGAAAGGAAAAAAGAAAAGAATAAATTAAAAAAAATTGTCGGTCAATACTAGTGGTGCCATATAAGACGGCTAGCATTCACTTTAGCAATTTCAGCCTAAATTAGTTGGATGAATTTAATTGGTGTCAATGTTAAAACGTTTATAATCAAATTGGTTCAATTAAAAGATTTATAATTAAAATAGTACTAATGCAATAGGTTTAGAGCTTTTTTCCTTTTTTTTTTTATATTTTTTCCTATTGAAACTTATTCTAATTTCACCAACTACAAAATTCATGGTTGATTAAACTATTATTGGCTCATGGTTATAATCCTTCATAAACAATTTGAGATAAAACACTTAAAATGTGATATCGACAAACAATCTCGTAATTAGGCTTTCATTTTCAACGGGGTTTTTTTATAGCCTTAAACTTTATGCCCTTTATTTTGAATTGAAACATATAATTATACCCAAGATTTTAAAGCACGCATTCGACATCTTGAAATAAAAAGGAATTATAAAAAAGATATAGTGTGAAGTGTAACATCTAAGAATTGGATGATGCGAGATTTTGATTTTGAAAATAGAAGATGGAAACTGTAACAAAGGAAAAAATCAGGGCTAAGTGTATTAAGAGTCTTAAAACTTATAATGAAAGTACAATTGAATTCTAAAAAGTATAAAAAAATATATAATCAAGTTCTAAAATTTGTCAAATTGATACAATCGAGTACTTTCGTTAATTTCATCCGGCTTGGTTAATAGAAAATGCTAGCTTGGCTTTTTTCAAAAAAATATTTTCTCTATTTTACATGGCAATTATGTGACTAAAAATGATGTCATTTTGGTTTAAGTCTAATTTTTATTACAAATTTTACTTAAATTAAATTAAAATGTGAGCTAAGTATAAAAAGGTGAGAACCAAGTGGCTTGGGCAAGGCTTGCAAGCCCTCACTTGCAGTCAACAAGGGGCCGGCCATTGGCTAGGGCATAGTGGCCCTACTGGCCATCGCCCACCCTCGTTAGCCCTTTCTGGTAATGGTGGGGCAGCGGCAGTGGGAAGGGCTGCAAACACTCACCACCCAATTTCTACCCCCCTGTCTTCTTCTTCTTCTTCTTTTTAATTTAGCTTCTTTTTTAATTTATATTAAATAAAATTTGTATAAAAAATCAAATTTTGAAAAAAAAAAACGACATTGTTTTAGCCTTATGTTTCATATTTTAGTCATACCATCACCACTAAGAGAGAGTCAATATTAATAAAAAGCCACATCAACATTTTATATTAGTCAAATTAGACAAAATTAATTGAATGAATTAATTGTACTTTTTACAAATTTTGTGAATTATATTTTCATGACAAGTTTTAAAGCTTCTAATATACTTATCCCAATCATAATCAAAGTTATTTTTTTTTTCTCTTGTACAACTCTTGTCGATCTTTAACAACGTAAGCTTTTTGAGTAAACAATTAACATATCTTGTGGCATAGGAGTCCTGAATTCGTTTTCCTCATTTTCTTTTCACTCGACTGAAGGGTTTCTTTCGTTTCATATGTATGGGCTTGTTTTCACAAGATTTGCCCTTTCAAGGTTTTGGTCGTCGATCCACTTGTGTGCCAACCAATCTTCAAAACTCCGAACCCTAGTCGAGTTCACCAGCCCCAACATACTCTCCCCATACCCAGCACTCCAATCCGATTTTCCACGTAACACAGGGAGGTCAAAATCATGGGTCTAGATATCAGAGGGACACGCGTGTGTACTGTGTGTTCTCACACGAGTGGCACGAGGAGCACATTCGAGCGAATCTCATTCCAGGCCCTTCCCCGGCGCCCACGCCGATCCTACCCCACCGCAAAAGAACGTTGGAAAAGACCTTTGGGAACTGAAAACTCGAAGGGGCGCCCCTCCGACCTCTCCTTAATTTGATGGGACCCGGCCTTGCCCCTTACCCACTTGATTGGGACACTTGTCATTGGGTGTCTTTGCCCAATGAAAGTGACCCCGCTTTGGCCCAGAGTCAAAGCAAAAGTAGTTTAGCCTTATCTGCTCCTCCTTTCCTTGTCTGCCCGATCCAGCGAATCGACAGCAAACGTATAGAACATAACCTTATCCAAAGTCTTGGCCAAAAAAAAAAAAAAAAACCCTTATCCAAAATGCTTTCTTTCAGTCTCATCAGTCCTCGTCTGTATCCCCATCGTTTCAAAGCGCATAGACATTGCCCATGTTCATGTTGAATTAAGTTTACATTTTATGTATGGGCGTTATTTATAATTATAACCTACTGATAATTATGTCATTGAAATAGGTTAAAAATTGAAACATCGAATTCGATGAGAACCGCAAGAGGAGTCGCATAGAGAGAGAGAGAGAGAGGATTTTAGATTTAGAAATTGCGGTATCACTGTTGCAATCTGGTGATGATTATGTTGGATTTATAGTTACGCAATCAAGTGCCCATTGCGATAAAGGCGACTCTAGAGTTCAATGTCGAGTTGTCATCGAAAGTTGCTGCCCCTATGTTGCCGACCGGTGATGATTATGTTGGATTTATAATTACGCAATCAAGTGCCCATTGACAATTGCGATAAAGGCGACTCTAGAGTTCAATGTAGAGTCGTCATCAAAAGTTGTTGCCCCTATGTTGCCAAATGGCGTTATTAACGAGTAGTGTGAAACATGAAGAATTTTAGTTTAGATTTGGATAGGTTAAAAGGAAATCTTGCAAACTGGCAAGACAGAGAAATCTCAGATGAAGTTCGAACAAAGTTTATGAAAATTTGACTGAGGGCCTAGTTATTGGGAAGGAGGACGACAGCCACTCTTGGTCTCCTTGGTCCCAAGTGCTTTCAAAATATACAATATTAAAGTATTAACTAGAAATAACACAAGATAAAGTAATATATCAAAATCTGTAATGATTGGTATGTGAATCTAAAATATATCTCGGGACCCTATTTTCTTTATCTACATTTCTAACCGATGGGTCATGAACATATACATGTGTAAATGCAAATTTCACTATATAAATGAATACAATTTTGCGCATCTTTGGTATAATTGTTACTAGAAAAAAAATGGGACTCGGATAAGGATCAAACTTCAGATGAAAATGAGGCCCACAAAAATATCCCACATGCACATCTGTTAAGTGTAAGTTGGGGCCAAAAATTAATATTATTTGAGGATCCATCATCACGCGTGAGTTCTATCTACACATGCCTTTCGCTGCATTCCACCTTATATCTTTATTAAAGACCAGTACGTGCAAATCCACCTCTTATACTTGTCAAGCGGTAGATATGATCTATTCCAAATCTATTTTAATCATTTTTTTTTATACCGAGGATCCGCTCTGGCACACCTTACGAGTACTCGCGGCCCCGCCGAACACCAGCCAGCGACTATACCTTGAGTGGAACTAGCACGAGACCCTACCACCCATGACCCCTTACTTAAGTCGCAATCAATTAATTGGGAAATCGAAACCAAGATCTTAAGATCGACTAAGCCCTAACCAACTGGGCTGCCAGGCTGGACACCAGTCATCAAAGACCAGTGACTATACCTCGATGGGAGCTAGCACGAGACCCTACCGCCCATGGCCTCCTACTTAAGTCGCAATCAACCAGTTAGGTAATCGAAGCCAAGACCTCAAGGTCGACTAAGTCCTAACTAATTAAGTTGCCTACAGGTAAGTTATTTTAATCAAATTTTCATACAATATAAATCTCATTAATCATACATTATCAAATTTGTACATGACACATACACGTTCCGATCCATATTACTAAAATACATCTATATTTAATCAAATTTAGAAAAATTTAAATCTAAATTGAAAAAAAAAAGAGTTCAAAATTAAGTGAGAATAAAAAAATTGAAGAAAATTAATAAAAATAAGTTGAATTCAAATATGTTATAAACTCATTTGATACTTATATTACTATTGGTTTTACAAATTTAAATTTATTTATAATTCATTTAATGAATATGATTAACCTATGAAATAACTTAACTTATCAAATATGGTCTATATGTCCATTTTGGTAGTTTCACCCGTCGCCCGTCACATCGGCTCTGGCCACGTCATCCCTGTCCATGTCCTACCCTACCCCACATTTTAAATCAATCCTGGAGACGACCTACGAGGCTTTGACCGTCCGATTTCTTTAACAGGACGACTTGGCGCAGCGGACGGTTCAGATCGCCCAGAGAGGAAGCGTCCGGGTGAAGTCGAAAAGCAACCACGCGGCACGGGATTCACAGCTCACCGTTTGGCCGCCGCCACCAATCCGATGTGCGTTTTGCCGCGTACAGTTTAATCAACGCCAATTTCTTTTACTCAACAAGACCGAGAACGTTAAACAAAAAAAAAAAAAAATCCACAAAAAAAAGAATATCCGTTTATTCGTTTATCTCGTGCGCACAAACAGACGGCCGCTCATGGATTGGTCGAACCCAACCGATCGGCACATCACGGCGGTGCCAACGGAGGTGGTCGCCGCCACCCCGGCCGCCGCATGAGCGAAGGTGCTCGCCGGCGACGGGTTCGTCGTCCGACGGAACGGCCCGACCCACTTGTTCTGCATGTACCGGTTCTTCCTCCACGGGGGCAGAGAGAGGCCTCTGCTCTTGAGGGACCGCCTCGCCCCGTCGCACATCGCCCTCACGATCCTCTTCAGATCCTCGATTCCGCCGACGAAAACCCTCGGGACTCGCTGCAACAGCCGCGTGTACCCCGGCGCCGGCCGCGCGATCGCGAACTGGCCGTCGAAGTCGACGTCGACGAAGTACCGGCTCGGGCTGCCGCCCGCGGACGGCTCCGGCCGGACCACGTCGATGAACTCGTAGCTCCCGGCGGTGAGGCCGCCGGAGGAGTCCCACTTCGTCTTGCAGATGGCCGCATTGTACCCGATCTCCTCAGGTATGACATCACGTTGCGCCTCAGCGTGGGCTTGTTCGACCTCAGGCCTGAAAACACCTCAATCGCTTTCGAGACGTGACTCAGGAGGAGGCTCCGGTACGAATCCGCGCTGCGGGCCAGCGCCCGCTCGAGGGCGCCCTCGATCGCGTCCGTCCAGTCGGCGGCCGAGTCGGCTCGGTCCGAGTCGGAGTCGCAGTCGCTGGGGGACCGGCTCGCGGCGGGGTCGTCCCGCTCGACCTCGAGAAAGCCGTGGACGAGCTCGGAGAGGCAGGGGGAGTCGTCCTCGCCGTCGTGCTCGCTACCGCTGCTGTCGGCGCTGAGGCGGCGGAGATCGGGGCCGACGAGCCGAGCCCTGGCCTGGGCGTCGAGCAGGTCGCTGCCCCGCTTCGCTCTGACGAAACCCACCATTGCAGCAACGCACAGTCCGAGTCGCGAATGCTCAAAACTCCTCCGTCGGTGCCGCTCACTTTCAGATTGATTTCGAGTGCCGATTGCTGATGCTCGTCGTCGTCGTCGTCGTCGTCGTCACCGGAATCGACAGCCGTCCATGGAGAAACGACGGAGCGAAGGAGGAGGGACTATATAGGAGGAGCAGGTGAGGAGGATTAGAGAAAATGACTTTGATAGAGGATTTGTCGAGGAATATTCGAGTGGAAGTGCGGTTCAAGACTTCAAGACCTGTGGCTTTTTAGCTTCTTAGGGCTTAACTGATTTTTTTTTTTTTTTTCAATTATTCTATCTCAACAACGGACCCTGAAACTCAGTTCGCGAAATTTCACATGAAATCACATCGATCATGAAAATTTATACGAAAAACAATAATTTGTTGAACAATTTGAGCTAATCAATTTTGACTTTAAATTACTAAGATCGACACGTGTTATCAATGTGTAGGGCGGGGTTAAAGACTGCGAATAACCACATCATGACATTTTGGTTAGGTTCAATTTTAAAATTGATGAGCTCGTACGTTATTTTCCCCATCAATGAAGTAAAAGAAGAGGAAGCGTAGGACCCGACGGGATGGAATATGCGGGTAGGATCCGGAGCGAAGTGGAGGGTGGAGATGCTGGGGAGCAATAGCATATCCAGCGGCACCTGGATTATTCGGAGGGCCGGGTAAGCTGGTGGGTGACGTGGACGGTCGGGATTCAGTGGCTCGTGAACCGCGATGGGGGGCACGTGGGTGAGGGGGCGAGAGAGCGGACCACCGTCCGTGCGAGCGGAGGGCGGGATTGGGAAGGGGAGTTTTGCCTCTTGGAGTTTGGGAAAGGTGAGAGATAGAGGGAGAGAGGGATATCGTCAATTTGAATGGGCATGACCCAAAACGAAGAGCCGTCATGGTTCTTTGATTGTAGAGGATTGGACACGTGATAACTATGTAATACAATCCTCTCTTAGTCTTCTCCCTTCAATTCACCCTATCATTTCACTCATTTTTGGGGGAACCTTGAAATCTAAATGGCATCTTTGAATTATTGAAATTGGCGAAATTTCGAGGAAGGATAGATTGAAAAAATTCTCCACAACAACCACTTTGACTGGTTTCATGTGCTATATGGGTATCGAGTTTACAGGAATTGTGCGCTCCTTCCTTCACACCCTATTTACTTTGTCACACTTTTGGTGTTAATTTCATAACGCGTTAACACTTTTGCAAGGTTAAGAAATCTCAAAGGCAAATCTCATCAACGATATTAACGTTGGAACTAGAAACAAAGGTTGAATGGACGAGCCTATAGAAAAAGAGGAAAAAGCAGGTCCTACTCTTTTTTCCCCTTTTGAAGGCCAAGATATTACTTTTTCCTTAGTCAAAGAAAAGGATATTACTTTGGCCTAAGTAATATTCTTCAACTTGCCCATTAAAACCTCAAATTTTAAACAAATAATGAAAAAAAAACTTGTATGTGAGCATGCATGTCAATTGAAAAGTTTTCGGTGCTTAAGATTAGTAGCAAGTCAAAAGCTGTGGACCGCAAAGTTTGCAAAAAGCGGAAATAAAAAATAAAAGTTACTCCACATAAATTTTAAAAATATTTTCCTTCGAAGCTCGCGTTGCTTTTGAGAGGACTTTAACCAGTTACCTCTTAACACTGTAGTCAAGGGAAAAATGAAAATTCTTTGGTCAGGAAAGATGCTATCAGGCCCTTTGGAACGGGACTTCGAGAATAGTGAATTTAAAACAAAAAATAATTTTTAAAATGAAGTATAACCAATTATTCTAATATGAACTTAAAGCCCTATCTTTTATTTCTTAGAGTTAATTATGTCAAAGCATTGTCCTTTTATTTGAACAGTAAAAAATCATCCCTTGCTATCGTCCGAGGTTAAACTTTGTCACACGATGCTTGACACAGTCCAACTAATTGCCCTCACTAAAATCAATTAACTGCACGCAAAGTTAAAGCTATTTCAAGTGTAACCCACATAAAGCATGTGATTAACGCCACGGCCGACTGTTACTAAGAAATTTCGTCAATTGAGTTCGAACAAGACAATGATCATTTCGACCACATGGTTCTGACCATTTCACGATATTATCCAAAAGCAGCCATGAGTGAGAAACCCAATTTATAATTCAAGTTGCAGCATATTTTAATCTTGAGAGACTCTTGATCATTCGTTCTCCTATTTCGAGAAAGCTGGTGTGATATACAAATCGATGGCGCAAGGACCTTTATGTGCTAAGCACTTTTAGATTTTGATTAATATCATGAAAATCCCCAAACTAATATATCAATGATAAATTTACCCAAATTAATTTTTTGATCACTAAAAACTCAAAACCGGTACATTTTTAATAAATTTACCTTAAACTGGTACATTTGCATGTTAAATTTTACTGTCATTGAATGGCCCTATGCCTAGAACTAGGGAAAAAATGGTCAATTTTCTATAGGTATGCTTTCCCACAATAGGCGAACTTTTTGTTAAAGCCTTTTAAGGGCAACCTTTTAGTAGCAAACTATCTAGAATTTTAGTTTAAAGCATGGATACATTCAGAGGTATCAAGATGGTAACATTTCTAACTATCCGAACTACATTTCTCAGAGGATCATACCAAACTGGAGAAGATGTGTTTAGAGAGACATTGAGAGTTTTTCACAAACATTCATTTTACTTCAAGGAATTCTGCCCAACACATTACATCTTCTTTACCTTTTAAAGATATTAAAATGTCATAAACAAACAAGGACCAAACTCAATGATCCGAAAACAAATAAAGACTCCGGAAAATCAAGTTGAAAATTATTTTATGTGATATGAACAGTGACTATGAATAGTGATTTTTCTAATATATTGCTACTAGGGATGTGCAAAAGAACTGAGACCCGCCTAGACCACCCGGAATCGCCCGCAACTAGTGTTCTCAAGGGAATCGGTTTGGTTCCCGGTTCCAATTTATGAAAAGCGATGGGTACTGGTCCCGTTTTCGATTCCATGGGTGGATCCGCCCACACAACCACTCGGACCGAAGCGAACTTGTTATATTATAATAATATATTAATATTTAATATTAAAAAATTTCGAAATTAGCAAATCTAAAATTTAAGGCTCAAATCACCATCTTGTCTCAATTTACTACTCTCCTACTCCATCTTATCTCTCTCACTTCAAAATCTCCTCGAGTTCCCCCTTTCTCTTCAATTCATCTCCAGATCTACTTATCTCCCTTTGAGTCCTAGTTCGAACTCGGTGAAACAGTGAGTTAATTCTATTTTTCTCCCTTGAACTTGAACTCTCTCTCCACGTCGTCGCCACCTACGCATTCATAGTCACTATTGTCCTCTTCGTTGTTGGGCTCGTCTCACTTCTACCTCCCTTTTTTCCTCCTCCCCCTCCTCAAGCTTCTCCCCATCATCCTCATCTTTGGGGACGGGCAAACTCTAGGTCTAAGAAAGGCTTATTGTCCCCGTTGTCCTCCTCATTGTCAGTCTCGAGGGAGGAATGGGAGATGACGGAGGCGGTGGCCAAGATGATGGTGGTGGCTGGGACAGAAGTGGAGCGAGGGTCATGACCAGTTTTGAAGGCGAAAAAGGGGAAGATGTGGAGGTTGGACCGATTTTATGGATCCACTCGGAAACTGGATCAGACCGGCGGTTCAGTTCCCAGGTGGATCCATGCAACTAGCAGGTGGTTCTCGATTCTAATTTTTTGGAACTGGTTCTTAACGAGTGGTTCTTGGTTCTAGGTCGGGAATTACCTGCTCGGACCATGTACACCCCTAATTGCTACTGTACCTTGCTACAATGACTTTGCTATAGTGACCTAGTCACAGTCCTATCTTCTGTGACGGGTATTGTAGTCATAGTTTGAATCATCAAAGCTATGCATCTCTGCAAAGATGTTCTTCGTATTTCTATTCAAGTTCTAAGAGTCTGATATCAGAAGGGCTTCAGTTTATCTATGCTATCAGAGTATTCCACATGTTTATGTCGCTTGATAAGGATGCTTTCTCATGAGTCCTGGATGATCATGAAGTGTCGGCAGGCAAGTTTGGTTGATACCAATTTGATGGTTGAGCATAGTAAGATGTGTTTAATTTGAGGGATAAGGACAAAAGTCCTTAATCATAGGGGTCCTGAGAGAGAGGGGCCCCATTGGGCATAGGGTTTTGAGATGACTGTGCAAGATTATCTGTGTCTACAATTTTTTGCTCTTGTGATAAAGGTGTCATTGCTTGCTCAAATTCCTTGAGTGCTTGTTTGACTTCTGGTGCAATGCTATAATGATCCCATGCAGTAGGAATAGTGTAATTCCATACATCTTCAAAGATGGTTTTGTTTTCCTAGCATAAAACTCCCTGAAGTTCTCTATACTGGTGCTCATCACAACCAACACAGCTGGGAAAAGACTTATAGATATGGGTTTCCTTAAGGTATGGTTGAGGTTTATAGGATGTGGTTCCTATGCATTGTGGTGCATTAGCATTTCTCACAAAAGCCCATGAACGTCGAAGAAACACAACAGTATGGATTTCCAAGTCTAGTTGGATAGTTCTCAGCTTTTGTTGTAAGAGGTGCTTTTAGTGAATGAGAGGATAGAACCAGTTGAGGACAGTCAGGAGATTCTTGTCACTTTCTTTTTCAATGTTTCGGCCAAGTATAAACATCCCAGTCAGGTTGGCAATGAACCTTTTAGTTGGAATCTCAATAGTTATTAAGTACTTATTGTTTAAGTCCCATAACAACCATCGGAATTTATCAAGGAAATTATCTTCCTTCTAGATTAAATGATGTATAAATGGATAGTTGGAGTTTAATCCCAAAAGATAAATGATTGAGTCTCCATGGAGTCTGAATAGATCCGTGTGGCATTGCCACATGAGGTTTTTTAGATTTTTAGTAAGGTTGTCATTCTAAATCTGTTCAATAATTTCCTAGGGATATTCCAAGCGTGGCCAGTCTTGTATCTTCTCGATCTTATTCTTTTTGTTATGATGAAAAGTATGAAAAGCATGCCTCATGATGTACATATTAATTTCTATGAATGCTTTTGGTTTGGACAGAAAATCTATAAGTACATTCCTTTTTCTAGTAATGTGTGTGGTTTCAAAAGAATATTTTGAAAACTACTCAGACCATCAAAGTAGTTGGGAATTCAGAATCTATTTTTGTTAGAACTTGGTCATCCGGGGGAAAGATGCTATGTCTAGTTCCACCAGGAAGTGATGGCCAATAAGATGAAATTTGAACTTTATTATTCCATTTTTTACCACTAAGATTTTTTTAAAAGTGAAATGATAATGTGTTTTAACATGGGAAATTTTTTCACGTTTGTAAGTATAAAGGTGTCGCTTACCATCAATTTCTTCGAATAGAATGGCCACCCGGTATTCATCACTAGCATTAATTTGGAGGATTCTCTTTTCCTTAGATGGAATTTGCAGTGGGTGAAGAGTGTACATAATCTCTTTAAGTTCGGTGACTGCTTTAGCATGAGATTTTCCCTAAGGTGAAAGATCTTTCTTCAGCATTGATTGCAGTGGAATCAATAATTTTGCAATGTTGGGAACAAAGTCTCTAAGATAATTAATTATCCCAAAAAATTGCTGAACTTGCTTTGTCGTGAATTTCTCTTCTAGAAATTTTAGCAATTATTGAGCAATATGTGACCCTGAATAGTATGTTCTTTTGTTAAGGTGCATATTAAGAAATTCGATTTTTGTCTAAACAATATTCATCTTTCTTTGTAAAAGCATAATCCCATACTTCTTTACAATGTTTGCAAACTGTTCAAGGAGTTGGCAGTGAGATTCTTCATCTGGGCTGTAGAGTAAGATATCATCAATGTATACTACTGCACTTGACAAGGTAGATTGGAAGATTCGACACATGATCTTTTGAAATAAAGATGGAGCTACATGGAGGCCAAAAAGAAGGACTTTCCATTTAAAATGCTGGTTTGAAATATAGAATTCTGTCTTAAGTCTATCTTCAAGGTGAATGCCCAATTACCAAAATTCGACTTTAAGATCAAATTTAGAATAGATGTGGACTCTGGATAATCCAGCAAAAAGAGAATTTCTTGAAGGTAGAGAGAATTTGTTGTCTTAGAGAAAAATGTTAAGAGGCTAATAGTTTATTATCAGCCACATTTTCATTCTGTTTTGCTTAGCTCGCTTATTGACATAAAAAGCTTTGTAGGCCCATTTTGAATATCTGAAATTTCAATAAGACCTTCTTGTAGCAGTTCTGAGCATTCTTTCTGAGCATAAGTAAGATGTTTTGGATTCATTCCCATGTGATTCGCCGTGGTCGGATTTATATCCTAATTTTTTTCAAAGAGAGACAAATAAAGAATTCTGAATTTTTCCACGAAGGATTAAAACATTTCTAAGAAAATTCAAAATGGGATTCCGAACAGATTCTAACAATTTTTGCATGATCGAATCTAACAAACTCATTTAGATGGAAAAAAAGTCTTTGAATATTGATGAATTCAGAGAATTGGTCTTTATACTTGAGGGATTTTCCAAGAATGATACGGAGTTGAGAAATTTGAGTTATGATGTCCCAGCCAATAATTAAATCTTTGTTGGGGAAACTGGATCTGGAAATTTTAATGGTTATAGAACATTGAGGGAAAAAACTAGATAGTTACTAAGGTAGTTCGTTACATTTGTAGAGAAAAGTATCTCTTGAGATAGAATTGAAATATTGAATACAAGAAATCAAAAGGCCATGTGTCAAATTTTCTAGCCTATCTTGTCAGGTGCAGTAGTATACATTGATGATATCTTGCTCTACAACCTAGATAAAGAATTCCATTGCCAACTCTTTGGGCAGTTTGCAAATATTGTAAAGAAGTATGTGATTAGCCCAAACAAAAGTTGAATTTTTTAGTATGCACCTTAACAAAGGAACATACTATCCATGGTCATACATTGCTTAGGAATTGCTAAATTTTTTGGAAGAGAACTTTATGACGAAGCAAGTTCATCAATTTATTGAGATAATTAATTATCTAAAACACTTTGTTCCCAATATTGCAAAATTGTTGATTCCACTACAATCATTATTGAAGAAAAATCCTCCACCTTGGGGAAAATCTCATATTAAAGTAGTCACTAAACTTAAGGAGATCATATCAACTCTTCCCCCACTGCAAATTCCATTTAAGGGAAAGAGAATCCTCTTAATGCCTATAAAAGTTAAAGAAGATGTAATGTGTTGGGTAAAGTCTTTTGAAGTAAAGTGAGTATTTGTGAAAAATTCTCAATGTCTCTCTAAACACCTCTTCTTCTTTGGCCTAGTAGGATCCTCTGAGAAATGTAGTTTGGATAGTTAGAAATGTTATTGTCTTGGCACCCCTGAGTATCTCTATGCTCTAAACTAAAATTTTGGGTAGTTTGCTGCTAAAAGGTTGTCATTAAAGGGATTGAACAAGATGTTTGCCTATTATGGGAAGGTATACCTACGGAAAACTGACCTCGTTTTCCTTGGTCTAAGCATAGGCTCATTTAATAATATCATAAGTTGATGATACGTGACAGTTGATTAGTGTACTAATTGTCACAATTATACTAGTTGTTTTTTTTTTGTGGAACTAATCTAATATGATGGATGATATATTTGTCATAAATGTACTCGCTTGGGATTTTGGGAGTAAAAAAATAGTTTATGATAAATTTATCATAATTGTACTACTTTATATTTTTATGTAGTCATTTGGGTAAATTTGTCACTAATGTACTAATTTTGGATTTTTCGTGGTATTCACCCTTTAGGTTTTTAATAGGAAGAAAATTAAGGCGTGTTTGTCTCAATGAAATTAGGGAATTTCAGATGTTTGATTTACTAAAAATGATTAGTTAATGGAAAACCATTTATGGTCAAAGAAAAAAGTGAAAATTTTAAATAAAGACTTAAAGTGCATTTATTTTCTCAAATAAGAGTTTGAGATACCCACATTTTCTTAAAGAAGGACATGAAATTGCCTTATCAATCTTAAAGAATGGCCTAACTCACCAATTGATAAGGGCATTTTGTGTTTTTTTTTTTTAATACCCAGGGAACCCCTTATAGCTAATAGCTAGCAGGTAAACCCTAGAGTGACGCTAGCGGAGGACCCACCACCCCGACGTCATACTTAAGACCCTAAGCGACGGTGAGGGGATTCGAACTCCTCCCCTTTGTGAGGGGGAGAGAGTCCAAACCATCGTGGCCACCAAGGTGGTGGTTTGATAAGGGCATTTTCATCCTTTACTTTTATGATTTTTTTTTTCCTTTTTTCTCTTTTTCTGTAATAGATGAAAAAATAAATTTTAGAAAAGGGGAAGGGGAAGGGAAGACTGCAAGGGCTTTGTAGGCCCTCATTATCATCGCTCCACCATCGTTGGGAAAGGTTGGTGATGGTGGGGGATGGCTGGCTAAGGGTCAATGAGGGCCTGTAAGGTGAGCGCTAGCCCTCGCCTAGATTTAGCTGAGGGTTGCTATTCATGGCTAACCTCGCTAGTGGCAACCCTCAGCTAGATTTGCATGAAGGTTGATAATCCCCGCCCAATCTTGGTAAAGGTTGTGACCCTTACTTGCAATCAACGAGGGTCGACAGCCATTGACCGAGGCTTAACAACCCTCGTCGACCCTTGGTCGGCCATCCCCCACCATCGCCGACCCTTCCTGGCAATGGTAAGGGGTGGCGGCGAGGGCTAAGCCCTCATCTGATCTCCTTCCTTTTATTTATATATTTATTTATAAAATTTAATTTATTTTATATAATTTAAATACATTGGACCAAAATACCCTTGATTAGCTAAAATATTTAGCCAATTGGCAAGTTCAGCTCCTTTTTCAAAATTGTCATGACCACTTCAGAGCCTTATTGAAACTGCTATAATCACTTTGAGTCCTTATTGAGACAAAGTTCACTTTGAGCCCTTATTTGAAATTTTTCCAAAAAAAGAAGAAGATGCATTTTAAAGTTTAGGAAGATGAATTATCTAATTTAAAAAACGCAAAGTATTTATCACGAAGTTTTTCCCCAATAGAGTAGGATTCTTACGAAGTGAAAAATAACATCTAATGTTGATAAGCATGGGAAAAAGGTTGTTAGCAAACTTTTTCCTTTTTCCTTTTTCCTTTAGGGCACAAATGAGAAACGATTTTATAATGTGGCCCGAAAGAACAACTTTTATTTTTCTAACATTATCTTCTTACACTCCAATCCCTACTACCAAATCTCCAACTTACAACATCTCTTCTTTTGTATTCCAAGTGGGTCCGTTCGTTGATCTTGTTTAAGAAAAAAACGATAGCGGCATCTCCATAAACAATCTTCGTTTCCCCCTTTTTCTCCTTCTTTCTTTACTGATATTCCGGAGGAGACTTCCGCTGTGCGCTTGATCGGAATGCAGCGTCATTTCCATCACGGTCGAATTACAGCTTTTTACCTTGAAAAAGTAAAAATCATTTGGAGAGCAATCCAGTTGAGTATTAGGAACAAGATCGACCCAGATTGGATCTGTCATGTATTTACAGATTTGATCGGTTATCTTGATTGCACTTGTGAATGAAGGACACCGGCCGAAAGGTGGCTTGGAGGAGTGAGGAACTGAGGGTGGTTTGAATACATTGAAAAGAGCTCGAGCAGAAGAGGACGTCGATTGTTGTCCATTTTACCAAAATAGCCGTTGCTTGGTTAGATTTTTTCTTGACATGGGGAAATAATTAGGGGTATTGAAAAAGGATAACGCATGAATTCTTGTCCATAGAATGGATAAAATGAGAAATCATCATGATAATTTTTCAAGGAATATAATTTATGAAGCCTTTTTCTCTTATATCACGCTTTCATGAGTTAGTTAAGATGTATTAACAGTTCCGCACTGCATAATTTATGTCCTTCTCCTCGTTGATGTTTCTTTTTTGGGGCCAATTCTTGTTGTCAACTATACTTATGAAGAAAATGCTCCGCCAAATCTCTAACGTGAGATTTCGCCCAACAACCCTATGCGTACCCTACCCGAGCACCTCACACGATCCCCAACCCCATCACATTTGAGCCTTGGTTGTCATCGGGTCTAGTCTTGTCCCCTTAATCTAGTTATTCTTTTCCATCGACATATTTCCACTCAGATATTTTCATTACTGATAATGTACTAATTTTGCAGGTTCACGCGCATTCGATTCGGGGACTCCATGGCTCCCGTGATCTACATATTCACAGAGAAAGGAGTCCACAGGCATTTGCTCCTTACAGACAGCCAGATGCTTAAGTACATATGCACACAGAGATAAGAGGAGCTTTTGGATAACTGTGCGTAGTTGGCTCTCGGGTTGGTGTAAATTCCTGTAGCTTTACAAACGTGATTTCCATCGTTTAGGACAAGACATTTTATACATGACTCTAACCCATTTAGTTGAGAATTAGTATTCTTGCGTGGCCACATTTCCTACGCCACAGCAATGACCTTCACCCGCTGCCTTTCTCCCTGAATTGAACCACGATGTTAATCTTCGTGAAAGGGGCAAGGCCGATCCAGTCTACCTTAGGCTTTGAAAAGCTAATTGCACTCCATGGCCCATAGATGTTTTTAGTCAGATTTGCTTTTGCTCAAAAGTTTAAATTGATTACTTCACGCCACATCAATTTTGAGAGGTTGAACTTCATCTAACAAGTATGGTTTTGTTATCAATTCAAACCTCTGGCCCTTCAATGCGAACAGGAATCTGTGAATGGAGAGACAGTCAGAGCCCATTGGGCCAACGTGTGGCTAAATAAGGAGAAAACTTGGACAGCTTGCTTCATGAACAGAGATTTGGACAAAAGGCTTGCTTTGAGCCCATGTCATTGTTCGTTGTCTACACCCACAAAGCTCTTAACCTTATGTATAATTAAGAGCAAGAGCTTGCGCACTTGCCGAGCCCAAGCCCGTCTTCATGATCAAAATCAAGCTCGTCCCAAGTCATCAACTTCGTTTTTGTGATCCGCGACATTTATCAAAGTTTGAGATTTTTCCAAGTTTTCATTGTAGGAGGATGAGACATATGATTCATGAACTTTGACTGAATATATAATGTCGTTTCTGAGTTTTTGATTTGTTCAACGGGAGTTTTAAATTTTTAGTATATATTCAATTTAGTCATTGGATTATATGAAAATGTCCAATAATGTCTTTCTATTAATTCAAGTTAAAGAACAACATTGAACAGTTTTAAGATAATCTAGGGACTAAATTGGACATGTACAAAAAGTTCGGGGACTACATTACATATTGGGTTAAAATTCGGAGATCATATAGAATAGACTAAAAGTTCAATGACGACATTACACATTAGACCAAAATTTAGAGATTATTTGTGTAATTATCCCTATGAGATTCAACATTTTTTGATATCTCTATATACGTCTTTTGGGGTTTATTGGAATTCGATTTGAACTACAATGTCGTCTCCTTCCATCCTAACATGCTGGGAAAGTTTACCCATCTCGCACGGATGGTTAAGTCTAAAATTCGGGGGAGAACTTAATGCAACTGAAGCTTAGAGATAAGTGGTAGTAATATCAGAAGACTTCGTTGACTAGAGAGATTAGACCTATTACTCTTTCCACTTCATACAAGTGAAGACACCCCTTAAAACTCCATCTATTTAAGCTTGACTTAAGGTTTAGAAAAGTAATCTACTTAATCACGACATAACTGTCATCGAAACCGATTTTAGGGGTCTAATTAAGGCAGCATATAAACTCAAATATTTAATTCCAGCATACCAGGAACATGGAAGAGAGCTAAGTGAAAATAAAAATGAAAAATTTGTTGCTTATGTTTACACGGTCCTCTTATATGATTATTATTATATTATGAACTTATTGTACGAATACATAATCCTTTCCGGTTTAGATGGTAGCGCCGCTGGTTAACACAAACTTCTGGTTTTGGGACAAGCCACCGTCCATCTAATTTAAATATTCCAAGAACGAATAAATAATGTAGCCGAACAAAAAACTGAGGAAAAGCGTTGAGGATGTTGTCTTTTTGCAATATTTAAAAGAAATAGATAATAATAAGAATACTTAAAGGGGAAGGTAAAAACATTGGAAGGCCACTTCCCCAGAAGCCACCTCAAAATCAAGTTTAACACCAGGAAAGCATATTCTCCACCTCCTCTCTCCTTTTCTTCTCCCTATTTTTCTGTTTGTTCTCTCTTTTCACCTCTTTGTGTCATCTTAATTAATCTTTTTTCCCTAATTAATTTGGAATTAAACAGTCCATTATCTCATTTGTGCACACTTCTTTTGTTACCCAGAACTCTGCAAATTGTCAATATTCCACACAAGCAAAAATTTAAGGGCATCGACATATTCATGAGTGTTAGAAAAACTGTTTTCCCTCAAATTTAGCTATTAAAAAACGGGTCGATAGTATTGGCATAGTAAATTTTTCCTCAATAAAAAATCTAAGTCGATTGTGATCTCCGCATGATGTTTGCCTTCGACATACACACATACTTGTCCTTATCCTAATGCTTTTTTCCTGGGGTTTTGTCCCCAATGCAATGTCTTGGAGATGCATCTCTCCTTTCCAAACTTTTGGGTTTTCTCTTTAGATAGTCCAATCCGACTGCTTTGCTTTCTTTTTGAAGGCAGACATTTAATAGGGCAGTTCCGTAGACAAATGAGAAAGAGGACCCCTTTATTCTGCTTTTCTGTTTGCATGCTTGCGCGAGATGATTGCGCGTTTAAGGGTTTTATTAGTGTTAAGGACAAAACAAGGTGTCAATTCATGAACAACTTCACGAGTGTTGATCTAGATATGTTTTGCAACTGCTGAGGTTGCATTGCAATAGCTAGAGAAGAAGACATAGTCTCTGTGCCTCACCAGATGAACAAGGGGTGACGAAAACCAGACATTTTGGCATCGATCTTTCCCAAATGAAAGATGCGCAATTGATTGAGATAATGAACAAGTTTGTCCTTTTCCCTTCTTTGAGGTTCAAGCGTGCACTTTGGACTCTCATCTAAATACATTGAATTAATTAATTGACCCAACTTATTTGTGGCTACATTAGTGGTAGCCATGTTAGAATTGTGTCGAATTGCTTGATACATGGAGAAATATCATGCTTCTGAATTCAATTTGTGTAACCCAAAAAATTGAAGTGACGCATTGAATGATGGTATAATAAGATTTCTTCCACATATTATATATGTCCATACAAATTGATGTGTACGACAAAGAGTACATAAGATATTTATAAGTTCTACGAAATGACCTATATTAGGATGTTACGATATAAAATACGATTAATTACTTTCGATCAATGATTAACACAATTAAGAGAAATACAGAGTTGCTCCTAATTATTTCTAACACATATCTAGCTAAATCTATGCTGACTTTGTTTCCATTCATTTGTTGAACTAGTCGAAAGAAAATCATCTATTCTAAATTGATTCTTACATTTTCTTTTTATCCTTTACAAGAAATAAAAGAAAAGGAAAAGAAGAAAAAATTTCAAAAAACAAAAATGCAGAAAATTCAAAAAGTTCAAAGAAAAAAAAAAAACTGCCTAAATTAGAAAGCCATGTAGGGCAGTCAGCGGGAGTGCAGTGTCATGAGTTGTTTGCGAAAATTGGCTAACAGCATTATATTGACAAATCATTAAAATATTTATGATTGAATTGACTAAATTAAAAAGGTTTATAACGGAATTGATGATTTTTTTTTTAATTTTCTGATTTTCCCTGATATTAACAACAAGAGTATGAACGAATCTCCAATCCCATGCATCAGGAAATAGCATCAGACCAGGGACCTCCCCCTACCATTGCATCGCTACTTCATTAAGATATCCTCATCATGTGTATTGGAACCCCCATGTGACGAACCATTGTCACTTATTGTCTCCAGCCTTCAAAACTCAATTCCAATTTCTCCACCGTCTTTTTCTTCTTCCTTTCCCACACCTTATTATAAACTTCACCTTTTCAAGCCATTAAAACAGATTTGCATATTGTTTTGCATTGGCACGACTTGCCATTTAAAAAATACCATCAGATAATTTCAGGTGTCGGAGCTCCAATAATTCGCATAATACCAAAATAACCTTGATAAAAAAGAAAGAGAAACAGTCAATTATGGGCGCCACATCATCATGGTGAGGTCCAATGATGATATACGGCTCATGATTGCCAAAATGAGAATTGAAAATGCACTTTGACAATGGCCTCTCGCCTTTTGGTGCTTCTTTTTGGTATTCAAAAGGTATTCGTGAAGATGCAAGTGGCCTTCGGACGAAGGATCCTCCGCCGCGAAATTTTTCATTTTCTTTTAACTATGATTCGGATGAAGACTTTCCATACCCATTAATTGCAACATTGGTGTGAACTGAAAATTATAATTAAGTGCCCAATTTGCACAAGGGACGTGACCCAAAAGCGTTCCTATACAAACCCTCAATGAAAAGAATATATTAACTGGTCATCTTGCGCATGGCGTTTTTCTTTCTAACCCACTTGATTAAAGTTGATAAAAGTAGATGAAGAACTTAAGGCACGATGTACTTTGGCGGTGCAATTTGCGGTAGACTAATATATTTTTTTCTCGTTAAGCAAGTAGCTTCTGAACAGCTTTGTTCGAGCATTCTATTAGGTGGATTAAAACTTGCATTATTGATGAGATCTTCTTATGAAGCACCAAACCCGAGAAGATCTTCGCAAACACTTGTTTTTTTTTCCCTTCTTTTTCGCTGCCTAATGATATCATTGAATAGTTTTGTAGCAACTTGGGGTTGTTTATTGTGAGGGGTCTTCCTCATTAGTCGCGAACTTCGAGTTTGACCCATGAAATCATTTGGGTTTATGTCATGCACGTAAAGAAATGGCGCCTTCACTAGAAAAAGGATCGGGAGTTAGGAGCCTCTAGATGATGGTCTTCTCGATTACAAAAATCACGATTAGTTATAATTGACTCAGCAAGCCACATGATCTTACAGTGTCCTCGGAGGAAACAAGAGAACATCCACTAATATCGTGGTATGTACCGCAAATTTTCTTATTTGGGTATGTAGTACGAAAATACCGTAGGTATAATATAATTCCATTGAGAAATTATCATCATGTTTAGGATGTATAACTTGAAGCGCCCAAGGGCTCACTACCTCCTCCTCCTTTCCTTCTTCATCTCACCAAGACAGAGTTATTTGGCCTGGTAAAAAGTCGTTAACTTGCTATGTTTTGGAAAGCTTAATTATTACTGAGTCAAGCGTGTCTTGAGTATGTTCCAAGCGAGATTTATTGTCTAAGAAAGGAGGAGGAAAGACTCCAATGTGAAATATCTTGCAGTGCATATTTGACTCATATGCAAATTCGACCGGTGATTAGGGCTTTGCATATGATTGGAAATCAATAATACCGGCCACACATTTTTCATGAGTTTGTGTCTCTTTGTCCTCCAGTGGACAATAGTCCATGTCTATAAAGTGATACAAAGAGGAATAAACCAAAATCATCTTGAAGTTTATGACCACAAAAAGATCATTTTGAATCAAAAGAAACACTAAGTAGGAAACCTAGAAACCGGCAATGATTTGATGGGCTGGTCAGCTGAACATGATTTGAAATTAAGTTGCCACTTTCACACTATGAAGCACCGACACTTTCTGAGAACTTTCGTGTTGTGTTAGGCACTTCGACACATGTCTGATACTCTCCGATACTCTCGGACACTCTGTTAACATGTGTTAGAAAATTCTTACCGAGTTAAGCGCGTCTTGAGTATGTTCCAAGGGAGATTTATTGTCTAAGAAGGGAGGAGGAAAGACTCCAATATGGAGTATTTTGCAGTGCATATTTGACTCATATACTACTCCAACCGGTGATTAGGGCTTCGCATATGATTGGAAATCAAGAATACCGACCCCACATTTTTCATGAGATTGTGTCTCTCTGTCCCTTAGTGGACAATAGTCCATGTCTATAAAGTGAATGAAAGAGGAATAAATCAAAATCATGAAGTTTATGACCACAAAAGATCATTTTGAATCAAAAGAAAGACTAAGATGGAAACCAAGAAACCAGCAATGCTTTGATAGGCTGGTCAGCTGAACGTGATTTGAAATTAAGTTGCCAATTTCAGTCTTCAGAGACTTATTTGGGACAAATTTCATTTTGACATCTCTTTCGAGAAGACGACCCAACTTCGGAAGCTTTGAAATTTTCCCAAAAAGTCTATGACGGCAGGCTTGGCAGCCAGTAGTAACGGAGGAAAGAGCAAGGAAAAGTGAGAAACCGTGGGTGTGCTCATGGAACCCATTGGCCATCGCACATTCCCATAATAACTATGCTTCAGAAATAATTGGCATCTTTTGTCGTCTCTCATTATTATTTGGTGTTTGAATAATCTCCTCCTGTCGTGTTCGATAAACGTTTTCACCCACGTCACATCGAGCTTCTTTTGTACAAGAAGTAGCTGATCCTCGTCTCTCCTTCATTTCCTCTCTCTCTCTCTCTCTCTCTCTCTCTCTCTCTCTCTCTCTATATAGATTTTGCAGCATTGATGGCTTTCCCATGCTCTCAAACGTGAAGAATGCATGGAGATTGTAGGGTGAGAATCCTATACCTTAAACGCTGTCCTTTAGCTGTCAAAATTGGTGGATTGGTAGATATCAAAACCAAATTTCCCCTCCACATGCATGAACTCGGACAGGACACAATGATAGGGGAACTCTGACAAACGCTATTGCGGTGCCTACGAAACGAGAGATAGAAGAATGGAGCACAATTTCTCTCCAAGTGTCTTTGTGTCCGTTTCATGTAATTTGCTTGAATTATATCCGAAGTGGACCACAAAGAGATACACGAGTGCAAGATGAGTTGGAAATATCTTATATCGAATAATTGGTGTGGGGGTGGTGTGGTATAGTATGGAGTAGTTAATATATTTTAATTGGTCCATAACTCATTAATTTAAACTTTTGAATAAATTTAAGTTCAATTGGATACGTTAACACATTCGTGGTTAGACTCCCAATATTTCTTTTATTAAAGGTATAGGTATTGGGCTTCTCTTATATAGGGGTGATTTGTTTTCGATTTGGTCCAGTTCCCAAAATGGGGAATTGAGAACCGGACTAGTTGGTATTAGGATTGGGAATTGGTCACTATTTTTTTCCATGATTCCATTCGAATATCTTATTATCTAGAGTATGACCAAGAACAAATTCAGAGCTTAAGACAAATCCTATACTTCCATCAAGGTATCTTATTATCTAATTCCAAGCTCCTATTTCCTTTGAAAGTAATTAATTAGACCCGCTACTTCTTTTTTAAGAAATAGAAATGATAAAAAGAAAAGTATATGTAGTTGGTTTGGTTCAATTCTTCCTTGGGAGTGAGAACTGAACCACCCGAACACCGATTCCACTTTTAGGAATCAGGAACTAGATCAACACTCTTGGGAACCGGTCCCAATTGGCCGTTTCGGTCCAATCCGAACAGTTCTTGGTTTAGGCAATTTATTTACACACCTTTACTCCTCCGCGTTCCCACCGTATAATATTAGATGTTAAGGAATTTGCTACACCCATGACATATGGTCTGTAGTATTCTAGGAATTTTAAAGGTGTTCGGCAATCGCATCAACCTACTACTAACATTTGCATGTGTGTACTGCCAAATCTTTACATATTCTGGTAAAGCTTGATTGAATATGAACTTATCTGACCCATCCATAATCTGTTCAGGTGGATATCTCAAGGAAGAAAAAGAGATCGGGTAGTCTTCATAATTTGATCTAACAAAAAGAGACCTAGAGTGAAGGGAGTTGTGGTACAGTAACGTGGTCCCAATGGCAGCCTTTATGGTTTGGTCTAGTCTAGAGAAAGAGACCATATGAAGGTGGACATTGATGGAGATTCAAGTTAAGATATATTGATGCATAAGGATACCTGAAATAATAGGGAGCAAATCTGACATCGAGCTTAATGTGGAAGAAAATATTGGGATACGCGTGAGTTATGTTAGAAAAGTCTCTTATCATATAATTGATATGATGTAAAGTAGTTAATATATTTTGGTTGGTTCATAACTCATAGGTTTAAATTATTAAATAAATGTGGGCCCAAGTAGACATGTTGAGGAGTCTTGGGTTTGGACTCAAGCTTTTGGTGTGTGCTCCCAATTCGGTTACTCACTTTGTCAGGTTGCTACCCTAAACATACATCTACGTGCTATCTTTTTCAATCTGTTTTGCATTAATGACTGGCCTTTGACTCCGCGGCAATTTGGAGTGAAGCCGTTGCATTAATGTTTCGATATTCGAATTTGGCCGAAAGAGTGGTGGGGATCGGTTCGGGAGATACGACATGTATCATTCATCTTGATCTTCTACACGAGACGGGCTTAACACGGTGTCCTTATCATCCTTCCAAAAACACATGATGTTCCTTTCTCTACCAAACATAGATGCGTGTGGGATTTTCTTCTCTCAAAGCAGATGGTATAGTCGCTTCAATCAGCCCACAAAGACAATGTACACGTGCTTCTTGCGCACCTCCCTTGAATCTCATGATCTTACCAGGCAACAGCTCACTGCAAGCATGCATGTTAGTGCAGGACGCTCGGAAGTGGAGATGCATGAACGACTCAACAATTTCAAAGGCCAGGGAATTTGACGAATGCGAAAGATGAAGACGCGAAGTTCTAATCCAGGTGCTTCTGTGGCGGCTATCTTCCACGTTTAACTTGGGTCGTAGAGGGTGATCTCGCTAGCAAAAGTGCGGGTCAAGAATGGAAAAAAAAAAAATTGTATATAATGTCACTGTATATGAAGTTGAGAAAATTGTCCAAAAAATCCAATTCCCATTATACTTTTATCAATTCAGTTTTAAACATTTTAATTTTGCTAATTAATTGTTAAACATTTTCATGTTTTGTCAATTGAATTTATTCAGCCAATATTAGTAAGAAAAAAACATCATTGATGTGGATACTGGTCAATACTGACATAAATAATTTTTAATAATATTTTAATTTTTTTGAATTCATTTATTTTCTTTTTCCTTTTTCATTTTCTTTATTTTCTACCCTTCTTTCTCCATCTCCAATGATTGGCTAGAGGCGAGGGCTGGCGAGGTCTGACTCATTGGCCTCAAGTGAACCTTGCTCGCCCCTGGTGAGGCTCGACCTCTCCACTACTAGGCAAGGCTCGACCTCGCTAGTGGTTAGCAAGTGCAAGCTTTACCAAAGGTCGATGACTGGTTAGAGGAGGAAGAAGGGAAGAAAAAAAGGAAAGAAAAAAAAATTTAAAAATTTAAAAATAATGAAGAAAAAAAAGGAAAGAGAAAAAAAATTTAAAAATTTAAAAATAATTTTTTATTAAAATTTGTCCACGTAACGTCAATCGCACCACACTGGATGGCCAACACCAATGTCTGCAATTTCTAGCTAAAATTGACTAGATGGACTCATTTGGCAAGTCATAAAAAAGTGTAGGCCTCAATTTTTGTTTATTTATTTATTTTTAAAAGCAAGAAGTTTAAGAGATTTGAACAATTTTCCCAAGTTTCAAGACCCTTTGGACGATGGTTGATAGCACTAGCATTCATGAAACTTTGGGATCCATCTAGATTTAGGTTGGTGAGGAAAGCTATCCAAAAAGTTATGAATTTATTCAATTCTAAATCTTTTAGTTTTAACAATTTAGTCCTAAATATTTGACAATTTGTCAATGTATTATTATCGGTCAATTTTAGCTAAAAATTGCTGATATAGACATGGATATTGGTTATCCTATGTGGTATAGCAAACACTAATGTGAACAATTTTGCAAATTTTCTTTTTAATTTTATTGAATTTTCTACCATTTTATTTATTTTATTCTCTTTCTTTTTTAGTTAAGGGTTAATCGAGACTTAGCAATCCCTGCCGATCATTGGTGAGAGCCCTCACCTGTGAAGCCCTCGCTAGCTAGATCTGGGTGCGAGTGAGGGTTGTAAAGCCCTCACTAGCCAGATTTGGGCCCTCGCTTGCGACCACCTAGGGTGTGTAGGCCTTCGCTTGTGGCCACTGATGGCCCTTGCTAGCTCTCTTTGAGTCAATAGTAGAAAAATAATAAAAGGAAAAAAAAACATTCGAAAATTATAAAAAATAGTCCATATTAACGTCGATTATACCATGTCGGACACTCAACAGCCACATATGCAATTTTCAGCCAATTTTAGCTAGAAAGACTACATTAACAAATCATCAAAAGGTGTAGGATTAAATTGACACAAGTAAAAAGTTTAAATTTGAATTAACATTCGTATAATAAATTTTAAAATTTTACCGTAATTTTCTCCTAATTCAGCGGATGTGTCCGTCTTTTGGTTATAACTTTGCTATCTAGTTCATTTAGCAGATTTATATTTGGATAAGTTATCCTTTTTCGTTTTAATCGATGATGCGTAGTCAGATAAGAACCATTAATATAAAAAGGGCAAAAAATCAAGAATAATATTGGAGATCAAGCTGCTTTATTGTTTTGGTTAAAAAAATTTTGCAAACTGCCCCCAGTCTGATTTAATTTGATCATAAATCTTAACCTCTCAAGTCAAATTGATTACTAATCGGGTGCTAAACCACCCATGATGTTTTTATTTATTTATACCAATTGAGTGTTTAAAACCCTTTTAAACATCTGTTCAATCACTATTGAGTGTGATAGTCTTCCATTGTAAATACTTCAGGAGAAAATTGTTCAAAAAATCCTAAATTCATTGCACTTTCATTTTTAAGTTTTGCTAATTGAGTTTATTGATCAATTTTAGCCTAAATTCATTGATGTATATATTGGTTGTCTACGCAAGACGATCAACGCTTATCGTGAATAATTTTTTTATTAAATTTTAAATATTTTCCAAATTCTTTTTTTTTTATTTATTTACTTTCTTTTTTCTGTTTTTCCAGTTTGTCGGCCATTGTCAGACCTCATCACGAGTGCCTCCAACGTCGTAACTCAGGCCGAAGCATGAGAAAAAGGGAAAGCATGAGTTGGAATCGTGGTCTTACCATAGTTCACACGCCCAAAGCCCCATTAGGGTCATCGACCAAGAAATTTTTCCATTAAATCAAGCAAATACTAAGGTACTCGTGAATTGTTTTAGTAGATTTGGTCAACGGGTGGATGGATGGTTGGTCGGGCTTGACTAGGCTTGAAAAGTAAACAGGGCGTTTGTGGAACGGCCTTAGGTTAAAAGGAGACTGTCTAAATTTGACCTCGACATTGGCTGGACAGGTCCAAAACACTTCTCTAAACATTTCAGACTTTGGGGGGACATCGTTGATATACTACACTCAAACTTTGAGCCAAAGTCCACTCAATGATACGCTTTTCTCAAAATTGCAACAGTCTCTTCAAAACTTTACTAATTAATTTTCAAGTGATTGTGATTTTGACAGATGTATTACTAAGTACAAAAGTTACAAGTCATGACACTTCATGATATAGTCACGACACTTCATGGCCGTAAATGCATTTGGCTCCAAAAGGGAATTTACCGTAGGTCAAAATTGACTCATCGTTAAATTGCTTTTTTATTTCTTTCTACTAAAATAACGTCCAAAATGAAGCGAACAATTCAACGGTCAATTAAAGCCGACCGATGATGGAACACGGTGCATAGGCACGTAGGCGAATGTTTCTCCTCCTCCTCCTTCTTTTTTTCCCCTCAACCCTTTTTCTTTTTTGTTATAATTAAACTGATTTATTCTCTGTAATTGGATGGCGGGTCGATCCGATATATGAATCCGACCGGAGCCCGGTTAAACCGGGGATGAGAATTTAATGCAATGATTGACTATACCAAAACACGTTAAATACTTCCCCTTTTTTTAAATACCAATTTCCTCGTCGATCGTGCATAAAAATGTTTATTTATTGCCTTGGTGACCATGCTTTACCGACTAAGAAAAGATATTTTTAAATTTACTTTGACTTTTTTAACTTAACCCCTGACAAGGTCCTATTGTCGTCACTCCAATCATTGTGAATTTAAAATTCGCACCATATGATAAGACAAGTTGCTTTAATTTTTAGTTAGTGTTTGGCCAATGGGGCAGAAGGAAATTGTACAATCTCTTCAATTCCTTCGAACCGCGAGAAGACTAAGATGAACTCAACCGGTCCCAAATTATAATTTGAGTGTGATTTAGTGAACAGCGTGAAAGGTAGGTTATGGCAGTTAAAAACATTTATGCCATAGTATTTTTTTATTACACTAGCTTTAATAGACGATTTGAATGTAATAAACTTGACTTGAATGGTTGGTTATCACAAGTAATAATATTATTTGCATTTCCTAATTGGGTGTTTTGTTTTTACCCACTTCTTGCGGAAGGAAACATCATCAAGGAGTAATTTAGTGAAGGAACTTGATTGGACTTAGAATTAATACAATTAAAAATCTCAAACAAATACCCATTACATATTTATTCTAGACTAATATTCGCCGCCACATAAAAACACACAAAATGATACCCCTAACCTAAAGTCAACCTCTATTAACATTTTGTGTAATATCACATTAAAATTACATGTGTGTTGACATGCATGACAGATGATTGCAAAACAGATCTAAAGAGGTGTTGACACATATTCATTTCAATGGGACATTGGACAAAATACTAATTGAGGTTACATTTAGGTCTAAGGTAACATTTTAAGTTTCTGTGCGACTAGAATTAGTTTAGAGTAAATGTATTATCCCTTGGATTTTTTTTCTTAATTTGGATATGAATTGGGCCTTTACATGCAAATTAATGCCAAAACAATATATTTGAAAGAGAAGAATTGTCAACCATTCAAAACAAAAGTATATACCCTCCAAAAGAAATGGGGTTGCGTTCAAATTCTTTAGATATTATTTGGTTAGTACTTGTATAAATAAGATGATAGATGCATATCTATTGGATCGAAATTATATTATAAATATGAATCATGTAGGAGAAAAAGATATTGCAAAAGTGGCTTTTACATAGATACAAGAATCAAAGAAGTTAAGTTTAATAATGTGCTGACCATCAATCATGTCCCTCAACTGATGATCTGTCCAACCACAGACTAGAAAATGGGAATGCCCAATCTCAGTGTACTCATATGAAAACATACCTTGAGATGCGGTGACTTAGCTCCCTGAATATTGGCTCTAAAGTTGCCATTTACAGCAAATAATTAGCAGTATTCATGTAAGACTTAGGAGCTAACTAGCTTAGTTCCCTATCAATTATTCCCTTATGAGGGGAGGGGGTACCGACAGTTTCAATAATATTTCTATAACCCTAGTGATCCGCGTAAGGCCTATTCATTTGCACCCAATTTACTGAAAAGCTATGCCCAATAATGTACTGAAAATTTATACCTAATAATGTGAACGTCCCAAGGCTTACAGACTACTAAAAATGGGACGTTTTCCCCGTCGCCTTTGTTTCAGGTGGCAACTTTTTGTTATCCTGTTGCCAGTAAAACTGTCTTACCAAAAGGCGATAATTTATTTTTTTAATCGCCATAGACTGGGCAAAGGCGAGAAACAATTGTCGCGTTTGTCGAATTTATGGACAAAACTCTTTTTTTATTTCTTTTTTCTTCTTCCGAGGCTCGATGAGCGGGATTTTTCCAGCCCATTTTTATTTTTGGGCCTACCGTGACGAAGCAAAACTAGGAAAATTAATGGTAGGTAATCAATCAATGTCTTATCTTTTAAATATGAATTCAAAATTATATTTTTGTATTTAACCTATTCACTCCTGTCTTTGTACGACAATACTAACTTATATTGAGAAGGGGTTAAAGTCTTTACATATTAGCAAATTTACACAAAGTCGCATGTATGCAAGCAGTTGACATTTGAAAGTTTAAGAAGTAAAGATATCATTTGCATGTAGCGAATGTATATCTTGTCACGTTTCATAATATTTTATCTTTCAAAAATATTGTTTCTTCTTTTTTTCAGTATTACACATTATATATTACAAACTTTTAAAAATCCATATAAATTTCAAGCAATTAAAAATATAAATAATATAAAAAAATCCTAAACTGAAACACTTCTCATAAATTTGTCAAAAACTAATTTTTTGATTACAAAAAAAAATCTCATAGCGGTAAATCTGTGATATATTTAATCTTTGTTGGTTTTCGTTAAATTTTACTGTCAAATTGCCGAGTTAGATGACACTTAGCAGTTATAAGCTATACCATTTTGGAGTTTTACCTTCCATAGGTGTACCAATTTATGGTTTTTTATTAAAAAATTAATTTGAAGTAAATTTATTACAGTGTATCGGTTCAGGATTTTTCATAATAAAAAAAAATATTTTGATGTAAATGGGTTCTGCTAACATAACAATTTTTGAGCTATCGTGAGAATAATAACTTATTATAAGTTACAATTTTTTCTAAAAAAAAGTGGACCATATAATAATTTATAATAATTTATTATTTTATTTTTTATTCTCTAAAATAGACTATTATTCTCACAGTAAATAAAAAACCGTCACCCAATCATTTTTAGTAAATTTATCACAAATGTACCAGTTTTGGATTCTTTATAGTACTAAATCTTTAAAAATAATTCAAAATATCTTTACACACTTACTTCGTCCGAAATATTAATATGAAAAATAGCAAAAGAAAGGATTAAACTGTATAATGTAATCTCTCCTTGCCGTTGAACCTCAAGACAGTTCCCTCTCGGGATGGTTAAATTTGGAGAGAGAGAGAGAGAGAGAGAGGGAGAAGAAATTTTGACATTTGGGAGAGCGTTTTAGCGTACAAGGCCCGGCAGACACCGCCTTCCGCCTTTCAAGGAGTGGCGGAGGAGTGGTTCCGAGTCCATTTACAAATGTCAACACTTCACTTCTTTCTCTCTCTGTGTTTTTTTCTTTTTTTTTTTTTTTTTGGCCACCTACTTTCTCTTTCTTTAAATTTCTGGACTTTCTTGATTTCTTGATTTTGCTTCTCTGTCTATATATCACTCATCTTCTTCCCCTTTTCCCTTCCCTTTTCCCCCTCCCTCTCCACCTTTCTCCCTCTTTCTGCGTGCCTTTCTTTTTGGGTTCTGCATTCGCGACCTTTTTCACACCAAACACATTCCTCCCTCCCTCCCTCCCTCTCTCTCTCTCTCTCTCTCTTCTGTACTTCCACCCACCACTCCCCCAATTCCATACAAATGCAATCATATTGAGCCCCACACATTTCACTCCCTCCAAACTTCTTCTCACTCTCTCTTTCTTGGTTTCTTCATTTAATGCCCCCCAGAACTTCCTCAGGCCATTTCTTGATTGGCTCATTCACGTTCTTTAGAAACGCCATCTTAGCTCTCTCGCCTCTCTTAGACTGATCCCTCCATTCTGATTTCGATTCCCACTTTGCCTCCCCCTGCTTCTTCGCTCCTGAAACATGGACAATGAGTTCTTTATGCCATGGCAACCGCTCTCCTCAGGAATGGCAATTCAGCCCAACGACCTGAATTGTGCTTCCAAGCAATCCCCTGATTGCTTCTTCAATCCGAATTGGGACAATTCTTCCGCAGATCAAGGTGGTCACTTCGAGTCTGCGCTGAGCTCCATGGTGTCCTCCCCAGCTGCCGCCGGTTCCTACCTTTCCAATGAGAGTGTCCTGATCAGGGAGCTGATTGGAAAACTCGGCAGCATTGGGAACCCAGGCGAGGCGTCGCCATCGCCACATTCCCTTCCCTTGTCCGGGAATGCCACCGCCGCGATGCCTTACATTGGTGGAAGCAGTAGTACTAACACGTCATGTTACAACACCCCTCTGAATTCGCCCCCAGATCGCGCGGTCAAGGAGAGATTCTCCAGCGTGGCGGAGTTCACTGCTGATCCAGGGTTTGCAGAGAGGGCCGCGAGGTTCTCGTGCTTTGGGAGCCGGAGCTTCAATGGCCGGACGAGCCAATTTTCTCTGAACAATGGTGAGCTGCCTTATAAGTCCAACCCGCTGATGGAGAGCGGGAAATTCCAACGGGTCTTGAGTAGCCCCTCACTGAAGGCGTTGGGATCTCAGGCAGCGGCCACCGTTCAGCAGAACGTGAATTCGAGACTGTCAGATCAGATTGAACTGACGAATTCTAACGAGGAGTCCTCAGTGTCCGAGCAAATCCCAGGTGGGGAAAATGGATTGAAGGCCTCGAACGAGGCAAATTCCAGGAAAAGGAAGGCAGCTGCTAAGGGAAAAGCGAAGGAATCCGCCCCCTCCACACCTGTCGCCAATGCTATGAAGGTATTGGTGAAAAGCTTCAATGGTGCCCCTCTTTTGTTTTATATTATCCGAACGGGTAAGATAAGAAAATTTCCATTTCAGGTATCCGAGTCTAATGACAATTCGAGTCCAAAGCGATGCAAGCTGAATGAAGGCGACGGAAATGGAAGTGACACTGCCAAAGGGGAAGATGATGCCAAAGGAAATAGTAAAAAGAATGATGCAAAGCCGCCTGAGCCTCCAAAGGACTACATTCATGTTAGAGCGAGAAGGGGTCAGGCAACCGATAGTCATAGTCTAGCTGAAAGAGTAAGAATTGCTTGTCAGTTTTCTTTAATGTAGAAATAGGAGTTTTAACTGCCATTTGTTGGGCTTACAATCGAGAAATTGCCATTTTTAGGTGCGAAGAGAGAAGATAAGTGAGCGAATGAAGCTCCTCCAGGACCTTGTGCCGGGTTGCAATAAGGTGCTTGATAAAAGTTCCGAACTTGGAAGATGTCATTTTCAATTCCACATATGTGCAAATTTTTAATCTGTGACTTGAATTCTGCAAAACTTTAGGTCACTGGAAAGGCACTGATGCTAGATGAAATCATCAACTACGTTCAGTCATTGCAGCGCCAAGTTGAGGTAACGTCGCAGTCATTTGTCAATGTGGCCTCTGTACTAGAGTTCCTCTTGCTTTGTTTGTGACAAACAAATTTTGCTAAGTGCAGTTCCTTTCCATGAAGTTGGCCTCTGTCAATACCACTCTCGATTTTAATGCAGATGCACTCATGTCAAAGGATGTAAGTTTTATGACTCCTTGAGTTTGAAAGGAACAGCTTGAGATCACAAACTTTCGCCAACGTTAGCGGCTTTAATTTTGCCATTTTCAGATGTTTCAGCCAAACAACTCTGTACCGCGTCCTATGTTTCCATTAGATTCTTCAGCGACCACCTTTCATGGCCACCACCGACCTCAAAATCAGCCATTGCCACCGCCGCTGCAAGGACACGTCTCTAGTGGTACAGCGACCCAAGTAGAGCCATTGAATCTGGGGCCATGTCACACCGTTGAGTCACATTCTCCACTGAATGATCTTCAGGTAAATCTTCTTGAAAGATCTTCTCTGGACTGAGATTCAACCGCATTAATTTCCTTCTTTTATTCTTTTCTCGCTTTTGGTTTTATCAATTTGTCTCTGACTGCTTGTTCGATTTATTTTCAGTATCAGAATTTCTGTGGAGATGACCTGCAAAGCATTGTCCAAATGAGTTTTGGTCAAAATTCAAATCAAGAGACAGCATTCCAGCTTCAGACTTTCCATGGTTAAAGATAGTATTCCAAGATTAGGTCTAATGAAGAAGACAATTAGTTGTTTTTCTTCCTTCAATTTTTGTCTATGATCTTTCCTTTCTTTGGGGCTAATTCTTGAGGGGTTTTTTCTCAGAATACCCTCTGTAAAATCTTTGTAACATTTCTTCTGGTGCAGAGTGTGATAGCCATACATGTATCATAATATATAAATTCTATGAAGATGAAGGGATTTATTTTTTCTGCTACCTCTCATTGTCATATCTTTTGGACACTTCACCACAAAAACATAAAAGTCATCATTCACTCAATTGACTTGAATTTCGCTCACTTTGTTTAGTGGTTGCTCTCGAAGTCTTGTCACTTGAATGAATCGTTAAATCCGCGCAATCTGGTGTTCTTGATTCTTACTCATGTTGTAACCAGCTGTATATGTCGGGCTTCTAACTTTTCTCTTCTTCTGATAAAGTCTGATTTAAATGATTAAGACATGAGTTATTTTCTTCTGGGGTCAACCAAACTTTTTGGCTTTTCTTTTTCCCATTTTTCTGCATATTCTGAGAGCTCCTGTAATTTCCACAGATTAACCAAGCAGAGAAGCTTCTGTTCCCTTTTTACAGCAGAGAGAATTCAATCATTCAATCAAGCAAAGATAGATGCCAATTGCCCTTTCATTAAAATATTAAGGACAATAAACTACTCCATAATTTTATAAGTTAGCATCAAAAGAATCCCAGGTTGGCAGTGGTGAGATTCTGACTAGACCCAATGAATCACTCGTAGAGCTTTTATTTATTTATTTGTTATAATCACATCAACTTTTTTATATAATATAGGGAGTATAGAAAAAGAAGAATGAAGTGGGGTTCAGGCATGGAAGATGCTCCTTGAGATAAAGGTTAATAATTTATTTATTTATGTTTCCCATCTCAGTGATGATGTTGGTTAAAATCCATTTCATTGGGTTCACCGAAAAGATTTCTGTTGCAGCCTTAACCGATTTTTTTTTTTATATAAATGAGATGGCACAAATTATTTTCTGCCACATTACTGTTATTTATTTAGCTAAAAGAGATGCTTTTAATGTGGCTGGTGTGTGCAGAACATTTACTAAATGCAAATATCCACAATATAATAACTGGAGGAAGATGTTAGGTGACAGTCTTGTCCCCACAAGAGTTTCGAAGAGTCTTAATCATACTGCTATGAGAACGAATTTAAACTTTTTTCTTTATTTTTATTTTTATTTTTGGGGGTTTTCTTGTTCATTATCTCCGGCTGTTGTGTGCAGACTACAGGCCGAGGGAGAGGGAGGACCGTCCAGACATTGTTTCCTTAAAATTTAGCTGATGAGACTTGTAGCCGATCCACAAAGACAAACTTGACAATTGACAGGAAAATAGACAGGAGTGGGGTTTTGCTGGTAACAGATCAACATTGAAGAAAGCAGATTGTGAAAAGTACCTCGAGGTCTCCTCTTTTTTTTTTTTTTTTGTAATATAAATACTTGCACAATATTTAGGTTATTGGACATGCCACTGCAACATAGTTTTAAACTGGGCTACAATTAACTTCAGTTCGAATTTAGATGTATCATTAAGATAAGATTACTTGGCAAATATTGAAATTTTCATGGCGCTGGGTACAAAATAGAAACCCCTTTTTATTTTAGGCCTTAACTTTGCCTTGAGAAAGAGACTACTCCTTTTTTTATTGAACCTTGTCCTGATGTTAAGAACAAGCAAGGTTATATGACTTGTTGAGCAACCTCTTTGTTAGATCCTTCCTTGATCCTAACTATAAGTAGCTAATACATGGTTCTTGCTTCTTCAACACTCATGGCCAAGCTCCTTGGTATTTGCATTCAACAGATGCATTTCGAGGTTTATGGATTTATGAATGTGGGACTTCATATGAAAGTGGTAATAAGTTAAAGACTCAATCAGCTCTACAATTTGACCTTCAGTGAAGAACATTATGCTAAATGAAGATCATAATGATCTCCAAACAGTAGAATGCACATCCATCAAATCATTTAGGAAGATTTACTTGGGACCCTCCTCACGTTTACTCAAGTCTATTTCCATAAGTAAATGATGTAAAATGCACAGCAGGCAAAACCCAATTGACAGATTTGCATCATGGCTATCTCCTGATGCCCAATAATGGACGACATTTGTTTAAATGGTCACTCATATTCGCGTAAACCAGTCTCCATGATCTAGGATTAGTTTGAGATTTGGAAGCATCTCCGTTACTCACTGATTATCCGCAGGTCTTATCATTATTTGTCCAACCTTTCCCTCAGCTGATAATGCTTCTGCACATATTCCTAAATAAAGCCATCTTTTTAGTTGGAGCAGAGTATCTGTTGGTGAGTGTTCAACTGGAACTTTATTAACTGTACATTATTGCTCTTCTCTGCATATATCATAGGCTTTGTTCCAAAATTTTAAATTCAATATACCAAATAATGTGATATCTGCCATGCCACTTGTATATTCTTGAAATGTGTAATTTTGTCAAATGCTAATGGGTCTTGAAAAGTGTTTTTCTGTTGTTGCTAATTTTAATTAACTTAATCAGCATACTAAAATCAGCTCATTAACGAAACCTTATATTTTTTCGCAGCATCCTCTTGAAAATGTGAAGATGCTGGGATTGGGGCCCAGTGAAGTCCTGGTCAAGCTTTAAATGGCATCAGCAGAGGAGCAATTTTGGAGAAATGACAGCTAATGCGTTGTATTAATGCTAATGATCAGACTAAATTCCACCTTCATCAGAGGTAGGAGAGGCTTTACTCATTGGCTTGAAAACTAGAGAGAGATCTCCAATCTTGACCATTGTGACTGCAAGATCATTGTTTCAGATATTTTGTAGCCTATCAAATTTCATTTTCTTTTTTCCTTTCCAAGAATTAAGAAAAATGGTCAGCAAGACTGGTCCACTAGAGCTATATTGCGTTATAGTCCAGTGCAGCATTTCCTTTCCGTCAATAACCGCAATCTAACCCTTCGTTGTCCTTTTCGTAAGTGGAAGAAAAGCTTCGAGCCTCAGCAAATCATCTGGGTGGGTTTTTTCCACGAAAAGAAACCAAAAGAAGAGACCCTACAAAAAAGGATTAGACCTCTCAATTCACTTGATATCACGTTACATCATTCATGCTATATGATGTACCAAACATTTATTCAGTACTGAACATGATCTATTCTTTCACAAGCTCACTCACAATCCGTCATGTCATTAGGTGTATTAATTGTGTAAACTGATATTAATGCATCTGACATTCCTACTCTTTATCAAATTTTTCATATCATCTGTGAATAATTGCTTATCCATATTTCCTAGCATTATAGGTGCCTATCAATTCGAGAACTTTTTTAAGTGTACAATGAGTTGAATATATGGAAGAAAATATTCTACTCTTTAAAGAGCAAGAAAAGAGACAGTAGAAAGAGAGAGAGGAGAGAGAAAGTGTGTCACATGATAACTTGCGGTTGGTGTTGTAGGGTAACTGGGGAGTTTATCATTAGGGTAGGTGTCCTTCTAATCAAGAATTGGTCACTGTTCTTTCACTCCTTTCAATAAGGGCACCTCCACCTTTTTGCCCTTTCACCTCATATGAAAGCTTCTCTTTGCTTTTTTAATTTTGTTTATTTTTTATTGGGGGTGGGGGTCAATTGGCATTTTCCTTTAGGAGGGAGGAAGAACAGGCTGGTGAAGATTGAAGGGATCATCATTTGTTTCACCAACCAATGCATTATAACATTCGGGTCTATCCCACTTTTGAGAGTCCACCGCTTGTTTTGTTCCTGCATCACAATTTCGACACTTCATCGGATGCTATGTTACTTTCACTCTCTAAACTTGAAGTCAAAAGCATTATTATATGTATGAGATGTTAGAGGTCAAGGTTCAAATCTCACATTCTCCCTAGTGTGCTATGGAAGCCGTGAAAGCACAATCCTTCGATCTCATAACTAGAAATAAGAACACATTTAATTGAGTAGAGAGATAAACATATTCATTTTGAAATCCATTGTTCTTAATGTGGAACTGGGACGGTCCAAAACTCAAGTGCTTTTTCTCTATTACTTTTTGTATCATTGACTTAATGAGATTACCTTTCACCCTTAGCAATTAGTAAACACTCATTATGTGAGGATAATTGTGTGTGTTAGGGTTAGAGGAGAGATTCAAACACAATTTATATAGTTTTCAGCCAGATCCTCTCATTATGAACCAGACTCAACTCGGCCCACATTAGCCAGATTCATATTAAACTAATTAAGAAATCTTTTATCTCACTTAGACTCATCTTGTAAAATGGTAAATTACAATATCAATTAATGTAACCTACATATAAAAACTCTTATATTCTCTACTTGGGCTATATTAATTGAAAGTATACTGTATGTGCATACCTTGATCTAGAGATAATTCTTAATAGTTAATCATATCACATAAAGTTTCAAACACCAAATCATTGCGGTAACTGCATCTTGGTGGTAACTGCATGTATATACATAAAACCTTCCATAATCATAAGTAATTTTAACTTTACTGATATGAACTTAATATGGTAGTGTCATAAATAAATAACACCTCTCATAGAGAGTAATATCTTATGTATCATCCTCTTTGTCAGTCAATATTCTCTTACCTTAAATGTTATAAAAATCTATGTAACTAGAGAACATCTTTATGATTCAAATGAACTCACATATATCTTATCCATATAATTAACTTTTCTTTATGTGTAACGAGACATATACTTAAGACTAATAACTAGATGACCCTAGTTTTTGTTTAAGGTTTACATAATACCTTGAGATTTTCAACAAATATGTGTATTCAACTCAATAACAATACATTCAAAATCATTTTATTGAATGCATAAGGGTTGATATATATCACAATGTTACTAAATATGTAAACTGTAATAGAGTAAAACTGAAATAATTCCTACTAAACAACAGCATCTCATGACATGTCGCTCAAGAACTGAAGAGCGAATGCCTTTAGTTAGTGGATCTATAAATCATATCATTTGTAGAAATATGCTCTACTATAACGTCAATATTTCGTACCGTTTCTTTATAGTAAAAATAATACTGTAGAATTTTTAACTAGATACAACCGTACGGAACTCTCCATAAAATCAAATACAGTCAATTTCCTAATGAGGTTCCGGAGTCAAATAACTTAAGTAACCGAAAAGTATGCTACAAACTCCGCTTACATGATAAAGGATGACATATATTTATATTTCTTACTTTTCAATGATACTGCACTTTTTGCTAACATAAAGATGCATTTTGTTGTTGACTTCATATCATCCTAATAGCAAAGTCTACATTATAACATCGTATTAGCTACAAGACTTGAACATGTTTGTAAATCGGTATATGGTCTTTTGTCATATTTAAATACCTGAATATATTCTTGGCAATAATCTAGTGTTTGCGTCTTCGATTTAACTATATCTACCTAGAAGTCCTATCACGAAAGCGATATGTTGTCTAGTATAAATTTGAGTATACATGATACTTTCAAGTGCATTAACACAAGGTATGTCATTTAATTGGATTTTCTTAATGTCTGAATGAGGACATTGTGACAGATTCAATTCATCACCCTTAATGATATGAGTAATTCTTTGCTTGCAATAATATGTACTGAATCTCTCCAAAATACGATCAATATATGCATTCCAAGACAAACCCAATGTACGACAAGAATGATCCTTATAAATCTCAATGCCAATGGCAAAAAATGCCTCATCAAAGTCCTTTATATCATAATTTTTTGGTGATATCTGCTTTGTCTCATGTAATAATTCAAGGTTATTACTTGCAAAAAAGGTATTATGTACATAAAGTGCGAGAAAAATAAATTTCCTCCCACTTACTTTGTAAGTGTATATACTAATTTACTTTGTTCTTAGCAAAATTGAATAAAGTGACAACACTATGAAACTTGCAGTACCATTGTATAGAAAATTGCTTGAGGTCATAAATAAGACTTTTTAGTCTACACACATGCTTATCTAAATCATTTGCTGCAAAACCTTCAAATTGCACCATATAGACTTCATTGTTAAGGTATCCATTTAGATCGATAGTTTTAATATCCATCTGACATAACTTTATATTAAAATGAGCTACTGATGCCATACTCATTGTAAAAGAATCTTTAGAAGAGATTAGAAAAAAAAGATTTCTTCATACTTCACTACTTTTTGAGTAAAACACTTGGCTACCAGTTTGACTTTAAACTCCTCAATCTTTTTTTGAGTCTCTTTTAGTATTGTACACCTAGTTGCAACTGATGAGCTTATGACATTCACGCAACTCAATAAATTCTCAAACGTTATTATGTTTCATTAATTGCATCTCGTCTTTCATCACATCTAACCATATATCTGATTAAGAACAAGAAACAGTATTTGTGTAAATCATTAAATCAACCATGCAACATATATCATAATCATTCTCTCACAGATAGATTATATAGTCTAGTGGTACAATCGATCGTCTTTCACTAATAGATCTCATGAGTGGAGTTACAACCACTTCATTTTGCACCTAAGAGGTTTAAGAAACTTAATTAGGAACTGTCTCAATAACAATATTCTAAACCTCAACAGGCTTAGTTTGTGGTGTATGAGACCCCACAATTGTTTATATAGGCAAAGACAAAGACATTGTGTTCTTCACTATACTATTATCATCAATAGTCTAAGAGAGTAGTTATCATCTGCGGTTATGTCGAACTCCAAAAATTTTACTGTTTGTGATTCCATAATTCTTGTACTTCCATTGGAATCATAAATGCGATACCCCTTTAAATGACATGGGTAAGATCAAAGTAATTCCAAGTGGTTCCAAATTTCAATTTACATAATGTTGGATTATATAACTCACTTCTACAAGATACCCCAAATCTTAAGATGATTCAAGTTAGATTTATGTCCAATCTATAACTCAAAAAGTTAATGAACATATTTGGTGGAAACACGGTTTTGTATGTTAGAGGTTGCTCCAAAGTGTCACCTCACAAAAAACCAAGTAAATTAGTCATACTAATCATACTCATTATCATGTCCACTAGGTTGTGTTTGTTCCTTTTGATCACACCATTATGTTCAAGAATTCCAAGTATAGTAAACTAAGTTACTATCTAAGAATTCTTCAAGTATTTGACAAATTGCCATTTCAGCTATCTAGCATCGTCATATTTACCAAACTACTCACTACCATGGTTAGCTTTGACAACCTTCATGACTTATTTGAGCTATTTCTTGATTTCAATAAAAAAAAAAAAATCTTTAACTTATCAAGAGATTCAAACTTTTCATTAATCGAGTATAGAAGAAATAATTGTCAATGAATGTGTTGAAATAAAAATTTATACATAACTTTACCTTACAAGATTCACTAAGATCAATGTGATTGACCTCTAATTGGTCAAAACTTCATATTGTAGTTTTATTTTTATATTAGTACTTTTACTTCTATAATAGTTTATGCAAGTCTTTTGATAACTTTTAAGAGTAGACATAATTTCAATATTATCAGTCTTTTTACTCTTTCTTTAAACATGTGACCAAGATGTTAATACATAAGATTATTCCTTAGGCAAAAGTTTTTGGAAACAACTTTTTCAATTGTATACACGATGTATATATCATTGGGAGTTAAATACAATATGTACAAATTATTAGGGATAATGTAATACTCAATCTTATTTGAATTAAAGAACATAAAAATAACATTGTTTTTATTTTATATTTTAATTTAAAAAAGTAGCTACATATGTTCAAACATGATGTGGAAACTAAGTTTCGTCTCAAATGAGGTATGTAAAATGCGTTTCTTATTATTATTGTTTCCTAGGGCAAGCTATGATTTATCCTAATTTGACTTTCCTAGATTTACAAATCCTTGTATGGTAAACACAACATGATTTGTTGTGCTGCTATCTAGCTACCATGAAATGGATGAGGCTTTTAATGGAAATTGGATTCATAAACAAATGTCAAAGAATCATTAACTATAAGCTCATACTTGAACAACCAAATTTTTTATATTTGCTATAGTCTATCATTATGTAAAATCCTTTTTTTTTAAGGAAAAAAGAGAGAGGAAGTAATGGTCACCAATCCTTCTTGAATAATTCTTTTTTTTAGACCCAAATTGTCAGAATGATTAGTGGTTTCATGAGTTCATTTATGTGTATGATTTTTAAACTTCAAATCTACCATCCTTATTATGTAATCCCTAACCTCATCAGAACCATCATACCTTATATTGAAGAGTCCTTGCAGATATGTCCTAATCTCAATATTAGACAAGACACAATTTCAAGCCACCAACTTTTTAGCAATGTAGACAGCTCGTAAACCACTTTTCAAGTATTCCTAAATGGAACGCTTCATGGATAACAAGCAAATCTGATTGTTTTTTCCTTAGGTAGCAAAATGTGCTTTAGGAATTTTGTACCATTAGTAGTGTAATCTACCGGTCGATCCTTTATAAGAGCAGTATGAACATTTTTCAGCTCCATCCTAAATTAGAAATCTCCTTTTTCCACTACTTAAAGTTTGAATAAGTAAAAACCTCAATAGTTATGGAGTTATTAATTACAGGTGAGATGACTAAAATAACAAGTGATGTATACAATTGGCATCATGTGAATACTTTGTGATAAAAACCGCATAAGTACACATCTAAAGAGTTATATACATCATCATATAATCACTTTTGGGTAGAATACATGACATGTAATTGTATACTCTCCACATGACTTAATGAGAATCTATTTCAATCTTTGTGAATCATCATCTTTGGGTATGCTTATCAACCATATACTATATATGTATCCCTCCATAAATTAATATACAATCACCTTCTTTAGAAGTATGACCACACATTAATATATAAGACATCTTACTATAATGCAAGACTGGTATTTTTCAAATCTAATCAAATGTGTCGCTTTGGCAATATTAAATCCTCGACTATACAATGATTGCTCTGATACCACATGTAAGTCTCAAAAGCACAATCTCATGATCTCCATAGTTAGAAACATGAACTATATAATTGAGTAGAGAGATAAATGCATATATTTTGGAATCTATCGTTCTTGATGTGGAACTGCAATGGTCCAAAGTTCAAGTGATTCTTCTCTATTGCCTTTTGTATAACTAACTCAATAAGATTGCTGCTCACCCTTAACACTTAGTAGACGCTCCTTAAGTGAGGATAATTATGTGTGCTAACGTTAGATGAGAGACTTAAGCACTTATAGAGTTTTCAGTCAAATCCTTTTATTATGGGTCAGGTTTAATTTGGCCCACACTAACTAGTCTCATATTAGACTAATTAAAAAACCTTCTATTTCACATTATTAAACTAATATTGTAAAACGGTAAATTATAATATCGATTAATGTAACTCACATAGAAAAACTCTTACATGCTAATGGAGGGAAAAGTGTTAAAATAGTCATAGACCTATTATATTTGTGCCGATTTAGTCTTAAACTTTTTAATGATACAAGTTTAGTCATAGACATTTTGACCTAGAGCCAACTCTGTTAATTTTGACTTGATATTGCTGACGTGGATGCCTAATTGGCCTAGTGGCATAGCTGGTGCAAACGTTGACAATTTGTAATAATATTTTAATACTTCTTCAAATTTATTTATTTATTTTTGTTTTCTTTTTCTTTTTTCATTTTCTTTTCTTCCCCTTCCTCTAGCAGGTCACCGTAACTCAATGACCAGCCAAAGGTGAGATCCCACAAATGACCTTGGAAGCCCCTAGCTAGTCTTGCCCGGCTAGCATGAGGCCACCTTGCAACCTTTGGCGAGGACTTGAGCCTTTCTGACGGTGGGTTGAGGCATGGCCTCACTAGATCTAGCGAGAGTGAATTGAGCATCGCTTGGCTATGGAAAGGCTCACTAGTGGCTAGCAAGCTCCCTTGCCTCTAGCTAGTCGCCGAGTTCCGCTAACTAGAGGAAGGGGAAGGGGGAAAAAAGGAGAAAAAAATAAAAGAAAAACAGGAAAAAGAGAAAAAATTTTAAAAAATTTTAAAAGTACTAAAGTATTGTTAAAAGTAATCCACGCCAATACTAATCTTGCCATATAGGCAACCGGCATTCATGTCAGCAATAGCCGGCCAAAATTAGTTGGAATGACTGAATTGACTTTAGCCCAAAAGAATTAGAATTAAATTGTTACTATTAAAAGGTTCGAGACTAAATTTATACAAATACAATAGGTTTAAGACTTACTTTTTTTTTTCTTTGGAATAGATTTATGACTTGTCCGATGCTTTTACCGTTAATGTATTGTATGTGCCTGATGCTCGTCTCTTGAATAGGTTACATCAGTGTTCTGCTTTACATATATGGTTCAGACTTTATTTGCGATCGGAGAACGTTGGTCAGGATGCTTGATGAACCGTCTGCCCTCAATCCGGTATCCATTAGAGTTTTTGAGAAGGTCGGTATCGTGTAGCAATAATCAATCCTCGAGCCTAGTTAGGGGAGTAAAGAGAGCCTCGGGGGATCGAATTCCGCATGTTATAGGCCTGTTCAGTGATGCCTTTCCCTAGCGTAATAATGAAAAGATTCATTTAAACGGAAAAAAGAGGCAAAGAGTGATAGCATGCTCTTCATTAGTTTCTTTTACTTTGGTTTGATTGATGCAATCGAGGGAACGCAAATCAAGTAATCAACGCTCTTTTGAATAACTGACAAGATTGCGATCGAGATCACACTTGATTGAAGACGCACAAGCTGGAGCAGTGTCCACGCACTTTTGGTGGAAGTGTCAATGGGTCGGATGTCCAAAATACTTGACCGACCTGATTATATGTAATTGTGCTCTACCTAGCCCAACGCGATACCCAAAATACATAAATCCCTAGTCGCAAGTAGGATTGGGTCGAGTCGGGTTGAATCGAGTTTTGGGTTTCTTTTGGGAAGTTATCTGTTTTGCTCTATGTTGTTGCTATAAAATAAAATAGTAACTTCATTCACTTCTCACATATCCTTTATTTATATTAGTTGACTTGAATTTCAAAGTCAATAATTTAGCTTAGTCTTTATTATAACTTTTTAGTTTTATCTTTTTTTTTTTTTTAAAAAATGACATCGTGTTTTATATTTTTTAAGAGATTTCTCTCATCAATCAATACCTATGGATTCAACCACTGGGGCAACCCAATTGCCACCCTTCCAATATGGAATGGGGAGGTGAGGGGTTCGAATCCCCACATTTTTGGGAGAATTAGGTTGGGGTGGGGACGATTTAGTTTTAGGAGTGGGTTTCGACTCCGATACCCTGCAAGGAGGTAAGGCAAAAGTCTAAAAGTGAGAGTTAGAGTAGGAATAAAGTAGGATAAAAAAAAAAAAACTATGGATTTGGTTGCCTTTATGGACCTATTTTGTCAGTTTCTTTTTTTTTTAAATAATAAAAAAAAGAATTTTTGCCGTGAAGGACAAAATACAAGATAAATATAATAAATAGATCGAGGAAACTTGTGAGATGTGATCAGAATGTGATTATCCAATATACTCGTGAGTTCTTCCGCTTGGATATGTGGCAAATCGAGTCATTTAGGGCGCAATGAGTTTGTTCAAAAATTATTCCCGGGAACAGAAATAGAAAAAACTATTTCTATTCTGGGGAACAATTTTTGAATAGAAAAATGCATTTGGTAACTGCATAAAATTTCTATTCCTGGAATAGAAAAAGAACAAAAACATGTTTGCAATAAGGCAGGGCAAAAGTCTGAGAGTGAGAGTTAGAATAGGAGTAAAGTATAACCGATTAAAAAAAAAAAAAAACTTGTATAATTTTTCGTTTCTTTTAATTTTTTAATGTTTTTATTATATTTTTATTTTTTTTCCTTTTTCTTTTTCTCTTTGGCTGGTCACCAGCCACGGTGGGCGACGTTCGGCGAGCTTGGCCCCAGCAAGCCTCGCCACGCCCCTGCCGAGGTTGGCCTCCGATGAGGCTTGGCCTCGCCTAGGCGGCACGAGGTCAGCCTCGCCCTGACCTGGCGAGGCTTAGCCTCACGCCGGCTAGGGAGGTCGAGCCTTACGGTGGCCGCATGAGGCTCGGCCTTGCGGGCCGGGCGAGGCCGACCTCGCCCGGATCCGGGCGAGGCCGAGCCTCGCGCGGCCACGGCAAGCCACGGCGAGACTCGGGCTAGCGACGCTCCAGTGAGGTCACTGATGCTGGCCATGGCCAAGGCTAGTGACTGGTAAAAGGAAGAAGAAGAAGAAGAAAAGAAAAAGAAAAAGAAAAAAGAATAAGAAAAATGAGAAAAAAAAAAGCATTTCTTGGAAGTGTTCCCGGAAATAAGAAACAAGTTTTTTCTACTTCTTATTTATGTTTTAAATCTGTTCCCGAGAACAAAAGTGTAAACAAACACGTTTCTATTTTTTTTTTTGTTCTTTTTTTGTTCCTTGAAACAAAAGAACAAAAAATTGTGTTACGGGAACAGAAACACATTTAAACAAACGTGCCCTTAGTGATCCATTGTACAAAGATGTTGATCCCCGATGGACTCGGCCCTCCAATCATGAGAGTCATTTTTACATTAAAGCAAGCGAGGTTGTTGTTTTCTTGTTGATTGGTGAAAGTTCATGTTATAGATGCTTTGTCCGGCTTTCATTTACGTCGGGAATGATTTGCCTTTGTAGTCGGTCACATCACTGGATGTATTGATTTCATGGATGAACTTGATATATCTAAAGGCAGTCTTCTCTTTGTTTGCCCTTAATGATACATACATGAGTCTCTTGGTCAATCTTTTTACAAGGTAATTAATATTCTTTTTTGCACGCGACTTGTGAATAAATGAGTTGTCCATAAACAATATTGCATGTGTGGCGTGTGCTTTAGAAAGATTACGTAGGTGAGAAAGGAAGAAGAAACGAAACACGACCCGACCCGGACCAAAGAACTCACCTGGTAGAGTAATTTTGACACCCCTATCTTTTGGAGTCGGAAGTCTATGATATTCGGCAATTGATCCCTCTAAAGAAAATGAGAGTTTAAGAAAACCTTTTTGTTTCCTCATTGCTCTGTTTATTTTGTGGCAAACATTTTTCAAGATAACACTTTTCTCATTTTTCGGTGTTTGGTTCACTTAGGAAAATGAATCAATAAAAAATATTTTTCTAATCAACAGAAAACTTATGCTTAAATATAAGATAATGATATCCTTTTTGAAAAATCTGAAAACATTTTCTAAAATATGACTAAAAATATTGACATTTTGGCCCGAAATTTTACGCTTGGATATGAAAACTCCAATGCTAGTCCTTGGTGCTTAGGATGAGGTCCCTAATGCTCGAGCCCCAATGCTCAGGCTTTGGGTCCATCGAGGCCAAAATCGAAGCCCAAGCGCATGATGCCTTAGCACTCCAACCCGAGTCCATAAAGGAGGTGCTCGGGTTTCTGATGCTCTGGTCCCTAGCACCTAGGCTAAGGTCCACAAATGCCGTGCACGAATGCTCAATGCCACTCGAGTCCTTAAGAAGTGAAACATCCATTTTTATAAGAGTATCTTATATAAGAATTTGAATTTTTATTATTTTTTATTTTTATTGTCTTTTTCATTCTTTGGCGTGTCATTGGCCACTATGACGGCCAACAACCAACCACATGCGAGGGACAAGCTTGACCGTGCTCGCCTTGGGCAAGCTCTGCCAAGGCTCAAGCTCTCCCAATTCTATCAAGACTTGAGCTTGTCGGAATTTGGTGAGGTCAAGTCTCGCTAGCTTTGGGCGAGCTCACCCTTGCCTGTAGTTGATGACTAGTTGAGGAAAAAGGAAAAAGAGAAAAAAATTTAAAAAAATTAAATATTTTCATAAATTTTCCTAGGGAATCAAATCAGATTTTTCATACCAAATGACAAAAAATATATTCTGATTTATTTTCAGATTTTAGCAAAACATCATAAAATAGTCATTTTCCAAGAATGTTGTGAAATAAATGGAACCTAGTTTTCGGTAAACTAACTCATAAAGATTTTTTGCTTTACTAAAAACTTCGTAATAAAAGAAAATAATTAAGATTATTTTAAGAAAATGATTAATTTCTTATTTAATTGGTGGTTTATAGAAAGTATTTTTCTCTTTTGTCAAAAGGAGAAGTCATTTCTTCATATCTAAGTTCGCTATTTTCAGTCCACCGTAGATCGATTCATTTGCATCGTTTAAACATAGGAAAGTTCGAAAATAAATTTCTGAAAATAATAACTAGAGCTTTAAAGTAATCAGACGCATCAGGATTCACAGAGGTGGTTGTTTTCTAGCCCCCAGGACTGCCCAGTTTCGCCTTGAGTACTAGCGAACGGACGATAGATGTTTTGAAGATTCAGGAAGAGTGAGACACGGGCGCATCCTTCGAGAACTGCACCGTAAGCACTAGAATCGTATGGCGTCTTCATTGTTAATCAGTTGAGTTCCGAGACATCGGCGAGCGAGCCATTATAGTTTTCGGCTCGAGCTCCACAACCAAGCGGTCTTTCTTCAGCGTTGTTAAGCATTACTTTTGGCTCAACTGCCCACCTAAACGGAGCTGAAAGTAGCAGCGCTCCGGCATTTCTCATTCTTGGCTTGGGCACATTACTGCATGGCCCACTAAATTTATAACGTTACCTCGTTCTCCCATATGCACCATCATCTACCGGTGCCGACCGTAGTACAAAGTTGTCACCATCCGAGTTATGATACTCATATCAACTGGACAAGTAAACAGACAGATCGATTGAGAGACAATCACCTCTCGCAACTGCGCAAGAGAATTTTCAATGGTACAAGAACTTTTGAAAACTCCAACCGCAACATAACTGACCTAAACCACACGACACACTGTACCGACATTATATGTTTTTTCAATCTGATAAAAGTAATTGCTGCGGAATAGAGAATTAATTGCATGTAGAGAAGGACACAAATGAACCGAAAGAAAAGAAAACGGAATAGGTGCTTCTCTCTCACGCCTTGCTGTCTATGCTCATAGGCTCAGGCTCCTTAGCCGCAGTCTTCTGCATATCCAAAAAGTTAACAAAGCCTCAGCAACGAAAGGATAATGACAGACAATAATGTCTATGGTCATATTGATACACAAGGATTTCCTAACTGGGAATCTTTCTGATTCTTACCTCAACAGGTTCTAGTTTGCTCATTTTGGCAAACATATTGCCATAGAACTTGGCATCCTTTTTGTTGAACTCCTTGACCTTCTCCTTCAATACTTTATACTCCAGTTTCACATCCCTGTTTTGACAAGGCAAATTAAATGTGTAAGCACCACATTTCTGCATACACCATATTTCCACTGTGTTCAAGATATCCCAGACCACAAAAGAAACATCTCAGAGAACGAAAAAGGAACCAAAAGAAGTACCTATTGTCAGGATCAATCTCTAGTGCCTTCTTGATGTCAAATTCAGCCAAATCAAGATCAGCCAGCTGAATGTAAGCCTGCGCCCTCCGATAAAGAGCCTTCACATTCCTGCTATCCAGCTCCAAAACCTGAGACAGATTCAAACATGAGAAAACATTCATGCGTCACACCCAGAGCTTTTGCAATGGCAAGGAAATGCTGCAAACCTTGGTGCATAGTTTCTCAGCTTGCTTGTAATCTTTGAGTTTCAGCTTACATGCTGCATCATTCAGATTGCAAGCAACTTTCAGTGCCTTTGCTTGTTTCTTCTCATCTTCACTAAAGGAGGTATCGTATTCTATGTACTTCACAGCCTACAAACAAGATCAATATCCGCTAGAATAAGAGATATTACCAGATAAAGCTTTATCCACATAATTGCCCTCTTTAAGGTTCTAGCTTTTCTGACAAAACTCTACTTTGACCAGTGAGCTGTCTGTTATTTCATAAAATTCCGAGTCTATTACTAAAAACTAGAAAAAGAATCTTCACAATGGGCTTGAGAAGCTAAGAAACTCTGAGAGAAAATCTCAATCTAAACCAGTGTTTGAGAATCTGCTTTCCTATTATACCATACTTAAACATATAATAGATGACAGCATCAATTGAAAAAAAGCAACCAACCTCAAGTCTAAAGAACACTGAACCAGCCACACAGCAGAGGATATGAGTAAAAACTAAACAGCGCTTGATTTGATCCAAAGAAATGGCAGCAACACAGGAAACAGGAGACAATCATGTGAACTTCCGACAGGAATAAAAGATAAGCACAGTTTCTCATAGCATGTTACTAGGCCTATGCTCCATCAAGACTCAAGAGTCAGATTTGAAAATCATTAGCCTCACCACTTAGCATGAAACAAAACAATACCCCGCAGCAAGTGCTTTAAATAATGGAACACATGACAACTAGCTAACCACATAAATAGCCGAGAGGTACCTTTTCATATCTCTTGGAAGCCCTCGCATGCTTCCCTGCCTTAAATAGAACATTTCCTTCTTCTTTCTTCTTGCCTGCAGCCTCAATCTTCTCCTCAGTATTCATGTCCCACGACTCCTTGTCCTAAACATTCAATGTTTAGATATTATTGTATCAGTGCCCTGAAGTTTACAATGAGGATTGTGCCATAACAGCACATGAACAAGAGCCTGCTCACATACCTTGACAAAAGAGACCAACTCCACCTCATAATACACAGTTGAACTAGGAGGTACCACAGCCAGATCCTGCTTAGACTCAGAAGATCCGAAAGCATACTCAGGTGCAACAGTCAGCAAAGCAACCTCCCCCTTTTTCATGTTCATCACAGCTTTGTCAAGCCCATCGACTACTTGCTCTGTCCAGAGAATAATCTTCAGCTAACCAATAGACTACAGTAAATAAGAAAAGTAACACATCCAACAAGTTCAATTACCTTCGTCAGTCTTGAACTTGAATAACTCCTCACTATCATCATGGCCCTTCTTCACGAATACCGTGCCATCTCGCAACTTCCCAATCAATTTCACTGTAAACTCAGAATCACACACATCAGCAACCAGAGAGGCCATTGAGCAAATCATATATAAGTCACTTTCATCCTACACTAAGATTCTTAAGTTACTCAGATAAAGACGTGTATCATCTTGTCCATAGGATGGAAGAAAAGTTTGGGCACAAAAATAAGTACCTTCAACTACAGTTCCTTCAGTAGGCCTCTCATACCCTTCCCCTTCCTTGAGAATCTTTTTGATTACTTTCTTGTCGTCGGTCACTTCAGACACAGTCTTCCACGATACCAACTCTAACGTTATTTGAAGAGTGGCATTAGGTGGAACAGCACCCTCATCACCAGAAGCTGGCTTACCTTTCTCGCCAAATCCATCTACAAACAAGACCTAAAATTAACAAAACACATCCAGTGGAATGCTCCATAAGAAAAAAGAGACAGGAAAGAAGTTCAGCTTACATTGTGGCTTGACAGTCAAAAGAACTTTCTCTCCCTTTTTCATTGTCTTGACAGCTTTGGCAACTGCTGGGCAAAAATGTCCTACAAGAAGAATAGAGGATTAGCACTAGGCAAATACACAGGGCAGTAAAAAGAGTACACTCTGCCAAAATTTATTCACCTTCTTTAACAGTGAATTCCACTCCATCAGACTTTGCAATGGTGGTACCATCTTCCAGCCGAACCTCATACTTGACTACATAAACAAGAAGTCAATACCATCAGCATCTTTTTAACTAACAAATTCCCGATAAAAATTATCAAATAGGAGGAATGAAATAGACACCTAATACTTCGTCCAGATCTTTAGGATTTTCCCATTTATCGCCTTCCACCAGAATTTTTTTGAAAATACCACCATCCTTGCAAATATCCTTGACACTCGTCCAAGAAAGAAGTTCAACATCAAATTGCAGAGTTGCATTAGGAGGTATGGTTGGAGGTGAGCCAGACTCGCCATAAGCTAGCTCTGGAGGTATGGTGAAAATTGCATTTTCCCCCTTCTTCATTGTCTTGATACCTTGATCCCATCCCTTTATCACTTGCCCTGCAAGCACCACAAATTCGTTCCAAAATTAACACACTACTTGGCCAACTCCCTTGACCAGAATAAAATGAACAAGGCTCCATATGATAAGAAGCGCAAGATGATCAAGACTTGAATAATACACTTGAGAGAATTCTTTAAGTCTACAGACATCACACTATTAATAGACATCATGTCCAAGACTCCCATAAGAGAAACCTTTGCCAACCACAATGTCAATCGAGAGTATCATTTTTATTGACTCAGTCTTGTTGCACAATTCATTAGCAAGGGTCAGTTTAGGTTTAACATAAGTTGTAATGTCTTTGGTGTAAAAGCATGTTGGATACACAGTCAATTAAAAAAGGACAGAGAACCATGCCCACGATGACCAGTCAATTATGCAGGATATCGTTACGTTTGTCCATATCTCTAATTATGTTTCCATTTAACTATTACCACATCTTCTCTTGATCCTTCTAACAATTTCGGATCCTGCTGTTGGATGAGTTAAACCCATTCACTCAGTCTTTCATGCTATCCCAGCATCACCTAATGCTACTTCTGTCAACCAGCAGTAGACCGGCAGCATAATCCATCATTTGGGATTATAAAAAGAATGATGGCCAAAGACCTATGGGAAGAAGACGTTAAATTTTTAACACACACTTCGAAAGATTAATGCTCCATTTGGTTCAGCATTGCAACTGGATTTTGAGACTCCGATCCCTTGGGCAAATGCAAATGGTGCTTAGTTCATTTTTAGGCCTTTAGCACAAGGTAGGTCTGAAGGTACTATGGAAAGTAGCTTTCTTGGATTGCAAATAGATTTTTTCCCCCTTTTCAACTTTGCCCTCACTCAACTTTCATAGTTCCGAAAATGTCCTTAAAGGCCCTAACCTACCAGCGAGCCACAGGCCGCCATTGCCGGGGTCTTGCAATCCTAGGCGGCACAATCCCAAGCAACCATCGCTTGAGGTTGCGCGGCCCCAAGTGATGCCCACTTGGGGTTTGGCAACCTTAGGTGACACTTGGATCACACATCCTTAATGAGGCTGGCCACCAGTTGGATCTGACCAACCGCAACTGAATTCTGTTGACAAATAGTTTGAGATATTTGTTTAAAATTTCTTTTGCAAAAGCTCTTTACAAAGTCTAGTATTTACAAAACAGCATTTAGATCAAGGTTCCTTTGCCATGTGTTTTTAAAATACAATTTACCAACCACTATTTGCATTTCTAAAAACCCCTTTAGCTCAAAAGCATTTGCATTTCCCCAAAAGCCGAACCAAATGGGACCTACCTATATAAAATTGCCTTTCTCAAACAATGCGACAACAAAGGATCCCCCCACCATCATCATCTAACCAGCTATACGACCAGAAAAAGACCAAAGATATCAAAGAACACTGTGGCGTGACAAGACTAGTATTCAGAATTATAGAATGAGATAAGAATGAATCAATGAACAGCAAATTATCTATATAAAATTCTCACCATCCCTAGACATACTCAAGAACAAGGAGGCAGAAGAAAACTTTACTCCGCAAGTCATATTTACCAACAACATTCATTTCCCAGGCTAGGAAACTTTAGAATCTTGGTCAGGTATCTATTCTCAACTTACACTAGAACTAATGTGCTACTCGGTGTGCTGTAAGAAAAAATAAACATATGCATATGTCAGCAGTTGCAGACCAACATTTATGCTATTTCAACATCATGTCATAATTATATTCACCATAGACCATAAAGATAAATCCTGTAACCACCATAATTAGAAAGGCCCTTCCAACATATGGAAATGCGCCAATACATGCTAAGCAAAGAGTTCTATTTAGACTAAGAGGATCTCAGCATATACAGAATTCTCTCCACTTCTTCTATAGAAGCTTGCAGATAGATAACACGGTAAGTAATGACATCATAGATTTAACCACAATAGTAGAAAAGGAAGACTTGCATCTGCATTGACTAGATACAGTAGATAAAACCCACATTTAGTAGTGGGCATAGCCACAACATATCCCGCGTCAGCTAATAAAGAACCTCTCAGGATAAACCATTCCATTCAAATCCCTCGAATAATCACAGTACCATTGCATAGCCAAATATAGTAAACGATTGATCATTGTGGCCAAACTAAGAAGCAAATGGTCAAAGGAGAGTCTAAGAGACCTCCAGAGATATTCTCAAATACACGGGTCGTGCAACACAGGTCGTGCAAAACACAAAAACCAGTTCAACTAGGACCTACCACTCGGACACTACTACTCAACGTTAGCAAAAATATCATCCCATCAAGAAACCCAGTTCCCACCAACTAGGACGTTACCTTGCCTACCCGTCAGTAGTGCATAACCCATTTTCGAAGCAACTCGTTCGCATTTTCAAGAACCAACGAACAAAAAACACGTACTTCACCTTAACAGACCAATTAGATTCAAGATAAAGCGACTGAAGAACTTGCGCAATCACAGCAGAGCACACTGAGGACGACTTTAAATTCAACGAGCTAACAATCGCCATTATTGCGCAAAACTTGGAAGCCTCACCTTGGCCAAGAGTGAACTTGAAAGGAGTCCCGCGGTCCCGGCTAGAATCGAATTGAGTACCATCCAGGAGCGTCCCAGTGTAATGCACTGAAAAAAAAAAAAAAGTGAGCTCAGCCGCCTCCAGAAACGGAAAACGACAAAGCCAGCACGCGAGGGGCATCCGACGAACAACGACTGGAGAACAGACGCCCTTACCTTCAACTTCGTCGCCATTATCGGGAGTCTCCCAGCCATCGCCTTCCTTGACGAGCTTCTTCTTGAGGCCCTGCTTACCGATCTCCTTCTCATCCCCGACCTTCATGACGGGGGCGTCGTCGTCGTCGTCGGGGAGGTCGAAGTCCTCGTTCATCTCGTCAGCGGGCGGAATGTCGAAGTCCTCGCCGGCCATGTTCGCCGGAAGTCTCTCGCCCGAGAGAGAGGGACGGCTGCCGACAGCTAGGCTGCAAACGGATCGCGAAGCAAAGCGAGCTGGGGATTGCGTCTCGGTGGTGGTGGTGTCGGGAAGCGAGCGAAGCGGCGTCGGGGGGAGAGAGGAGGGAGAGATTTATAAGGGCGGAGAGAGGGAGGCGGTTCTAGAGAGTTCGGAGCGCAAGGGTTTTGCGGGGGGTGAAGTCTCGAGGACGATGATGATGAAGAGAGAGAGAGGAAGACTTTGGGGAGAAGTCAAGATGGTTCCGGAGAGTTTTGCCCCCTTTTTTTTTTCATTATTTATTTGAGTTTCTTCCCTCAATTTTTGAATTTTTTTTTTTTTGTGACGTGGGGTTGCAGAAAAAGAAAACGAAGACTGACCGAGAGAGAGAGGGAGGGAGAGTCGCTGGTGCATTTTGCTAACCATGGCATCGTCGGATCTCTCGCCGCATCTGTAGAACGCCTTCCTTTTCATGGCCCTAGATTCGATTCCTTTGATTTTTATTTTTTTTTTCATTTTTTTTAATTTTTGCTAGAACTATGCTGATTCGATTTAATCCTTAAAGAAGAAGGAATAACTTGAGAAGTACAGCGGCACAAAAGATGTGCCTTCGTTTTAAGGCTTGAAATTTTTTTAATCTGAATAGACGTGTGATTAAATAAGTGATAGATTATCTAATTTAGCATTGTCGATATGGATTGGATCTAAGTTAGATGATCATTTTCACTACCCATAATAACCCCAAGGAAGAAAATGATGGGACCTTGTCGACCTTTCTAATGATTTTTTTGTCTTTTTTTATGGGATCTCAAATGAGATAAGCCCACTGAAATAAGAGAGTTTCCACACTCCAGAAAGGGCAATATTGGACAATCTCCTCTTATGTGGAACTTGCGATAATATGCCAATGCCATCCCACTATGGATTGCGAGTTTGTTTTACTAGTTCACATTGTACGGCTGCTTAGACATTTAAACAATATATTTTTTAATTATTCATACAATATATTTTTTAATTATTTTTATTATTTATTTGTAATTATTTATATATTCTTTTCTTCTCTTTTTCTTTGGGCCTCTTCATTGGCTGGTCATTGGTAATCAACCACGAGCAAGCTAGAACTCACACAAAGTTGATGAGACTTAAGCTTGCCAAATTCCAGCGAAATGGAGCTTGTGCAAGGCTAGCGAGTTTCAAGCTCACTCACCACAACTCATGGACTCATCCTTGAGCTTGCCAAACTTTGGCGATGCCTCAAATTAGCTTGACCTCTTTGGATCTAGGAGGTGGAGACTTACCCAAGGCCGGCGAGGCTTTAGATTGCTTGGGGTTGGTTGCTAATTATTGCTGTGATTGTCACTTGCTCGAGAAAGAAGCAAAAGGAAAATGAAATAAAACAAAAAAAAATAAATGAAAAATAAGAAAAATAAGAAAAGAATTAAAAAATTAATTTTTTAAAATAGAAAATACTTAAAAATTAGAATTTTTTGAAAATGTTTTTGTAAGAACAAATGTTGACTCACACATGGTTTTTGCGGACCTAGGATTGTTGATTGTTGATACCCAAATTTTTGTCAACCGTTTAGGCTTCTTTTTTTTTACAAGAATAATAAAAGAGATAAAAAAATAAAAAAAGAATCATAAAAAGAGAAAATAAAGGCCCAATGAACCATATATACAGCTCATTTCACAAGTGCAGTCCAAAGCCTTTGCGCCTGGCCCAATATTCCATTCTCTTCACCCCATCTTTTTACTTTTAGGCCCAATTTTCCTTAGCTCTTTGAGCACATAACCTAAGCCCAAGTGTGTGGATAAGAGAAGCCTAAGCCCTTTGGCCCTGTTTGGTTGGGCATTTGGAAAGCCCATTTGGGCTCTAAAGTCCCTTGGGCAAATACAAACATGTTTGGTTCGGTTTTTGGCGACTTTGACGAGATGCAATTTGCATCCAAGTGGCTCTAAGGGCCTTTAGCCCAATAAGTTCGGAGATACTTTGGAAAGTTGCATCTCCGGAATGCAAGTTCGGTACTATTCATCTTCTCCAAAAATCACCACACACCACTGCGAAGAAGCTGACCAGAGGCCAACAACCACCGACCAAGGGGCCGTGCGCACTGGCGATCGTCGCCTGAGGGTCGCCCGCCACGCGGCGATCACACCGGACCTCAAGCGACGTTTGGGTCGTGCGACCTCGGGCGACCGTCACCAAGGTCGCGCCGGATCCGGCGGTTCGGTGGCCAGACTTAAAAAAAAACTAATACAAATGTTTTTTTTTGTTTTTTTAATTTAATAAAAGTCCTTCACAAATGCAAATTTTACCAAACGATATTTTGGCCAAGGTTGCATCTCAATGCAAAATTTACCAAATGATATTTGCATTTCAGAAAACCCCATTCATCCAAAGGTATTTGCATTTTGGCAAATGCATTCCCCAAAAGCCGAACCAAACGGGCCCTTTGTCTTCTTCCCTCACATGCGCTCACAATGATGAGGGGGATGATCATGACGAAAGAAAGAAGCTGCGTTTGTGATGCAAGGAAGGTGAGAAACAAGGGGTGACGGGAGCAAATCTAGAGTTGTAAAGGATTGATTAGCTAGCCGAGTTGGTTAGCAAACATGATGGAATCTATTTTCGTTAGGGGAGCTCTGGAAAAAAAAAAAAAGGAGAAAAAACTGAAGGAGAGACAAATCGGAAGAGAGAGAGAGAGAGAGGAGCTGAGAAGGAAATTGAAGATTTTTTTTGAAAATTGGCTAAAATCTGTTGATTTTCTTCTGTTTTAGTCACTCTTGACTGTCGAAAACACGTTTCAAGATCAATTCCATTCGTGGCTGAGCAAAGGCTTGTTGTGACATCCTTAATTTTTCTCCGCTTAATTAGCGAAAATTCAAGAAAGGGTTTAGGTTAGCAAAGATCGAGGTAGAAATATCAATATCTTGAGGCAACTTTGGAAAATTTGCTCAACCTATTTGAGTCCAAGAATATAGGAAAATTCATTGGACAATTATAGAATATAGTTTTGACTATATTCTTCTATTAAATTAGAATCTTATGGTCAATTTAATTAATATGGCCATTATACCTAAAAGTATATATTTCATGAATGATTAAATTAGGATAAGATAAGTTGTTAATAAGCCAAATGACCCTATGGCCGACCATACCCTATTACCTAACCTTGGATGCAAAATTTCATTTCTTCCTTTGGATGATTAAATTCATGTAATCATGGGTGATAGTGGCAAGACCACTAATATTTAATGCAACAAATGTGTTCAATAAGCCAAATGAACACCCCTTCCCCTCTTAAACCATTACCAGCGCTCTCTCTCTTCCTCATTTTTCTTCACTTTGGCCAAGAATTATCTCCATTATACTCATTCTCTTACTCGGCTACTCCATCATTGGACTCCTTCTTCTTCATTTCCTTCTATTTTCTTCTCATTTCTTGCTCGAATTCTCACCAAAATGAAGCTTGATCTCAAGGCAAGGAGATGAGACTTACTCCTAAGCCTCTTGGTCTCTCATTCTCTTGGTTTTTACTAGCTTAGGTCATGAGAAAGACTGTTGTGGTGCTTGATGTGTTGTTTGTTCGATTTTGAGGTTTTTCTTTGAATTTTGAGTAACCAAGCCGATGATCCACTGATGAACGACTTTGGTCAAGGCTTATAAGAGAGGCTTGAGTCATTTTTATGAGATGCATGTTGATTTCTAGTGATCTTTGGGTCTTGCTGTAAGAGTTTTCCTAACGTTGACTACATTAATTGATATTATAATTTACTATTTTTTATAGTTACCGTAAAACATGGTTGGTCTAAGGTGAGATATAAGATTTCTTAATTAGTTTAATATGTGGCTAGCTAGTGTGGGCCGAGTTGAGCCTGGCCCGTAATAAGGGGACTTGGTTGGAAACTCTATAAATAGTGCTCAAGTCTCTCCTCTAACCCTAATTCTCACATGTATCCTCATCTAAGGAGCATTTACCTAACGTTAAAAGTGAGAGAGGCCGCCTCATTGAGCTAATGATACAGAAAGCAATAGAGGAGAAGAACTTGCGCATGGAACATCAGTTTTTGCTTTTGCTTCAAGAACGATGGATCTCAGGTGCGTTAATCTTTTTATTTAATTATGCATGTTCTTGTTCTAGTTATGGAAATCTTGAGATTACGTAATTTGTATCCAACATGTGATATCATAGCAACCATAACTCTAGAACTCGAACGCATAAGATTTTTGTCATAATTTGTAATTTTTGTGATTTTTTTGTTTAATAAAAATAAAATTAAATCGCAAATTCGACTGGGCTCGACGAGACAAGTAGATTCGTGGGTGGCACATTGCCGAAGGAGGTTGCACGCGCCCCTATGCGCCACCCAGGGCGTCGGAGATGCGCCCCACGCGCGTAGGCTTACTTTAGTGACCGGACCCAATTGGCGGCCGACCTGACCCGACTTGACTTGTTGACCCGACCCGACTCGGTCAACTGGTCGAACCGCTACCGGTGCGACTTGTTTTAAATGGTCAAGATACGCCCGCATGTGGGCTACACGCGCCACACACTTAGGCGGCGCGTGCGGGCATGTGGAGTATCAAATCGACTCGTGGCTGGCGATGTTGGATTCGTATGTTCATCCCCTATGTTGTGATATATTTAATTTACATGTTTAATGATTTTATGAATGTGAAAATACTTACAAAACTCTAAATACGTGTATTTTTATTTTATTTTTGCGTATTTTCTTGTATTTTATGTGATTTTGGAAATACAAGTGTTAGGTTACAAGTATGTTATCACATAAATATTATAAATGTGTGATTCATTAATAAAATTTAAACTTTATTATGAACTAAAACTGGCTTAATGAGATACAACCATTATGAGATAATACTTGAATTATGTATTGAGGTAATGAGAAACAGTAAAAGTCATGAAACTTTTGTTGCTCATGCATACTCCTTTACACGCTGGTAACTTTTGAATGATAGACATCTTAAGAACTTGTGACCAAATTAATTGTACTAATTAATACATCTACTGAAAATGGGTAATGCATGTTAATTAAGTTATTGCGTATCATACCTAAACTCATTTGGTTACTTGTTAATGTCCATCAAATTGAATATTTTTTTATGGTTAAGGAGCATGGTAACATTTATGCAGACCAATAGTATCTACTGTTATAGTTTAGATATTTGGCTCTGTGGTTTAACTCAATTTATAGGCCATTTGTTTATGCAACGATATTTATTACTTAAAATTGGCTAATATATCAGCTGTTGGCCTTTGAGTCATGTTTGCCTAATGAAATTCATGAGTGATAGTGGATCAGTTGTTAGGTTTTTCGATTTGGTGTACTATGTATTGCTATTGATGTTAACTTGTAATAGATCCTCTAGATCAGCGTTCTTTTTATGTTATTCTAGTAATATGTAATCGGGTACATAAGAGATGTTTTCTTCTTAGCAATGTAATTAGCATAATATGTGATTTTAATGATTTATTACCCCTATCACTGAAATTAAAATCACATGTATATGGTGTATGTGAGAAGTAAAGTTTATATTCATGGTATGAGAGAGTTTCAAGGATTCAATTGAGTAGTGACCGCTAAAGTGGCACACTTTATTGGGTTTGAGAAATATCGATCTTGTATAATGATTGGGATGTCTCCTGATTTAATGCATGGTCATACTCCCAAAGAAGGTGATTGTGTATTAGTTCATGGAGGGATGCATGATGGTATGGTAGAGGAGTAACTAATTCTTGTAGTTCATATGCCCAAAAGTGACGAATTCACAAAAATTAGAATATATCCTCATAACCGCTATGAAGTGGGGAGTGTACAACTGTATGTCATGTATTCTGCCTAAATATGATTATATGATTATGCGTGTAACTCTTTGAATGTATACTTATACATCAAGTTACATGGTACTCATATGATGCTAATTATATTCATTACTTGTTTTTTCAGTCACATTTTCTGTAATTAATAACTCCAATATTATTGAGGTTTTTATTATTTCAAATGTTAAGTTGTGGACATATGATTTATTGCTTGGGAAAAAAACAATAGAATTTGCTTATTGTCCACGAAGCGTTTCCATTCTAGGATCACTTGAAAAGTGGTTTACCAATTGACCGCACTGTTAAGAGATGATGGAAACCTTAGTGTTTTGAATTATACATTGTCTAATATTGAAATTAGGACACATTTGCAAATATTGTATTTAAGTCCTGATGACATATACATTTTGTATATAACTGAAAATGTTGTTTTCAAAATTTTTATATTTAAGGAAAATGACCGAGATAAAAAATAAAACAACTACAATTAGTCTTAAAGGTTGTCATAAAAAATAAAACAACTACAATTAGTCTTAAAGGTTGTCAGGCTTAATAGTGGCTGTGAGTATTTTGGCAAGTATGACAATGCGAAATAGCTTAAAGGGTCATTTGTCAAATACTTGGTAAATTTAAGGTGGTAACTTAATTATTATGTCTGAAAATCTTGACAAAAATATTTGGCTGAAAGGCATAAATGCACCATATTGAACATGGTGATGAGTATGATTAGTAAGACTAATTTATCTGGTCTTCTGTGAGCTGATACTTTGAAAGCAACTTTTTCACATACAAAATGTGTTTCTTATCAAAGTTATTTCATAAACTTCTTTTGAGTTATAAACTGTACATAAATTACTTGAATCATATTAAATTTAGAGGTGTCATATAGAAGTGATGTTATCTAAGCCAATATTAAATGCGTTGGAATTTAAATTCATTTAAAATATTTTGTATTCTACCTAGATTATTAAAATGGGTATCAATTTTATGACCCTAAAGAATGTATAAGAATTATGTAATAACATATTATAAAGTTTCTATAGTTCGATGTAAGTGTAGAAAATAGCTCTTCTCAGACTATGGAAAATCACTGTGTTTTTGTCTTTACCTATACAGATAATTGTGGTACAGATAATTATGGAATCTCCTATGTCATAGACTAAACTTATTGAGATTTACGGTACTATTCTTAATATAGTTTATGATGAAATTTTTTCAAACCTCTCAAGTATAGAATGAAGTGGTTGTAACTTTACTTAGGAGATTTGTTAAGAAAAGATGATCAGTTATTCCATTAGACTATATAGTCTATTTATGAGAGCATGACTGCAATATACACTACATGGTTGATTTAGCGACATTAATAAATATTGTTTCTTATCCTCAATAAAGTATGTGATTAGAAGTCATAAAAGATGATAAAGTTTTCACTCTAAAAGGTGTATAGTTTATAGTGAAAAACTAATTATTTCATTAAAGATTCTTTCAGAGTGAACATGACATTAATAGCTCTTTTTGATTTGGAGTTACGTTAAATAGATACAATATCTATATAGTGCAATTGAAGGATTTTGCAACAGATTCAAGTAAACTTGTGTGTAAAATGAAAAGTTTTATTCATAATTTTAAGCAAGTTTCCAAACACTATTATTAATGTTTCATAGTATTGTTATTTTGTTCAATTGGGAACAAAGTAATTCAATATACTGTAAGGTTAGTGGGAGGAAATTTATTTTTCTCGTACTCTATGTACATGATATTTTGTTTACAAGTAGTGACCTTGAGACATCTTTTATCCATTTGTACTGAGGTTCGTAAGGATTGTTTTCGCCATCTTATATTAGATTTTCTCAGATGATATTTGCTAATTGTATTTTGGAAATATACAATATACATCATTGCAAGCCAGGAATTGCTCTTGTTGTTAAGGGTAATGGACTAAATCTATCACATTGTTCTTGTTTAGATATTGAGAAAATCTAATTAAAGGATGTACCTTGTGTCAATGCATTTAAAAGTATAATGTATTCTCAAATTTGCATTAGACTAAAGTATCGTCTTTGCGACAAAACTTCTAGGCATAAATCAATCATACTTAAAGAGGACAAAAAATTATATGCTAATTTACAGACATGTTCAATTCTTGCAGCTAGTCAGGTATTCAAATGTAAACTTTGTTAGTTGTTAGGATGACAAGTGATCAATAACGGAATACATATTTATGTTAGCAGAAAGTGCAGTAAATAAAGTTCTATCTACTATGTAAGTAGAGTTTGTAACATTCTTTTAGGTTGTTACTTAGGCTAATAGGCTTCAAAACCTTATGAAGGAGTTGACCGTTTTAACTTTATGGATAGACCCATACGGTTTTATTGAGATAATAAATTTGTACTATTATTTATTTATTATAGAGGTCTCAAGAGGTCTAAATATATGGCGGTTAAAATTTTTTACCATAAAGAAATGGTACAGAAAGATGACGTTATAATATAGCATATTTCCACAGATGATATAATTATATATACACTAACTAAAGGCTTACACCCTTGTGTATTTGAACGACATGTCATTAGTATTGGCCTAAGAGCATCATGAGATGTTGTTGTTTAGTGGGAGCTTTTTTAGCTTTACTCTGATAAATGTTTCATTTGTGTTCTGATGCGTGATGGGTTGAGTGATTCAAGAACGGAGATTTTTTATAAGGGGAATTTTGTGGTTAAGTGTATGGAGTAGTGTATACGGGGAAGAAATGGAAAGGAATAAGAACAGATAAAAACAATCTCCTTCCAAGGTATAAAGGCAGCGCCACCAACCAAGGATGAGGATCGAGATCTATGAAGTTCACCACCAAGGCCTAAAGCTTCCACCAGCCAAAGATAAAGGACTTCGGGATAGGAGAAGCTCACCACCGATGCCTAAAGATTTCACCAGCCAAGGATAAAGGGCTTCTTGGTTCACCACCAAGGAGTGATCTACGCTGCAAGGATAAAGAAACCGAAAGGAGTTATCCACTCTCCAAAGGAATTCACTCAAGTTGAGGAAATCTCACCATTCTCATTCATGAAATTCGTGTCTCTTACATTGGATAGTTTTCCCCTCTTTATAGGAGGGTTTTAGTTTTAATACATGTTAAAAACGGACCTTAATAGCCTAGAAACTGACACCTTAATACATATTAAAAACAGACCTTAATAGCCTAGAAACTGAAACCTTAATACATATTAAAAGCATACCTTAATAGCCTAGAAACCGAAACCTTCGACTCTTGGATTGCATAACAATAAAGACACATAATAACTTAATAAAAGCCTTTATTAACACGGGAATTAAATGCCTTTAATCTTCGGCCTTCTGCATTCTTGAACCTTCAAATTCGAGCTCCTCCCTTGACCAGAAAATAATCCTTCGAAACTTCATCAACTGGTCATTCAAGACATTTAGAATGGCCTCCCATTGATAGTTATCGATATACCACAAAGTACCGATAAGTAATTGACATTATTCATTGAAAATGATCAATCGAAGCACATAATGCCCAATTTCTCTCTTGGCTTGGATAAACATTAATGGTTTCGAGTTGGTGGATGGAGCTACGTTGGATGCTCCCGCATCATCCTCCCCGGGTTGTTTGAGATTTGTCCTCAAATCTAGAAGGTTTTCATCCTCCAAGTAAGGAGAAAGGTCTCCCATGTTGAATGTTGCTAAAACTCCAAACTCTCCCGGAAGGTCAATCTTGTAAGCATTGTCACCAATTCGCTCCATAACTTTAAAGGGACCATCAGCTCTGGGCATGAGCTTGTTCTTTCGACGAAATGGAAATCTCTCCTTCCTCAAGTGAAGCCATACAAGGTCGCCCGGTTGGCGAGTCTTCTTGCGATGTTGATTAGCTTTCTTCTTGTAAGATTCGTTGGTCTTTTCAATGTTGGATCGAATCTGCTCATGGAGCTTCTTCATTGACTCAGCTCTTTTCTTGCCATCAAAAGCTCACTTGAGAGTTAGACGGAATTGGAATCAAATCAATGGGTGTGAGAGGATTAATTCCATACACAACTTCAAATGGCGATCGACCGTAGTATAACTTGGCGATCGATTGTAAGCAAATTCAGCATGCGCAAGCTTTAAATCCCAATCTTTCAATGATTTACTTACCATACCACGAAGAAGAGTGGTTAGAGTACGATTTGTTACCTCCGTTTGGCCATCAGTCTGGGGATGACAAGCCGTGCTAAATAAGAGTCTTGTACCAAGCATTCTCTATAGAGTCCTCCAAAAGTGGCTTAAGAACTTGGAATCACGATCCGACACAATGGTCTTTGGTACTCCATGAATGCGGATAATCTCTTTGAAATATAATTCAGCAATATGAGATGCATCATTGGTCTTGTGACATGGCACGAAATGAGCCATTTTAGAGAATCGATCAACGACTACCATGATAGCATCTTTTCCTCTTTGAGTTCTTGGTAGCGCCACGATGAAATCCATGCTAACATCTTCCCAAGGCTGCAATGGTATCGGAAGTGGAGTATACAAACCTTGATGGAAATGACTTTTTGATCTATGACAAGTTGCACACCTTGAGATGATAGCATGCACATCTCCACTCATCTTTGGCCAATAGAAATGCTTTTGAAGAACCTCAAGAGTTTTGTTAATCCCAAAATGACCAGCCAATCCTCCACCATGCGCTTCTCGAATCAGCAATTCACGAAAAGAACTCTTCGGCACACATAATTGATTTCCTTTAAAAAGAAACCCATCTTGCAAAGAATATATACCTTGAACTCCCCGCTTGCAATTGTTGATGATGGATGAGAACTCCGCATCTTCAGAATAAAGTTCTTTCATTGATTGAAATCCGAGAATCCTAGAGTCCGAACCGCAAGCATAGAATATCTTCTTGATAAAGCATCTGCTACAACATTAGTGTGCTCGGGTTTATATTTTGAGACAAAAGAAAAGGATTGAAGAAATTCTACCCATTTTGCATGTCTCGAATTAAGCTTGCGTTGACCACTAATAAACTTAAGAGCCTCATGATCAGAATGAAGGACAAATTGCTTTGGCCTCAAATAATGACTCCAATGATCAAAAGCTCGGACAATGGCATAGAACTCTTTGTCATAAGTTGAATAATTCCTCTTGAAATCAGATAACTTCTCGCTAAAATATGCCAATGGTTTTTGTGCTTGCACCGAACATCACCAATACCAACTCCGCTTGCATCACACTCAACTTCAAATACTTTATCAAAATCAGGAAGTGCAAGAATAGGAGACTCACAAAGTTTCTGCTTGATTACCTCAAAGGCGTTTTGAGCAGTCTTTGTCCATTCAAAAGCACCATTCTTCATGCATTCAGTTATAGGAGCCATGACGGTACTAAAATTTTTGACAACCGTCGATAGAAAGAAACAAGTCCATGAAAACTTCTTATATCAGAAATAGACTTCGGAACCGGCCAAGTCTTCATAGCTTCTACCTTGGCTTGATCAACAGAGATTCCATCTTTGGAAACCACATAACCAAAAAACACAATACTTGGAGAGAACTCACATTTCTCCATTTTAGCATATAGTTTTCGTTCTCTTAAGACATTAAAGACCTGTGTTAGATGAGAGATATGCTCCTCCTCATCCCTACTATAAACAAGAATATCGTCGAAATAAACAACGACAAATTGACCAATAAAGGAACGAAGAACCTCATTCATAAGTCTCATGAAGGTACTCGGAGCATTAGATAATCCGAATGGCATAACCAACCACTCATAAAGGCCTCCCTTGGTCTTGAAAGCTGTCTTCCATTCATCACCTTCTCGCATTCGATTTGATGATAACCACTCCGCAAATCTATCTTTGAAAACACGGAAGAACCATATAATTCATCTAGCATATCATCAAGTCTAGGTATAGGGTACCTATACTTAATGGTGATATTGTTGATGGCCCGGCTATCAACACACATCTGATATGTACCATCCTTCTTAGGCACAAGTAGAGTCGGAACAGAGCAGGGACTCATGCTTTCTCGAACATATCATTTGAGAATAAGTTCATTGACTTGTCTTTGCAACTCCTTTGTATCCTCCGGATTGCATCGATAAGCTGGCTTGTTTGGTAGCGAAGCACCAGAGATCAAATCAATTTGATGCTCAATACCTCTTATGGGAGGTAATCCAAGTGGCAAATCCTCCGGAAACACATCTGCAAATTCTTTCAACAAGCAATGCATTTTTGGATGTATGGGTCGCTCTATCTCACTCTTTTTCTCGACCACAAGCAAAGCAAAAACATTCTTTTGTTTGCTAATGGCTCTCTCAACCCGTGTCTCACTCAAGAATAGATTTTCCTTACAAGTGTTTCCCTCCCTAGGTTGATTATTATGTATCGAATAAGGGCTCAATGGTAAAAGAGTAATGCATTTTTGTTCCTTCTGAAAAGAGTATGTGTTTTTCCGACCGTCATGCATAGCATTTATATCAAATTGCCACGGTCTACCCAATAACAAGTGGCATGCCTCCATTGGAATCACATCACATACAACCTCATCTCGATAGTTCTTCCCAATCGAAAATGATATAAGAACGCATTTGGTTACCTTGAGTTCATTCCCTTGATTGAGCCATTGGAGCTTGTATGGTTGAGGATGTTTCGTTGTTGGAAGCTTCAACTTGTCGACAAGAGTTGTCGAAGCAACATTGGTGCAGCTCCCACCATCGATGATCACCGAACACACCTTTCCATTAATAGTGCAATGCGTGTGAAATATATTCTCCCTTTGCTCTTTATTAGGAGAAACTTCAACATGCAATGCTCTTCAGATGATCAACAGCTCACCATCATCAGCTTTCTCCACAACTTCTTCCCGATCAAATTCGGAAATATTTTGGTCTTCATTGTCATCAGCCTTTTGAAGCGCCGAATTAATCTCCTCAATTTCTTGAAGAGTCATAACTCTCCGATTTGGACAATTTGCTTGTAAATGCCCAAAGCCATGGCACTTAAAGCATTTCCTTGCATCACCTTCAAACTTCTTTTGGACTTCTTTGGAAGGCTCGCATTCTTTCCCTTGCCCTTGTCTTTTGTCGACGAACTCTCGCCCTTGCTTGAGGAAGCACCCTTAAAATAGGATGTCACCTTTGTTGAGGTTCTGGAGGAAAACCTCTTGCTCTTCAATTGTTTTTCCACTTTTATGGCTAACTTGCATACGTCTTCAAAGGACCAATACGGTTGAAGTTCAAACCATATCAGCAATTTCTCGATTCATGCCGCCAAGAAAACGAGTGATGGTTTGCTCGGGAACTTCTGGAACTTCACTCCTCATTTTGAGTTGTTCAAACTCACAAATGTATTCTTCAACGCTCATCTCATGTTGTCTTAGGGAGTTTAGTTTGAGCAAGAGATCTTGCTTATAGTTGTCGGGCAAGAACCTCTTCTTCATCAACTTCTTGAGTTTTTCCCAAGACTTGATTCGGCCTTTTCCTTCCCTTGCTCGTTGATGCTTTAGATTCTCCCACCATAGAGAAGCATATTTGGTCAACCTTAGGATAGCAACCTTACATTTCTTCTCATTCGAATAGGATATGAATTCAAAAATTCGTCCGGTTTTGTGTAGCCAAACTACAAAGTCATCGGGATTAAGATTACCGTCAAACTCGGGGACCTCCACTTTAATGTCTCTTTCATCCTCCTTATGCCTCCCTCTCCGTCTTCGTCTTCGAATTGGAGATTCAGAATCACTAGAGTGCAAAATCGTTCGGTTGTCTCCCGTGGACTCGGAATCGACATCAGAATTTTGACGAGATTCAGAATCGTCACGCCGATGCCGTTCATTGGGACGCCTTGCTGGTTGTCCTTCTCTGGCCGGATTCTCTAGAAGATTGAGGACTCGCTCCATTTGTTGTTGAAGATTTTGGATTGCACGATCTCGCCTTTCGTTGTGCGCTTGCTCCAAAGTCAAGCATTTAGGAACTTGTTCATCCATAAGGAATTTTTAACAAAAGAAAGAAAGAAATCACTCAAATGAGTTGAACCTTGAGCTTTGATACCAATATTTTGATGTGTGATGGGTTGAGTGATTCTAGAACGGATTTTTTTTAGAGGGGATTTTTAGGGTTAAGTGTATGGAGTAGTGTATACAAGGAAGAAATGAAATGGAATTAGAGAAGACAAAATGATCTCTTTCCAAGGTATAAAGGCCACGCCACCAACCGGAAGAGGATCGAGATCTACGAAGCTCACCACCAAGGCCTAAAGCTTCCACCAGCCAAGGATAAAGGACTTCGGGATAGGATAAGCTCACCACCAAGGCCTAAAGATTCCACCAGCCAAGGATAAAGGGCTTCTTGGCTCACCACCAAGGAGTGATCTACGCTCCAAGGATAAAGAAACCGAAAGGAGTTATCCACTCTCCAAAGGAATTCACTCAAGTTGAGGAAATCTCACCATTTTCATTCATGAAATTCGTCTCTTACATTGGATAGTTTTCCCCTCTTTATAGGAGGGTTTTAGTGTTAATACATATTAAAAACGGACCTTAATAGCCTAGAAACTGACACCTTAATACATATTAAAAATAGACCTTAATAGCCTAGAAACTGAAACCTTAATACATATTAAAAGCAGATCTTAATAGCCTAGAAACCAAAACCTTCGACTCTTGGACTGCATAACAATAAAGACACATAATAACTTAATAAAAGCCTTTATTGACACGGGAATTAAATGCCTTTAATCTTCGGCCTTCTGTATTCTTGAACCTTCAAATTCGAGCTCCTCCCTTGACCAGAAAATAATCCTTTCCGAAACTTCATCAACTGGTCATTCAAGACATTTAGAATGGCCTCCCATTGATAGTTATCGATATACCACAAAGTACCGATAAGTAATTGACATTATTCATTGAAAATGATCAATCGAAGCACATAATGCCCAATTTCTCTCTTGGCTTGGATAAACATTGATGGTTCCAAGTTGGTGGATGGAACTACGTTGGATGCTCCCGCATCATGTTCGTTACATTTTGTAACTGTTTGATATATAACAACTTTTACATTCAATAAAATATTTTTGAACGTGTTGTTATTATGTTGAATACATATTGATAAAATTTCAAGGTATTGTATAAACCTTGAGTGAAAGCTAGGGGCATTCGGTTATTAACCTTGTGCTTATGCCTTGTTATACATAAAAAAGGGATAACCGTAAGGATAAGATACATGTGAGTTCATTGGAAACATAAATACATTCTCTAATGGCACAAGTTTTTGTGATACTTAAGATAAGAGAATTTTGACTAACAAATGGGATCTCTCTATGAGAGATGTTATCCATTTACCACACTCCCATATTGAATCCATATAAATAAAGTTGAGAACATTCGTGACTATGGAAGGCTTTGTATGTATACATGCAATTATTGCCATGATTTGATATTTGAGATTTTATGGGATAGGATTGATTATTAAGAATTATCTCTGGACCAGTGTGTGCACATACAATACGATTTCAATTAATATAGTCAAAGTGGGAGAATGTAAGGGTTTTCCTAATGTGAACTACATTAATTGATATTGTAATTTATTGTTTTTACGGTTACCGTAAAACAGGGTTGGTCTAAGTTGAGGTGAAATGTTTTTTAATTAGTCTAATATGAGACTGACTAGTGTGGGTCGAGTTGAGCCTGACCCATAATGAGACGGCTTGATTGGAAATTCTATAAATAGTGCTCAAGTCTCTCTTCTAACCTTAATTCTCACATGTATTCTCACATAATGAGCGTTTACTTAACACTAAAGATGAGGGGGGCCTCCTTATTGAGTTAGTGATATGGATGGCAATAGAAGAGAAGGACTTGCGCGTAGAATATCAGTTTTTGCTTTTGCTTCAAGAATGATGGATCCCAGGTGCATTAATATTTTTACTTAATTATGTATGTTCTTGTTCTGATTATGGAGATCTTGGGATTATGCAATTTGCATCCAACACTTGCATGTGGATGATTCGGCCATGGATGGTTCTAACGGTAAGCTAGATACTAAGCTTGTGCCTTGCATGTGTCATTGATGGCTTGTGGTTACAAGATGAAGTTGAAATGAAGTCTTGCGTAGCTGTTTTAGCTTGTTGTGTGATGTTTTGATGAGTGGAAGTTGATGAGTTGACGATAATATTGAATTCGTGTACTTGGTTCAAGCCCAAAAAATCGTGTGCATGTGATACCCTTATGTTTTGTCATTTTTGTTGCAACTTTTTTAGACCTAATCTCAAGAAACTTCTTCTTCAAAGTTGTTCTAATATCTTAGAATTTAAATAGTTAAATTTCAAATTTTTCTGAGTTAATTTGGAGGGCCAAATGGTCATATTTCTCTTCGGTTCCCTACTGTCCATTATCGTTGAGATGGTGACCTTCACTGCTTCTTGATTTTCTATGGATTTTTACAGTCAGAATTTTGATTGGTTTTTACCACAAAATTGTTCCAAATCCTTTTTCCAACAACATATCAAAATTTGGGAATATTTTAAAGTGATTTGAATTCTATGGAAATCAATTTCCTAAGGTTTACTTATTCTATTTTGAGGCTCTATTTTGCTCCAAGTTCAAGTGAAAGAAAGATAAGGTTTGCATGTCTATTTTGACTCAATGCCTTCATGAAAAATCTTTTTCAAGGTTTTTTCTGTAACATATCCAAAAATTAGAATTTTTAAAGGTCGTTTACCATTTTAGTTGAAGTGATTCCTAACACTGAACAAAACTGCCCCTTTCCAACCAATTTTCAAAATGAGGCTTTTATGAAGGGAGAACGTGGAAATATTGAAATGATGTCTTCTAGAGTGTCAACCAGCACCATTTGAGCTTTCTAACAAGATATGATTCATTGTGATGTGATGTCATTTGATGATGGTTTCAAATTATTAAGTGTAATGGCAGAATCTGTAATTTTTTACCGTTGCGCGTGCATGAGGTATTAAGTGTTGCAATAGTTACATGTTATAGCGCATGCAAGAAATTGATGGAATAGAATGCCATGTGTATGTTGTGTGTGATGATGGATGTGTATGAGGCTACGGATGGTAACCCGTGGCGAAGCGATTGAGTTACTCGGGAGGGTAACATGGTTTCCCAGAAGTTCCTTAGAATGAATGTCAAGAGGGTTTTCTAAAATAGTGTGTTCCTTACATGCCCCGGAGTGGGAAGCCCGGGGGAGTAACAGGGTTCCCCAGAAGTTTGGCTCTGTGTTATGCTAAACGTGACCTGCATGGTGCCAACTTCCATTAGTTGAAACCGTGAGATAAGGGTGGACCAAATGATGTGGCATGCGTGAATTGGAATATGTGTTGAGTGCTATTGCATTTTGTGTGTTGCACGTACTTGTGAGTGCATTATGGATATTGAATACTTGTTATCTGCTTGGTATGATTCCTGTAGGTGAATCCTAGGATTTAAGAGTGCGCTAGATTGATTGATTTATGAATATATGTCTTATCTTTGGCTAAGCTTTGACTTACTCCCATTGTATTACAAATTCTCAAATAAGTGGAAACGATGAATGTACCTCCGCTAGCTCGATATGGATAGCCTTATTATTTTGAAAGCATATCGGAGACAATACATTTCCATGGTCCAAATGTGTGTATGTTTGTCAGATGTCTACTGTCTAGGTAGATATAAGCTATATAGCAAGGCGATGAACTAAAGGGTCCTTTTAGGTTCTAGAGCTGTTACATCCTAAAATTACTTTAAAAATAGGGATGACATGACCATCCTTCATCAAGAAGGACACAGCCTCAAATATAACTAAGAACCTGATATCAACTCATATATATAAGGTAAATTAATAGGTTGCTTACGACATCAAAGTTTCTATAATCCACCAAAAAGAACATATATAACTAAAACTCAGCTAACCTAATAACCAGCAATAGCTATGTAAACCGCTTTCTTAAACCATACCCAAAAATACCATTCGCAAAAGTTTCCCACCGACGGTGCTTTTGCTCTACTCGTCGCTAACTGAGAAACCTAAAGAGTGTTGACACCTAAATTTTTGTCTAAAAATATTTCATGTCAAATTCTTGCATATAGTCTAGGTGTTTAGTATAGTTTTTTTTTTTTAATGAAAGATGTTTTTTCTTAAAAAAATAAGAATATTATTAAAAAAATTAAAAAAAGATTAAAAAAGATTAAAAAAGGAAAGAAAAAAAGTTGGAGCTAATGATCTGAATGTGACTAGCCAAGCCTAGGAGGTCAGATTGTAATTAAAACGGCAAGTTGGGGCTAGAATGCAATTTCCAAAAGTTGAAGGACCAATTCGTAAATTTTGCAAAATTTTGCCCAAACCCTTAAATCATCATCTTAGTCACCAATTAAGTTGAAATTGAATTTGGGCCAAGTTGAATCAATCAAATCAGGCCAAAAAGACTAAATTTGTATTGAATTGGGTAGTTTCATATAAGAAAATGGTCAATTTTGATGGACTTTCTTGCAAAATTGGGTGGGTACAATTGCGAAATCTGGTCGAGATCTTAAATTACTATACATGTAATTACTAATTGATAAAAAAACCGAAGTAAAATTGATGGATTAAAGCACTCAAATCAGCAACTAAAACTCAGTCCACAAGTTAGTCTTGATTTAGAGTTGCTAAGTAAGCAACTTGGTGGTCCCACCATATCCTCCTCAGTTATCCAACCAGCCCGATCTCTACACGTGATGGAAGACCATTATTGGTACTACAAGTGGACAAACATTGGTCAGGGATAAGTTGTTGAAGGCACGATAAAATCGCACCAAATCCGCACACTCAACATCTGCAAAATTTAAAAATTCTGGCTAAGCCAGAAAGTGGGTGAACTATTCAGAAGGATACTAGTCATCTTTTAAAGCTTCATTAGCAAATGCACAAGAGTAGCGACTCCATTCACGATCAAGTACGCTCCTCGCTTCAAATGCTCTGATCTCGCTTTGTTTTTGCCAAATTTGAGACTTAGTGTTCAATCATAAAATCGCAAGTTACTTGTATGAAATTGAGGTTGATTTGCAATGAGCAATGTGTAATTGAAGTTTGATTTACTACGTCTAGGCTGAGAATTGTAATCAAATCTAGTTCGAATCCCATACACATCAACTGTTCGACAAAATGCTTGAATGAAGAACCGAAATCCATTCCATCAAATCGATGTTTAAAAGTTTAGTTTAACGTTTGATTGTTATAAGATTGTCGAACTACATCTGATTTTGTGCTTTTCTCCATGCTTTCTTTTGATTTCGTGGGATATCCATCATTCTTTCCAGGTCGCTCATGAAGGAACACCTCGTCAGAGATACCATTCCCTCAGCCGGAGAATGCCTGTGGTTAGAGGCTACCATAATTAGTTTATTATTTTGTCGTTTGTGTATGCATTTATATTTTTGTTCTATTGGAATGGCTGTTGTTTTGAAATACATGTGTTTTGTGTTATTAACGTTGCCGGTGAGGCTCGTGATGGCCGAAGAGATGATCGGTAGTAATAACTCGGTGACTATTGATGAGGTGGGTTGTCAACATTAGACCAGTTGAGATTCCAACGTGAGTTTATGCAGTGAAGTCTCCTTAGTGTTGAGTTCGTCAATGGTGATGTCTTAGTGAAGGAAGTGTGACCAAAATGTAGCTTCGTCGAGGGTGGCTTCGATTGAGGAAGAAGATGACGTGAAGAGAGGAGAAAGTAAAATAAAATAAAATATAATAATAATAATAATAATAATAATAATAATAATAATAATAATAATAATAATAATAAGTAAAATTGAAAATAAAAGAAAATAGAAAATCAGTATAATAAAGTTGGTCGGATTAGGTTGCGGACTGGGCGGAGACATGTGTGCTTATTTGTTGGGTTGAGTGTTGTAGATTAAGTGAATAGAGTTGGGCCGAGTGAATTTTAATAATTTGCCTTTAATCGGACTAGGTCCAAGGGTGAATCTGAATTTTAGACCCAACCTGAATAATATCAATTGATGACCCGGCCCGAAGTACATTTCCAAAAATAGAATAAAATATATTTTAAAAAATATTTTGAAAAATTAGAAAATTCATAAAAATTTAGCAAATTTCCAAATATTCAGAAAAATTAGAAATCCTTGGAAAAAGCTTAGAAAATTAGCTTTTAGAGTAGTTTTTGCTTAAAAAATAAAAAATCCTTAAAAAATTGATACGTGAAATTGGATAAGCTTTTAGGGCTTTACAATAGGGGTTTTTGGATGCCTTCTTATCATTTTTCAGAAACAATATTAGGTTGTTTGTTTGTTTACTTCGATTACATTTGGTTGCACACTTTAATAATGTTATTTTCATTTTTAGATTGGTTAGGATGACATCTAAAAGTCTTTGATAGGTTGCCTTGGCATTTAGTTGGCCTATAATCAAGTTTAGTTATCGAAAGGACATTAGTTCTAGAATTAATGTTATCAAGTCAATGTTCCCAATATCTTTGGTTGCAAGAAAAGTGAGATATTCTCTCATACCTCACTTAGTTTCTAGTTGATCATAATAGGTTAATGACAACTCTTTATATAGAATTTGTATATAGTCACACGAGATGTGGGTTTGGATAAAACCATGCTAATTAAAGGTCGTCGGCCAGAATTTGGCAATACCTTTAAACCTATTTTTCTCTCCCGAGGGGTAGGTTTTGACAAGGTTTCAAGGTTGGGATTAGAGGGTCAAGCGTCGAGAACCCAAGCATGGTCTTTAGGACTTGAGCTTGGGTGCCAAAGCATCAAGTACAAGTGCTAGGGGTTTGGGCTTGGTCTCAATGGACCTGAGTGTGGGCATTGAGGGCCCAAGCCCGAGTATAGGGATCCTAGCCCCCTCCCCCCCTCGCCCCCCACAATGGAGACTTGGTCCTAAACGCTAGGACTTGAGAAATAAATTTTGGGGTTTTTGTGCTAAGCTAATAATTTTGAGTCCAAGCATCGATATCTAGTTATATTTTGGAATACATTTTCCAGTTCTTTCTAATAGTAAACTATTTTCTTGAATTTAAGCTTCGGTAGGAACCTTTTTCATTGACCCACTTTTCTAGACGAACCAAATGCAGGAAAATGTTTATAAAAAAAAAAATGTTCTGTGAAACAAATGGACTCGAAGTTGTGATTACACATGATCATTCAATACTTATGAGTTTTTAGTTTCCACGAGCAATAATAAATTGCACAAGCTTCTCCATGCATCAAATGGACTAGCTCAAAGCAACAACCCAAGATATATTTGTAGGGCTCCTAGGTCTGCGAAAAACCACCCTTGTTTAGGGGAAAACCCTATAACTTTGGCCCACACCAAGGAAAACACTCGTACTTATAGTCTTTATCACTGGTAAAGAGTAGGGTTGAACATATGAAGGCCTTGTTTAGTTTGATTTTAGGGAAATGCAAATGCCTTAGAACTAAAGGGATTTTCTGAAATGCATCTATTGTCTAGTAAAATGTACTTTAAAATCAAATTGGGAAGCAATTTTGACCAAAATGCCGTTTAAAGGCTAGGGCTGGGCTTGGGACACTAATACCCTTGACCGGCTCCCTAATGCCTGGGCTCGAGTTTATAGAGGCCGGGCTTAAGACCCCATTGCCTAGGTCCCTTGGCATTTAAGCCCATCATTGAGGTTAGCCTTGAGGCTCCAATGCTTGCGTTTGACTCCTCGGTGCTTTGGATTGGGTCCATAGAAGCCGGGCCTAAATCCATAAAGGTTAACCTAGTACATGGGCCTAGGTCCCTAGCACCTAGACTCGAGTCCATAGAGATTGAGCCTTGGTCTCCAACGCACAAGCTTGGGTCTATCAAGGTTAGGCCTTAGACCCCAATGCCTATGCTTGGGTCCATCAAGCAAGGGTTGGGACCCAGTGTGTGACATCCAGAATTTCTTACTTAAGTTAATAATATATAAGATATTATAATAATAAATGTATTTGTGGAATCTCAACTGAATTATTACATTTTTAGTGCGTGGAAAATCCAAAAGGTATTTTTTGTGCAAGAGGTTTTCGAAATGCAATTTGATACAATTCAATTAATAGATATTTGCATGTTAGTTGATTATATAGAGTATCGACGATACACATATTGGATATAGAATATTGACGATATACATATTGGATAATTTTTTGTCTAGAAAATTATTAACTTGTGATTCTCTTAACGTTTGGTAACTCTTGTTGAATATTTTAGTGGGTACAAATATTGTTTTTCTATATTATTAGTGTTTGAATGGACATTGATTTTCTTGTTTATGTATTGAAATACAGAGTATCTTAATAACTTATCAAAATATCTACTTTTAAACCATATTAATATGCCAATTGTCATTTTTTAATCTCAACATCTCTCTTTTCATTCTCTATGTAGTATTTTTAACCTTAAGTCATCATTATTTTTAACCTTGGTTAATTGCTATTATCCCTTTATAAATCTTATGTAGTTTTCTAAATATACCCCCTATTTAGTTAAGCAAATCATTACAAGTATCCAACTTTTGTAATAAATTCAACTTGTTTTCACATTAAAAAGGTGATTGCATGTCACTTTCTTCTTTAATTTTCACTTTCAAACTTTTTGAATAAAGGTGTCTCATACAAATATTACTAAAACTTCTAATTCCATCTTTCAAGTGTTTACAAGGTAAATAATGGACTTCAATGCCCCTTTATCAAATTGGTTTTGTTGATTTAAAAATTGAAGTGCTAATTTAATTCCAATTTGTCTTACTTTGAAGGTGGTTAAGACTTGGTGTCGCTCAAATAAGTGAACTCTAGAGATTAATTTAGATTGATCTACTTAGGGCCCGCTTAGTTCAGTATTTGGGAAAAAGCCTTTGGCCAAACGCAAAAGCTTTAGCACAATTGACTTTGGGAATGTAAGACTGTTTGGTAAAATTGTCCTATAAAGTACTTTGGGAAAATACAAGACTATTTGGTAAAAATATATTTGGAAAGTCTTTTGATGTGTTTAAGGTTTGATTATTTACAATTGAAGTAAAAAGAGACAATGACTGTAACTTTTATATTTTGGCCCTGAGAATAATGTAAAAGAAACATATTAATGATCTTTTTCTAGAAAGAGAGTCATTTTATTAAAATTCACATGATCATAGTCTCTAAGAATGAAATACATTATTCTTAAATATTGCAAGCATCCTTAATGACTTTGTAAACTCATGGCAATTTGATTACATAAATGTATCATGTCAAGAGATACGTTATCATTGAATCACTCAACCCCCCATTTTACATCATCATGATCAACCGAATATCCATAATCATGATCCAATTCTGCACCTTAAAAATCTATATCGGTCATGGCATTTGTTCATATATTTGTGCAAAGCCATTGTCATTTTGACAATTTGCACTTGCTTTCTACATAAACAACTTGACATATTAGTTATAATCTTTCACTTATTTTTTAATACACCAAATGATCGCTCAAATACTTATGTGTAGCAAGGATTGGGCATGGTGAACACTTGTCGATAATCTGTAATAGTATGACCTTGTCGAAACTTTAGCAAATGATATCAAACATTTTTATATGGCCCCAAACAACCCATTAGATTTGGATATACAACACCTTCTAAATAATATTTTACCTATGCAAATATAATGTAAATTAATGAACATATACCATATAGATACATATGTATGTACCTAAACAATTAATTAACAAACTTGGAGGAGGATGAGAAACTCGTGTACCATGTCTTCCAAGCAAGCATAAATAAATTCCTAGTTAAAATTACATACAGCTCACACAATTTGAGTCGTTATTCCTTTTCGACCGATAAAATGATTTTGATCGTATGCAATTACCACTGTCAGGATATGTGTAACATTCATAACTCCAATACAATCCTAAAACAAAGAATTAAATACTCCATGATTTAAAGTTAGTTTTATTTTATATTCTACAACTGTAAATTACCTTAAAATATCAATAAAATCGTTGATATTTTTTGATCTTGTTTGGAACTTCCATAAATCGTTGATTGATTGGTTGGATCAAATCTTTTCCCATATCACATACTTCATCTAATACTAAGTTAAAGTGCCCACTTATAGTTTCCACACAGCGCTAAAAGTGCTATCATGCTACTTTATTACATGTACTATGTCTTAAAATATGAAGAAACATACCAAGCATTTTTGCAATATTAGTATTCCTAAATTTTTGAAGACCATAGCATGTCAATAAGTCATATGTAAAAATTATTAAATAAAGCCCTTTTGCATTTTAAACACATAATAGCATCTTATCAAATGAATATCTTCGCCCATCAACTCTCTCAACTATGCATTTCTGCATATGATGAGGTCATGCAAGGTTATTTGCAAAGATACATTGCTGGATAATCAATTGAAGCTACTATGATAAAGACAAGATCCCAGTATTCATTTTCCTCTTTTTCATGATTTTTCCTTCCAAGAAAACAATCTATAATAGCTTAAAATAACAAGATATAGAGTTAGAGTATAAGAGAAAAATGGATACTTTTGAGCATAAATCAAGACAAACAATATCAATCATCATATGTATGCAAACTTAGCCACATAAAGAGAACACCAACTTGAAATAATTCTCACATTAAAACATGAATAGATTTGGGTTCACACATAATACGAATAGAGATCTCACATGAAAACAAAGTAGCATACCAAAAAATTCAAATAAGATGCTAACATCCGAGTTAAGACCCTCTCATAATCATACTTAATTACGTGACCTTTAATGCATCACTCTTCAAGCTCATGAAGACATACCTATTTTTTTCTTTTCCTTAAAATAAGAGATTTCAAAAAACTATAATTTCTCGCCTTACACAATTTCAGATTTGGTATCCAACAAATCCATGAGGCCATTGTAAGGATTGAATACTCATTTACTTGAGATGCACAACGCTTCTTAATTCAATAGCTAAGCAAAGCTTATTAATTTGCATTTTAGGCTATTATGCCACATAACACTACAAATTTTCACTAGCAAAACCGACACCATCGCCGATACAATGTTGTGTTTGTGACATCCTAAATTTCAGATTCTATATTCGATTAGATAAGTTGGGCTTTTCATCAATGCACCTATAGTTCTTTTCCCAGAATTGATCACTCACGGGATAACTAGTCTATCAGGTAAAACCGTTACGGAATTTTAACGCAATAGACTTGAGAATTCGACCAAGAACCGATTGCTCGACTGTGCTAATCTGCAAGGATTATTACGACACTGTCAAAATTGATTAGAGACCGGAGATAAGTCGACTCAACAAGGGTGTGTAATTAGTGTTTGGGTGATTCCACCTAATTGCAAAATTTCTGTCGATCGGCACTAGACCGATTTTTCTGTCATTTCTATACCTTATGTCCGTATTTGAAACCTTGAGATTTTCACGACAACTGAGAGTCACCAATGTGTCAAAGATATACGTTTTGCTTGAAAATAATCAACCACGAGTCAGATGCACTAAAAAATTCTTAAAGCTATCCGGTAAGTTATGTCACACTAAAATCATACTAGATTGAAATTAATTGCGAATTTGAATCCGATTTTAGAAATTGAAAGTTTTGTCATGTCGTGAGTCATTTTAGGAATGTCGACCCATCCTCCGAAGATTTTTCTGCAAACCGAGATTTTTGGCGAAAATTCAACGTAGGGCCGGTTTTGACTAGAAAATTCAGAGGATTATTTTTTATCCATTTTTGGGATGCAAGTTGGTTCTATTGGCAAGGAAAAATGTCAATTGGGTCGATGACACCTTGGTTGAATTTATGGGGGCTGAATTGGATCCAATTGGAGAGGATTTGTTCCAATTTGGGGGAAATATGTTACAAATTCGTAGGTCCCCTTGGTCCTCAACCTTTGGACCGCTTTCTTGGCTTCTAAGAGAAGCTTGTTGGTTTGCAAATGGCTGAGGAAGCCAGCCAAGCATTGGGACTTTGCCAAGGGGACAAAGAGATAGGATGAAGCCAAGAGGGACCCTCCACAAGTGCACTAGCCTTTCTTCTCCAACTCAGTCTGCTTTCTCCATTTTCAAACACTTTGGAGCTTTTAAGTTGCAGAGAAAACCGAGCAACCCCCCTCCCTGGCCGTCGCATGCTCACCTGCCGTCGTCGCGCCTCACCACGCTGCCCGTGAGCCCTACGCGAGCCGCGCTTGTCCTATGGCCGTTTGCCGTTCGTTTTGCTCCAACCATGACCCCAGGCCATCCCTCGAGCTCGTCGTCGCCGTTTGCCTCCATTGTGCACCGCTGCAGTCGTCCGCCAACCACTAGTGTCATTTCTAGCCTGTTTAGTCACTTAGCCCACCTAGCAAAACCGAAGTCCAACAAGCCTCTATGGGCTTTAAGGCCCATTTCAAACCACTTCCGGGCCTCGTAGGGTGCCACCGCTTCGGAGTTTGTCACCCGTCTTCACCTTGCCGTCGTCGTGAACTTATCGGATTTCAAAACTGGTGAGTTTACTCACTAATCTTCACTTAGGGTGTTAATGATGCTTAAGGATTGATTAGTTTAGGCTATTTAGAGATTATGTGGTTAGTTAGAACCGATTAATGATCTAATTATTCATTTATGCATGTTAGGTGGTTAGATTAGCGTAATTAAAGACTAAATAAGCTGTATTATTTATCTATATTGGTTCATAAATTTTTCGGGCCCATTTTGATATTTAATTAGGCATTTCCGGCCTAAGTCTCTATTTTTGGCATTTAAATGCATTTATTAATTATTTTGGTAATTATTTAATTATTTATTTTTTTTGAAAATTAGACCAGGATGGTCGGTGACCGGAATTTCGTGCTAATTGCAATGGTATGCTTGGTTTAAATACTATATTGTGCAAATTGAGTAAAAGTTGTAATTTTTGGTAATTATCCCAAAATTGAGTAATTTCAGTAATTAATTAGAAATTACTGGGGCGTCGGTTTACAACGCCAAAAATGTTTTCATACACTATATAAATTGTGGAATTTTCTAAAGTAAAGATATTATATTGTATTTTTGGCACATGCTGACCGTATATCCACACATGACTATTTTTATCGGGTGTATTTTAACACGATGAAATTGGGCCAAGTTGTTATTTGACCGAGGATTTAGTGTGCAAAGCACAAGATCCTTGGCTAGGATTAATTTATCGTAGTTCAGCTTCGGTGAGCAAGATTCTTATAGCAGCTTCGGTGAGCTAGATTTTATTACAGCTTTGGTGAGCACTATTGCATAGCAGCTTCGGTGAGCAATAAAGATATCAGCTTTAGTGAGCAGTAATATAGGTATATCTATCAGCTTTGGTGAGCAGTACTAAAGGTATATCTTTCAGCTTTGGTGAGCTACACCATCTACTTCAGCTTGGGTGAGCAGTGCTCGAATTGATTGAATTTATGAATGGCATTGTATGTATCGAATTGAGTGAAAATTTGATTGAGCAATGGTTGGATTTGAATTAATTGAGCATATGATTTATACTGACGTGCAGAAAGGAATTGAGGTAAGATAAGTTCTCTATCTTGTGTGTGCATATACAGCCTTTAGGCGTATTTCCTTCATAGTCGGAGTTTAGGGGGTGGACTTACTGGGGCATTGTCTCACCTCGTCGTGAGATCAATGTTTTCAGGTCCGTAGATGGCTATTCCTCCTGAGCGTTTCGACTAGTCGAAGAAAGTCATTGAACATATATCTCAGTTTCCCCTCCCTGGGAGCCAAGGAGCCTGGGTCTACGAGCTCGTGAGATCCATTGTTTGAGTTGATGCAAGTCTATCTCAGAGGGTATCCAATCAATTTAGATTGTCGTATCGTTACAGGCGAAATGGACCTAGAGAAGGCCCCATACTGGAATATGAGATTCCTATATCGATGCTAGAGATCGCTTTTGATAAGGGTACAATTGACCCTCCTGGTGGTTCAATGGTAGACTTGAGTTCCCCGAAGCTAGAGACCCTAGAGCCTTCGATTGAGGATTCGAACGCTTAAAGGACTTTTAGCCCCTTTAGTTTTTGGTAGATGTGTGAATATAGACTAATATTGTAAATGACTTAGTCTGCTGTGTACATAAGGGTTTGTTGTGGTTTGTGGAAATTGTGGCCTTGCTTTTCTTTCACATCTTTGTGTTATTTGGGGATTTATTTATTTGCTTCCGCATGTGCATTCAAATGAATGGGTCGACGGCGCGTCCTGAGACGTCGTAATTTAATCGACCACTGAGGGATGGGCGCACGCTCGAAAATTGGGGCATGATAGTGTCACCTCAACAACATCCTCATCAATACATAAACTTTATCTACGATTACATGTGATTCCTCTATTAGCAATTGTTGATAAATATCCTATCTAACAAATCTCCAAGATTAGGATGTATATCTTTCGTCCTAAAAATCTTAAGCTTATGATTAACCCGTTATAATATAACATTTGCATAACTTGTATCATCAAAGATGAACTAAACAGAGAAGTAAATGAGAGATAAAAACTTGAATTTATTTCTCTTACCATTTATCACCCTCATTAACGGTTTTCTTCCTTAAATCCCATCCTAGTCTTATTTCACTATAAATTAATGTCCCACATCTTTTCTATTATTCCTTAAGGTTATGCCACTCGCTCTTCATGTGATTTTTATCATATTTTTTGCTTGTTAGCTTCTCAAACTTGCTAGTAATGATTGTCTATCCATCTTTTTTGTTGTTTGCTGGATGATTGCTTTTTTCAATTTGTTCAACGCACAACTTAAAAAAAGTTTCTACATCTTCAAAGCTCTATAATGCCTTACTTGCCATCTACTAATAAAGTAATATAAATAAATTTGAGAGGTACAAACAAACGATATCCACCATGAACAGACTCGAATGATCATATTCATCTCTTAATACATAAATAAGCAATCTTGAAGGTCTTAAAGATTTTGACTCTTATGATTTGACTCCCTTTATTTTTTGCTAAGTGTGTGATATCCTAAAACTATTGTTGAAATTATTGCTAATCCCTTAATGATTTCCTCAATTATTATTGAGCTATTGCTAATTCCTACAACAATTTTCAGTTAATAGGCAACATAGGCAAGTGAGGCAAGCAAAGGAGGCCGACAAGTACAAAGAGAGGTGAAAGCATCGAGGGTACAAAGAAAATAAGAAAGAAGAAGTAGGGTTTTATTTTCTAAAGGGGGGAAGTGGACTTTTAGTAAGAGTTTGAAGGCAAAAAGGGCAATTAACGTATTCTCATTAATTGGTGAAGTAGCACTTCGCACATGTCTTTAGCTTCCAGCATTCCCAATGCTAGCATTTGGACAAAAATATGGGAAAATAGTCTGCCAAACACTCAGCATTTTGAAAGCCTCCAATAAAATTTGGGGTGTTTGACAACCATCCCCAGGGGCTTTCAAGTGAGAGTCAATATTTGGAGGTTTGAAAGCTCAAGGTAGGTGGAAACTTGCCTTAAACTTTCAATATTTTCAAAATGTCGAATGCCTCAATTAATGACAATTGGTCAATTGCCTAATTTGCTCTCAAAACCTTACTAGAAATCTAATTTTACCCTTTTAAAAAGCAAAACCCCTTCTTTGCTCAGTTCCTCACTCAATTTTGCACTTCATTCATTTTGCTTGCACTTTTCAATTTACTAGCTTTCTAGAACTTTGATCTCATCTTCATCTCCAAGTGAAATTTTTTTTAATGCTTTTCTACCTCAAAGAATTGTCATTTTTGGAGCTTGGACTCACGTTCTCTATTCCTGTCCTTTTGTTTATTCTTGGGTCTTTAATTAGTTGTTTGTCCTACATATTAATGTTGCTAACATTTCTGTGTTGGTTGTTTGTCTTTAGTGTAATGCTCTCTCTTCGTGGTCCTTTAGAATTTGCTGAATTATGGGTCTTCAATTGGTCATTTTCCTTTATTAATTTTGTTGAGATGATGTTGGGAGTTTATTGTAAAGTGCTATAATTCACTAAAATTTATCTGAAGTTGCTGTGATTTGTTCTAAATTATTGATACTCATTGGGATATATTTGAGTATTGTAGAATTCAGATTGAATGTAGAAGTGGAACACAATTCTTGAATTAGAGCTATGTTTGCTTATATTGATGTAAGGAATGGTTTACATTTGATATATAGAATATTTAGGAAAGAAGTGTTGTTTCATTTTTAACAAAACATGCTTAACTATTGCTATCAATTAGATTGGCATTAAAATTGTGAATTAGCAAAAGTCCCATTTGTAACTTTTATCGAGCTAAATATAATTATTTGTTTAAAATTGGACATGTAAAGCTTCTTGTGGAAAGAGTAAAGAAACAAACATGTTAGAGATCTTCTATGTAGATTCTAGTTGTGAATCCGGTTCAAAGATTAAGCATGCATGTGGATGTTTAAGGCATAACCTTCTCTTTTTCTACTGGCTTATTCTTATCATTTGAATTTATTCATGTCACTTTACTAGTATGACAAGTTCACTGAAGGAAAATGCATTTTTGAGCTTGGAAGATGTAGAAACTTTTTGTAAGTTGTGTATTGAACAAATTGATAATGGCAATCGTCTTGCAAACAACAAAAGAGATAGATAGAGAATCATAACTAAAAAAATTGAAGACTAAGGGGCAAAAAGTATGATAAAAGTCAAATGAAAAATAAATGAAGGACATTGGTTATGAAGGAAACATGATTAAGATGGGATCCAAAAATGAATACCATTGATGCAAGTGATGAATGATGGGAGATGAAAATTCAGATTTTTTCCCCCTTTTAATACTTTTATAAAGTTCATTTCATGTACAACTCATGAAAATCTTTATTATAACAGGAAAATTCTAATGTTAGAGTTTTTAAAATGAAAGGCATACATCTAAATCTTTATGTTTTGTTGAATAAAATATTTGGAGATTCAGTTGCTACTAGAAGTATCACATAAAATCATGCAAAAGGTTATGTGTTAATGAGTATATTGCTATCACACAACTTGTTATCGTGATTGTGCATAATTTACCTATATAGTGTAATGTAAATACAAAAATTGTTGAACAAGCTCAAAGCCATGAAAGAGCAGTGTAGAGTTCGATGAGGTAAAGAAACAAAAGAAATTAACTACAATTGCTAAGCTAGAAACACAATTGGATAGAATCTGTTCAGTTATTGAAAGTAAGAACCATGCTACATCTCCTACAAGAGAGTTTGATCTTTACAACTTTAATTAATTTTCTTTTGTTTGGTATTCTATTTATGAAAATTAAACTATATTTAATGCATGTGAGGTAAACTTAGGACCAATCATAACCTAAAAAAAAAAAAAACCCATATGAAATATCTTGATAATATTTAAGCATGCAATCCTATTTGTTGTACTTTAACTGGTACGTCCATGATGGGGTGCGAACGGAACGCACCGTTTCGTCTTGATGCGTTACGATGGAAAGTCACTAATGGAGGGGTACAAAGGGAGACGTATAAAAGCCTTCCGAACACAACCATTGATAGGCTTGGCCATTCATTCACACCAAATTTCCTCTCCATTTCCATCAAAGAACATAAAGGTGTTCCATTTCATTTTTGCAAGAACAATCGACATTTACACCATGGAAATCGGGTGTTTTCCTTGTTATTGCATCCAGACTAACATGAGGAAGTGTTGTTCGTGAATCATCGGCAATTCAATGTTCGTTCCGAGGCTATTTGCGCATCGGAATCAGGTAAGTCGTCTTCCGCCAACTCGAATTCCAATATTGGTATCAGAGCTCGGTCGTGATTTCTGCTTTGTTTTTCATCGAGTTTTCTCATTTACCATTTGATATTGAGATCAAGAGATTGTATTCTATACTGTTTTTCATGTTTATTGGTCAGAATTACAATCTGAAAACTCAAATTCGAACCGAAGCGAAGAATGGGTTCGGGGTCTCGAGCATCCGTGAGGTTTTGGCCATTTTTTGAAATAATTTTTTTGTCAAAATTAATTTTTGAATATACAGGGTGAAAGAGCTCGTCGAAACGAGTTTGGAGATGGGTCGAGCGCCGCCGGACGCGCTTACACACGCGGCTAGTTGTCTCCACGCGCCAGTCGGCGAACCAGCGCGTGCGCGACGCGCGCCAGCCGGCGAACCGGCACGGTCCGGTCGGCAGACCAGCGCGTGGTGACGTCACCGTGACGTCACCCAACGGTCGATAACCGCCGGGATGACGTCATCGATGACGTCACCGCCGGCGACAGTTGGCTGGCCGGTGACCCGACCCGACTCGACCGGCGACCCGACCCGAGATTCGACCCAGTTGACCTGACCCGACTCGACCCGGATCCGACCCGGTTGAACCGACCCGACCCGACCCGGTTGACTCGACCGTTGACCGGTCAACGATTGGACCAGTCAACCGATCCGGCGGTCAAACTGGTCGGACGGGTCGAACCGGCCAGGAGCCGTTCGGCTCGCTGGTGCGTGTGCCACACGCGCCGTGCACTCAGGCGTCGCGTGGGGGCACGTGCGAGCTTTGATTGGAGCGTGGTCGGTCCCGTTTGGTTTGTATGAGTGTCCTCTACATAGTGGCATAATTATTTTATACTTTTAAATTTTATAAATGTATGAAAATACGTAGAAAACCTTATGTACGCGTATTTTTTGGGGTTTAATACAGTTTATTCATTTGTGGCTTGTATTTTCTTGTGATTTAGGAAATACAATAACTAGTTTATGTGCAAATGATGTTATATATGTTGTGTAGAGTTTGGTTCAATGATATGATGTATATATTTTAATATACTTACAATTTTTTAGTTGCTAGAAAATTAGAACAATGGTAGGAAATCCATTACATGTTGAATTGCAATTTTGATTATAATTAAAGCATGATTATTGTTTATACGTTGGTTATTATCATGCTATGTTTTTGTGTTAAGGAAAAATGTAGAAATTACGTAAGGTCATGTAATTTTTTTTTTTTAGTGGGAGTTCATAGGTTGGTAGAATTGAAAGAAGTTCTCACCTAGAACTTAAAATTTGTGCAAATTAAACTAATTAATGATAATAGAACAATTGTACATAGAAGTTAATTGGGAACATTGTGAACTTTTGCTTTTGTGCCTTTTGTTGAATTATCATTAATTTAGTTTGTCTTTGCTGCAAATTAAATATGTGTGTTACTCTGTATAGTGTGCTAGTATTGATTCTGCGTTTATTATGTCAATTTGTTATAGCAATTGATTATGACTTCGGCATCCAAGACCATTGTGGCTGACCTCAATAAGGGTGAGAAACTGAACGGTGACAATTATGATATTTGGTACTGAAAGGTTCAGTACATCCTTGAGGAGCAAGAGGTTTTGGAAACCCTCGATAATACCATGGATGAACCTGAGCGAGGAACTTCAGCTCAACACAGGAGATATCTGGAAGCTTATCAAGCTTGGAAAAAGAAAAATAGCATTGCTCGCATTACATTGCTGAGCTGTATGCAAGATGATCTTATGTGTGAGTTTAGAGTTATGACAAAACTCAAACTATGTGGGTTGCCTTGAAAGATAAGTTTGGGGGTACATCTGCCACTAAGCTGAGAAGACTCACTATCAAGTTTGACACATTTCGAAAGCGCCCAAATGTAACGATGGGGTAGCATCTTCGGGAGATGTCAAACATGATCCGTGAGCTGAAGTCGGCAGGTCACTCCCTTACTAATGAACAGCAAGTTCAGGCTGTTATAAGGTCTCTTCCTGATAATTGGGAGCATATGAAGATCAATATGACGTATAATAAGAACGTCGTCACTTTTGATGATATTGCGCGTCATTTGGAATTAGAGGATGAGCGCCTAGAGGCTGCGAGATCCTCTACCCATGCTTATGTTGCTGAATCGAGTTCGCGCAAAGCTTCGGGCTTTAAGTGCAAGAGAAATCTTCAGTTCAACAACAAAGGGAAGATGACTGATCAGGGACCCAAGAGGGCTAACACCTTCTGATGCAAGAAGCGTGGTGGGAAGAAGGACAAGGCCAAGATGGAGTGCCACATTTGTGGCAAGTTGGGTTACTTTGCTCGTGAATGCACTAAGCCGAAAAAGATACCCTATTACTCAATTACTTTGAGTAATGCTTTTGTTTATAGTACTATAATGCTTGCTGAATCTCATCCAATGTGGACTGTAGACTCAGGAGCAACGGACCATGTAGCCAGAAACAGAGAAGCATTTGTGGAGTATCGTCGGATACCGCCTGGAAGAAGATGGATATATGTTGAGAATAACTCAAGAGTTGAAGTAAAGGGTATCGGCACATGTAAATTAATCTTACATGGTGGTCGAAACCTATTCCTGCATGATGTCCTTTATGCTCCAGATATTTGACGAAACTTGGTCTCTGTAGTTGTTCTTCTTAGCTTAGATTATGTATTGAATTTCCATGGTGATTGTATTGACATTTTGTATGGAACAATTTATTATGGTTCAAGTCATGTATCGAATGGTTTTATGGTGTTAGATATTGACTATGATCAATACAATATTAATGTTGATGGTTGTTTTTCTTTAATGCGTCTTCTAACAATGTTGAGATTGATGCAAGTACTTGGCATGCTATATTAGGTCACATTGGATTGTAAAGAATGTAAATATTAGCTAAATAAGGCATTTTAGGGTTACTCACTAATGTTAGTCTATCCGTATGTGAACATTGTCTGGCGGGAAAAGCAACTAGAAAATCATTCAGTAAAGGGATTAGAGTTGAATTTCCATTGCATCTCATACATTCCGATATTTGTGGTCCTTTGAATGTGAGGGCGAGGCATGGAGCCTCATATTTCATCACTTTCATAGATGATTTCACACGTTTCGATTATGTCTTTCTGATTTCCCATAAGTCAGAAGCATTGGACTGCTTTAGACGATATATAGTGATGGTAGAGAATCAGTTGAACAAAACAATAAAAGCATTGAGAACCGATCGTGGACGTGAGTATCTATCGAAGCAATTCAAGGCTCTCTGTGATAAAAAGGGAATTGTACGACAATTGACTATTTCTGGTACTCCATAACAAAATGGGATAGCTGAGAAAAGGAATAGAATCCTATTGGAAATGGTTAGGTCTATGATGGCGCAAACAAATTTACCTGTCTCCTATTGGGGAGATACATTATTGACCGCTGCCTATATACTTAACCGTGTGCTCTCAAAATTGGTCACTTCCACCCTTTATGAATTATGGACTGATAGGAAACCAGACTTGATTAGTTTACGTCCATGGAGATATGCAGCTTATGTTCATTATTCTTCCCATAAACATGGCAAATTAGGTCATAGAGGGAAGAAATGTATTTTTATAAGATATTCCGAACACTTCAAAGGGTACGTATTTATAGGTGAACAAGTTGATGGGAGTGTGACCGAAATGGAGTCACAAGATGTCACGTTCTTGAAAAATGATTTTCCTAGTAGATGTGAGATTGATAAGGACTTCCAATTATATGAGATGGAAGATCTAGATAACACACCCACTGATGTAGTAGAGGGAAATGAAGATTTACCTCAACACACAAGACCTAGTGGGAGTGTTGCATCGCCTGATGAATTGAATTCAAGAAAAATTCAATTACGTAAAAATAATCATAAAAGTATTCACCGTCGTCGTTTTGAGATTGAAGGGGAAGCATTTATGATTGCTCAAAAAGACGATGCCGAGCCTAAGACTGTTCAAGAGGCTCTCTCATCCTCTGACAAGGAAGAATTAAGAAAAGCTTTGGAAGATGAGATGGAGTCAATGAGGGCAAACCATGTCTGGGACTTGGTTGATCTACCACCCAATCGTAAGGCTATTGGAAACAAATGGGTCTTTAAGATTAAGCGTAGGGCGGATGAATCCATTGAAAAGTATAAGGCTCGCCTTGTGGCGAAAGGTTATACTCAACAAGAGGGTATAGACTATGAGGAAACTTTTTCATCAGTTGTAAGGTTTGCCTCAATACGCCTTATTCTAACCATTGTTGCACATTTGGACTTTGAATTACATCAAATGGACGTAAAGACGGCATTTCTCAATGGAGAATTAGATGAGGAAATCTATATGAACAACCAATAGGTTTCATAGCTAAAGGTCAAGAGCATAAAATTTGCAAGCTTCATCGCTCAATATATGGCCTTAAGCAATCATTTAGACAATGGTATCTTTGTTTTCATCGAGCAATAATAACATTTGGTTTCGCGATGATCAAAGAAGATCACTGTGTATATGTCAAGCGGTCCAAAGATAAATTTGTGATTTTATCACTTTATGTGGACGATATTCTGTTGGTTGGAAATGACAAGGTTTTGGTTATCACCATAAAAGAATGGTTGTCCTCTAATTTTGAGATGAATGACATGAGAGAAGCTGCTTATATATCAGGAGTTAAGATCGAAAGAGATTGATCGAGGAAACTCCTTACTTTATCGCAAGAGTCTTATATTATGAAAATTCTTGAGCGTTTCAATATGCAGCTTTGTAATCCCATTGATACCCCTGTCATGCAAGGTGAAGACCTAAGTGCTGAGATGTGTCCTAAGATTTCAGAAGAAATCAAAGTAATGGAAACTATTCCTTACGCTAGTGCGATCGGAAGTTTGATGTATGCTATGATGTGTACTTGACTTGACATATATTATGCCGTGGGATTGGTGAGCCGATATCAATCAAATACTGGTCAAGCATACTGGAAAGCAGTGACGAGGATCCTGAGATACTTGAAGGGCACCATGGACTATCGATTTTGTTACCAAGGGAATGATTTACGCCTATTAGGTTATTAGATGCCGATTGGGGTGGAGATCTAGATGAGCATAAATCAACTTCTGGATATGCGTTCTTGCTCAATGGAGGTGCGATTTCTTGGAATAGCAAGAAATAGACATGTACGGCCTTGTCTACAATGGAGGCAGAATTTATTGCATATTCTGCGTCGCACAGTGCAAGAAGCAGTATGGCTAAAACGTTTCTTTGAAAATTTAGTCACTGTCACTGAAGTTCCAAGACCGGTGATAGTTTATTGCAATAGTCAAGCAGCCATTGCCTATGTAAAAGATCCCAGGTATCATGGAAGGACAAAGCACATTGAAATAAAGAATAACTTTATCAGAGATATCATAGCACAGAAAGAAGTGATCCTGCAATACATTTCAACCAATAGAATGGTTGTTGATCCATTTATGAAGGCTATTCCTAGAGACATGTTCTTGATCCATAGGATGTCACTAGGATTGCGTAGAATGTGATATCTGTTATTATAGAGGATCATTGGTTTATGTATTTATGGACAGATGTATTGTACTTATTTGTTTATTAGTGATTTGATGTTTTATCAATAAGTACAAATCCACCATGAGACTAGCACAAACACACATATATTATTGAAAAGTATGTCAGCAAGTAATGATTGTCTCACTCACACGAGCAATCACCTAAAGTGCTGTAGTTAGCACGTTGAGATGAGATGTTATGTACAAATAAATGCTGAAGAGTAAGTTTGGTACATAAAATATGTCGCCTTGATTGGAGTCAAGATGAGGTCTGTGATTGGTTTATAATAAGATTGAACATGATAATCCCACAATCATGTATGCCTGTAAGATGCCAGATGCGAGTATTTAATTGGCATTATAGAAAGCAAGCTAATATATCACTCGGGCTAAACATGAGTACGTGAGAGGCACGTGACTATGTTTAGGCTAAGATTCGTATAGTGGATATGGTTAATAAATGACATACGCTCTTATAGAAAGAGAAATCCATTATAGCATGTAATTCACACTACATGTGCATTACATGACCAACAAGGGAAGGTGAGTAAAATAATCCCTATTTACTCATCGTGTGAGCCCTTGAGGTAATTTGTATTTTACCTCAATTTTGTGCCCTATCTTACTTCTGACTATGTTCTTGAAGTGAAAGATCAATGTTGTTACTTTAGCATGTTACGGGCGGTCATGAATAGATATGGCTTATGGGACATGTCTAGGAAAGCAGTTGTTCTGAAATTGAGAGAGACATTAGTGCGAAGGAAGACTATTGTTGTTTTACATCTATCACATTTATTTACTGGTCGACCAATTATATCGCCCTATGTGGTTGCGGATGTAATTGTAAATACATGGTGTTTTAAGAATGGACAAGTATAGCTTTTAAGGGATAGGCATACTTGGACTGATGTAACAAAATATGTCTGGGGCATTGTGAGACATCGATTGTTTATTTCTTTTCAGGGTTGTAGCCATTTTGTTATCCCTAACAGGTGCATAATTTGAACTCCCAAGTGCAGGTGTACTCACCGGTCGCACGGTTTATTTGCCAGTATGAATTGTTTTGTAAAATTGATGAATATTGAATGCCTTAGATTCTTAATAGAATGCTATCAGGCCCATCATGTCCGAGTAGGAGATGTTGTACTTTAGCTGGTACGTCCATGATGGGGTGCGAACGGAACGCACTGTTTCGTCTTGATGCGTTACGATGGAAAGTCACTAATGGAGGGGTATGAAGGGAGACGTATAAAAGCCTCCCGAACACAACTATTGATTGGCTTGGCCATTCATTCGCACCAAATTTCCTCTCCATTTCCATCAAAGAACATCAAGACGTTCCATTTCATTTTTGCAAGAACAATCGGCATTTACGCCGTGGAAATCGGGTGTTTTCCTTGTGATTGCATCCAGACTAACGTGAGGAAGTGTTGTTCATGAATCATCGGCAATTCAACGTTCGTTTCGGGGCTATTTGTTGTTTGCGCATCGGAATCAGGTAAGTCGTCTTCCGCCGACTCGAATTCCAACACTATTAAAAAATTTATGCTAATTAACATGAGATGCAATATTTTTGGTATTTTCAAAATTAGAAATGTATCTAAATTAAAGATAAGTAACATGTCCAACCTACCTCGAGATATTCATCAATATTTCATACAAAAAAGATTGTGATAATTGAAAGAATAATCTATCATCTCAATCTATCATCTCATAGATTAAAGTAGCATTTATCACAATCCCGAGCATCATCAATATCCAAGATAAAAAAAAAAATTCGAAATCTTATGGATCAAATTAGTACTTATAATAATTTTGCTAATAAAATCCTAATTAGATAATTCCTAAAATATCTCAAAAAATTAAGTTAGATCACGATGATATCAAACTAGGTAATAAAATCTTGAATTAAATTCAGTTCAGATAATTACCTGATTCACTGATTCATTACCAAAACAGTGACCGGAAGCGGAGGGACTTGTGACAGCCAGCAACAGATGAGCAAAGACCGGCGGTAGGGGGTTTCACAGTGATAATCGGCAAGGGCAAAGTTGAGCCGTCAAGCTTGTTGGACTCTACAAGGTGAAGGTCGTAGTGACAATGTCTAGCTGGGAATAAGGTGACTCGATGAACTTTCACCATTGAAAATCGGAATCGAATGGACACCGCTAGGATTGCAGGAACGTAGAGGGCAACTTTAATTCGTGAGCGTGAACCGATCGCTTTAGCGCCGCACAAGAAAGTAAACATCTTTAAAGAGCGAGGCGTCCATAATGGCCCGTGGCATTCAAAGAAAAATTTTAGTGAAAAGAACAGTGAAGCCATGAAGCAAAATCCAAGAAGAAAAAGCGAAAGAAGAAAATCCCCATGCGACCAAAACAATTTTTATTGGCCCTCCTCTCCTTTCTTGTCGTGCTCTCTACTCTCCGTTTCTTTAATCACTACACACGTCTTCGTGTATTGTTTTACAGGTCCACCGTTTATTCCTTTTCTCTTCAAGCCTTAATTTCAGGGTGAGGGACTTGAGATCGCGAGGGCGAGGAGCGCGACACCTCACTGGATAACCTGGGATCTCCGGGGAAGGAGCAGTGAGTCGTGATATAGCCGAGTGATCTGGAGGTTCGTGCTCGACAGTGATTGAACAAAGTTAAATCGATGCAAAAAACAAAATACAGCAACGATAGAGAAAATTGAATTGCGATTGCGGAAGTCAAATGCAATATCGAAAGGGTAAATATTGGTCGTCCAGAGAAGTCGTCCTTGAGATGTAAGGATTTTCCTGATTTTTATTGCCTCCGAAGACAGCCCGGTGTGCTTGAACTTTTTGGTGTGCGCCCCTCCCTCTGCACGTGTGCATTGAAGAATTCGAGGGGCAGCGACAAGTAGGCCGCAAACGCCGGGGAAGATGACCTTCCTTTCCTCGAGATTCGCCTCTTCTCGATTCTTTTTCTTTTGATGTTGTGGCCGCTATCTCTAGTGTTCTGCGTTCTCTCTTTTTCATGTAAAAGTCCAGAGTTTTTATGCTTCTCCACTCAGTCTTATCCTTGGACGGATGCTTATTTGCTTTCCTTTTTGCTTTCAAACAAATATCCCTTTGTTGACCAAATTTTGCCCACAGCCATTTATTCCCTCAAATGGTTGATCTCACACAAAATATCCCGGGGATTATGCCGATTGCTTCTTCTTCTTCTTCTTCTTCTTCTTCTTCTTCTTCTTCTTCTTCTTCTTCTTCTTCTTTTTTTTTTTAATATCAAATTTTCCTAACTTGGCACATCGGCCACTGTGGGTTCAGTTCAATTAACCTCATAACCATTCACTTGAGTCCATCCCTCACCAATCAATGCAAATACAATCATATAGTCCTATTACTATCAACTTTTTATTATAAAAAAAATACTCCTAAAATCTCTATGTAGTTTTAACTAATCTTGTCGTTTAGGGGTCGGTGCCAATACCTAATTTACTTATGTAAATAATTCATAAATGAGTAGTTAAAATTTAGGTATCGATATTGACCAAATCGAATTGACAATTTTGCCAAGTTACCGATTTCTAACCGAGTCTCTATCTTGGTTGTCCGTCTTTTGACTATTATGTAAAATTTACCATTTCACCAATTATGGTTGTTCCATCAATTTCGACCATATCAACGATTTTAAGTATCTCACTGATTTTCAAAAACCGATAACCTAGCCAACTTATCAATATGAACAAATTGACTCATTTTTAGGATGTCGATTTTCAAGGGCCGAATCCAAAGTTTTTGATATGAGTATCCATTTCAAGTTGTTGATTTCTAAATGTCCATCCAAAGTTGTCGATTTTCTGCCAGAATTATGTAGTTCAAGGTTATCGATTTTTTCACTAAAGTGTCAATTTCAACGACATTGATGTCTATGTGCCGATTTCTAATTTGCCGATTGTCTACCTGAACCCTTTTATTAAAGAAAGACACCATGATGAGATGGGAATGATGGTATACATGTTGAAGTGCACAAATTATTTTAGTTACTATTTTGTGTGAAAGATTGCAGAAAAAGATAGATGTTCTATCATATAGAAATGGATCTCTATAAGGTTGAAGGGGCATCAAAGTCTTATAATTTACACAGGATGCAAAATGGCTTGTGTAGTCTAAGTTGACCATCATCATGCACTTGTACAATGGTGTACTTATCTTTGCTGATGTAGAGGACGTCCATGATGGATGGAATAAATGGCGTGGCATAGAGGTATTTATGATTTTGCTCCTATGAATTGGTGGTGATGATGCCTTGTGTGAGCCGAGATAGGTCATGGCTAGTGACGACTAGGAAATAGATATTCACCTACATATATCCATGAGCTATTATGTGGTATCCGTGCATCATGAAATAATATGTCATATGCTTGCATTTGAGTGAATAAGCTTATGCAATGTCACGGTATATCATTATAAGAAAGATCGTGCATTTACTCCATTTGTCACACATAATTATTTCTTATTTGTCTTGAACTCACCTTTTTTTGTTTGTACGAGATTGAGCGGTAGGATCCTCTACCTCAGACTTAAAGACTTCATTTACTAAGTTTTGACTCACCTTTTATTTTATAAATTTGTAGGATGGATCCCCCAACACCACTACTTTTTGGAGTTCCAACGTATTTTGATTGTGAATATCAGAATGTGTACATATCCGATTCAACGTTAGCTTATACTAAGTGTAGTTTCATTGTATGGATTGACATGGGTTTGCAAAAGTGGACCCCCATCGATTTTTGCTTAGTACTTTAATATCAGTTTGGTGTTCTTTGGACCATTGATAGGTTTCAATGGTCCCCTTGGCTTCGATGGCTACGACTATGTGTCAATGGGTGAGGTTGTCAATCCATAGTGTAATGACTTGACTTTTGTATAAGCAAGTTTTTGGTATGGGAATATGGGTATAGTAACGACAATCAACTTGACCTTCTTCCGAGAATTAAGGCATTGTTATCTGTTCCTTTTGGTACTTGTATTAGTATTTGGAAGAGGGAAGTTAAAGGAGAGATGCATATGTGAATTATTTAAACTTGTCAAATTTTCATTCTCGTATGATCTAATTAGTTTATTTTATTTCCGCATGCTTAAAAGAAAAATAACTAATTTAACAAAAGATCATGTCACGCATGTAGTTCTGATGTGTCACTTGGCACTCATGCCTAGATCCCTAATTCTTGAGTCCATCGAGGCCTAGCATAGGACTCTAATGGCTGTGCCTAAGCCCCATTTATAGAGGCCAAGCTTGAGTCCATCAAGCTCGAGTGTGGAACATTCTCAAGGTCCCAGGCATTGCCTTAACAGACATAGGCATGATCTTAATGGTCCCAGGGCATGGGGGCTAGAGACTTAACCCAACTGACCTCAATGGATCTGTGGTCATCCTCGATGGACTTAGACCTTGGTGTCTGGGAGCTAGACACAAGCACAAGGATCCTAGGCCTACCTCAATGGAGCTAGGCTTGGGCATTAGGGAGTTGGGCATGCACACGGTGGTTTCAAGCCCTAGGGGTGAGCAGGGGACCAAGATAGAATGGAATTGGACCACACCAAATTTAGGAACCAATCAGATTCTAGGTTCTTGTAATTATCGGTTCCAAAAAAAGTGAAATTGGTATTGTTTGATTCAATTCTCAATTCTTGGGTAAGAATCGAACCTTCAACCAAGAATCAATGAGCCAAACCTGAGTTAATCCTAAATTCTCTTTTTACTTTTGCTAAAAAAACGCCAACTCTCATCTTCGAGTTTCTCCTCTTTCTCAACCTATCTTGCTCATCAAACTCACTCCCTCTCACTCTCTTCTTCGGCAAGTCTTCCTTCGGTGACTCCCTCCCTCCAAGATCTCACTCTTCTAGCAGCTCACTCCCTCCAGCAACGAGGACTTATTCCAAGAGTTAAGCTTTAATATTTTTGTTTAAGCTAAGTTCTGCTTCGTGCTGGTGACTGCAATTTCTGCATCCTCCTCCGAGTAATCAAAATTCTAAAAGCACTCTCAGGGCGTGCCCTTACTGTTATATAATGTGAATTACATGTTTAAAGATTTGATCTTTGGTTTCTCATAAGTTGTCTAACGTTTGGATGCTCTTGTAAGTAGGCTATGCATGGACTCAAGGATCTTTGATGTAGCTAGTAGCATCACTTAGAAAGGAGGGTGAATAGATGATTCCAAGAAATTTGACAAAATAATTTCAAGGAGCCTCGCCGGTGGCCAGTGAGGCTGCTATCACTAGATCTGGCGAGGCTCGGCCTCACCCAGCCATGACGAGGTCAAGCCTCACTGTCCCTAGGCGAGTAGCCTCGTTGGCCGCCGGCGAGGTTGACCCTTGCCTTAGATTTGGCGAGGCTCGGCCCCACCCAACCATGGCGAGGGTCAACCTCACTAATGCCAGCGAGCTTGGCTCTCGCCATGGCTGGCCGAGGCCAAGCCTCGCCAGATTTGGCGGGGCCTTGCCCAGCGATAGCGAGGCCTGCCTCGCCATACCTCACCAGCCAGAGGAAGGAGAAGGTGAAAAAAAAGATTAAAAAATTCAAAAAATATTTAAAAATTGTCATGTCAGCTTTAGCCGAATGGCCGGTGTCCACGTCAGCGCCGACCGGCCAATTTTGGTTGAATGGACTAAACTGACACAATTGTAAAAGGTTTAGGACTAAATTGGCAAAAAAAAAGTTTAAGATTAAATTGACACGATTACAATAGGTTTATGACTTTTTTGGTAATTCTTTCTCCAAAATGCTGAAAGATTAAAGTAGGTCTCTATTTGTATTGAGCTTTCAGCATTTGAAATATTAACATTTGGTTAAGGGAGTTTCAAAAACGCTTCCCTTGCCAACCACTTTGAATTTTTCCCACCAAAATCCCTTGCATAAGCTAAACCAAATAGGGCCATAATGGTTTCGGGTGTGACTTGTAGGGGCTGAGGCGACAAGTGCACTGGGGGTGAACTACGATCAACTAGGCAACAATCTCCCATCGCCACCCGACGCGTCCAACTCATCAAGAAATGACTCAGTTCCAAGAGTGTCAAGCTTTACGATGCCAACTAGGGGTGTCAAAAACCGAACCGAACCGAACCAAAAAATTTGGATTTTTTTGGTTTAGTTTTCATTCGATTCGGTTTTCTTTAAAAATCGATTTTTTTTTTATCGGTTAACCGAACTGAACCGAACCGACAAATCGATAAGAGCTTATTTCTTGGAAACGAAAAATATATACAACAGAAAAAAATGAAAAAAAAATGTAAAAACCGAAAACTAAAGCTAAAAACCAAAAATCGAAAAACTGAACTGAACCCAACCGAAATTTCGGTTCGGTTTGTATTCGGTTCAGATTATATTCGGTTCGGTTCTAAAGTTTTTCCTTACGGTTCGGTTTGGTTCGATTTTTAAAAGAAACCGAATCAAAAAACCGAACCGAACCCAACCGAAATTTCGGTTCGGTTTGTATTCGGTTCAGATTATATTTGGTTCGGTTCTAAAGTTTTTCCTTACGGTTCAGTTCGGTTCGATTTTTAAAAAAAACCGAATCAAACCAAACCGTTGACACCCCTAATGCCAACCCCCAAATCCTCCTAGCCCTCAGGAGCACGGGCCTTGAGGTCTGCGCCATGGTCCCCAACGAACTCCTTGCCAACATCTCCGCCGACCAATTCCTTGTGGACCATTGGGTCGGGTCCAATATCATACCCTTTTACCCAGATACCAAGATCCGACACCTCCTCGTCGGCAACGAGATCCTCAGTGACCCCGGCAATAGGTGGTTCTGGCTCAAGCTCGTCCCCACCATGAGAAGGCGCTCAAAAGGCATCGAATTCGGAACGTGAAAGTTGGTATCTCGATGGCCATGGAGACACTCGAGGGTTCCTCAGTGTACCCGCCTTCCAACGGGTCATTTAGGTCCGACATCTCGGGTTTGGTCATGAAGCCCATGTGGCAGTTCTTGAGCGAGACCAAATCGGATCTCTATTTCTTTTTCTTTTTTTTGGTCGGGAATCGTATCTCTATTTCGATGCCTATCCATATTTCCATTGGGCCAAGGTCCCAGAAAAGATCAATCTTGATTACGCATTGTTTGAATCCAAGAGCATCAGGTATACAATCCGGGTACGGGTTTGCTTTACACGAGACTTTTTGACCAAATGGTAGATTTAATGGTGTTCGCTATGAAAAAACTCGGGTACCCCAACGTTCAGATCCTGATGGCCGAGACGGGCTGGCCCAGCGCCGGAGATTGCGACCAGATCGCGGCGAATATCTACAACGCCGCCACTTACAATACAATCGCAACTTAGTCAAGAAGCTCACAGCCAGAACGCCCGTGGGGACTCCAGCCCGACCAAGGCGGGCCATGCAAGGATTTATCTTTGCTCTTTTCAACGAGAACCAAAAACCAGGCCCTACCACGGAGAGGCATTTTGGGTCGCTGTACCCGAATGGGTCCAAAGTCTACCAGATCGACCTGAGCGGGAACACGACATCTTCGGGTTACGAGCCGTTGCCGGAACCGACGAACAATAAGCAGTAAAAGGGGCCTATATGGTGTGTGGTGGCGCCAGGATCCAACAATAGGACAGCGCTTGAGGCAGCCTTATCGTACAGTTGCTCGCAGGTAAACCTCGTGCGAACATCATGACTTCTGGGAGAAGCACTACTTACAATTCCTTTCTTCGTTCAAGTCACATTCAAATTTACCGATGTTCAATCTGACCAAAAAAAAAAAAAAATCATCCAAGATCGCAGGGGAACAAAACTTGCGAGGCAATCCGACCAGGTAAGGCGTGTCATAATCCGTATTTGTTGCCATACCATGCCAATTACGCTTTCAGTTCGTATTGGGCCAAGTTCCAGAACTCCGGCACGAGCTGTTTCCTCAATGGGTTCGCGACTCAAACCATCAAAGATCCAAGCAAGTCTCACCAACCTATTTCTATTCTCGCTTTATCATATGACTCAATTCGCAAGGAATCTTCGCACGTACATGTCATTCAATCTCCCAAACGAGAAGCACTTGTCGAAAGGAAACTAACAGATTTTGGAGGTTATGTTCTTGATTGCAGGTCATGGATCATGCAAGTTTCCCAGTGTCGCTCTCTGAAGACGACGAAGATGGAGGCTTTGTTGCAGTATCACGATTCTCCCACTTTAGTCCGTCTTCTTCTTTTCTTTTTACCCAAAGAGGAAAATAAAAGGGCTTGGTGGGTACCGAATCCTCTTCCAAAGCCATTTGGGCATCTCTTTACTTTCTTTGCTTTCTTCTTTTCCCCCTTTCGCATCTTTATCCATCGTGTCTTCCAGGATCTTGATGTTGTTATCCATGTCATGCTCTTCTTATAAAGTGCAATTTAGAAATTTCCTTTCGTGCGAAGGGAAGCTAGGAAGAACTGGTGCGAACTGTTTTAGTGTTAATGCACTCGAACCGGACAACAATTGCATCGGTCGGTACAAACATGTCAGTGGCTTTGACCCGAGATTCGTCCATCGAATTAAATAATTGACCTAAAAGACAGAAATGAAATAAATAAGAAAGCGGAAGAAAATGACAACGTAGGAAGAAACGTGGATGGGAACTTCTCGTCTCTGATGAGAAGGGGGGAAATAAATAATGATTTCTCTGTAAATAGTCGGGGCCCAGGGGACAGCTCCTAATCAGGGAATTCGTACCCACCGCAGGAAACTGCCGATTGGGACGTTCCACCATAATGACGACGATAATGGTGATTGATAATGCGAGACCAGGGATTGATGTGGATCAGCCGAGGAAGAAGACGCTGCCACCTCGCTTGCAAATGAAGCATCTTTTGGTCGCAGACTTTTGCTGTCAAATCCGCGTGCGACGCCATCGGAGTGGGACTTCAGGAATCTCGTTCTTTTGCTACGATGATGTTGGTTGATGGAAGGGTCCACTTCGGAGCCGTTCTCTGTTCTTCTCCCTCTGGTTTTTGCTTAGGACACGGCATTATTAGGAGCGGCTATGTCCTCAAGCGATGTCGCAATTAAATTCTCCCTCTTATGACAGAGAAAAGAAAAACTTAGGGTCTACATAGCAACATTTTAATTTTCTATCCTTTTGATTGTTTATTCTCTTGTATAGAAAAGTGACTAGAGAATAAATTTGAAAATAAAATAAAAGCTAAAAAAAAAGTAGGCTCTTATTTATGAAAATAATTTCTAGAAATACATCATTTTTTTCTTATTTATTTTTCTTTTCATTCTTCTTCCTCTTATACTCAGTTAGTGGAGACTCACCGCTCATCATTGCCTGTCGCTGTCCATCGCCCCGATAGAATAGAGGAGGAAGAAGAAGAGAGGAAAAAAAAAAGAAAAAGAGAAAAATCTAAAAAAAATTACTAAAAAACTAAAATAAGTATACATCACAAAACTTGAATTCACCAAACTTGTCTATCTCAATTGTTAGTTATGAGGAGGCCTACATAAAATCTGCATGATTAAAAGATGTGATGCACCAGTCTAAACATCCAATTTAAATGAAAAGTTGTCTTTTGCTGGAGCTAGATATCTTTAACTTCATTTCTTTGTCTCAAGTCAGTGGATGATTACCCATTCAACACGTTATAATCATGCCATCAAATTATTTCTTGAGCCATATCCCTATAATAATGATTCCAAAGTGGAAAAAAGAGAGACAAACTCTAAAAACTTTTTGCATTTGCTCCTTCGCATGCGCCGATCATCAAACATCTCATAATTACTCTATAACTATAAAGATTCGAAAGTATCAATATTCCAGTTTGATTTAATTCTCTGGAACAAACATTCGAAATTAGCCCCAAAAAAACCACATCATCCATAATCATTAATAAGGTTCGAACCAGTCAAAGATACGGAACTTGCCATATAAGTGGTCTAATTAAATGATGCTCACACCCAAATTGGACATGCCTCATGGACCATACAATTAATCTAGAGAAGAACGCTTTAACCCTAAGGCGCTAACCATTGGGAAATAATTGACCTCAATCCTTGGTATGCCTTTATTGCCCGACACCGGAGTCCCCACTTGAAACGGCTAGTCGTTCCCCCCTTTTGACATCGCCTCTCTCTCTCTCTCTCTCTCTCTCTCTCTCTCTCCCTCGATCCGAGTCACCATTTCCTGTTCTTTCCCACTTTCTGACAGAACCTAGCAAAAAGCAAAACCCCAAATGTAATGGCCCCCACTCATTTCCCTCTCCCTCTTGCCTCTTTCCTCTTTCACACATCTTTAAACTTTTCCTTTCCATGCCCGACCTCACCCCCCTCTCCGTTCCTCTCTTTCTCACCAGACGTTTCCTGCGACAGAATATAATAAAGACCTTATTCGGCGAATCTCTAACTCTCTCCCTCTCCCGGTTCCCAACAGACAATTCATTGAAGCCCGGATCTTCTTATGTCCTTCAAAAATTCTAGTAAATCCGCATTAAATCTCTATAAATCTCCGCGTCTTTCGACACCACATCTGAGCATCAACATCTGTTACAATCTCCCTTATCGCCAATCTCCACCCATCTCCTTAACCCTTTTTCTATTGTTTCTCAAATCCCCCCCGTCTCTTTCTTGGCTTCTCAGTCTCAGCCATCATTGACCACCCAAAGAAAAAGAAGAAAGTTGCAACCTTTGGGGTAGATAGAAAACAGGGCTCCTGGTTAGAAAGAGGCGGGGTCGTTAATTTCGATGCAAATGGATCTTTTGCATCTGCTCGTCTTCTCTTCTCTGCTTCTTGCACTGTGCAGTGAGTCCCTTCTGTTCTTCCGTGGAATCTCGACAATGCTGATATGGGTTTTGTCTATTTCGAGCCTCACTCTTGGGGGTTTTGTTTTCGCAGGTGCGGAGATTTCGAGCAAGGTCGGAGTGAACTACGGCCAGCTAGGAAACGACCTCCCGTCGCCGACCCGGTCCGTCTGGCTCATCAAGCACCAGCTCAAGGCCCAGCGCGTCAAAATCTACGATGCCAACCCTAGCATTCTCCAAGCCCTTAAGCACACCGGCATTCAAGTCTCGGTCATGGTCCCGAACGAGCTCATCAACGCCATCGCCGTCAACCAGACGCTCGCCGACTCGTGGGTCGGGTCCAACGTGGTGCCTTTCCACCCGGCGACCAAGATTCGGTACCTCCTCGTAGGCAACGAGATCCTCAGCTCCGCTGACAACACCACTTGGTTCAACCTCGTGCCGGCGATGCGAAAGGTCAGGAAGGCCCTGAAGAGGCACAAGGTCCACCACAAGGTCAAGGTGGGGACTCCGCTAGCGATGGACGTTCTTGCGACGTCATACCCGCCCTCGAGCGGCTCGTTCAGGCCCGACGTGTCGGACCGTGTCATGAAGCCGATGCTCCAGTTCTTGAACCGGACCAAATCCTTCTTTTTCATCGACGTGTACCCGTATTTTGCCTGGTCCTCCGACCCGAAGACAATCGACCTCAACTACGCATTGTTCGAGTCCAAGAACGTGACCGTCAAGGACCCCGGCACCGGCCTGGTCTACACGAACCTTTTCGACCAGATGGTGGACGCGGTAACCTTCGCGATGAAGAAACTCGGGTACCCGAACATCCCCATCTGGATCGCCGAGACGGGCTGGCCCAACGCCGGCGACTACGACCAAATCGGCGCCAACATCTACAACGCCGCCACGTACAACCGCAACGTCGTCAAGAAGCTCACGGCCCGACCGGCCATCGGGACACCGGCTCGACCCGGTTGGGTCCTGCCTTCCTTCATGTTCGCGCTCTACAACGAGAACCAGAAGACGGGTCCGGGCACGGAGCGGCACTTCGGGCTGTTGTACCCGAACGATTCGTTCGTGTACGACATCGATCTCAGCGGAGAGACGCCGGATACTGAGTACGGGAAGTTGCCGGCGCCGACGAACAACGAGCCTTACGAGGGGAAGATATGGTGCGTGGTGGCGAAGCGAGCGAACCGGAGCGCGTTGGCGTCGGCATTGTCGTACGCGTGCTCGCAGGGGAACGCGACCTGCGGGCCGATCCAACCGGGCAAGGCCTGCTATAGAAAAGGTTCGCTGGTCCGGCAAGCGAGCTACGCGTTCAGCTCCTACTGGGCCCAGTTCAAGAAGGCGGGCGGGTCTTGTTACTTCAATGGGCTGGCCACTCAAACCATCAGAGACCCAAGTAAGATTCAGCAAAACCCGGCTTTGATAATTCCCTTAATTATCTAGTTATTGCTCTTTGATATGTCTCTTAATTCTTTTCAATAGTTTTATTTGTTGATATTCTCCGAATTTGCTTTTTAATTCTGTCGGAAATGCTATAGTTTGATAGACATTGATCACTAAAGAGTTCTAGAGGAGAATCTTGCTCTAACTTTACAAGCTACGATGTTACGCACTGGTGCATTTTAAGTATAGCAGGCAAATTACAATTAGTATATATTTTGAAGTCAAAATAAACGCAGAATCTTATCTTCTTTGTGAAGAGGTTGGGATACGTATTCGCAATTTTACTTCTATTTTCTCTCTCTCTCTCTCTTTTTTTTTTTTTTTTTAAATTTGGTTTTACACAAGTTTTGAAGATGTCTTACCCTGTTTTGCTAAGCTCATGTCATGACAACGAACTAATTAAATCGGAGGAAGTAATTGGATGATCGGACAATTTTGTCTTACCCGACCCCTTTGACACCTCGTTGTGTGCTATCCATTTCTTCATCAAATTTTGATATTCCTCGTCTCTGTTTCTCCCTCTGTGATTGTGTTTTATCCTCTCCCTTGATTGAATTTCCCACATCAACCGGTCTTAATCAATTTCAACAAATGTTGATGCGGACATCTCTGATAAATCAACCACGCCAACGAAATTTGATGCTAACCATGATTGGACAGAGGCTATATGATGATTCCCGCACGTGGAATCATAGATGGATATTGACGGTGGTCTTAAATGTTGTTTGACAGGTTATGGATCCTGCAAGTTCCCTGCAGTGACTCTCTGAAGAACTTGGACTGGCTAGAAGAGGTGATGCCACCTTCTCCATTTTTCCTCTTCAGGACTCGGGTGCTTTTCCCCTCACAGCACATTTTCTTGGAACAACTTAGATATTACTGATTAAGCCAAACTTCTAGGGCATGTGGCAAACTCAAGTCAATCGTTTTCATCGTCTTTGGTTGTGTCATTACAACGAGCCTTAGATGAATGATGGGCAGGTGAAATCAGTAGTCAGGTTTCATCAAAAGTTGCGTTGGTTTCCAGATTGCTACTAGAAGGTTTCAACGACTACATCCCACCATTTTTCGAACCACACTCGACCTTACCTACCTTCTGATTGAGACAATTTGTTGATGATCCATGGCAAGCAGCTAAATCTGCATGTTCAGACAGACTCTTTCTTTAAATTCATATGAAGCATCGCTGCTGTGATTTTTTTTTCTTTTCAATTGCGGATTGTAAGTTAACAATATTGCTGAAAACATGACTGATTATTTCTTGACATTTCCTTCTTTGGATTCCTACGAATAAAGATGGCTGCAGATTGAAATCTATATTTGAAAGAATTGGGAATATACTGCCAGCGGAGAAGAAATTTTAGACAAATGCCTCAATCACCCTTGATGTGAAGATTGTAATCATCCACTCTCTCAAATCAATGGCGTATTAGGCCACTTGCGTATTAGAAAGCTTTCCTCAAACAAAGTAATCTCTTACGTATTTTCAAAACCGATCTGCAAAATGATTGAAGAAGTGTTGAGGCAAAACTGCAAGTGGATATTCTAATAGAAAAAGCATATTCAACACTTGATGGCAGTTTTTCATGTCACTCTGTACCTCATTTTTGTAAGAACTCGGTCCAAACAAGCAGCGTGAAAATACTCGGTCCGCTCGGTTCATTTGCCCAGGTTTAGCAACTTCCACACATCTATTCCAGATTTCCTGATCACCTGTTGTAAGAACTCGGTCCACGTCTGTTATGGCGTTCTCTGCACTTTCCAGCTACCTGTTCTCTTGTGGCGTTCAGCTGATTGGGCTTATTTTTTTGGTTGGTATATTGAAGGAGGTTCTTGCATCGATTCCTTTTGCTCCGAAAATTTCCAATTCGAGATCGCAGCAGTAGGCACCCATTTGGCAGGCAACTAGATAAGCAAGTGATGACATTTGATTTTCGGAAAATTCAGTTGTTTATCCGATTAGATCAACCCTAAGTCCAGCTTCTGTGATATTTAGAAGATGGCGAACTTGTACAGTGAAATTGTTTTCAAGATTCAACATGCGGAGTTCGTTAACCGGTCTTCCTAGTTTTGCTGAGTCTTCTTATCCTGTCTCAGTTGCACAGGCTGAGGAATTTGTCTAGGCTGCTCGATTCTGCACTTGACTGTTAACTAAACTACTACCCAATTCCCACCTAATTTGCCATGATGCCGAAATGTTAAACCTCCTGAGTCACAACTGCCTTGAGGAAAGCTTCAGAATACAGAGACCAACACAGTGAAGCCTTTGACAGACATGTAGGAATGGATGTACTGCTAAAAAGCATTATGCAGAAACAAGATCCTAGACCAGTAACTTCACATCGTCTTCAACTAGAAAGATAAAGTGGACATAACTTTCACCAGACATTATATTACCTTACATCATGATTTATTTGGATCTGGGAAGCGACATATTCTAGTAAACAACATCAAGAACGAGATACATTATATATGAATCATTTAGCTCAGTCATAGTTCAGAGGTCTTCTTGTTTACTGCTCAAGGATTCTGCAATCTTCTTGGCAATGCAATATGCAGTGGACTCAATGGTGATCATGGGGTTGACCCCAATTGCTGTAGGCATCAAGCTTCCATCACAGACAAACAAGCCCTCAGCTTCCCAGCTCTCCCCGCTCTCATCCACTGCACCATCTCTCTCGCTAGCCCCGATCCTGCAACTTCCCATGGGATGTGCACAGCAGTACAAGTTCCACAGCTCTTCTCTTGACGTGGGCCCTCCACTGATCACGATGTCGTTCAAGAACTCTTCGATGTCTTCTTCCTTAGTCCCTTGGCATTTCATCCTCTGCCCATCGCTCCTGTGCGTTCCCACTTCCTCAGCGCCTGCAGCAATCAGTATCCTCAGTGCTTGCCTCAGCCCGATTTTCATGTTCTCCTTGTCGAATTCGCTTAGGTTGTAGACGATTTTCCCCTCCTCTCTCACTTCTCCCGAGCCCTTGTCTCGGACCAGTGTAAAGAGATGGGCAGTCCTCGAATACTTTCTCATTCTTTCCTCCATGTTGGCGCCCGAAGTCCAAGGACATAAGGCAGAAAATAGGCCGGGCCCGAGGGAAGGAGTTTCTATAATCGCTGGGACAGGGGCGCCGGTTTCCGAGACAACCTTGTTGAGCGAAGTGATGATTCCTCCTTCGTATACTTTGCCTTGGATCCCAGTCAGATTCTCTGGGAAATACCCCCAAGCGAAAGCGCACGGGTGCAAATGCAGGTTCCTCCCAATGTTTGGGTTCTTCAGGCCGCTTGAGATCAGCAACGGTGGTGTTGAGACTGCGCTGCACGCAGCGATTGTCACTTTAGCCTCGATGTGAAGCTCCTTTGTAACGTCCTTGTTGAGGACAGATGATGCAATCACTCCTAAGCATTTTTTGGGTTTTTCTCCATGTGGGGTATTTTCCAGAATGAGCTTCTTGGCCTTGCAACCCGTTAAGATGACCGCTTCATTCTCTATTGCGTCCACCAACCACGTTGAATCGGTCCCCTTCTTGTCCCCTGTCCTACACCCATAACAACAAGATCCACAGAAATGACCCTCTGATGAATTCCTAGCGACAGCTTCGACTTTCAAGCCAAGACTCTCACACCCTTTCCTGAGAATTTGATTCTGAAACCCTTCCTTTTCACATTTCTGAGTGACACCAATCTTCTTGCACACAGCATCCATAGCAGAACCATAGTCAGGTGTTCCGAAAAGCCTTATCTTGTGATCCACCGACCATTCCTTCAGGACGTGGCTCGGAGTCCTGATGCAAGCCGACCAGTTCACAGCGGATCCGCCACCCACAGTGGAGCCGGCTAGGACCACGATTTTCCCATCGACAGTGGACAGCAGTGCGCTGGATTCGTACAGCTGATCCAGTGATGGCCCTTCTAGTGACGAGTAATCCTGTGGGACGAAGTAATTGCCCTTTTCGAGAACAACCACTTTTTGGCCTGAGTGCGCAAGGACTGCGGCAGCAACGCCTCCGCCACAGCCGGAGCCGATGACAACGACGTCACATTTGATCTTCAAGGCGTTGTGCTGCGGAATTTGAGTGACTTTGAGTCCCTTCTGGGTGAGGGATTGAATGAGGGATGAGTCAGTTTCATGCACGGTTTCCACAAGGCCTCTTTGAAGGGGCCTCTCTTGCTTGTTATGGGACTCGTTGGGTTTCTGTCTCGTGTCCACTCGGTACCCGATTGCTTCCCATGCTAGGTTGTTTGAGTTTTCATCTGTCTGCAAGAGAAAACGAGGAAGATAAAGGTAGAACAGAATTAAATCAATGTCTACTTAATATTTTTGCGTGGCACACTAATCTTCAAAAGTTCTGGACGCCTACTTGATCCGTTTTAATAAGAACAAATTCTTTCAAAGCTGTAGATTTCTAAAGAGTCAATAAAAGTATATAAAAAAAAAAAAACTGTTGGTGGAAAAAAAGATTATAAGTCACAAGTTTGCCTATAACTTGGATAACCACTTGTACAATATGAACAAATTGTCAACGATTCTTATATTTTATCAAATTTTATTCGCTTTTCTTATCAACGCCTTTAATTAATTAACTGTTATATGATTTATCAACTTTTTTTCAATTAAATTACCATTACCAACTCTCATTTGACTGACTCAATAGCATTTTTTTTTTTTTAATTATCAACTTTTGTCACCGTTTACAAACTCTTATTTGTATTCTTTTACAAACGCCTCTTACCATCTTCCCCCCCCCCCCAATTAAGTTACTCAACTCTTTTTTTTTTTCTTGAATTTACCAACTATACTATTGAGTTGCCACTTTTCATTGCGTTGCTTATCAATCATATTTCTAGGATTCAATCATATTTCTAGGATTAACTAACTAATTTTGTATTTCGAACTCTTATTTAAACTAGTTAGAAATGTTTATTTGGTTTTTCTAGACTACCAATTTTCTCACCAATGCCTTTAATTTATTGATTGTTATATGAAATTACTAGCATATATTTGAGTGACTAACTAACTTTTCCGGGTTAAGTAACCCAATAGAAAAATTATCAAATAAACGTTTGTAACCAATTCAAATGAGAGATGGTAACTAAATCACAATTTGGTATAATTGGAGAAAATTTTTATAAAAATTTTAAATTATATTTACTAATTTATTATTAAAATTGATTACCCAATAGCATGTATTTGCTTCATATAAAAAATCATCTATTGGTTTTTTTACCATCACTTATTAAAGTCTACGAGCAAGTAAAATGATTTGTATATTTTAGCACGGAACAATAAAAGTTCTTCCCTTTGTTGAATTCCGTTTACGAAATCAATTCACAAAAAATGACGTGTTTTGAATTTTAATTAACCGTTTCATATGATCCACTATTTAAAGTGCACATTGCCAATTTGCCATTGTCATTTGTGAAATAATTTCGTGCAAACTATAGAGACATAAAAAGAACATTAGAACAACGTAAACTTACCCTAGTGTAGAAGATGAAGAGGCAGTAAATTTTGATCATCACGAAGACAACTCTCAGTGGAACCACGAACTTCTGTCTCGACCAGTTCATGAGAACTCTCTCTCTCCTCTCCACAGGCATTTCAGAGAAGTTGAGGATGAACGGCCAGGTCGAAGCCAAGCACGAGCTCCAGCACAGCACGAGCGTGCCCAGCCTGAAGGACAGCATCTTCAGCACTATGCTCACCATCACGACAACTTGGCGTTGAGCCCTCTTCGTCAAAATCTCTGCAACCTGCTCTCCATTATCATGGAAGGAATCAGAAACGAACACCTGCCATGGGTTCTGATAGAAGTGAACTATACAACAGGAAATTAGGGTCATGTTGTATGTATTGAGATTGGTCTATGAAGTTGGGTTGGTGTAACGATTAGTTTTCCACGAGAAAGAATTAGATCACTGACGGTTCGAAGTGAAACAACAAGAAAGGGGACAGACTTTTGGGCGCCGTTTAGATACATTTGTCTTTGTTTTCCTTTATAAATTGTAAAATCATTCAGATGTGTTTTTAGTTTATTTAAGAATTTCTTAATTGAAAGTAAATGCTTGGTTACACTTACATCTAATAACAAATGCTTCTTTAGTTCACTTTCATTAAACAACATTTGTCATGTCTGACCTTCAGTTATACTTTTCTTGTTTTATTTTGTTACTCAAATTCTTTTGACTTGAATGTCAACTAATCAAATCAAACCCATGAAACGCACGTTAAAATGTTAACACTAAAAATATAAAAAGTGGAATGAATATACTCTACCTTATTCATCATTTACATATTTAGATGCCAAAATAAAGGGGAGAATATTGAAAAAAAAGAGTGCAATTGCATGAATTTTAGCTCGAAGTAGTTTAGGACCAAGGTGAATTCATATACTTAACTCTATATATATTTATCACTTCCAACACGAGCTTTCAATTAAAAAACAAAAAACCAATTTCAAGACAGCTTTTTCTTAAGAGTAACCTTGAAGATTAGCTTGAAGAAATCTCGATTAAATTTCTTGTAAAAGAACAAGACAATGCACGATCTTGAATAGAAGAGAATTGCATTCTTTCCATGCCAAGATTTCCATCCATCAATATAAGAAAAAAAAAAGATGGACAAAATCACTTTTCTAATTTGTTAGAAAAAAAAAATAGTTACTCTTAATTTTGAAATAACCGATCTTAAGTATCCAAATGGAACTTCGTATGAAAAGCCTTTTTTCGCTTATAATATTAAATAAAGAATCAAATTAGGGATCGGCTCTCGCGGCACGGATCAGCCACTTCTCCAGACAAGAGAAAGCGATCCTACAGAAGGAAATTTCGAGATCCAGTGAGTCAAGAATCAAAGCGTGCGCTTGGACATGAATTTTTTGATGAAGGGAGACGTCGAAACTGCCAACAGCTGCAGCAGTCCCACATCGCCCGAGCATAAGGAACTGAACAGTTTATTAACTTCACGAAGAGCAGGGCGGGCCTCCAGGTACCCAAGCTCAGTTGCGCTGGCTGGAGACCCAAGTGGGGGCAACACTGTGATAGAGAATGGGCCGGCCTCTGGGTGGCTAATTTTTTATTCTACCTGTTTTCCCTCCCAGAAAATACTCTTCAAAAGCCTCAGGCTGGATGTGAAGCCAAAATTCTGTGCGCCAGACCCAAAAACTAACATTGAAATTGCGGTTGTGAGCGATGACGTGCCCATATTTTTGCAAGAGAATTTTGATGCCTACCTCTTCTTCTTCTTTTTTGCAAGGTTTGATGCCCATACTTCATCGTTATGTTTTTGGTTTGTGAGTATTTTAACTGCTCACATTCTCACTAAACACTGAACAAACGGCGAACGAAATTGCTTGCGAAGATTCATTGCTTTGCTGACAACGCATGCTCTAATTACTCTGCTTCCAGTGGCCTACCATCTACTTCGCTTCCATTTATTTTATAGAAAACAACTTTCGGGAAAAAAAAAAATTTCAGCGTTTGGTTAACAGGAAATAAACAGTCTAGAAGAAAAGACTTTTTCAAAAGTAGTAGATTTTCTCTCCTCTGTCTTTCACTTAGGCCAAGCATGGTCTTCCGTGCACTCATTTTTATTGTTTTTTCTTTTCTTTTCAAAAAATGATACATTTTCTATGAAACAAATGGAATATTATTATTGTTTCCCAATTTCAGGAAGAGGAGAGGAAGTACATTAAAGCTTCATTTATTTTGCAAAAAATGTGGTGTTTTTGAAAAATATTTTCTAAGAAGCTATTTTCCAGAAAATGTAATTATTTTCTAATGTTTAGATGAAATCTGAAAATAAAATGAAAAATATTTTCCTTTATTTGCTAAGGAAGATCTTTTCCTCCATACACTATTTTTCATTTATTTTATTTTTAAAATCGATTTTTCATTATTTTTTATTTTAAAAAATCCATTTTTCCATTGCTTGTTGGCCTCGAGCTTCACCATATCGGTGAGCCTCGAGCTAGACACTTGCAGTACCCAATTTGCCAAGACAATGGCCAGCGACTGGCCAATAAGAAGAACAAAGAAAACAAAGAAAAAAATAAAAAAAAATAAAAGAAAAATAAAAATAAAAAATAATTCGAATTAAAAAAAAAGGAGGAGGAGGAGGAGGAGGAGGAGGAATAGAGGGCTTATATGGGTGTGAGATAAGAGATATTGAGTGAGGAAAATGTTTCTCCCAAGCAATTTATTTTTCGTGGAACAAATGCATGAAAATATGAAAAATAATTTTCTGTAAATTGTTTTCTGCAAAACGAATAGAATCTAAGAAGACGTGAGGCGCTAAACAATTTTCTCTCAATTAGAAGGTAGATGAAATGGAAGAACGGGGGAGTAATCTCACACTTGGAGATGAATAAATGAGTGGCACGAAGAAACTGAATTGATAATATCATGTCAAAACATCTGAAATCCTAGACAAATTACATAAAGCACGTGACCAAAATATACTGCCAGTATGTGGTTCAAGCAACATGAGTCTAGAGATAAAGCCAATAATAACTCAGGTTTCTTTTTTTCTTTTTGTTTTTTTCTATCAGGGGAAATATTGCATTTCCTGCCCAATTTGTCGGATAGAAATGGCGGACCCAACTTAGACAAAAATACCTGTCGAAACTAAGAAGTGTCGGTGGCTGTAATTGGCCACCAAAGATGTATTAATTAAAGGTTATATGCTTCATGAAATGTGATAATAAAAGTAGCTAACTACTTTTTCTGTTTCTTCGAATTTTCCCCTAATAAAAAATTGAGAAAGATAATTTCACCTCGTCGGGAACAGAAGGCTGAGACCCAGAAGCGCTGTAGAAGCCATGCAGAGCCGGATCATCATGTGGTATTTTTGGGTTGATGGAATCGAGCGAGACGGAAGGGATTAGGGTTTCGCAGATGGCGGCAAGAGCTTGAATCTGAGCTGGAGAGAATCCATGGCCGTATCTACTCTCTCTCCTTCCTCCTCTCAAGAGAGGATGGCACTCCCCCGCCATTCTTTTAGCTTCTGAAGGAGAAGATGAAGAAAGAATAAGGATCCCAAACTGGTGAGTATCGAGTGGCTTTTGGTGGCTTGCCTATATTTTGCTCCAAGGCCAAGCATCTATTTATACACACTCGCACACAAATATTTCGTTCTTGGAGCTATTGCCTAGCCAGCATTGGCACGGTGCTAACGAAAATATCTCCGCATTTTGCACATTTGGCTTCTGTTAACTTCACAAAAAATGAAAGATTGAAAAAAATATTTCTCCCAAAATAATTAATTTTATCTCTTGAAATAACCAATTAATTGAAAATGTTTTCATTATATAAAATAATTTATATTTTAAAAAAACTTTCGTAGATGAATGAAATATTTTCCTTTTGTTCATCTAAGCGATGGGATAGAGAATTTTCAAGATAGATATTTTTCAAGACCCTTAGCATTGCCCTTGTCTGACTGATTTGTTGCGGTTCTCAGACTTTTCCAAGCTAGGGTACTCTTCTTGTCTTTTTTATGCGATTTTTATGCGTTGGGGGTCCCGAAGCTTTATTATTAAAACGATCGATTAAGTGTATATATATTTATTAGTCTCTTCAAAGTCATCAGTACTATCATAGATATAATTAGAGGTACTATCAATGACGCTTTCAAAAGATACAATCGTTTGCTTTTAAGTAAAAGACAAAAACAGAAGAGAGAAAGAATCATCGACTATTTTTAGAATCACTAAAACGATCGATTAAGTGTATATATTTATTAGTCTCTTCAAAGCATCAATACCACCATAGATATAATTAGAGGTACTCTCAATGACACTTTCAAAAGATACAATCGTTTAGAGAGAAAGAATCACCGACTGTTTTTAGAATTACTAAAATGATCAATTAAGTGTATATATTTATTAGTCCCTTCAAAGTCATCAATACCATCGTACATATATTTAGAGGTATTGTCAATGACGCTTTCAAAAGATAGAATTGTTTGCTTTTAAGCAAAATACAAAAACAAAAGAGAGAAATAATCACCAAGTGGTTTTAGAATCATTGGGTGTTTTCGGCCCTAATCATTAGTTAAGGATGGATTAGTCATAGACCAAAAAGACATACATTTCCTCCTGAGCGGTCTCATATTTAGGAGCCGTGATCCTTCATCATCTTCTAAGTTGTCTAGTTCTACTTGCCTTTTCCCCTTGACTAAGGGTGGAGTTTTTCCCGATCAATAAATCTATCAAGTGTGCTTGGAAGACACGGTGTATAATCCAGAAGACGAGTAATCTCTCTGTGGTTCTCAGACTTTTCCAAGCTGGAGTATTGTTCTTATCTCTTTTGTGCGTTGGGGTCCCGAAGCTTTACTAATGAAACAATCAATTAAGTGTATATATTTATTAGTCTCTTCAAAGTAATCGGTACCATCATATATATAAGGATTAATATCTTGAAAAACCCTAAACTGGTACAACTATAACAAATTTACTCTAAACTAATTTTTTGACCATTAAAAACCTCAAACTAGACAAATTTATGCTATGTTAGTTTTCGTTAAATTTTACTATCAAATTATTAAGTTAAATAACACGTGACAGTTGACTAATATATTAATTTGGGATTTTACTCTCTGTTTGTCATAGTTTACAATTTTTGTGTTTTTTTTTTTGTTTTGTATTAATACAATTTAACAGAGAGTATATTTGTCATAAATATCAATTTGGGGTTTTTGGTAATCGAATAAACTAGTTTGGGTAAATTTGTTATAAATATATCAGTTTAGGGTTTCTTACGGTTAGTTGGGGTAAATTTGTCATAGTTGTACAAGTTTAGGGTTTTTCATTATTAAAAAAATAGTTTGAGGTAAATTTGTCACACATGTACCTAGTTTGATATTTTTAAGGGTATTAACCCTAGATATAATTAATCAAAGGTATTGTCAATGATGCTTTCAAAAGATAGAATTGTTTCCTTTTAAGCAAAGCACATGAACAAAAGAGAGAAAGAATCACTTAGTGTTTTTAGAATAACCGAGTGTTTTTCGGCTCTAATCATCAGTTAAGGAGGGATTAGTCATACACTAGAAAGATGTAAATTTCCACCTAAGTGATCCCATCTTTAGGAGCTGTGATTCTTCATCATCTTCTAAGTTGTCTAGTTCTACTTGCCTTTTCCCCCTGACTTAGGGTGGAGTTTTTCCCGACCAAAAAATCTATCGAGTGTGCTTGGAAGAACGATGTATAATCTAGAAGACGAGTAATCTCTCCGCGGTTCTTAGACTTTTCCAAGCTAAGGTACTGTTCTTGTCTCTTTTATGCAGTTTTTATATGTTGGGGGTCCCGATGCTTTATTAACAAAATGATCAATACCATCATAGATATAATTAGAGCTATTGTCAATGACACTTTCAAAAGATAGAATCATTTGTTTTTAAGCAAAACACAGAAAAAAAAAAGAGAGAAATAATCACCACGTGTTTTTAGAATCACTGAGTGTTTTTCCGCCCTAATCATCAGTTAAGGAGGGATTAGTCATACACCAAAAAGACGTACATTTCCTCCTTAGTGGTCCCATCTTTAGGAGCTGTGACCCTTCATCATCTTCTAAGTTGTCTAGTTCTACTTGCCTTTTCCCCTTGCCTAAGGGTGGAGCTTTTCCCGATCAACAAATCTATCGAGTGTGCTTGGATGACACAGCGTACAATCCAGAAGAAGAGTAATCTCTATGTGGTTCTCAGACTTTTCCAAGCTGGGGTACTGTTCTTGTCTCTTTTATGAGATTTTTATATGTTTGGGGTCCCGAAGCTTTATTAATGAAATGATCGATTAAGTGTATGTAATTATTAGTCTCTTCAAAGTCATGGGTACCATCATAGATATGAGGATTAATATCCTAAAAAATGCCAAATTGGTACATTTATGATAAATTTACTTTAAACTAATTTTTTGACCAACAAAAACCCCAAATTAATATACCTTTGATAAATTTACTCTAAACTTGTACACTTGTGACAAATTTACCTTCTGTTAGTTTCCGTTAAATTTTAATGTCAAATTATTAAGTTGAAGACATATAACAATTGACTAATATATCGGTTTTGGATTTTATTCTCAATTTGTCACAATTTACAATTTTTGTGTTTTTTTTGTAATATTAATCTATTTTAACATATGGTATATTTGTCACAAATGTATCAGTTTAGGATTTTTTGGTGGTCAAATAAATTAGTTTGGGTACTTGTCAAAAAAATATACCAGTTTAGGATTTCTTATGGTCAATCGGGGTAAATTTGTCATAGTTGAACAAGTATGGGGATTTTCATAGTCAAAAAAATAGTTTGGCGTAAATTTATCAAAAGTGTACAAATTTGAGATTTTTCAGAATATTAACCCTCAATATATATATATATATATATATATATATATATATATATATATATATATATATATATTTTCAGAGGTACTATCGATAATGCTTTCAAAAGATAGAATCATTTGCTTTTAAGGAAAACACAGGAACAAAAGAGAGAAAGAATCACCAAGTGTTTTTAGAATCACTAAGTGTTTTTGGGCCCTAATCATCAATTAAGGAAGGTTTAGTGATACACTAGAAAGACGTAAATTTCCTCCCAAGTGATCCCATCTTTTGGAGCTGTGATCCTTTGTCATCTTTTGAGTTGTCTAGTTCTACTTGCCTTCTCCCCTGACTTACGGTGGGGTTGTTGCCGACAAACAAATCTATCGAGTGTGCTTGGAAGACACGGCATATGGTCCAGAAGACGAGTAAATCTCTCCGCTCAAGAAAAGAACTTGGATCCGCTGTCTCTTGTTGGAGCCCGATCTGCCGTCTCTGAGCACGAGATTATGACACTTGGAATCTTCGTTTGAGCTCATTCACGTCAAACCTAACAGTCCCCTTCTCTCCCATTACAAACCTAACATTAAGGTCTTGGAGGGCCTTCCATGGCCAGTCAATTTGCTTCAAGATATCTACAAAGGTAAAGGGATGGGAATGGGAGGCAACCTCTAGCTGTGCCTCGTAGTCACACATCAAGTGGGCATTGATGCTTGTTTATTGGACGTAAGCTTTGTTTGTCATCTCGTGTTCTTATTTATATTCCAATTTTGCAGTCATTCCATTCATTTACCCGTGGGGAACATCGACTCCACACATTTTTTCTACCCTTCTCACCCTCCGCAGCCGCCAATATATCTCGCGATAACAGGTCCCTCATTGTGAGATTGTGCGCATAAAAAGAATTGACCAAAGACACATATGATTGTCGATTAAGATTATCATCTCCTCGCCAGCATGGAGCCATCGCGCGCGATTCCTTCTTTTCCACGTTTATCTTCCACCGAACTTCGCCAGACCCATAATCTTGGCTTCATTGATTCTGACTTTCGAGAGGTCTGCCAATATCATTTCCTTAGACAAAAAATTAGCGAGATACACATTGAACTGTAATAAGAATTAAAGATAAGTTTCACATCTTACTTTCTATAGTTATTTACTAATTGAAAAGAGGTCTGGCGATACCATTTCCTTCATCCATTGAAAACTCGTGGGCTTTGATGGTCGATAGTTTTCTATGGCACTCGTAGGATATAATTTCATACTAATGAAAGTACTAATCCAACTCTTGTATTGTTTATGTTGGAAAGATATCTATCCAGCAGACTCCAAATTTAGTAGGAGATTTGGCTCAAATCTATAAGGAAGGAAATAACAATTGTATTTGCTTTTCTAGTAGATATTCATATTTATAACTAGAGGTGTATTCTATCTTATTTAAGGATAATGAAATCCCCTAAGGTGATATGATGAGTTGGGGGTTTCTCATTGTGACATAGGCTTCCAAGGGTTTTCTCCTTGGTTAATTGAACCATGTTATGTGACACCCGAGGTACGTCACGTGCTACATGTGTCCTTTCTATTTATACTAATAATTATAATTTAACATGCGGAAGCACTATAAAATATGTCACCATCTATCACACAAGAAAGTCATACGAGTTTAATACATATTGCTTCTTCTTTATACAACACGAGTACTTATTATCACCACATAAGAGTCCTAGGACTTGTGGGTTGCAGGCCACTAGTACTACTTTTCCCATACCATTACACAATCAAGCCACCATCTAACTTAGGGGTTGGTGGTCTCATGCATCACCTTGTCCCTCCCACTGTTATGTCTAAAGGGACCCTCTTACACACTGAAAAATAAGGGGTGGCCGAAGCTTAGTAAATGAAATCATTAGGTCTATAATGTAGGCGATAGTTGTAATACTTAAACCATAAGTGATTTTTAAGTGATCACTTTAACAAAACTTGGCATTCAAACAATCATTATTTACAAGACACTGAAATAATCACTCTTGAACTTGTTACCACTCCTTAATTTGACTAGCATTTGCAGCAAATCGGCAAACCATCACCAATAAACCATTGTAGCAAACCAAATATGTCAAGCAAAAACTAAGCAAACCAAGATTGAGAATAGACAATTAAGAAAGAGAACTTGTAAGTGTTCACAACCAATGAATTCCAACCTTTCATCTCCACCTGTTTCCTCACCCGAGCGGAGAGTTTGGGATTGGATGGATCATGAAATCTATGTGAATCTAAGTCCAAAGGAACTTAATAAAAAGACTGTGAGGAATTTAAAATACATTGGAGTGGAAGTACGTTTAAATGGAATATATGTTTGAAATTGGAAATTACATTACTATTAACATAGAAGTGTTGAAAATAAAGAGAACGAGGATAGGAAAATATATAAGATAAAAATAAGCTCTTGGCCGAGTTGATAGCTTTGTGTGAGATGAGATGTTCTACCTCCGTGGACTTCTCCTTTTGATATCTCATCTATCCAAATCATAAATCAAACAAGGAGGATATAAGACATCTGCCAACGGTTCAAATGAGTTAATCTGGCCAAATATCTTTTTTTTTTTTTTTTTTTTTTCCATTTTTCCCTATCAGTGCAAGGCTAGTTGAGAGTTGCAACCCTTGTAGCTCCAACAATCCTCTGGCCACATAAAGGAGAAAAAAAAGGAAAAAAAAAAGAAAAATCATTAAAAATTAAAATTTTTGTAAGAATATAAAAATATAAAAATTATCCACATTAAGATCGTCTACACTTTTTAAGATAGCCGACATCCACGTCAATGATTGCAGAAAGTTTAGAACTCAATTAATTTAACAAAAAATTTTAAAATTCAATTGGCACAAATGTAATGAATTTGAAATTGTTTTGATGCTATTTCTTATTAGATAGCCGTGTGCGCTCATTTGATTCTTTTTAAGATATACGTGACGATAGACGAAAATTACCTAAAAAATGCATACATCAATGCCCTCTTTATTTGTGACAGCGAGGTACGGCTCGAGTGTGTCGCATACGCATTCCCTTGTGGTCATCTGCGTTTGCACGGATCCACAGACAAAGCCAATTGGTTTCCCAGATGTGCACGACGTTGGGGATCGAATAGACCCTGAAATCCATGTGAATCTGACAGTTTATAAGTGTAAGGCGGTGTCTAGCTCAAGCCATCGTCAAAACGAGGGAATCGCGTGTCCTAACTTCACGCCGGCCACGAGACAATAAATTTTAATTGATTCAATATTCATCTTTGTTTTCGGTCGATTCTTTTTTATGATCCATTTGTTTTGTGAAAAACAATTTCCTCATTTTTTGACATTTGATTAACTTAAAAAACTAAATCAATAGAAAAGGTTTTCCTATCAAAACTTAAATTAAGAAAAATAATATCCTCTTAAAAAAATTTGGAAAATGTTTTTCAAAATATGACTAAGGGACTTGAAACTCTACTTTTGAGAAAGAAAACCCCTTCTTGGATTCTAACCTTTAGGATCAAGTCTTTGGCGACTAGGCTTGGATCCCTGGTGCTCGTGCCTAATGCCCCAGTACCTGAGCTCGAATCTATAAAGGTCATGCTTGAGCACAAGTCCTAGCACTCAAGTTGGGCCCATAAACTTCTTGTGCTAGTTCTTGATGCTCAGGCTCAGGTCCTTAGTTAATGAAATGTTCGTTATTATAAAAGTATTTTAAACAAACAATTGAATTTTCATTATTTTTATTTTTAAAAATTCGAATTTTTAATTATTTTTTCTTTTTCTTTTTCTCATCTTTTTGCTTCTTCCTTGGCCAGTTATCGACGATTGGCCACAAGCAAGCTCAAGCCTCATCAGTTTGAGATGAGGCTCCACCTTACTAGATCTAGCAAGGTCAAACTCGCTTAAGGTTGGGAAGGCCGACCCTTGCCGAAAGCTAGTGAACTAGGTGAGGCTTGAGCCTTGCTAAGTTCAGGTGACCTTATGTGAGGTGAGGTGAGGCTCTAGCCTTGCCGGCTTATTTGCCCAAGGCTTGATTCTTCCTTCAAGCTCATCGCCGTCCACGTGAAATCCTTTGCTTCATCCACCGTTAGCCTCATTCAAGCTCGTGCTCACCGATCCAATGAGGTAGAGCCCCATGAACCAATGGGGAGCTCACCCATCATGAACTGGCTGGAGACAAACCGCCAAAAGGAGATGGGGATGGTGGTGAGGAAGCAAAGAGGCGATGGAGAGGAAGAAGGAAAAAAAAAAGAAAAAGAAAGTAAAGAAAAAAATAAAATAAAAAAAGAAAAATAAACTAGAAATTTAAAAATTTAAAATTGATTTTTTTAGTAATTTTTCCTGAGAAAATCAAATGAGATTTTCCACATTAAGTGGCAGAAAATATTTTCTAATTGATTTTTAGGTTTCGACTAAACACCGGATAATTAAATTATTTTTCTGGAAAAAAGATTTGGTGGGAAATATTTTTCAAAAATGATACAATTTTTGCAAAACAAATGGACCTTATGATACAAATATTAAAAAGCTTACGTCAAAAAAAAAAAACATTAATGGCCACTTTATTTGGGATTATGAGGCATAGCTTGAGGTTGCCGCGCCAATCAATTAGAGCTATTCAACGGATGGTGTGAGGGTTGTGGGAGGCATATAAATAGGACAAAAGTTGGATTAGTACTTTCATTAGTATGGGATTACATACTACGAATATCGCAGAAAACTTCCGGCTGCGGAAGACCCGAGCTTTCGATGGCTGAGACAAACGATATTTTATATTTTTTTGGTGTGTAAGTGATCAGCTCTTTGTAAAATGAGTATATGAAGCAAAAGATTTGGGTCCGTTTCGCTGAAAATGACGAAATATATTCCAAGAATGTCGATGGATCGATGAGTGATTGATAAAGGGTTGGTAAGGATGCTTTGTTGATTTTAGACAGAAAAGTAAATGATGAGAAAATTAAAGGCATAAAGACTTACGTATTTATAATGCTTTATAGACGATTACATACAGTGGTTATTGAATTTGAAAAAATAAATTACTTATTAATCCTATCTTCGATCACAAGCAGTTACTCTGCAATTTCATACTATTAACCAACACTTATATGTAAGAAGTTATAAAATAACCATCCAACAGTTTTGTTCCAATGTCACTTCATCATTACTACTTTCGAGTTCTAATATTTAGTAAAATTTGCAATGGCTATCGAGGACTTTGCTGACTGGAGAAGGTTCTCATCGATACTTGACGTTTGGTGTTGATGATTTTATCGGAGAGTTGTCGATTCCTGTCAAGTTGTCGATCGTTTCAACCAAACTGTTCATCAACTCAGTTTGTCTCTTGTCAATAACCAAAAAATTTATTATTTTTGGGTGCCAATAGGGTCTGCGTTAATTGAATGGGAGCTAAACATGGGTTGTGTCCAGCAGGTCCATGCTGGTGTTAAGATGATAAACTTAGTTGATCTTATATTGACGGGGAGAAAGACGGAATCGCATGCAGTAGGTCCATGTTGGCGTTAAGATGACAAACTTAGTTGATGTGATATTGATGGGGAGAAGGACATAAGAACTATAAAAAATTATGTACAACACTCACTTTAATGCTAAATTTTATGAAAAATAAAAAAATTTGTTAGTGCCAACTCCAATATACTTTATCAAAAATCTGACATGACCTTTTTCTTATACTAATTTCTTAAGCTAACGTGGTTCGTCAGATGGTCCAGTCAACATCTAAAGTATAAATAACATCATGTAGTAGTTTTCCCCAAATAAGAACTCTAAATTGCCTAAATGATAGAGAACCGCAATTTCAAACCCTAATCGGCCATTTCCCCAAAATTCACACCCTATTTTGATTTGCCCCGAAAATTAACTACTCAATCTTGCAAATGGAGCATAGGAGCTCAATAGCGGCTCAAATTCGTTTCAACTAAGTAAAGAAGAAGGTGAGTGTTATTGTTATTATGGGTTACCAAATCCAAAAAGAACATTTTGGACTCGATTGAATCCCAAGAGAAGATCCATGGATACTCTAGGTGTAGAGAATGCTCAAAGTGCAAATATTTTAAATGAGTCGATGTGAAATTTTCCAATTGAGCAAGAGAGGTGATCTTAGAGAACCACTAGAAGGACGGTATCAACTTCCACTTATAAAAGGACGAGTTTTTGGACGATATCAACTCAATGCAAGTCAAAATGAAGACTTTAGCATCTTTAGCTAACCATTTAAAAATGGAAGTTTTAAGGATGAAAAATGAAAGGAAGGGTCATTGAGCGTTAATTGTGTTGTTATTCTCTTGGATAGCCTATTTTATGATCAAATGTAAAGTAATTAATGAAAAGAAATTTCTCAATCTACCATAGTTGAAGATCAATGGAATATGTACTTGTATTGGATCATTTATAAATATAGTTGTACTGGGCAATTTTTGTATGGAACAAAAGGCTTGTTGCAATCTATGAGCAATCTTGATCACCGAGGACCCGTGCATGGCCTTTATGAACCCCAGGTTGTCGGTTGGGACCAGAGTTTGAGCATTGGGGACTCCAGCATAGCTTTTATGAACTCGAGGTTAGCTATTGAATAATTGGGATTTCAAGCTTGACCTTGATGTACTCAGGGGAGGGCGACGAGACCCAAGCTTGAGCATTGGGATCTCGAGCCTAGCCATCAAAGACCTAGTCTTATAAATTGGGACCCGAAAACCAACGTTGGGATTTCCATGTTCAAGCGTAGAGTTTTGGGTTTAAATGCCAATACCTAGTCATATTTTGGAAAATATTTTCCAATTTTTTCAAAGAGAAAACCATTTTCCTAAATTTAAGCTTTGATAGGCAAATGGGGCGTGTAAAGATTCAAACTAGGACCTGTAACTTTGTTAATATGTAATATTTTATGGTACTACTAATAAATATTTTAAAACTTAAATTATTAGATAAAGACGTGATTTATTATTTAAATATTCTGATAATTTAAATGAAAATCATTAATGCATAAAAGGAGTTTGAATTTAAGGTTCTTCTTGTGTCCTCGAGATTATATATAGAGAAAAGGGGAAAATTATCTAAAAGGTTTTAAATATATTGCATTTTTATCAATTCAATTATAAATATTTTAATTTTATCAATTGAATCTTAAACATATTCATGTTTTGCCAATTGAGTTCATTCAGTCAATTTTTGCTAAAAAAACATTATCATCGATGCCGGTCGTTCTGCATGACATGGCCGATGTTGATGTTGATAATTCTTAATAATACTTTAATATTTTATTAATTATGTATTTATTTATTATCGTCTCTTTTTTTCTTTCTTTTTTCCTCCCTTCTTCTTCCTCCAGCTAATCATCCGGCCTAAGCGATAACCAAAGACCAGCTAAATGCATCCATCGTCGAAGGGCGACCCCACTGAAAGCCGGCGAGGCTCAACCTCACCTAATATGGTGAGGGTAACCATCGTCGATTGTTTCCTTTTGTCAGTTATTGAACATCGCCCAAGCTTGACAACTAGTTGGAGGAAGAAGGGAGGGGGAAAAAAGAAGAAAGGAAAGAAAAGATTTAATAAATAAGGAATTTGAAAAATATTAAAATATTATTAAAAATTTTCTACCTTAACAGTGGCCATACAACGTAGACATTTACGTCCAAGTTCTCAATTTCTAACCAAAATTAGTCGGATGGACTCAATTGGCAAATCATAAAAAAAGTTTGGGATTTAGTTGACAAAATTAAAAGGATTACGACTAAATTGACCAAAGTGTAATAAGTTTAGAATTTTTTGGACAATTTTTCCGTAGAAAAAAAGTATTCAAAGCGAACTCGATCTCATTATTTAATGATCGACTCTAGTAAAGTCTCAAAATAAAAAGTCTAGCTACATTTTAGTCATAATTACAGGCAGTAAAGTAACAATGGGTCGCGTATGAATTCCTTGAACTTTGAGGGGTCTAAGCAACCTTAGGGGAAAACTCTCTCTCGACATGTAGAGTTATTTTCTACGGGTATGGTAGTTCAAACCCTAAACCCTAACTCACTTCCTTTCCCTCAATCTATCTTTCATCCATGGCAATTCCATCTATCTTGAACTCCCTTCTATTTCTCCCTTCATGATACCATCGCTGATGTCTTAAACCGCTTAATTTACCTGACCGAATCACGTTTCCAATTACCCTCTTCTTCCGCATCGACTCGAGCTTCAGTTCGTCCATTCTGACTCTACGCCAGAATCAGTTCACCCTTCTACATCAACTCTATTTGATCGTCAACTCTTCTTCCTTCAGAATTTGCATCTTGCTTTTTGCATGGCTTTTTGGACCATCTTTGACAATACCCATCTCAATTGTTACTCCGGGTTTCGATTGCCCCTGCTTTGGAAGTCTATTCTTGAATCCACTGCAGTTTTTTTCATCTCGACCTTGTACAGTGAGCTCATGGACCACGACGAAGAAGAGAACTCCTCCCGACTTGCTGCACTATGCCAACGCCTGGGACGTTTATGCTCGGAATAGGAAATTGATGTGTGGAACGATGAGCCATCCCCTGAAACATTGAAGGAATGCAAATTAACCCTTATAGGTAAAATCAATTCCAATCCATCTATCAATTTTCAAGCATTTCAAAGTACTTTGAAGTGGGCATGGGGAACAGAACAGTTTGATATTTTGCAAAGGGAGGCTGGTCTATATATAGCAAAATTTCAGTCGGAGACAAATAAGTAGAGAATTCTAGAGGGCGGACCTTGGCTATTTTTAGGTCATCTAGTAATTTTCAAATCATGGGTTCCGAATACTTCACGGCATTGCTACGATTTTTCCACCTACGCCTTCTGGGTGCAAGTTTTTGGTATGCCTTTGGAGTGGTGCACTGAACAAATGATTTGCAAAGCTATTAAAAATGTAGGCTGAGTGCTAGAGGTAAAAGTTGATACAAAGGAAGGTTCTACTCTGAGAGCGGGCAGAGCTAGAGTGGAAATTAACCTATATGAACCGCTAAAAACAGGCCAACTTATTAGAATCAATGACAAGATTATATGGCTTGATTTCAGGTATGAGCGAGCGACTATCACACTTTTGTTATTCGTGTGGCAAGTTAGGTCATTATGCAATGTATTGCCAAGAAATTCCTTTTGATGAGGGAAAACTAGATGGAAAGGAGAAGATGGCTTACGGTCAGTGGCTGTGCAGAGGACAATGAGCATAGTCCTTATGGAAGTTTTATTATGAAAAGACGGATATAAAGGAACAAATGGAGCAAATTGTACTTGAAATGCCACCCACAACCACTCACCACCTCCCTTTAATGCCGCCACCAGTCAACACAGAAGCAGCCCCCCTATTGCAGCCCATTGCAGCCATCAACACTTCATCAACAGTTCAAAAGGATCGGCATTGTCAGGTTGGTATCTTGCCGAGTAGCATTATTACCCTTATACCTGCAACAGAGAAAATGAAGGGCGTTCAAGTTCAGTCAAGCAATTTACCTCAGGCCAAGAAAACAAAAAGCACTGGTCGTACTCCAAAGATTGGTCCTGCCAAGAAACTCAAACGCTATAACCCTTATTACATACGAATTGCAGCTCCAAATGACATCGATGAGTCAATCCTATTGGATACACCTATCATGGAAGCACGTGAAGATGGAAGCTGGGCAAAGGTGGCTGGCCCTCAACAGCCACTTGCTCACAAATGAAGCTCTTAAGTTGGAACTGTCAAGGTTTGGGCAATCCTCTGACAGTCCAAGCACCAAAAGCCCTTGTGGCAAAAGAAAAGCTCGACCTCCTTTTTTTTGATGGAAACTAAAAATAGAGAGGAAGTCCTTCAAAGATGAAACGCAGCTTACATTTTTTTAATCTTCATGTGTATAGTCCGATTGGTTCAGCTGGGGGGTTGGCTGTGTTCTGGAATGCCAGCCTTTCCTTAACAATTATCAGGTCTACTTCAGACCTATTTGACATGTTATGCAAGGAAGATATGGAAGATAGCACCTGGTGTCTTACTTGTCTACATGCCCCTGCAGTATATCAATTACACCAACATGTTTGGTAGGATCTTAGACAAATCAGCTATGAAAATCATTTACCCTGGGTATGTGTTGACACCTAATTTTTTTTTTCAAGTACATAAAAAAAATTAAATTAGAGAAAAAGAGAAAGAGAAAAAGAAAAATAACAAAACAACAAAAAAAGAAAAAGAAAAAGAAAAAATGCCTCTTTTTCCCTTGTGCAGCCCAAGCCTATTTCCCCTTTGGCCTGGCCCATGCCAACCTTCTCCCTCCTCCATCTTCGTGCAAGAAACCCTAGAGAACAGGAGGGCAGACAAAAAAAAAAAAAAAAAAAAGAAAACGAGAGAGTTGGAGAGGGAGAGAGAGAGAGAACCCGCAGCGGCTCCGCCTTGTGGCCGCTTGAAGTCTTCGCTGCGTCGGCCACCTCGTGGTGAAGCCGCTCGTCCGCAAGCATTGCACCACCATTACCGCACCCCGACTCGCTTGCATCCCATGTGTCCATAACTCCTTGTTGCAACCGCAACGACCCGACGCTTGCGCCACCTCCATCCAACGCTTGATGTAGTTTGAGCTGCCGACGCCCTCTGGCCCTGACCCACCGCGTGCCTCTGCCGAACATCGCTGCTCCAAGCCCCCTCATTCGTGTCGCTTCCTCAAATTGTGCTACCATCAATCACACCAACCGCCGCTCGTTTCCGCGGAACCCAGATCTGAAGTAGACGGAGAAAGGAGAGAACAAGTAGCGAGAGAGAGAGAGAGAGAGAGAGAGAGAGAGAGAGAGAGAGAGTGAGAGAGAGAGAAATGTGAGTCGTGCCGCCACGTTCAGAGTTGTGCCGCTGCCGATGTTCAAGCCGTGCCACCGTCACCGTCGCCAACGAGCCACCCAATTGATGCCGTTCGTTGCTATTTTCCCCGGAACCCATATCTGAAGAAGCGGGAGAGGGAGAGAGGACCGAAGAGGAAAAAGGGGGGTCTCCGACGCCGTCCGAGCCTTCTCGCACCACTGCCGCTCCACCCGAGTCAACCGTTGTCCTGCCAGTTGTCGAAGTTCCTCCTCGCCCGCGAGCTCGTGCCACCGCTTCACCTGCGAGCTCACATCGCCGTCCCTGCCGCCACTGCCTCGCTGCTCCGTCCTCCTACCCAACGCCGCTCGCCGCATCATCGCTGTCTTCAAGCCCATCATCGCCGTCGACGTTCCAACTAATCCCTCTAGTGTCGCGGATCACTGAACCCGAGGTCTCTAGAATGCAGGTCGCGTGAATTGGGCCGGGTCCAATCAATCGGGTAGGGTTTTGGGCATATTGGGTCGGGTTTGGGCTGTTTTTGCAATGGGCTTTATTTTTTTGAAAAAAAAAATTAGGACAGGCTGGGCCTGCACACTAAGCCCAGCCCAACTGGTTTTTGCTAGTTTGGATCCCGCGGCCCGGTCCGGCCAAAAATTTTATTTTATTTTATTTTATTATTTAAAAAATAAAAATATTTTAAAAAAATTTCGAAAATCCAAAAAATATTAAATTTTAAAAATTTTTAAAATTATTTTTTTTAAAATAAGAATTTCAAAAATCCAAAAATAATGGAGTTTGGTTAGGAATTGCTATGTATTGCTTTTTTTTTTTTAGTGTAATTAGACCTTTATTTGCTCGTATTTTGATTATATCGTATATTTAATTTGCATATTTGATTATGTTTAATTGCACATGTTTAATTTTACTACAATTAGGATCTCGATAGCTATGGTTGTTATTTTAATGACTACACACCCGCATAATCGTCTCACATGTTAGTGGATGTGTGTAAAACAAATCCAAACTGCCTGATAAAATATTTTCTTTTAAAATGAACAAGATTAGGTACCGAAATGGCACTAATTGATCAATTAGTGTAATCAAGTTCCCGACCCTAGATTCTCTGGTTGTGTAGGAAATGAGATATACTCTCATGCCTCACTTGGTTTTTAGCTGACCCCAATAGGCTAGTGGCGACTCATTTTGTGCAAAATTCTTTAAGAAAATCCCAACGTCACGCAAGGTATAGGCTTAGGAGAGCCTACGCCTAATCATGGGCCTTAGGTTAGTCCTGTAAGCATTACCCATAAACTTATTCCCTCCCCTTGAGAGTAGGTCGCGACAGCTTGGCAACTCCACTAGGGACTTGGTTTTAAACCTTAGAGGACTTATGCCAAAATTAATCTTGTTCAAAAATATTTTGTTTGGTAGCAAGGATTCCATGTACGTCCCTAACATTAAAGGTGTTAAATGTTTTTATAAAATGAGACGTATAAGGGGAAGTGTTTGCTTAACTTTGTCTTGCAAGGAGGTGTAGGAATGCATGATTTATTTTTTATGTACGGAGTGTTGTTTGCTTATAAATTGTTGTGCATGTATCCTTTTCATTACACTACACTATGGCACACACTACCTGCCGTCGGACATGGGCCGCATAGGATCACTTAGGATGGTGTTGAGGTGGATACTACTCCGACTACAAGCATGTAGTACGAGTCGCCCATCTCAACCCCGAAATTTCTTTCTTGATGTCTTAGGTCCCCACCCTAGTCTGGGAGCATGCGACACGGGTCGATTCTTTGATGAAGTCGGAGTCATGGGTAACACGACCTAGCTGCGAGCTTGTTGGTTCGATCCGATGATCCTATGGCTTCATTTTGAGCTGTATAGAGTAGAAATCGAATGACATCTCATGTGCATGTCTATGTAAAAGAAAGAAAAAAAAAAGAGATAAAGGTCAACACCCATTGTAAGTGTCATTTTCCTTTTTATTTGCTCATTTTGTATTGCATTTTCATCTTGAAATTTGCAGAAATCAATCAAATGCCCTCGCTGATGTAGGCTTATGATTGAAAAATTGGCAATCACTTTTGACAAGTGAGCATTTGAATGCAAGTTCTAAATATTTTGATTTGGCCTTGTTGAACACATGATTTTATTTAAATTCCTAGTTATGGGCTCAAAATCACATTAAAAAAAAAAAGCCAAAAAAAGGGCTCGCAAGTTGCGATTATATATTGGGACGCAAAAATTGAGATTGTGTTTTTATCAAACTCTTTCCTTCTCATATTTTGGGACTGAAATGCAAATCACATTTTGTATAGATTTTTTAAAATAGAAGTCACTTGATTTTTTGCAAGAGTAAAATCATAAAATCAATCTCTTCAAAAAAAAAAAAAAAAAATCAATGCCACTTTTGCACACGAAACTTTTGGAATAAAAGTGGACAATCGATTGATGGTTGTGGATTGATTATTTAAATGATGTCTTCTTTTATGATAAAATCTTGGCGAAATACAAAGATCTTGTAGTAAGGATTATGGGGCATGTACTGTCGCCTCGATTTTGTTGTAAGAAGCGACCTCATTGATCACGTACTGACATTGTCGTCTTTTTGCAGGTTATGCATGATGCTCCTTGACATTCTCTTGGTGACCTCATAAAGAAGTGAATTTTAGAGTTAGGATAGGAGTTGATTTTTACTTTCATCTGTGCAAGAGTTTCTTGTATTTTATCGTTGTCTTTATTCTTGTTAAGAACCATGTTTTCCGTTTTGGGTTTTGATTGCAAATCTAATTGATGCTTTTGTAAATCATGCGACTCATTTTTTTTATGATGGAATTCAACTTAATGAAAATCATCCCCTAAAAAAAAAAAAAAAACGAATTAAGAAGTGTTTCAAGTGAATCTTTACGTTTACCTTCCAAAATGAATTTCAAGAAAGCTTTGCTTAAGGCTCTCTCTTCACGAAATCGCTTTCTCCGGTAGGATGATGAGTTTATTTGAGATCGACATTTGCTTATTCTAAAAGATAAAAGTGTAGGCTCATGGAAGTTGAGGAGTAAGCATGCGTCGAAGCATCTTCGGCGCCAATTTTCCATAGAGGCAGAACAAAGTTGAATTCCATTCTGGGAAGTTTTGTTATTCGCAAATGCCTTAGATGCCAAAACAACCCATTTATCTCGTTCACTTTGCATGATGAGACAAATGAAAGGAGTTGCCAAATATCCAAAAGGGCGAATTCAAAGGAAGAGTAAATTGTATCGATTTCAATTATCCATTTTTAATACCATTTCTGACATGATTTTCTTTTCCATTGCCAAGGATACATCGTGGGCGCCAAGTTATATACCATTCCAACAAATGCGATGGAGCATTATTAAGTCATGTTCATCTTAAACAAAGAAGGATTCAAATGAAACAAAGGGGCAATATTACCCCTTCCTTCATAAGGGACACCTTGGGAAGTTGATTGCTTGACCATGGAAAGAAATGTATTTCATTCCTAAACTTGATTCTCTTTAATATATCATTTTCTTTGATACATGACAAACTCGAACATAACAAAGGTTTGTCATATAAAGAGTGGGAGAACAACATTTGATTTAGAGAAAAATCTCCCCTTTCCCCACTAATGAAGTGTGTTGGAACAATGTTGTCAAATTCATCAAGAAAGGATGTATCGTTCCTCAATTGAACCTAATTAAGTATGGAGATAACCCGTTTCATCTCCTCTTCTTACTGGGCGATAAATAAAAAAGAGGGGGTTGCACCTTGACCGTAAAAGCATTGTCTTCCACCAAGGAATTAGGAAAATGTCAAACATTTAAAGGCGAATGCAAGGGAAGGGTATTGTCGAGTTACCAAATATCCACGAAGGTGAATCCAAGAGATGTTAGCGACCAAAGGATGAAAGCGAATGAAGGGGTTACCGAGTCACCATGCCGTAGGTAAGTACCCTTTTTCTCATTTGTTTTTTTAATGAAGAAAAAAAACGGAGAATTTCCATCATAAAAAAGAACCTTTTGCACTTTCCTAGAGACAAGCACAAAAATGAATAATTGAAAAAAAAAAAAAAAGACTTTCTACAAGCTTTTTGAACATCATTTTTATCTCATAATTGTTTTCTCATTTTGGGGATTATTCATTTTGAATCAAAATTCCCTATGAAGATTAATCTACTCAAACGATCTCAGTAGAGTGAAATAGAGATGTTAATCATGCAAAGCAGAGGATACTTAGGATGAGGAAAGGCAGGCCATTTCCAAACACATCCTTTAAACACTTTTGAGAGTTGAGTGAAAGACAACATTCTCTTAGGACGAATGATTCATTCACATCGAGCGCAAAGATCGAAATGATAAAGGCGTTTCCTTCATCAATCCCAAGCATTGCACTAATCTCTTGTTATCCATTTGGGCCAAAAAAAAAAAAGATGATACTTCAAAGTACCAATGTCAAGAACAACCCTACATTGGGGCATCATAGGGGGTTATGATCATGTTGTAGAGCGAAAGATTGAGAAAGATTCTATTACTTTCACTTGCATCAATCTTCTGGTGATAGCTTCAGAGGAATTCTCATTAGAGCTTGACTCATCCCAAGGTGAAGAAGAGCATTTCCTTCTCTACCCAAACACCGATACCCATTGCTTTAACCAATTTGGGCATGATTATTCATTTCCAAACCCCAAGCGGTGATCATCTCCCTTCATTGGGGCAAGTTATAAGAATTGACCAAATACAATTGATGGTCACGAGAAAATGTGAAAAGCATCTCGAAAGTCATAAGAGTTACAAAAGTTCAAAGAGCAAAAAGTTTGACAAACTATGGGGCATGAAAAAACAGTGTGCCTGGTAAAAGTAAGGCCAATGCCCATTAAGAAAAAAAAAAGCCAAAAAGCTGCATCTTATGCAGAAGAAAAAATTATCAAAGTCCAAGTGCTTGCGCAAAAAAAAAAAAAAAAATCATTGCAGGAGCAAAGGACATTAGAGAAAGGAGCAAAGCTCCCATGCATAAATTATTAGTCAATGGACTTTTGAGATGTGTTGTGTTTCAAAAGCCAAATGCTTTTGAAAGGTTGAGTGATCCGGTCATGATGCCATGATGATCACCGACTCTTAAAAACCCTCTTGAAAATTTTAAGCCTTTCAAGCCTCTCACAAGCCAACATTACAACCTCCTTCCAAAGTCTCTTGTGATTGGGATGGTTTGAGTGAAAATGAGAATGCAACAAAGAAAGCTATCACTTGAAGGAGTGGAAGTAATTCTATCGTATCCTATCTTCAAAGTTCTCAACTTGTAAACCCAACGAAGATAATGACAAATGTTCCTTTATTAGCCTCAAAGCAATAATTCCTTTGTGTAAGCCCTAATTGAGCCTATATTACGGTCCTTTCAAAAGATCTTTTTGATCGATCGGATTGTGCTCATCACGAATATTTCTGAAAGCTTTTAAGATGGGTTATGTGAGATACCCTTAGCAATTAGTTACTTCCCACGCAAATTGATGGGATCAAGTAGCCATTTTATCGAGAGTGTGTGAGAAATTCTTTCTAACTAAGAAGCTCTAACTTGGCATGCTTAATGAGCCTTTTTCACGAGTCATAACCGTTTTGATAAGAACTTGATTCACGAAGAATTTGATGATTAATGATACTTTCCCGAATAAGATGACAGTTTTGCACCACATGATGCTGATTGACATCAAATGTTTTTTAAAAGCAGTCGGACTTAGCTTGATTAGCTTGTTCAATTAATGCTGCAATATTGCCAACGCGTCTCTTGATGACGTCTCTAATAACATTTGCTTAAGTTGAGTTTGACAAGGTTCCCAAGTGAAGCCATGCATTTTTTTTAAGGGGTTAGCGAGTGCTTCCCTAAAAGCTAAAGGTTCGTGAGTCTATCTTAAATCACAAGGTTTGTGGGTCTATTATTAAACTACAAGGTTCGTGGGTCTATCTTTAAACCACATTGCTTGTGGTTTCATCCATAAATCATGTTTGTTCGCTCCCAGTCGAAACCTATTTGTACATGGTGAGACTATCATACCCGGTCGAAACCCGTTTGTACATGGTGAGACCTTCCTCCTAGTCGAAATCTGTTCGTACACGGTGAGATCTTTCTCCTAGTTAAAACTTGTTCATACACGGTAAGACTATCATACTCGGTCGAAATCCGTTCGTATATAGTGAGACATTTCTCCCGGTCGAAATCCATTGTTACACAGTGAAACTATCATACTCGGTCAAAACTCGTTCGTACACGGTGAGACCTTTCTTCCAGTCGAAACTCATTGTTACAAGATAAGACCTCATTCTTCTCTCTTCTTATGACCTGGTGGGCTTCTGTAGCCTAGAGTCTTCTCTATTCTTATGACTCAGAGAGTTTTGTATCCCTGAGTTTTCTCTTTTCTTATGAACCGAAAAGCTTTGTATCCTGGAGTCTTCTCTCTTCTTATGACCCGGAGAGTTTTGTATCTTGAAGTCTTCTTTCTTCTTATGACCCAGAGAGCTTTGTATCCTGGAGTCTTTTTTCTTCTTATGACTCGGTGAGCTTCTATAGCCCGGAGTCTTCCCGGAGAGCTTTGTATCCCAAAGTCTTCTCTCTTCTTATGACTTGGAGAACTTTGTATCCTGAAAGCTTTTCTCTTTTTATGACCCGGTGGGCTTTTGTAGCTCAGAGTCTTCTCTTTTCTTATGACCCGAAGAGTTTTGTATCTTGGAGTCTTCTCTCTTCTTATGACCTAGTGGGTTTCTGTAGCCCGGAGTCTTCTATCTTCTTATGACCCGGAGAGTTTTGTGTCCGGGAGTCTTCTTTCTTCTTATGACCCAGAAAGCTTTATAAAGTCTTCTCTCTTCTTATGACCCAGAAAGCTTTATAAAGTCTTCTCTCTTCTTATGACCCGGTGGGCTTCTGTAGCTCGGAGTCTTCTCTCTTCTTATGACCCGGTGGGCTTCTGTAGCTCGGAGTCTTCTCTCTTCTTATGACCCGGACTGCTTTGTAGCCTGGAGTCCTTCTTCCAATGACCCGGAGAGCTTTGTAAGTCGGAGTCCTTCTTCCTATGACACGACGTGCTTCTGTAGCCTGGGGTCTTTCTTTCTCTTATCGACAAGATGTGCTTCCATAGTTATGAGTCTTTTCCGTCAACCTAACGCATGCCTATGCACCCATGGTCTCTCTATCACCGAAATAATTTAGGTGTCTTTTCCTTTAAATGCAACCTCTTCGAGGCTACATTCAAAGAGGGGCAGTTGTTGACACCTAATTTTCGTTTTCAAATACATAAAAAAATTTAAATTAGAGAAAAAGAGTAAAAGAAAAATAACAAAACAACAAAAAAAGAAAAAGAAAAAGAAAAAATGCCTCTTTTTCCCTTGTGCGGCCCAAGCCTATTTCCCCTTTGGCTTGGCCCACGCTAGCCTTCTCCCTCCTACATCTTCGCGCAAGAGACCCTCGAGAATAGGAGGGCAAACAAAAAAAGAAAACGAGAGAGTTGTAAGGGGAGAGAGAGCTCGGTAGAGGGAGAGAGAGAGAGAGAGAGAACCCGCAACGGCTCCGCTCTGCAGCTGCTGGAAGCCTTTGTTACGCCGACCACCTCGCGGTAGAGTCGCTTGTCCGCAAGCACTGCGCCACCACCACCGCGCCCTAACTCGCCTGCACCCCACGCGTCTGCAACTCCCTGTTGCAACTGCAACAACCCGACGCTCGTGCCACCTCCGCCCGGCGCCCAACATAGTTTGAGCTGTCGATGCCCTCTGTCCCCGACACATTGCGTGCCTCCGCCGGACACCGCCACTCCAAGCCCCCTCACTCGTGTCACTTCCTCGAGTCGTGTCGCCATCGATCACACCAGCCACCGCTCGTTTCCCCGAACCCAAATCTGAAGCAGATGGAGAAAGGGGAGAACAAGCAGAGAGAGAGAGAGAGAGAGAGAGAGAGCTTGAAGGGGAGAGCTTGAGAAAGGTGAGTCGTGCCACCGTCACCGTCGCCGTCGCCGACGAGCCACCCAATCGACGTCATTCATCACCGTTTTCCCTTAAACCCATATCTAAAGAAGTGGGAGAGGGAGAGAGGACTAGAGAGGAAAAATGGGGGTCTTCAATGCCGTCTAAGCCTCCTCGCGCCACCGCCGCTCCACCTGAGTCGACCGTCGTCCTGCCAACCGCCAGAGTTCCTCCTTGCGAGCTTGCGCCACTGCTTCACCTACAAGCTCGCGTCACCTTCCCTGTTGTCACTACCTTGCTGCTCTGTCCTCTTACCCGACGTTGCCCAAGCCGATCTTTGTCGCCCGCTGCATCACCGCCATCGTCAAGCCCATCACCACCGTCGACGTCCCGGCTAATCCCTCCGGTGCCACGGATCGCCGAACCCGAGGGCTCCGAATTTGGGTCGCACTATTGTGGCCGAGTCCAATCAACTGGGTAGGGTTTTGAGCATATTGGGCCGGTTTGGGTTGTTTTTGCATTGAGCTTTATTTAAAAAAAAAAAAGAATTAGGCCAGGTTGGGCCTACACACTAGGCCCAACCCAACTGGTTTTTGCCGGTTTAGATCCCATAGCCTGGTCCAGCCCCGAATTTTATTTTATTATTTAAAAAATAAAAATATTAAAAAATTATGAAAATCCAAAAATATTAAAAATTTAAAAATTTTAAAAATTTTAAAAATTATCTTTAAAAAATAAAAATAAAAAATAAAAAATAATGGGGTTTGATTAGGAATTGCTATGTATTGCCTTTTTTTTTTTTTTTAGTGTAATTAGACATTTATTTGCTCGTATTTTGATTATATCGTATGTTTAATTTGCATATTTGATTATGTTTAATTGCACGTGTTTAATTTTACTGCAATCAGGATCTTGGTAGCTATGACTGTTACTTTAATGACTGTGCATCCGCATGATCACCTCACATGTTAGTGTATGTGCGTAAAACCAATCCAAATTGCTTGATAAAAATATTTTCTTTTAAAATGAACAAGATTAGGTACTAAAATGGCACTAATTGATCAATTAGTGTAATCAAGTCACTGACCCTAGATTATCTGGTTGCGTAGGAAGGAAGGTACACTCCCATGCCTCACTTGATTTCTAGCCGACCCCAATAGGCTAGTTGTGACTCATTTTGTGCAAAATTCCTTAAGAAAATCCCAACGTCACGTGGGGTATGAACTTGGGAGAGCCCGCGCCTAATCATATGGGCCTTAGGCCCGTCCTTTAAGCATTACCCCTAAACTTGTTTCCTCCCCCCGAGGGTAGGTCATGACAGTATGTTTATGCGACTTTAATGAAATTATTTATCACTGGGAGAAGGTAGGAAAAAGACCAGCAGATTCTCATCGCTTGTCTTCGTTTCGAGCTGTTTTGAATGACTGTTCTCTAATGCATTTCGATACTAAGGGGTGCGCTTTTACATGGATGAATAACCAAGAAGGGGATGATTTCATAAAGGAACATCTTGATAGAGTCCTATGTAATATGGAATGGCGCTTATTGTTCCCTAGGGCCGAAGTATATGCTCTACCTGCTGTAGGCTCATATCATAGTTCTCTCTTATTAAATACTACGGCTCTTGTTGGTGAAAGACAGCAGCATTTTATGTTTGAAGCTTTTTGGAACGAGGATTGTGAATGTTGAGAAATCATTGATACTTCATGGAATTCAGATCTAGTGAAGCATTCGGATCTCTTGCATAAATTAAGGGTGGTTTCCACTGCTCTAACTAGGTGGAGTCGCAACAAATTCTCGCACAATCATCTTAAAGTGGCAGCATTGCAGCAACAATTATAGCAACTTACCAACCAAACACAAGCATTTTATGACAAATCAATAGCCATGGCTTTGAAGGAAGAGATACATAAGGTGTGGAAACAAGAAGAACAATTTTGGGCAATGAAATCCAGGATTAATTGGTTGAAATGGGGCGAAAAGAACACCAATTTTTTCATGCCACTACCATACAACGACGGCAAAGGAATCGAATCAGTATGTTGCAGGATGAAAATCATATTTGGGTGAGGGATTCTGGACAGTTAAAAGCGATGGCATCCACTTTCTTTTCAAAGTTATGTACCATAGTGGGCAGTCGTAGCTATGGACCTATATTAGATCAATGCCCTTGTGTAGTTACAACGGAGATGAACGATGCCTTAACAGCAATGGTGACTCTTGCAGAGGTTCAACATGCCACTTTTCAGTTAGGAGCCACCAAAGCCCTGGGTCCAAATGGGCTGAATGGTTTATTTTATCAAACACATTGGGACATCATTAAAGATGACCTCTTCCCAGCAGTTCAAAACTTTGTTATATCAGGAATTTTACCATCTGAACTAAACAAGACTTTTATTGCTTTGATTCCTAAAACCCCTCACCCCGAATGTTTGGATCAATATCGCCCTATCAGCTTGTGCAACTATGCATATAAAATAATTTCAAAGGTGCTTGCTAATCGTTTAAAACCTATGCTACCAAATCTGATTTCTGAGGAACAGTGTGCTTTTGTAGTTGGTAGACAGATACATGATAATATCTTACTAGTCCAGGAAGTTCTTCACTAGCTTAAGACAAAGAAAAGGAAGCAACATTTTCAATCTGTTCTTAAAATGGATATGCAGAAGGTGTACGATAGAGTGGAATGAGATTTTCTTCATGATTATCTACTCAAACTAGGATTCCATTCCAAGTGGATCAGCTGGGTAACGCAGTGTATAACAACATCATCTTGTGTTAAATTTAATGGCGAGCATTTACAGTCTTTCCATCCTACCAGGGGCCTTCGACAGGGTGATCCTCTATCCCTATATATTTTCATTCTCATGGCAAATCTATTATCTTATCTTATCAACAACGCTATTGACATAGGATGCCTTAGAGGTATCAAACTCAACAAGTGGTGTCCTACTCTATCACATATGTTTTTTGTAGACGATGCTATTTTCTTTCTCGATGGTACAATTCATGAATGTCAAAATTTATCCAATATCTTGCATCAGTACTGTTTAACGACAGGGCAAGCTATTAATCGCAACAAATCTGGAATTTTTTTCAGTAAAACTTGCCCTATTAGTTTACAGGAGAATATGGCCAAGGAACTCAGAGTACCAGTATTGCAAAGATCTGGTAAATATTTGGGAATACCATCTGATTGGGGGCGATCAAAAAATGACATGTTTTCATGGATAATGGGAAGAGTTCATGCAAAATTGGAAGGCTGAAAGGAAAACCTAATTTCAAAGGGCGGGAAAGAGATTCTTCTCAAGACTGTGGTACAAGCTATACCACGGTATGCCATGTCTATTTTTAAGTTACTTGTGTCTCTTTGCAAATCAATTGAAAAAAGAATTGCACGGTTTTGGTGGCAAAATGACAGAAGGAAACCAGGGATCCATTGGCAAAATTGAGAAGTTTTGAAACAAAGAAAGGAGGTTCGCGGTTTAGGCTTTCGAGATCTTATGAATTTTAATAAAGCCATGCTAGGAAAACAAGCATGGTGCTTGCTTAATCAGCCATTATCTTTATGGGGTAAAGTCTTTAAAGGACTCTACTTCCATTCAAAGAATTTATGCACTACAGAAAAAGGCTCTCGCCCATCCTGGGGCTAGCAGAGTCTTTTGATTGGAAGGGATGCAATTTTTCCTAATGTTTCTTGGTCAGTAGGAGATGGGCGTTCAATTAAAATACGAGAAGATAGGTGGCTACCTATCGGAATATTAGGTGGACCTACAGCCCGCGAAGAACCTCAAATGGTGGCTAACCTCATAAATCAAACCAACAACACCTAGAAATTGAATCTGCTAAACAGATTCTTCGACTCATAGGTGATACATCATATTAGTACCATTCCGGTCAGACCTAATTTTGCAAAGGATAAAATTATCTGGATTGCTACCAAACATGGTGATTACACGGTTAAAACTACATATCATGCGCTTACACAAATAGCAATTACTCAGATAGACAGAGCAACTTCCACATATTATCAGATTCCAACATGGCTATGGAGGAAAATATGGAAAATGCAAACTGCCCCAAAGGTTCGCACTTTCCTTTGCTTACTTTGTCACAATGCTTTAGCCACCAAATCAAACCTTTATCAGCGACATATTATTGCCAACCTGATTTGTATGCTATGCAATCATCAGACACCAAAAACCCTAGAACACTTGTTCCTACTCTGTACATGGACCCAACGCGTTTGGTCTCATCCCCAAATCAATATTCATATCTTACCTCATGGAATTCAGTGTATTGATGCATGGATCACGGAGACAGTCAGAAGACAGAACTTGTTATCTAGTTTAGAGACAATCGCCAACGTTCTTTGGCAAATCTGGCGTGCTCGGAACGAATTCATCTTCAGGCGTGAGAGAATTGATCCGACTCAGGTGGCTGAGGCAGCGCTCGCTCACACCCATGTCACTCAACTGTCTGCTTGATCACTGACCCGCAAGGCCAGATTGCTCTAGAATAGAGGATCGCTTTGGAGGTAGATTAGGGCGTCCTGAAAGTCAATATTGATGGAACTCATCAACCAAGCAGTACATAAGGCACTATGGCTTGCATTTGTAGAGATTACCAAGGGAGACTTACCGACGGTTTCTCCAAAAGCTTTGATGCAAGCTCGACCCTGCAGGCGGAGATCCAAGCATTCTCTCTATCTCTACAGCATCTGCTTCACCAAGGCTTTACTCACGCGACTGTGCTTGTTGAATCGGACAGTCTGCTCCTTGTCAAGACTTTGAATGGACAAAGACAGCTACCATGGGAGGAGAGGTCTCTGTTCTCCGAAGCTGCCTCTTTGCATTGCCTTTTCCCTAATCTCACTCTGGCCTATTGTCAACGCGAAGCAAATGTGGTAGCCGATTGTGTTGCAAAGGCCCACAATCGAGCCATGTTGTACCAGAACTGGGCTGTCTTTCTCCCTTTTTATCTGATCGATCTTGTATGTGCTGATGCACTAGCTACAGGTTGTACCAAGTTTATCTCTTGAATATAGTTTCCATTATTTCAACCCAAAAAAAAAAGAAGAGTAACAATAGGTCCAAATAGTGTGTGCTACAATCCATTATTTAACGAGGCTTTTTGATTGCTCAGTTCAAATAGACTATGTCATTTTTGGAGACAAGGACATGATTGGGAACTTTCTCCGATATTGGATTAATATATCATCCCGAAATATTTCTGGGGCCTTTTGTCCATCCCAAAAGAGGGTCCACGCTACAATTTGAGAGGCGTTTGGGTCCTATGATGCACCGACATGTTGGCGGAGCTTGTCGTGTCCGACATGTGTCGACGTGTCCGACATGCTCGGACACGCTTGGACACGTTCGGACATGCGGTCAACACGTGTTGGGAATCTTGACACGTGGTCAACCTTTCTCGACACGTTTCGACACGTGTGTCCGAGAGAGAGGATGACGATGGAGGGTGGAGGCAAGGCCGAGGGAGCGGAGGCGAGGCCGAGATGGCGAGGGAGGGCCAAAGGAAGAGCAGACGATCCAGAGGGCCGGGTTTGCGATGTTGTGATGGAGGGCCGACGGCGAGGCTGTAGATGCAAAAGAGGGCCCTTTTGGTGAGCGACCGTGATGAGGCAACCGGGAGAGAGCTGTGATGAGGAGGAAGAAGAGGTCGTGGTTAGGGTTTTAGCAAGGGGGAGGGTGGTGGGGGACAACGGAAAGAAACCGGGCTGGAGAGGGGGTGGCATGACAATGAAAGAAATCGGGCCGTAGAGGGGAGGTGACGTGGGGTGGGGGAAGAGATAAACCGAAGGGGGAGGCGGGGGAAGAAACCAAAGGGGGGATGGGGGTGATTGATGGGGGCGGGAGTTGGGGATGATTGATGGGGGCAATGAGCGGGGGGGAGCAGGTGCTGTCAAAGGGAAGGGGGGGAGAGAGAGAGAGAGAGAGAGAGAGCAAGGGAGAAATCGATGGAAGATCTGGGGGTGGCAGGTGTTGACGTGGGGGAGGAAGAGAGAGAGAGGAGGGAAGAAATCGAGGGCAAGATTTTGGGGTGGCATGGGGGATAGGGGAGAGAGAAACGGGGAGGGAAGATAGGGGAGAAAGAAATGGGGGAGGGAAACGATCTTTTGGGGACGAGAGTTTAGAAAGAAAAGAGGGGGAAATAATTTTGAGTGGTAAAGTTATTTTTGTTATAAAAATAAATAAATGAGTTAAAAAATTATTTCAAAAAATAAAAATATTGAATGTTAAATAATAATAAATTTTGATGATTATAGAATATCATAGATTTATTTAAATAAAGTTGATTCTATTTTTTTTGTTAGTCATTAGTCTTATCCATAATTTTTATTAAAGTTAAAAACGTGTTCCCAAATATGATTATGCATTAATTATGAATATGTTTTTCAAATTTTCTAAGAATAGATTTATTAATATTATTTATTAGTATAAATTCATTGTAAACTCTTTATTTATTTATTTGTGAATTTGAATCAAATTAATTAAAAATAAAAATATTTATTTAATAATAATGTGTCTCAACATGTCGGAATTATTTATTTTTTGAAAATGACGTGTCGGCGTATCGTGTCGTGTCACATGTTCGTGTCGCGTGTCCATGCTACATAGTTTGGGTCTTGATCTCATCCATGAGTCCATCCCATAAAAGAGGCTTCACAATGCAAAATCAGCCCATGGAGTGGTCAAGCGGTCATGAAGCGGATTGGTGTATGTAAATTAAGCCCCGGCACAAATCCTGTTTTCTACACCGCCAAATGCAGATGGATTTGGTCAAGCGGTCGTGAAGCGGATTTGTGAATGTAAATTAAGCCCCGGCGCAAGTCCTGTTTTCTACACCACCAAATGCAAATGATTTCCCAATTGCGGCGGCTCGGGGTTTTAGCTCGCATCTTACTTGCTCCGTAACATGCATGCCGTGCTATATGGGCATCGGTCATTCCTTGCTGCAAATCTCGCTTTGGGTAAATCTAGGTTTAGATGGGCTTTTAAGGGATTCAAAAGACCCAGCCAAGTGGGAAAGCAACTTTGCGCTCTTGAGACATGCCAATTGATATTCGAAAGGTCCGTTTTCCATTTCAACCCAGCCACGTCATTTACAAATATGGACACCACCAAGTCCCTACCATCCCCTAACAATACTCAAGTCCTAACAAATTACATTAAGATTTGTCTACAGCATGAGACACTCAAATCTCGTGGGTCGACTAATCTCCATGAATATACGGCAATCATCTTGTCCATGTGCTTCGAGTAAGGCTTTTCTTGCTGGATCCGGGAAGCGACATATTCTAGTATTCAACATCAAGAACGAGATGCAGCATATATGAATCATTTAGCTCAGTCATAGTTCAGAGGTCTTCTTGTTTACTGCTCAAGGATTCTGCAATCTTCTTGGCAATGCAATATGCAGTGGACTCAATGGTGACCATGGGGTTGACCCCAATTGCTGTAGGCATCAAGTTTCCATCACAGACAAACAAGCCCTTAGCTTCCCAGCTCTCCCCGCTCTCATCCACTGCACCATCTCTCTCGCTAGCCCCGATCCTGCAACTTCCCATGGGATGTGCACAGCAGTACAAGTTCCACAGCTCCTCTTGACGTGGGCCCTCCACTGATCACGATGTCGTTCAAGAACTCTTCGATGTCTTCTTCCTTAGTCCCATGGCATTTCATCCTCTGCCCATCGCTCCTGTGCGTTCCCACTTCCTCAGCGCCTGCAGCAATCAGTATCCTCAGGGCTTGCCTCAGCCCGATTTTCATGTTCTCCTTGTCGAATTCGCTTAGGTTGTAGACGATTTTCCCCTCCTCTCTCACTTCTCCCGAGCCCTTGTCTCGGACCAGTGTGAAGAGATGGGCAGTCCTCGAATACTTTCTCATTCTTTCCTTCATGTTGGCGCCTGAAGTCCAAGGACATAAGGCAGAAAATGGGCCGGGCCCTAGGGAAGGAGTTTCTATAATCGCTGGGACAGGGGCGCCGGTTTCCGAGACAACCCTGTTGAGCGAAGTGATGATTCCTCCTTCGTATACTTTCCCTTGGATCCCAGTCAGATTCTCTGGGAAATACCCCCAAGCGAAAGCGCACGGGTGCAAATGCAGGTTCCTCCCAATGTTTGGGTTCTTCAGGCCGCTTGAGATCAGCAACGGTGGTGTTGAGACTGCGCTGCACGCAGCGATTGTCACTTTAGCCTCGATGTGAAGCTCCTTTGTAACGTCCTTGTTGAGGACAGATGATGCAATCACTCCTAAGCATTTTTTGGGTTTTTCTCCATGTGGGTTATTTTCCAGAATGAGCTTCTTGGCCTTGCAACCCGTTAAGATGACCGCTCCATTCTCTACTGCGTCCACCAACCACGTTGAATCGGTCCCCTTCTTGTCCCCTGTCCTACACCCATAACAGCAAGATCCACAGAAATGACCCTCTGATGAATTCCTAGCGACAGCTTCGACTTTCAAGCCAAGACTCTCACACCCTTTCCTGAGAATTTGATTCTGAAACCCTTCCTGTTCACATTTCTGAGTGACACCAATCTTCTTGCACACAGCATCCATTGCAGAACCATAGTCAGGTGTTCCGAAAAGCCTTATCTTGTGATCCACCGACCATTCCTTCAGGACATGGCTCGGAGTCCTGATGCAAGCCGACCAGTTCACAGCGGACCCGCCACCCACAGTGGAGCCGGCTAGGACCACGATTTTCCCGTCCACAGTGGACAGCAGTGCGCTGGATTCATACAGCTGATCCAGTGATGGCCCTTCTAGTGACGAGTAATCCTGCGGGACGAAGTAATTGCCCTTTTCGAGAACGACCACTTTTTGGCCTGAGTGTGCGAGGACTGCGGCAGCAACGACTCCGCCACAGCCGGAGCCAATGACGACGACGTCACATTTGATCCTGAAGGCGTTGTGCCGCGGAATTTGAGTGACTTTGAGTCCCTTCTGGGTGAGGGATCGAATGAGGGATGAGTCAGTTTCATGCACGGTTTCCACGAGGCCTCTTTGAAGGGGCCTCTCTTGCTTGTTATGGGACTCGTTGGGTTTCTGTCTCGTGTCCACTCGGTACCCGATTGCTTCCCATGCTAGGTTGTTTGAGTTTTCATCTGTCTGCAAGAGAAAACGAGGAAGATAAAAGAACAGAATTAAATCAATGTCTACGTATTATTTTAGCGTGGCACACTAATCTTCAAAAGTTCTGGACGCCTACTTGATCCGTTTTAATAAGAACAAATTCTTTCGAAGTTGTAGATTTCTAAAGAGGCAATAAAAGTATATATATAAAAAATAAAAAATAAAAAAACTGTTGGCGGAAAAAAGATTATAAGTCACAAGTTTTCCTATAACTTGGATAACCACTTGTACAATATGAACAAATTGTCAACAATTCTTATGTTTTATCAAATTTTATTCGCTTTTCTTATCAACACCTTTAATTAATTAACTGTTATATGATTTATCAACTTTTTTCCAATTAAATTACCATTATCAACTCTCATTTGACTGACTCAATAGCATTTTATTTTTGTTTTGTTAATTTATCAACTTTTGCCACCGTTTACTAACTTTTATTTGTATTCTTTACAAACGCCTCTTACCATCCCCCCCCCCCAAAAAAAAAATTAAGTTACTCAACTCATTTTTTCTTGAATTTACCAACTATACTATTGAGTTGCCACTTTTCATTGCGTTGCTTATCAATCATATTTCTAGGATTAACTTTCGAACTAATTTTGTATTTCGAACTCTTATTTAAACTAGTTAGAAATGTTTATTTGGTTTTTTTAGACTACCAATTTTCTCACCAATGCCTTTAATTTATCGATTGTTATATGAAATTACTAGCATATATGTGAGTGACTAACTAACTTTTCCGGGTTAAGTAACCCAATAGAAAAATTATCAAATAAACATTTGTAACCAATTCAAATGAGAGATGGTAACTAAATAACAATTTGGTATAATTGGAGAAATTTTTATAAAATTTTAAATTATATTTACTAATTTATTATTAAAATTGAGTACCCAATAGCATGTATTTGCTTCATATAGAAAATCATCTATCAGTTTTTTTTACCATCACTTATTAAAGTCTACGAGCAAGGAAAATGATTTGTATATTTTAGCACGGAACAATAAAAGTTCTTCCCTTTGTTGAATTCCGTTTACGAAATCAATTCACAAAAAATGATGCGTTCTGAATTTTAATTAACTGTTTCATATGATCCACTATTTAAAGTGCACATTGCCAATTTGCCATTGTCATTTGTGAAATAATTTGGTGCAAACTATAGAGACATAAAAAGAACATTACAACAACGTAACCTTACCCTAGTGTAGAAGATGAAGAGGCAGTAAATTTTGATCATCACGAAGACAACTCTCAGGGTAACCACGAACTTCTGTCTCGACCAGTTCATGAGAACTCTCTCTCTCCTCTCCACAGGCATTTCAGAGAAGTTGAGGATGAACGGCCATGTCGAAGCCAAGCACGAGCCCCAGCACAGCACGAGCGTGCCCAGCCTGAAGGACAGCATCTTCAGCAATATGCTCACCATCACGACAACTTGGCGTTGAGCCCGCTTCGTCAAAATCTCTGCAACCTGCTCTCCATTATCATGAAAGGAATCAGAAACGAACACCTGCCATGGGCTCCGATAGAAGTGAACTATATAACAGGAAATTAGGGTCATGTCGTATGTATTAAGATTGGTCTATGAAATTGGGTTGGTGTAACGATTAGTTTTCCACGAGAAAGAATTAGATCACTGACGGTTTGAAGTGAAACAACAAGAAAGGGGACAGACTTTTGGGCGCCGTTTAGATACATTTGTCTTTGTTTTCCTTTATAAACTGTAAACAATCATTCAGATGCGTTTTTAGTTTATTTACGCATTTCTTAATTGAAAGTAAATGCTTGGTTACATCTAATAACAAATGCTTCTTTACTTCGCTTTCATTAAACAACATTTGTCATGTCTGACCTTTAGTTATACTTTTTTTGTTTTATTTTGTTCCTCAAATTCTTTTGACTTGAATGTCAACTAATCAAATCAAACCCATGAAACTCATGTTAAAATGTTAATATTAAAATATTAAAAGTGGAATGAATATACTCTACCTTATTCATCATTTACATATTTAGAGGCCAAAATAAAGGGGAGAATATTGAAAAAAAGAGTGCAATTGCATGAATTTTAGCTCGAAGTAGTTTAGGACCAAGGTGAATTCGTATACTTAACTCTATATATATTTATCACTTCCAACACGAGCTTTCAATTAAAAAACAAACAACCAATTTCAAGACAACTTTTTCTTAAGAGTAACCTTGAAGATTAGCTTTAAGAAATCTCGATTAAATTTCTTGTAAAAAAACAAGACAATGCACAGTCTTGAATAGAAGAGAATTGCATTCTTTCCACACCAAGATTTCCATCCATCAATATAAGAAAAAAAAAAAAAGATAGACAAAATCACTTTTCTAAATTGTTAGAAATAAAAATTTTCTATTCTTGATTTTGAAATAACCAATCTTATCCATAAGTATCCAAATGAAACTTCATATGAAAAGCCTTTTTTTGCTTATAATATAAAATAAAGAATCAAATTAGGGATTGGCTCTCACGGCACGGATCAGCCACTTCTCCGGACAAGAGAAAGCGATCCTACAGAAGGAAATTTCGAGACACAGTGAGTCAAGAATCAAAGCGTGCGCGTGGACAAGAATTTTTTGATGAAGGGAGACGTGGAAACTGCCAACAGCTGCAGCAGCAGTTTATTAACTTCACGAAGAGCAGAGTGGGCTTCCAGGTCTACGATCTCAGTTGCGCTGGCTGGAAACCCAAGTGGGGGGCAACACCGCGATAGAAGATGGGTCGGGCTCTTCTTGGTGGCTAATTTTCTGTGCCACCGTTCCAAGCCCGGAGTAGATCCATGCAGGCCGAGCGAAGGCTCGGGACGCGAGGGAGGGGTCTGCAGCTTCACAGCGTCAGCAGAAAATATTCAGTAGTATGCGTGCGCTACGTTATCTGCTGACGTGGTGTGCATTTATCACTCAGATATCGACACACGTCGTTAGGAAAAACTTTCCGGCTCCCAACAGTCGAAGGATAACTGGCCGGTGCCGCTCGGGCCCATCATGAGCCAATGGGCTAAGCCTGCCGAACCCCCACTTTTATTTTTTATTTTTTATTCTATCTGTTTTCCCTCCCAGAAAATACTCTTCAAAAGCCTCAGGCTGGATGTGAGGCCAAAAATCTCTGCGCTAGACCCCAAAAATAACATTGAAATTGCGGTTGCGAGAGATGACGTGCCCATATTTTTGCAAGAGAATTTTGATGCCTACCTCTTCTTCTTTTTTTTGCAAGGTTTGATGGTCATACTTCATCGTTATGTTTTTGTTTTGTGAGGATTTTAACCGCTCACATTCTCACTAAACACTGAACAAACGGCGAACAAAATTGCTTGCGAAGATTCATTGCTTTGCTGACAACGCATGCTCTGATTACTCTCCTTCCAGTGGCCTACCATCTACTTAGGTTCCATTTATTTTATAGAAAACAACCTTCGAGAAAAAAAAAAAATTCAGCGTTTGGTTAACAGGAAATAAACAGTCTAGAAGAAATGACACTTTCAAAGGCAGTAGATTTTCTCTCCTCTTTCTTTCACTTAGGCCAAGCATGTTCTTCCGTGCACTCATTTTTATTATTTTTTCTTTTCTTATTATTTTTTATTATTTTTTTGAAAGATCAAATTTTCAATTATTTATTTTTTTTTTCTTCTTCCTCAAGCAGTCGTCGGCCATGATGACGGCCAACAACTGACCACAAGCAAGCTTAAGCCTCATCATATTGTGGCGAGCTCAAAGGTCACCAATCTAGCAAGGCTCAAGGCCTCACCAGATGCCTATGGCAAGGCTCAAGCTCACCTATTTGGTGTTGCCTCTAGGTTTGTTGGCTTATGGCGAGCTTTAAGCTCATCGGCCTTGAGTGAGCTTGACCTCGCTAGACTTTGTGAGTGGAGCCTCGCTTGAGGTTGGGAAGGCTTGACTCGCTAGAATTTGGCAAGCTCAAGGTCGCCTATGACCGATCCCTGTCCATTACCGTGATAAAGGAAGAAACAAAAAGAAAAATAAATAAAAAATAATTAGTGAACTTTTTGATAATTTTCCTCAAGATTAGATTTTCCATACCAAATGGCAAAAATATTTTCTAATTCATTTTTAGGTTTCAACCATATATCGGAAAATATAGTCATTTTCTTATAAAAATATTTTTTGAAAAATATTTTTCAAAAAATGATACATTTTCTATGAAACAAATGGAATATTATTATTGTTTCCCAATTTTAGGAAGAGGAGAGGAAGAGTACATTAAAGCTTCATTCATTTTGCCGAAAATGTGGTGTTTTTGAAAAATATTTTCTAAGAAGCTATTTCCCAGAAAATGTAATTATTTTCTAATGTTCAGATGAAATCTGAAAATAAAGTGGAAAATATTTCCCTTTATTTGGTAAGGAAGATCTTTTCATCCATACACTCTTTTTCATTTATTTTTTTAAAATTTATTTTTCATTATTTTTATTTTAAAAAATCCATTTTTCCATTGCATGTTGGCCTCGAGCTTCACCAAATCGGCAAGCCTCGAGCTAGACACTTATGCTAGCCAATTTGCCAAGACAATGGCCAACGATTGGCCAATAAAGAAGAACAAGGAAAACAAAGAAAAGAAAATTAAAAAATAAAAGAAAATTAAAAATTAAAAATAATTCGAATTAAAAAAAGAAGGAGAAGGAGGAGGAGGAATTGAGGGCTTGTATGGGTGTGAGATAAGAGATACCGGGTGAGGAAAAAAATTTTCCCAAGCAATTTATTTTTCATGAAACAAATGCATGAAAATATGAAAATTAATTTTTTGTAAATTGTTTACTGCGAAACGAATAAAACCTAAGAAGAAGATGTGAGGCGCTTAACAATTTTCTTTCAATTAAAAGGCAGATGAAATGGAAGAACATGGGAGTAATCTCACACTTAGAGATGAATAAATGAGTGGTACGAAGAAGTTGAACTGATAATATCATGTCAAAACATCTAAAATCCTAGACAAATTACATAAAGCACGTGACAAAATGTTACATTGGTTCAAGCAACATGAGTTTTTTTTTTTTTTTCTTTTTTCTTTTCTTTTTGTTTTTTGCTTTTTTCCATTAGGGGAAATAATGCATTTCCTGCCCAATTTGTCGGATAGAAATGTCGGACCCAACTTAGACAAAAATACCTGTCGAAACTAAAAAGTGTCGATGGCTATAATTGGCCACCAAAGATGTATTAATTAAAGGTTATATGCTTCATGAAATGTGACAATAAAAGTAGCTAACTACTTTTTCTGTTTCTTCGAATTTTCCCCTAATAAAAAATTGAGAAAGATAATTTCACCTCGTCGGGAACAGGGGGCTGAGACCCAGAAGCGCTGTAGAAGCCATGCAGAGCCGGATCATATGTGGTATTTTTGGGTTGATGGAGTCGAGCGAGACGGAAGGGATTAGGGTTTCGCAGATGGCGGCAAGAGCTTGAATCTGAGCTGGAGAGAATCCATGGCCGCATCTACTCTCTCTCCTTCCTCCTCTCAAGAGAGGATGGCACTCCCTCGCCATTCTTTTTAGCTTCTGAAGGAGAAGATGAAGAAAGGATGAGGATCCCAAACTGGTGAGTATCGAGTGGCTTTTGGTGGCTTGCCTATATTTTGCTCCAAAGGCCAAGCATCTATTTATACACACTCGCACACAAATATTTCGTTCTTGGAGCTATTGCCTAACCAGCATTGGCACGGTGCTAACGAAAATATCTCCGCATTTTGCACATTTGGCTTCTGTTAATTTCACAAAAAATGAAAGATTGAAAAAAATATTTATCCACAAATAATTAATTATATCTCTTGAAATAACCAATCGATTGAAAATGTTTTCATTATATAAAATAATTTATATTTTAAAAAACTTTTGTAGACGATAGAAATATTTTCCTTTTGTTCATCTAAGTGATTGGATAGAGAATTTTTAAGATAGATGTTTTTCAAGACCCTTAGCATTGCCCTTGTCTGACTGATTTGTTGCGGTTCTCAGACTTTTCCAAGTTGGGGTACTCTTCTTGTCTCTTTTATGCGATTTTTATGCGTTGGGGGTCCCGAAGCTTTATTAATAAAACAATCGATTAAGTGTATTAGTACCATTATAGATATAATTAGAGGTACTATCAATGACGCTTTCAAAAGATACAACCATTTGCTTTTGAGCAAAAGACAAAAACAGAAGAGAAAAAGAATCATCGACTGTTTTTAGAATCATTGAAACGATCGATTAAGTGTATATATTGATTAGTCTCTTGAAAGCATCAGTACCATCATAAATGTAATTAGAGGTACTATCAATGACGCTTTCTAAAGATACAATCGTTTGCTTTTAAGCAAAAGACAAAAACAAAAGAGAGAAAGAATCATCGACCATTTTTAGAATCACTGAAACGATCGATTAAGCGTATATATTTAGTAGTCTCTTCAAAGTCATTAGTACCATCATACATATAATTAGAGGTATTGTCAATGACGCTTTCAAAAGATAGAATCATTTGCTTTTAAGCAAAAGACAAAAACAAAAGAGAGAAAGAATCATCGAGTGTTTTTAGGGCGCGCATGACAAAATTTTTGTTTCAGAAATTGATTTCTGGCCAAAAATTGATTTTTCAATTTCTATTCCCCAGACAAATTTTTGAGCAAAGAAACCTATTTGATAATGATTCAAAATTTTCTATTTCTGAAGCAAAAATCCGTTTGATAACAGAATAAAATTTTTATTTCTAGGAATAGAAATTGATTAGATAACAACATAAGAAATCCTCAAATACAAAATAATTTTATTTAAAACAATATAGGAAATCCTCAAATACAAAATAATAGTCAAAATAATACTAAAACAATATAGGAAATCCTCAAATACAAAATAATAGTCGAAATAATACTAATACATTACAAAAGTTGAAAATACAATTTCATGGAATTTCCTATTACATGTGCTTACGTTTCCTATTACGTAATATTTTCTTTCGAAAAATAAACAACATGGCAAAAAAGAAAAATCAATTGAAATTCAATTGTAGTGAATATGTCGTTATGTTTTTGCCGAAATTGATTTCACATTAATCAAATAAGTCTAATGATAACCATGATTATAATAGTCTAATCTCCTAAAAGAAATCCTAACTTCAAGTCTAATCCCAATTTCTTTCCAAATTTTGTTAAAAAAATCCTCACCATGTTCAAAAATCGTCACCAATTTTTTTCAAAATTATCAACACTAGGATTATTTAAAAATTTATTATCAAAATCTGTATTTTCATCAACACTCTTACAAGAACAACAAATTCCTTATTAGATCTCTTTTTACTTGCGTCTTGATAAGTGAGGACACTATATAAAAGAAAAATCGGATGAAATCCTAATGATTTGACACCTTTTTACCACCTCAATATGAAGTTTATGATTTAAAAAAATAGTTAGCCAGATAGAGTCATTGTCTAGCGTACTACGGAAGAGTAGGTGAAGAAAGACTTGTTAGATATGAATATGACAAGTTGACTATTACCATGCATAAAATCTCTTGCGTGCAACAAATGAAGCCTTGTTCATTCAATTCCCACCATCTAGCCCAATGATTAAGATTTTCAATCAATATTGATAAATGATTATATTAAAAAAATCATTAAAATATTTTGGACTAAATTAACTAAATTGAAAAGTTGAGAAATTTTTTTTTTTTTTAATTTCTATTTTAAACCGAGAAGCTAAAAATTCCAAATTTTCTTCGATTTCTTCGATTTCTCTATTTCTGAAATAGAAATTTGTTTCAGAAATAGAAAAATCAAATTGCGTTACCAAACGGATTTCTATTCCAAACCTGTTCCGGAGAACAGAGAAACAGAGAAATCGAAAAACAGAAATTTTATCATGCGCGCCCTTAGAATCACCGAGTGTTTTCGGCCCTAATCATTAGTTAAGGAGGGATTAGGCATACACCAGAAAGACATGCATTTCCTCCTAAGCGGTCTCATATTTAGGAACTGTGATTCTTCATCATCTTCTAAGTTGTCTAGTTCTACTTGCTTTTTCCCCCTGACTAAGGGTGGAGTTTTTCCCGATCAATAAATCTATCAAGTTTGCTTGGAAGACACGGCATATAATCCAGAAAACGAGTAATCTCTCTGCAGTTCTCAGACTTTTGCAAGCTGGGGTATTGTTCTTGTCTCTTTTATGCATTGGGGGTCCTAAAGCTTTACTAATGAAATGATAAATTAAGTGTATATATTTATTAGTCTCTTCAAAGTAATCGGTAGCATCATAGATATAAGGATTAATATCTTGAAAAACCTCAAATTTATACATCTACAACAAATTTACTCCAAACTAATTTTTTGACCATCAAAAACCCCAAATTAGTACAATTGTGACAAATTTACGCTCTGTTAATTTTTGTTAAATTTTACTATCAAATTATTAAGTTAAATGACATGTGACAGTTGACTAGTATATTAATTTGGGATTTTACTCTTCGTTTGTCATAGTTTATAATTTTTGTGTTTTTTTTTTTTGTGGTATTAATCCAATTAACATGGGGTATATTTGTCACAAATATACCAATTTTGGATTTTTGGTGGTCGAATAAATTAGTTTGGGTAAATTTGTTATATATATCAGTTTAGGGTTTCTTATGGTTGGTTGGGGTAAATTTGTTATAGTTGTACCAATTTAGGATTTTTCATGATCAAAAAAATAATTTGGGGCAAATTTGTTATACGTGTACTTAGTTTGAGATTTTTAAGGGTATTAATCCTAGAAATAATTAATCAAATGCACTGTCAATGATGCTTTCAAAAGATAGAATCATTTGCTTTTACGCAAAACACATGAACAAAAGAGAGAAAGAATCACCAGAGTGTTTTTAGAATCACCGAGTGTTTTTTGTTCCTAATCATCAATTAAGTAGTGATTAGTCATACACTAGAAAGACATAAATTTCCTCCTAAGTGATCCCATCTTTAGGAGCCGCGATTCTTTGTCATCTTCTAAATTGTCTAGTTCTACTTGCCTTTTCCCCCTGACTAAGGGTGGAGTTTTTCCCGACCAACAAATATATCAAGTGTGCTTGGAAGACATGATGTATAATCTAGAAGACAAGTAATCTCTCTGTGGTTCTCAGACTTTTCCAAGCTAAGGTACTATTCTTGTCTCTTTTATGCGATTTTTATGCGTTGGGGGTCCCAAAGCTTTATTAATGAAATGATTAGTACCGTCATAGATATAATTAGAGATATTGTCAATGACACTTTCAAAAGATAGAATCATTTGCTTTTAAGCAAAACACAGAAAAAAAGAGAGAAAGAATCACCAAGTGTTCTTAGAATCACTGAGTATTTTTCCGCCCTAATCATTAGTTAAGGAGGGATTAGTCATACACCAGAAAGATGTACATTTCCTCCTTAGTGGTCCCATCTTTAGGAGCCGTGACCCTTCATCATCTTCTAAGTTATCTAGTTCTACTTGCCTTTTCCCCCTGCCTAAGGGTGGAGTTTTTTCCAATCATCAAATCTATCAAGTGTGCTTGGAAGACACAGTGTACAATCCAGAAGAAGAGTAATCTCTTTGTGGTTCTCAGACTTTTCCAAGCTGGGGTACTATTCTTGTCTCTTTTATGAGATTTTTATATGTTGGGGGTCCTGAAGCTTTATTAATGAAATGATCGATTAAGTGCAAATATTTGTTAGTCTCTTCAAAGTCATTAGTACCATCATAGATATGAGAATTAATATCCTAAAAAATGTCAAATTGGTACATTTGTGACAAATTTACTTTAAACTAATTTTATGACCATCAAAAATCCCAAATTAATATACCTTTGAGAAATTTACTTCAAACTTGTATACTTGTGATAAATTTACCCTATTGAGTTTCCGTTAAATTTTACTGTTAAATTATTAAGTTGAATGACATATAACAATCTACTAATATACCAATTTGAGATTTTACTCTCCGTTTGTCACAATTTATAATTTTTGTGTTTTTTTGTAATATTAATCCAATTTAACAGAGGATATATTTTTCACAAATGTACCGGTTTGGGATTTTTTGACGGTCAAATAAATTAGTTTGGGCACTTGTCAAAAAAAATATCAATTTAGGATTTTTTATGGTCAATCGGAGTAAATTTATCACAGTTGCACCGGTATGGGATTTTCATAATAAAAAAATAGTTTTTGATAAATTTATCATACGTGTACTAATTTGGAATTTTTCAGGACATTAACCCTAAATATAATTAATCAGAGGTACTATCGATAATGCTTTCAAAAGATAGAATCTTTTGCTTTTAAGCAAAACACAAGAACAAAAGAGAGAAAGAATCACTGAATGTTTTTAAAATTACTAAGTGTTTTTCAGCCCTAGTCATTAGTTAAGGAGAGTTTAGTCATACACTAGATAGACGTAAATTTCCTCCCAACTGATCCCATCCTTGGGAGTCGTGATCCTTCGTCATCTTTTGAGTTGTCTAGTTCTACTTGCCTTTTCCTCTGACTTAGGGTGGAGTTGTTGCCGACCAACAAATCTATCGAGTATGCTTGGAAGACACGGCATATAGTCCAACAGACGAGTAAAATCTCTCCACTCAAGAAAACGACTTGGATCCGCTGTCTCTACTTAGACCCAATCTGCCATCTCCGAGCACGAGATTATGACACTTGGAATTTTCGTTTGAGCTCATTCACGTCAAACCTAACGGTCCCCTTCTCTCCCCACTGCAAACCTAACATTAAGGTATTGGAGGGCCTTCCACGGCCAATCATTTTGATACTATTTCTTATAAGATAGCCGTGGGCCCTCGTTTGATTCTTTTTAAGATATACGTGATGATAGACGAAAATTACGTAAAAAATGCATACATCAATGCCCCCTTAATTTGTGACAGCGAGGTACGGCTTGAGTGTGTCGCAGACGCATTCCCTTGTGGTCATCTTCGTTTGCACGGATCCACAGACAAAGCCAATTGGTTTCCCTGGTGTGCACGGCGTTGGGGATCGAATAGACTCTGAAATCTCTGTGAATCTGACAGTTCATAAATGTAACGCAGTGACGAGATCAAGCCATTGTGAAAAACGAGGGAATCGCGTGTCCTAACTCCATGCCGGCCACGAGACAATAATTTTAATTGATTTAGGCTACATTCATTTCACAAAAAATGGGCCATCTCCGAAAAATATTTTTCCAAAAATCATTTTTTAGGAAAATGCTATATTTTTCGGTGTTCAAATTTGAAACTTAAATTTTGAGTAAAAACATTTTTCACCGTTCGTTAACTAATTTAATTGTTTATGAAAAATTATCAAAAAATTGAATTTTAATATTTTTAATTGACTAAAAATATTTGTATTTTTAAAAAATACAATTTTTTATTATCTTCCACTGTTCATTAGTTTTATTTTTTCTTTCTTTTTCTTTTTATTTTTTCCTTTTCTTTTCCTTCTCCTTCCTCCTCCTTCTTCCTCCTCCTTCCTCCTTCCTCCGTCGACACATGCCTGACGATGGCTGCCGACAGCCGACCAAGATCCGGCCCGAGATCTAGTGAGCTCGAGGCTCTACCGATCTCGCCCGAGCTCGATGGAGGTTCGTCGGGCTCGTGAGCCGCGAGCTCACCGGATCCGGCGGTGGAGCGGGGCTCCGATCCAGCAAGCTCGAGCACCGCCGCCGATCTTGCCGGATTAAGCGAGGCCAAAGCTTCGCCCCAAGTCGGCGAGGCTCCGCCTCGTCCGATTTGGTGAGGCCCGAGCTCGCCGAGCTCGGGCGAGCCGGGCTTCCACAGATCGGGCTAGGCAGAGCCTCACCAACTCGGGGCAAAGCTCGAGCTGGCTCGCGACCACGGCCGGTCGCCGGTCGCCGGCCGCTGTCGGGGCCGGCCACCGGCCAAGCTAAAGAAGAAAGATGAAAAGGAAAGAAAGAAAATATATATATATAAAATATATATATATATATATATAATATATGAAGGTTGAAGAACTTATGGAAAATGTTTTCCACTTTTCAAAAGTGGAAAACATTTTCCTTATCTTTGAAAGTATTTTTTACTATTGATGGAAAACATTTTCCTTGAGTAGTTGATTTTCTATGAAACGAACACTGGAAAATCCGGAAAATATTTTCCTGGAAGTCATTTTCCATGAAACGAATGTAGCCTCAATATTCATATGTCTTCTATTGATTCTTCTTTATGGTCCATTTATTTTGTGAAAAATATTTTGCTCATTTTTTGACATTTGATTTGCTTAAAAAACTAAATTAATAGTAAAGATTTTCCTACCAAAAATTAAATTAACAAAATAATATCCTCTTTAAAAAATTTGAAAAATGTTTTCCAAAATATGACTAAGGGACTTGAAACTTTACTTTTGAGCATAAAAACCCCTTCTTGGATTCTAACCTTTAGGACCAAGTCTTTGGCAACTAGGCTTGGATCCCTGGTGCCCATGCCTAATGCCCCAGCACCTAAGCATGGATCCATAAAGGTCATGCTCGAGCACTGGTCCCAACACTCAGGTTGGGCTCATAAAATTCTTGTGTTGGTCCTCGATGCATAGGTTCAGGTCCTTAGTTAATGAAACGTTCATTATTATAAAATTATTTTTTTAAAAATAATTGAATTTTAATTATTTTTATTTTAAAAAATTCAAATTTTTAATTACTTTTAATTTTTATTCTTCTTATCTTTTTGCTTCTTCCTTGGCCAGTCATCAGCTATTGGCCACAAGCAAGCTCAAGCCTCGTCAGTTTGAGGTGAGGCTCCACCTTACTAGATCTAGCAAGGTCAAGCTCGCTTGAGGTTGGGAAGACTGAGCCTTGTCGAAAGCTGGTGAGCTAGGTGAGGCTTGAGCCTTGCTAAGCTCAAGTGACCTTAGGTGAGGTGAGTTGAGGCTCTAGCCTTGCTGGCTTATTCGCCCAAGGCCTGATTCTTCATTCAAGCTCATCGTTGTCCACGTGAAACCCTTTGCTTCATCCACCTTTAGCCTCATTCAAGCTTGTGCTCATCGATCCGATGAGGTAGAGCCTCATGAACCAGGGGGGAGCTCACCCATGATGAACTGGCTGGAGACAAACCACCAAAAGGAGATGGGGATGGTGGTGAGGAAGCAAAGGAGCAACGAAGAGGAAGAAGGAAAAAAGAAAAAGAAAAAGAAAGAAAGAAAGTAAAAAAAATAAGAAAATTAAAAATTGAATTTTTTAGTAATTTTTCCTAAGAAAATCAAATGAGATTTTCCACATTAAACGGCGGAAAATATTTTCTAATTGATTTTTAGGTTTCAACTAAACACCGGATAATTAAATTATTTTTCTGGAAAAATATTTGGTGGAAAATATTTTTCAAAAATGATACAAAACAAATGGACCTTATGATACAGATATTAAAAAGCTTATGTTAAAAACAAAAACATTAAGGCCACTTTATTTGGGATTATGAGGCACAGCTTGAGGTTGCCGCGCCAATCAATTAGAGCTTTTCAACGAGATGGTCTGAGAGTTGTGGGAGGCATATAAATAGGACACAAGTTGGATTAGTACTTTCATTAGTATGGGATTACATACTACGAATATCGCAGAAAACTTCCGGCTGCGGAAGACCCGAGCTTTCGATGGGTGAGACAAACGATATTTTATATTTTTTTGGTGTGTAAGTGATCAGCTCTTTGTAAAATGAGTCTATGAAGCAAAAGATTTGGGTCCGTTTCACTGAAAATGATGAAATATATTCCAAGAATGTCGATGGATCGATGAGTGATCGATAAAGGGTTGCTATGGATGCTTTGTTGATTTTAGACAGAAAAGTAAATGATGAGAAAATTAAAGGCATAAAGACTAACGTATTTATAATGCTTTATAGACGATTACATACAATGGTTATTGAATTTGAAAAAATAGATTACTTGTTAGTCCTATCTTCGATCACAAGCAGTTACTCTGCAATGTCATACTATTAAGTAACACTTATATGTAAGAAGTTATAAAATAACCATCCAACAGTTTTGTTCCAATGTCACTTCATCATTACTACTTTCGAGTTCTAATATTTAGTAAAATTTGCAATGGCTATCAAGGACTTTGCTGACTGGAGAAGGTTCTCGTCGATACTTGATGTTTGGTGTTGATGATTTTATCAGAGAGTTGTCGATTCCTGTCAAGTTGTCAATTGTTTCAACCAAACTGTTCATCAACTCAGTTTGTCTCTTGTCAACAACCAAAAAGTTTATTATTTTTGGGTGCCAATAGGGTCTGTGTTAATTGAATGGGAGCTAAACATGGGTTTTGTCCAGCAGGTCCATGCTGGTGTTAAGATGATAAACTTAGTTGATCTTATATTGACGGGGAGAAAGTAGGTCCATGTTGGCGTTAAGATGACAAACTTAGTTGATGTGATATTGATGGGGAGAAGGACATAAGAAATATAAAAAATTATGTACAACACTCACTTTAGTGCTAAATTTTATGAAAACTAAAAAAATTTGTTTGTGCCAACTCCAATATTCTTTGTTGAAAATCTGACATGACCTTTTTCTTATACTAATTTTTTAAGCTAACGTGGCTCGTCAGATGGTCCACTCAACATCTAAAGTATAAATAACGTCATGTAGTAGTTTTCCTCAAATAAGAACTCTAAATTGCCTAAATGATAGAGAACGCAATTTCAAACCCTAATCGGCCAATTCCCCAAAATTCACACCTATTTTGGTTTGCCCCCCAAAATTAACTACTCAATCTTGCAAATGGAGCACTGGAGCTCAATAGCGGCTCAAATTTGTTTCAACGAAGTAAAGAAGAAGGTGAGTGTGATTGTTATTATGGGTTACCAAATCCAAAAAGAACATTTTGGACTCAATTGAATCCCAAGAGAAGATCCATGGATACTCTAGGTGTAGAGAAAACTCAAAGTGCAAATATTTTAAATGAGTCGATGTGAAATTTTCCAATTGAGCAAGAGAGGTGATCTTAGAGAACCACTTGAAGGATGGTATCAACCTCCACCTATAAAAGGACGAGTTTTTGGACGATATCGACTCAATGCAAGTTGAAATGAAGACTTTAGCATCTTTAGCTAACCATTTAAAAAGGGAAGTTTTAAGGATGAAAAATGAAAGGAAGGGTCATCGAGCATTAATTGTGTTGTTATTCTCTTGTATAGCCTATTTTATGATCGAATGTAAAGTAAATGAAAAGAAATTTCTCAATCTACCATAGTTGAAGATCAATGGAATATGTACTTGTATTGGATCATTTATAAATATAGTTGTATTGGGCAATTTTTGTATGGAACAAAAGGCTTGTTGCAATCTATGAGCAATCTTGATCACCGAGGACTCGTGCATGGCCTTTATGAACCCCAGCATGCGGGTTGGGACCAGAGTTTGAGCATTGGGGACTCCAGCACAACTTCTATGAACTCGAGCTTAGCTATCGAATGATTGGGATTTCAAACCTGACCTTGATGTACTCAGGGATGGGCGACGAGACCCAAGCTTGAGCATTGGGATCTCAGGCCTAGCCTTAAGAGACCTAGTCTTATAAATTAGGACCCGAAAACCAATGTTGGGATTTCCATGTTCAAGTGTAGAGTTTCGAGTTTAAATGTCAATACCTAGTCATATTTTGGAAAATATTTTCCAATTTATTCAAAGAGAAAACCATTTTCCTAAATTTAAGCTTTGATAGGCAAATAGGGTCTGTAAAAATTCAAACTGGGGACCTCTAACTTTGATACCATGTAAGATTTTATGGTACTACCGATAACTATTTATTAGATAAAGATGTGATTTATTATTTAAATATTCTAACAATTTAAATGAAAATCGTTAATGCAGAAGAGGAGTTTGAATTTAAGCTTCTTCTTGTGTCCTTGAGATTATATATAGAGAAAAGGGGAAAATTATCTAAAAGGTTTTAATTATATTGCATTTTTATCAATTCAATCATAAATATTTTAATTTTACCAATTGAATCTTAAAAATATTCATATTTTGCCAATTGAGTTCATTCGGTCAATTTTTATTGGAAAACATTATCATCGATGCCAGTCGTTTTGCATGACATGGCCGGTATTGACTCTGATAATTCTTAATAATATTTTAATATTTTCTTAATGATGTATTTATTTATTATCGTCTCTCTTTTTCTTTCTTTTTCCTCCCTTCTTCTTCCTCTAGCTAATCATTCGGCCTAAGTTATAACCAAAGACCGGCTAAATGCATCCACCGTTGAAGGGCGACCCCACTAAAAGCTGATGAGGCTCGACCTCACCTAATATGGTGAGGGTAACCATCGTCAATTGTTTCCTTTTGTCAGTTACTGAACATCACCCAAGCTTGACAACTAGTTGGGAGGAAGAAGGGAGGGAAAAGAAAAAAGAAAGGAAAGAAAAGATTTAATAAATAAGGAATTTGAAAAATATTAAAAATTATTAAAAATTATCTACCTTAACACTGGCCATACCACGTAGATATCGATGTCCACATTCTCGATTTCTAACCAAAATTAGTTGGATGAACTCAATTGGCAAATCATAAAAAAGTTTGGGATTTAGTTGACAAAATTAAAAGGATTATGATTAAATTGGCCAAAGTGCAATAGGTTTATAATGTTTTGGACAATTTTCCCATAGAAAAAAGTATTCAAAGCAAACTCAAGCTCATTATTTAATGATCGACTCTAGTAAAGTCTAAAAATAAAAAAGTCTAGCTACATCTTAGTCATAATTACAGGCAGTAAAGTTACAATAGGTCCAAATAGTGTGTGCTACAATCCATTGTTTAAGGAGGCTTTTTGATTGCTCAGTTAAAATATACGATGTCATTTTCGGAGACAAGGACATGATTGGAAACTCTCCAATATTGGGATTAATATATCATCCCGAAATATTTCTGGGGCCTTTCGTCCATCCCAAAAGAGGGTCCCCGCTACAATTTGAGAGGCGTTTGGGTCTTGATGTCATCCATGAGTCCATCCCGTAAAAGAGGCTTCACAATGCAAAATCAGCCCATGGAGTGGTCAAGCGGTCATGAAGCGGATTGGTGTATGTAGATTAAGCCCCAGCACAAATCCTGTTTTCTACACCGCCAAATGCAGATGGATTTGGTCAAGCGGTCGTGAAGCGGATTTGTGTATGTAAATTAAGCCCCGGCGCAATTCCTGTTTTCTACACCACCAAATGCAAATGATTTCCCAATTGCGGCGGCTCGGGGTTTTAGCTCGCATCTTACTTGCTCCGTAACATGCTTCCTGTGCTATATGGGCATTGGTCATTCCTTACTACAAATCTCGCTTTGGGTAAATTTAGGTTTAGATGGGCTTTTAAGGGATTCAAAAGACCCAACCAAGTGGGAAAGCAACTTTGCGCTCTTGAGACATGCCAATTGATATTCGAAAGGTCCGTTTTCCATTTCAACCCAGCCACGTCATTTACAAATATGGACACCACCGAGTCCCTACCATCTCCTAACAATTCTCTAAGTCCTAACAAATTACATTAAGATTTGTCTACGACATGAGACACTTGAATCTTGTGGCTCGACTAATCTCCATGAATATACGGCAACCATCTTGTCCATGTGCTTCGAGTAAGGCTTTTCTTGTTGGATGGCGGGTGTGGCCCTTCCAGATTAATACAAATGGGTGACATCATGATTTGAACACATGATTTATTGAATCCAAATCGAGCCCTTAAACACTCATTTAATCCCTCCCTTTGGGAGGGCTTTATACTATGATTGGTTTGTATGGCAGTTTTTTTTTTTTTTCCCGAACTTTATGTCGCCTTTTCCATTTTCGTTTGCTTGTTTTCACTTCCATCATTCAGACCTAGGTCTCGGGAAATTATGTTCATGCATAGCTGCCTAACTGGCTTGATCGATACGGAATAGATGTGGCTCGTTTCGGTTCATTATTGTAGATAGAATAGCGGGGGACCGCTAAGAGCTACGTAAGGCGTGGATAGTTCATCACTGAAAGTGAAAATCAGAAGGCTTTGTGTTAACAAAGCGCGGGTTTTTGAAGATGACATCTACACAAGGCAAGATAAACATGGACAGAGGATATCGTTGGAGTTCGACGATCGAATTCAAAGTAGACGATCGACTATAAGTACACTATTCTCCTGACTATTTCACTATTTCGTGGAGTCGAGCCATTCGTAATGCAAACCCAGCTTAACACTGCATTCATATGAGTATTAATGTACTCATTCAGGGAAAATTATCAAAAAAGTTTTAAAACTATTGTATTTGTGCCAATTTAGTTTTAAATTTATCAGGTTGGCCAATTTAGTCAGAAAACTTATTGTATTAATGTCAATTCAATCCAAAATCTTTCAATTGTGCCAACTTTGATTATTTGCCAATTTTAAAATTTTTCTAGTTTTTATTTGTAATTTTTCTTCTTTCCTGAACCTAGGCTAGGGAGGGCCTTGATGCTAGTTAGGGAGAAAAAAGAAGAAAAGAAGAAAAGAATAATAAAAATTTAGAAAAGAAATCACTTACATGACGGTTTAGTTATATTAGCGATTTCTAGTCAAGATTGGTTGAAATAATTGAATTAATAAATCGTCAAAAGATTGGGGATTAAGTTGATATACGTTTAGGATTAAATTGGTCAAATTGAAATGTTTAAACTTTCTTGTTTGGTTGGTAAAAAATGTTTAAACTTGAATTTGCATAATTACAATAAATTTATTACTTTTTTTGGGTAATCGCCTCTTGGTCTACGCCGTAGAGTAGTGGCAGGTTTCATTTTATCAGCAATTCAACAACCCCAAACTGCAAGTTTTTCAGTGTCGATATAGACCTTTCTCGTCTCTTTCGTATCTTGAAAACGATCAGATCATGCAGAGTCAATATGGCAAGGCTGTCTCGCCTCGTAAGGATTCTGACGAACGGTAGAGACTCGACGAAGTAGGCTTCGGCCCACCAGAATCTCTCCCTCTCTATCGAGCAAAGTGTGGTGGACCAATTGTGCCTGACAAGCGCAAGGGTCGCACTCCCTAGTACCTACTAGAGAAAGCAAGATGTGCCGAATGAGATGCTGTACTGAATTATTGATCTCGACAACGACGAGGTTCCAAGTACCGTTGCAATGCTTCCCGTTCCCCCGACGCAAAGAGACATTCAAATCAACGGCTATTTATAAGTGTTCGCCTATGAAGGGACGTGCCCCCTTTTAGTCTCGTCCCCGAGAAAGCGCATCCAGCGAAGAAGCTTCTTCCACCTCTCGTTCTCCCCCGATCTTTAGCTTTTCGCACAATCTGGTGAGCTTTTCCGGATCGGCAATGGTGGAGGAAAAGCCGACAATGCACGCGGTTTGGTACGAGTGTTATGGCGGCGGAGCGGCCGGCTTGAAGGTGTAAATGTTTCGGCTCTCTCGATCATCTCGTTATTCACACGCGCACCCACATATGTGCATTACGAAACTAGCACCAGACCGGTATATGAGCTGAAGTAACGAAATTTTTAGTTGACAAACTATGTTCTAGTGTTCTCGGACGACTTGGGCTGGCAATGGAGCCTTTCTTGCTTTTTAGATTCTCCTGCTCCGTCAAAAAAAAAAAAAAAAGATTCTCCTGCTCCAATATAAACCGAGGAAGAAGCTGTTCACTGTTCTGGAATGCTAGTTATGGGAATTTTAGTTTGGTGGGAACAGAGATCCTCGTTACAGAACATTCTCCTAATGCAAGAGTGAACAGAACCTTTCCTGCTTTTGATCGGCTTTACGGTTTATCTGTTTTCCTTATTGAGCTTTTGAGAATAATGTTGCATCTTCTTGGTCCTTTCCGGCCAAGCATTTCCTTTTCTCGTTTCTTTGTCCTGTGTGACTGGACCCGATTTCAGTTTTGGTGGTTGGCGTTGAGAAAAATCATTGGCGAATCATAAGATAACTTTTTCTTTGGTGAATCATAAGCTAACTTTTTCTTTGGGGTGGTAAGTCATGAGATGCTTAACGAAGGACGTATATGATAGGAATATGTCTAATAATTTGAAGTGTGAATTCTGAATTCGATCTGCTCCTACGCCAGAAGAAGACCGGTAGAATCCAGGGATAGACGTAGAAACATGCTTATATACGTTAGATCTACTTTTGTGAGTTAATGTTAAGACCCCTCAAGTGTTCTGTCTCAGTACACGTAGGCTTAGAGCGTGTCTCCATAGACTTCATATAGTCTGGAATTTGGTTATAGTCAAACAGTGGAAAAGCTGCTCTTTTCCAAGTTAATTGGTCTCTTTATTTTTCTGTTCTTTTGTGAGCTGACCAGTATTAATAATAGAATCTGATTGATGTCATACGCGACTCCTCTGTTCTTCTTTGTGTGGATATCTGTTGAGTGGTTTGGGTTGTCGATTATTTGGGTTTTGATATGCATCACATACCGCGTTTACCAGTTCTTTGCACTTCTTGCAGCATGTCAATATCCCGGTTCCCGCACCTAAAAAGGACGAGGTTTTGGTGAAACTAGAAGCAATCGGTATAAATCCTTATGATTGGAAAGTGCAGCAAGGACAGCTGAAACCATTTCTTCCTCGCAAATTCCCTATGATACCAGGTATTGGGTTGAACCTCGAATTTGCCCTTTTGCCTCCTTGTTGAGAAGAATTGACGGTTTTTCACAATGTATGGATCTCTGGGCGAAGAGTTATTTCTTTAAAGATTGTTCATGTTTGCTTGCGTTGGCAATATAGTCAGTATAATTACATAATGCTCGCATTCATGTCTGTCATCCATCTTCTCCCTAATCCAAGCCATGGGTTCGAGCCATCTGAAAGGACGCGTGATTGCAATGTTGTTCGGTTGCTTCTGGTTCGTGCGAGCGCATGGGAATGCCTGTGGGTTTGGTATGGTCTCAAGGGCAGGACACCGTGTTCCGTGGTGTTAGTGGGAATGATTTGGAGATAGGCACGTTTATCTTGTCAAACCCTATGTACAGAATTTTAAGTGTAACGTGGTACCTTTGGTCTCTTTACCTTCATTTTACAGCCAACGATGTAACAGGAGAGGTTGTTAAGGTCGGACCAGCAGTCAAGAAATTTAAACCTGGCGACAAAGTCGTTGCCGTCCTCAATCCCATGGTAATGCTCACCTTCACGTCTTGCATTTTATCTTTTGACTGGTGTTGGATGTTGCTACTTGCTATGATGGTGGATCACTGACTCAATTTAGAATCAATAGTGAACTCGTACGCGCTAGTTCAGACCGGCTGATGTTACATAATTCTCGGCCTTCATTTGATTACCTGACAGACAGGAGGTGGATTCGCCGAGTTCGCCATCGCAAAGGAGAGCCAAACGGTGGCAAGGCCACCTGAAGTATCAGCACCGGAATGGGCAGGGTTACCCGTAGCCGGCCTGACTGCACTCCAGGCCCTCACCCAAGTTGCGGGGCTAAAGCTTGACGGTAGCGGACCGCTGAAGAACATCCTGGTCACCGCCGCCTCGGGTGGTGTCGGCCATTACACGGTCCAACTCGCCAAGTTAGGAAACACACACGTGACCGCGACTTGCGGGGCTCGCAACATCGACTTGGTGAAGAGCCTCGGCGCTGACGAGGTCCTCGACCACAGGACCTCGGAGGGAGCCGCCTTGAAGAGCCCCTCCGGCAAGAAGTACGACTTCGTGATCCACTGCGCGCTCGGGTTCCCTTGGTCGGTTTTCGAGCCGAACTTGAGCGCCCGTGGCAAGGTGATAGACCTCAGCGCGGGCCTCAAGACCATGATGACTTACTCTCTCCAGAAGCTCACCTTCTCCAAGAAGCTGCTCGTGCCGATGGTACTATCGCCCAAGGGCAAGAATCTGGAAATTTTGGTTGAGTTGGTTAAGGAAGGGAAGCTCAAGACCTTCATCGACTCCAAGTGTCCTTTGAGCAAAGTTGAAGATGCCTGGGCTAAGTCTATCAGCGGTTGCGCCACTGGCAAGATCATTGTAGAGCCAAAAGATCAACAGTACTGGTGTGCTCTTGAAAAGCGTAATTTCACTTGAACCGCACGATTGACATATGCTGAGGATATTTACTAAATTAGATTTAATCCTATTTTGCCAATATCAATTTAATTTTAAAATTTTTAATTTTAGCCAAGGCAATCCATAATCCTCTCAGATGATTATACCTGGAAATTGTCAACATGTCGTCCTGTCATCGCCAGTTGTCCCACGTGATGTGCTGATGTGGCAGCTTTGGTCAAAACGACGCCTTACGTGAACTATCACAATTTTCCAATAGCAATCAACTGAAAAAACTACATTCGAATTTCCCACAAAGTTTTAAATTATATGTGTAAATTTGAAATCTTTTTTTTTTTAAACTAAATTCGTATCCGTATAAAAGATTTTAAATTCACTCGGTAATTTTTCTTGTATATTATTCCTTTGTATTATCTAAATACTATTCACCAACAGACTGAACAGGCCACGTGCTACCTCATCATTTCATGAGCAAACTTGCCATGCCATTGCTACACTGCGAAGCACATATTGTGGTGGTCTTCTCTTCCACCAGTTATCATCTTGGCACAGCTTGTGGCGACCCCATTTATCTCACTTAAGCCAAACACCCAAAACAATATTCGGAATAGTCACATGAGGCGAGAACTGATCGGGGTGTGAGTCTCAGTGATAGATAACATTACAAGTCGAGCCGGTAAAACGGTCAATCTTTTTCACTCGGTTTTTCATAAATCAAATTGTGAATGGAACGCCTGATATTTTAGAACTAGTAAGTTGTAGTTTGCTTCCCTGGGTGCAAATCCTATTCATAGCTTATGTATGGCTTGTTGGAATTTTGTTTGTTAAAACAAAATGAGTGCTTTTTACTTTGTCCCACATAGAAAAAGTGAGAGCAAGTGGGTTAGTTTAAAAATATGGAATTTCCTTTTTGTAATTAAAGGAATGATTTGGTGGAGCTAAACCCCACCATACCCACATGCGGGTGTGCGATTATTTGGCGCACTTAGCACTTAATTCAAAAGTTGCCTTTTAATTAGCATTAATTCCTTGCTATTTATTTATTTATTTATTTTAATTCAAAGGTTGCATTTTAATTTGAGAATTTTTGGAAATGAAATATAAAATGAAAATTCGAAATTCTATTTAAAAAAAACTATTATTCCGAATTTTATTTGTGTCTTTTCAAGACAACCTTTGAAAAAATTACTTATTCGGTTTTGCAAATTTTTTTTTTCGAAAGGTTGCAATAGTTCGGTTTTCGACTTCCTCTGAAAAGTTGCGTTTGTTTATACTAACAATTTTCTAAAGATCATGTTTGTTCATTATTTAGCAGTTTTTCACAAATAGTTGCAAGACTGTTTCATCATATATACTTGTCAATTTTCAAAAGAAAAGAGGTGCGCGATTATTTGGCGCACTTGGCACTTAATTCAAAGGTTGCCTTTTAATTAGCATTAATCACTTGCTATTTATTTATTTATTTATTATTTTTTAATTCAAAGGTTGCCTTTTAATTTGAGAATTTTCGGAAATGAAATATAAAATGAAAATTCGAAATTCTATTTAAGAAACTATTATTCCGAATTTTATTTTTGTCTTTTCAAGACAACCTTTGGAATAATTACTTATTCGGTTTTGCAATTTTTTTTTCAAAAGGTTGCAATTGTTCGGTTTTCGACTTCCTCTAAAAAGTCGCGTTTGTTTATACTAACAATTTTTTTTTTTTTCATTTTTTTGGAATAGTTGCAAGACTGTTTCATATATATACTTGTCAATTTTCTAAAGAAAAGAATGCTATTAAAGGAATGATTTGGTGGAGCTAAACCCCACCATACCCACATGCGGGTGCGCGATTATTTGGCGCACTTAGCACTTAATTCAAAAGTTGCCTTTTAATTAGCATTAATTCCTTGCTATTTATTTATTTATTTATTTTAATTCAAAGGTTGCATTTTAATTTGAGAATTTTTGAAATGAAATATAAAATGAAAATTCGAAATTCTATTTAAAAAAACTATTATTCCGAATTTTATTTGTGTCTTTTCAAGACAACCTTTGAAAAAATTACTTATTCGGTTTTGCAAATTTTTTTTTTCGAAAGGTTGCAATAGTTCGGTTTTCGACTTCCTCTCCGATAAAAGTTGCGTTTGTTTATACTAACAATTTTCTAAAGGTCATGTTTGTTCATTATTTAGCAGTTTTTCACAAATAGTTGCAAGACTGTTTCATCATATATACTTGTCAATTTTCGAAAAAAAAAAAGAGGTGCGCGATTATTTGGCGCACTTGGCACTTAATTCAAAGGTTGCCTTTTAATTAGCATTAATCACTTGCTATTTATTTATTTATTTATTATTTTTTAATTCAAAGGTTGCCTTTTAATTTGAGAATTTTCGGAAATGAAATATAAAATGAAAATTCGAAATTCTATTTAAGAAACTATTATTCCGAATTTTATTTTTGTCTTTTCAAGACAACCTTTGGAATAATTACTTATTCGGTTTTGCAATTTTTTTTTCAAAAAGGTTGCAATTGTTCAGTTTTCGACTTCCTCTAAAAAGTCGCGTTTGTTTATACTAACAATTTTCTAAAGGTCGTGTTTGTTCATTATTTGACAGTTTTTCACGAATAGTTGCAAACTGTTTATATATATATATATATATATTTGTCAATTTTCGAAAGAAAAGAGGTGGTCATTTTCGAGTCTTTTTTCTGAAAAATTGCAGCCAATTTTTCGATTGTTTTCCTAGAGAGACCTTGGAGAAATACTAGAATTGCTATCTAGTATTATCATCCGAGACTTTATTGTATCCTGGAGGATTTTTGCCGATGACCATTAGCAACGTTGTGGGGCAAATAAATCCTTAAAGATAGTGATATCACGCCTCAAAGTCCGAGTTGTTTTATTCGATCCGATTTCATTGTTCAACCCATTTCGAAGCCATATTTTCCAACATGGCTCGTAATTCCTTCAAAATGATTAGTCTAAATTTATAATGATTTCCAGAGAGACCTGCTATACTTGTCTCTTTCATGAACCTTGGTGCATGCATTTGAGGTTTCCTACATAATAGACGGATCACAACGCATCGTGACTATTCTAAAGTTTCTCGAGTGAGTTGTATGGATGAGCTAAAGATACCTAATGTATCTTCATCTTGCAAGACAAGCGGCTCGCAAACAAGTCTGTGTTCATTACGGGCATTTTTTTAACATTTTGGATTTGTTTAATTCTCTTGATGTATCTCAATGAATAATCACGACTCACATTTAAAAAATATGTGTTTCAAACACAAAAAGACAAATGAGTTAAACGGAGTTTCTTCATTGCACTTATTTGACAAGTAACTGCTATAATTTTGTGCAGAACTTACTTGAGTGCCATAACCTTTTTTTTTTTTCTTTATCACTTAAATGCAATAACTTCAAAAATAAAATAAAATTCACTTGATTGCCATAATTTTTAATCGATCATTTAAGTATCATTTTTTTTTTAAAGATGTTCACCCAAGTAGTGGAAATCCAACATAAGGTAGCACTTATGGTGAACGTTTTTAAAAAGTTATGCCATTCAAATGAACGATTGAAAAGTTATATAACATTCAAGTGAACATCGTACATAAATTATGATATTCAGATGATAAAAAAAATTGACACTCAAGTGAGCATTGTACAAATGTTATGGCACTTATGATGTCCTTTTCTCGATAAGTTTTAGTCATTGATTGCACAATTTGTTGATTTTAGAACTTGATTGTACTTCTATGATAAGTTTTAAGACTTCTTATATTTTTCTCCTTTTTTTTCATTTTTCTTTTTTTTTTCCGATATAGTTAGCCATAAGATGTTGGGGATATGCTGTGATGCCCCCGACAGCCCCCGATTTGTTAGGGTCGCCACACTTCTTATCTTCCTTATCCTAGATGTCCTTCTTTTTCAGATCGATGGACTTCAGGGAGTCAATGTGGGGATTCTATCACATACTTCATTGGTCCCTGCGCAATGTATATATGGCGGAAGCGTATCTAACAACTCCCCTTTCCTATACTCAAAAATGATGCACACGCTAAACATGTTTCTAGATAATAGCCGGACACTTTTATTTACACATATCTACTAGATGGACATTGTTTGTTGGTACATCCAAAAAGCCGTAGTTTCCTATACCCAGCGATACTTCAAAAGTTAACCGACATCTTCAACAACCATTTACATAGAGTCCATCCTTCAGTGTCGGCATCCAAAAATTCTCTCTCTCTGCTGTCCTCACCCCGCAATCACTCCCAACCCTTGATCCCTCGTTGTCGTCTTCTGGTGGCGGTGGCAATGGTCCCAGAACTTGCCCGTTCCTACAGACGAATAAGATGACATACTCCTGAAGTACAAGGTTTGAGGGAAGATCGGTGTTGAACATCATAATCACCCTCACTCATATGTAAATCAATCCCCGCACATCAGGATCTTGGTATTCTAACTGATCCCACTGCAAGTCGATCAGGATCCCGTAGAAGGTACCAGGAGGTGTGGGCAGCAATGGCATTTTCCTTACTCTGAAATATGTTAGTCCCCACAATGGTTGAGTGCAACCACTCAACGCTAAAGATCTACTAAACTATATTATGTAGGACTATCATCATCTGATTTCATGATAAATACACAAAAGATAAAGTCTAGAAGAATAGGTATGCATTAAATCAATAGAGTTTTCCAACGAAATGGCAAGTGCAATTTAAAAACCATAATGCATCATTTCAATCATATGGGTCTCGATTATAAAGCCAAATCGTTATAACACATCTTATACCATGCCACGCAATTTTGTCCCATAATTAGGCGCAACTATCAAAATGGCGTAACTTAGCAGAAAAAATCAACTTTAAAACTCAATAGCTTTTTGATTCACTATCACTATCTCCCGGAGGATCAACGTTTGCGTCCCTCCGGGCATCCGCACCCAACCTAGCGTCACGAAAGCCTCCGGTTCCATATTTCAGTCACCGAGCATCCAAAGTGTGTTACGTCACACCTCTAAACATCTCGCACCTCACCTAGCATCACGAGGAATCGCCAGGGCTCGCCATGTCAATGGTTGCCCCTACCCTTCGGAAACATGTATCGTCATACATTCGGGCATCCTAACGCTCCTAGGAAACCTCTAGGGCTCACCAATCCCTAGGCATCCAGAGGCATCACCACTACGATCCTCCAGGCAACCCGTCTCTTGGGGCTTTGTTGACCTAAGGGTCCGATGGCAGCAATAACACACACCAACCAAGGTGTAGCAATCTCAAGATTCAAAATCAATGCATGCTGACATCAATAATACAATACTTGCTTCGATTTCTAAAACTTCAATTCGGAAATTTAAACAAAAACCTTTCAAATGGGTGACTTCATAGAAACACGTTACTTTCCAAAATTCTCGAATCAAGAAATAATCTTTAGTATAGGCAAATCCTTGAAATAGGTCCAACTCACATTATTGAAAGTAATTTATGAAACTCGGAGCTTTATACTAACTCCATCAAGATTTAACTTTTCATGGTCTAATTGCAAGAACTTTGGAAATACACTTGTACGAACTTAATATGTGTGTTCACATGGACCGCTAGTAGATATAGGTATGTACAAAACTCACAATAATTTCAGAAATATCAAGTCAGAAAATTTGCGGTCCACAATCCAAAAAATCTGGTTCAAAGTTTTTGAAATCGTTTATAAATCCAAACCTTATAAATTTACCACCGCCCATGGCAATGCCGGTGCTAATTCCATAGACGTTCTTTGAAATACAGAAATTGATGCATCGACAAAGTCAGCAAGTTCCAGTGCAATTCTTCGAACTTTCAAATATAGTTCACGTGAGACCTCCAGAATTCGCACATATAAAATTCGACACCTACCTAGGTGTCCGAATTGCCTTCAACTGAAGCAACACTTTTTCCCCCTTTCAACTACGTAGTCCAACGTCCATTCAAAATTCCAACTTCACCATTTGGCGAAATAATCCAGAGTAGTGCTAAACTAAGGACGCATTTCATCAGACAGCTATTGGATTACACTATAGGTTAGTAGACTTCAACTTGCCTTAAGTCCAACGGCGTTGATGGCAAGCGGACCGCAAGCTACTAGCTACAGTTGAGGCAAGGAGAAGCGGTAACGGCAACAACGGCGTGTAGTGAGGCGCAAGCCGAGGCCTCTCGGGTCATGCTGCGGCAGAGGGCAGCGATGAGACAGCTGACGCACGGCGTCGGTGGCAAACGGTGGAGTACGGCCAGAACGGTGCAAGGGTTTTGGTTCGGGAAGTTGCTGGAGTTGTCGCTGAGAATGGTGCAAGGTTGGGCATCTACGAAGAAGAAGGAAGGTCATTTGCTTCTGCATGTTGATTAATTGGGTCAACTTTCTCTCCCTTGGTGGCAGTTCGGTCGAGGGATGGAGGCATCGAGAGTAATCCCACGATTCCTCTCTTCTATTGCTGCTGTGTGCCAATGGAAGGTGAGAATGGCTGAGAGAAAAAATGTGCTGCTCGCTGAAGGAAGGCCAAAGCCTTCTCGATGTTGACTTTTTGCAGTCAACTATCGGAGTTCCTCGGCGGCTGTTGCGATGAAGGGGGGCGGATTACGCGTGGCTATCAGCTGGGTTTCCTCCTGCCAGTTGCTCCTTCATGCAGGCGGTGTGGTCAGCAGAGGAGAACGGCGTGCGTGGCCTTCATCCGAGTCCTCCCCCCCCCCCTTCTTCCTCCCCATCGCCAGCGCAGGGAGTCTTCGATTCGTGGCTTTGGACGTGGCTGTCCTTGAAGGATTTCGGCTGCCACCTCTCCTTCTACATGCAGCGGCGTGTCCCTCCGTTAATTGACCACATGGATCAACCGAAAGAGGTCTTCGTTTGATGGCCATCGAAGGAGAGAGGGACGTGGCTCTTCATGGGCAACTCGTGGATGCGAGAACGGGGCAGCAAGAAGTCAACTTTTCTCCTTGGTTGACCGGCTAAATGGAGGGGGAACGTAGCTGGATGGCCGTGCATGGGCAAGGTTCTCGGTCACGTGGAGAATTGGGGTCAATGGTCTTCATCCATTGCATGAAAATGCATGGACTAATGCGGCTGCCGATTGTGTCATTAGAAAAAGGTGCATAGTCCCATGCGTGTGTGCTTTTCATTGCTAGCATGGTCGAGGTCTTCATCTTTCCCTTGCCGTTCAGCTGTGGAGAACCGGACATGATTGTTGCATGGTCTTGCATGATCAAAGTCAACATCTTCATTTGCTTAAGGACACATGGTTGGACGTGGCCGAAGATTTTGATCAACCCTCTTCCACTTCCTTGACTGCTTGGACGTGTGCATGGCTAGAAGAAAAAGTTGCATGGAAGTTGCATGGAACTCAACTTGGCGACGTATCATTTGGAAGGAACCACGGTCTCGCGTGTGACATTACGTGAAGAAATTTCTAGATGAGATGCTATCGTGAAAACGTGACGAAACGTGACATTTCGGTGCGGTGAGAGTGGTGACGAAACGGCATCCACAAGCGGTGCCGACAACATAGTCCGACGACAAATTTGTCAACCCGTATCGAACAGTTACAGACTACATATTCGAGGTCCGGCAAAATCGGAATGTCACATATGTGAGGATCAATAGTGAATTACAATTGATTGATTTAAGATTACCTAGGATTATAATATCAATCCAAGATTGGATTTGATTTCATATATATTCTTTTGTTATTTCCAAAGTTAACCACTCATTGTACTTTAATTAGGAGCTTGTACAATGTAAAGAAACATGTCCAAGTATATTATACATTGTTCTCTCAATTTCTGCCTATTCTTCAATTTATGTCATGATATCAGAGCAAATGGTCCTGCATATTGGGGTGTGGTTCATATTTCCAATCATATGGGCAATGCCCCTGCAACTTTTTAAGTAGAGCTCATATTTTATTGATGGTTTAGGTTTGAGCTCATGAATAGTTACTAGAGATATATATATTCTATTTGGATATATATTCTCTTTTCTCTTGTAATCGAGGGATGTAGCAAAGAGGTGCAGGTGCTAATTATAGTGGAATCCACAGCTGAACGTGATAAATCGAGATAAAACCTTGCGTCTCAAATTATAGTTCTCACTTTTACACTCTTTTTTTCTTTGTGATTGTGCGGCAAATCCTAACATAGCATAGCTTCCGCATTTTTTGATTGCCCTCTGGATTTTTTTCACCTTTGTTATTGTAGGAAATACTAGCCTACAAACAAAGGTTAGCACTTCGATGTAGGAATCGGTATTTGACTAAACACAACCAATTCACATTCTTACCCATACCATGTTGAAGAATACCTCACCTTCCAAAGACAACCAAATTCCAAAAGTTTCAGATCTAGAAGAGACACATACACATTCAATGCATTCTATTAAAGGTGTACTGAATTGGAGGTTTGGGGCCCAAACATAGCCCATATGTGTACTAAATAAGAGTTCCAAGGCTCATATACAACCAATTTCATCTATTTAGGTTAGCCTAACCGGGGGCAACCCATTCTAGGCCAGACCATCCAATGGCTGCCTGTCAAGCAAACCCAACCCATTGATGTTTGGACTAGCCCAAGCCAAGACATGGTTTATTCCTTGAGGGCAATGATACAAACACACAATGAACATACCTAGCCCAAGGAGAGTTCACCAACCAATATCGGAGCAAGCCCAACTCTTAGACCAGGATGGTTCCATCTGGGTCAACCATACGAATTGGGTGTGTCGAGGGAATGAATGCCTACCTAATTTTTTCAACACAAATTCAATCCTTACCAAATCTCCGCTATAGGAAGTCGCCCAAAGCTCAATGAACTGCTATACACCTCGATGACCGATGGCCTAGAACTTCGCCTCATCTACTAGCAACTCTCCGGCCCTAAGAACTACTCAATGTGGTCTCCAAAATTCTGACAAGCCTCGGTGATGAAGGACAAGGATGGTTTCCTTGATGGAACCATCCCCGTTTCGACCAATGATCATCGAGCGCAACATTGGAAGAAATGCGATCCATTGGTCCAAACATGGATCGGAAATTGCAATTTTACAAAGGTCACAGCCGAGCTTCCTTCGATGGAGAATTTGAAAATCATGTGGGAAAATATAAAGGAAATGTACGAGAAATTAGATCGGGCCAAAATATTTGCCCTCACCCAGTCATTATCAAAATTGAAACACGGAAAATATGTTGATTATGGCTTGCTTTAACAAGCTATTGGCCCTTTGGAATGAGTAAGAGGCGGCCAAAGAGAAGCACAAGGGACTTGTGTTGACGCTACAGCAATATAAGAACATAAGAGATCAAGAAAAGGTGACATGTTTCCTATTGATTTTGAACGATTCATACTTACCCAATTGGTTGTAAATCTTGGCCATGGAACCCATACCATCACTTGATCGAGAGTCAGCGACTTGCTTCATTCAAAAGTGTGAAGGTTGAGGAAAGCATTCTCCTCTCGGCTCAATCAAACCGTCAACAGTGAGGAACCGTCGACAAGGGGAGCGTTAAAGGGCAAAACACAACCCTAGGGTAGGGTTTTTTGACCCTGGGGGGAGGGGGGCCGTGTTGGAGAAATCTTTCCAGAATATTTTGAAGCTGACAAAACGTTTCTATCAGTCCAGTCTGGATATTTTCAGACCTACAGTTTAAAGTCTGAAGACTTTCTGATCACCAGACTCAGCACTCAAGACTCAAGACTTAAGACTCAAGACTATTCTCATTGACAGTCTTTCTGATCTAGTGACAAAGGAAATTCAGAGCTGAAGTATATGGTTGAGGATTTAATCTTATTCTCTGGAGAAGATCTCTTGGCTGGATAAATATAACGGATTCTTTTATTCGTATCTAGATCGATTGAAGATCCGATGGTCAACGAAATATTCTTGGAATGTTCTATTCTTGGAAACAAAAATCCTGATTATATGGGCGAACAGGATTGATGGGCTATCGTCAGGTTCCTTTTATAGCTCGAATAATCTTCTTAATTGATTCCGTCCAACGGGTAGATTTGAGAAATTCCTTTGGAAAGTGCCAATGGTTATGATGGCATAAAGGAGTATAAAAAGAAGACGTTCTAGTTGTTTTTAGGAATGTGATCGATAGAGAAATTCCAGAGTCTAAAGCACCTTGATTATTAGTCGATACAGTTTGAGCGAAATTGTATACACAGAGAGTGTCTATACTTGGTGATACCTTGAGCGAGTGTGGTAGATCATCTACACCTAGAAATCAAGGAAGATCAACACTGTAACATCTCTTTGTTCATAGTGGAATCCAGCCAATTGGCTGTCAGTGCAGAAGAGTGGACGTAGGCTTGAATCAAGCCAAACCACTATAAACCGCGTGTTCAATTCTCTCTTTCCTTTACTCAGTCTTACGTTGTTTATTATTTGTTACAAATCCTCAATCGTCTAAGTATTGTGCAATTATCAAGAAAAATCTTTTGTGTACCTATTCACCCCCTTTAGGTGCTCGTACTAGCTATATCAGGCCGAAGCCTTCTCAAAGTAGGGACGGATAGCCACGATTTGAAGACAAGATTGGACAGCCTTGATTCCATCTATCTAGTGTCAGGATTGGATGGTCTACAAGAAGCCATGTTAGCCCTCGTTTTTAAATCCAACGGATTTCCTTCAGTTACGTCATCATTGAAGGGAAATTCTAAAGGAAAATGAAAATTGTACTGTGATTATTGCAAATGACCACATCACACGGTAGAAACCTATTGAAAATTGCATGGAAAACCCGAGGAGAAAGGAAAAAGGGAATCTTCTACTGATCAAGTCACTAGGCACAATATTGATAAAATCAATCAATCGATTACTCATAATCAATTTCAGCAAATCATTATGGCATTGAGATAGTTGGAAACTTCTGATAAAAGGGCAAGTTTCCCTCGTACTTCTTATTGTTTCAGTTCTTTATCTCATGATGCTTGAATAATTGATTCAAGAGCTAGTAACCATATTATCTGTGACAAAAGTTTCTATTCTCATACTCATAAGTATCATTTCTCAATATCTATGCAACTTCCATATAAGGAATATTACATACGTCACAAAAGTAGGGACAACAAATCTTAGTCCATCCATTATCCTTCATAATGTGCTTTATGTCCCTCAATTTCAATTCAATCTTCTCTTAGTTTCAAAGGTTTGTGAGGACAATTCTTGTCATATTTTTTTCAATTTTGACAAATGTTTCTTTCAGACATTTTCGACTAAACTAAGGAGCTTGGGTAGGGTTTCATAAGAATTACATTTTTGGACTAGCTCTCCCAAAAATTTTGACTTATCACGTGTTTGTGTGAATAAAAATCATTGTGTAACACTGCTCTTAGTGATAAAGTTATTCTTTCTCATCAACATTTGGGTCACAATGCTCATTTTCCACATTCTCAATGCCAAATTTGTCCTCTCGCAAACAATCACGTGCGCCTTTTCCTACAACCAAATCTTGAGCTACAAATAATTTCTCTTAAATTCATGCAAACATTTGGGGAAAATATCACATCCCACATCATGACAAATTCGGATTCTTAATTACTATTATAGATGATCATTCTCATGCTACATGATTTTTTTTTTTTATGCAGTCCAATAGTCAAGCTCTTTCTCACTTAAAGAATTTTTTTCACCCTAAAGAAAAATCAGTTTGGCAAATTTGTTCAACACATTCGGAGGGAAAGAATTCTTTAGTTATGACTGTAAATTTATTTTTTCTTCCCTCGGAATTCTGCATGAAAGCTCGTGCACTTGCATAACTCAACAAAAAGGGGTTGTTAAACACAAACACTATCATCTTTTAGAAGATGCATATGCCCTTAAATTTCAAGCATTTATTCATGAGACTTTCTAGGGAAATTGTGTGGTCATGGTAGCTTACCTGATCAATCACATGACAACTTGGGTTCTCGACAAACGAACTCCCTTTGAAGTTCTTTTTGGTAAGATGCATGAGATTAATCGCTTGAAAGTTTTTGGCTACCTCTACTATGTTACTACCCTCGGTCCTCGTGACGAAGTGAGTCCTCGAGCCTGACGATGCATTTTCATGGGATATCCTACTCTTCATAAGGGTTATCGTGTCTTCGAGCCATCGACATGTAACTTTTTTGTAAGTAGATACGTTGTTTTATAAAAACATATTTCAATTTCAGGATGAGGTATCTTCAAATGAGTCTTACAGCTCGAATCCTCATCACGATCATTTTTTATCTAAGGAAGATTCATCTCATGTTCCACAATATATGCTTGTCTTGTCTCTAGATATTCAAACTTTAGCTCTAGTGATGGAAACCACTGCGGTATCTCCATCCACCCCAGGTTATTCGATTGAAGAGTCTCCAATGCACATGTAAGAGAATTTTGATCAATCATCAAAATTATCGTCTCCATAGTTTAGTCAAGAGTTATCATCTTCTACACCTGAGGATATTCCCCCTTGATGGTTAGGCTAGATTACTTGACCACCCACGTGGACCAAGGATTATATTTGTGCGTCTCTCAACTCATGAGGCACTCCATACCTATCTCCTCTTATGCTTTGTTTGATCGTTTGTCTATGGAACATATATGTTGCATTAGTCATATCTCCAAGGAAATAGAGCCATCATTCTACGATGAAGCAGTTCATGCCCCACATTGATAGAAGGTCATGGAAGTATAATTGTATGTTTTGATAGAAAATCAAACATAGGACATGGTACCCTTACTGGCTCATCAAAAACCCATTGGCTCGATGAGGAAATATACATGGATCTTCCACTAGGATTACAGTGATAAGGGGAGTCTGGAGTATGTTGTCTCCATAAATTCTTTTTATGACATAAAACAAGCTTCTTGACAATAGTATGCAAAGTTCACTATAGCCTTCACAACCATTGGCTTCAAACAATCCCAGCATGATTATGCTCTTTTCACATGAACAAAAGGTACATCATCATTTACTTAATGGTATATGTTAATGACATACTTGTTATGGGAAATGATAAATTGGCCATCAAGAGTCTTAAAGAGTACCTGCATTCTACTTTTTGTATTAAAAACTTGGGACCTCCCAAATATTTTCACGGTATTGAGATTGCTTGCTTAGACTTAGGAATTTTTCTCAGCCAACAGAATTTCGTGTTAGAGACTATATTAGAAGCAGGCTTATAAGGATGTAAACTTGTTGTCATTCCTATCGAACAAAATGTCAAGTTAACTTCTGTTGATTACGATGTCAAATCATCTTTTGAGATTGATGACCAACTACTCGAAGATCCATCCTACTATCAAAGGCTTGTAGGGAAACTTATTATCTCACCATGACTAAATAGGATATATGCTATGTAGTACAAACAATCAATTAGTTCATGCATAACTCAAAGGAGTCTCATATGAATGTGAAGGTCGTAAAGTATTTAAGAAATGTCCAAGGCTTCGAATACTCTCTCTTGTGATTAAAATTTAGAAATGATAGCTTATTGTGACACAACCATGCCATGTGTCCCATGAGACGGAGATCAATCATTGGTTTTTGTATTAAGCTAGGAAAGTCCTTACTTTCGTGAAAACAAAAAAGTAGTCAACCGCATCATTAACATTCACTAAAGTTGAAAATCGAGCCATGGCTAAAACCATTTGTGAAGTAGATTGGATACAAGCTTGCTTTCAAACCTCTGCATATGAGTTAATGGATCGATGAATTTATTTTGTGATTATGATACAGCACTCAAACTTGCAGCAAATCCCATATTTCATGAGAGAATGAAACATATTGAAGTAGATTACCACTACACTCGAGATAAAATTCAAGAAAAAGTAATCAAGACAAATGGAATTGAAACCATAGAATAATTTGCTAAAATCTCTATCAACCCATTATGTCAAAGACAACACACAAATCTAGTAAGCAAGCTACATGTCTTGGATATACATCGACCACCAGATTGAAGGGGAGTGTTAGAGATATGCAAGTGTCACAGGCCGATCGATTGGGATCATGACCGCATGGTGACTTGGGCAACTTTGGATCACCCAAGCCAAGCCTTGCTCGATCGAACGCTTACCCGCTCACTTACCCGGATCGTTGAGAGAGAAAGTTAGAGAGAGGAGCTCTGAAAGGAAATGAAAGCTTTAATATTTCTGAAATGAATTGGATGATTACAAATGAGGGAGAACACCCTTTTATAGTTGAGGGCCTTAGTTTATAACCGTTGATCTACTTTTCATCCAGTGGGCGAGATCGCACCTCCTCAACTACCGACATAATGTCAACTACCGTCTACCAATATAAATAACGGAACAAAAATCTAGAATATGACTCAATGACGGTTTCGCCTGCCCTTGGAGACTTCAGGTAGAAGGTTCTGGTGGGAATCCGAGTGAGAGCAGGAGGTCCACGGGTGAGTTGGGGTCGACTCTGGGAAACCTCTTAGATCGTCCATCTTTTGGCCCGTGACATTCTCCCCCACTCAATTGAGCGACGTCCTCATCGCTCTCAACTTGACGGGCAGTCTTGCGGGCTTTGGCACGAGCTTTCTTGTTCTTCTTTTGCTTTGCTCGAACGCTCGTGAACGAAGGACCACAACCTTCGATGATGAACTCAGACTTGGCTTGTGTGTTGGAGTAGGATCCAACTTGACCTTTGGCTTCACCTCAGACAGCTTGTTGATGCGCATGACGGTCTTCAAGCTCTTGTCGAGGCGTTGGATCGATGCGATGGTCTTGGTGTTGACCACCCCTTTGATCATGGGGATCATCAACGGGCATTTTTGGTCAAAGATCATCGTACACTTGGTCCTCATGTCGATCATGGCTCCCACACTTTTGAAGAATTGCATGCCGAGAATGAGATCAAAATCGTCAAGAGGGATTACCTCGAATGCCATCTTGCCTTTCTATCCGCCAATCTTGACGTCCACATCGGGTGTTTCTCCTATGCCATGGAAATCGCCGGAATTGATGGGCTTGTACGACTTCCCGGATGGTTCCACGTGAAGTCCCAAGGCCTTTGCAACCTCGGTCGACATGAACATATTGGATGTGCCGGTGTCGACCAAAGGGTAAAGCGTTCGGCCGCACACTTCGACCTCCACGAAGAACATGTCTGTGTTTGGAGCAATTCCTTCTTCTTTGGTTGGCGATCGGGCTTGGACCGAGTTGATTATCCTCACAACTCCAATCCGGATCTGCCGCTTATCTTCTTTGGACTCCTCCTTTTCTTCCTCGATGGCAAGGAGGGCGTTGATTCGACCCTTCTTCGGGCACTTTTGGGTCTAGTGCGGACCTTGGCAAATGAAGCAAGGAGAAGGCGGGGGTTGATCGAACCTGCTTGCGTAGTCCGTCGGTGGTCGACCCCTTTGGAAAGATGGCTTGGAAGTTCCTTCTCCACATGGTTTGGCTCGGCCGCTTTGTTCATGCGCGCCTCGGGGAGTGCTTCATCCTCATAAGGTCGATCCGACCTCCAATCCCTTGTTCAACTCCTTAGTTCGGTCTTGGTGAGGTTGACAAGCGACTCGACCACGCTTAGCGCTCGCACAAGACTACTCACGTCCTATCTCTTGAGCTCGAGAAGTGCCCACGGCTTCAATCCATGAACGCTCTGAGAGCCTCCTCTTCACTTAAGTTGCGAATCTGGAGTTTGAGCTCCGTGAACTCCTTCACGTACTCTCGGATCGCACCTCTTTGCTCGAGGCGATGGAGCTTGCTATGGGCTTCTTGCTGAGCGAACTCGGGAAAAAAGTAGTCCCGAAACTCTCTCACGAAGTCGTTCCATGTGCACACGGGATCGGCGCCACGTCTAACCTCATCACACATGTTGTGCCACCAAAGCATTGCCGAATCAAACAGGAACATGGAAGCGATTCATACCTTGGTCGTCTCGTTGTGTATGTTGACAATGCCAAAGTATTACTCCATGCTCCAAACGAAGTAGTCCACCTCCTTAGCGGATCGTTCGCCTTTGAACTCTTTCGGCTTTGGCACCTCAATTTTGAGCACTGCTTGGGTAGGCACAGCATAATTGGTGATGCTTAGTTTGCACAGGGCGAGCTCAGTCTTGAGCTATTGGATCTCGGCCTTCATGCCTTCGACCCCGTCCCTACGCGAAGCTTCCTCTTTGACCACTTGGACGCTTTCCTTCAACACATCGATCAATGCTTCAAGGGCTTCGTCCTTGTCATGCAATGGAGCGGTAGCTTCGTTGAGGCCGGTCGTGAAGTCTTCATGAAGCGAACTCTCAACCTCCATGATCCGGTCTCGCACATCATCAAGACCTTCCATGAGTTTGAGCACGACGCTCCGGACCTTCCCGATCTTCTCATTGAACGCAGCTACGACGTCCATCTAGGCGTCTCTTTTCTTTGCTCGGCCACGAGTCTCTTTGACTTGCGCGGCCTCTCCATCCATGTCAGCTTCTTGGCTCGACATTCCTTCGAACAGTTGGCGCTCCTTGGTCTCTCGAATTGATCTCTCTTTTGCTCTAATATCACTTGTCACGGGCCGATCGATTGGGATCGTGACCACGTGGCGACTCAGGCAACTTTGGATCACCCAAGCCAAGCCTTGCTCAATCGAACGCTTACCTGGATTGTTGAGAGAGAAAGTTAGAGAGAGGAACTCTGAAAGGAAATGAAAGCTTTGATATTTCTGAAATGGATTTGTTGATTACAAATGAGGGAGGATACCCATTTTATAGTTGAGGGCCTCGGTTTACAATCATTGATCTACTTTTCATCCAGCGAGCGAGATCGCACTGCATCAACTACCGATATAATGTCAACTACCGTCTACCGACATAAATAACGAAACAGAAATCTAGAATATGACTCAATGACGGTTTCACCCGCCCTTGGAGACTTCGAGTAGAAGGTTTGGTGGGAATCCGAGTGAGAGCAAGAGGTCCACGAGCGAGTTGAGGTCGATTTTGGGAAAACTCTTGGGTCATCCATCTTTTGGCCCGTGACACAAGGATCAATAACGGATTGCAATTGATCAATTTAAGATTACCTAGGATTATAATATCAATCCAAGATTGGATTTGATTCCATGTATCTTCTTTAATCATTTCTTTAGGTAACCATTCATTGTACTATAAATAGGAGCTTGTACAATGTAAGGAAACTTGACCAACTAGACACAAATACAGACCGTGCTCTCAATTTCTGCCTATTCTTCAATTTCTGTCATGAGATAGTGGCTTGATCAGTTTTTGCGCATTTTAACAAATCCACCTCCTAGAATGATTTTAAAAGTGCATCCGGTTGGGTTACATTTAAGAATTTGCTCATTTCAGGTGCAAGATTGCGTCCGGAAGCCGGAACCCTTTTCTTTACTCCCGGCCGGCACGAGAGTGACAAAATCCCATGCTGAGAGGATTCCATCTTTTCCCTCTTTTGACTGGCCAAGTTACCTCTTTGTTTTCTCCCATGGCTCGTCATCGCGGCATCAAGGCCGACAGCTCCCTTGCATTGAGGTTACATTGAAACAACCTAATTAGACCCTTGACCTTGATTGATGATGATGTTGTTTTGGTTACTATTTGAAAATATCAATGATCGACTCAAATGGAGCCGATGGGGATTGTGGCCTCGATAGAGTTTCTCCTCGCCACATCTAAATCAAAGGTGTTATGAGGTTTTGTTGTTCCAAGCCTAGATTCAAGATTCCGCGTCCTAAACTCAATATTTTATGTACAAACTCGATGGTTAATCAAACAAATGGACTGCAAGTTCATCATGAACCGAAATGGGCGTGTCGCGTACGGATTGTTTCATTCTTGTTAGGTTTTTATTTTGCAAAGTACATGTACCTCGAATTGATGAATCACTTTTTGCCCAGCAAACCATGAGTAGTTCAAAGTAGGGAATTGTTTTTTTTTTTTTTTTGAAACATGAGGAACTAGCTTGCACCGACAGTGCGCCGTAAACCTCTCGGTGACGCTAGCAGGGAAACCACCACCCCGACGTCACGCGTAAGTCACCACACGGTGCTTCAGCCTACCTGCTTCGCAAAGGCTTCCAACCTTGGCCTCCACCGAGGAGGGCTAAGGATCTACCATCCACGCCACCAGCCGGTGGTTTCAAATAGGGAATTGTTTACACTTCAAAGCTTAAGGAATTGAATTTCTGTCGAAAAATAATCTAATCTATCCTAAACCTAATATAAAGATGTCAATTTCGTTATAGAAATTTCAAATTTTTTGATTCAATCATAAATCTTTACGTGAAATTTTAATATAATCATTCAATCAATTTTCACCAAAAATCGTTGACGTGACATTTAGTTATTGCTAATCATCCTGAGTCGCACATCATAATATCCACAATTTTCGATAAAAATTGACTGAAATGACTACATCAAAATTTTGAGTTAATTTTTAAGATTAAATTAATCAAAATTGGGAAGTTTAAGATCAAATTGAAATCTGTACAATTAATTCAAAACTAATTGGACGATTTCAGCAAATTCCGTCGTGCATGTAGTTCATATGCAAATCCGCTCCTTGATCAAAACCGACTTGGCCCGTATGGTGCCAAAAGACTAGCAAATTGTTAGCAATTCTAGCGTTTTCTATGACCAACAAATTAACTCATCTCTCATAGTTTATACGGAAATAAGTCCAAATCAAGCTTCCGTCCATCGTTCTGACGCACTTGTTTTCATCTCCACCTTTCGCTCTCATCCTTCTCATCGTTTAGCAGATTAGAGAAACCAAATCCCGATTTTGCCCTCGCTTCGTCTCCCCCCTCCGGTCCTCCCCCGCACGCAGGAATCGAAGAAACCGCCTCACCGATGCGAGGCTATTCCAGTCATTCGGAAAAGAGAATCGACGGCTACTACTGATACGTGGGTTCGCCTTCGAACGGACGGTCCTGGTTTCGTTTCGTGGCCCATTAATCAATCCTTCTCGCGAAAAAGGGTTCCTCCACCTCTTGCTCTCTCGTTCTCTTGATCTTCACGCGATTCCAGGAGCTTCGGGGACTCGAAAATGGCAGAGACGAAGCCGACGATGCACGCGGTGTGGTACGACTCTTACGGCGGAGGACCCGCCGGCTTGAAGGTGCGAATGTTTTCGGCCCGCGATCATCTCGTGATTCATCTCTGTGCGCACGTATACATCGTACATGCGATATGAAACTAGGACCAGACCGTATATGGGTTTGAAGTAACGAAGTTTGCGCCGACGAATCATGCTTCTGTGTGATCGGACGCCTTGTGGTGTCAATGGGTTGTGGTCACTTTGGTGAAAATGTTGAAGCTTGCCTTTCTTCCTGTTTAGATTCTGCTGTCCGAAAATAAACTGAAGAAGATCCTGTTCAGTGTTCTCGTATGTTGGTTCTTAGATTCTGCTGGCCCCTTCTGTCGGATTATTTAATTGGGCCGACGACTTTTTCTTTTCTTTAGTAGCTGAGTCGACGGTTGAGGATACGGGACATAAGAAATTGAGAGTGGTAATGCTATAGGTATATAAAAAATTGAATTTTGCGGACAAGTCCAGCCACGGAATTCGGTCAGGTTTTTCTCACCCGACCGAGTTAACCGCTTATCCTGCTACTGAGATTTGGACTTTAATGAATATGTAAGGATTGCATATCCAATTGGTCGACTCACCCTCAGTGAACAGCGCTTTGAAAACAGAGATGATCTTTGTTATAGAACATTCTCCTAGTGTAAGAGAGAAGATAGTGGCACCTATTAAGCCCCAAGCTTATAGCCCTCTTGTCCCGTCTATCCATTTTCTTTCGGTCCTTTTTCGGTCAAGCATTTTCCTCCTCTTTTCTCTGTCCTGTGTGACAGGACCCAATCGCAAGTTTTGCCTGTTGGTGTTGAGAAAGATCGATGATTAAGTACACAGAACATGTTATTGACAGGTATGTCCATTTAATAATGTGAAGACTAATGCTGAATTTGATCAGCTCCTATACTAGAAGAAAACCGGTAGAACCTGGGAATAGACATATAATCATACTTATATATGTTAGATCTACTATTGTGAGCTAATGTAAAATCCTTCACAACACACGTTGGCTGGGGTGCTTCTCCATTCACTGCATAAAGTCAGGAATTTGGGTATCATAAAACAGTGGAAAAATGCTCTTTTCCAAGTTAATTGATCTCTTCTTTTTTTATTCTGTTCTTTCGTGGGCTGACAGATATTAAACACAGAATCTGACTGATGTTATAAATGTTTCCTCTGTTCTTCTCTGTGTAGATACATGCTAAGTTATTTGGGTTGTCAAGATATTTCTGTCATTTGTGCTCTTTGATTGCATTTTATATCATGTTACGTGTTCTTGTGCTTCTTGCAGCATGTTGATATACCTGTTCCTGCACCTCAAAAGGATGAGCTTTTGCTGAAACTAGAAGCAATTAGTATAAACCCTGTTGATTGGAAAACGCAGAAAGGAATGCTGAGACCAGTTCTTCCTCCCAAGTTCCCTCACATACCTGGTATTGTGTTGAAACTGGAAATTGCTATTTTTCTTACCTTGTTGAGAAGAAGCGTGATGGTTTACCAAATGTACGGATCCTTGGGGGAAGAGTAATTCCTTAAAGATTGTTCACGTTTGCTTGGGTAGGCAATATCATCAATAGAGTTGCATTATGTCCTCATTCATCTGTTTTTTCTTTTTTTCTTTCTTTTTTTTTTTATTATATAAACTTTGGGCCAATTCATTCATGCTATTTACTTTTGTCCGCTTTATTGCTGATTTGGTAAATCTATTGTGCTTAAGAGATGACTGTTATTTCCATTTTGTGGACTACAGCATGTTTTCAAGAACTAATTCATGCAGACAACTTTACTACTTAAAATATTCATGTGCTTCATTGTTTTTCCCTATCTAAACTGCGGCTGTGAGCCATTTTGAATGATTTATACTTTGGTTGCTTTTGGATTCTGCGTATGCATAGGAATGCTTGTGATTGTGTGTGTGAGAGCATGTATTGGGTCTGTGTTTGGAATGCTGGTTAACTAGATTATCTGGGATGCTCTTGAGGGCAGGACATGATTTTCCATGGTTTAGTGTCAATGATTTAGAGGTAGGCATGTTTCTTTTTCCTTCTAGCATACTCACTCTCTGAGCTTCATCATTGGACCGGTTATCTTGTTAAGCATATGTGCTCAATATAAGTGTAACTTCACATCTCTTGTCTCTTTGCCTTCATTTTACAGCCACCGATGTAGGAGGAGAGGTTGTTGAGGTTGGACCGGCAGTCAAGAAATTTAAACCTGGCAACAAAGTTGTAGCCATCCTTAGTCACTTGGTAATGCTCACCTTCATGTTTTGCATTTTATCTGTTGGTAAGATTGGATTTTTGTGATGATGATGGATCATGATCTGGAATTAAAATAACTTTTTCACAATGTGCGAGAGTTCTTGGAATGACTGATTGTTCTCTTAGTCAGTTTATGAGCTCCTACACACTAGTTGAGGCCGGCTGATGTTATACCATTTTGTGCTTTCATATGATATAACCTGTCAGAAAGGAGGAGGATTTGCCGAGTTTGCTGTAGCAAAGGAGAACCTAACGGTGGCAAGGCCACCTGAAGTATCCGCACCAGAAGGGGCAGGATTACCGGTAGCTGGCCTCACTGCTCTCCAGGCCCTCACCCAAGCTGCTGGGATAAAGCTTGATGGGAGCGGGCCACTGAAGAATATCCTGATTACTGCTGCCTCGGGTGGCGTTGGCCACTACGCAGTTCAACTCGCAAAGCTAGGAAACACACACGTAACTGCAACTTGTGGGACTCGCAATGTTGACTTTGTCAGGAGCCTCGGTGCTGACGAGGTCCTCGACTATAAGACCCCGGAGGGAGCCGCCTTGAAGAGCCCATCCGGCAAGAAGTACGACTTCGTGGTCCACTGCGCGCACTCTTTCCCTTGGACAGTTTTCGAGCCAAACTTGAGCGAGTGTGGCAAAGTGATAGATATCACCCCAAGCGTTGGCGCGATGATGACCTTTGCTCTCAAGAAACTCACCTTCTCCAAGAAGCAGCTCGTGCCATTGTTATTAACACCCAAGGGCGAGAATCTGGAATTTATGGTTAAGTTGGTTAAGGAAGGGAAGCTCAAGACCTTCATCGATTCGACATATCCGCTGAGCAAAGCGGAAGATGCTTGGGCGAAGTCTATAAATGGTCATGCCACCGGTAAGATTATTGTTGAGCCATAGGGCCTATATACTAATGGCTGGTGTTTTTATGGGTGTTGTCTATGATAATGCTTTTCTTCTTGCTGTGAATGTTTTTGAACGTGTTTGTTAATTTTTACCTATGGAGAGATTTCTGGGATGTGTATTATCACTCTGAATAGAGCTTACCTTATACTGAAATGCTTGTACATATGTTCCCCCTATGAATCTTTGAATCTTTTTCACTTGTACGTTTGGCTCGTTTAGTGGCTGTAGCCTACTTAAGCTTAGCTTTATACAGTTGAATCGGAAAAAGTACCAAAAAAGTCATAAACATATTACATTGATACCCATTCGGTTTTCAACTTTTCAATTGGACCAATAAATTTTTCATATGGATACTAATTGAGTCTAGCTAATCAATTTATGCTGGAAATTGTTGACATGGATGCCGGTCTTTTATGTGATACGTCCAATGTTCATGTGGACATTTTTATTTAATATTTAATTAATATCTGATTTTTTATAATTTTTTCTTCCTCTTTTTTTTTTTTTCCCTTTCTTCCTTATTTTCTCCACCATGGTTGACAGAAATCGCCTCCTACCAATAGGGCAAGGGTTGGGATGCCTTCACCGGCCACAATCGAGACCGGCCCTTGCCAGCCTGTGGTTGTGGTGAGGGCCGACCTCACCTAGACAAAACAAAGTCCCTTGCCAACACTGGGGGCAGAGGAGGCCAACCCAAGTCAGATTTAGTGAGGGGACCTTGCAACAAGGGCAGCCTCCCTCAGATGGCGAGGGGCCTTGTCTAGGTAAGGTTAGTCGCTGGTTGCTCACCAACCCTCGCTTTGGTCTTTGGCGAGGGTTGGGCGAGGGTCCCCTTGTTGAACTTGGCAAGGGGTGGCCTTGCCCAATCCTCAAGTTGATCTCGCCTATTGTTGTTGTCTATTGCTGATGCTAGCGAGGGCATCGGCCCTCGCACTCACCGATTATCACATAGGCTAGTGGAGGAAATAAAGGAAAAAAAAAGAGAAAAAAAAAATATGTTAAAAATTAATAAAAATTCAAAAATAATTAAATATTATATAAAAATATTTACCGACTATCACATAGGCTAGCGGAGGAAATAAAGAAAAAAAAAAGAGAAGGAAAAATGAAAAAAATATGTAAAAAATTAATAAAAATTCAAAAATAATTAAATATTATATAAAAATATTTACATGGACGTCAATCATGTCATGTAGAATGATTAGCGTTTATGTAAGTAATTTCCGGCATAAATTGATAGAATGGACTTAATTTGTACCAATGTGAAAAGATATAATATTGAATTTCTCCAATTAAAATGTTTAGAATTAAATTGATATCAATGCAATGGGTTTAAGATTTTTTTTTTTGTACTTTTCCTCAGTTTAATGCATTGTGGGCAAATCATATTCAACTTAAGCTTATTTTGTCTAAGCCATAGCACAATGTGATTAGATAGATTAAAATTTTTGAAGAGTTAATTGGGAAGGAAAGGAAAAAAAAACACAAGTTTGAAGGTCAGAAGTAGATTATCAGCTTGCGAGATTTCTACTGTTATTTATCGTCGGACCCGCAAAATTTATTAACAGGCGCACGTTCAAATTTAAGGGCATATAAAATCACGAGGAATTGTCTCACAATCTTTTTAATGAAAGAACTTTCGAAAGGTATATGTTAATTGCGCAGAAGTATGACAATTTGTGTGTGATGGTGTCGATGCGAGAATATACTTATAAGATAAGTCAACTCAAAAGCGATATGACAAGTTAATGATTTCAACATATGAAACACGGAGATAACTCGAAAATTATAAAATTTGCGCGGCACAGCTTGATTATGGCAGGTTAATAGATCAATAAGATTGGATGACCTGCCATGATACGTAATCAACATGCCATGAATCTGATACTAAACATCCTCGGTTTTTAATCAGATTAAACAACTTGAATCGTGGTTGATGAATTTTTTTTTTTTTATCAAACAAGGGCTCAAATGTAGAAGCTGTCTGCTTAGAGGTCCGTGAAACATCCTATAAATGTCATAAATATGTTAATTCTAGCTTTTGGGTTTATGTAAGTGGTTCTTTTTTTTTTTTTTTTTTTTATCAGGTTTATGTAAGTGGTTGACACATAACAGTTTGCTTGTAGTTAGTAAGATACGAATAGATGACCTCTGCTTTTTGAGTTGAAAATCCTTATGCTCCATTCAAATGTACCAATTTCTGTGGTTTTCGCAATCGATGAATTATCATCAATTCGAAATCTTAATGATAAATCATGTAGTATGCAAACACCATAATTTTCTCATGAATTATGTCTAATCAGGTTGCATACACTTTGTATCAATATTAATCAGTTAATTTAAATGGGTTACATGAATAAATTTCCATATTCAGTGGATTTGGCATAAATATGATAAGATTCACACAATGTCTTGGGACTAGATCGACAGGTCAATTACAAGACATTGTGCAAAGTACAAGTCAACTTATCGGGAATACTTGAGTGTTCTGCCACCTCATTGCAAGCACGAGAGGCTACCGGGTGGTAGCCATTTCCAAAGAAGTGACAGGAAGTCTACCTTCCTTGCGATGACTCCCAAGTTTCCAGGCAAATATTTTCTTCCCCACTTAAGAGGAATAACTTCGAAGTTCTACATTCCAAAGTCCAGACAAAGCTTTTTGAGGACATGCTCAAGTCCAATATATCGTGTCTTGAAATTGGCCCGAGTACAATCGGCCTAATTTGAGTCCGATAATGTTAATCAGGTTCAAATCTCGCCACGTGTCGTGCAAGTAACCCCCCGCCCCCGCCCCCCCCGGTGCCGGGGGTCGGTCGTGCTGTCTCATCGAATGCTCCAACCATGAAATAAAGCCGCAGGATTTTCGTTGGAACTGCTCTCGCTCGAGGAATCACATTTGGCGCGATTTTCAGCGGTTTCGGGAAAGCAACCAACGACGGTGGTTCTTCTTCAGCGTGTTTTTGCCACTGTAGGATCGGTCGCATTCTCCCCTGTGCCCGGACTCCTGGAAGATCGTCCCTTCTGTCGATAAGAGCTTGCGAGGAACTCCTCCTCCGCCCTCCCATCTTCTTCCTCTCGCCCTCTCCGACTGTCCGCGCCGTTTCGAGTTCCGGAAGAAGCTAATGCGCGCGGTTTGGTACGAGTCCTACGGCGGAGGAGCCGCCGGTCTCAAGGTGCGAAACGGTCTGCTCTCGATTCTTGGTGCGGAGATGTTCATTTCTCGATGATCTGAAGGCGGAAACTCTGGCTCTCCGTGCTTCCATCCGAGCTTCCGCAGGATTTGTAATCCTCGCGCATGCTAAATCGCATGCCGATGCCATGAAACCGGAGACTAAGGAAGAGTCCTCTCGAATCTGCTTGAAGATAATCAATTTCAGCGTTGTGATTGTTTAGTCCAACGTTTTGACTAGTCTCTTTGATTGAGCTTATGCTGCAACTGCTTTTGATTGTTACTGGGTGCATGAATGAGGATCCATTGATTCATCACACTGTGTTTTGGGAAGGAAGAAGATAGGTATCATAGAACATTATCAATGCACGAGGGTGAAGGAGCGCTAATTTAGCTGCAAAATACTGGTATAGCAAGGAATAGGGTACAACCCTTTAGTTATTGTCTGATGAATTTCATGCCATAATAAGCATGGAGTTCTCTATTCTGGTGTTGTGCTTATCCGGTGATGGATCGCAGGGGCTTGGAGTTGCACCCAATTGCTTGGTGCTTCAGTAAATTTTTACCAATATCAATGGAACTCATAAAAAATAGATATCTCGCCCCTGAGTTTGATAGTGCAGAACCCTTTCTTTATCTCTTCCTTCTGTGCCATCCACTGCGTTTATCTAGTTTCCTCTGTGAGCTTCGAATAGAAACTTATGCACCTTTTTGGTTCATTCTGGTCGGAGTGGGACTCGATCTGATTGCAATTCTGAATCAATACAACTTTCTTTTGTTGTTCCTTGTTGTTTGCATTCGCTTTAAGAAATGAATCCTATAGTATCATCAGTGTCATGAATGTCTCCTTCGATCTTGTTTTCATGTTTTACAGATGAGGATGAGTGATGCTGTTTCCCACTTACGTTTTCTCTAGTTCTTGTACCTTATTACCTGTTCTTGTGCTTCTTGTAGCATGTAAAAATTCCAGTTCCTGAGCCAAAGAATGATAAGGTTTTGCTGAAACTGGAAGCGGTTTCTATAAATCCAGTCGATTGGAAAATACAGAGTGGAATGCTAAGACCCTTTCTTCCTCCAAAGTTCCCTTACGTACCTGGTACTGCCTTGAAATCAGAAATGTTCTGTTTCTTCACCCATTATTGATGATAAATACGATGGTTTTGTAAAGTGTGGGGCCTGACTCTTTTGGGTGAAGAGATGTTTCCTAAAGAATGATCACGTTTGCTTGGTGATGCAATACAAAGTACAATCAAAATAATAACGAAGTATGATGAAGATAATGTCCTCATTCGACTGTGTTACTTTTGCACACTTCATAATTGTCAGATGTTTTGGTAATCCTGTTATGCTTAAGAGATGTCTGGCACTTCACTGTGTGATCTATGATATGCTAACAACGGCCGATTTGCAGACTACTGTATTACTTACAAGCATGTTGTTCCTGTTATAATACTTACAAGCACGTTGTGCCTGTTATAATACGGTTCCGGCTCTTTGAGTTTCACAGTTGGCCGGTTGTTTTGTTAAGCACATGATCCCAATTGATTGCCAAATTGCAACTTTTGCATGCATATATTTCACTTCTCTTTGGCTGAAGAGATTCTTCACTTGTACAGCCTGTGATGTGGCGGGAGAGGTGGTTGAGGTTGATCCTGGAGTCAAAAAATTTAAAGCTGGCGACAAAGTTGTAGCCTACCTCAGTATTAGTGTAATGCTCATTACTCATGTTTATCACATTTCATCTCTTTTAACTAGGTTTGCTCTAATGGTGGATCAGTTCGGAGAGTTCTTTGGTGAAACTGATACCTTTCTGTGTCAGTTAGCTACCATGAAGAATTTTTTTGCCTGCCTATTGATATAATATTTTCGGTATGCTTTAATTTGATAACACAACAGAACGGTGGTGGATTTGCCGAGTTCGCGGTCGCAAATGAGAGCCTGACAGTGGCAAGGCCACCTGAAGTATCCGCACCAGAAGGGGCAGGGTTACCCGTAGCCGGACTCACTGCTCTCCAGGCCCTCACCCAAGCTGCTGGGCTAAGGCTAAACGGGAGAGGGCCACTGAAGAATATCCTGATTACCGCTGCCTCAGGCGGCGTTGGCCACTACGCGGTTCAACTTGCAAAGCTAGGAAACACACACGTGACTGCAACTTGTGGGGCTCGCAACATTGACTTCGTCAAGAGCCTCGGCGCTGATGAGGTCCTCGACTACAAGACCCCTGAGGGATCCGCCTTGAAGAGCCCATCTGGCAAGAAGTATGACTTCGTGGTCCACTGCGCACGTGCTTTCCCCTGGTCAGTTTTCGAGCCGAACTTGAGCGAATGCGGCAAAGTGATAGATATCACCCCAAGCATCAGCACAATGACGACTTTCGCTCTCAAGAGACTCACCTGTTCCAAGAAGCAGCTCACGCCATTGTTATTAACACCCAAGGGCGAGAATCTGGAATTCCTGGTTAAGCTGGTTAAGGAAGGGAAGCTCAAGACCGTCATCGACTCGAAGCATCCGCTGAGCAAAGCTGAGGATGCTTGGGCGAAGTCTATAAGTGGTCACGCCACTGGTAAGATCATTGTAGAGCCATAGGCACTAATTGCTGGTATTGTCTATGATGGTGATTTTCTTCTTGCTGTGAATGTTATTGAACGTTCTGCTCATTTTCATCTTTTAGAAAGATTTCTGGAAAGCGTGATATCGCTTTGAACGGAACGATGTACATTGTAATGAAATGCTTATGAATGTGTTCTTCTCTTCGAATCATTTCTCCTTTGCCACTTGGTACTTTTGGCTCAGTAGTTTGAAAGCTGTTGACTGCTGTTTGACCTTGGCTCCCGATTCTTTTACTTCTACTTTTATTTCTGGCGCGTGGGCTTTTTGACTTGCATTTAGACATGTAAATACTATTCACAACTAAATTAACTACTGATTATCAGCGCTATCGAATTTTTCAATAAACAGGCCCACGTGTTATTTCGTCGTACCATGGGTAAACTTGAAGCGACCTTAATACAACGGGAAAGTACTTATGATGGCGTGTTCACCTTCTCTGCTATTCACGTTTATCTCAGTGGCGTATTTTCTATAATGCCCATGAGAAGAGCCCCCAAATATATGTTATACAAATCGTTGAACATCATGGCACCACTTATAATGACTTGATTTGTTTCATATGCGCTAAACTCTCAAGAGAATGATTTGAGTAATCATATATGAAAAAAATGATTTGAGAGCGAGATTTCCTTATGAATAAACCTGCATGACTGCCCACCATTATAATTCATTTTCTTCTAATTGTGGCCATATCATTTTTAATTTCAGCTTTCTTGATCTTACCCTAGTATTCAATGCATTTTTTTAATTATTCTTTTGAACTTTTTGGACCATTTGTTTTCCTATTGGGTATCATAGTCATATGTGAACTATAATAAGAAAAAATTTAGTAGACAATAAAATGCAAATCATAGCAATGCGGAAAATAGAGAAAATTATTCAAAAAATCCTAAATTTATTACACTTTTGTTAATTCAATCATAAATCTTTCTATTTACAAATTTAATCATAAACATTTTTACTTTTTATCAAATACATCTAGTCAATTTTGACTAAAAATTGCTAACGTGGCTAGTTGGTGATGATGTGGATTTTTTAATAATATTTAATAATCTTTTTTGAATTCTTTTTTTTTTTTTTTAATTTTTTTTACTTTTCTCTCTCTCTCTCTCTCTCTCTCTTCTTTTTGGGGGGGGGGTGGGGGGAGGAGGGGGAGGGTGTTTTGGGGTTAGGGCGGGTGAGGGTTACCGGCCAACCCTCACTAGCCATAGTCAAGGGCCAACCCTAGCTGAAAGCTACAACACCCTCGTTAGCAAAAGTAAGGGCTTGTGAGCCCTCACCCAAAATCGACAAGGGACATGACGCCCTCGCCAAATCTAGCTAGGTGAGGGCCCCCAGTGAGGTCGCACACCCTTGCTTGGCCAAATTTGGTGAGGGTGTAAAATTATTAAAGAGCACCACATTAATGTTAGATAGCCACATCGGTAATTTCTGCTCAAAATTAGTCAAATTGAACTCAATTGACAGAAAATGAAAAAGTTTTGGACTAAATTAGCAAAAGTGTAATAGATTTAGGACTTTTTGAATGATTTTCTCCAAAAAAAAAATGTGGGCCTATGTTGATAATCAAGTTAAAATTATAGGGAGCGGACGATGATCGAGGACACTTGATATACTATGAATGTGCCACATGTTAATGCTGCATTGACTTAATGAGAAACTCTTCATTACTAATTGAGAGCTAACAGTAAGATGGTCTTGTGCTATGCATTAGCAAAAAACTCGATAAAACTTAAGACCTAGACATAAGAAAAAATCAATTACCTTGCAATTTGGTTGATCAAACAAATCGAGTCGATGTCATGCTTACGCCATAATTTTGATGTTTTTTTTTATATTATTCTTAAACTTTAGAACCCTCATTATTAGTCGCTTGATTTATTCTACATTATATGCAATGAAATTGTGGTCTATTATCAAAATTGAGGTTGAGTTTTGAAATTTAATGCTAATTCTAATTTGCCTCCTAGCTTTGATAGTGATAATTGTCCTACCTAAAGAAAATTCTATTTATATTTTCTTTTTAAAAATTGGATATACAAATTATATGAAAAATTATTTTGCCTTTTCTCATCCCACTTACTGACATTGACCCCGTTTGGTTCAGTATTCCCAAGGGACTTTTAGCCCCGAAAGCTTCTTGGGAAAAAATTTAGGCATTTGGTTCAGCATTTAGAGGTGTCCTTGGCCAAATGCTGGCCTTTGAAATGCTAAAAGTCCAAAGCATGTGGGAACTTGCTTTGAGCTTTAAGCATTTCGGAAATACAAGTCCACATCTACTATTCATCCATTGACTTTTTTTTTAAGCCGATCATCTTCCTCACACCCCAACCACCATTGATTAACGACGGAGTTTCATAGGATTTTTTTTTATTTTTAAAAAAAATAATAAAAACCCTTTGCAAATGTTGGGTTCACCTTCTTCTTTTTTTTTTTTGTCATTTTTATCTTTTAACAATCAATAGCCCAACTGTTTATCAATACACTAGAATGATCCTTAATTAACGAAGATGATTAATACTACAATAATTTAAAAAAAATTATTCAAAGTTGAAAACAAGCCTAAAAGAACCCTAGGCCAAAAGTTGAGCTTTGCATCTAATCTATAATCAAATTATTTTAATATAATTTTTAAATAAATTTTCTAATATATATTTTTTACATTACTCTCAACATGAAAATGTAAAAGATTATATAGTCATTATTTCTTTTTTGCAATTTTAAAAATACTAAAACTAAAAAACTTAATTTGGTCACACTAAAGGGCTTTTCAAATATATGTTTACCAAACAGTCTTGCATTTCCCTAAAGCACTTTTCAGTTATAGTTTACCAAATAATGTAGCATTTCAGAAAACCCATTTACCTCAAAGGTATTTGCATTCTCCCAATGACATTTCCCTAAAGCTGAACCAAACGGGCCATGATACTTTGATTTTGTTAATTTTCCATTGACAACAAATTTGATACCTTTTTTCCGCGTGAAGCTTCTCTCATGGCCAAAATTAAAAATTACTATGTTGGAAAAAGTTTATAAACCTTGCCAATATAATCGTCAAGGTGCTGGAATCACCACCCAACTTAATATACTCAATCGTGTCTATTTTCTACCTATTTTATTTTAGAATTAATACCCTGAAAAACCCCAAACCGGTACACGTGTGACAAATTTACCTCAAACTATTTTTTCAACAATGAAAAACCCCAAACTGGTATACCCGTGACAAATTTATCCCAATTGATAATAAAAAACCTAAAACCGATGTACTTGTTATAAATTTACCCAAAACTAATTTATTCAACTAGCAAAAACCACAAACTTGTACATTTGTAATAAATATACCATTAATTAAATTGGATTAATACCACAAAAAATCACAAAAATTATATAATTGTGACAAGCGGAGAGTCAAATCACAAAACGGTACACTAGCCAACTGTCACATGTCATTCAATTTAATAATTTAACAATAAAATTTAATGAAAACTAACATATGATAAATTTATTATAAGTGTATCAATTTAATAATAAATTTGTCAAAGATGTATCAATTTGTGGTTTTTGGTAGTCAAAAAATTAATTTTGGATAAATTTGTCACAGGTATACCGGTTTGAGGCTTTTCAAGATATTAACCATTTATTTTATTAAGAATAGAGAGGAAAGAGAGGGGGTACGGAGAGGATTGCCATCAACAACTTGCTAATAGCCATAGATCTTGCTAGAGATGCTACCCAAAGTCATGATTTGTTCACAAATCATGCCTTTTCTAGGGAGCTTCTCAATTGAAAATGCTGGAAATGAAGCTATTGCACATTGTTTCTTACCATAGTGGGAGCCGCTGGTTTGAAGGTGCTAAATCTTTTTGTTTTCTATTATTATTTGGGATATGTATAGATAGTAGAAAATCAGAATCAGAAACACCAGGTCTATAAATTGTTCTCCATAGACGAGTAAATAGAGTGACAATAACAAGGGGTGAGCACCAATTTTAAGGTAAACCTTAGAACTAAACCAGAATCACCCTACCCGATCGATTCTGGTCTAGTTTCCGGTTGTAAGTGCAAAATCAAATAGATAAGCATTTCTTTTTATTTTGCAATTCCTTTATATATATAATGAGTAAATTTTTTAATCACTTATCTTTCTTAAATAGAGATTGTCTTAATGAGGAGATTATCATCAATAAATAAAATTTACGAGTTAAAGGAAAAAGAAAATATGTGAAGAGGTTTTCTATTAATTGATTTAGTTTAACAAATAATTTACTTTATAACTATATAGATGAGTGATGCTATGTTAGTTGCTTCTTTTGTTTTTGGTTATTAGAATTTAGAGCAAACTTTTATTGATGAACGAGGAATGGAGTTCTATATTTTAGGATTTATGTTTTGTGTTTTTGAACTTTTTATTATTTATTTAATTTTATATGTTCGATTTTTATGAATTCTTACTTTTGGCGGACAGAAATTTTTGTTGTTGCTTTAACTTTCATTGTGCTTGACTAAAGCATGAGTTAGACACCTCCTTAATGCTTTAATTCTATTTGTTTTATACCATATTTATCGCCGTGTTATTACTCTACTATTTTGTCATAATGGCTATTTATCTCGATTATAAATGAGGGGAAGTGTTACAAAATCAAACAATTGAACAATAAAATAGATATAAGGACCCCAGATTTATATTCAGTCAGATGATTTACATCCATGGGAAGAGTGATAAAGAACTTCACTACAAATCAAGCGATATAATAGAAATTATAACTACACTCAAGTCATTCAAATACTATCAATGCTTTCCAGCCCCCAATTACACCTAATAACTTTCACAATGTTTAAACTCACAATTCCTCATGAAATGAACCTTTAATCTCAAGAATGAATTAACAAATCTTTTCATAAGATTTTGGCTTGAACATATTAATCTTGATGAAATTCCACGAAGAAAAGAACTTTCACTAGACACAAATGGCATTAAGACCATGATGCACCAACCTTGGCATCTAATATAGAACGGATACTTATATATGAAAATGTGTAAAAGATCTTGGTCAAAGTGAGACTGATACTTCCTTATTAGAGTCCTTACTCTCAAAATCCAACACCAAAAAATATTGTGTACCCCTTTTATTTCTATTTAATTTCACAATCAAGAAACACTTCACTTTCACTTGTCTAGTTCTTTTAATCTCTTCAATTTGAGCCACACTTTATTACTCAAGTAGGGACATATTTTAACTATCTCCACCTTGGCTCGAAATAAGTCACAATCACTTCGTTAGAACTAGAATTTTGATGCTCTCCCATAGCCCTATAAGGGCTCAACACCATAGACATCTTTCAAGTCCAAGTTTCGCTTGGGCTTCGTCATTATAATGAACTCATCAAAACACCAAGTCCCCATGTACCTTTAATTACTTCATAAGGATTTTTTGACACGACTTCCTCTATCACAAATAACAAGACTGTTGTTGCTTTGTATCATTATGAAATTGAACAAATACCTTGCCAAACTTCACAATTACGCAATTGTTGGCTTTACAAGCTCCACCTTGCTACAAAAACCATCTATGTGTTTCTAGGTGCAACTCCACCTTGAGTTAAACACCGTTCAAATCCTTATAAGCATTGCCACAAATTTTCTTATCTAGAAGTATTGGAGACTCATCAAATGTAACTTCTTTGCAATTTAATTCTAAACACTACAACCTATAGCCTCATTCATTTTGTGCATAATCTAGGAACATGTACTTTCTTACTTACCCTCCTATTGAGCTTGTGACATTCTGAAATTTTAATTCTGTTTTTAATTAAATAAATCAGGCATTTCATCCACGCATCTATAATGCTATTCTTTGAGATGATCACTCATGAGATAACTAGACTATCTGGGGAAGTCATTAAGGGATTCTAACACAATAGACTTGAGAATTCGACTAGGAATCGGTTACTCGACCGTGCTCATATGCAGAGATCATTATGGCACAATAAAGGTTGATTGGAGATTAGAGATAGGTCGGTTCGACTGAGATGTGTGGCTAAATGTGGATGATTCCACAAAATTGAAAAATTATCATCAATCGGCGCTAGACTGATTTTTCTGCCGTTTTGGTACCCTATTGAAACCTCGAGATTTTCATGACCATTGAGAGTTGCCAATGTATCACAAAGGTTCATTGTGGCTTGAAGAATATCGATCATGGGTTATTTGCATAAAAAATTTCTAAAAGCTATTCAATAGGCTAGATCACACTAATATCACGCTAGATGGAAATTAACCGTGAATTTGAATCCAATTTTAGAAATTGAAAGTTCTTTCATGTCACGAGTCATTTTAGGAATGTCAACTTATCCTTTGAAAATTTTTCTACAAACCGAGATTTTTGGCGAAAAGTCAAGATAGGGCCGTTTTTGTTTGGAAAATTCAGGGGACCGTTTTTTATTGCGTTTTTGGGATGCAAGTTGATTCTATTGGCGAGAAAAAAAAATCTCAATTTGATCATGGACACCTCGGTAGAATCTTTTAGGGCCAAATTGAATCAATTCAAGAGAGAATTGGAGAGGAATTGAGAGAAATGTTGCAAAATTTGTAGCCCCCATGCCTCAACCTTTTAGACCTCTTCAATAGCTTCCTAAGGATGCTTTAGCAGTTGGAATCATTGAGGAAGCCAGCAGTCATGGTGGGGCCAAGTCAAAAGGGACAAGAGGATAGAGAGGGAGACCAAGGTGGCCCCCTCAAGCTTGTTGTCCCCCCTTCTCCTCCCCTTTCCGTCAAACCCCTCCATTCCAGCAAACTTGAAGCCTCCAAAAACCATAGAACTGAACCAACAGCCTCCCCTTGCCGTTAACACCCTTCCGAGCCACCATGTCGCCACCACTCATCATCGCACCGTCCACAAGCCCTATGCAAGCCGTGTCTATCCCGCACTAATTCGTGTGTTGTTTTGCTCCAGTCGCGATGCCAAGCCTTCCACGCGGTGCCCGTCGAGCTCAGCCGGAGCTCTGTCATCGCCGTTCTGCTGCCGCGAAGTCCCGCCTAGCCGCTGCAACCCGTCACCAACCCGCCTTGGCCGTTTCCAACCTAATCTAGCCGCTCAGCCTCCTCCTCAGCCCACCAACCAAAACCGAAGCCCTTGGGTTTGCTGTGCATTGTTTGGCCCATTTCCAAGCCCTTCTGAATCTCAAAAGGTGCCCCTGCTTTGGAGTTTGTGACCGTCTTCGCGCCCCCGTTGAAGTGAACTAGTTGGCTCGCAAATCTAGTGAATTTACTCACTAATCTCCGCTTAGGGAGTTAATTATGCTTAAGGGCTGACTAATGTAGACTAAGTATGGTTTAGATGGTTAGTTAGAACGAATTAGCAATTTAATCGTTCGACATTGCATGTTAGGTAGTTAGAGTAGTGCAATTAACAAGTAGATAAGTCGTAGTATTTATCTAGATAGGTTAGAATTTTTCGAGCCCGTTTCGGTATTTAATTAGGCTTTTCTGGCCTAAGTTGCATTTATTGCCTAAGTATGGCTTTTCGGTAATTAATTTCGGTAATTATTTAATTAATTATTATTTTCCGAAAATTAGACCATGATAGCCATGTTCTACTTATGGAAACCGAGATTCCGATTGTATGGGCGAACAAGATTTTTGTGCTGATTGCAATGGTGTAGTTGGTTTATTTGTGCGCAATAGAAGAATTCGAAGGATGATAATTTGTGCAATTTGTGTGTTTATTGTAATTTTGGGTATTTATCCTAAAATTTATTAATTTCAGTATTTAATTAGAAAATTACCGGACGTCGGTTTACAAAACCAAAAATGTTTTTATTGACTATATAATTAGTGAGATTTTATAAAATAAAAATATTATATTTTTGGCTAAGGCCTACCATGTACCTATCCACGATTATTTTACCGGGTACTATGAAAATATTGAAATGGTTAATGGATAAGTATAATATCTATAAATCAGTTTCAGTGAGTTATACTATTATCTATATTAGCTTCGATGGGCTATAATATTATCTATATATATCAACTTCGATGAGCTATACTATCTATCATTGTTAGCTTAGGCGAGCATTCTTTCATATCAGCTTAGGTGAGCAGTGATCATTTCAAGGAAACAACTTGATAAATAGTATTGGTTGATAGATAGTATTAAATAGGTTGATCGAGAGATGGTCGTGATGACATGGAATCGACTGAATCAATTGATTGATGGCTCGATCTGACTTGATGAATTTATTTGTTGAAGTGATTCGATGAATATATGAACTATATTGACTTACAAGAAGGGATTGATGCAAAGGTAAGTCATCTATCTCGTGTGTGACTAGATAGCCTTTGGGCGTATTTCCTTCCTAGTCGGGTCTTAAGGGGTGAATTTGCTAAGACGTTGTCTCACCCCATTATAGGATAACTTTTTCAAGTCCTTATATGGCAGCTCCTCCCGAGCATTTCGGCCAACCGAAGAAGATCACTAAGGAGAGGTGTTATATTTCGCTTAATGGGAGCTCAAGGGGATGGGTCTATGAACTCGTGAGGTCTATGGTTTGGGTTGATGCGGGTCTACCCCCATAAGATACCCAATCAATATAGATCATGGTATCGTCGTGAGCGGAATCGATAGAATGAGGGTCCCATACCAGAGTCTAAGGTCCCTATGTCAATGCTGGAGGTTGCTTTTGGAAAAGTCACAGCAAATCCTCCTAATGGTTCAATGGTGGCCCCGATCTTTCGAATCCAAGAACCCCAGAGTATTCAGTCGAAAACTCGACTAATTAGAGGATCCGTAGCCTCTACTCCCCCCCCCCCCCCCCCATTTTGCAGACCTTGTATATAGTTGGCTAGTATTGTATATGACATAGCTTGTTATGTGTATATAAGTGTGATGTGATTTTTGAAAATTTGTGGCCTTGCTTTTATATTCCATCTTGTTGTTGTATGGATATTTATTATTCGTTTCAGCATGCATATTAAAATGAATGAATCGGCGACATATCCTAGGATGTCACTATTTAATCAATGGGCATACGCTCAGAGGATTGGGGTGGATGGGCACACGCTCGAAGGATTGGGGCGTGACATCCCCATTTAGTGGTATCAAAGCAGGCTAGTGGTTAGAGTGATAAGGTGCAATAAGTTTATGGGATAGATAGTAAGAATGGCATTTATTTCATGCTGGTGCATGTCTGTGTTAGTTGTTTGGTAAAATTGTTTATGGTGATCGCTCAACTTCTAATCGACCACAAAGGGATGGACATGCACTCAGAAGATCGGGGCATGACAAAGCTCACTATAACTAACTCAAACATAACATTGACAACCAAATATTTTAAGAACAAAATAATTAGCAATGTTACTTGACAACATTTATTTGGGTATCACATCTAATCACAATCGATGGGGTCTATTCACCAAGTAGCTCATTGTACTCAGTACATCTGTTAGGAACCTCTTGGCTATCGGCACTAGAGAGTAATTTATGGGCCATCTCTAATAATGTTATGCTCATCAATTCCCTAACATGTTGTAGTTCACAAGCACTACTGTGATGTTTCATTTTGCATTCCATCATTTAAAATTCTTTTAACAACTCAGAGCAAAACTCCATGTTATTATCAGTCCACACATGCTTGATCATTTAGTAGTGTCCTCTTTTATCAAAGCTCTTATATGTTATATCCTAACGGAAGCATCAAACTTGTGTCCCAATAAAAACACCCTAATTTTCCTTGAGTAGTCATCCATAATTTTTATCATAAATTTGGCACTTTTCCTCGAAAGAAACCACAACATCTTGCAAACATCCAAGTATATTAACTCTACAATCTTTTTGGTTTTCTTTGATAGACGTACTGAATTGCACTTTTTACCATTTAACTATGTCATGACACCTACTTACATTTTGTTCGTAAGCAACATAATCACATGGCAAATTCCTTTCGCTTAGAACTTTTAGGCTTCTCTCCTAATGTGCCTAAAACCCTTATGGTACCATTCAAACTCTCAAGTAGATGCATCTGACTTCTCCACGTCAAAATCCATCATTGTCTTGTCTTGAAACTCAGCTATTGTGCTTAATTCTTTATTTATCACCACAGCACCTCAAATGACCTTCAAAATTCCACTTTTTAAAGTCTACTGACACTTATCTAAATCTAGAACACTCAAGGAAATCGGGTTCTTCAACTCTAAAACTTACTTACTTTGATCAATGTCCTCACAATACCATTATATATTTTGATTCTAATATCAAAACACCCATAACATCGCATTCAGCATTGTTCCCCAGCTACACTATACTAATATGTATATATTGATAAGTAGTAAAGTAGTTCTTATTTAATATAGCACAAAACAAACAATCATAATCTATAACTTAACCGTCGAACAATAAATCCTCGTTGACGGATAAGACATATTTAACATTATTCAAAGTACAATTAACTCTAGTAGCCACATCATCAGTAGATTCAACTCATATTCCCTTACTCTTCTCGTTCTTCAATTTAAGGTAATTATTTCTAAGATGCCTCCCTTACTACAATTCCAATAGATAACATCACAAGTTCTAATGTCTGTTTTGGATTTATATTACTTATGCTAACACAAGTATTGATTATTCATCTAGTACATAGTAAAATAGTAGATAAGTTCACTAGATTCTCTTCTATAAGCTTGTTGATCTAAAGGAATTATTAATAGCAGTTATCAAATAATAGGGATAATAGAATCAAAGCACATATTTCATTTTCAAAGTTGAAGTTGATCTCAACTAAACTAATTTACTAATGACTACAACTAATGCACATTTGCTCATCTTTAAGTTAAACAGATGTAGCATCAACTAGACATTATTGATTGCAAAGGGTTTCTTGTACATATTTGACTGGTTTCATCAAAACCACAATGATAGCCTTTTTACACTATATTAAACGCCACATTATGAGTCAATGTCATCCACATAATATCCAACACTCATCTATCTAGTAATTCTCATTCAGCTTGCTTTATCGACTTTAGTTTCTCCCTAAATAGGGGTAAGTGCAGTATCCTTGGTACAATTAAATTCTCGAGTTGCATCTTCTAGAAACTAAAGTCTTTCCTATCAAATTTGTCGATTTTCACTTTTCCTTCTTTTTTAGTTTTATTGTTCAATTGCTTGTTTTCACAATCAATTATTTTACTAAAGTTTGTCCTTTCCAAGAAATTAAAAAAAAATTGAAATAAAATAAAAAAGAGTAAACCAAATCCCAAGTAGGCTTTGAACCGAACAAACATAATTGGTTTTTGAGTCTATAGAGTAAATTCCAAATTTTAAAAATTAAGAATTAGATCTAAGTTCCAAATTTCATTGAAACCCATCTACCTTGGAATTGCTTGTGCCTAAAAATAATTTTACCCCTGAGCTATTGGTAGAATACTGAATCATGGGCAGCCCCTCAGTCATTACTTCATGAATGTCATGTTATCCGGAGCATGTAGTTCTTTGTTCTCACATTTGTGTGTATTCGTGATGACGGACAACCGCGGTCTAGGGAGCTGTCCCGTCGTGAGGAAATATTGGGTGTGCCGGACGTGCCACGTCACCGTGCACCAGCCCAATTAGAATGCGACACGTGTCACCACGTGGCCGGGTCCCGCTTTTGTTTGTAGCCAAATTTTTGCAATCTCCTTCTCTCTCTTCATTAATGGCCACGTCCTTTTCTGTTTCTCCCGCCCTTCGCACCCAATATTTTCTCGTCCGATTGTCATCTTCTTTGACCTGATAAGAAGGTCGACACAACCCGTGGACAGAAGTACAATGATGCTTTTAGACGTACTACTTTTGCGTGCTCAAGCTCGCCGAAGCCGTGTCCCCTTCCGGTTTTCCATCTCCCCCATGCGCTCTCATACAAGAAGAACCAAATTCCAATGATGCCCTCGTTTCGTTTCCCCGCTCCCAACCTTTTCCACCCTTTTAACTGTAGAAACTGTCCCACCCAAGTGACGCCATTCCAGTCATTCGAAGATGGAAACCCACCGCTATCTCTACGTGTACACCTTTGACCGGGATGCCCGGAGAAAGGTCTTTCGGGCGAAATATTCTCTTCAGCCTCTCGCTATATCTAGCTCTCTCTCGCTCTTTAGATCTTCGCACAATTTTGTGAGCTTCCGGATTGAAAATGGCGGAGAACAATCCGACGATGCACGCGGTCTGCTACGAGTCTTATGGCGGAGGAGCAGCCGGGTTGAAGGTGCGAATGTTTCGGCTCTTGATCGTCTCGTGATTCATATGCACGTGCGCGTGTTGACATAATGAAGTTTGCATGGACGTACTATGTTTATGTGTTCTTGGCCAACTAATGATGTCGATGGATTGTTGTGACTTTAGTGAAAACGTCGAAGCCAGCCTTTCCTGCTTTTTTAGATTCTGCTATTCCAAAGTACAGAGAGGAGGAAGCTATTCGGTGTTCTCGTGTGTTGGATTTGGGAATGTTCGTTTGGTGGACTTCTTGGGATTCAAATTACAACTTGTTATACTGGCCTGTTCTGTTCCAGTATTTTATTGAGCCAACAGCTTGTTCTTTTTAGCAATTGCGTCAACAGTTGAGGATACGGAACATTAAAAATTGAGCGCTGATGCTATTAAGATTATGACTTTTGCACAAGCACAAAGGTGGGGTTCGGTCAGGTTTGCTCGCGCAACAGAGCAAACCGCTTATCCTGCTACAGGGACTTCAAATTTTTTCGGATATGTAAGGATTTCATTTATCGACATGCCCCCAGTGATCAGAGCTTTGGTGTAGGAGGCACAAATTAAGCCCTAAGCTGTTCTCTTGTCACGTTTATCTGTTTCCCTTATCGAGTATTTGATGATTTCATCTACAACTTCTGTCAGTCGTTTTTTGGCCAAGCATTATCTTTTCTCATTTCTTTGTTCTGTGTGACGGGATCCAATCAAGATTTTGGCTGTTGGCGTTTAGAAATTTCAATGACGAAGCAAACAGAATAAGTCTTTGACAGGAATATCTATCTGATAATTTGAAGTTTAAATTGCGAATTTGATCTGCTCCCCCCCCAGAAGAGGACCGGTAGAACCCCGGGACACACGTGGGCTGATGCTTATATACGCTAGATATACTCTTGTGAGTTAATGTAAGATCCCTTTCTCTTTAAGTGTTTTGTCACAATAGACTGCATAAAGTCAGGAATTTGGTTAGGATAAATCGGTGAAAAATCGATCCTCTTCAAGTTAATTAATCTTTTCTTTCTGTTCTTGTGTGAGCTGATGGGTATTAACCATAGGATCTGATTGATGTCACAAATGTCTCCTCTGTTCTTCTTTGTGTAGATACTTGCCGAGTGATTTGGGTTGTCAAGTTTCTTGTGTTTCATTTGGGTTCTTGAGTCGCATTACATGCCATGTTACCTGTTCTTGTGCTTCTTGCAGCATGTGGATGTACCGGTTCCTGCACCTAAAAAGGATGAGGTTTTGCTGAAACTAGAAGCAATCAGTGTAAATCCTTATGATTGGAGAATGCAGAAAGGAATGATGAGACCATTTCTTCCACGCAAGTTCCCTCAGATACCTGGTATTGTGCTGAAACTGGAAATCGCTATTTTTCCCACCTTGCTGAGAAGAAGAGTGATGGTTTTGTTTTTAATTTTTTTGATCTTTGGCTGAAGAGTTATTTCTTAAAAATTGTTCATGTTTGCCTGGGTAGGCATAGTTGCATTATGTCCTCATTTTCATCTTCTTCTTTTTTTTCTTTTTTTTTCCTTTTGCTTTTGTCTGCTTTACCACTCATCTTGTGCCCTGCAGAATGTTAACAAGAGCCAATTCATGCAGACTATTTTGCTACCTGAAGTATTCGCGTCTGTCATTATCCTTTCCTATCTAACCTGTGGGTATGAGCCATTTCAAATGATGTGCAATTGCCATACTGTTTGGTTGCTTCCCAAATGTGCATGCACATGGGAATGCTTGTGTGAGCGTTTACTAGATTATCTGTTTTGCTCTTGAGGATAGGACATCATTTTTCCTGGTGTTGCTGTGAATTATTTGGAGATAGGCATGTTTGTTTTGCCAAGTAGCGTTATCACTCTCTGAGCTTCATAAGTGGGCCAGTTATATTATTAAGCGTATGTGCTGAATATAAGTGTAATCATATCTTTTGTCTCTTTGCCTTCATTTTACAGCCTCGGATGTAGCAGGAGAGGTTGTTAAGGTTGGGCCAGCAGTCAAGAAATTTAAACCCGGTGACAAAGTTGTAGCCTCGCTCAACATCTTTGTAATGCTCGTCCTTCACGTTTTGCATTTTTTGTCTTTTCAGTTTTGACTAGTGTTGTATGTTGCTGCTATGATAATGAATCACAAACTGGAATTTAAATGACATTTTCACAGATGGAGAGAATTCTTGGAATAATTGATTGCTCTCCTTGTCTGGTTGTGAACTCCTGCATGCTAGTTCAGGCCGGCTGATGCTATGTCATTCTGTGCTTTTACATGATAACCCCACAGACAGGAGGTGGATTAGCTGAGTTCAATGTTGCAAAGGAGAACCTAACAGTGGCAAGGCCCCCTGAGGTATCAGCCCCTGAAGGGGCAGGTTTACCCATGGCCGGTATCACTGCTCTCCAAGCCCTCACCCAAGTTGCTGGGGTAAAGATGGATGGGAGCGGGCCACTCAAGAACATCCTGATCACCGCTGCCTCAGGTGGCGTTGGCCACTACGCTGTTCAACTTGCGAAGCTGGGAAACACACACGTGACCGCAACTTGTGGGGCCCGCAACATTGACTTAGTCAAGAGCCTCGGTGCTGACGAGGTCCTCGACTACAACACCCCGGAGGGAGCTGCCTTGAAGAGCCCATCCGGCAAGAAGTACGACTTCGTGGTCCACTGTGCACAAGCTTTCCCTTGGTCAGTCTTCGAGCCGAACTTGAGCGACCGTGGCAGAGTGATAGATCTCAGTCCAGGCGTCGGTGGCATGATGACTTTTATTGTCAAGAAGCTCACCTTCTCCAAGAAGCAGCTTGTGCCAATGATTGCGATACTCAAAGGTGAGGATCTGGAATTTCTAGTTAAGTTGGCTAAGGAAGGGAAGCTCAAGACCTTCATCGACTCGACGCATCCGTTGAGCAAAGCTGAAGACGGTTGGGCAAAGTCTCTCAGTGGTCACGCCACTGGTAAGATTATTGTAGAGCCACAAGACTAAGTACTGGTGTTATTTTGCTGTATTTTTTCTATACGTATTTTATGTAATAATGTGTTTCTCGTTCATGCCTTGGGACCTTTGAAATGAGAAACAGGCTCAAACTAGCCGATAGCAAACTTATGTATTAATCTGATTTGTTGATTATTGATCCATACCATCCAAGAAGTAACGAGTAAATATTGTCCTGAAACATTGAAATTGTGCCATTCCATAGGGTACCCGACACCGGGCGAGTATACAAGGCGAATATAGGATTCCAAGCCCTGACCCTATCCTGTACTCACCAATTTCAAAATTTTAGATCTTGAGCCTACCTTGTTATACCAGTTTCATGAGCTCTCTTGTATGTCCCTAAATTGGGGTGATCCCTTCCTGCTAAGTATAAAAAGTCATTTGTGAAAGAGAAATAAATCTCGTAAACTCTCGCATGCAAGTCACGCTTTAGAAAATTAAGACCCATGTATCGAGTGATTGGCTTGTTGGGATGTTTGCTGGAGGTGGCGACGATGGTGGTGCTCCAGCCGAGCTGCTTCTTCTTCCCTTTTGATTGTTGATTCTTTGTTCTTTTAACTATTAAAATGAAATAGATTAAAAATGGGTCTGGTCTGGTCAGATCTAAAAGCCCATTAAAACTCATATTCATCTATAATGTCTTTGTTCAGGTCTAAACTTGATCCATGAAAGTTTAATAGCAAACAATGATTTTTCTGTACTTTCGCTGCCCGTCCTAGAAGGAGAAACTAGGTTGCAAGACAGTTCTAAGTTTTTTGAATTTGGAAACTATCTTATAAGAATTTAAAACCACCTTGACACCTGTTAGTTTTATAAGTTTTACCTCGTATTTTTAGTAAACAAAAGATGCCATAAATTTTAATTATTAACCATTTGAGATTCAACATGAAACACAAACGCATTGATGATGCGAGATATTTTTGTGTCTAATGATAACAAACTTTTATAGTATGTATACACATGCATATCCATAAGGTCCAGGGTGTAGGGCCTGAGGTGGGTATAATTTGGGTATGATTCCAAATCTTGACCCTACCGTATATTAACCGATTTTGAAATTTTAGATATAATAAGATGTTTGTTTCATGGAAAATTGATGATTTGAAAAATATTTTCAAAAAATAATTACTTATAAATAAAAAGTATTTTCATCATCCACGAAAGTGTTATTTATTAATTAATTATTTTTATATATATATATATATATATGATCCGTTTTTTTATTATTCTTTTTTCTGCAAAGCAAACGCAATCTAAAGAGCTGTTTAGTAACGTGCCAAACAGTACCCGATTCTAATTTTTTGTTCCCAATAGTAATTTTGGAACAAAATCGTATTTGGTAAAATTTTTGTTTTCGGGAATAATTTGTTCCCGAGAATAGATTTGGAGTGGAATCAAGAAAAAAAAAAAAAAAAAAGTTGATTCTTATTCTAAGAACAAATTTGAGAATCAAAACCAACCCTTTTTCTTCCCTTTCGTCATCTTGTGACTGCCGTCCATCACTGCTCGCCACCATCCACCACCGCTCGTAGCGAGCTCGCCAAAGGCTCGCTAGGCTAGGGCGAGGTCTGGCAAGCTTGCCGGAGGCAAGCCCAGCCACTAGGGAGGCTTGGCCTCGCCAGATCTACAAACTACTATATTACTTACAACCATGTTGTTCCTATTATAATACTTATAAGCACGTTGTGCATGTTATAATATGGTTTCGGCTCTTTGAGTTTCACAGTTGGCCGGTTGTTTTGTTAAGCACATGATCCTAATTGATTGCCAAATTGCAACTTTTGCATGCATATATTTCACTTCTCTTTGGCTGAAGAGATTCTTCACTTGTACAGCCTGCAATGTGGTTGAGGTTGGTCCTGGAGTCGAAAATTTTAAAGCTGGCGACAAAGTTGTAGCCTACCTCAATATTAGTGTATTGCTCATTGAAAGTGCTAGCATGAACACCTAAAGAGGGGGTGGATATGTGTGAAGAAAAATTTTCTGCAAAAAACAATAGAAATATTTTTCTTTTGAAACTGAGTCTAAAGAGTGACAGACTTTAAGCAAGATTAAACTTTAACAGTTAAATAGAACTACAAACAAAATAAATGAGTTTAGGGAAAAGAATAAGAACCCATAATTTATAGTGATTCGGCTTAGATCAAGCCTACATCCACTCTCCCACACAAACAGCCTTCTAGTTGGATTCCACTATGCAATCAATAAGAGATTACAATTTTGAGTGCAAACACTTAGTAGTAGATAACACTATCTTACTAAGTCATTCTTTTGATATTTCTCTCACGATCACAAATGTTTAAGCTCATAAGAGAACGACAAGTGTATGATCGAATGTCGCTCAAACTTTAGAATTATAAATTCTATGGTCCGTCTCTTACTTGCTTATTGGTACTTGATATCTTTAAATACTCATCCACTTCCAAACTAGCCATTGGACAGTATCTCGAGGATCATCTTCCAATCTACCCATTAAACAAATCTGTATCTAGTATATTTGGTAACCATTGAATGACAAAAGTAGAATTCTAAATTGATTTTGATCGCCCATACAAATAGAATATTGGTTTTCATAAGTAGAGCTTCTTCATATAGAAAATTTTTGTCTTCAAGATCCAATTGTCAATCAATTGGATTGAGTCAATCAAATCAATCTTGATGTAGAATTCAAACCAGATCACTAGCCGTTATACATTTAGAGCTTGTGTTACGTTATGTCTCGTTTTAGATGTAAAGTTTGAGAGCAATATACTTTATAATCTAAGTCTGAGTACAATAGACTTTACAATCAAGACGTAAATTTGAACATAATCTGCTTCTGAACACAATTTGAATAAGTTCAGCTTCAACATATAATTTGTCTTTTGGTTCTTCATTCACATTCAGTCTGGAATTTATCAGAGTTGACAGACTTCTGATGTAAAATAAACTTTGACACTAAAGTCTGGCAGTCTTCAAACTTTAACACAGAAGTCTAAAAATCTTCAGAATAGACTTTGGATAATATCATTTACATATTCTATCATCTGCATAGTCTATCACTCAACCATTAAATACGTTAGTAGCCTTTGATTTATTTTATCATCTTCAAAATATCATAAGAGATTTCCCTAACAATATCCCCATTTTTGATGATAACAAAACAATATCTAAATATGCAGATGTGTAATCACACTTTCTAAAATATTGATAAATCAATCATCAAATTTTAGATTTTTAAAAAATGTGATTTCAATCAAAAGACACCAAATAGATCAAGCATAACAATATATAAAAAAAATAACCGCGGCTCAATATTATAATATCAACCAATCTACACGTATACATATTTATATTATTTCCCCCTTGTTGTCATAATCAAAAAGCGATAAAAAGTATCACGTAGATAATATAAAATGATAACAAATATATTTTGCATGAAACACAATTTTCAAAATATCAACTTTTATAAAGTAAGCCAAATATTAAAGATTGCAATATAGCTCACTTAGATTATATATATCAGTAGATATTTAATAAAAATCACAAATGTATTATAAAATTCACTTACCATTTTTGTCATAATAAAACGATAATATAAATAAGAAATTTGTTAATGATAAAAGGTAATAAAATATGCACTAACCAGATTTTGACAAATTCTATCACATTTACCTTTTCCTTCCTTCATAATAATCAAGATCACAATCAATTCAAAAGGATTTTTCCAAAATTGATCAATGCTCCCCTCAATTTGTTGCCTTTTTGAGGTGATCATGATTCTTGTCCTTTCTCTTGGATTTGCTTTCTCCCCCTGTCATCATGACAATATTTGTGAATAGCACTAATTGTGACTTGTGCACGTTGAGCTGAATATTTTTCCATTATTTCCTTCGTAACAACAATGTCCACAACAATCATTTGTATATTGAAATTAGAGGCAAAAATTTATTTTCTTCAATCAAGCTCTTCTCGAATTAAACCTGCATAAATTTAACAAACTTTTTGTACAAATAAGTTGTAATAATATCCATATAATATATAATGCCATTTCTTCAAATAAATAAACTGAATAGCATATATAAAATTAAAATTCAAATTACTCAACCTTTCGTACGACACATTAGGAATTTCCTTAACAATTTGCAAAAACTTTGAATAAGTTCAGCTTCAGCATAGAATCTGTCTTCTAGTTTTTTATTCACATTTAGTCTGAAATTTGTCAGAATTGGCAAACTTCTGATGTTAAACAAACTTTGATACTAAAGTGTCTTCAAACTTTGAATCTTCATAATAGACTTTGGACAATATCATTTACATATTCTATCATCTACATAGTCTGTTATTCAACCAATTAGTAGTTTTTAATTTATTTTGTCATCTTCAAAACATTATAAGAGATTTCCCTAACACTCAATACTCATGTTCTTCAATTTCATCTCTTTTAACTAGGTTTGCTCTCATGGTGGATTAGTTTGGAGAGTTCTTTGGTAAAATTGATACCTTTTTGTGTCAGTTAGCTACCATGAAGACATTTTTTTAGCTTGCCTGTTGAAATAATATTTTCACTGTGCTTTAATTTGATAACACAACAGAACGGTGGTGGATTTGCCGAGTTCGCGGTCGCAAATGAGAGCCTGACAGTGGCAAGGCCACCTGAAGTATCCGCACCAGAAGGGGCAGGGTTACCCGTAGCTGGACTCACTGCTCTCCAGGCCCTCACCCAAGCTGCTGGGCTAAGGCTGAACGGGAGAGGGCCACTGAAGAATATCCTGATTACCGCTGCCTCAGGCGGCGTTGGCCACTACGCAGTTCAACTTGCGAAGCTAGGAAACACACACGTGACTGCAACTTGTGGGGCTCGCAACATCGACTTCGTCAAGAGCCTCGGCGCTGATGAGGTCCTCGACTACAAGACCCCTGAGGGATCCGCCTTGAAGAGCCCATCTGGCAAGAAGTATGACTTCGTGGTCCCCTGTGCACGTGCTTTCCCCTGGTCAGTTTTCGAGCCGAACTTGAGCGAATGCGGCAAAGTGATAGGTATCACCCCGGCATCAGCACAGTGACGACTTTCGCTCTCAAGAAACTCACCTTTTCCAAGAAGCAGCTCACGCCATTGTTATTAACACCCAGGGGCGAGAATCTGGAATTCCTGGTTAAGCTGGTTAAGGAAGGGAAGTTCAAGACCGTCATCGACTTGAAGCATCCGCTGAGCAAAGCCGAGGATGCTTGGGCGAAGTCTTTAAGTGGTCACGCCACTCGTAAGATCATTGTAGAGCCATAGGCACTAATTGCCGGTATTGTCTATGATAGTGATTTTCTTCTTGCTGTGAATGTTATTGAATGTTATTGAACGTTCTGCTCATTTTCATCTTTTAGAAAGATTTCTGGAAAGCGTGATATCACTTTGAACGGAGCGACGTACATTGTAATGAAAATGCGTTCTTCTCTTTGAATCATTTCTCCTTTGCCACTTGGGTACTTTTGGCTCAGTAGTTTGAAAGCTGTTGACTTCTGTTTGACCTTGGCTCCTGATTCTTTTACTTCTACTTTTATTTCTGGCGCGTGGGCTTTTTGACTTGCATTTAGACATGTAAATACTATTCACAACTAAATTAACTACTGATTATCAGCGCTATCGAATTTTTCAATAAACGGGCCCACGTGTTATTTCGTCGTACCATGGGTAAACTTGAAGCGACCTTAATACAACGTGAAAGTACTTATGATGGCGTGTTCACCTTCTCTGCTATTCACGTTTATCTCGGTGGCGTATTTTCTATAATGCCCATGACAAGAGCCCCAGAATATATGTTATACAAATCGTTGAGCATTGTGGCACCACTTATAATGACTCGATTTGTTTCATATGCGCTAAACTCTCAAAAGAATGATTTGAGTAATCATATATGAAAAAAATGATTTGAGAGCGAGATTTCCTCATGAATAAACCTGCATGACTGCCCACCATTATAATTCATTTTCTTCTAATTGTGGCCATATCATTTTTAATTTCAGCTTTCTTGATCTTACCCTAGTATTCAATGCATTATTTTTTTTGTTTATTCTTTTGAACTTTTTGGACCATTTGTTTTCATGTTGGGTATCATAGACATATGTGAACTATAATAAGAAAAAATTTAGTAGATAATAAAATACATATCATAGCAATGCGGAAAATAAAGAAAATTATCCAAAAAGTCTTAGATCTATTATATTTTTATTAATTCTTCATGAATATTTCAATTTTACCAATTTAGTCCTAAACATTTTATTTTTTATCAGATCCATCCGACCAATTTTGACTAAAAATTGCTAACTTAGCTAGTCGGTCTTTGATGTGACATTTTTTAATAATATATTAATAATTTTTTTGGAATTCTTAGTTTTTTTTCCTTCTCTTCTTTTTTACTTTTCTCTTTTTTTGGGAGGGGAGGGCATTTTGGGGTTAGGGCAGGTGAAGGTTATCGGCCAACCCTCACGAACCATAGTTGAGGGCCAACCCTAGCCAAAAGCTGCAACACCCTTGTCGACAAAAGTAAGGGCTTGTGAGCCCTCACCCAAAATCAACAAGGGTCGCAACGCCCTTACCGAATTTGGCTAGGTGATGCCCCTAGTGATGTCGCGCACCCTTGCTTGGCCATATTTAGTGAGAGTGTCGTGGCCCTCACCAATTCTAGGTGAGGGCTCGCAAGCCCTTGCTTTTGTCGATGAGGACGGCAATGCCCTTGCCAAGGGCAAGCAAGGGTTGACCAGCAACCCTCACCGACCCTAACTGCAAAACCCCAAAAAAAAAAACACATTAAAATTTCAAGAAAATTATTAAAAAGCGTCATGTTAATGCCAACTAGCCATGTCGGTAAGTTCTACCCTAAAATTGGTCGAATTGACTCAATTAGCAAAAAATGAAAAGGTTTGAGACTGATTTGGCAAAATAGGTTTAGGACTTTGTAAACAATTTCCCCATAAAAATGTGGGCCTATGTTGACAATCAAATTAAAATTATAGGGAGCGGGACGATGATCAAGGACACTCGGTCCACTACATATGTGCCACATGTTAATGCTGCGTTGACTTAATGAGAAACTCTTCTTTACCATTTGAGAGCTAACAGTAAGATGGTCTTGTGCTATGTATTAGCAAAAAAATGGATAAAACTTAAGACTTAGACATTTAGAAAAAAAAAATGGTCAAGCTTTCAAAATCGATTATTTGCAATTTGGTTGATTAGACAAATTGAGCGATGTCATGCTTACGCCATAATTTTGATGTTTTTTTTTAATATTATTCTTGAACTTTAGAACCATCCGTTATTTGTCGCTTGATTTATTCTACTTTATATGCAACGAATTTGTGGTCTGTTATCAAAATTGAGGTTGAGTTTTGAAATTTAATGCTAATTCCAATTTGCCTTCTAGCTTTGGTGGTGATAATTGTCCTACCTGATGAAAATTCTATATATTCTTTCTTTTTAAAAATTGGATATACAAATTATATGAAAACTTATTTTGCCTTTTCTCATCCCACTTACTGACATTGATACTTTGATTTTGTTAATTTTCCATTGACAACAGATATGATACCTTTTTCCGCGTGAAGCTTCCCTCATGGCAAAAATTAGAAATTACTACGTTGGAAAAAGTTTATAAACCTTGCCAATATAATAGTCGAGGTGCTGGAATCACCGGCCAACTTAATATACTCAATCGTGTACATTTTCTACTTGTTTTATTTTAGGATTCATACCTTGAAAAATCATAAACTGATGCACGTGTGACAAATTTACCCCAAACTATTTTTTTAACCATTAAAAACCTCAAACCGGTATACCTGGAACAAATTTACCCCAACCTAATTTATTCAACCGTCAAAAACTCCAAACCGGTATATTTGTGACAAATATACCCTCCATTAAATTGAATTAATACCACAAAAAATCATAAAAATTGTATAACTATGATAAACGGAGAGTAAAATCACAAACCGGTACACCAGTCAATTGTCGCGTGTCATTCAACTTAATAATTTCACAGTAAAATGTAACGGAAATTAACAGAAGATAAATTTATCACAAGTGTATCAGTTTGGTAATAAATTTGTCAAAGATGTATCAATTTGGGGTTTTTAGTGGTCAAAAAATTAATTTGGGATAAATTTGTCACATATGTACAAGTTTGAGGTTTTTCAAGATATTAATCATTTATTTTACTAGGAACGGAAAGGAAAGAGAGGGGGCACAAAGAGGATTGCCATTGACAACTCGCTAATAGCCATAGATCTTGCTGGAGATGCTGTCCAAAGTCATGATTGTTCACGAATCATCCTTTCTAGGGAGCTTCTCAATAGAAAATGGTGGAAACGAAGCTATTGCACGCTATTTCTTACCATAGCGGGAACCGCCGGTTTGAAGGCGCTAAATCCTTTTGTTTTCTATTATTATTTGGGATACATATAGTAAGTAGAAAATCAGAATAAAAATCACCAAGTCTATAAATTGTTCTCCTTAGACAAGTAAATAGAGTGACAATAACAAGGGGTGAGCACCAATTTTAAGATAAACCTTGGAACCAAACAAGAATCACCCTACCCGATCAATTTTGGTCTAGTTTTTGGTTGTGAGTGCAAAATCAAATCGATGAGCATTTCTTTTTATTTCGCAATTCCTTTATATATCTAATGAGTAAATTTTTGATCACTTATCTTTCTTAGATAGGGATTGTCTTAACAAGGAGATTATCATCAGTAAATAAAATTTACAAGTTAAAGTAGAAAGAAAATATGTGAAGAGGTTTTCTATTAATTGATTTAGTTTATAAATAATTTAATTTATAACTATAGATGAGTGATCAGCTATATTAGTTGCTTCTTTTGTTTTTTGGTTGTTAGAATTTAGGGAATCTTTTATTGATGAACGAGGAATGGAGTTCTATGATTTAGGATTTATGTTTCGCATTTTGAACTTTTTATTATTTATTTAAATTTTTGTGTTCAATTTTTATGAATTGTTACTTTTGGCAGATGGTAATGTCTGTTGTTGCTTTAACTGTCATTGTGCTTGACTAAAGCATGAGTTAGACACTTCCCTAATGCTTTATAATTCTCTTTGTTTTGTACCATATTTCTTGCCGTGTTGTTACTCTACCATTTTATCATAACAGCTATTTATCTCGATTATAAATAAGGGGAAGTGTTACAAAATCAAACAATTGAACAATTAAATAGATATAAGGACCCCATATTTATATTTAGTCGGGTGATTTACATCCATGGGAAGAGTGATAAAGAATTTCACTACAAATCAAGCAATATAATAGAAATTATAACTACACTCAAGTCATTCAAATACTATCGATGTTTTCCAACCCCCAATTACACCTAATAACTTTCACAATGTTTAAACTCACAATTCCTCATGAAATGAACCTTTAATCTCAAAAATGAATTAACAAATCTTTTCATAAGATTTTGGCTTGAACATATTAATCTTGATGAAATTCCAAGAAGAAAAGAACTTTCAGTAGACACAAATGGCATGAAGACCATGATGCAACAACCTTGGCATCTAACATAGAAGTAATACTTATATATGAAAACGTCTAAAAGATCCTGGTCAAAGTGAGACTGATACTTCCTTATTTGAGTCCTTACTCTCGAAATCCAACACAAAAAAATATTGTGCCCCCTTTTATTTCTATTTAATTTCACAATCAAGAAACACTTCACTTTCACTTGTCTAGTTCTTTTAATCTCTTCAATTTGGGCCACAATTTATTACTCAGGTAGAGATATATTTTAACTATCTCCACCTTGGCTCAAACCAAGTCACAATTGCTTCGCTAGAATCAGAATTTTGATGCTCGCCCATAGCCCTTTAAGGGCTCAACACCATAGACATCTTTCAAGTCCAAGTCTTGCTTGGACTTCGCCATTATTATGAACTCATCAAAACACCAAGTCCACCTATACCTTTAATTACTTCATAAAGGATTTTTTTCCGACACAACTTCCTTTGTCACAAATAACAAGACCATTGTTGCTTTGTATCATTATGAAATCGAACAAATACCTTGTAAAACTCAGCAATTACGCAATTGTTGGCTTTACAAGCTCTACCTTTCTACTAAAACCATCTATCTTATTACTCCACTAATTTGTTACCTCAAGAGTTTTTAGGTGCAACTCCACCTTGAGTTAAACACTGTTCAAATCCTTATAAATATTGTCACAAATTTTCTTATCCAAAAGTATTGGAGACTCGTCAAATGTAATTTCTCTGCAATTTAATTCTAAGCACTACAGCCTATAGCCCCATTCATTTTTGCATGGAACATGTGCTTTCTTACTTACCTTCCTATTGAGCTCACTATAACTCACTCAAACATAACATGGACAACCAAATATTTTAAAAACAGAATAATTAACAATGTTACTTGACAACATTTATTTGGGTATCAAACATCTAATCACAATCAATGTGGTCTCTTCACCAAGTAGCTTGTTGTACTAAGTACATATGTTAGGAACCTCTTGGCTATATCGACAGTAGAGAATAATTTATGGGCCATCTCTAATAATGTTATGCTCATCAATTCTCCAAAATGTTGTAGTTTAGAAGCACTACTATGATGTTTCATTATGCATTCCTTCAGGCAAAATTCATCTAACAATCTTCAAGAAAATTTTTATATACCTAAGGTACTCGTACTAGCTATATCAAAAAACTCTATGTTATTATTAGTAGTGCTTCTAATAATAACATAGAGTTCTTATATGCTATATCCTAACGGAAGAATCAAACTTGTGTCCCAATACAAACACCGTAATTTTCCTTGAGTAGTCATCCACAATTGTTATCATAAATTTGACAATTTTCCTCGAAAGAAACTGCAACATCTTGTGAACATCCATGTATATTAACTCTACAAGCTTTTTGGTTTTCTTTGATAGAAGTACTGAATTGCACTTTTCATCATTTGACTAAGTCACAACACTTGCATACATTTTGTTCATGAGCAACATAACCGCATGGCATATTCCTTTCACTTAAAACTTTTAGGCTTATCTCCTAATGTGCCTAAAACCCATATGGCACTATTCAAACTCTCAAGTAGATGCATTCGATTTCTCCTCATCAAAATCTATCATTGTCTCGTCTTGAAACTCAACTATTCTACTTAATTCTCTATTTATTACCACGGCACTCGAACGACCTTCAAAATTCCACTTTCTAAAGTCTACCGACACTTAGCTAAATCTAGAACACTCAAGGAAATCAGGTTCTTCAACTCTAACTTGCCTTACTTTAGTCAATGTTCTCACAATACCATTATATATTTTGATTCTAATATCATAAACAATCATAACATTGCATTTAGTATTGTTCCCCAACTGCACTGTACTAATATGTATATATTGATAAGTAGTAAACTAGTTCTTATTTAATATAGCACGAAACAAATAATCATAATCCATTATTCAAATTACAATTAACTCTAGTAGCCACATCATCAGTAGATTAAACTCATATTCCCTTACCGTTCTTGTTCTTCAGTTTAAGGCAATCATTTCTAAGATGCCCCCTTACTAAAATTCCAATAAATAACAACACCAGTCCTAACGTCTGTCCGGGTTTGTATTACTTATGCTAATACAAGTATTGATTATTCCTCTTTTTTCACATAGTAAAATAGTAGATAAGTTCACTAGATTCTCTTCTATAAGCTTGTTGATCTAAAGGAATTATTAATAGCAATTATCAAGTAATAGGGGTAATAGAATCAAAGCACATATTTCATTTTCAAAGTTGAAGTTGATCTCAACTAAACTAATTTACTAATGACCACAACTAACGTACATTCGCTCATCTTTAAGTTAAACAGACGTAGCATCAACTAGACATTATTGATCGTAGAGGGTTTCTTGTACATATTCGATTGGTTTCATCAAACTTGTAGTGATTGTCTTTTTTCACTATTTAAACACGATGTTATGAGTCAATGTCATCTACATAATATCCAACACTATTCAACTTGCTACATCGACTTTAGTTTCTCTCTAAACAAGGGTAAGTGTAGTATCCTTAGGTACAATTAAATCCTTGAGTTACATCTTCCAGAAACTAAAGTCTTTCCTATCAAATATGTATATTTTCACTTTTCCTTCTTTTTTAGTTTTACTATTCGATTGCTTGTTTTTGCAATCAATTGTTTTACTAAAGTTTGTCCTTTCCCAAAAAAAAATTATATGAAATAAAATAAAAAAGAGTTAACCAAATCCCAAGTAGGCTTTGAACCGAACAAACATAATTGGTTTATGAGTTTATTGAGTAAATTTCAAATTTTAAAAATTAAGAATTGGATCCAACAGAGTAAGTTTAAAATTTCATTGAAATCCATCTATCTTGGAGCTTGTGCCTAAAAATAATTCTGCCCCGAGCTACTGGTAGAACACTGAATCATGGGCAGCCCCTCAGGTCATTTTTTCATGAATGTCATGTCGTACGGAGCATGTAATTCTCTGTTCCCGCATTTGTGTGTATTCGACGACGGACAACCGGCGGTCTAGGAAGTTGTCCGATTGTCATCTGCTTTGACCTGATAAGAAGGTCGGCACGACACGTGGACAGAAAGTACAGTGATGCTTTTACACTTTCTACTTTTGCGTGCTCAAGCCAGGTCCACTTTCCGTTTTCCATCTCCGCCTTGCGCTCTCATTGAACAAGAACCAAACTCCGATGATGCCCTCGTGTCGTTTCCCCGCTCCGAACCTTTTCCACCCTTTGACTGTAGAAACTGTCCCATCGAAGTGAGGCCATTCCACTCATTCGAAGATGGAAACCCGCTGCTATCTATAGGTGTACGCCTTTGACCAGACCATCCCGGTCTCATTCATGCCCGTAGAAACGTCTTCCGAACGAAAAATCTTCTTCAGCCTCTCGCTATATCTCGCTCTCTCTCGCTCTTTAGATCTTCCCACAATTTGGTGAGCTTCCGGATTGAAAATGGCAGAGAACAATCCGACGATGCACGCGGTCTGCTACGAGTCTTACGGCGGAGGAGCCACCGGGTTGAAGGTGCCAATGCTTCGGCTCACGATCGTCTCGTGATTCATATGCACGTGCGCGTGTAGACACAATGAAGTTTGCATGTACGTACTATGTTTATGTGTTCTTGGCCAATTAATGATGTCGATGGATTGTTGTGACTTTAGTGAAAACGTCGAAGCCAGCCTTTCCTGCTTTTTTAGATTCTGCTGTTCCATAGTAAAGAGAGGAGGAAGCTATTCGGTGTTCTCGTGTGTTGGATTTGGGAATGTTCGTTTGGTGGATTTCTTGGGATTCAAATTACAACTTGTTCTACTAGCCTGTTCTTTATCATTATTTTATTGAGCCAACAGCTTGTTCTGTTTAGCAATAGCGTCAACAGTTGAGGATACGGAACATTAAAAATTGAGTGCTGATGCAAGATTATGACTTTTGCACAAGCACAAAGGTGGGGTTCGGTCAGGTTTTGCTCGCGCAACAGAGCAAAGGCGTCACCCCGCCGCGCGCTTCGCACACGCTCTCTTTATAACCCTCCCGTATCCACAACCACACAGGCACAGAGTACCTCTCCCTCTCCCCCCTGCAACAACAATGGCCTCTCTCTCTCTTCTCCTCTCCCTCTCGCTCCTCTCCCTCCTCCTCCCTCCGGCCCTCTCCCTCACCTGCACGTCCCAGAAGTTCGACAACACCTACGACAACTGCACCGAACTCCCCAGCTCGGCGCCTTCCTCCACTACACCTACAACGCCTCCAACTCCTCCCTCTCCATAGCCTACGTCGCCGCCCCGGCGACCGGCGGCGCCTGGGTCGCCTGGGCCATCAACCCCACCAAAACCGGCATGGTCGGATCGCAGGCCCTGATGGCGCTCAGGCTCAACGGCTCCGTCGTCCCCAAGACCTACAATATCTCCGGCTATCACTCGGTCGTCGAGTCGGAGCTCTCCTTCAAGGTGTGGGACCTGAGCGCCGACGAGATGAATGGGACGATGCGGATCTTTGCGACGGTTCAGGTGCCGGAGAAGGCGTCAAGCGTGAACCAGGTCTGGCAGGTCGGTGGCGCCGTCAACGGGAACCAACCAAGCATCCACCCGCTTGTTGCGGCCAACAAGGAGTCGACGGGGAAACTTCAGCTGGTCTCGTCGAGTTCGTCCCCTGCTCCGGCACCGAGCAAGAGCGGAGCGAGGGTGGCGGGTTGGGCAAAGTGCGTCTGCTCCCGAGAGTCATTTTGCTGATGGGGACTGTTGCAGTACTCGAGTTGTGATATATATATATATATATATATATATATATATATATATTTTTTGTGACCGGGGGATCCACCGCACCGCCGGCAAAGAAAGAAACTCGTTGAGACACGCAGCAAAACCACCACCCACGCACCCCGGGCAAGACACCACGCAACGCTTCAGCCTCTCTGCTTCGCAGGGGCTTCGAAACTGGGACCTCCTGCGTTGGAGTCCAGCAATCCTACCATCCACGCTGCAATGCTTTGTTTATTGTGTGTTTAGTGCGATCTTTCTGTCTTTTTTAAGTAAATACGTATCAAGAATGGTTAACCTTATAAGTATTTATCATATATCGGTAAGAAAATAAAAGCATTGAAAATAACCACATTTTAATCGTGGTAACTTTATGAGTGTCTTTAGGAACAATCTATCCTATTAATTCTTTTTTAAGTTAAAATACCTTTTTTCCCGATTATCAAAGTTTGCAGGAGCGAATATTATATATTTTTTGGAAGTGCAAAGCGTTGAAAGATGAGAAAATATTTAGTGTATGTGCGCGCCACGTCATCCGCTGACTTGATGCGCATATATCAATGAAATACCGACACGTGTCCTCGAGCGGGACCTGCTGAAAAAAGTCCGATCAAATATTAGGTACCCTCAAGGGACCATGTCATCGGTGCTTTAATCCATTTACGCATCGACACCTGTCCTCGGGGCCCGCCACATCCGCTCCCTCCATCTTCGAGAAAGCTGTCCGATTGTCATCTTCTTTGACCTGATAAGAAGGTCGGCACAACACGTGGACAGAAAGTACAGTGATGCTTTTACACTTTCTACTTTTGCGTGCTCAAGCCAGGTCCACTTTCCGTTTTCCATCTCCGCCTTGCGCTCTCATTGAACAAGAACCAAATTCCTATGATGCCCTCGTGTCGTTTCCCCGCTCCGAACCTTTTCCACCCTTTGACTGTAGAAACTGTCCCATCGAAGTGAGGCCATTCCACTCATTCGAAGATGGAAACCCGCTGCTATCTATAGGTGTACGCCTTTGACCAGACCGTCCCGGTCTCATTCATGCCCGTAGAAACGTCTTCCGGACGAAAAATCTTCTTCAGCCTCTCGCTATATCTCGCTCTCTCTCGCTCTTTAGATCTTCGCACAATTTGGTGAGCTTCCGGATTGAAAATGGCGGAGAACAATCCGACGATGCACGCGATCTACTACGAGTCTTATGGCAGAGGAGCCGCCGGGTTGAAGGTGCGAATGTTTCGGCTCTCGATCATCTCGTGATTCGTATGCACGTGCGCGTGCTGACATAATGAAGTTTGCATGGACGTACTATGTTTATGTGTTCTTGGCCAACTAATGATGTCGATGGATTGTTGTGACTTTAGTGAAAACGTCGAAGCTAGCCTTTCCTGCTTTTTTAGATTCTGCTGTTCCATAGTAAAGAGAGGAGGAAGCTATTCGGTGTTCTCGTGTGTTGGATATGGGAATGTTCGTTTGGTGGATTTCTTGGGATTCAAATTACAACTTGTTCTACTAGCCTGTTCTTTATCATTATTTTATTGAGCCAACAGCTTGTTCTGTTTAGCAATAGCGTCAACAGTTGAGGATACGGAACATTAAAAATTGAGTGCTGATGCTATTAAGATTATGACTTTTGCACAAGCACAAAGGTGGGGTTCGGTCAGGTTTTGCTCGCGCAACAGAGCAAACCGCTTATCCTGCTACAGGGACTTTGAATTTTTGCGTATATGTAAGGATTTCATTTATCGACATGCCCCCAGTGATCAGAGCTTTGGTGTAGGAGGCACAAATTTAGCCCCAAGCTGTTCTCTTGTCACGTTTATCTGTTTCCCTTATCGAGTATTTCATGATTTCATCTGCAACTTCTGTCAGTCGTTTTTCGGCCAAGCATTATCTTTTCTCATTTCTTTGTTCTGTGTGACCGGACTCAGTCAAGATTTTGGTTGTTGGCGTTTAGAAATTTCAATGATGAAGCAAACAGAATAAGTCTTTGACAGGAATATCTATCTGATAATTTGAAGTTTAAATTGCGAATTTGATCTGCTCCCACCCCAGAAGAGGACCGGTAGAACCCCGGGACACACGTGGGCTGATGCTTATATATGTTAGATATACTTTTGTGAGTTAATGTAAGATCCCTTTCACTTTAAGTGTTTTGTCACAATAGACTGCATAAAGTCAGGAATTTGGTTAGGATAAATCGGTGAAAAATTGATCCTCTTCAAGTTAATTAATCTTTTCTTTCTGTTCTTGTGTGAGCTGATGGGTATTAACCATAGGATCTGATTGATGTCACAAATGTCTCCTCTGTTCTTCTTTGTGTAGATACTTGCCAAGTGATTTGGGTTGTCAAGTTTCTTGTGTTTCATTTGTGCTCTTGACTTGCATTACATGCCATGTTACCTGTTCTTGTGCTTCTTGCAGCATGTGGATGTACCGGTTCCTGCACCTAAAAAGGATGAGGTTTTGCTGAAACTAGAAGCAATCAGTGTAAATCCTTATGATTTGAGAATGCAGAAAGGAGTGATGAGACCATTTCTTCCGCGCAAGTTCCCTCAGATACCTGGTATTGTGCTGAAACTGGAAATCGCTATCTTTCCCACCTTGCTGAGAAGAAGAGTGATGGTTTTGTTTTTAATTTTTTCGATCTTTGGCTGAAGAGTTATTTCTTAAAAATTGTTCATGTTTGCCTGGGTAGGCATAGTTGCATTATGTCCTCATTTTCATCTTCTTTTTTTTTCCTTTTGCTTTTGTCTGCTTTACCACTCATCTTGTGCCCTACAGAATGTTAACAAGAACCAATTCATGCAGACTATTTTGCTACCTGAAGTATTCGTGTCTGTCATTATCTTTTCCTATCTAACCTGTGGCTATGAACCATTTCAAATGATGTGCAATTGCCATACTGTTTGGTTGCTTCCCAAATGTGCATGCACATGGGAATGCTTGTGTGAGCGTTTACTAGATTATCTGGTTTGCTCTTGAGGATAGAACATCATTTTTCCTGGTGTTGCTGTGAATTATTTGGAGATAGGCATGTTTGTTTTGCCAAGTAGCGTGCTTACTCTCTGAGCTTCATAAGTGGGCCAGTTATATTAATAAGCGTATGTGCTGAATATTAAGTGTAACTTCATATCTTTTGTCTCTTTGCCTTCATTTTACAGCCTCGGATGTAGCAGGAGAGGTTGTTAAGGTTGGGCCAGCAGTCAAGAAATTTAAACCCGGTGACAAAGTCGTTGCCACGCTCAGCATCTTTGTAATGCTCATCCTTCATGTTTTGCATTTTTTGTCTTTTGAGTTTTGACTAGTGTTGTATGTCGCTGCTATGATAATGAATCACAAACTGGAATTTAAATGACATTTTCACAGATGGAGAGAATTCTTGGAATAATTGATTGCTCTCCTAGTCTGGTTGTGAACTCCTGCATGCTAGTTCAGGCCGGCTGATGTTATGTCATTCTGTGCTTTTGCATGATAACCCCACAGACAGCAGGTGGATTAGCTGAGTTCACTGTTGCAAAGGAGAACCTAACAGTGGCAAGGCCGCCTGAGGTATCAGCCCCAGAAGGGGCAGGTTTACCCATGGCCGGTATCACTGCTCTCCAAGCCCTCACCCAAGTTGCTGGGGTAAAGCTGGATGGGAGCGGGCCACTCAAGAACATCCTGATCACCGCTGCCTCAGGCGGCGTTGGCCACTACGCGGTTCAACTTGCGAAGCTAGGAAACACACACGTGACCGCAACTTGTGGGGCCCGCAACATTGACTTTGTCAAGAGCCTCGGTGCCGACGAGGTCCTCGACTACAAGACCGCGGAGGGAGCTGCCTTGAAGAGCCCATCCGGCAAGAAGTACGACTTCGTGGTCCACTGTGCACAAGCTTTCCCTTGGTCAGTCTTCGAGCCGAACTTGAGCGACCGTGGCAGAGTGATAGATCTCACTCCAGGCGCCGGTAGCATGATGACTTTTGCTGTCAAGAAGCTCACCTTCTCCAAGAAGCAGCTTGTGCCCATGATTGCAACACTCAAAGGTGAGGATCTGGAATTTCTGGTTAAGTTGGCTAATGAAGGGAAGCTCAAGACCTTCATCGACTCGACGCATCCGTTGAGCAAAGCTGAAGACGGTTGGGCAAAGTCTCTCAGTGGTCATGCCACTGGTAAGATTATTGTAGAGCCACAAGACTAAGTACTGGTGTTATTTTGCTGTATTTTTTCTGTATGTGTAATAATGTGTTTCTCGTTCATGCCGACGACCGTTGGGTTTGAGACCTTTGAAATGAGAAACAGGCTCGAACTAGCCGATGGCAAACTTATGTGTTAATCTGGTTTGTTGATTATTGATCCATACCATCCAAGAAGTAACGAGTAAATATTGTCCTAAAACATTGAAATTGTGCTATTCCATAGGGTACCCAACACAGGGCGAGGGTACAAGACGGATATAGGATTCCAAGCCCTGACCCTACCTTGTACTCACCAAATTTAAAATTTTAGATCTTGAACCTACCTTGTTATACCAGTTTCACGGGTTCTCTTGTATATCCCTAAATTGGGGTGATCCCTTCCTGCTAAGTATAAAAAGTCATTTGTGAAAGAAAAATAAATCTTGTAAACTCTCGCATGCAAGTCACGCTTTAGAAAATTAAGACCCATGTATCGAGTGATTAGCTTGTTGGGATGTTTGCCGGAGGTGGCAACGATGGTGGTGCTCCGGATTCTTCTTCTTCTTCTTTCTTTTTCCATTTTCCCTTTCGATTGTTGATTCTTTGTTCTTTTAACTATTAAAATAAAATGAATTAAAAATGGGTCTGGTCTGATCTGATCTAAAGCCCATTAAAACTCATTTTCATCTATAATGTCTTTCTTCAGGTCTAAACTTGATCCATGAAAGTTTAATAGCAAACAATGACTTTTCTGTACTTTCCCTGTCCGTCCTAGAAGGAGAACCTAGCTTGCAAGACAGTTCTAAGTTTTTTGAATTTGGAAACCATCTTATAGGAATTTAAAATCACCCTGACACCTGTTAGTTTTATAAGTTTTACCTTGTATTTTTAGTAAACAAAAGATGCCATAAATTTCAATTATCAACCATTTGAAATTCAACATGAAACACAAACGCATTGATGATGCAGTACATATTTGTGTCTAATAACAACAAACTTTTATAATATGTATACACATGCATATCCATAAGGTCCATGGCATAGGACCTGAGGTGGGTATAATTTGGGTATGATTCCAAATCTTGACCTTACCATATACTAGCTGATTTTGAAATTTGAGATATAAGAGAATGTTTATTTCGTGAAAAATTGATGATTTGAATAATATTTTTCAAAAAATGTTGAGAAATATTTTCATCACTCACAAAAGTGTTATTTATTAATTAGTTATTTTAAAAAATGTACAGGTTCGTTTTTTATTATTCTTTTTTCTGCAAAAGCAAACGGAATCTAAACTTATTCGATAGGTTTCTATATTTCAACGTAGGCATTTTTGGAGAAGAGGAAAGGAGAAAAGAAGGTCAAATTGAGCACGACAAAAAGTGAGATCCGTTTTTTAACCCCAACGCCAATTCTCCTCCGTCAAATTTCTCTCCGTCTCCGCACTTTTTGGCGTGGAAACCCTAAAATTTGCTAAATCCCCCGTCATTTTCTTGTCCATTTCCACTATCTACCCTATCTTTCACCTTTTCGTTCAAAGATACCCTCGTGTCGGCACGTGGGAAGGGGGCGCAAGTCGCCGCCCTCCGCAATTCCCACCTACGAATAGATCGTGGGGCCCAATGACGCAACGATTTTTATTTTTATTTTTTTGATCGAACAATGACGCACGATTGGTCGGCATTAGGGGCCTTATTGAACGAATTGAAGTTGATGGGTCATTTTGCGAAAATGGGCTCGGGGGTGCAAATTGAAATTTCCTCAAAACAAGAGGGGCCCCGGAGGCATTGACGGTTAAGGCCATAAGCTAGACCTCTAATAACCGATGGCACCAACACGCCCTACGCTGCCCCCAGCGGGTCAGTATCGTCATTGCGAGGTGCACCACCGAAATAAACGGAGCAGCCCAGGGACAATCGTGTAATTAGGGTCTACCCAATAAAATACTGCCACGTGGGGCCCACCCTGCGCTCCCCCACCTCTACCAAGCAATCCCGATTTATATTTCTTTTTTCGAATATTAAAATATTCTTTGAATTATCAAATTGTTTTTAAAGTTTTTCTTTTCTTTAATGTTTCTTTGGTTTCTTCTCCGTTGCTGCGGATTCCTCCTTCTTCAATGGCTTCATCAACACTCTAACTCTCTCTCTCTCCCCTCTCTCTCTCTCTCCCCTTCTCGTTTTGAATGGTTTCACGCATTGGCGTTCTTGTTCTCCCCCGTCGTTCCTCAGATTCTTCGACCCTCGGTTCTCTCTCCTTCAAATCAATGGTGAGCTCATTGATCCCCCGGTCTTTGGCTCCGGGCGTTCGCAAGATAATCTTTTTTTGATCAAGCAATTCCGCCCTCTCTATCTCCCTTTTCGTTTCCTTGGCTTTGACGAGGTTGTGTTGTTCGATCGTTCGATCGTGTTGGAATGCGCGTGGAGTTTTCTGACGTGCGGGCTGCCTCTTTTTTTGGTTAGGATGAAGTAGAGAGAAAATTGTCGAGTTGTCGGAGTGAGTTATGAAAGGGAGTTCATTTATTGGAGTTCGGCGAATGTTTCGTCGTGATTTCCAATTCCGAAACGGGTTTGCTTTCCGAGGACTAATCTTTGTGTTTTTCTCGGGCGCCCCCTTCTCCTCCTTTGCGTGGTTTGGTAAATGCGTCCGGAATCCATGTTTCTATTGCAGAAATGGGATTGTTATTTCCTTTTTGGTTTTCATTAATAGGTGACTGTCCTTTTGTCGTTCCAAAGATTATCTGATTTGCTGTTTATCTTAGTGTGTCGAGTGTGTAATTAGAGATTTTAAATTTTCTCTCTATTTTCTTAACATAGCATATCTGTTTTGAAAGTATCCGAAAAGGGGAAATACTGAATCTTGGTATTTAGCCAGGAGACTGAAGGACTCGTGCTCAGCTCCGGTGTATATGTGCCTCCTTGCTTTGTTGAACTATTAATAAATTATTTACATCGATTCTGTCCTGCAGCCTGCTTTGCTGTCTTAAATGGGCCACTGTCGAAGGATGGGAAGAAATTCTGATTAGATTGATCTTGTGTTAAGTTGGATGCATCTTGTACGAGTGTGCTAGTTGGAAGTTGCAGCATGTTGGGGGTTTTGTCCCTAATGCTCAATCATTCCAATGCAAAGTCCGATGTTCACGAGATTGGATATTTTGTGCGACTTAATAACACCAGAAAGTGTTCACAAACTAGTGGCCTGCACTGTGTTGACGGTGTAGAGACCTGCTTTTTGTCTTTTTTGGAAGTCCCTTGAGAAAGTGCTGATTGTCATTTGTGGCAACACGAAAAATGGAAAGGTTTGCTGATTCTGACTGCTTTAAGTTTGATACTGCTAATATATATTTTGATAATCTTGCACTAACTGTCCACCTGTTTTGTCTATCTTCCAGATACGAACTTTTGGGAGAGCTTGGAGATGGCACCTGTGGCAGCGTTTATAAGGCCCTCAATAAGGAGACACGCGAAATTGTAAGGGATCTTTTGTTGGAAAAAACAGATATGACTTGGCACATCATGTCGACTTACAAGTTTTTTTTTTTTTACTTATGTTTTTTCCCAACCTCCTTTTCATTTGGACGTTATAATGATATTTTTCATCAAGCAGCAAAATTTGCGGATTGTGCTTGCTGCATTCATGTGCTGACTTTGGCAATCTGGTGCCATTGCTCGAGTCTTAATAAGATTTGGGGATGCGTGGCTGTGTTTCCATGACTTGACTTTTTAGAGTCTTTTTCTGTTATTTTCTCGTCTGAAATAGTCTCTCCTAACAAAACAGATTCACATGCGGTTCTGGGAACTGTAGTGTGGTATTTGACATCTGTCGCCCTGTAGGAGGGGATGAGGAACTGGATTTGTAGGGTTATCATTGTGGCTTCCTCTCGGGCCTTCATTTATTGACTTTGATGCTCATTGGAAACTTTATGTTTTTATATATAGAGGTCTTGGGGTGGGGGCCGGCTTGAGGAGCTCCTTGGGCATCCCTTGATCAATGGAGTGTAATGCTTTTAGCTTTGCTTTTCACAATCTCAGGTTGCTGTTAAGAAAATGAAGAGGAAGTTCTACTATTGGGAAGAGTGCATGAATCTTAGGGAAGTTAAGGTACTTCAGATATTACAGAATACTTTGCTATAAATCTATTCTATGCATCATATCAATAATGATAAATAATGTTTCTGCAGGCCCTTCGGAAGTTGAATCATCCCAATATAGTCAAGTTGAAGGAGGTTGTCAGAGAAAACAATGAGCTGTTTTTCATTTTTGAGTACATGGTGAGTGAGCATTTTTCCCCTCGCAGATATTCGTGTAATTTACCTAGCATGTAATAGGAATGGTTAATGTACTCTCTTTTTAGTACAGAATGATTTAGCCGCTAAATTTACTTCTAAGGAAAGAACCTTCCTCAAAACCCTCCTTGATATTTTACTGCTGTGCTCGGTTTACGAAGACATATTTACAGCCTCAGAAATTATTGTCCCTGGTGTGTGCCAATGGGAAGATGGAGTTATTTTCTACAAGTACATTGAAAATGAGAGGAATGAATTTTAATTAGAACTGAAGAAATAAATGGGTTTAAGATATCTCCTATATTTTCTTTTAAATGAACACTATTGTTAAATTTGTAGTGGCAACATTCAACATGGGCAAGCGATAAAACTTCTCTGCTGCTTAAGATTTCATCTTCAGATGATCAGCAGTATGATACAAGTCTTTCTCATCAAATGCATATTATGGTATTCCATGAAAATGATTTGTTGATTACCACCTCTAAGATTTCTTGAAAGCAAGATGGTTAAGAGTTGCTTTGGTGCTCATGTAGAACAGGACTCTTACGTAATCAACCTACAGCTTGTGTGAAGAGTGGAGTTGAGAGATGAAATTTTATCTCAATGGAATTTATTAAATAACATCCCAGAAAGTTTCGTCAAACCAAGATGGCCAAAGATGCTTTGGCACACATGCAACACTGACTGCATGAAATCTGTCAATAGCTATGTATGGTGTTATGTTTAAGTTCCCTTGTGACTAAAGAAAATTGCAGCTCCAGAAGAGTGGCATTCTTCTATGGTTTGGTCAGTACATGAAAGGTGATGTTATTGGTGCTAATATTTAGTGTGCTCCTAATCTTGTCAGGAATGCAACTTGTACCAGCTAATGAGAGAACGTCAAAATCCTTTCTCAGAGGAAGAAATATGTAACTTTGTATCTCAGTTGGTGCAAGGTCTTGCCCACATGCATAAAGTAGGTTATTTCCATCGGGATCTGAAGCCAGGTAAAATTCTACTATTGTTGTAGTTGTTGTTTGGTGCTGTGCATGCTCAATTCCTGGTTCTATTTCATTTAGCATCTTTAGTACGCTTGAGGATTTTTATTTCCAAGTTTTAGACAATTTACATTTCCTTCATACAGAGAATCTGCTTGTGACTGATGGTGTCCTCAAAATTGCTGATTTTGGACTCTCTAGAGAGGTGGCTTCCATGCCACCTTACACTGAATATGTCTCCACACGTTGGTGAGTCTTGTTTATTTAAATTATTCTGGTAATTTTTGCTTACCTGATGCAGCTGTCAGCTTCTGGTTAATGCAAACACGTGACTGAGTTGCTACATATGATCTTGTGCCTTATTTCTTGTAGGTACCGAGCACCAGAAGTTCTCTTGCAGTCATCATCATATACTCCTGCGATTGGTATGTTGTACGTACATAGAAGTCCGTACTAGAGATTTTAATACAATTGTCAATCTATGTTGAAATCTAACTTCATATCATGCAGTTGGCATGCTCAATTGTTAATATCATTTAAGAATATCATTTTGGAGAGGATATTATGTTGGAAATTTGTCTATCACCCATGCCATGAATCAAGAGATGAGCAACTGAAATCTGTTCTGTCAAGATAGTCAAATTATGTGTATAGTGGAGTACATTAAACTATAATACTGTGTTAGAATGATGCAGCATGCAAGAGAACAGCACTATATGATATCTATTGTTGTGCAGTGTATGGGACCAAGCTTATTCATAGGTTGTGACCTTTTATATTCTCCGGTATCGTACATCCTAGCATGCATTATGGCCATTATTCATCAGCCTATAAGTTGACAATTGAAATTCCATCTTGTGTAATGAGTTAAATATCTGTCACTTTTCTTTGGAAACAACTGGTGGTTAGCTTGTGTGATGTGAAAGAAGGAAAGCGTTCACCAATATATTGTCACATTTAGTGTTAAGGTTACTTAAGTGATCATCAATCGGGTCTGATATGTTTACCTGTGCTTAATGGGCATACTTGTATCTTGTAAGAAGATGACATGCTTCATTGATCTCAGAAGCATACTTCTCATGAGGATTTCTTATGCTGTTGCGGTAGATTTATGAGGGTGCCCATGTTCTCATGCACTTAATGGCTTAGTGTCCCTGTGTGTATAAATTCTGTCTGTGATGTTTAGATCATACTAAGCAAATTCTTGTGAAGCACCTATATGAGCTTATGAATTTGCTATTTGCTGTTAATCAGATTTTCATATTCCATTTCATAGAAGCAAGTTATACTCATGTCTAACAAAGTAGAACTTTCTACAGACATGTGGGCTGTCGGTGCAATACTAGCTGAACTGTTCACTTTGTCTCCTATTTTTCCTGGTGAAAGGTGATTTTTAATATTTTCACTTCACAATTATCATTAAAATTTATTTGTGATTTGTCCAGTGAATCACATATGTACATTAGTTGCATTCGAGTTTATGTTAGTTTTGGAGAATTATCTGCGGATATAACCAATATGATCTCATAAAAAAAGTTCTTGTGGCCAGTGAAACTGATCAATTGTACAAGATATGCTGTGTTCTTGGCATGCCAGATTCTTCTCCTTTTTCTGAAGGAGCGAGTATTTTTCCCTTCATTGATATCAATTCTACTGAGGTAAGTGTTGAAGTTAATCTGTTTGTAATCCCATTATTGTCATCCTCTGCCTTATTTTTAACTCCTACAATGCTTTTTCCTCCGGAAGTATTTTGTTGTCATCGTGATGTCATTGTTTCTGGCCAGATTCTGCCTGCCAATCTTTCTGCTATGATACCCAATGCTAGCTCGGAAGCAATTGATCTCATAATGGTGAGGAACTATGCTCATGGGACCCTTTGAAAATCATGTTTTTCTTGCCATCTATGGACTTATAAATTAACAGATGCTGCTTTTGACCAATATTAGCAACTATGTTCATGGGACCCTTTGAAAAGGCCAACTGCCGAGCAGTCGCTTCAACATCCATTTTTCAATGTAAGTACCCCTTCTTTTGCTTTTTTTTTTTTTTTTTTTTACCTTTAGGGAATGCTTTGTTAATGCCCAATACACAGGTTAGCAAGCGGGTTCCTTTTCCTCTGCGTGATCCATATGAGAGGAAACTGGATAAGATGGGTGAGTCTTGCGGAATTGAGATTTTATGGAGTTCCTAAAGCAGCGGCATTTATTTAACAACTTCACTGTATTTTGCCTACACTCTTAATAAGCATTTTCTACTCTCACTTCAAGATTTGAAAATATATATGGAAGGTTAAAATTATGAAAACTTGTCTGTACTGTAGGTTTAGAATTTTAAAGGTTTTAGGTTTTCATTGTCAAATAAAAGTCAAAGCAAAGTTTGGGAAAAACAATAGCTATTTGAAACAGTGTTACGAAACAGACTTTGCTGCAGGTGCAATCCCAAACCTTGAGTTGAACCTGTGGGACTTTGGCAACCAACCTGATGACTGTTTTCTTGGCTTGACGCTAGCAGTGAGGCCAAGTAATGAGAACTTGGGTATGTATTTTAGTTTTCTTGTTTGGTTGATGCTTGTCTTGTTAATTTGTGATAAGTTATAGAAATTGCTCACAGTCAAGGTCATCTTCATATTCATCAAGTAAACTTTTTGTCCTGTCAATATTTATTGTAAGATATCTATATAGAACTTCTCTGCTATCCAGTTGTGAAGTTCAATTTTACTTATCGGTTCAAGAGGAATTGGAGGTGTTACGTGCATAAACTCACATGATAGTTTGAAACCTTGCACACACTTCCTCTCAGAAATATTTAATTTGCCTTTACACGCTTCTATACATTCTTCCTGTCATTTTCTGTAAATGCTTGATTTGACTTGTGTTTGGGTGCTCATCTCCCTGGCATTGGTTTGACACAAATGTTTGCTTGTCTTCCAATTCCATCTTTTTCCTTCCCCATTTGATTTCTATTGATAATCATCTTTCTTTTTATATGCTTGATTTTGGCAGATTTGGTGCATAACGTCTCCCAGGGTTTAGCAAAGGTGAGTTTAAACTTTGTAAGCACTTAATGTAAATTGTTGTTTGAACATGCTAATAATGGAGTTCGCTATGTATCCTTACTTAATACTGCTTTTCAGAAACAAAAGTTGTAAAGAGACTTTTTGTTAGATACAATTATTGTACCTTTTGCTCTTGTCCTAAGAATAAGTTTTGACTGGTATCGTGAACTAGTATGAACTTCACACTGCAGGATATTTTTTTTGGATCCGACTATAAAGACTGCACAGAACCATCAGGCAAGTGTAGCGTTTGATATGAAAAAGGCCCTTTTCTTTGCTCTGAATCTTAGTGTAGCATTTTCTTAGAATAAATATCTCACGTCTTTGATTAGCTGTCATTCACATATTGTGGTTTTGGTGTTTCAGTTTATTGGTCGCTTCTCTCTCCTAATCAAAATCAAATTCAGACACCAGTTGACTCTTCATTGTCACTGTCCTTTAGGTAAGTCCAGGTTTGAAATTGTTCAATTTTCACATGTACAACAACTGTGACAGCCTTTTTTTTTTTTTTTTTTTTTTTTGGTAAAAGGTAATAATATAAAGAGGAAAGGTCAAAAGTACAAAAGATCAAGGCACCAAAACTTGCACTCAAGATGAACAAACATAATGAGTGGAAGGATGCCATGATCATACAGAAAAGTTATACGTGAATATTAATATAGTTGTTCGACTGATTTATTATTATTATTATTATTATTATTATTATTATTATTATTATTATTATTGTAAGAATGCAAGACTTTTCTTGGAGTAAATATATGGTGAATCTTTTTCTTCAATAAAACCAATGAAAGTCAGTTGTGCAGGCAAATATCGGTAATGTGGATAATTTTTTTTATCACAGACCGCATTGTAGTAGTTGTCAAGATTAGATTGGAAACAAATCTCTATCATGCAAACGAGTCGATTGTGCTTTCAGAGAAATGATATCTAATTATCTTTGTGTGCTGTTAACAGTTCAATTCGGCATCCATCAATTGGAGTTCCACAGTCAACTGGGTTGACCCTTTCTTCTTTGCAGCCTGGTATCTTGGACTGCCCTTTATTGGCCATGCCCTCTTCTTTTCAGCAGGGTCATTGGCTTTGAGTAACTAATTGCATTGACGTCAACGACAATGAGCTTTGTAATTTATTTCAATTTTTTTCTTCCTGTAAAGCTCAACAGGACATCACTATGATGTCCATAAATGGACATGCCCCGCAATACCTTTGCTTCTTGGGGAGTATAGTTCGGAAATACATGATGAACAAATTGGAATATGGAGGAGAAAATTTGTACAGGATTCTCGACTTCATTCTTGCCTTATATCAACAGAGTAATCAAATTTTTCTAGGTGCTCGCAGATAAGTGGTTGCGAAGTTTATTGTCACGCGTGTGGGTACATAAATTGCTGTCTCAAGGAACGAATCTCTTAGGTTATCGTGATTTGGGAGGAAAACAGTTTATAAGTCTTGCTGGGTAGTGAGTTTTTGAATGAAGTCGTGTAATGGTCTGAATTGGGCTGTCTTTTGGTGGCGTAAGACATTCATCCTTGCACATGCCTTCGGGGTTTGAAATAGCCTACATGGTATTTGTGGATGGACGCCTGCTACCTGGAAAACATTCTCAGGTAGGAAGAGGGATTCTTTGCGCAAGGAAATGGCCAACATTCCCGGTTAGGAGCGGGGAAATTTCCTACGTGCTTGTGGACTCAGGCCCCGTTGCGTCTCTATACGAGTCAAAATGTATGGAGATTTGAACGACGGCTGTGAGACAGGGTAGGGCCTCATCATACCGTTACTGATAGCGTGTGAAGCAGGAGAAACAATAATATTTTACATACAGCTAATCAAAAGGAGGGTTCCTAGAGCTCCTTAAAACTTTCCATTTTGTAGGATATTGCACAGTGAGTATTTTGGGAGTGTTCCTAGTGCTGGAAGGTTTTGCCTGGGTGGCAGGTGACTTCTGTCACTATGAAGAAAAGGGGATTTGTGATCTCCTTGGCTAACGTAGAAACACATCGCCACCTATTGTGAATTTATTGATGATTGGAGCAGGATGTGTGTTAGATCAAGACCGTTGATTTCATTCTCCACAGTGTCAAATAGAGTGATTAGTTTCAACTATCTCTTTGCCTGCGAATTCGATCTCCCCAGGACATGCTCTCATGGCGGAGATCTTTTTCGGCGCTTCTCCTTTGTAGCTCATTGATTTGAAACTCCCACCGAAGCTTCCACTCCACCGTGCCATGTTGTACCTGCGATATTTTAAGACAATCGATTAATTTAACCTTTCGGTTGGAGTATACAAATCTACCGAAAGGTAAAAGAAATTTTAACTTTTAACGGGCATGATTGGTATCTCCCTTTTCATCCTACTTAAATACCAATTCTTTTCTTATGACAAGCAGGATTTTATGTGAAGAATCTGACTGTAATCAGCATATTAACATGTACAATTTTGAATTCATGACAATCGATAACAGTAAGACAAGCAAGGGAATAAAAAGGTGAAACATGGAAAGAGAAGGAAGATACAGCAAACGCCTGCTTGTAACAGAATGGTTTCCGACCACCAGTGGCCATATCTCGATCATAAGAAGCTCTGCTTGTCGGATCAGACAACGTCTCGTAGGCCTCCTGCACCTGAATGAACCTCTTGGTATACTCTTTGGCCCTGTCAGGAGGCGACACGTCAGGGTGGTATTTCAGGACCAGTTGCTTGTAAGCTTGCCTGATCTCCGACATCGTCCCGCTCTCCGAAATGCCCAGAAGGTCGTAGAAACTGTCCATCTCCGTCGCTGCCAAGCGGAGGTCGTCAATGGCGGCTCTCGAAGAGGTTCTTGATCTTGCGGACGAGGAAGACCCACATGAAGTTCTGACGAAAAGGCCTGGTTTTAATGGACCGGTACTGAATCTTGGGCGGATAGAAGGTCGGGGCACGAACTGGGGGTCGAGTTTTGCGCACACGTAGAAGAGGGTTTGGCTCATCTCTCTCTCTCTCTCTCTCTCTCTCTCTCTCTCTCTGCTCCTAGTGGTGAAACAAAAGGAAGTTTCAATGTCTTAGCTTTGGCACGAGGATGAATTGTGAGTCTCTGCGGCCTCTTTATTTATGAAGGAGAATGAGTTAAATTGGCAGAGCAGCCATGCGTAATGATGATAACCTAAAAATGAATTTAAATGTGAGGTTGGATTATGATTCGGATACGAACTTTGTCTTTCATTTTTCAGCTGACGGTTGTGATTTTGACCCATGAATAAGAAACGATGATTTGATCCTTGTATAAAAACGTGTCATGAATATTTTGGATACCAATTATAATGACATACAGCCCGAAACAAGTGACGAGATTTCAATTGTATCTTATGTGCGCCCCACGCGACATCATGAAAAGCAATCAAAGATAAAATTGAAGAAAATGAAAGGTATATACATCCATCATTATAAGGCTTTGTCCTAAATCAAGTCGGTTTCAAAATGTGACATATTTAATCTCGGAATTAGGGTTTATTATCTATGCCGTGAGATAAGAGTCACTAAAACCTATATAAGTTTAGGTGTCAACAACATATCAAGACCCTCGTCAAGCACAAATAGGACGAATGGTGAGTAGAGGATTTTGGTTAATGTAAACCCGAGTTAGCTAATAATCCGAAAAGTGGTGTACTGTTGTCAATTCCGAATATTTCCCTATACAAAAATGATTAACAAAAGGAATAATTTCTAAGACCGTCCTCACTTCTGCGCGCATATCAAACGCCCTCTCTTGTTTGGAAAATTAACAATTTGCATCGACTACCAAAATCTTTCTGAAAAAAGCCACCGCCCCGCCAAAAAAAAAAAAAAAAACTAAATTCGATGTCTAGTGGCAAATCTGGGATCGAGCATCGCCGACCCAGGTGGAAAGCGGTTGAGACGCACACAGGAGAAGGGGAGAGAGAGAGAGAGAGAGAGAGGTTGTAAAATTTTGGGGACACTGATTTGAAAAAATTAGAAAACTCAAACTGTTGGATAAAAATATGGTTCAATATAATATTTTAATGTGGGTGACGGAGCAGTAAGGATGAAGGAAGAGATGAGCTCCATTGGCGCGATCGTCCATTACTCGGCTCGAGGCGGCGGAGTGGGCCATGCCAGGGAGGTGGGCCTGAGATCAGATTGGGCTAAGGTTTTGCGACGGACGGTGTTTTTGATATAGTGAAAGAGCCTAATTTGGAAGGATAATTACGATACCATAAAACAAGATTGAAATGTATGTGTTGATTCAAAACGGAATTCTTAATGTGAGAGTAATCTTCTGATATCAATCTACGGCGCCAGTTTCAGAAACATTCCGGAGGACGGTAAGAGAATACTACAGACGGCCGCTGTTATAGCTTCAGCTCGTGAGATGATTGTTGGATTAGAGGGTGCACGAAATTGTACAAAAACTGAAATGGCCCAGCGATTCGACGGAGAGAAGGACGGCTCTTAATTCCATCCAAAAGACGGGCCGAAATTACTTATTTTATTGCCGATCACTCTCCACTCAAAGTCATGCCCTTTAGATGATGCCAACCAACAACATCCTCAGACATTGATTTTAACGGAATTGTCGAGAGTCTTCATCAAATTTTATCTCCTTCTGAAACGTCTTTTCGAGGTTCAAGTAAGTTGTTGCGCGGATTTTATCTAACTGTCTTCGTTCGACCATTATTTCCATCCGTTCGCTCTAATAGTCTGATTCCACTCGGTACCCTCTGTTACGTGAAATTATCAGTTAACGTTGTGTCCTTTTCTGCAAAATAGTCATTCTTCTTCATAAAATATCTCTACGAAGAATCTACATTCGTCTTCATCAATTCGAACCCAAACTCAACCACCGCCTGTACCCTCTTCCCTGTTCGCCATCATGAGTACCATCAGCGCTTGGGTCTCTCTCTCTCTCTCTCTCTCTCTCTCTCTCTCTCTCTCTGTGGGTTCACAAGTGGCCATCGCATCAACACCTTGAACCGAGGCCGGAGGCCTCTTCATCCCATATCGAGATCACGAGCTGCTGCATGGAAGCCGGGTTGCAATCTTATGCCCCCGGGCCACGTAAAAGTCATCAATGGCTGACTGGATGTAAGGCACAAAAGGGGTCTTATTGATGATCAAAATCAAGAAAAATGAACACTTTGAAAACTAAAGACTTCCTTACTTAGTTATTCATAAGAAGCATGGTAGAGGTAATCTATTTTCGATTCATTACCCCACCTATGTCGACAACCAATCATGTCATGTCATATACATTAAACCTAAATCATTGATGACCACTTGAGATAGAGGTTTAGTCTTTTATTTTAGGTGCAGCTCACACGTCCTTGGTCAATGTTCCGTAGGAGACCAAGCTGCCCAATTTGCGATGCCAGACACCCCTGTCGTGAAGCAGGACCGACGTAAAGGGGGACCGGATCGTTCTATTTACAACTCAAGCATGCAAGACAATAAGACACGAGCCCACTTGCACTTAGTTTATGTTTCATTTAATATTATTCATTGAACCATTCGATCGTGGAAGGCAAGTTGAGGGTAATTCTAGTTATCCCCATGACGGAAGTGGAAATTCATAGCTGCCCTTGAACTAATGCAGGTGAAATCCACATTTCACCAACTCAAATTCATTCTTGAAATTGGATTAACTTAGGTGAAGTTCAAACGTCAGAATTCAGGGCCCAAAGCCGGTTGGTTGGTTGTCAAGGCATTAGGGGGTCTCCATTTCGGGAACCGAAGAACCACGCGCCAGTAATACCATCAAGTATATGCAAACCGTTTGAGGTCGATGGCTGGGAATTAACCAGTTCACGAGCCCTTGTTTTATAAAAAAGATGGTCTATTAAGACCTCACAATCTCAAGTTATGAGTTCTTTCTTAGTATATTACCACAATCTATATCATGATAAAAATAGATAATAGTGTACACTTTGAATTAATTCGCTTCACTTACTGCATCGAAATATTTTTATAGTGCTCAACCCGATTCGAAGAAGTCTAAAAGCTTATATTAAAAAAAAAATAGAATACTATTATTATTGTGATCATCATCATCATCATCATCATCATCATCATTAGGCTAGGGATTCAATCTTTGATGCCGTTTGGGGATCCATAAAACATAAGCCATTGGATACATGGATTTGCATGTTCATTAGTGTGTACTGTCAATCCAATGTATAACATATAGACCATAGCTTCTTCATATCATATGATCCTCTTCTTTCTTTTTCCTCTAGTGACAATCAAAGCCAATATGATTCACTCATTATAATGGAGAACATGGTTCCAAACGCATCTCTTCAATTCCCCCAAAAGCACTAGCTGGGGACTTATTGGGACGAGCATGTACCATTACTTAGATCATTCAAATAGCCTCATCAAGCAAGCTCGCGAGTCGTGTGCACATTTGTTAACACCTGATTTTGTCAATCCGATAAGTCTTCCATACCCATAAAAGATATAAAAATGTCAAAATAGTAAAAACAAAACAAAACAAAAAAGGGATAAATCAATAAATAAGATACATAAAAAGAAAAAAGTATGGAAGAAGCCCAGTTGAGTAGAGCATATAGCCCATTTCGCATACAAGGCCCTTCAGCAAAAGAGGCCCATCATTCCGCTGTTCAGGCCATAAGGGCGTCAGTACGCGCGTGGTCTCATGGACAGCCCATAAACCAACATCAAAAGGGTAGCCCACAAGCTAACATGAAAAGGGAAAAAGGCCCATGACCAGCCCACAAGCCATCAAAAGCCTAGATCCCTTTCTCCATTCCTCTTCTCGATTTTGGCCGGGCGAAGGAACGCACGCACGGGAGACACGCTCACTGACGTAAGATTCTAGAATGGCTGAGCTGGAGTCAGGGAGAAAAAAATTCAATGGTAACAAAGCGCCACGTTCTTTGCTCTCCTCCGATCAAGGAGAAAATATCAGTGGTATCAAATAGTCAAGTCATCTGTGGACGGGGTTCATTCGTCCAATTAGACCACTCTCGATCGAATACGTGGCAAAGCATTATATAAAAAAAAAAGTTAGCCTACAAAAAGCTGGAGATGAGGAAGATAGAAGCACATTATCTTTATTAAAAATTTTGAAATGGCCAATCAACTTTCTCTCTCCTCCTTCACCCCAAAAAGAGAACGGCAAAAACCGTAAATTTAATTTACCTCCTCGCTTGAATACTCCTTCTCGAACTCCACCTTCGTCCTCCTTCCCCAATTGTGCCTTCACCCCCTTTGCTCTCACCTCTCCATTCCTCTCCTTAGGGCCTCTCCTTGTCAAGACCTAGAGACTCGACTCGACTCGCCCAAAGACTCCTGGTCTCGCTATTCGCTTTTGAAGGACCTGTCGTCCAACTAGGGCAACTATCCTGCCAAGGAAATAATCCTCCTCGATGGATGCGACTATGAGCACTGTTTATCATCATGGAATTCCCTATCGACCGCTAGCCCTCCAACAAAAGATGATCAACACTTACATCAAAACCCTAACCTCCCTTCTTGCAAGGTAAAGAGTAGAAGAAATACTATCGTTTTCCCCCCTTTAAATTCCAGTCCTAGTTCAAGTTGAATGTGTTCAATTAGTTTGTTTATTTGTTTCTTGGTGCTGATTTAGATGCACTCGAAGTTTCAGTTAGGAGTCTCAGTTGGCCATTGATGCTTCGGTGGTGAGGACCAAAGAAATGTAACTATAGTTGAGGTTAAGTCCAAATTGAAAAAAATTGAGAAGCTTGGCTTCATTGCTCAAGTTACCTTTTTTAATATGCCTCCTACCAAGTCGTGAGAATCTAAGCTAAAATTATAGGAAAAATCCATGTATGTAACAACAATAATGATATTCATAATCTTTGTTTGGCACGTCAGGATATGAATCCAACAAGACCTAGAGAACACCCAGTAATCCTATTTAACCAAGATGAAGCATTAATCAAATTCAAGCCAACGTGATCTAACAACAAGGTAAGACCCAGCCTCAATCATTGAATTAATTGGTTGGCATATGTAATTAAGTTACGTTTGATCGTTTGGATTTCTAACTATAATAGGACTATATAAGATAAGACATGAAATCCAAGCATTTTGCTATACCTATCCACTGTTTAGTAATTGTAATAATAAAATCAGATTTATTCATATCATATCATGTACATTATTTAGTATAAACGGTATATTGGTGTAAATTAACCTAAAAGGAAGTTCATAAAAGGAGAGGATAAAAATATCTCACGACACTCTTGCCTACTTTATTTTTATTTTATTTTTTATTTTATTTTCCTCTCTTTTTTTAACAATTTTCTTTTTTTCCCCTTCCATCATTCTCTAATAACATTTAATTAAATAGTAAGCTATACTAATATACCAAAAATATGTAATATATTTATATTTATATATTGAATTTATATTATAAGATAGAATTAAATTCATATATAAATATAAAAATAAGATTAAATTTAAAAAATGAAACTTTATTTTTTTTTAATTTTTATATTAGAATTCAAATATTACTTATATAAGAATATGATTTTAATTTTATTAATTTAAGATTGTTATTCATGAAAATAACTTTCCTATTACGGATATTAAGAATCCAAGCCACATTTATCTCAACTCCTAAAGGACTTTGCATTTCACCAAATCCTTTTAGGCTAAAGGACATTGCATTTCCCCAAAGACATTTCCCCAAAGCCGAATCAAGCAAGGCCTAAGTTTCTCACTAAGATAAGCAATGAGCTTACCATCCTAGAAGAGAACAACGCCAATGCCTATACCAAAGTCATCACAATCCAATTCGAATACCCTTTCAATATCTATGAGCATCAGTACTAATGCAGTGAAAAGTTTTACTTTGATTATAGCAAAGCTGGCTTTTGTTTCATCACCCCAATGAAATTTTTCTTTATTCAAGCACTATGCGATCAGGGCCATAATGGTATTAAAATTTTGAATAAAGTGCCAGTAAAATGTCATAAGCCTGTGGAAGCCACCCACCTCCCCAACAGTCCAGGGAGTTGGCTAGTGGCAAATGGTACTTACCTTCTTTGCATCAACTTGAAAGCCGTCTACTCTAACAATATACCACAAGAAGAGGAGTTGGTCTATCATGAAGCTACATTTCTTGTGATTAATGTACAATTGGTTCTTTTGCAAAGTCAACAAGACATCCCTTAGATGCTCAATACGTTGCAGGTCATCTGGACTATACATGAGGATATCATTAAAATAGACCACCACAATCTTGCCAATGAAAGATTTGAGGACCTGAGTCATCAAAAGCATGAAAGTGTTGGTTGTGTTGGTGAGGCCAAATGACATGATAAGCCATTCATACAAACCTTCGCTTCTTTTAAAGACTATCTTCTAGTCATTGCCAGGGTGGATGCGGGCTTGATGGTATCCACTATGCAGATCAATTTTTGTGAAAATCTTTGATCCAACAAGCCGATAGAGCATGTCATCCTGGGGAGGGATTAGGAATCGGTACTTGACAGTAATCCGTTTAATTGTCTGGCTATCAATGCACATGTGCATGCTCCCGTCTGTCTTTGAAGTAAGGAGTGCAAGGATTGCACAAGAGCTCATGCTCTCACGCGAGAAGCCTTTTCAAAGGAGTTCTCCTACATGGTCTCGTAAAAGCTGGTTCTCCTTCACATTCATTTGGTAGGGCGGCAAATTAAAGAGGCTCACTCCTAAAAGAAAGTCAATGTAATTTAGATATCCCTCAAGAGAGGTAATCCGATAGGTACATTCTCCGAAATAATATTGTTGAATGCTTTCAACAAGGGCTAAAGAGCGTCAGGAATGGAAATAACAACTTGTTGATCACCTTCCTCCACAATCATGTACATCTCCTCACGTTTACTAACGTTTAGCATAATACTCATACTCTACTTCTATGAGGCCTGGGAAGTGCTACTGTCCGGCTTCAAAGTAATCTTTATCTTTTCCCACACATAGGAATAGGTGTTCTCTTGAGCCTATTGGGTGATATCAACGTCATACTACCATGGTTGTCCTAGCAAAACATGGCACATGCCCATCTCCACCACATCACAAATAATAGTGTCCTTATAGGACTTTTCAATTGAAATAAATAAATAATAACCGCATTACCTTGAGCTTGGCCCCTTTACAAATCCGCTTGATTATTTAAGAGGAGGGATGTGACTATTTTTAGCTATAAATGGTCCACTAAGGCCTCGAACACTATGTTCTCACAACTTCCACTGTCAATTATGATATCGTAGACTTTGCCATTGATGATGCAACAAGTACAAAAAAGATTATTCCTCTAGGTATCCTCTCTTCGTAGCAAGCAATAGTTATCTAATGATGCAGTTGACATGCTTGCCCTCTTCGTCCTCCACTTCTTCTTCATCCACCTAGCCATCTTCGTATATGTCATTGTTGTACTTGACAACATGGGCCTTCGTCCGTTGTGGGCAGTCGCTTGAACGATGGCCCAGTTGGTTACACTTGTAGCATTTGATTGGTTGGGGCTTAGCATAGGGGTTATGGGCATTCTGGTTGATGTCATTGTTATTTGCAGCAACGAGTGCCTCAGGCGCCCCAATAGCACTCCCCAAAGTTCGGTTTATATTGCCGGTTTTCTAGTTAGAGATTTTGGAACATCTAATTGAGTCCCTCTTTCAAATGATCCTTGGGCGAAATAACTATTAATTAAATTAATGGGCTACTTCTCTCTAGTTGCATCTTGACCTTTCGGGTCATTTCTTGGACATCCTAAACAGAGAACAAACAATGCAATGAAACACGGTCTTGAACATTGAGTTGCAAACCATTGATATACCCAGTGGCCTATTGTGCCTTTGACTCAGCTAGGTAGTTGTGGGTGGAGAGACTCCTCCACGTATGCTTGGATTGATCGGGTTGATGATTCTTAGCAAGTAGTGTTACCGTAAAGATTAATATTCTTTGCTAGACGTGCCAAAGTGACAATAGCGCTTTTAGTTCATGTCAATTCATGTCAGTACCGGATTATGGATTCGTGAATAAGATGTATATGAAATATGTATGTTTTTAAAGAAGGAAACAACACTAAATAAAATGCAAACGCGCATGCTTCATGACGTTGCAATTTTTTTTTTTATTAATTTGTTGTGATTTGAATATAGCGAATATCTAGTGAAGTTTATTCGAGTAATAAAATAAGTTGTTGTTGAAATTATTTTTAAACTATTTTTGAATCGATGGATAAATAACGCATTTTTTTGTGTAATTAACAAATGTATACTTCAAATTATGAGTATTATTTATTTAGTACGACAGATTTCTGGGGTGCATTTAATCTTTTTCTAAACTATTACACTAAGTTTGTGACTATGAAAATGCAATTTCAATTTCTAGATCTCAATACATAAAAACTCTTGAAAAATATATTAAAAAATGCATCTCGTCTCATATTAAAAATATTAGAAAAATATCAACTGCACCCAAGAAAGGTCTCTCAGGGAGGGTGTCCATTGGCCCATCATTCTATTATATATAATATAAGTTAGAACTGAGATAAATACTTGCCACGTAGAACCTAACTTTACCTTTGTAATTGGTACATTGCCACATGTGGCGTGTCATATGGAATAATTGTTCCACATGTTATCTATAATATGATCTCATATTTTTTAGGGATATGGATTTAAAAAAAAAAAAATACCCATATAACATTGGGCCTCTTGAAAATATGTTACCCATTTTGCTAGCTCTAGTTGGAGAGAGGAAAAAAAAAAATTCTTATAGTGTGAAGTTCAAACTAATTCATGATACCAATCAAAACTTACTCTTAGGATAGAAGCAATAAAGTACAACGATTGCATTCGTTCACAGAGTATGAGATTGGCTGGCTATACATGTTAGATATAATTAGTCGCGTCAACTTGATTAATGACATAGTCTATAATGACCTACTTAGTATATAATTGATTTGTGGTAGTTATATTATTTTTTATCTTAATTGCTAATGACTATAAAAAAAATGAATATCTTCATCACATGTCAAGATTTATCTACACTATCATTCAACAGAAGATATATTCAATTGATGTGCCGATTTAATTAATGATAGTTTTCAAACTGACCATAAAATAGATAATAGTTACGTGAAAATCAGAATGTTATCATAACTGAAGATTGATTCATAAATCTTTATCCTTCAAAGTTATATCTTTTTAGCTTCCAACAACAATTAACGGAAAGTCCATTAGTTCTCTGTCGAGGAGATGCACTCTAAGCTTTGAAAGTTTGATTGCTTGTTGATTTATTATATAAAAGCATGGACAAATTGTGCAAACTACGTCTTGGGGACGGCATCACTTGTCAGGCCAGATCGTGAAACACATGGGTGAGAAAATTTCCTTTGATTAGAACGGATCCGTTGGCATTGTCCAGAATCACGGCAAGAGTAAATTTGTTGGAGAGTGACGTGCCGAAGGTAATGACCATTAACGACACCGAGGAAGAGATCGATCGAAGGACGAGATGGAAGGCAATTTCGATTTCTAGATCTCGATACCCACATAAAAACTCTTTAAAAAAGAAAAGAAAAATGCATCTCTTCTTTCACTTAACCACTGCTTACATTTGAAAATATCAAATATATGTATTTGCTTTTTACTTTCGAGATCATTTGTAAACTTCAATCTCATCCTTGGAACGATCTCTTAGTAAGGTCAACGGTCATAAATTTTATGTCAAGAACAAAAGATTGCAAAAGAGTTGGGACATTGATCCCATTATCTTTCAGGTGAACCGTGATCGACCTTAGATTTGGCTGTCGCTTCAAGGATCATAGATGCTTTGGAGCTGACATCCTTCTTCCGTCACTGAGGATTTGTATCTTTGCCGTTGTTCATGCCATGCCTTTTGTTGTATGTGCGTCTTCTTTGGGCGCTGTCTTCCTTTTACATCACGACATCATTTCACTCATTATGATTGCTCATCTTGAGTGCAAGTTTTGATGCGGTAATCTTTTGTACATTTGGCTTCCTCTCAATTTTATTTATTACCTTTCACCAACAAAAAAAAAAAAAAAAAAAAAATTATGTACTCTCCAAAGACTTTGCTCTTGTCGTGATGCCCGACATGTCATCGGTTCCGCCGCGTTATTCAGATGGAATTGCCCCACCCATGTGTTCCACGCCTCTAGCTTGGTACGAAGTGATGCTGTCCACAAACTCATGCCTTTGGTCTAGAATGGATACTAACACGAATCATCGTAGGAGAATATAAATAGGCATGCATGCCAGTGCACTAAACATAGATTGTTACGAGTAAATCACACCATTCCACAATGGATTCCTGCAGTCCCACGGACATCCCTCATGAAATGCATGTCGTTCTGGCTATAGTTTTTTCCCTTGTAGCGCTCCGCATCATTCACAAACTTGTCAAATCCGACAATAAAAATGCCACCGGAAGCAGAACCCCGGAACTGCCCGGGGCATGGCCTCTGGTAGGCCACCTCCACCTCCTCTCGGGCGCAAGGCCTGCCTTTCAGAAGCTCGGGGCGATGGCCGATGCACTCGGGCCAGTGTTCTCACTCCGGCTCGGCATCCGCCGCGTGGTCGTCCTGAGCAGCTGGGAGGCCGCCAAGGAGTGCCTCGCCACGAGTGACCACGCGCTCGCCTCCAGGCCAGACATCGCAGCCAGCCGGTACATGGGCTACAACAGGGCCTTGCTTGGGCTCGCCCCCTATGGCCCCTACCTCCGCCTCGTCCGCAAGATCGCCACCCTGGTGCTCTTCTCGAGCCAGCGCCTCAAGGCGCTGCGCCCGGTCTGGAGCTCCGAGGTCGACTCCCTTATCAAGGAGCTGTGGCATCGACCTCCCGGCAGCGGAGTGGCAATCAGCGAGAAGTTGGAGCACATGACGTTCAACATGAACCTGAGGATGATATCCGGGAACAGGTACGAGGATGAGGAATTCGAGGAGGTCGGGTCGGATGCGTGGAGATTCAAGAAAGCGATGAACAAGGCCTTGGGTCTTTTCGGGGAGTTCGTGCTCTCGGATGCGATTCCGTGGCTGGAGTGGCTAGATTTCCAGGGGCAAGTGAGGTCCATGAAGGAGACGGGCCGGGAGCTCGACTACGTGCTCGAGAAGTGGCTGAGACAACACCTTGAGAAGAGATCAAACAAAGGGATTCGAGTTGATGGTGACGACGCCGATGTCATGGACCATCTCTTGGAGAGCCTGCCCGAGGACGATGTGGTGTTTGGCCACGAGCGTAAGAACATAATCAAAGCCACAGCTTGGGTATAAATTTCTGCGTTCATTATCATCATTTTTTATTAAGGTTGAGATCATACTGCATGAACAAATATAAATTTGCTAGATGCAGCCCCTCCTGACTTGAAAGTCTACAGTCGCTCCTTTCAACCTGAAAAACTTTTCTCGACCTCGTCTAAGGAAGATGTCTTCAAACTCCAGAACCGTACATGGAAATTTCTTTTTTCGAATGTCCATATACTGAAAATAATTTACTTTTGTTAAAAATTTGGATGTGTGCATGCGTAAGTATGGTTTTGGTATTGATTATAGGTTTTGATTAGTGATCTACGCAAATGTATGATATAGTTTGTAGTTGATGGATAAGGGACAAGATAAGATAATTCAAGAATAAAACATGTAATATGGGGGAAGTAGTTTTATGAGATGAACAAAATAGCTTGATAGAGGTATTGGTGGAGGAGAATCTTGATATGGAGTTTATAAGTTCACTCCTCACACTGAGTCACCATGGAGGTCTAAAACCTCTCACGGTGGAGGATTCGCCTCACACTCACTTTAATGATAAGCCACAAGCCTATTTATAGGGAATTACAACCGAGTAGCACACAATTTTGTCTAACCTCAACTTCTGACTAAAGCTTTCCTTCTTTAACTTGACTTCTTGTTGCCCACGTTCCGGTTTCTTCTTCAGCCGCTATTCTTGAGTTTTATTCAAGGTTTTTTACTTGAATCTTCTCCAACCTGGCTTGTGCATACTGTTTCTTTTGCTGCTGCTTGCTTGCGTTCCCACGTGAATCTTCTAGGTTCCGCTAGCAATTCTTCAATTTTGCAGCCACCACCTGTGAGGATTCTTCTAGTTTGCAGGCTTTATGTTGCTTCGTTCTAGTTGTCCATTTTTCTTGATTCTTCTTTCTTCACGGTTAAGCAATAGTTTCTAGATAGTTTAGAGAAAATTGATCACAATTTCCAACAACTTTCTTAGATATTATGAGTCACACTGACGAAATCTTAACAAGTCAATTATCCCCTCGTGTTCATGAATCTGCTTATCGGACATCCACTGAAGATTTGCGGTTGAATCTATATATGCTTTCCAGCTCACTTCTCCATTAGGACACCTCATTCTCTCTCACTCTCTCGATCTGCAGATCCTGATACTAACTGGGACAGAGAGCACATCCATCACAACTACATGGGCACTTTCCCTCCTCCTCAACCACCCGGCCGCTCTCAAATCTGCCCAACAGGAGCTCGACGCCATCGTCGGGCAAGATAAATGGGTCCAAGAGTCGGATATTAGCAATCTCAAATACCTCCAAGCCATCGTTAAAGAGACTCTTCGCTTATACCCAGCAGCTCCTTTGACGGGGATCAGAGAAGCCATGGAGGACTGTCACATCAGCGGCTACCATGTTCCTAAGGGCACTCGAGTGCTTGTCAACATCTGGAAGTTACAAAGAGACCCTCGGGTCTGGGCGAAGCCCGATGAGTTTCGGCCGGAGCGGTTCTTGGAGGAGCACGAGGAAGTAGACTTGCGAGATCAGAACTTCGTGTTTATTCCGTTCAGTTCGGGCAGGAGGTCTTGCCCAGGAGCCACGCTGGGGTTGCAGGTAAGGGTCACTTTTGGCATGATTCTCGCTCTTTTATAAGAGGACCAACCCAAAGTGACACTAGAAATTAAGGCGTTTTGGTAATCACGCATTTGACTAATCGAGTTACAAAATTGAACCGGACTCGGCAAGGCCTAGAGGGCCTATATTGACAGGCTTAAACCAAGAAAATGCATGCGCACGTTCGCTATATCATGCTTCGAACCTTTTTGGCACGAGTATGTGTCTGACGGGACTCGCTGACTCGTCAGACCCAACTTGAATATGTAAACTCGACTTTGACACGTAAATACGAATTGCAGGTGGTTCAATTCACGCTAGCACGGATCCTTCAGGGATTCCAGGTGACGCCGGAAGAGGGGGCGACGGTGGACATGGAGGAAGGGTCGGGCATTGCCCTACCCAAGGTGAAACCGCTTCGAGTTGCACTCGAGCCGCGCCTTCCGCTTCATCTCTACGAGAACCTCTAAGTGGAGGGAAGGGAATAATATGATCGGAGCTATTTACTATGAAGACCTTCCTTGCCGTATTTATTATCGTTTGGTAGCTCGATGTAATAGAAGAAAATGGTTCTATTTCCTTTTTCTTCTCTTTTTTACCTTCGAAGTGTGTGATGACTAATGGACTAAATAAAAAGGATTCTGTTAAACACTTCATAAGAAGTATTAATGCTTTTGTAATTTGGGTTTTTTATTATGACATGTTAGAAAGAGGCTTTTATTTAATTTTGGAGGTGCTTTAACTTGTACAAAAAATTTTATTTTTTTCTATGTTTAGGTTCTCATCGAGTACTGTTAAAATGTTTGTTAACAAGACCCTAAGTAAAATGGGTGTTCAATTAAGTGGTATTTGACGGTCTCTCAGGACAGATGAAATCATCAACCTATCTCAGTGTATCAGATTCAGGATTTCAATGTAGATTTGGGATGCCATATAGAGGTTGATCCCAAGAACCCTCGATGCTACTTCATTGGCCAAAGAGACCGCTGCCTACTTGTGGGTATAAAAAAATAAAAATGCCCACATAAATGTGTATATATATATTGGTCGAATGGTAGGTGCAAATGCAACAATCAAAAGATTTAAGACAGATTAGACTTTCAGTCAATTTTTCAGTTATTTTATTTAGAGCTAATAAGTTATTCAATGTTAGTACCTCATAACGTTTAAAGTCGCCATGATTCTTTTATGTTAATTTAAGTTAATTTTGTTAATTATTTTGGGAGAACGAAGTTAATACACCGTAAAATAATAAGACTATATATAATCAACAACCCTAATTAACTATAATCCACTGGCGTAATTCTGGTGTTTTCTTTGTTCCATAGTTATTTGGAATTTACTAGGCTTGGAAATCTTCTATGTAACTCTTGAGTATTATTCTGAGAAAGGAACGTAATTTTTCTTTTGATTTAAAAAAAAAAAAAAGAGAGACCCTCTAACAATTAGATCTAGCAATAATTTGATCAACTAATGGCTTGCAATCTGTCTATTGACCTCAGTCATGAGAGGAATACCTGAATACCTAACATGTAGATGACCTCTCTGAAACCCACACAAATCCGGTATGCCAGAAACTAGAATGTCAGATGTGTAGAATCACTTCAGGACTAGACATTTCCCTAAAGAACCTTAAAGCTTGAAGACGCGTCACCCTTAAAAGACAACATCAGATCACCAGCAAAAGACACATGGTTGAGTTGAATCTTGGCACAATAAGGATGACACCTGATTTTCCCGGCCTGATTGGCTGCATTCTCCTGGATCAACACCTCCATTGCAATTACAAGAGGATAGGGAGAGAGGATCACCCCCCTCCAAGAATCCATTTACTTCTACAGGAAGGTTAGGAGTTGTGATGCAAAGCTCGACCCAATTTGACAAAACAAAGCGGAAACCCTAGTAGATTTCAAAATTTCCAAGAGGAAATCCCAATTTAAGGAGTCAAAAACCCTACCATAAGTCAGTCTCTGTCAAGTATCTCGGAGATACATCAATCCTATGATGATGCTTGACTAATTTAAAGACTACCAAAATATTATCTACTCGAATATTTCTACCTTCTACACAAGTGCAAACCGATTCACGTTAATGAAAAGAAGGCAATACTTTTACTTGGCTCATTGGCCAAGATTTTTGCAATCCACTTATTATAAAGAACTACAGTGACAAATTTTTACTTTAATTTTGTTGAATTCGAAATGAAATTTTGTTTTCAATGTAAAATCTTTTCATAGAAGTTACCCATAACAATGGGCAATGCTATCAAATGATTGAGGATCTGGACACGCGCGTCAAGGGAGACAGAATCAACGGTGCAATTCTGATCAAACGTTGCCATCATATTACACCTCCAATCCCACCGTACCTTACAAAGAGTCCATTAGGACCTTGGGCGATCGAGTCAATGGCTCCCAATCAAACCCAACATATAGAATAATTTCTTTTATTTTTTTTAATGATTGCTTTTGCCACTGAATGATAAAATAAAATATCATCTTTATTCAAATGGCCAGAGCCAGAGGGGGAAGAGAAAAAGGCCTTTTCTATAATGAAGGCACATATGCTCTTGAGCCTAAATTCCTAACACAGCCAAAGGGTCTTTCATCTTTTCAATCCCCCGCAAGAACACCAACCTTCATTATCACACTTCCCCCATCAAATCCCTACCATAGGTGGCAGCAGGTATGCTATCCTACAGTAGTTTCGAACTTTGATGTTCTTTTTTGTTGGGGTTTAGATGCTTCGGAGGTTGGAAATGTGGGTGATTCCAAAGTTCATGTGTTCTCGTCATCATCCGAGGTAAAACCCATAATGATGTTTCCCTTGATCCTGGTTATTGGCGCTTTTCAGTTATGTGCATGTGTATTAGTGTCTTTAGTTATGGTGCTTATGAATGGATCAAAATCACAACTGGATAGGCAATTGTAAATGATTTCCCTGCTTTATAACGACTTGCCAAATGATGGGATTGGTTTGAGGATGTTCAATTTTGGCCCAGACAATTGTGGGCAGGACATGTTCTTCCAGGCAATAACAGCTAAATGAATCCGTAGTGCCTTGTAATCGTCAATTTGGGGTTGAGATTTTAATAGCAAGAAGGGCAGGTGTTTGAAGAATTTGATGATAAGGCGATGAATTTTATTTGCCTCAGCTATGTACTAGGATGTGAAGTTAAAGCTACCAAAATTTTGCATCGATCTCCATTGAATGCGGTTGAACCTCTTGCTAACTGACTTCCGCCTTAGGAAAAGATTTGCAATCCGAAGAAGCTTGAGCTAGTCCATTGTTTCCCATCTTCATAGATCCGAAGTCACATGACCTGTATGATGTAAAGAAATCCCTATGAGACGTAGCATGAACGGATGCACCACTATCAATTACCTAACTGGTCTCATGAGATACAAAATTCACCACGTCACCATAAAAAATAGTGAGAAAGTCTTCTTTAAGTGTAGCGACACAATTGTCATCACTATCATTATCACTTTTCTTCTCTTTACATTTCTCCTTTTGTTTCTACCTTTTTAACTAGCAACAAAACCTTTGAATATGTCCCTTCTGATGATAATAATGGCACTCAACATTAGCAAATTTATTATACTTACCTCTACTTTTATCTCGACTTTTATCTCTACTTCTTGGACCTCGAGACTCACTTCTCCCCATTTTCTCAACAATCAAGGCATTAGAATGTGAAGAGGATGATCCTTGTGTCTTCCTTCTCATCACTTCATTCAAAATACTACTCTTGGCCAAATCCATGATAATCATACCATCTGGGGCAGAATTAGACAAAAATATTCGGAACGTCTTCCATGAGTCTGGCAAAGTACCAAGCAACCATAGTGCTTGTATCTCATCATCAAACTTGATTCCCATCGCAGCCAACTGATTTATAATTCCTTGAAAAGAATTTAAATGATCAGTCAAATGAGTACCATCTTGATATCTCAGAGCCATCATCTGTTTTATAAAAAAATAACTTATTATTCTCAGTCTTTCGAGCATATAACTGTTCGAGCTTATCCCATAAACTGCGTGCATGTGTTTCCTGAATAATATGGTTCAAAACATTATCATCTACCCACTGCCTGATATAACCACACACTTGACGATGAAATATAAACCATTTAGCGTCAGTTTTATTTTCTGGTTTCTCCTCAGCAAATACAGGCAAATAAAAATCTTTCACATATAAAAGATCTTCCATCTTCCCTTTTCAAATATGATAATTCGAACCATTCAATGTAACCATTCTACTCGTATTCGTTTCCATTGTCTAACACAAGGCAGAAAAATCAAGCAATAACCAAATGCTCCAATACCACTCTGATGGGAGAACGGTAATAATTCGAACAATATCGAATCAACGCAGTGGAATAAAATAATCTCCCCTCTTGTGTAAACCTAATAGGAATCAATATAGTAGAGTAAAATAAATATCAAGCACGCAAACACAAGACGATTTTTTTACGTGGAAAACCTCCTCGATGTGAGGAGATAAAAAACCACGGGACCGGAGCTTTTGTGAACATTAATGCTACATTCTTTTTTTGTTGTGGCGGAATGATGGAATAGTATATCCTACAGCTCATACAATCCTTGATGGTGAATGATAACAGCATGGGTCTCAATCATACTACTAGTATCTGGAGTTTGGGATGTACTATTATTGAAATGATAACTGTGAAACCTCCTAGAAGTGAGTATGAACAGGTAAGAACGCTGCATTGCTTTTCATTATGTCAGTCCTTCCAAGGATACGCTTCCAACCAAATATGCGTCACTATTTTCTGTTGAAAGTCTGGGACTTTGTGTATTACTATTTGGTATGTGATCTGTGTCTTTGGTTTCTGTTTAAGGTTTAATTATTGATGCAGGCTCAAGCTATATTTAAGGTGATGCGAAGTTCTCCACCAATACCTGAGACATCCGCTGAGGGAAGGGATTTCTGCACTGTTGCTTTCGAAGCCGACCTGCTGGCAGGCCTTCAGCTACTATGCTCCTTGAGCCAGCCTTCCTGCAAATTTGAAGTTGCAGATGACTAACTTTTTTCATGTGACAATCCGGTGTTGCAAAATGGATGTTTTATTGTAACGTTTCATATTTACTTAACCAAAAGGATCACAAGGTCAGTAGATGGGATGAAGAACAAAGAAGACGCTTAATGGTTGAGTAAGAGATACTTTTGCTTCAAAGGAAGGGCGTCGGGTTCGGAGGAGGGTCAACAACAGGTTTCTATAATAATTATTAAAAAAAAAAGGGTACATTTAAGAACTATCTTTAGTATAAAAACTTCCTGACACGGTGAAAAGAATTATTTATGTCGTGGAGAATTCCTTGACACTTTAAGGAGCTTCTCCTTCTGAACTTTACAAGAGATCAAGAATAAATCTGACCAAAAATGTAGGTTTTGATCAATCCACGAAAAACCTGATGTAGGGAGTTTTAAACGAAAATCAAACCGTTCAGATTCGAGAAAATTGCGCCATGAAAATGCTGACAAAATTTCAGCTCAATTGGATCACGAATCGACCTCCGATGCTAGCTTGATGTAAATCAAATATTGACCAAAATCTCAGATTTTCTGCTTTCTCTTTTTTCTCTTGTTACTGTTTCCTTTTTTGCGGCTACCTCTCTATATAGATAGTGAGAAATCCTATTTCCTCATATAGCTTATCATATGGGCTCAAGCCTTTTTTTGGCTTGCAATTTATTGGGCCTCCTCCACATAGGAGCGAACCCAGCTAACATGAGAAATGGTTCGAAGCCATGGCCTCCCTTCGATGGTGGCGAGCTGGACGTGCTTATCTCATCCTCTTATTCACCTCCGCCTCCAGCTTTGTCAATGGTTCTGGATCAACTATTGATCCTTCCTCGTCGCTTCTCAGTTCCTTTTGTGTTCCCTCGATTTGTCCGAAGATAACAACGACAGGCGACAGAAGAAATCATGTGAAACTTGGTCGTGATATTCTTTTCATTTGCGTGTGTGTGTGTATGTTTTTTTTTTTTTTTGCTTTGCTTTTCTAAATTGAATTTGACGCCTGGAGTTGGTAGATGCACATGGTAGTGTTGACCAGACCTAGATTTTATTTTTGGACCGACCGTACCAACATTGCCAGCGAATACTATATTAATATTTGCGCAGTCAACGAAATTTTATTGGAATGGGTTGTAATGGTATGATCACGAGTAGGGCGTGGAGGGTTTTAGAACCAAGGGGATTGATGCGTAGAATCAGTGAAAATTAGGTGAATTGCAGCAGGTATGCTATCCTACGGTAGGTGAACATCATGTTCAAATCCTTCGAAAACATACTGAGAAAAGGACCTCAAAATGAGAACTTTTAGTCATGGGATTGTTCCCAACCATATGGGGAACACATCTTCTATTTGATTGTTACTATGATCCAAAACTTCAAAATATTTACATTTGACAAGGAACGTGAGCAATGTGACTTCAAATTGATTTTGGCTAAGGTCAAGAGTTGTGGATATGGTTTTTGAAGAGAACGAACGAGATTTTGTACCCTAAAGGTGATCCATTCATATTTTCAAAACTTTAATCCTTCACATGCTTTTGTCTCGTATTAGACAGTTCTTCGATAGCTTTTGGTAAATGTCATTTGTATTTGTAGCAGGACTATTTTCGGCCATCATTCAAAAGTTAGTCTCAGTTGCCAAATTCCATGAATTGGAATGCTTGGTTAGGAGGTTTCAGTAATGCTAGCATCTCTCAATTTCAAACCATTGTGTGGTTTCAATTTTTTTTGGGGGAAGGGGGGGAAATGTCAAGTAGTTGTTCGTGCATTAGTTATCTTAACGAATGAGCATGTTTGAAACGCATCATTCTAGCTTCGCGCCTTTTCGCTCCTTTCGTTTATGCATGCCCATATAGCAAGCGAACAAGTGCATAAAACTTTATGCTACTTTGAGCAAAAAAATCTTAATTGTCATGCAATATATTGAGCTTCTACCAACATTCGACAAAGCAGACCAACTCTAGAAAAGACAGGGCAATATGTTCATGGAGTCAAAGTCAACATTGAAAGTAGACCAACTCTAAAAAAGACAAACAGGGCAATATATTCATGGAGTGGGAGAAAAGAAGATACACTGAACATCTAATAAAGGACTACAGTCCAAAAATCACTATGATAAAGTGCATAGCCTGATGAAGCTGTTCCAGTCCGGCTGGAGTTGGAGGATCTTCACCTCTTAGAGTTTGGTTAAGATGGAAGTGTCCATTCATCAGTTATCGATAATTTGACATCAGCGTATTCATATAAGTTCTCATTGCATTGACAACGACTTCTGTCATATATTTCAGTGCTAGAATTGCTTTTTGTTGAATGCCCTCAAGTGGAAGTCCAAAACGCACTTCGATAAAGTGCATAGCTTGATGAATCTATTTCAGTTCGACTGGAGTTGGAAGATCTCCACCTCTTAGAGTCTAGTTAAGATGGAAGTATCCATCCATCAGTTGTTGATAATTCGACATCAGCGTATTCATATTAGTTCTCACTGCATTGACGACGGCTTCTGTCATATTTCGGAGTGCTATAATTCCTCCTTGCCGAATGCCCTGAAGGGGAATTCCCTGATCCTGCCCTGGCTATTCTTCTTGTCCATTAAGATCCCATCCTTGTCCGTTAGCCTCATCTCCTGCAAGAGCGCTTTAGTCTATTTCCCCTTCAAGTGGAACATGCTACGCGAGAGCAGCATAATCAAAGTAATCTTCAAAGTCTTGATATTGAAGGTTGATGTCATCAACGTTTAAATCATTCTCACGTACACCTGGATAAACAGCTCAATGAGCTAGTCGATTGACAATGGGTACTAGAGGAGGTGGTTGATTGATAATGGGTACTACATATTGACTAACAATGGGTAATACAGGAGCTGCTTCAGGATCAACTATTTCAAATTGTTGTCGGAACGCCTCTCTAATATGCGCAGGGATTTGACTGCATCTTCTGATCTCACGCGTCACCATCGGCACTCTAGACAGATGTATTCTAATTCTTGGAGTAGCTGATTGGCCACCACATATGAATTGACGGACTTCAATTAAAGCCCAAAAATTAAACATTAATCTAACCACCTAAGCCTAGTTAAATAAAACTAAACAACCACTAAGTATCATTAGCTCGCTAAGTAAGGATTAGTGAGATTACTCACCGAAAACGGCCCAAAACGAGTTCAAAGGGGGCTGGAAAACCCACTCATGGGTCAGTGCCCTTGGCTGGTCGGAGCTATTCTGGTGGCCAAAACGGCGAGGGGAGGCCGACGAAGGGTGAGGGGGATGCCTGGGAGGTCGGGACGACGACTAGGGGGAGTTGGGCAGCGGTTGAAGGCGTTGGCCGAGCTGGGCAAGGGGGAATGTCAAGTAATTGTTCGTGCATTAGTCATCTCAGCGAAGGGGCATGTTTGAAACACATCATTCTAGCTTCGCACCTTTTCGCTCCTTTCGTTTATGCATGCCCATATAGCAAGCAAACAAGTGCAAAAAGGTTTATGCTACTTTAAGCAAAAAAAATCTTAATTGTCATGCAATATATTGAGCTTCTACAAACATTGCACAAAGCAGATCAACTCTAGAAAAGACAGGGCAATATGTTCATGGAGTCAAAGTCAACATTGAAAGTAGACCAACTCTAGAAAAGACAAACAGGGCAATATATTCATGGAGTGGGAGAAAAGAAGATAAACTGAACATCTAACAAAGGACTACAGTCCAAAAAACACTGTGATAAAGTGCATAACCTGATGAAGCTATTCCAATCCGGCTGGAGTTGGAGGATCTCCACCTCTTAGAGTCTGGTTAAGATGGAAGTGTCCATCCATCAGTTGTCGATAATTCGACATCAACGTATTCATATAAGTTCCCATTCCATTGACAACGGCTTCTGTCATATATTTCAGTGCTATAATTGCTCCTTGTTGAATGCCCTAAAGTGGAAGTCCAAAACGCACTCCGATAAAGTGCATAGCTTGATGAATCTATTTCAGTTCGACTGGAGTTAGAAGATCTCCACCTCTTAGAGTCTAGTTAAGATGGAAGTATCCATCCATCAGTTGTTGATAATTCGACATCAACGTATTCATATAAGTTCTCACTACATTGACGATGGCTTCTGTCATATTTCGGAGTGCTATAATTCCTCCTTGCTGAATGCCCTGAAGGGGAATTCCCTGCTGAATGCCCTTAAGGGGAATTCCCTAATCCTGCCCTAACTATTCTTCTAGTCCATTAAGATCCCCTCCTTGTCCGTCAACCTCATCTCCTGCAAGAGCGCCCCAGTCTATTTCCCCTGCAAGTGGAACATGATGCGCGAAAGCAGCATAATCAAAGTAATCTTCAAAGTATTGATCTTGAAGGTTTATGTCATCAACGTTTAAATCATTCTCAAGTACACCTGGAAAAATAACTCAATGAGCTGGTTGATTGACAATGGGTACTAAAGAAGCTGGTTGATTGACAATGGGTACTAGAGGAGCTGGTTGATTGACAATAGGTACTACATATTGATTAACAACGGGTAATACAAGAGCTGCTTCAGGATCAACTATTCCAAATTGTTGTCGAAAAGCGTCTCTAGTATGTGCAGGGATTTGACTGTATCTTTTGATCTCACACGTCACCCTCGGCACTCTAGATAGATGTATTCTAATTCTTGGAGTGGCTGAGTGGCCACCACATCTGAATTGATGGATCTCAATTAAAGCCCAAACAATAAACACTAATCTAACCACCTAAGCCTAATTAAATAAAACTAAACAACCATTAAGTATCATTAGCTCGCTAAGTAAGGATTAGTGAGATTACTCACCGGAAACGGCCCAAAACGAGCCCGAAGGGGGCTGGAAAACCCACTCGTGGGTCACTGCCCTTGGCTGGCCGGAGCGATTCCGGTGTCCAAAACGATGAGCTGAGGCCGGCGAAAGGTGAGGGGGACGCCGGGGAGGTCGGGACGGCGGCTGGGCGGAGGTGGGCGGCGGCTGAAGGCATTGGCCGAGCTGGGCAAGGGGGAATGTCAAGTAGTTGTTCGTGCATTAGTCATCTCAGCGAAGGGGCATGTTTGAAACACATCATTCTAGCTTCGCACCTTTTCACTCCTTTTCTTTATGCATGCACATATAGCAATCGAACAAGTGCATAAAAGTTTATGCTACTTTGAGCAAAAAAATCTTAATTGTCATGCAATATATTGAGCTTCTACCAACATTGGATAAAGTATATCAACTCTAGAAAAAATAAGGCAATATGTTCATGGAGTCAAAGTCAACATTGAAAGTAGACCAACTCTAGAAAAGACAAACAAGGTAATATATTCATGGAGTGGGAGAAAAGAAGATAAATTGAACATCTAATAAAGGACTACAGTCCAAAAATCACTGTGATAAAGTGCATAGCCTGATGAAGCTATTCCACTCCGGCTGGAGTTGGAGGATCTCCACTTCTTAGAGTCTAGTTAAGATGGAAGTGTCCATCCATCAGTTGTCCATAATTCGACATTAGCGCATTCATATAAGTTCCCATTGCATTGACAACAGCTTCTGTAATATATTTCAGTGCTAGAATTGCTCCTTATTGAATGCCCTGAAGTGGAAGTCCACAACGCACTCCGATAAAGTGCATAACTTGATGAATCTATTCCAGTTTGGCTGGAGTTGGAAGATCTCCACCTCTTAGAGTCTAGTTAAGATGGAAGTATCCGCCCATCAGTTGTTGATAATTTGACATCAGCGTATTCATATTAATTCTCACTGCATTGATGACGGCTTCCGTCATATTTCGGAGTGCTATAATTCCTCCTTGCAGAATGACCTGAAGGGGAATTCCCTACTGAATGCCCTTAAGGGGAATTCCCTGATCCTGCCCTGGTTATTCTTCTTATCTATTAAGATCCCCTCCTTATCCGTCAGCCTCAGCTCCTGCAAGAGCGCCCCAGTCTATTTCCCCTTCTAGTGGAACATGCTACGCAAGAGCAGCATAATCAAAGTAATCTTCAAAGTCTTGATTTTGAAGGTTGATGTCATCAACGTTTAAATCATTTTCAGGTACACCTGGAAAAACAGTTCAATGAGCTAGTTGATTGACAATGGGTACTAAAGGAACTAGTTGATTGACAATGGGTACTAGAGGAGCTGGTTGATTGACAATTGGTACTACATATTGATTAACAATGGGTAATACAGGAGCTGCTTCAGAATCAACTATTCCAAATTGTTGTCGGAACGCCTCTTTAGTATGTGCAGGGATTTGACTGCATCTTCTGATCTCACGCGTCACCCTCGGCACTCCAGACAAATGTATTCTAATTGTTGGAGTGGCTGAGTGGCCACCACATCTGAATTGATGGACCTCAATTAAAACCCAAACAATAAACACTAATCTAACCACACAAGCCTAATTAAATAAAACTAAACAACCACTAAGTATCATTAGCTCGCTAAGCAAGGATTAGTGAGATTACTCACCGGAAACGGTCCAAAACGAGTCCGAAGGGGGCTGGAAAACCCACTTGTGGGGCATTGCCCTTGTCTGGCTAGAGCGATTCTAGTGGCCAAAACAGCGAGGGGAGGCGGGCTTAGGGTGAAGGGGACGCTGAGGAGGTCGGGACGGCGGCTGGGCGGAGCTAGGCGGCGGCTGAAGGCGTTGGCCGAGCTGGGCAGGGGGGAATGTCAAGTAGTTGTTCGTGCATTAGTCATCTCAACGAAGGGGCATGTTTGAAACACATCATTCTAGCTTCGCGCCTTTGCGCTCCTTTCGTTTATGCATGCCCATATAGCAAGCAAACAAGTGCATAAAGGTTTATGCTACTTTGAGCAAAAAAATCTTAATTGTCATGCAATATATTGAGCTTCTACCAACATTGGACAAAGTAGACCAACTCTAGAAAAGATAAGGCAATATGTTCATGGAGTCAAAGTCAACATTGAAAATAGACCAACTCTAGAAAAGACAAACAGGGCAATATATTCATGGAGTGGGAGAAAAGAAGATAAACTAAACATCTAATAAAGGACTACAGTCCAAAAATCACTGTGATAAAGTGCATAGCCTGATGAAGCTGTTCCAGTCTGGCTAGAATTGGAGGATCTCCACCTCTTAGAGTCTGGTTAAGATGGAAGTGTCCATCCATCAGTTGTTGGTAATTCGACATTAGCGTATTCATATAAGTTCCCATTGAATTGATAACAGCTTCTATCATATATTTCAATGCTATACTTGCTCCTTGTTGAATGCCCTAAAGTAGAAGTCCAAAACGCACTCCGATAAAATGCATAGCTTGATGAATCTGTTCCAGTTCAACTGGAGTTGGAAGATCTCCACCTCTTAGAGTCTAGTTAAGATGGAAGTATCCATCCATCAGTTGTTGATAATTCGACATCAACGTATTCATATCAGTTCTCACTGCATTGACGACAACTTTTGTCATATTTCGAAGTGCTATAACTCCTCCTTGTTGAATGCCCTGAAGGGGAATTCCCTGCTGAATGCTCTTAAGGGGAATTCCCTGATCCTACCCTGCCTATTCTTCTTGTCCATTAAGATCCCATCATTGTCCGTCAGCCTCATATCCTACAAGAGCGCCCTAGTCTATTTCCCCTTCAAGTGGAACATGCTGCGCGAGAGCAACATAATCAAAGTAATCTTTAAAGTCTTGATCTTGAAGGTTGATGTCATCAACGTTTAAATCATTCTCACGTACACCTGGAAAAACAGCTCAATGAGCTGGTTGATTGACAATGGGTACTAAAGGAGCTGGTTGATTGACAATGGATACTAGAAGAGCTGGTTGATTGACAATGGGTACTACATATTGATTAACAATGGGTAATACATGAGCTGCTTCAGGATCAACTATTCCAAATTGTTGTCGGAACGCCTCTCTAGTATGTGCAGGGATTTGACTGCATCTTCTGATCTCACACATCACCCTCGGCACTCCAGACAGATGTATTATGATTCTTAGAGTAGCTGAGTGGCCACCACATCTAAATTGATGGACCTTAATTAAAGCCCAAACAATAAACACTAATCTAACCACCTAAGCCTAATTAAATAAAACTAAACAACCATTAAGTATCATTAGCTCGCTAAGTAAGGATTAGTGAGATTATTCACCAGAAACGGCCCAAAACTAGCCCGAAGGGGGTTGGAAAACCCACTCTTGGGTCACTGCCCTTGGCTGGCCGGAGCTATTCCGGTGGCCAAAATGGTGAGGTGAGGCCGGCGAAGGGTGAGGGGGACGCCGAGGAGGTCAAGACGGTGGCTGGGCAGAGTTGGGCGGTGGCTAAAGGCGTTGGCCGAGCTGGGCAGGGGGAATTTCAAGTAATTGTTCTTGCATTAGTCGTCTCAGCAAATGGGCATGTTTGAAACACATCATTCTAGCTTTGCGCTTTTTCGCTCCTTTCGTTTATGCATGCCCATATAGCAAGCGAACAAGTGTATAAAGCTTTATGCTACTTTGAGCAAAAAAATCTTAATTGTCATGCAATATATTGAGCTTCTACCAACATTGGACAAAACAGACCAACTCTAGAAAAGACAAACAGGGCAATATATTCATGGAGTGGGAGAAAAGAAGATAAACTGAACACCTAATAAAGGACTACAGTCCAAAAATCACTGTGATAAAGTGCATAACCTGATGAAGCTCTTCCAGTCTGACTGGAGTTGGAGGATCTCCACCTCTTAGAATCTGGTTAAGATGGAAATGTCCATCCATTAGTTGTCCATAATTCGACATCAGCGTATTCATATAAGTTCTCATTGCATTGACAACGGCTTCTATCATATATTTCAGTGCTATAATTGCTCATTGTTGAATGCCCTGAAGTGGAAGTCCAAAACGCACTCCGATAAAGTGCATAGCTTGATGAATCTATTCCAGTTCGGCTGGAGTTAGAAGATCTCCACCTCTTAGAGTCTAGTTATGATGGAAGTATCCATCCATCAGTTGTTGATAATTTGACATGAACATATTCATATTAGTTCTCACTGCATTGACGACGGCTTCTGTCATATTTCGAAGTGCTATAATCCCTCCTTGCTGAATGCCCTGAAGGGGAATTCCCTGCTGAATGCCCTTAAGGGGAATTCCCTGATCTTGCCCTAGCTATTCTTCTTGTCCATTAAGATCCCCTCCTTATCTGTCAGCCTCATCTCCTGCAAGAGCGCCCCAATCTATTTCCCCTTCAAGTGGAACATGTTACGCGAGAGTAGCATAATCAAAGTAATCTTCAAAGTCTTGATCTTGAAGGTTGATGTCATCAACGTTTAAATCATTCTCAGGTACACCTGGAAAAATAGCTCAATGAGCTGGTTGATTGACAATGGGTACTAAAAAAACTAGTTGATTGACAATGGATACTAGAGGAGCTAGTTGATTGACAATGGGTACTACATATTGATTAACAATGGGTAATATAGGAGCTGCTTCAGAATCAACTATTCTAAATTGTTGTCGGAACGCCTCTTTAGTATGTGCAGGGATTTGACTGCATCTTTTGATCTCACGCGTCACCCTCGGCACTCCAGACAAATGTATTATGATTCTTGGAGTGGCTAAGTGGCCACCATATCTGAATTGATGGACCTCAATTAAAACCCAAACAATAAACACTAATCTAACCACCTAAGCCTAATTAAATAAAACTAAACAACCATTATGTATTATTAACTCGCTAAGCAAGGATTAATGAGATTACTCACCGGAAACGGCCCAAAACAAGCCTGAAATGGGCTGGAAAACCCACTCGTGGGTCACTGCCCTTGGCTGATCGGAGCTATTTTGGTGGCCAAAACGGCAAGGGTAGGTCAGCGAAGGGTGAGGGGGACGCCTGGGAGGTCGGGACGACGACTGGGCAGAGCTGGGCCGCGGCTGAAAGCGTTGGCCGAGCTGGGCAGGGGGGAATGTCAAGTAGTTGTTCGTGCATTAGTCATCTCAGCGAATGAGCATGTTTGAAACATATCATTCTAGCTTCGCACCTTTTCGCTCCTTTCGTTTATGCATGCCCATATAGCAAGCAAACAAGTGCATAAAAGTTTATGCTACTTTGAGCAAAAAAATCTTAATTGTCATGCAATATATTGAGCTTCTACCAACATTCGACAAAGCAGATCAACTCTAAAAAAGACAGGGCAATATGTTCATGGAGTCAAAGTCAACATTGAAAGTAGACCAACTCTAGAAAAGACAAACAGGGCAATATATTCATGGAGTGGGAGAAAAGAAGATAAACTGAACATCTAATAGAGGACTACAGTCCAAAAATCACTGTGATAAAGTGCATAGCTTGATAAAGCTGTTCCAGTCCGGCTGGAGTTGGAGGATCTCCACCTCTTAGAGTCTGGTTAAGATGGAAGTGTCCATCCATCAGTTGTCGGTAATTCGACATTAGCATATTCATATAAGTTCCCATTGCATTGATAACGGCTTATGTCATATATTTCAGTGCTATAATTGCTCCTTATTGAATGCCCTGAAATGGAAGTCCAAAACGCACTCCGATAAAATGCATAGCTTGATGAATCTGTTCCAGTTCGGTTGGAATTGGAAGATCTCCACCTCTTAGAGTCTAGTTAAGATGAAAGTATACATCCATCAGTTGTTGATAATTCAACATCAGCGTATTCATATCAGTTCTCACTGCATTGACGACGGCTTCTGTCATATTTCGGAATGCTATAATTCCTCCTTGTTGAATGCGCTGAAGGGGAATTCCCTGCTGAATGCCCTTAGAGGGAATTCCCTGATCCTGCCCTGGCTATTCTTCTTGTCCATTAAGATCCCCTCCTTGTTCGTCAGCCTCATCTTCTACAAGAGCGCCCCAGTCTATTTCCCCTTCAAGTGGAACATGCTGCGCGAGAGCAGCATAATCAAACTAATCTTCAAAGTCTTGATCTTGAAGGTTGATGTCATCAACGTTTAAATCATTCTCACGTACACCTGAAAAAACAGCTCAATGAGCTGGTTGATTGACAATGGGTACTAGAGGAGCTGGTTGATTGACAATGGGTACTACATATTGATTAACAATGGTAATGCAGGAGCTACTTCAGGATCAACTATTCCAAATTGTTGTCGGAACGCCTCTCTAATATGTGCAGGGATTTGACTGCATCTTTTGATCTCACGCGTCACCCTCGGCACTCCAAACAGATGTATTCTGATTCTTGGAGTGGCTGAGTGGCCATCACATCTGAATTGATGGACCTTAATTAAAGCCCAAACAATAAACACTAATCTAACCACCTAAGCTTAATTAAATAAAATTAAATAACCACTAAGTATCATTAGCTCGCTAATTAAGAATTAGTGAGATTACTCACTGGAAACAGCCCAAAACTAGCCCAAGGGGGCTGGAAAACCCACTCGTTGGTCACTGCCCTTGGATGGCCGAAGCTATTCCGGTGGCCAAAACGGCGAGGGGAGGCCGGCGAAGGGTGAGGGGGACGCCGGGGAGGTCGGGACGGTGGCTGGGCGGAGCTGAGCGGCGACTAAAGGCGTTGGCCGAGCTGGGCAGGGGGGAATGTTAAGTAGTTGTTCGTGCATTAGTCATCTCAGCGAAGGGGCATGTTTGAAACACATCATTCTAGCTTCGCGCCTTTTCGCTCCTTTCGTTTATGCATACCCATATAGCAAGCGAACAAGTGCATAAAGCTTTATGCTACTTTGAGCAAAAAAATCCGAATTGTCATGCAATATATTGAGCTTCTACCAACATTCGACAAAGCAGACCAACTCTAGAAAAGACAGGGCAATATGTTCATGGAGTCAAAGTCAACAATGAAAATAGACTAACTCTAGAAAAGACAAATAGGGCAATATATTCATGGAGTGGGAGAAAAGAAGGTAAACTGAACATTTAATAAAGGACTACAGTCCAAAAATCACTGTGATAAAGTGCATAGCCTGATGAAACTGTTCCAGTCCGACTGGAGTTGGAGGATCTCCACCTCTTAGAGTCTGGTTAAGATGGAAGTGTCCATCCATCAGTTGTCCATAATTCGACATCAGCGTATTCATATAAGTTCTCATTGCATTGACAACGGCTTCTATCATATATTTCAGTGCTATAATTGCTCCTTGTTGAATGCCCTAAAGTGGAAGTCCAAAACGCACTCCGATAAAGTGCATAGCTTGATGAATCTGTTCCAGTTCGGCTGGAGTTGGAAGATCTCCACCTCTTAGAGTCTAGTTAAGATGAAAGTATCCATCCATCAGTTGTTGATAATTCGACATCAGCGTATTCATATTAGTTCTCACTACATTGACGACGACTTCTGTCATATTTCGGAGTGCTATAATTCCTCATTGCTGAATGCCCTAAAGGGGAATTCCCTATTGAATGCCTTGAAGGGGAATTCCGTGATCCTGCCTTAGCTATTCTTTTTGTCCATTAAGATCCCCTCCTTATCCGTCAGCCTCATCTCCTGCAAGAGCGCCCTAATCTATTTCCCCTTCAAGTGGAACATTCTGCGGGAGAGCAGCATAATCAAAGTAATTTTCAAAGTCTTGATCTTGAAAGTTGATGTCATCAACGTTTAAATCATTCTCAGGTACACCTGGATAAACAACTCCATGAGCTGGTTGATTGACAATGGATACTAGAGGAACTGGTTGATTGACAATAGGTACTAGAGGAGTTGGTTGATTGACAATGGGTACTACATATTGATTAACAATGGGTAATACATGAGCTGCTTCAGGATCAACTATTCCAAATTGTTGTTGGAACGTCTCTCTAATATGTGCAAGGATTTGACTGCATCTTCTGATCTCACGCATCACCCTCGGCACTCGAGACAGATGTATTTTGATTCTTGGAGTGGCTAAGTGGCCACCACATATGAATTGATGGACCTCAATTAAAGCCCAAACAATAAACACTAATCTAACCACCTAAACTTAATTAAATAAAACTAAACAACCACTAAGTATCATTAGCTCGCTAAGCAAGGATTAGTGAGATTATTCACCGAAAATGGCCCAAAACTAGCCCAAGGGGGCTGGAAAACCCACTCGTGGGTCACTGCCCTTGGCTAGCCAGAGCTATTCCGGTGGCCAAAATGGCAAGGGGAGGCCAGCAAAGGGTGAGGCAGTCACCAGGGAGGTCGGGACGACGGCTAGGCGGAGCTGGGCGGCGGCTGAAGGCTTTGGCCGAGCTGGGCAAGGGCGGAGGTCGCACGGGGACGGGCGGACGACAGGACGATGGCGAGCGGTGGCACGCAAGCGGACAGCGGCGAGCTGCGAGCCAGCGGCGACGGGCGGTGCGCGGGCGGCAACGAGCTTTGGTCTCCGGTGAGCTGCGACTATCTCGGCTTCTTCCGCTTCCCTCTTTACTAGTTTCGCACGAAGAAGAAAGAAGAAGGAGAAGCTCGATCACGTGGGTGGGGAAAGAAGAGAGAGGAGAGAGAGAAGAGATAGAGTTTGACTAGTCAAAAAAAGTAAAAGAGACAAAAAGAAGAGAAGCCAATTTCAAATTGGCTTGGGGAGGGGGGTGCTCGTACGAAGGGGGAGGGGAGAGGAGAGAGAGAGAGAGGAAAGAGAGAGAGAAAAAAAGAAAGGGAGAGAAAAAAGAAAAATAAAAAGTAATTAAATAGTAAAAACAATCTTACTATTCCAATTACTCCTATTATTTTCCTTTTCTCTTTTTAATTTCTTCCGGTCTTCAATTTTCCTTCCGATAATTTCTTTCTCGAAATTTCGGACTCGTCAATAAATTGATGAACGATGAAATGAGGTCCTAAAAAAAAGAATTTTGACATGCTTAATATTCGATTCCCGAAATCGAGTTTAATTTCGTGATTAAAATCGATCAGACGTGATTTTAGTCCAATCCAACAAATTAAGTAGCTTTTAGGGATTTTTACCGCGGATACATCCCTTAACGGCTTCACTCAATGGGTTAGTTAACTCGTGAGTGATCAGCTCAGAGAAAAAGGACCGTAGGCACGTCGACGAAAAGCCCATTTTACTTTGTCGAAACGGGTTGAATTTTCGGGATGTCACATTCAACCTCCATGGAAAGATGACACGTGGTGGGTGGCGCTAGAAAAAAATAAGAACCAATCCCATAAACGCAAATCTTGTATTTAGATACGGTTTTGCTTTGATTTTGTGCCATTAAATCCTCCAACTTGCAATTAATTTCTTTAGCTCTTTTTCTTTTCTTTTTTTTTTCTGGGGGGGTTGGTAAGAAGCTGTTTGGTAGAGCTTTCAACAGTCGAAGAGACGGAAAAAAGGAGGAAACTTAGAGAGGGGGAGGGGCAAGACTTTTAGTTAATATCGTCGCGATAATGTGAAGAAGGGGCAAGGACAAGAGTAATTTGCTTGGTACTTATTTTTAAAATAACTATTGGTGGTCTTACAATATCTCATATAGTAGCAAAGTAAGAGATTCTGAATTCATATCTTTAAACTTAGGCCAAAATCAAGTTTAAAAGTCCAAAGCGCACCAAATAGAGAAGCACTGATCTCCAGTCAAACCAAATGGAGAGGCACTAAAGCTAAAAAGTCTAAAATGCACCTTGACAAAACGTTGGCAAAAAGCAAGCACATGAAGAAGCAAGGCTCCAGGAGGAGGAGGAGAAGAATAGGTCAGACGGCAAAGAACCAACAATTTGAGTCGAAAACCAAAGTTGTTTCCCGTCAAGATCGGAACTTTCAAGAAAATGATATTATTATTATTGTGAAACCAGTTCCATGGATCCACCCGAGAACCGAACCAGACTGGCGGTTCAATTCCCGAGTGGATCCCAGTTCCAATTTTTTGGAATTGGTCATTAACGGGCAGTTCCCAGTTCTAGGTCGAAAACTGCCCGTATAGACCATGCACACCCCTAGTAGCTCCTAGTAAAAATATTTAGGTCGTTAAGAAATTAAAAGAAATCTCAAGGTAGGTGACGTAATTATTTGGGAGAAGCTGCTAGGATGACTGTCCATTGCCAAATGATAGTGGAACGGTCATAGGAGAGCCACAAATTTATTTTTGTGGAAACCGGTAGACTTCTTAAACTAGTTTCAATTTCAGACTCTCTTTTCTTTTCTTTTTTTTTCTTCGAGACAAAAATCCGAAGGGAACCACTGAATTAATGTACTTGAATATGAAGAAAGAGAAAATAAATTAAATACAAAAATCTAAATAATTATAATTATAAAAATATATCACTTATTAAAAAGAAATATTAATGTCATCACAAAGATTTATTAAATTTAAAAGATTAAAAAAAACACTCGAAACATTAACTTTGCAATTAATAACGAAATTAATGTGCAAGTCAGACCGGCTCCCGTCTACTGGGCTGAAGCGACTCAGCCGATCCCGAGGCTCACGGGAAGTGCCTAACCAATGTTTTGCCCCCGACCTGGGTGGTCTCCGTCTCCAACGCATCTCGTCCAAGCTCGGACGTTGATGTTTGTGGAGCTTGTGGAGGAGGCTTTTTCTATGTTACATCGTTCGGTAGCGTGGCCCAGGTTCTTCCGTTTCTCCTAGCTGTGCTCCAAGATAGTATTCCACGTGAAATTGACCCCATAACTTGGGGTTCTTTGATTTGCTGCTTTAGTCCTCTCCAGTCTCCATCCGCTCCTTTCCAAAGGATTGATTGAGTGACTATTGGACGGATGAGAATCGTGATTGCGATCGTGTGTCACTTTCGGGTTATTGATTTGATTCGGGAAGTTTTACCATAAAAATTAATCTTCTTTTGTAGACGTGTTAAGAAAGACGATAGTATTTGAGGAAATCAAATAGTTGTATTGTGTTAGGATATCTCTTAAATCTTTTTTTCTTTTTTCATGTAACATTTGGTTTTTCGTTTTAGTGTTGTGATTGCTTCCTGGTGATCATGTGTTAATGGCGGTGCGGCAAGCCCCTGCTGGAGCACCCTCTCCGTCAGCTGACGTTGTATGTATTATGGTGAGTGTAAAATGGGCATTACACTTGGGTATCATTTCTTCTATGATTTCACCCCGCTTTTTCTCCCCTAAGTTATCTTGCATATTTTATAGGTTCGCCCTGCATTTGTTCATCAATATTACCTCATCCTTCACCAATCCTCTGAGCATGTTCATCGATTTTATCGAGATATCTCTGATTGTGACGCTCCTTTGTGTAATGTGCCTTAAATGTTGAGCCATTGTTGGTGTTTTTCTCCACTAACTACACAGTGAATGCTATTTATGGATGGTCCGATTAATTAATGGTAGTGTATTGGGTGTTATTTATTTGATATTACTTAAGCCGCTTGGTCTGATCAATTAATTGTTTTCTTGATTCCCAAGTTCAGTTGGCCTAATGGCATGTTTAATTGAGCTTGCATGTGCTTGATTAAATGAATGTTAGGCCTAATTACGAGTATCAATGCATGTATCCACGGGTTTGATTAGCTTTAACTAGTGATTAGTGAGTTAGTATTCCACTCTGTGAATGCAAGTGAGGGTTACTTATCACTAATCTTAATCAATGAACACCTAGAACACCTAATGGACTATAAAGTGGTATTAGATAGTTCTAGGATTTATAAAGTGGTGTCAAATAAAGTTAATCAAGTCTCCAAATCTAGAATCTCTAGTTACAAAAGGATTGGGACAAAACTCCCAAGTCTCAATTGATTTCTAGCCAATCCCAAAAGGCTAGTGGTGGCTCCTAAAAAATATATTTAAGTTGTTAAGAATTTAAGACGTATGCACTTAAGAAAGTCTACGCTCTTGATTGATGAACCTTCTTCAAGGCAATAGAAAAGATAATACGTTCAAGCACTCTTTTTAATAAATCATTAAGATCATCTCTTGAGCAACTACCTCTAAATTTATTCATGGGGCGGCAAAGGTAGGTCATGACAGTACTCACCCAAAACACACATTAGATTCATTTCAATATTCATCTATTTAAGGACAAGATGGTAAAATTCAATCTCTGATAATTGGCCGTTTTCCCTCCACTCCGGTAACTTGAATCATGAAGCTTCGTAGCTATATCTTATCACATCATTCAATTCCTATCGCATCATTGAATTCCCAAGTCCTTCTGCCGATGTTGTGGAGCTCGTGGTGGAGGTTTTCTCTGCGTTAATTCGTATCGCAGGGTGAGCCCGGGTTCTTTTGTTTCCTTCCAGCTGCGCTCCAAGATTGATTGAGTGAATATGTGGCGGACGAGGCTTGTGATGGTGGACCGTGATCGCGTATCACGTTTGGGTTAATAATTCATCGGACGAGGCTCGTGATGGTGACCGTGATTTTGTATCATGTTTGGGTTATTAATTCATTTCAAGCAGTTTCACTGCAAAAAATAATATTTTTATCTAGACATGTTAAAAAGATGTGAGCACTTAAGTGCATGTCATTTATGTCAATTCCAGATTAAGAATTCATGAGTAAGCCATATATAAGATAAGTGGAATTTAAAATAAGTGTGCTTTTAAAGAAGGAAATGACACCAAATAAAACATAAATTCACATGTTTCAAATTAAGTTGCAATTTTTATCTATTTGTTGTTATTTGAATTTTGTGAATATCGAGTGAAGTTTATTCAAGCAATAAAAATAAGTTATTGTTCAAATTAATTTTATCTACTTTTGAATTGAATGGATAAATATTGCATTTGTTCGTGTAGTTAACAAAGCTATACTTCAAATTATGAGTATTATTTATTTAGTAAAATAGATTTCTCTTTCTGATTTAATTTCAAATTAAATGCATTAACTCATATATTTGAACTTCTTTATCTATCTTTGTTCTTTTCAATTTAAAACCAATAAGATAAATAGAAAGAGCTGGATGTTTGGGAAAGATAAGAGGATATATTTCAAGATATTTTATTTTATATATTTTATTGAAGATTTGAAGATACTTTCTAATTTTTCATTCTTGGATCATTGAATTAGTGATGGACGTTTGGAGATGACAAATTACCAAACTAATGATAATTGGATAAATATGGGCCAATTGGCACAATTATTCCATATGGCACGCACAAATGACAATTACAAAGAAAAATTTAGGTTCCACGTGGCGAGTATGCAAGCGAGCATCTTTCGATTCTAACATAAGATATATATAATTGCTAGATGAGCCAATTGACACCCACTTTCAGGGACTTTTCTCGGGTGCATTTAATCTTTTCTAAACTACCATGCTAAGCTTGTGATAATGAAAATGCAATTTCAATTTCTAGATCTCAATATATACATATAAACTTTTCAAAAAAATTAAAAGACGCATCTCATATTTTCCTAATAACCACTTACATATGTCTTTTTTTGAAATTATTATATATGTACCTGACTTTAACTGTGGATTTCACTTTACATGTTCTCATTAGTTATTCTTGTGTCCCTATTATAAAAATGTTGATTTTTGTTTTACAAAAATATCCCACCCAAAAATCAAAATCAATTACAAACCGATCGCCGAAAGCCTTAGCAAAATGTTAAAACGAGTTTATAATAAATGACTATTTGCTCTTTTTAATACAAGATTTATTTAGAAATGTGTTAATGGTATATGCAAGAACAGAGATATATAAGTGACTCTTAAATTAAAATTGAGTTTTTTTTTTTTTTTTTGGTATTTTTCTAACCGTTCAATTTGCTGGTCGAAAATGTTTACCCACTCTCAGGGGCGAACTTTTTGTTTTATTTTCCAATATCCCAATATTTGTCACCTTCAATCCCATCCTACGATCGAGTCGCAAGATCTCTTCCCTTGGGTGGTATTTTCTTTTTCTTTTTTCTTTTTTGGTCGGTCATTCTTTTTAGGGTCAATGGTTACTATTTTAGGTACTATCTAACAAATTTGCTCTCGTCGCGATGGCCGACAAGTCATAGGATCCGTCCTAATCAAAGGAAAATTGTTCGCCCATTTTTTCTTGCCATGACAACGTGTGATACATAATCTATTCATAACTTAACAGTATCCGGCGGAAGATTTATTGGATTCTCGCTGGTGAAACGTAAAAAAACAAGGTGGTGCTATCATAACGGTATAGTTATCCAAATCATCTAACGGTGGTTTTATGACCCCAAATTTCAGTTTCCAATTTCTAACTATTTGTCAGAACCAAAGAAAAGAATATACCCTTGTCATTTCTTCGCTGCCATATCACCAATTTTTCCTCGTTCGCCTCCGAAACATGTCACGTCAAAGACTTCTTTCTTAATTATTTGTGATTTATGAGAAAAAGTGATAATATATTTCTACTAGTGATTATTAATTTTTTGCGCAAATATAAAATTGTCGATGATGGGCTAATTGATAGTCATTTTTTAAATTTAATAAATATTTTTAATGACATTAACGAATTCTTTTCATGTATTTATAATATTTTTTTTAACTGGTAATTATCTATATCGTGGTATTCAATTTGCTATAAAAATATTTATTTCCTTATGTTGATTTTCTTACTTCATACATATAGAATCTAACCTAGTGGGATTTGAGGAAATCCCACCAAACAAGAGTTTCCAATTTTAATTTTGTCAAGAAAACCGGTTAAACAGGTCGAGCCGTTTCCTTGAGAAAATTATTGAGCTTCTCATTTCCCAAAAATCTGTCACTGGAGTAGATAAATAGGCATGCATGCAAGTGCACTAAACATAGATTGTTACCACCAGAACGCACCATTCCACAATCGATTCTTGCATCCCATGGACATCCCTGGCGAAATGCATGTCGTTTTGGCTATAGTTTTTTCCCTTCTAGCGCTCCGCATCGTTAACAAACTTGTCAAATCCGACAACAAAACGGCCACCGGAAGCCGAACCCTGGAACTGCCCGGGGCATGGCCTCTGGTAGGCCACCTCCACCTCCTCTGGGGCCCGGGGCCAGCCTTTCGGAAGCTCGGGGCAATGGCCGATGCGCTTGGGCCGGTGTTCTCGCTCCAGCTTGGCGTCCACCGTGTGGTTGTCCTGAGCAGCCGGGAGGCCGCCAGGGAGTGCCTCACCGCGAACGACCGCGCGCTCGCCTCCAGGCCGGACATCGCAGCTGGCCGGCACATGGGCTACAACAGTGCCGTGCTCGGGCTCGCCCCCTACGGCCCCTACCTCCGCCTCGTCCGCAAGATCGCCACCCTCGAGCTCTTCTCGAGGCAGCGCCTCGAGGCGCTGCGCCCGGTTAGGAGCTCTGAGGTCGACGCCCTCACTAAGGAGCTGTGGCATCAACCCGCCCGCAGCGGAGTGGCGATCGGCGAGAAGTTGGAGCACATGACGTTCAACATGAACCTGAGGATAATAACCGGGAATAGGTACGAGGACGAGGAGTTCGAGGAGGTCGGGTCAGACGCGTGGAGGTTCAAGAAAGCGATCAACAAGGCGTTGTATCTTTGCGGGGTGTTCGTGCTCTCGGACGCGATTCCGTGGCTGGAGTGGCTTGATTTTCAGGGGCACGTGAGGTCCATGAAAGAGACGGGCCGTGAGCTAGACTCCGTGCTCGAGAAGTGGCTGCGACAGCACCTTGAGAAGAGGTCAAACAAAGGGATCCATGTTGATGGTGGTGACGCCGATTTCATGGACCTTCTGTTGGAGAGCCTGCCCGAAGACGATGTGGTGTTAGGCCACGAGCGTAAGGACATAATCAAAGCCACAGCTTTGGTAACAATTTCTGCGTTCCATTATCATTATTGTCTATTAAGTTCGAAATTATGCCGCATGAACGAATATATATATCGCTTGATGCAGCCACTCCTGATTTAAAAGTCTACAGTCGCTCCTTTCAACCTGAAAAACTTTTCTGGACCTTGCCTAAGGAAGAAGATTTCTTCAACTTCGGCACTCTTCATGAAAAATTTATTTGTTTGATTCTCCATATACTGAAAATAACTTTACTTTCTTAGATTTTATCAGTGGTGTAGACGAAATCTTGTTAACTAGTTTATTCTTGAATCTGCTTGTCAAACATGCATTGAAGATTTACGATCGCATCTATATATGCTTCTCAGTTTACTTCTCCATCATGACACCTCTCTCTCTCTCTCTCTCTCTCTCTCTCTCTCTCTGCAGATCCTGATACTAACTGGGACAGAGAGCACATCCATCACAATGACATGGGCACTCTCGCTCCTCCTCAACCACCCAGCTGCTCTCAAATCCGCCCAGCAGGAGCTCGACACCGTCATCGGACGAGAAAAATGGGTACAAGAGTCCGACATTAGCAATCTCAAATACGTCCAAGCCATTGTCAAAGAGACCCTCCGCTTATACCCGCCAGCTCCTCTGACGGGGATCAGAGAAGCCATGGAGGACTATTACATCAGCGGCTGTCACGTTCCTAAGGGCACTCGAGTGCTCATCAACATTTGGAAGTTACAAAGAGACCCTCGGGTCTGGCCGGAGCCTGACGCGTTCCTGCCGGAGCGATTCTTGGAGGAGCACAAGGAAGTAGACCTGAGAGCTAAGAACTTCGAGTTTATTCCTTTCAGTTCGGGCAGGAGGTCTTGCCCGGGGGCCACACTGGGGTTGCAGGTAAGGGCCGCTTCTGTCATGATCCTCACGCTTTTATAAAAGGACAAACTGAGTTAGTTAGAAATTATAATGTTTTGATAAGAGAAATGATTGGACGTCGTGAGAATAATAATATATTTCAAATCACAAAAAATTAAATAATAAATAATTATAAGTTATTATGTACTCTTTTAAAAATTATGGCTCACAACAACTAAATATTCCGACAAGACTGTTCTTTTCTGTAATCACACGATTGACTAGAATTGGACTTACATCAACAGTCGGGCTGGGTCGGGTCGGACACATGACCTAAATGTCCTTAATCCAGCCCATCTATGTTTCAAATATATTGATCGAGTTACAATTTGAACTGGGCCTGGCCTATGCCGACAAGCTCAAAACCAAGAAAGAAACTGCTTACACAGGTTCGCTGTATCGTGCGTTGTGTCTTATCGGCTTAAGCATATGTCTGATGGGACTCAATGACCCGTAGAACGGACGTTCAAGTCGAACTTGAATACATAAACTCGACTTTGATACGTAAGTACAAATTGCAGGTGGTTGAATTCACGCTGGCCCGGATCCTTCAAGGATTCGAGGTGACACTGGCTGAGGGGGCAAGGGTAGACATGGAGGAAGGGCCGGGCATTGCCCTGCCCAAGGTGAACCCGCTCCGAGTTGCGCTGCAGCCACGCCTTCCGCTTCATCTATACGAGGGCCTCTAAGTGGAGGGAAGGGGATAATATGACCGGAGCTCTTTTTTATGAATACCTTCCCATCATTTAGTAATTCAATGTAATGGATGAAAGTGGTTCTCTTTCCTTTTTCCTCTTTTTCTTTTTAATCTTCGCAGCGTGTAATGAATAATGGACTAAATAAAAAGGATCCTGTTAGAAACTTCATAAGAAGTATTAATGCTTTTGTAATATGAGTTTAATTATGACATGTTAGAAAGAGGCTTTTTATTCAATTTTCAATTTACTCTAATGAGTAATAAAAATTGTTTTTTCTATCTTTAGGTTCTTATTGAGTACTATTAAGCTATTAATATTTGTTAACAAGACCCTAAGTAAAATGGGTTGTCAATTAAAAGATTAGATGGTCTTTCATGATAGATGAAATTATCAACCCCCCTTAGCATATTGGATACATTGATCAAAAGAGCAATTTTTGCCAAAAAAAGGTCATTACGTAAATAGACTTCTTAACTATTAACATCCTAGTCGGATTGCGATAAAAAAACTTGCCAACCTACCTAATATTCCGTCACAAGTTTGGGACTCTAAAGATAGCACCTAGAAAGGATTGCTAGCATTGTTACCCCTACCAATCCTTTTATTTATATAAGATAACGTGATATTGCTAATTATTAGTGCTTAAATCATACTATTTAACAAAAGATCTTGGCAACCATTAGGCATGTGGCCCTATCTAAAAAGGGATTGGAAGGTGGGTTGAAAGGTAGACCATCAAAAATACACCTATTTTTTACTCATATTTGATGTGCTGGATTGTTATATGAATTAGTTTAATTCTATAAATGGGTTTAGAATGGTGATGTGACATCCAAGAATTTGGCTCAACGCGCCCAATCATGAGCCCACCCATGACCCTCAACCACAAGGATGCATATCCAACCATGGGTCATCGCAAGTGACCTCGCCCAATGACATTGGCGCTAAAGTCAAGTGCTTACTTCATCTCCCACATCCAGGCCTCAATCATGAGTCAAATATTAATGATGGAACTGATTCACAATCTTATTTGGCAAGTGAATAGTGATGCAAATATCATGCCATTATGACCAAATCTTTAAGCCATAATTACGAAGATGACTCATAGGGCTACTTGGCACTAGGAGAAATGCTCTTTCAAGGTAGCCACTCACTCATCCTACAATGATTATACTAAAACCACACCTCATCACTTACACATGCCACACTCTCCCCTTAGCCTAACCAAGTTAGCCCATATCATTGAACCACAACCCTCAATTATGAAACTAGCCAATGATGGCCACCCCAAAGGACACATATCCACCTAGGTTAGCCACCTATTCTCTCTAGGCTAGCTAACTCCCCTTCATTTAATGACCAACTAATGATTACCACCTTAAGAACCTAGACATGCCACATATTCACTTAGTCTAGCTCTTAAATGTTAAACCCACTTGGGAAACTATTGGCTAAGTAAATAATATCATTGTGAACCTAGATAAACACATAAGCAAGTTAGAGTGCCACCTCTTGTCATTAGCTAGTAAATGTGTAGAAATTTCATTAGATCACTTGACATACATTAATGAGGGTCATCATTACAAGAATGGGTATAAATAGGCCATTTTCCTCCATTTTTCACCACCACTCACCAACATCTCTCTCTCTCTCTCTCTCTCTCTCTCTCTCTCTCTCTCTCTCCCCCTTAGAGGTCATTCACCTTTTCCCGTCACCTCGGCCATTCGCTTGCTCGCCCATCTTGCCGCCGACCGTAAAGTGTAAGTGGAATCCTTAGAACTAAGTTAGGCAGTTTGTTTGTCGTTTGAAACTTGGTTGTTTGCTTGAGTTTTTGGTTTGATAATGTTTTAGTGTATACAAATCACTTCATGTCCTAGGCCACAGGCAGATTGCCTACTAGCTAGCCATAAACCGATCTTGGTCACAAGCCATGCGTCACTACCCGGTCATGTCATAGTTGCATGTGTATCACGACACTTGTTACATATCACGCCTTCAAGCCATGTGTATGATGGCTAAGTTAAAGAGTAAGAATTGGTAAATGCGGGAATTGTTATGAAGATTTCATTCCATAAACACTTAACAAAAGATAAGATCTGGCGTCACTTCACTTCACGGTGGTGTCGGTGCCCTGATTGAGCCAAAATTCCTCTTGACAACGAGATGTCCTAGGGAGAGTTTTGGGATGCCACCAAAGAGGGCGATGCCCCGGTTAAACTGGGAGAACCCTGAGTTGGATATTTTCGGGATGCCACAACGTGCAATGTCCTAGTTGAGTCAAGATGCCCCATTTGATGATGGGATGGATAATGATAAAAGAAACCTTGCACATGTTCATGTTTCTTATATAGTTGCATGGTAAGACATATTCTTAACATGCATGTAGTTGAATAGTCGATTTAGCTTTGTTATTGATCTGTCATCGATACATAATGGCGATCTATGTCCGTCTCACATGTTTTCGTGCCAAGTTAGAGGGTAAACCGATCCCTTACTATCGCACTAGTGATTTTACGTACTGAGCTTGTCTCACTCCTCCCTTTCATAAATGTGTAGATATGGTTGCACACGCCCTTCCTCACTTTATGTTCGAAGTCCCAATGAGCATAGAATTTTCCTTTCACGACGTGATGGATGTAAAGCATGAAGTAACTTTTCGTAAGTATGACTCAACCATTTGGATTAAAGTTGGAATTAACAAAATGGCTCCCATTGCTATTCTGCCTGGTTTGTCATAATAGACGAGGATCTTGTGGGCCACTCTAGGGCTTCAACGACCCATCAAGATCCAACGGTGGAGGCCTCTCCTTCCCCTAGATGACCACAGAGGATGAAGGGAACCAATTTTGGTAGCGATTGATAGGATCCCCTAGCCTATCCTCAGTATAAGTATGTAATGTAATCTAAAAGAGCCATTATAATGCCCATCATATGAAAAAGTCAATGACTAATGATATGAGCATTTGATGTATCTTTGTGTTGTGATGGTGTTCTTGGCATGCTTCTACATGCTTATAAGAAAATTAAGAAAAGAAACGAGTCGTAATGAAGGTATCACGCCTAGGGCATCATAGGTGAAGCCTAAACTAATATGGAATTTAAATGAGTTCATATCTTACTTAGACTCAAATCACCTCTATGACTCTTTCTTCATTCTCTCTCACCCTCATTCGATCTCATGCTCACTTATTTCATGCTCTTACCTCAATTTAGTATGGGTTTTTATAAGTTGAGTTAGAAACAAAAGTGTCATAGCAATATGAGAATGGGTTGAGTATGAATCAATAAGTTTGTAATTGAGTTGAATATGGGTTGAATTGATCAATTTGGGTTGGATTGTTTTCAACCTGACCCAACCCATCCTACCTATTCAACGAGTCTACCAAAGATTACTAGGTCTAAGTTTCGGATCCTATGAACACCACACACACATGTATATAGAAGAGAGAAGCATGCCAAAATAATAAAAAGATCTTGGCCATTTTGGTCGATATATTTGAAGGGCCATATACTAGGGTAAGCAAGATGAACTATCTAAACTAGAAATCGACCGACTCGGCCAGTTCTAGGTGATTCTAAGGGGTGCTGATGTTCAATCGGTCTAATTCCTAGTTCCAAGGTGAGAACTAGACCTACCAAGCCAAACCAACTAAATTTTTTTCTTAAAAAAAATAAACCTTAATCAAATCTCTCCTTCAAATCTTTTCTAATCCTCTGCCTTTCCCTCTCGCCTCATGCCTCACTCGAAATCAACGCTCTTCACTCTTTCCCTCTCACCTCTTATGCCTCACTCTTTTGCTTTTCACTCTTTCCACGACTCAACTCTCACTCAACTCTCAATCTGAAACATCCTTTTCCAATAATTTTTTCGCAGTCCACCATTGTTGTAATCTTGTAATCGATAAAAAATTTTCTCTTCTTTTTGCTTTTTCTTAGATTATGATAGTTCATTTCCCTGAATATGGTCATACGATGTGAATCATACCTAACTCCAATATGTGAATACTTCATTTTTACCGCTAAGATGTAGATTGATGTTTTGGCTTCTAGTTGGTATTGTTATGGTCCCGTCCTTCTATGCCTCTCTTAATCTTCATGTTGCCTTATTTGCTATCCAAGAGCAATGACGGAATTTGTGGATGGAGATTTGCATAGATTAGAGACTTTGATTGACTTTATGAGCTAATACTTAGTATTACCTCAGACCTCAAATTTAGTGCTTAGATTACACCCATTGTGCTAATTCACAAATTTCTTTATTTCAGTGTTTTATTTTAAAAAAAAAAAAAATTCATCTTTGTGGTATTTGCAATTATTTTTTCTCTAGCAGTATTATACAGGTTGTTTGTCTCTGTATTTGAAAGCAAGCTTCTTTTTTTTTTTTCCAACGGTAAATGTCAAGACTTGTTTGTGATGATGCATTTCTGACCTTGGTCTTTTTGTACTTTGAATATATGCCTTGCCCCGTGGACACTTGGAAAAATAATTTTATCAAACTCATGAAATGTGCTTGTTTGAGTGGATTTCTAGTGGTTGTCCTAATTTGTACAAGGAATCCATCTCAAAGCTTGAAGAAAAACTAAATTTGATAGGTGTTCCGATTTGATGGCTTTAATCTATGTTTTGCTTGATTCAAGTGATCTATATAAATGTCATTAAAAGTGAACAAATCCAATAATGCTATTAATTTGATAATTGACTCCCTAGAATAAAGCAAAAATTGATAATGGGAAAACTAAGGTGTTTTGCATTTGTTGTGGGGCCAAGTATACATACTATGTTGATAACAGTACTTCTGCTATGCTGAAGCACGTAAAAAGATGCAATAAGTATCCTTACAATATGGATAAAAAATGAAAATTATTTGCCACACATGAAAGTAGATGGGACTCAAATGATAATGGGGCATACTCAATTGGTAATGCTAATGTCTTATCAACATGGAAATTCAATCGGGATCATTGTAGATAAATGCTTGTTTGGATGATCATAATAGATTAACAACATTTTTCGATGATTCGGTGATTTTATCAATCAGTTACTACATTTCTTCAATCATATTTCCAAATTTTCAATGACCAATGTTGGGAGCTAACAAAACAACCTAGACGGGGTGAATATGTTATTTTAGAAAACTTATTAGTTTTTTGCAAAAATTAGCTAATGCTAAGTAAAGATCGGGTCAAGATAAAGTTTCTAAACTCATGATCATTTTATGTGCTAGTGAGAGTGGCACACAACAATAAAAGAAAGTCCACTATTCAAAAAACTAATAATCAAAACTGGATTGCACTAGTGATATACCCAAAGTGGCACACAACAATATATAATGGTTCGGATTTATCCCCAAGCTTACATCCACTCTTCAAAATCTAAAATTTGAGTGGAAAATAATTTCCGCCATTCGTTAGCTTATTTAATTGTTTAGAAAAAATTATCAAAAATTAAATTTTAATATTTTTAAAACTAATAATCATAAATTATGCTGGATTGCACTAGTAATATATCCAAACAATAGGCAAGCACGAGCTCGAGGCTCGGCCGATCTCACCCGAGCTCGATCCTATCACAAGATAAATCACACTATTAAGACCCAGCTGCCACTTTTACTTTTGTACACTTAATCTAGAGTACAATTACTCAAACAACACAAATACAAAACTTAGTAAAACACTTGGATGAGAGTATATTGCTTGGAATGCAACTGAATGTAAATCTTTAAATAATACCGTTATCTCTCTTCCTCTACGCGGAATGCAGCTGAATGCAAATCTTTAGATAATGTTGTTCTCTCTCTCCCTCGACTTCTTTTATATCTATCTCCAATCTGTCCATTGGAAGAAGATTGGAGGAGTAAAGAACCGTTAGAGTTACCATAAAACTACAACCCAAGAATAGAACACACATATAATCCTTTTTTCCTAAACATTTGCAGTCTACCTAATAAAAGCATCTGCCATTATCCCACCACTATAGTCTCTAATAAACCTATCTGATAACCTAGCTTCTCAATTACCGGTTTCAATTGGATTATGCTGCAATGCGAATCCTCAAACATAACGGCTAGTTGATGACCCAACTAACTTCACTAGATGTTCGTGGTTGTTACAATACCAACAACCTAATATTTGTAGCTACGATGTAAATATTCCCATCAACTGATCTTTGGGTCCATTGGTATTATTTATGCAAATACCATTCCTAGACTTGTTCCATATTTTCATCTACTATATCATAAAATGAAAAATAGCCCTTTCTACTAAAAGTATACATTATATTAAAGATAATTTGGATATCATCAAAATCGCTTGGAAATGTTTCTCCAACAGCTAGAGATTGCATAAAGTCGTATCTATGTGGAAAGGAAAAAAAAAGTTTTGAAGATTTACTTTAGCAAGCTTAAGTCTAGGGTCATACTCACGACCGATACATGGAGTTCCATTCGGAAGTTGAACTATGCATGTCTCACTACACATTTTGTTGATTATAACTGGAAATTACTCAAAAGAATCATTAATTTTATAATGATGCCTAGTCACAAGGGCAAATATATTGGGAAGATGATTGAAAAATGCATTTATGAGTGAGTAACAAAAAAAAAAAAAGGATAAGTGCGATAAAAGTCCTAAAACTTGTTACAAAAATGCAATCGAGTCCTAAAACTTGCAAAAAGTGCAATCAAGTCCTAAAACTTATCAAATTTGTTTAATTAAGTTCTAAAGTTAATACCGTCAAACTTATTAACAGAAAATGCTGCATGGCGCAGACATGGCATTTTAAATGATTTTTTTTATTTTCCATGTGGTTTTTCAAAATTAGTTTTTATTCAATTTAAAAAAATAAATTTAAAAAATAAATTTTATTTTTTTAAAAAATATTAAAAAAAAAAAAGAAAAAATGGCAGCTTCGTCACCGCCGCTGCCCATCGCCGGAGGGGCCGATGACAGTGGCAGCGTGGCTAAGGAGCTGCCATTTTGTCTTTTTTTAACAATTTTTTTAAATAAACTTAGTTTTTCTTTTTTAGTTTTTAAATATAACTTTGAATAAAAAATTAAAAAAATCCATGTGAAAAATAAAAAAATTATTTAAAATGTCATGTCAACTCCACGTCAGCATTTTCCATTAGTAAATTTGACGATATTAACTTTAAGACTCAATTAAACCAATTTGACAAGTTTTAGGACTTGATTGCACTTTTTGCAAATTTTATGACTTAATTGCACTTTTGTAACAAGTTTTAGGACTTTTATTGCACTTATCCAAAAAAAAAAAGTATCTCCAATCACTATGAATAATTCTACTTCATATGATGTTGCCATTGGTTTTTTGAAGATAAATTATCAAACGATAAGCTCTTAAATGGCAATGTTTTACATGTAAGGTGCACAGCTCGTATATTAAACTTGATTGTAAGTGATAAATTGACTAAAATAAGTGACTCTATTGCATGTATTTGAAATGTAATTAGATATGTGAAGAATTTTCCCATAAAAGCTAAAACATCCCAAGATTGTATTGAGAGTGCAAGGATCACTTCTAAAGTTTGATCGACAACTAGGTGAAACTCTATTTACCTCATGTTAAACACCACCTTAAAGTTCATAAAAGCTTTTGTTGAAGAAGATGATTGAGTTTGACCATGAAACTCCTAAACATGAAGATAAGAAAAATGCCAAAAAATTTTTCATATTTTTGAATAAGTTTTATGATACCACCAACAAAATGTTTGGGATTCTATATATTATTTCGAGTAATTATTTTAATGAGATAGCTACTTTGTATAAAATTCTGAAACAAGTGAAGAAGGCTTTGGATCCTAGGGCGAAAGCTATGGATGCAGAGATGAATGATAAGTTTGATCAATATCATAAGAGTTCCAGAAAAGTAATTTTGATAGTGTTGATTGCGATAATGTTGAATCCAAGAAAAAAATGAATTGTATGCAATATTATTATAGATTAAACTATGATGATAGTACAAAAGTTGTCAAGATGTACAAATGATGATAGTACAAAAGTTGTCAAGATGTACAATAAGGTGAGGTTTGCCATGGAACGTTTATTTCATTTTATGAGACATCTTGTCTTGGTTCTTGTGACAAAAATTTGGGTGTTCAAATTTTACTTGATACTAATAGTAATTGGGATCCTAATAGCTAGGAGGGTAACAATAATGACATTGATTTGGTTGTGAATTTCAATTTGAAAAAAGCATCTGAATTCTTTCTTCACGATGAGAGAAAAGTATATGCGGGTAACTTATCTAAGCTCAATAAGTATCTTAAAGCCAAACATGAAGAAAGTCATGATCTTGACATTTTGATGTAATGGAAAACTACCAACCAAAAGTTTAAAATCCCATCTTTGATGGCTTGGGATACTTTCTCTACTCTCGTAACAACTATTGCTTAGGAATTAACTTTCAATATAAATATTCGTGTGCTTGATGGCTTTTAAAGTTCTTTGACTCTTAAAGTAATAGAAGTTTTAATTTGCACTCAATATTGGTTGACAGTGGTTATCATGTCTATTAATGTTTAAGAGCGCATCGAAAATGCGGAAAAGTTTGAGTTATAGATATATCATTTTGTAATTATTTCCTATATCTAATAACTAAATGCTTTATTTAATATTTTTTTTGTTAAATATGGATAATGTTCACACAAAGCTTACCAATAAATAGAGTTCACAAGTTAAAGTAAGAGGAATATATGTGGTGAGAATTTGAGTTACCTTTTTGAGTTCGATTTCTAATATTTCTAGTTCCAAACTAATGTTCAGTGATTTTTACCCAAAAAAAAAATAAACTAATGTTCAGTGATTATATATACTTATTGTAGGACTATCAACGAGTTTAGCCATGGTTTTTGAGCTCTCAACTTTGATCATATTTCACTTACTTGATCAAAGAATTTGTTCCCCTCATAAGACATCACACTAAGTGATTTAGTGAGATGTGTGGAGTTTGGCAATTTAATGTTGAAGAGCATCTTTTTCTTGTGTAGATTGTGGAATTTCATCTCATTTTATACACCTCGGAGAGTTTGTTCCTAATTAGTTATGACCATGTTTTTTTCAATGTGCTTTTGCAAGAGCTGTTGCAATATGGTGATTAAGTAGATGCTCTAAAGGGTGTCTATAATATTAGACATGAAGAAGGAACTTTTGTAATAGACATGGAACTTGATGAAGAGTTAGTTGGCAACTCATTTATGGCCGGAGTGAGTGTTGAAGTGGCTAAAAGTTTGAAACTAATTCTATTCAAGCTATGGAGAAATTTCAGTTGCTAGTGCATTAGATATGTCTTCTTTTGTTTCTTTCTATTTTTTCAATGTATTGAATTTATTCTATTCAAGTTGTATTGAACTGTTCAATCAATAATAGAGCTTGAATACAATCCATGAGCTACTTTCAAAATTACCTAGAAGTTGTGAAGGTTGTTTATGGGATGTGTTTGATGAATGCATTATGTTGCTATCAATAGACGAATCTCCCCAACAGTTACCCATTCTGACTCAGGATGCTCTCTCTTTATGGGCTTTTGCATTCTAGGTTTCGGAGAGAGAGAGAGAGACTTAAGCAATGTAGCTCTTTCTAAGCTTGGCTTATGTGTTACATTAGATCGAATCGAATTGGTGTTTGATTCCAATCTTAGGACCAACCGATCCAAAACCTAGTTCCAAAAATTGGAAACTACTCCTACTAATTTGATTCCTAGTTATTAGATGGGATCGGACCAAACCGAGAACAAATCACCCTTATCGTATACATTGGCCATGATCCATGTTCATTTTTGGCCATTTTGGTTGATAAATTCAACCTAACACCAATAGGACGGGGCGTATGCACAGGCCATGATCCATGGTCATAATTGTGTGTCACAAAATAATATAGAAATTATGGCAAAAAAATTAAGAGCGTATGCAAACATGCCCATAAATTATTATGGGTCGTTCAAAATCACAATCTACGTACTCTCTCGTTCAAAATAAAGTTTGCATAATTTCTCCATGCTTTTATACTATAAATCAACAAACAATCAAATTTCAAATCTTAATTTACATCTCGCCGACGGATAATTATTGAACCTTCCCTAAATTATTGTTGGAAGTCAAGAATGGAAAAAATATTTACAAATCTATCTCCAATTAAGATAACATTTTGATTTTCACCCAACTATTACCCATTTTTTTTCCTCTCCCATATTAACCTTGACATATTTTAATGTTTTTCCTTTGCGAAAAAAAAGAAAAAGAAAATAGGTAGATCCGTCCACTTGATTGGCAGGAAAAAGCAATTCATCATTTAGTTGTCCCTAAAAATAAAATGCAGCTGGAATTCTAATTTCCATAAATCTCCATAAATGGAAAAAAAATAAAAAAGGGGAAGGAAAATAGGTCTTTTTTGTTGTATAGGATATAAATAATTTATAGGGGACTCGTACGGACAATTCAGCTTCCTAACAACTGCGAGCGCATATATATATAGCTAAACCCTTCCATTTTCTCTCTCTTCTTCCCCTTGCTCTCTCACTGTCGCGCCTTGCGAACATTCTCAGCGATCGCAGCCAAAACCCTAGAAACCGCCAAACCACGCCACAGCCCGCGGTGCGCTGAGAAGGAAGAGGGAGGGAGAGTGAGAGAGAGAGAGAGAGAGAGGAGAGCGCGGAGGAAATCCTTCTCTCCCGCCTCGCGCTCGGCAGATCCCCTTCGCAGAGCTTCCAGGTAAACTCCGCTTTCGTTTCCCGAATCGGCATTGCGGTTCGCCGCCCGGCGTTCGTTCTCGGCGCGAGCATCGTTCCGCGAATCGCTGCGCGGTACCGACCCTAGCAGTTCGGCCGGATCAGTGGTTCTTTTCTTAGGTCATTTTCCATGTGGATGATGACGTTGTTCGGAGAAGCGGGAAGTCTGTTCTTTTTCTTTTTTTTCTTGTATTATAGCTTTAATGGACGACGACCGCGTGCGAAAATGGCGTTTGTGGTTAAATCTGATTTGATCCTGGCCGTGGCTTCGTGGGTTCAAGGTGACTGGTCGCTCTGTTAGTCGTTTAGTAGCATACGTAGCTCCGCAGACGTTTTCTTGGAACGGTGTGTTTGTTGATTTTCTCTGTATTTAACTGTAAGACTTGTTGGTCGCGTTACGCCGAGGTCAGGTTGCGGGAAGTGGAAGGAATAGAAGGGAAATGAAAGATAGGGGGTACTTTTAGGATTTGTAAAGTGGTACAGATAGCTGCGTGGCGTTAAGGTCTCTCTTAAATCTTTTTTTTTTTTTTTATGTAACGTTTGGTTTTGTGTTTTAGGGTTGTGATTGATTCCTGGTGACCAAGTGGTAATGGCGGTGCAGCAAGCCCCTGCTGGAGCACCCCCTCCGTCAGCTGATGTTGTATGTATTATGTCGAGTGTAAAATGGGAATTACGCTCGTGTGTCATTTCCTCTATGATTTTACCCCACCTTTGCTTCCCTAAATTACACTTCTTATTGAATAGGTTGGCAATGCATTTGTTCATCAATATTACCACATCCTTCACCAATCCCCTGAACATGTTCATCGATTTTATCAAGATAGTAGCAAGCTTGGCCGTCCTGAAGAGAATGGAGTCATGGGTATCACATCAACCATGAAAGTGAGCTGTCTTATATCTCCATCCCTATCTCTGATTGTGCAATGCTCCTTTTTGTTATGTGCCTTTAATTTTGTTTCATTAGGCTCTCTCTCTCTCTCTCTCTCTCTCTCTCTCTCTCTCTCTCTCTCTCTCTCTATATATATATATATATATATATATATATATATATATTATTTGGAGAGACATTTCGGTTCTCTGACGTGTTGTTTGAGCCATTTTTAGAGTTTTTCTCCACTAACTATGCAGTGAATGCTATCTGTGGATGGTCTGATTAATTACTAGTGGTATAGTGGGTATTATTTCTTTGATATAACTTAAGCTGATTGCTTCTGATGCAGGCTATTGATGAGAAGATACAGTCACTTGATTATCGTGGATTTACTGCAGAGATCATTACAGTGGATGCACAAGACTCTTACAAGGGTGGAGTCACTGTACTCGTTACTGGATATCTTACTGGGAGAGACCAAACGAAGCGGAAGTTTACCCAGAGTTTCTTCTTGGCACCGCAAGATAAAGGTTACTTTGTTCTGAATGATATTTTTAGATATGTGGAGGAACCCAGTCATCAACAGCCAAACCATGGTTCAGTTAATGGCATGGAAGCTCCTCAAACTATCGAGCAAGGTAATAGGAAGTGATTAAATTCATATATGCTTAAATGAGGCAATCATTGAAATAATTTGGTTTGCAGAGTCAACGCCTCCACTGGAGAACAACATTCCTCATCAGGTAGCTGCAGATTCAGAAGAAGTTGGTCAGGAGGAAGTTTACAACCCCTCTGAGAATGGAGATGGTTCAGTTGTGGAAGAGGAAGCCCCAGTGCCTGAAGTAGTTAATGAAACTCCGGCTGATTCACACACAGTGGCTGAATCTCATGCTAAAAATGGAGATGTTCCAAAGAAATCGTACGCCTACATTGTAAGTTGGGCTGATTCTACATAGAATTTTCTATTTGATGCATGTTTGCTAAATGTTTCTGCACTTGTCATGGAAGAGGTAATATGAGTGACTGCATTGTTTGTTGTGCTGTAAGTAGATCAGTAAAAAAAATGATTCTTGGACTGATAGCTTTGGTAGTTAGTAACTTGATTTGCTGTCACTTTGACTTACAGTTGGGAGTCATGAAGGAGGGTGCTGTCAATGTACCATCTTCTTCACCATTGCCAAAACCTGTTCCAAAAAGCCAAGAACCACAGATGACTGCACCGCCCCCTCCAGCCCCGATACTTGAGACTCAAGTTTCCAGTTTAAAAGCGACTGAAAATGGGAATGTTCAAGAGGTTGAATGTGCGTGGTCCACTTATTCTTCCTTTGTTAAATTAAATTGATAATAGTTTTCAGTTATAAATATTGAGGAGCATCTACAAAGTCTGGTTCACATGATTACATGCTTATTTTGAGCAGCTGATGGGCACTCCATCTACTTGAAAGGGCTGCCTATGAATGCATCCTATCCACAAATTGAGAATGAGTTTAAGAAGTTTGGAGCAATTAAAGCTGGTGGTGTTCAGATCAGGAGCCAAAAGGTTGGTTCGATTTTAGCAATTCTAGCTACATTGGAACTTTATGTCTTATCAATCTTTCTCAAACAACAGGGGTTTTGCTTTGGGTTCGTGGAATTTGAAGAGTCAAGCTCTGCCCAAAGTGCGATAGAGGTAACTCTGTTTACTTAGATCTTTACTCATTACATCTGATGGAGCAGTTGGAGAGGGGCATGCAAACATTTTCATTCCTGTTTGTGGCTATTGGATTAGTTTCCATCTCTGACAATAAGCTATTATATATTTGTCGTTTACCTCTAGTCTAGCTCTTACTTGGTAAACTAGACTTCAAAACCCCACTTCTTTTCCAACTGTTCAGAAATCTCCAGTGGTTTTATCATTTCAATCTTTCTGTATGCTTGTGGTCACAACATTCTGCATCTTCACCTTAATTGGGTTTAGTATCGCAGTTATAAGAATCATCTTTAAGTGTATCTGCTGCAAAGATTGCCACCTTTGCAATAGACTGCCATTTGGTCTCTTGTTTTACTCATATAATAAAGTTCCCCTCATGGCGCCCATTCAGCTATCTAGACATGCTTATCCTCACTTGTCTATATGTATGCATTGCATGAGTTATGTTGAGCATTTCTCAAGTTTCAAGGCTAATATCCCAGGCCTCTCCAATCACTATTGGTGGACGACAAGTGGTTATTGAACCAAAGAAGTCTACCTCACGAGGTAGTTAGTTGTTCAACTTTCAGAACTCTGCTTTTGTTTTGCTTGATAGGGGGTATAATTATTCTCTTAATTTTACAAAAGAGCCACATTTTACCAAAAACAAGTCCTTAAACATTCTCTCATCCCTCTTGTGCTGCATATGCAACCTTTTAATTTTATGGGGTAAATAGGGTCCAACCTATCTCTACCCATCTTGATACCATAATGTTATATGCAGAACTTTGATATGCTTATTTTGGATCATCTGATCATATGGGATGATTTCTATTTTGCACGGTTCTTTATGCAGGGAATGGTAGGGATCGTTTTCCATCTGGAAGGGGGGCTGGCTACAGGAATGAGGGTGTGCGAGGGCGTGGAAGCTATGTTGGTAGTAGAGGCTATAACAGGGGCGAGCTTAATAACAGGATGGATTATGGAAACAGAAATGGTGGCAGGGAGGATATGCAAACCGTGGTGATGGATATCATAGGGCTGATCATTCAGGAGGCAATGGTGGCCGTGCAACTCGAGCTGCGGTTTTGCTGTTGATGCTGCCAAAAGTGTGGCCCCACGAGTTTCTGCAACTGCTTGAGGAACCACCTGGTAGTTACTTTTCTCAGTTGCTGGATAGGCATCAAGAATGCATCTTTTAGATTCTTTTGCACATGATAATTTTTGGAGCTAAATCAAAATATTATTCTTCAGCTTTTTGGCTGTCGACCATGTTGAGTCTCATTGGTGAGAAATAGATGTACTTAGTTTCTGCTGCCAAACTAGATTTTGTATCTTTGGTGGGGTTATCCTGCCGATTTTGGAGCTGTTCCATTTTATAAAAGTACTGAAAAGACCAGCATTGTTGTTGTATGGAGATCCTGGACATATTAATGTACTTATGGGGGCCATTTAGGTAGTTCCAACTGTAAAATGAGAGGGTATCGTGTGTTTTTGAATGTGGCGATACTCTTAGGCCAATCTAAAAGGAGAGAGCTGTGCAACTGTTGATTTGTGTTCCTTTTCAGTTAATAGATTATATAGGTTTTTAGGAGCACATACTTCTTGCTCCATCCATCGTCGTGGATTCTTCTGAGCAGTTTAGCTTCACGCAGACATGCATATTCAAATCCCGATGTTTATCAGGAGCTTGAGGCCCCGATAGATCACAGGCTCGTCATCTTAAAATTAATGCTTTCCTGGCGCGACTTTTAGAAAGCTTTCTTAGGGTTCTTACTTAGCATCTTAGAAAGCTTTTTTTCTTTTAATTTAAATTACTGGGGAAGCTTCAATACTTGAATAAGAAGTTGCACGATACATTTGGCACTGATGCATTTTAAACGCATCGTGGCAAAGAACCGAAATGAAAAAAGATGAGCCAATGTCCAGCGACTCAGGCTATGTGGGAAAGCTGAACTTTGACCCGCCGGAAATCCTTTCAAAAGAGACGGGAGCTGTTGAGAAAGGGAAGAGGAGCAAAGAGACATTATGCACCGGAAGGTTAAATTCTAAAGTGAGAAATGCTGGACACCAAATGAGATGAACAGTGGTTTGGTTTGGTTTGATTTGTGAGCTAAACTATCGCAAACGGCAAGCCAAGGTCCTCAGATGGGGGCTGAAAGAATAAACTCACCCAGGTGCAGTGTGCGTGATCTCCATTAGGATTTTGCAAAACCGCAGGGAGTTAAATAGCCAAGATCACTTTGTAAATAGATTTCAAACGTTCACTGGAAGAATTTTGTAAGCGTTTGCATGTCATGACATTGCGCATGGAAAAAACAACAGAATGCATGCGGTATGATGCCACGTGACGGATTTAAGAAATACTTCGAAAAAGTTAAATTACGAGACAGATCACTCTGAGAAGTGCTTGATCAGATTCAACGCGTGACGGATTTGGAATAATCTTTTAAGTCAAAACAATGGAGATCTTCCAAATATACCAATGACGTCCTGACTTACCAACCACACGTATTACAAAAGTTGCAATCATGACATCCGCAATGAAGCAAGGATGTCAGCTTAACCAAACATCCAGAACCACGTCATACATTTCTTGTGCTAACAATGCATTGCGACAAGATAATGAAAGCAGAACATCTCATAAGGATCAATAATTAAATTCCTTATATATAAGCGTATACAAAATCGAGAAGTCTTCTGAAAGAGATCACTAAAACCGTGGGGGTCTGAGTGGACGAAAGATATAAAGGGACTTCATTATGAAAGTAACTGCATTCTGGATAATAAACACTTGCCAAATAATTAAGACTGCAGCACTTGTATGGACAAAGGAAGCAGGGTTGTGTAGTGAATATGGCACAAAACTATCTAAACCCGTATAGCGACGAACCTTCGGCTGCAACTAATAAGGATGCGTGGTAAATGTTGATCGAAATCCCAAATATCTCAAGATTGGAATCATTCCAGCAGAAAGCCCATTGGAAGATGATTCAGCTCCGACTGTTGCTTCAGACACCAAAGTTGCAAGCCTGGATGAAATCCAACTCGTAGTCAACGTACTTCGTCCATAGTGGCTTAAACAGGCTCATGGCAATGTCAAGCCATGGCTTCATATTCCCATTGAAGTGGACAACGGCAGCATTACGAATCTCCTCCATGCTTATGCTGGGATTGTAGCCGAGTCCTAAAACATGCCATGACTTGTCCAGTGGCTTTGTTGTCGAGTAAAATGTGATTAACCCCGGGGGCAAAGTTCCCAATTTCCACAAGGTTCGGTTCTCGTTCTGTATTTTAGAGAGAAAACAGCATTATACTCAGAGAATGAACGAAAATTTTCAACCTCAAGTAATAAATTTGCATATTTGACAAGGATGGCCAAAAACAATCACATGACAAACTGGAAAAACATTGTGCATAACTTTTACTCTCCTCAATTTCATCTTACTTTCTTTTTCAGTTCCTTGTCCTAGTGAACTTAAAGAATTATTTGCCAAAACAGATAAAGTTCTGTATTACGATGAAAACTGAAATAAGTCCATTTGCCCTCACTGAAAAGACAATCAGTGAAATGCAGAATGGATTGGGAAAGATTACCCTTTACTTTGTTGTAGAATTTATCAGCTAACGAATATCACTTAGCAATCAAGCAGGAGTTATAAAAGAGGGGGAGGGGATTAATTGACACAATTTCACCAGCAAAGGATCAAAGCCGTTACCAGATTCTGCCAGTAATGATACTCTTCAGTGCACTTCTCCCTTCTCCAAGCATCCAAATCAAAAAAGTTCATTCCATATGCCCATGCACAAGCCTTGGGGTTGAATTTCTCCTTTATCAGAGGATGTGAGAAATTCATATACTGCGCATACCGATGGAAAGAGCCAAAGCACGTCTCAACTGCCCCATTCACTTTCCCATCCATGTCTATCTTCCACAAACCAGTCAAGTCCTTCTGCACGACAATATCATCATCCAAAAACAGAATCCTGTGCAATTTGGGGTACATTTCTGGTAAATAAAACCTCAGGTGGTTCAGTATTGAGAGATACTTCGGGTTCCTAAACTTCATATTCGTGGTATCTTTAGTAGCATTTTCAAGCTTATTCTCAAAGTAAAACTTCTGCAAGTTTGCAGACTCCAGTTGTCTAAGCACCGGCACATAAGAAGAGTTCAAGAACTTGTAATCCTCAACTGCCTTAACCTCGATATGAGCCCCATTGTATTCCTTCAACTTGAACATAACTTGCATGGCCCCAAGATTCATCTTATCGGTCACCACATGGAAGACATGCTTCCATGGCTCCTTTGCATTCTTCACGGCAGAATTCACCACCACAGATGCTGCTAGCACATTATCCGAGAAAATTGCATAATGGTAAAGGTTCGGATCCTCCAGTTCTGGCTTAGGAGGCTTTCCCTCATCTGTATACTTCTCAGGGTGCGCGATCCGCTCTTCCATCAACCGCATCGAAAGACAGTGCAGGCTCTTAGGTATCGATTTAGCAGCAATCAAGCTCGAAAACGCACCCTGCTTCTTTGCCTTTGTCAATTGCTCGTTCACCGCAAAAATCGTATCCTTCAACTTCTGAATCTTCAATTGATTGTCGAACGACTCCTTCGATTCGGACACGGCTTGGCGAGTGACCTTGATGCGCTCCTTCACTTCCTTCTCGAACTGGCGAAGCACGGTTTCGTCAATACTGAGCGAATCGGATGCGAAGAGAGCATGATACCCGGGCTTCTTGACGAGATCGCTGTAGTTCTTCGAGAGATCGGCGAAAATCCGAACCAGCTTGGAGTACTCGAGCTTAAGCTTGCGGGCGTAGGACGCGTAGGCCAGGGCCAGAGAGCGGTGATCGTCGGCCTGCTTCTGCAGCTGGTCGAGTCGAGGCTTGAGAGGATCCGATTTCATCGCGAGAATGGATCTCCTGACGGATCCGTATCCATGAGAAGCAGAACTAATCCCCTGCACCTCAAAAAGACGCACCACTGTAAAGCTTCGACCAAACTCCGCCGGACTCAAAACTCCTAACCGCCCAACCGCACGCGAACGGCGAATCGCGCATCCAAATCCACCGACGCGGTGCCGGAGCGAATCGGATCTGGCGCGACGGCGGCGCGAGAGCGCGAATCGAGGACCGAGGATCGCGAAACGAAACGAAAAAAAAAAACCTAGCTCCATTGAGAAAGGAACGGCGACAATGCAGGAGCGAGGGGGCGTACCAGGCGGTGGAGACGGGAGGCGTCGGAGCGGGAGGTGACGGTGAGAGAGGAGGCGAGGAGGAGGAAGACGGCGGCGGCGGCGGCAGCGGAGGCGAGGAGCTTGAGGGGAGAGAAGCCGCAGGGTCTCCGGTGGCTCGCCATTCGCGAACACCCCCCTACTCAGTCGCTCACTCAGTGTTTAGAGAGAGAAAGAGAAAGATGGAGGAAGAGATTTGTAGGTGAAAATTACAGAGGGAAACGCTGTGGTGGATCGTGTGGGAAAACGATGCGTTCCTCTCTCGCTTTCGCACCCCCATCGAAATCTAAACTAACTGGCCTCCACAATCTAATGAGCAAAGGAATTCGACGCTTTTCTCTTTTTTTTTTTCCTAATTTTTTTGTTGATTTTGTTTTATTATTATTGTTATTTTGGGCTGTAACCCACTGTCTCGCAATCGCCAACTGGCGATGATATTGAACGCGTCCGATATTTTTTGGCCGCACGAAAATGATTTTGTATGATTTAATGGGAAGTCGGCGATGATTGTTTGTAGGATCCTGTAGTTTGAATTACTGCTAATGGGAGGGAAGGCTACGTATATGTTTTTCGACGCGATCAAATCAATCCCGACCGGATAATCAAAGATCGACTCTTTTTCCACGTACTAAATGGCATGGCTTCTCTTCTCCCGCGGGGATTCTGAACGAAATGACCGAATTGCCCTTCAATCAATTCTCTTTTTCCCTCATTAATATGTGATTTTTCGGGGCATTTAGGTCCATCTCGTTTGCTAGAAGAAAAATGTTCCAAAAGGATTTTGATCGAATTGCCCTTTAATCAATTCTCTTTTTCCCTCATTAATATGTGATTTTTCGGGGCATTTAGGTCCATCTGGTTTGCTAGAAGAAAAATGTTCCAAAAGGATTTTTTTTGTCTTTTCTATATTTATCTACGCCCAAATATATGCATGTAGCTTACCGTCCCCCCCCCAAAAAAAAAAAAAAAGTATATGCATATACCTTTATCGATATTATAATAAAAATTGATGAATCTAGGTATGTCCTTGAAAGACTAAAGAGACAAAACAAAGGGGAGATCCGCTTTGAGGTGGGAGACTCCGTTTTGTCTCTTCGTATTCTTGCCCAATAAGAAAGAAAGAGATCTCTAGTCGAGAATTAGGGAATAAGGGAGTGGAAGCCCCACCATATTAGATAATAGAGCGTGTAGGTTGGGCGCCGAGTTGCGGACTATTGCTGCTAGTGCCCCTACGGTCTTTCGGGACGTGCGTTGCCAGCACTAGTGCTCTTCCCACACGCTGGTGCACACGAAATCTTTCCATTGTCTGATTTTATATAAGCTCAAGTAGCTTTTGATTTGAATAAAGTTCGTTGAAAAGGGCTTTTTTAGCAAAATACAAAACAAACAAGGGCAGGCACGTAATAAACTTCTAAAGAGGCTTCACTATAAAAATAAGAATAAGATTCACGACCGACAGAATTAAGAATAAAGTTTTTATGTTTTTGTTTTCAAGGAATTATATAATATTTAAATATTTAAATATTAAATAACACTTTCATCTAATAGGTGAAACTTTTAGAGCAATCAAAAATATCCCACAAAATCTCCTTTTTAATAGTAATCTTTAGAATAACTCTCTCTCTCTTCTTATTTTTGCCATAAATGGAAAAGATTAAGGGTGTGTTTGTTTGATGAAATCTTTGAAAAATTGATTGTATTGCATATAAAAATAAATTAGACGAAATTTTTTTATCATCCATGAAAATGTTTATAATATTAACTAATTGTTTCAAGTGATTATTATAGAAAAATATTTTTTTATGGAAATAACATTGTATTCATTACTCAAAAGGATTTATAAGAAATACATAGACTTTCATGACAAATTTAATCAAAGCAGGGCAAATATTGAAATACTACAAAACAAAATCAAATTTAAATAAGAAGGATCAACAGAATACCGACGAAGTTAAACACACAGTCATTCCATAAGAATAGATTTGTCATGTAAAATAGCAAGCGATCAATTGGATCTCATACTGTCATCGCTGTTGAGTATATGTCAAAAATTCGTTCTCCAATAATTACGAGGATAGAGAAAAGAAAACATGTTTCAAACATTCATTTTTTTGCCAGATAAAACCAGCGCAACTTATGCAATAATTATAGCCGGTCAACGCGTTCAGGCTGGCCCGGACTTTAGGAGTACGTTCTGTTGACGGCAACTCCTGCAACACGCTTTGACCAAATCTAAATACTAAATAGTCAAGTCTCTTCTTCTAATCTCAGTTCATGAAACGGTCTTGACTTCTTTTTTGGCTCGGACATTCTACAGGCTAATGCTCTCTTGCTCCCGAACATACATTCTACGCCCTGGCATCGTCATAGATAGCGAATCAAAGCAACAAGAAACAGAACACGCCACAAAAAAAGTCGCGATGGCCGCCATATCAGACCTCAAGAGCATGCAGCATTAGGAAGAAATGAGACCGAAGAAGTGAAAAAAGGCGGCTATAATGATGTTAATTTAGAGGACAAAGATGTGCTTCTGATACAGATATAGTTCGAATAGATACAGGACTCTTTCTTCTTTGCTTTTAGCTTGCATTTGTCGTTCAAAACCCAAGTCTGCAAGAACCCAGAAAAGGAGAAAAGAGAGGGGATGAAATTTCTCTCAGTTGTAACCCTTCTTGGTGTGCTTGCCCACATGGTGCAACCACCCAATGCCCCTGAAAGCCTTGGAGATCCTGACCAGGTTGGGCCTCCCCATGCCCAGGTTCATCTTCCCTGCAGAGAACTTGAGCGCCTGCAGGCAGCAGAACTGCTCGTCAACGTCTTCTTCTTCTTCTTCTTCTTCTTCCTCGACTTCGCCGGCATCCTTCGCGCACCCTTCGAGTCTCCCTCCTCTCTTGCCCTTCTTCGCTCTGTCCTTCGCGTGCTTGGCGGAGGAATCGTTCTCGTAGGTTTCCCACAACAGATCCATCCCCTCGCCACCCTCCGCATTGTGCCTCTCTTCGAAGAGCTTGCACGCCAGTGTCCTCTTCCACTCTTTCTCTCTCCTCATCGACCCAAAGCTCCCCAGATGTTGAAAGCCCATCTTCTCATAATGGCTCTCAGAGAGGCGATCTGGTGAATAGTAGCTTGATTGCTCTCCTCCGCCGTACTCATCAAAGAGCCTGAGACTCTCGCCAAGTCTTCTAGAATTCTGCCTTGTTCTTGAAAAGCACTCTCCTCCATTATTATCCCTTACTTTTAGGTCGCTTAGTTTATCGCTCACTGCCTTGGATCCGCCTTTGAACAGGGGATCGTCTTCTTTTTGCTCTTCTTCTTCACCAACTTTCTTGGGCTCGGAGTCTAGAACTTTGACTTCTTTCTCTTCCGCTTCGAAAACCGCACCTTCACTTTCACATTCTGCCTTCTCCTGGATTAACGGTCCTTCAAGTTTGTCCTCAACTATGGACTCTGGCTTAGAAATCTCAGCTGGGTCTTCCTCGAATTTGGTTGCCGGTGCCTCAGAATGCCCCTTGACGACATCGTCTCCATAGATCAAAAACTTGTCAACTGGTGCTTCAGATTCTTCAGACCCACAATCCCCCGGTAGCCTTCAACTGATCAGAGACTTCATCATGGCTTTTCCCGGAGTCCCACAGGGAAGCTTCTTCAAAGAAAATCTTGTACACTTCAAGGTCCTTTGAGAGCTCAATCCCTTCATCTTCATCAGCTGAATTTGATCTCAGCTTCTCTAAAACCCTGGAACATACCTTTGAAACAAATCCCACTTTGGATTCTGGTGTTTCTTCATGAGACCCTCCAAGGCCTGGAGAGAGAGTGAGGAAGGCGAGCAGGATAAGGAAGGTGGTGATGAGAAGAGGAGAGAGGAAAGTCACAACCTTGAGAAGGTAAGGTGACAAGAAAATGAAGTAAGAGAACCACACAGGGTGAGATAGAAAGAAAGAAGAGAAGAGAACTAAACAGGACAAGAGGACCCTAGACAAGGGTGCATTTTTGGCTGTGCTTGACATGGAAAACTCGGTCATTTTTCTGCTCCAGAGTGCTTGAAAGAAGTGGAAGAGCAAATAAAGCTGAAATGGAGCTAGTGATGGAGTGAAGAAGAAGAAAATTGGACCGCTTTACAGAGGAATTGAATGGTAAAAGTGTGAAGACTTGGAACAGAGCGGCGTGATAGAAGGAGCAGACAGGGAGGTTGGGAGTGAGTGAGTGAGAGAGTGAATGGAGGAGTGGTGGACATTAGCGAAAAAAGGCATCTTTTGAAGCCTTTCCTTGTCTGTCTGTCTATAACCACCAAATGTGCCCCCACCCCAAATGAATTAGAGAAAGTAATTTTGACAATGGGCTACATATGTTTCCTTCATAATTGTGAATTCTCCCAAAACAATTTATAAGCATTATCGAGTGATTAAATGCTTGATTTAAATGCAGCATGTGCACAATTCATGTTTAAATCCCAACATATCTCATCAGGAATAACTTAAAAGTCACGCTCAGCACCTTGTGGATATAGTCTAGTCTAGTCGAATAGAAAGATTGATTCTGTGTCTTTTAAAAACAACAATGTCCCAAAGCAAGACTTCTGCAGCCTATGTCACAGGTACAACAGTTGCAGCATTGATGAATGCTGAATTGCTTCGCACATGGGGTTGGTGTCCATGCCAAGACTTATTGGACTTGGATAATTGAAAGATACATAACTAACAAGCTCACCACAGTGGGTACCGAACTCTCCTTTAATCATTGCAATGCCTTTGTGATTATTACAATAAGGCAAATATCGATACCTTGTGTGGCTGGAATCTCAGATTTTTCGTGCAGTCCCTGCCTATGGACTTCACTTCAATGGAATCCCAAGTGAAGTTTTGGCGAACGCATTGTCTGCTCGACAGTTTTTCGCAGCCTTTCCGCGCGAGTTTGCGATCAAGAGTAAATTCAGGGCACTCTACAGACGATCTCCGCATTCAGGGTTACAACCGAGTGGTATCTTGACTGCTCCAGTACTAAAGATAGTCGATAACATTCTTTCATGGCGATTTTCCTCTCATCAATGGGAAATATGCGCTCCATTGAGGTTGTGACCTTAAGTAGGATCTTGCGTATGCAGGATCTTCCATCCAATTCACCATTAGACTAAGTAAAGAAGACAATTCCCATCGACTTAGAGAATCCAATCTAACCGCCAGCCTGTTTGGAGCACATAATCTCATCCAACCCATCACACTCCCACAAAACCATAACGCGCATTTCGCAACGGCTCTTTCGGGTCCAGAAGCGCGCAAGATCCTCATTGCTTCACCACCACAGTCGGCCCTTACACTCGATCTGAATCATTGTCTCTGAAGTTGATTGAACCACAAGGATGCCACTGGCCCAAGAAACACTTTTCTGGTAACCCTAGGTTTGGAGAGACGAGTATTTGTCTCCCCACGTGGTAAAAATCCGAAGTAGCAAAGCCAAAAGGAAGGTGCCTGAGCAAACCAACTCGGGCACATTCTAAATTGTTTACATTTTTACCTTGCCAAATAATAATTTGGAGTTATTATTAGCAAATAAAATACAAAGAAGCAATGAAAGAAGCGGGAGACTGGAGCCAAGCGAAGGGCTCTAAGCAGAGAGATGGAGAGTACGAGTGATAATGTCAATCCAACCCCACATGGGAAAAGCACTCATGGCCACTCAAGTACCGTTGATGCATGCAACCATCTTTTTGACCTCTCCAAAGTTTTCTTTGTCGGAAACGTGTCTTCTCCTTGATCTTTCATCTTTCCTTAAATCTGATCATTGTCATTGATGGGAGGTTGCTCTGCCTTCCCTTTCCATGATACCCATCCGACCTATGTCCTTCGGAAGCAATTCGCTTTATCAGAGCTAAAAATATGTCAAAGAGACGGCGTCCGAACCGGGGTTCAATTATTACTTTCAGCGAGGACCATATTACAAACCATGCATTTGCAAACCATCTTCCGAAATGCTTCACCTTGTTATGAGGCAACAACAAAAGCACCTACTTACTATATGAGGAAAGACTGCGAAGCCGAATCTGAACAACGACTAGTTACTAGACCGCGGATGATTTTCCCATCACAAACCCTCGTTTGGACCATGTGTGGTCTTAGTTTTCCACATATTATTCTAATGGACACCGAGCCCAGAGAAATTACATGCAGCGAGCCATCGATCATAAAGGCATCCTGAAAATTCTTGGCAGTAAAACCAAGCCCAGATTATTTGGCTGTAAATATCAAAGCAAAAACAATCGGCTTTCATTAACCTGCCATAAAAACCAATACCACACTGAAATTTAATATTGAAATCAGTCCTCAATCCCCATCCAAAAAGTAAACCCTTCGAACATTGTGGTAGACAAACACACTTCCAAAATTAAACATTCGGTCGCTCGTCCACCTTTGACTCTGAAGGGAGATGCCAACAAGTAAAATTTTACTCCGTCATGACAGGTTTATTTTCATTGGCCTTGGGCCTGTGCTCCTTCGGCCTCTGCTCTTCCATCTTCCTGCAATTCGGACACAGGATACAACATGGAAATGTGAGGAATGCAAAGCCACTAAGAAGCTGAGTCTAGCCAATAGATCCCATGCATCCGACTGCTATACAACCTCGATAGTGAGAAAACCTTGCAAAGTAAGAACAAAAATAAATAGCCAAATGGAAAGAAGCCAGACAAAACTTAAAGCTCCTACAAGCACATGGGGAAGTTAGCTCCCCTTAATTTGTCAAAGCCTAAATAGTCATCACTAGCGTCCATGATTAGCTTTCACTCATCCATAAAATTACTTCACCCAACTATCTAATTTTGAATATATCATGGTGTGGCAATGAAGGAGATGAGATATCTACGGCCCAACAAGTAAAAAACAAAAACTAGCAGGGGACCGCTGGTTAAAATCTAATACCAGCAGTGGATATAAATCATTGACTATCAAAAATGTGTTTAACTCTGCCTTTGAACAAAAGCAGGACAGAATACAACGCTGGAGACCATAACCACAGTTCATACGAACACATGCACTATCCCTTTCCCGGTGAGACAACTTGACATAGGCTAAATTAAATATGCTTAAATAATCTCATCAATGCCAGTGGGCGATGACAACAACACTGATGACGAGGCCTCGACAATACTACCATGCCAAGTATAGCAATTCCTTGAAAAGCAAATAAAAAGACCAGGGAAAATGAAAGAACTGAGGCCATATATTGGCATTACACAAACTCCAAAGTTCTGCTCAGTGAGAATTAAGGACGAGGAAAAGGACTTAAAACAAGGAAAACCAGATGAAAGCATCGAAGGTGTAATGCATAGTTACAACTCGATTTGCACAAAGAGATTGAGAGAGTACCACAAAATAGGACAGGATAAAAGATTACTGCCTGGAACATAGCAATCGGAACCATCTTATCAAATGAAGCGTAATTTAGCAAACGCGACCATGAAAACCAAATTTTCGAAACCACATCTTCACTTTAAAACCATACAAGAAGCCCTTGTTAATCAAATTCATTACTCATGGTATCACAGCCAAATTCATATGCGCATGAATCTAGAGCCTTCAAGGCTCCACACCCGTCCAGACTTGAATTATGCAACATATACACGGCGCCAACATGTTTTACCGTGCAAAAGACATAAACCCTCGACCGTGCAAAAGACATAAACCCTCGGCCATGAAACGATTGGGAATGGCTCGCCCATGTGATTGGCCAATAGCAAGTCACAGGCAGAGAACCAGCGGAAATCATGTAAAGTTGCCCAAATTCCACAACCTAGTCCACCAAATTCCGCAATCTTGCGACCAATCCAGCTCAAATCGTCTCAACTCGATAAATAACTAATAATCAAGAAAATTCGAACGACAATCACAAAACGCACGCAAGCACGCGAATAAACAGACAGCGAGAGAGAGAGAGAGAGACCTCTTGTCGGAGGAGCCACCCTTCTGGCTGAGGAAAGATCGGAAGAGAGGGGAGTTGACGTCGTAGATCATCGTCTCCGGTGCGGTGGCGGAAAAACTTCAGCAGCTGCAGCAACGACGGGGATGTCCTCGAGCTTCGAAGCAAAACCCTAACTCTTCTCGCTCACGATTTCGGTTCGTGATTTCTCCCCCGCGAGCCCAACGGGATTTTATATGTGGACGGGGTTGAAAGGCAATCGGGGCCCGAAATAGAAGGCCCAAAAAACGTGACGCTGGGCTTTTCTGGCAAGCCCATCTGGAATCGTATAAAGACGATCCGTTTCAAGATGAGCCCACTCCGAGGCCATGGTGCAATTTTGCCAAAAGGGAAGCACTCCCTCCGGCAAAATGGTATGAATTGGAGGGCTAATTGCTCCAGGAAAGTGACGGGCGAGCTTTACTTGCCGCCCTCAGATTCCTCGAATCCCAGACGAAAGGACAGTCTCCGGATCTGTCGCTTTCGAGGAATCGAAATTATCTCGAACCCAATGAGGTAATTTTGCTTTCCCCTTTGCCTTGAAATAATCTACTTTCCAATTCCATAGTAAGCATGTGTTTTTTTTTCCTTTTGGGTGAATTGGGCGAATGTAGCCTTACCTAGTGACGGTAGACCGGGGACCGAACAGAAATGTAATGTGCTGGTCCGAGCGCCACCTGGTCGTTGATTAAAATAGAAAAAAAGAAAAAGAAAAATCCCATGTCACATCGTTTATCAAGAGAGTTATATGCACTTTCTTATTCTAAAATCGTTCAGTTTCATTTGATGATTCCTAAAATTATAATATAGAACACTCGGCAAATAAACATTCGTCACATCGGCCTAATGGGGAAGTGTAGCCAAATGCACTTTTTAGTTCCATATGGAGTGTTTGAGCGAAGGACATTTTAAGCAAGTTGATGATGGTCATTTGTAATACATTAACTAATCATTAAGTTTTTCCTTACATATTGATCATGTGAAATTACAAATAATACACGTTCTCCACTTTCAAGACCTCGGTCTTATTCTTCTTTTCAACACTAGTATAGGAGCAGCGTTACACTTCATCACAACTTGATTTTTCACGTGGTGGAAAAATTATCAAAATAAACCTAATGTTATTATATTTGTTCCAATTCAATTATAAATCTATTGTACTAATTGAATCATAAACATTTTCACATTTTTCAATCAAGTTTTGTTCAGTCAATTTCAACTAGAAATAGTTAAAGTGAATGCCATACTACATAGGACGGTCAATACTGACTTAAACAATTTTTATACGTTCTTTAAATTATATTTTTATATTTTTATTAATTTTCCTTTTTTCTACTAAGCCCAGTCAAGGCCACATGAGGATTGGCCTATGACCCTCAATAAGCTTGCAAAAAAAAAAAGGAAAAAGAAAGAAAGAAAATAAAAAAATAAAAAATTATCTATGTCAGTGTCGCCCGTGACATGTAGAATTAAGGGTGTGCAAAACAAACTACGCAAATAGGGAACTGCCCAGATTGGGCTCGATTGGCTGGTTTGATCTGGTTCTTACGAGTGTCAATCCAATTCTCGATTCCTAAAATTGGAATCAGTATCCAAATGGTCCAATTCTTGTTTCCAATAGGGAATCAGATCAGGCCAAACCGGCTAAATATACATTTTTTTAATTGTTTCTTCAAAAAATTTAGTAAAATGTGAATTAAATGTTATCTCATCCAATGATATCACAATTTATATCACAACAACTCTTCACTCATCATCACTTCCATCAATATTTTAAAATTTGTGATTTTCTCTCACTATACATGGCCACTCTTTATTCTTTAGTGGGAAAAAAAATGGCTAGATTCATTGGACTGGATTGGACCAAAATTGATAATCTAGTCTAGTTCCTGGTCCTAAAACCAAACGGTCCAATCCTACATTCCCAAGATTGAGAACTAGTCCTCCCGATCCAATTCTTGATTCCATCTTAGAATAAGACTACTAGACTAGATCGGAAATCGATCACCCCTTTGTAAAATGACCAACATCCATATTAGCAATTTTAAATTAAAATTAGCTAGATATAATTAGCTAGATATACTCAATTGGTTTAAAAAAAAATATAACTCAATTAGCACAATTCCAACCAAAAAAAAAAATAGCACAATTAAAAGCTTAAGAATGAATTGGCATGAGTGCAATAAATTCAAGACTTTTTTGGATAATTTTCCCTTAGCATGGTGCATTTGTTTCACCAAAAAATCCCATGACTTTGAAAATCATGTGTTTGACTTGCTGAAAATTTGATTTGCTGAAAATGAATAGTCAACAGTGATAAAGCTAATACAAATACCTAGAGGGGGTAAAAAGGTATTTAAAAGAATTATTGACAGATGATTGCATAATAAAATAAGTTGTTGGCAAAGTCTGAATGAGGATATTAAATCAATTATGCAAAACACTAGACCTTCGCAAGAACTATAAGTATGCAATAGACTTAAATAAAAGAGTTAAAGGAAGAGAATATTGTACATGAAATTTATATTGGTTTGACTTATATTAAACTTATGTCAACTCTCTCACGCTAACAGCTTATGGTTGGATTTCCACTATAAGATTAACAAAAAATTACAAATTTTGAGTGCAAACACTTAATGATAAATCACACTATTTCACTAAGACATTTTTTTGTGTTTTATCTCTTGATCATAATTTGAAACACTTATGAACAAAGATAAGTAATCAAGAAAAACTTCAAACTTTGGAATTTCAGATTCACGTCCCTATTTTTCTTGATCAAATGACCTCCTTAAATACTCTTCCAAGATGCACTAGTTGTTAGTCAAATCACCGGAGAAATTTCTTCCAATTTACCCGTTGGAGAAAATGCTTTGAAGAGATCTCGTGGACGTTGAAGACAATGATGGAATTTCCACGTGATTCTAATCGTCATATCAACAACATTTTGGTTTCCATAAGTGATACTTCCTCATTTGGAACTTATCTTTAGGATTGACTCAATTAATCTATTTATATGGAAGGGAAATCCTTTATTAGGAAATTAGTCGTTGTTGAATAGTTTCTAAAATAGTTTCTTTCTTGATCTAGGCCACAATTTTGATAAGACTTGTTTTAGACTCTTCCTTCATTCTGGCCTTGATACAATCTAGACTCATTAGAGTAGGATATGCTTTTGAGATAGAATAGACTTTGACAAAAAATTTCAATAGTACCTTAGAAACATACTAATACCAAAACATGCTCTAAGATACGCATTAAAATAATAAAGTTTTGTCAACTTCAAAATCTAGTAAGAGTTTTATCAACAAATGGAAAACCATTTAGGTCAACAAAATGTTGAGCTCAAAGTTAGGAAAACGAATTCCCTAATCCAAAAAAGGGAAAAACATTTTCCTAAATTTTTGTTTATTGAAAAGTATTACTCAATTAACACACCTTGAAGGGTGCGTCTGTTTAATGAAAACATTTTTCAAAAAAATGATTGGTTATATTGCTCATAAAAATGAATGATTAGAAATTATTTTTCATCATCCACATACATAGTTAAATATAAATCGATGCATGCATTTGGTTTGCTAAAAATGATTAGCCAACGAAAAATTATTTATGGTCAACGAAAATTTGTATGCTTTTAAAGTTCGAAAAACGGATTTCTTAATCCGAAAAGGAAACAACATTTTCCTAGAGAAGGGTTTCCCACAATTTTATTTTCGTGAAGTTTTCATCAATATAAACACACCTCAAAGGGGGTGTTTATTTTATGGAAAACTCAAAATATGAAAAACATTTTTTAAAAAATAATTAATAATATCTCTTATATAAATAAAATATATATATATATTTTTATCATCCATAGAAATAGTTAGATGTAGATTGATACTGACAATGAAATTTTTTTTTATTGACTAATTACGCATTTTGCACAATCAATGAGCTGCAGATTGCGGGACTCAGTTACAAACCCAGACGGAAAGAGGAAAGTGGAAAGTGGAAAGAACTCAAAAAATCCGGCGCAATCAATACGAGGAAAGAAAACCGAACTCTCCTTCCTATAAATGGGCTCTGGTCGGCCGAGGAAGATCAGATGACGAGCCATATGGGCCTTGGGAGGAGGGCCCACTGTCGATTTCGAGGCTCCATTCCTTCTTTATTACCAAAAACCGGCAAAGCCTCCACACGTGGACCTATCGCGTGTCCGATGTCCAATTTTTTCCGTGACCGAGAATACGGACGCGCAGCGAAGTCAACAATCATGCGGCTACTTTCGGCTTTTTGTTCGTGAGCTCGACGACGCGAGGGTGCCAAATCCGGTTCGTGTGAACGGCACAGTTCCCTTTATTGGCACGTGCCGGCGAAGTTGATTTTCTTAACCTTTTCTTGGGTTTCCGTTTCTCTCACTTGCCAGATGTTTTATTATGTATATATATTCTTCTCGGTTGGCGTTTGGAAGATGGTTCAATGGATCCGGCAAGTCTACTTTCTTTTTCTTTCTTTTTATTTTTTTTGTCCCCTCGATCAGCAACGTAAGCATGCAGCTCCAACTACTTAAAAGACTCAGTGAAATACTCTGTGAGTTTTATCAACCAATTAAATCCGAACCTTTGATCTATTACGTCAACTAATGAGATTTGATATGGACCCAAAAGATTTCTTATGTCATGATATTATGTTGTGCAAGTTTTTTTTTTTTCAATTGATACGATATTTTGCCATGGAACATCGAAAAGTTTATTAAAAAAGAAATATTTTTTGATGTTTTGTACAATGAAATGTATGATATTATGTTACTTCTCAAAAAATCTCATGAAACAATTTTTGGTATTTGGATAGTTGAACACCATCTTACACTTTAATTGGGTGATATTTTAGTATGCCATTAGCTAGATGATCCTCTTGAAAATTTGGACAAATTGTTTAGCTTAAATAAAACCTTGATAAAACTAAGTGATTGAACTCAATTGTGTATTAACTTAGATTGAGTTGGAATTGATAAAACTATCCTAATTTTCTCTAGCATCGTTGAAAAGGACTTCCTAATGTCATTTTACCAATGAGTTGCATCTGTTAATGGAGGTGGTCCTTCTCAGCATATCACTTTTTTCTTCTAAAATAAGTCAAGGCGAAAGTAGAGGTCTAGTTGCCCGGAAGGTCAGGAAACATCTTGTAATTTTGGATTTTCCATCCCAATGAATGGGCATTATTGTTAGTTTCTGGCTTAGTAAACCAAGATACATTAATAAAATCTCCAAGAACATCAATCTCCCGATTCTATATTTCATCACCACCCATCACGATCAAGACAGAGTCAAGCAAACTTCATTAAGTAGTTGAAGTATTCCCTTCCTTTTCTCAATCTAAGTAAACTATCAAGTTAAAAAAAAAAAAAAGGGCATAACACAAACCATCTCAATAATACAATCTCACTACAAGGCCCATCATATGATTTCGAGCTAGTTCAATGGAACAAGCGATTCCTCTAGTCGAACCTGAAAATTGGCTTTGAGTTAGCGTCTCAAAAAATACGTTATTAATGTTTATTTTGGAGAGTAATTATGAATTAATTATTGTTATTTATTACCATCATTAAGTTGATTTGGGGGAGTTTTGGGAAATGTATGTATATGCAGTATGTACGTTCGTGCTAAGGAAATGATTGGAGTTATTAGGGTTTGGGGTTGGCAGGACACCGCAACATTATCTACAAGGGGTCGCTTTGCTTATATGGCAGGCCGCCCATCCAATCACCGCTCGTCGGTGCCCTTCTCTCGCCACCAACTAACTCACGCTTATTTAATAATTCCCCTCTTCCGATTTTGCCCCTCATCCGGCCCCGGAACTACCCACGTGCCCCCCGCGACCCGGCCCCCATCTTGTACGGCCATCCCCCACACCTGTGCCAGAGGAACTTATGACGTGATATGCACCGACGAAATTACAAAAACAGTGACGCCCGCTTTGAAATGGTCTTTTTTTTTTCTTTTTTTTTTGCCTCCTTCTTTGTTTTGGTGTTTTGCTTCTCTCGTTTGCTTTGGTTCTAGAGTATTTAATATTCATGCACCGCACAAAAAATCCTTCCAAAAAAAGCAAATTGAAGTTCCCTAAAATATGATCCATATATTTTTTTTGATAATATGTGGTAAAAGTACATTTAAATCCTAAAATTTTCAAAAAATATAAAGTACAATTAAATTCAAAATTAAAAAAAATACAATAGAGCCACTTTGCTAATTTAATTAATGAAAATATTAATAGTGCATTTTTGGAATTTTGTTCTTTTTTCTACGTGCCATTCTTTAACTATTTTATCTTTTCTATGTTTTATTTTTAAAATTTTCTTCCCCCAATTTAAATTAAATTAGATTGAGAAGTGAAAAGACTAAAAATTTATTTTAAAAAAACTCAGGCTATGAAAAAAAGAGTTACAGGGTCCTCGTGGGTGGCCTACCATGGGGAAAAAAGAAATAAAATGTGATGTAGGAAAGATGAAATAATAAAAAAAAATCAAGTCAGTATTTTTTGTTAGCCCATTGATGGAAGTAATAAAATCACTTGATTGTATCAATATGATGAGTTTAACGACTTGAATGTATTTTTTGAAAATCTTACAACTCAATTGCATTTTCACGACAAATTTATGGATTTTAAATGGACCTAATCTAAACATAATTAACCAATCTCCAATTTTTTTTTTCATCAAATATTTGGACCCATCGCCCGACCAATCCCTATAGACATGACATGATATGCCATAAGCTTAGATCCATGTAGGTAGTGGTGGGCAAGGCCCACTAGGTTACTCTTAAGTACGAGTTACCGTAATCAAAACAAAACAAAAAGAAATCCACCGTATTCGAATCAAGCATCTAATTGTACGGTTGAGATCTCTTGAAAGGCTTTATGGATCTAACATGTATAACATATTTCGCTTTTTGGGGATGGATCAAGGTGGGATTCTGATTTTCAAAGATATCTCAATAAGATTCACGTAATCAATCGATGGCACTGGAGGAAATTCTTCGCCTTATCAGCAGACGCTGATTTTATTTGACTTCAATCTGTCCAAATCTCATCTAGAAGCCAACGACGGGTTTAAACCAAAACCCACTCAGGAAGACTTTTACATAAACAAAGAGAAATTCACTTTAATGGGTCCTAAAAAGCATATATGCCGTGTGAGAAGGTTTTAAATTTTAGACGTAGAGTATGTTACCAACTTATTTCCGCTTCTCTTGGTTAAAATATTAAAAACATTAGTTAGGTAAATCCTATCGAATTATGCAACATGGGACATATTTCACTAATTAACTGTGTATTCTGCATCGATTTGTTCAATATCTTATTCTGGAAATTTATTTAAAGAGAGGTGTAACCAATTGGATTTGAATTCAGGGTGGTGTTTGAGCACCCATGTCCTTTGTCAAGACAGGTTCTTCTACCTCAACATAAGGGTGGAAGAACTACTTTCGTGACAGAGCACGTATTCAGGACATATGTTGAGGAATACCGGCGTCATCGATACATGTATCTAAAAAAAAAAAATTGTCTCGAATTGGATTCCTACTTTTTGGCATGAGCCTCGTCTCAATATTTTAGTTACCCATTTTTTTGTTAAATTTTGTCTGTTTCTTGCGTACTCATGCTTTCGAGGAAGGAATGTATATTATATATATAATACTAGAAGCATGCCATATTATGTCAAGGTCAATTCTATTTAATTCTTCTCTTGTAAGAGAAGGGCTAATTAGAAAGCTACACTTGTGGGGTTGGTGCGGCAACACCATTATAAAAATCAAGTCCTCAGCTCAATTGCTTGACCTTGGGGAGGGAGAAGTATGATGCATCATTTGCTTTTTAATCAGCGAACAACCGAATCCTTGGAAATCTTTTTTCGCCTTCCGAAATACGACGAGTTGACATCGAGGTCTGAAATGACTCCATCGATAAGAGCTCCGGGAGGAGCCGTCAACCTATTTTTATCCGAGGATGTTTGAAACAAAAAAATAAAAGAGATGAAGAAATCGCAGGCATGGAGGGTAAATGAAATGTCGATTTTACTATCAAGCATATAGTAACTTAAGACAATTTACTTTTTGCGACTACAATAAATTAACATTCTCATAATTATAACCACAAAGTTCCTTTTGCAATAAAAGCATTTTCAATATACATAAATACTATCCTTAAAATGCCTATTAATGACATCTCATTTTTTAATGATCTCCAAGAAAGCATAACCATTCTAAGTGTCGGATCAAATCAATATAACCAAAAGAGTAAGTTATCTTCTAAATTACACTTAAAAATTTTTCATCAACTTTTATTTATCGAAACATATGTATCATAAGCATATTCAAAGTGATTGATTAATGATTATGTAAGTACATAAGATCTATCGAACTCTTAGAAGAATGTCAAATGACTCTCGAAAATTGAAAATGACAATTTTTCTTGGTCAATTAAGCGGAACCCGATCCAAGAAATTAATGTCCAGTTCGTCGAGATTGTCGTGGGCTGCCAAAAAAAAAAGAGAGGAAAAAACGAAAAAAAAAAAAAAACGAAAGCAAAAAGTGGGTAAGAGAAAGGAAAAGGGCACAAGAGCGAGGGGCAATTTCGCAATTCTGCAGATCGCGAAAGATCCCCCACACTCCCCATTGGGGGATTCATCTTGGCCAACCCCATCACAGGGGCAAAACAGTAAAAGACAAGAGGAGAAAACTCCACCCTCTCTCACTAGACTCCACACAAAGCACGTCCCCCTTTCTCTCCCCTCTTATTCAAACCCTTTCTCTCTCTTTTCTCTCTCTCTTGCTCGCTCCCTCGCTTCAACCATTATACCGCCACCGCCACCACCACCATACCACCACCGCCGCCGCCACCGCCGCCACCTTCCTCCTCTTCCCAAAGAAGAGCTCGCTCCCCCCCTCCTGTCAAAACGATACCAGCCATAATGGGAAAGGTGGAGAGAGAGAGAGAGGGATGGAAGTGAATAAAAACAAAAAGGTGGTAGATGCATGAGCAACGACACCCCTCCCCTCCCTGTCTCTCTCTCTCTATCTCTATCCCTCCCTCTCTCTCTCTCTCTCTCTCTCTATACCTCGTTCTCTCACTAGCCATCTTTCCTTCTTCTCCAATCTTTCCCTCCGCCAGCTCGTCCCGGATTTCACGACCAACCCATCTCGATTGCCCCCCCCCCCTGGGTCTCCCTCCGAGTCCTCCAGTCAAGTCGCCACCTTTATCTTTCTCCCGGGTACGTACGCATTGACTTGGTCTTTCTCTCTCTCTGTCTCGCTCGCTCGCTCTCGCTGCGATGGTGGGAGCTCCTGGGGAAGGCGTGAGAATCGGTTGGGTCGAGTCCAGTCGACTCGGTCGGTCGGCCGGTCTGCTTGGGTGGTTCTTGATTTTTTGTCGGGTCTTTCCTGGTTGCTTCGGATGAGCTTTTTGTATTTGGGGAGTGTATTTTCGTACATGGGGGGTTCTGTTGACTAGTCCAGGAAAGGTGGTAGGTTGGTGGGTTGACTTAACTTTTCTGTGGACGGAGGGAGATGGATGGTGGACATGGAGTCTTCTCCGACCGAGGCGGTCGTCTCCGCCCATGCTCGCCGCCGTTCTCGGTCTGCGATTTTGGGTTCGCATGTTTGCGCGTGAGTGTGTGAGATTGTTCTGTTTTCCGACAAATTCAGGAGTCGAAATTACATGTTAAGCTGGCGGCCGACCCTGTCACCTTATCCACAATGCTTCGCGTGCCTTTCTTTTTCTTCAGAGAGGTCTGTGCTCGTGCGAGTTGATTGCATCGAATCTAGGATTGCTTTGGGCCTTACACGTTCTCTGTTCATCTCGATCGTGGGGGTGGCCTCGTTTGGGTGGTCTGGAATCTGGCATTGCGTTATTGCTGTTATAATCATCTGAATATGGGTCTTGCCATAAATTACATAGGAAGCTGCAGCTGGTTTTGTTTTGGGGACGGATTTGTGGGAGCGAGAGAGCGTAGAGAACTGTGATCTTCTCAGGTGCTTAATTTGGTGTAGCCACAGTGACAGTCATAGCATGGTATCGATAATCTTATCCGGCTTTGGTTAGCCTAGCCCATTAAGATAGTTGTAGCTGGTGGGAGCCAAAACTGGTATCGTAGTAATAGCTGGCGGAGTTGATGGAGTGTGATTGTCCTAATTCTCCTTAGAATGTGATTTTTGCTGGGAATTCTTTTTCTTAATTGCGTTACCTGTGACTACTCTAGATGATGATGATGCTCTAGCACGATAAATTTGACTTATGAGGCATAGCTCAATACGTTCTCTTCTTGAGACGCTTCCTTTTTCGATTGATTTAGGTCATTTGTGCTTGGAAGATAGCTTGAGTTGAGCCACATTACTCCAGCTTGCAACTCATTCAGTCCTCACTGGTGATAAATTTCTGAACCAAGGACTTCTGCAGATCATCTGTCTCGATCATCCTGTTCTTGTTAAGTGCGTTTGGCAGAGGGCACATATTGTGTGCTCATATTCTTTTGATGTGGCATACGGCGTAAACTCTTGGTTCTGGGATTTGTCGGTTGAGTACTTGTTCACGTGTCGCCTGACTTGTTTGTCGTCAATGATGGTAATTACTAGAAACCTGCAGAGTTGAAGATCTTTTCATTCTCTTTTTATTCTTTCTCATGGATTATCTTCCTCTATGTTTTTTGTACCACAGTGATGCATATCCAGATTGAAGAACCAGACAATCGTGCACAGAGACTAGATTCCGAATAACCATGGTGAGCTTAAGAAGGCGCAAGCTTTTGGGACTCTGCTCAGGTAAGCTTTACACAATCTCACTGTGTCTTTTACTGCAGTAGTCAATCATAGTGTAGGATAAGAGCTCGTTGTAAATTAGTTTCTATAGTTATAAACTACTTATACTGTGACAATTGTATAATCCCGTACTCTGGGCTCTGCTTTGTTGTTGATATGGTTTTTTCTTTTCTCTTAACGCAGGTTGAAATGGTACTTAACTTCTTAGTTTCATGACAGCCCTTTTGTTCGGTAATTTGATATTATTGCATATGATTGATTTTTTCAGGAAAAACTTCTTTCTTGGCTCCACTTCCCAAGTCATCCGATGGACATGCAAATGATACTCCTAACCAAAACGCAAAACTTGTGACAGTGCATCCCTTACCTCTGGATGATCTCAAACCGCCAGAAGAAGTAAGAATTATCTCCATTTGTCCTTTCCTGAGATCAGCTTCTTTCTAACCGCTATTATTGCGCTAGATTTCTGTTTCAAATTTGGCCATTACCAGGAAAGGAAACTCATTGGATACTTACTGAGATTTTATATTCTCCTATTTTAGTTCTCGACAGTCATAGCTCTGGACTATCGCCACTATTTCAAGATTTATTGTGCCAAATTAGCAAAGAAAAAAGGTTTATTTTCTAGAGAGAAAATGCCGTTCTATGGCTGAGCTGTCTTTAGGACGTTGGTGAAGAGATATATTTTTCATTAAAAGGATTGTCTCAATGTGTTACTGCATTATCAGTTCAAAAATCTGCCAATTTTAGGCTTTTTCTTGCATTGGTGGATGTTCATTTTGTGAAGTTCAATCATATTGGAACTGGGAAGGACTCAGAATCTTAACTCCCATGCGTCATAAAATCTAATCAGGATTCCTTATTAGCTTAAGTATTTGGTTTCATGAATTTTCTTGATGCATTATACTCTCATAGAAGGTTTTATGTCGTGATTGGCCAAATTGACTGAGTACTTGCTCCTTGAGAGTCTGAAATGGCAGTGCGCTAGATTGGAACATCGGTTGCTAATGTAAACATCTTTTCAGTTTCATGCAAATCTGGAAGATGGATATGGGGTCTTGGTTGTAATAAATAACTCCACCTCTTTGTTTTGTAAAATGGTCTGACTTATCCTGTTAGTCAGATAGAAATCTGATGTCATTTGAATGTTTATATTCTTCAAGGTCCAAAAACAACCTTCACACATGACATCCAAGTTAGATCTCTAATTGATTCACATGCAAAGCATGTGCATTTGACTAATTGTTGAAGTTTATCCCATGTCGCTTGACTTAGGGTCCTAAATGCTCTTTATATTCATGTAGTCTCCCTCGACCTATTAGCTTAAGTTTTTGGATTGGAGTTTCTAACATGGTATTAGAGCCAATTTTATCCCCTTTGTGAATGCGCATGGTCAAAATTCCATGTGAATGTGCGTAGTCAAAATTTCATGTGCTGCTCGTAATCCACTTTGCATGTGAGAAAAGATGTTGAAGTTTATCTCGCATTGCTTGACTTAGGGTCTTAAATGCTCTTTATATTCAAATAGTCTCTCTCAACCTATTAGCTTAAGCTTTTAGGTTGGACTTTCTAACACTAATGCTACTGTCAATAGAATCCCTTGTGATCCTTGCTGGACCTTCTTTGTTTTCCCAGCAACCTGGTGCTTACACCTTCTTTATGTCATTGTCCAGAAAATACTTGCAAAATTAGGATCCATGTCTTCCCATATTTCTGGTTCTAGCTCTTCAAAGGAGCCACATAATCAAGACTTTTCAGGTTTGTTGCTCCGCCAGATTTTCCTATATGATGCATTTGAATTGTTAATACCCTACACTATTCAGATGCTCTGCTGGTTACACAGCCATTTTCCTTTTGTTCCCTTTATAGAAATTGATTGATTCTCAGATTTTATTTCTAGCTACTTGACCTTAAGAGGTTTGTGCCTTGATGAAGATTATTGTCCTGTTTTATTGTGGGTGAATCTTCTTAATTCCTCAAATGATAGTGCACATACATTTTAACGATTTACCTTGGGTATTATGACATTCTATAGAAGTATATATGATATGACAAAAAGCCTTTATCAAATGGGTTTACCTAAATAGGAACTTTTATGCACTGAGTAGCTGTTTAAGGTTCTGAGTTGGATCCATTGATTCTGGCTTGATGCTTGTAGCTGCTACAGTGACCTTCTTAACCCACTTCTGCTAAAATAAGGATCCAGATGTTTACTTGAGGAAATTCTGCCTGTTAAAAAAACAGGACACCTTAAAGAGATGACAATAGAGAAATCATTCATATATCCCAACACCATTACCATCAATAGCTGACAGGTCTTACGATAGGAGCCAAAAGTTTTTAAAATTTTGGGCTTATTTGTAGCATGTCTACATGTACTATTACTCGCCCAACAAACCACACTAGAAAAAAGTGATTGTAATCAGAAGACAGAAATCACTGTGAGTTGAGTCCATGATTCAACACTTCTGCATGGTTTAGAGATAAATGGATTTGTTACTTGTGTCTTTGTTTAGTCTAAATTATGGTGATAAGAATAAAGGAAGCAGCATGTTGCAATCTCTCTTTGGTGTGACAGTGGCATGGCTGAATTATTGTGACTAAATGAGTAGAAGAGAAAAAAATAATGCCAATGAGTAATTCTTTTCTCCTTGGTTTTGTGGTAGTTACTTCGTTTTAGCAAAATGTTTGCTTTCCTTTATAGCTTTTGCTTTATGTTTGTATCTTCTGCAACTCCTTAAAGTGATTCAAGCTGGCTTGCCATATATATTAAGTATGTAGAAGAGTCTTATTTACCTAACTAATCTCATGAACCAAGCCTTTTCAGGATCCTTAATTGACTCATAGATCCATCGTTATTTCCCAATAGTCTTCTTCAGCGCTTTTGGTATTTCCCTATACAGTGTCCTAACTGGTGCCCCATTACATGTCCAGTGTAACCTTCTCTGGTGACCACATAACTATTTTCAGTAGCTAAAGTAACTCATTGCCCATGAAAGCTAAGTGCCAGTGAAGAAAAATGAAGAAAAATGGGGTCTCTTGGAGTACATGTCTCTGAATTATAAGATGTATGCTTGTACAGAAAAAGCTGTCAATCTGTCTTTAACACTTTATGAACCTAGCCTGATCCTGTGGACGTGCTATGAATTCATAATATGATGACTCTCTTGTCCCCATTCGGTTCTCTTTTTAAGGAATAGATCTCCTGTTAAGAGTAACTCCTTGATTGAAAATTGGTTGTCAGTTGACGTGCCGCAATTTGAATCATGTATGCCTTTTTATTATTATGTGAAACATCAGCATACAAATAGTGCATGCAAGGGTGACAGAGGATTCTGTTGGAGCTTTCTGGTCCATGAACCTCACTCAGAAGTCTGAAGCTTGGGTTACTCATTTTCAGGACAAGCAATCAAAAGGAGAAAGCGGCACAGGAGAAAACATCATCACAACCAAGAACCTTGTCTCATGAGAGGTGTGTACTTTAAGAATATGAAATGGCAAGCTGCAATAAAAGTTGATAAGAAACAGATTCACTTGGGCACTGTCGGTTCCCAAGTAGACGCCGCTCGTCTTTATGACAGGTATGAATTGATATTGTTGTCAAAAGCACTCGTCTTTACCCATTGACCATGCTGCATCATGTGTTTTCATGATATTCTTGCGTTTATTTTTTTCAGCATAGTTTATTTAGCATTGAAAAACTATGAGTAGAGTAGGCATCTCTCTCTAAGCCGACTGGATTTCCGATGATAGACATCTCCTTTACCAAATAAGATGAGGAATATCACTGTATCTTGATTAACACAGAGGAATTCTCTATCACTGGAAAATTTTGTCGGAATTACATACTTGTTTTGGTTGTTAGGTATAAGCTTAATAATAGTGTTACACTTCTGTAAGTATGCTCGGCATTGCTAGGGTTCCATTCTAGTTGATGTTTTCATGTTGCTATGCCGTATGTCCCACTTTCTGATTATTTGTCGTTAAAGAGGAACTGAAACTCACTGTTTTAAGCTTGATTTTGAGATACTGAACTTGTGGTTAGCCATGATTTTTTTTTTTTTTAATTATTCAAAGAAGAATGCAATAGAATAATTATAAAGTCTTAACCTTGCTAAGCTACATGCTGCAGGGCTGCTTTCATGTGTGGCAGAGAACCGAACTTTGAGCTCTCAGAGGAGGAAAAACAAGAGCTCACGAAACTGAGCTGGGATGAGTTCCTGGCTAGGACACGCCATGCTATTACCAATAAGAGTAATATAGTTTCTGTGCATCTAATCTGAAGAAACATTGCCACTCTATTCCGCTGAATTCTTTGTTCTTACATCTGTGAGGTTTTTTCAGAACACAAGAGAAGGGTTGGAGCAGGATCGGAGAAAAAATCCGAGCCCGAACCGGAGAATGGCGATTGGGATGGCGAAGAAGCCAATAGCCTGTCGGGTTCAGAAGAGGTGGAGCCAGACACCTCAGTCTCCTGAAAGTTTGATTTGAAACGAGGCTGAACGATTAGTTTTAATGGTCTAGCTCAAGCCGGTCGGCATTGGACTTTTTTCCCCCTTTTTTTTGGTCATTAAAGGCCCCTATTAGGGCATTAATATCTTAGATTCTAATTACTCCTAGCGAGCTAATTCTTATAGCTTGAAGAGAAATAAGTTGTAATGTCAGATAAGTTGCCCCTGCCGATCAACCTACATATATATAATTGCAGCGAGAACTAAAAAAAATGTTAATCTCGCCTTTCCTGAAGGAAAAAGTTGGTATTTTGCAGCTCAATTTCTTCTCGTAGTAGTTTCTGTGAAATTTGTGCGCATTATACATTGGCTTTTTGGCGATGGCTGATGCATGAGATTTGCCTGGTGTTTTGGGGACAACAGTGTCACACGACGCTATGACAGTGTCAATACAAGAAGTTCCTCAAGTAATGTTGAAGTTTGCAAGAAGTTCCTCAAGTAAGGGGATTTTATGACAACCTTATCACGGTCTATTCGACATGTGCGAGATCCCTCAACTCCATCGACTTTCCCGGTAAACGTGAGAAACGACCAATTACCAGCATTGTGGGCTCTTTAAGATATCACTCCCCCTTGCCCTTGTAAAACCTCACTGTCCTCAATCAGGGGAACTAAGTTAACTTGTGATTGTTGAGGATAGTGCTGTAAGGTGTGTTAATCCAACCGTAGGCATTTAACTTATTTTCACTTACTCCAAGTGTGGGAGGTTATCACCATAAGATGTGTTAATCCAGCTATAGGTATTTAACTCACCTTACTCACTCTAGGTGTGGGAGGTTACCATATTTACTTATCCAATAGTAGCCAAAATCAAAGTCCTGACCTAATGTCTGTGGGATCCCTATTTATCTTTTTCTTCCCGACAGAAAGGAAAGAAGACAGTGCCCGCTTGTTTCCTCCGCCCTTGCCCTTGTAACCTCTATTCAAGGAGGAAAGAGATAGACTTGTCGCCGTGCTTAAAGATTACCAACCAATCGAGTCGAGCTTGACTGGTCGGGTGAAGCTACAAACGTTAGGGCTTTTTTCTTTCTTTTGGGCCTCGTGAACACGTGTTCTAAAGCCGATTCGCTGATCCTAGGATCCACACCACCGTGGCATTAAACGGCCGGGGGGGGCAGGACATCACTTCGCGACACGAGGCCTTCTGCCAGTCGCGCCGAACGCGATCGACGCGAGCTTGCTTTCACTCCCTTCCGAGGAATCGAAGAACCCGAGCAGAGAAAGAGGTCGCACCATCGGAAGAAAACAAATGGCTTCGAATCGCGATCCAAAACCCTCCCGAGCAGAACCTCCACCTCCATCTCCATCGCCGTCGCCGTCGTCTTCTTCTGACGATTGGAAGGGCCGTGTGTTTCTCCCCGCTCTCCTCGCAGGTCCGTTGCTCGCTGTCTCCTCCTGCGGTTGCAGTTACCCGTTTCTTCTTCTTCTTCCTCTCCGCCCTGTTGCTCGATTTGATATAGTCCAGGAGGGTCGCTGAATTGCTGATTGATTGATTTGGCGTGTTGGTGTTTATGAAAATGTCTCTGGGGTGGCAGGAATTGCCGGCGGCGGATACGGGTTGGTGTCGAAGCACCGGAAAGTTCACGGCCTCGCGAATATCTCCGCGGCTTATGCTGCGAATTTCGCCATCGTCATGGGTTGCTACTGCGGTGAGTTCCTCTTAACGCATTTCGCTATCCGAGTCGGCTTACATACGGAGTTGGGGCTTTACTGTTGTCGGGAACTGCTCGAGACGATGGTGTTCCTAGATGTTAGTCGTAAGTGTATGGCGGTGAATACTTTCGATTGGGCGGCGACCGTTTGGTAGGAACTGATGATTGCTTAAGTGCTTATGGCTGCTTTAAACTTCAGATTCTTCAACGAGTAGCTGATGATTGCATACTAATAAAAGACTGCGTTGCTAGGGTTCATTCACCTCTTTTCATCTACTTTCAATGTTCCATTGCCGCTTGCATGACTCTAGGATAGGATAAGAGGACAAACAATGCAGGAATCAGAGGAGTGGTTGCCGTAGCAGAGGTTTCAGAGGTTTCAAAGTGAGCGAGCAAGCTTCTAGAATTATCAATTAATAATTGACCAACCTAATATGAGAAGTTGGGCTTCTGTACTCACGAGAGTGGAATCACGGATATGCATTAATTGTTCACGGTCCTCGTCACATTATTCATTGTACTGCCTGGTGCTATGCTTCTGGAATGAGCGGTACAGCCAGTTAGGATGTAGTCATGCCTGGGACAGTGGTAGCTAGTTTGCCTTTTGTTTCGTCCGTGAATCATACGTTGTTATTTCATATGATCCTCTCTTTATATGTAATTTTGGCAGAACGTCCTTTGTATATGCAAATGTATCGTTTATCATTTTCAGAGAGCTGGGCTCATTTCTCTGTATTTTAATTACCTCCACACCAATTGAAATGCACAACTGCAACTGCAACCTGAGTTAGATAGTTTTTGATGGAAAGGAAAAGATCAAGGAGTGTATGTAAACATCAATAAAGGACAGAATACTTAATTTTTAACAATTGTAATACGTTTGAACGAAAGTTGATTTCTCATGATCAGAACTCTCATACTAACTTTTGCAAGGGAAGATTTTAACCAACGACAGTCTGCCTGCAGCACAATCTAGATGACTCTATGGAGTCATATCGTATTTTTAATGGCAAATCTTCCAACTATATGCATTCCATATGGACAGGGACCCGCGAGTTTGTAAGAGTGACTCGTAAATCAGAACCAGATGATCTGTTAAACTCTGCCATTGGTGGCTTTGCTAGCGGTGCTATCCTCGGGCGGCTCCAAGGTCAGAACTCTCTCTCTCTCTCTCTCTCTCTCTCTCTCTCTCTCTCTCTCTCTATATCTGTGTGGGTGTGTGTCCCTCTGTCCCTCTGTCTGTCTATCTGTGTCATGAATGGGTGAGCAGAATGGAGTTGGACTAAGCTTACTGTGGCTTTCAATGATTACTATCGTTCATCATACTGGTCTCTATTTTCAGGATCGTCGCGAAAAGATTCAGCTTTTAAGTTTAGGTTGATCTTGAATGAATGGCTTTAGGATTACCAGTATACTGTCTTATGATGCCAATGTTTTGGTGACTTTGTATTTTTGTTCTCAGCTCTTTATTTGCTTGTCTTTTGAATACTGCATCCCTCTTTCTTGTGGGCTTTAATAAGGTTATGCAAGGATATTTGGGTTTATCTTCTGTATAGAGCAGCTTTAGAAGACAGCTAAATGAGGAATTATTTAATATTTCGTTATGCTTTGCCGAGAAGTTCTAATGCTACAAGCTCTATAGACTCTGGAACTTTTTCGGTGGAACTGCCCAATTATCCTAGTATTCTTTTAACAAGTGTCAACGTGCAAACATTGCATCTATTTGCTGGTTTGTTAAAACAGCCACTTCTGTCATTCATTCTTGGCAACTCTACATGGTACTTTGGTTATCTTGCCTTAGAAAAAGGATCTGCATCTGTTTGCTTTGCAATACCAGGTGGACAAGCCGGAGCCATCAAATACTCATTTATGTTTGCTGTAGCCGGGACAGCTATGGACTTTGCTATTTTGAAACTGAGACCAATTTTGGAGAACAGTGACTCGTTGAAACTGCCGGAGTGGTCCCCAATCCAGATTCTCGATGAGGAACAGCTTGCTGCAAAGAAAGCTAGGGAACAGAAGCTCTATTCCCAAACAACGCTTGGTAAACTGAACAAAGAAGATTCTTGAGGAAATTGAGGGTTAGTGATAGGAAATAGGTAAAGATAAGAGTGCCTGGATGGGAGACTCTTTTATCATGTTACCCAAATTTTGACCCAGTTGGGAACTTTGTTGTACCTGCTTTGAGAATGGTTATACTTTGGCTCTTTTAAAGGCAATCTCCCATTTGATGTTTTTAGCAAAAGAGCACTTCCTTGGAAAGTGGTTGAGATTTGGATGAGCTCATTTGATCTGAATACGTTCTATCTACATTGGCAGCAGCTCTTCAATCTGGTAGTGATAAGTTTAGGATGAGAGGCGTGTTGTAACTTGTAACACTATCGAAAGCTAGGTCCAAATTAGAGGAACCTGTGCAGCTCAAATTACTTTTAAAGGGAAGACTGATTTTTTGTGGTGGGGTGATTCAAGGCAGGATGATTATGAATCCTCCACATGGCTTGTGCTGAAGTTTTTCCACGTTTTAGCTTGTGGAAACGAAGATTTTCTTTCTGGGTTACTGGAAAATGCTAGCAGTTCACTTATTGAGCACCGTTGCTGGTTTCAGCTTTTGAATAATTATAGAGCCTTTTACTTCTTTGGGGGTTTATATCTACTCCAGCTAATCTTTAACTTTCGTCTTCATTGATTGATTCGGTCACCAGCCTTGGGGGGATAGTCATTTCAGAAGACCTAAAACAATCGATACTCTCATTTCGTCCCGAAGATTCCTCCTCAGGCTTAAATTACCCCTAAAAAGGGGCTTAGTATTGCGATATCGAAGGCAAAAGAATAGAGGATATCTAACTACGAAGAAATAACATCCTTTACAGCAAAAAGCTAGCAAAAGGAATGACTAAAAGTAATCCTAACACAGAACGACTTAATTGTGACAAGCTCAACACCATCCATAAGTACTAAGATCACAGGTAAAAAGTACACCAGATCAGATTGACACAAGAAAATCTAGAAGCTGCCCCCGCAAGAACTAACTCTCATTATCATGTTATGAGAGCAGAGAGACCAATGACACAAACTCTAACGTCACCCGACCCTTTGACCTCGTGTTGATGACAAAGTGCTCCGGATATTTTCTCAGCAACATAAGCAAACCATACCAAGGTTTTCCCTTGGCTTCCGGGCCAGGCCAGTCCTCAGACGTGAGGTATCTCCTGACTCGACTGTGATGCCAAACATTGCTATACTGCTCCACCAGCTAGAGGAACAAATTCCGTGAGTTAGCATACCCATAGGTCCAAAAAATTTGAGCAGTACATAATTCACTAAATACAAGAAAGTTGGAAGATAAAATCACTGGAAACTATATTAGACAGTATTAAAGTTAAAACCGATATCATATAAGAGTATCAATAAGGGAACAATTTGTGAACGGGAAAGGAATTCCATGCAAGTAGCAAGAGAAGAAGACAGATATTACAAATGACCATGACGATGAAATAAAGCATGCTTGCTACTTTGAATTTGGTTTAAACCCATATCATCATGTCAATCTCTTGCTGAGTCAAATGCACACTAAGAAAAAGCATTAGTTACCAGGTAGCCGTGGGCATAAAGGGGAACTTGCTAATGATAAGTGAAAAATCTCATATTTGAAGCAATATATTGGAATCTGGACAGGAATTTGGCTGATCTTCCTAGTGGCTCAATGATAATATATCACCATACATCCTAGTTTTCTGATAGTGAAATTTAACAGCCAACTCAAGTGGACAATGACCGTTTGAGCTGTAGACTTCATATCAAGTACTTGTTTTGGCACAAGATCAATAAACGCATTCCCAAGTTTCTTTTGGCCAAAATCAGAAGACTGGACTCTGGAAGATAAGACATTCGAGATACAGCCACTTGTTTGTTGTTTGCTTCAGTGACTTTAAGGCAGTTTCTGGATATTGAGAACACGCAAGTAGACCAGGCTACCCAATCCATTCAAAGAAAATAGAAAAAAATTTGCTCTTCAATTACTTACCTCAGTATGAAGTTTCTCCATGGGCATCCATTCTCCCGGACCACAAAGATCAGACAATACTGTAGCTACAGATGATACCACATCCTTCTCTTCCAACTGTATAAGCTGCTGGTTATCAGCATCTCTGTCAATTCTCGATCTGCTATCTCCCTTCTTCTCAGCTGGAACAAGAGATAATATCATGGCAAAGGAAAAAATCATCACTTCAATGTACAAGATATCAATCACAATCGAATCTCCAACTAAGAATAACAACAGTGCTCCAGCATCAATAACAAAAAGACCAATCCACAATTTCATGACACAGTTTTAAACCGAATTCAAGTCTCCACAATAGCCATAACAGGAACCACAAAAAATATAAATTGGAATTACATAGAAACCAAAAGATGCTATCAGCTTGAAGATATCAAGAAGAGGACATTTTGAAACCTTGATTGCAATACATTATATTTGTTGAAGCCTCAGATCACTGGGTAGACTCTGTCAAGCTTGCAGTTACCAAGAAGAAAAGGGAAAGGGGAGAAGTTTGCTTAGACTACGTAGAAGAATCTGGTTAATCATCAAAACGAAAGAGGTGATTGGATCTTGAATGCTACTAATGAGGACTTCCATAAAGAGACGGATCGGTTAAAGATTTTGACCAATGGGTAAGAGAAGATTGAAGAGGGTCCACAATATTCAAAGAATTATAGCTTTCCCACAGGAGGAGGAATAGACAGAGCTTAGGAATTATGCAACTAAGAATAATAGTTTGCAAGCAGCAGCAGGATTAAAGACCCTAAGAAGTTTCCTTTCAGGTACCACCGACAATCATATGCACAAATGATGATAGCTACTTGGGACTAACTATAGAGGCCATGTAAGGATTTTGATGAATGTGTACAAGGAAGATGATGAACAAAAATACTATTAGGGGATCCACAACATTTAAAGAACTACTGCTTTGACTTTAAAATAGGAATATGCAGACACTAGGAATCGCTGGACTAAACATTGTGCTGTCGGCTTGCAAACCACAGTAGGATTTTAGAATTCTCATTTGAGGTGCCAATTACAATTACATGTAAAGTATAATGCTCTGCTAAACAAGGTCAATTCACTACTTCATATTCCCAAGTTTTACTGAGCTTCCTTGTCCTCAACAGCTGTGCATGTGCGTGTGCGTGCGCGTGCGCATGTGTGAACAAATAATAGGATATTCCAAACAAGATATACAGGCCATGCAACATAGCACCTGAAAAGAACTGCAAATTGAAAGCATAGAGACTTGGCATTGTCCACAAAATCACTGGATAAAAAGCAGGAAGCACATTGGAAGAGGACAAACTATGAGTCAATCTCAGAAGCAAGGACTACAGCCACTACCACACTGAATACACACTGTAGATTGTTTTTAGATTTGGTGTTCCCCAATGATAGTTACGACAGTAGCTCTCAAAAAAAAGATGTTTTCTGCAAAAAGCACACACTTATAACCATGCCTAGAATGTGGAGAGGTAGTAAGTGCGTGCATAATATAGGGTATTGCAAGTAGGCAGAGAATCACTTTTCACCATAGAAGGTTTTGTGGCAAATGATGTTGAGCTAATTTAGAAATTTCTGTCCTGTTTCTAAATATCAAGCAAAGATAGGCATAGAGCCATCTGATGACTAATTTACGAGACATCATCAGCTACATCTGTGCAGACTGCAGTTTGTTACCCACAACTCATTTATCATAACAAGGCATTGACCTCAAAATTCAGGATAGCAGTTTTTGCTACAAAGGAAAAAAAAAAAACAGTGTGCTCGGGTTATGTTATAGAATGGGCCAATAAGGAGAACTAAATGCATCAGCACACCAGGCATGACACACATAACAGATGCCAGTAAACTTAACAGACACTCAAAGTTCCCATTCCAGGGAGAAGCGATTAGAGATTGGAATGGCAGAGATATTAGAACACAAATAATTCCATTTCTTGCATATGGAAGTGGCACGGGCACAACAAATTTTAACACCGATCCAACCACCAAGGCAGTAGAATGGAAACGCGTCAATGTCAAGAAAAACCGACAAAGCAACAGACTTTAAATTCTTCCCCATCTACCCCCAATCCGAATTCACAGACTTCCAATTTGTCATCCCCTTTTCCTAACAAAGTCTAATCAAGAGTAATCAAGAAAGAGGACATCACAGAGAGAGAGAGAGAGAGAGAGAGAGAGAGAGAGAGCAGAACTCACCCAGTGCCTGCTTGCCACCAGACCCACCACCAGCGTAGCCACCATAAGCCCCCTCATACCCATCCCTCCTGACCCTCTTCCCACCGCCGCCACTTCCACCACCACCAGCACCGCCTTCCTCCTCCTCGTCCCCATACTCCTCCTCCTCATAAACCTCCCTCCCCCTCCCCTTCCTCCCCGCCGCCACCGGCTGCGGCGGATACCCATACGCCCCCGCCGGGGCAGCCACGTGGTGCCGGGGCCCGATCGGCCCGCCCAGAATGCTCCTCACGGGCAGCAGGAAGTAGAACTCCTTGTCCCCAATCTGGAGCAAGTCCTGGGAGTCGAGCTTGACGGGGGGGTTCCCGGGGAGGTGGAGGACGCCCTCGACGAGGCAGCCGTTCTTGCCGAGGACCTCGAGGGCGAAGCGGCGGCGGGAGAAGTCGTAGAAGATGCGGGCGTGGTGGCGGGAGATGTTCATGCCGCCGCCGAGGCTGGAGAGGTCGACGTCCACCGTCGATTTCTTGGAGTTGCGGCCGAGGACGATGGAGTAGGTCTGCATGTAGTACTCGAAGTCCTCCCCCTGCAGCTTCGCGAACCCCGCCTCCACGTCGCCGCCCGACGCGCTCATGGCTTCGATCTCCGGCGCCGTCGATCTCCGGCGCCGCTGGACCTGCCGATCGATCGCTTCCTGCTGCTCTTCTCCCTTCCCTTTGAGTCGCGCAGAGAGAGAGAGAGACGAAGAAGAAGAAGAAGAGGAATGGACAGTGCGAGCTGAACCGGTTCCAAAGTGGGGAAGAATCGAACCGGTCGAAACCAAAGGGAACTGGTGCTTCCGAGTTAGTGGCAGTTCGACCGGGGAAAGTAGGTTCGGTTTTACATTAGGGAAAATATCACAAATGGTCCATAAACTTTTATTTAATGTTCAATTTCATTATTAAGCTTTTGATTTACTCAATTTAGTTCCTGAACTTTCATCTAATGTTCAATTTCATTCATAAACTTTCGATTTATTCAATTTGGTCCTTATACTTTCATCTAATATTTCATCTTGTCCCTAACTATTTGAAAATTGACCAATTTTCCCTTATTTAATATTAAATATTTTTTTATATAAATAAACAAAATACCAAGCTGGGTTTTTTTAAATATCACATTTATGCAAAGAATAAAGGTTAATATTTATTTCATTTATCCATATTAAAAACAATTGAAAAGGGGACAATGATAATAAACAAATGTGAATCTTGCATTTTGATTTCTTTTTTGTATATGCAAATTACTTTAATAATGTATAAAAGTCCATCAATCGATTTTTCCCTCTTCGGTGAAGTCCATAAAAAAAATCGATCGATGGGCTTTTGTACATTATTTAAATAATTTGCATAAAAGAAATCAAAATACAATATTCACCTTTGTTTATTATTACTATCTCTTTTTTCCATTTGTTTTTAAAAAAGGGAAATCGGTCAATTTTCAAATAATTAGGAACTAGATTGAACATTAAATAAAAGTTTAGAGACCAAATTGAGCAAATCAAAAGCTCGAGGATAAAATTGAACATTAGATGAAAGTTCATGGACCAAATTGAGCAAATCAAAAGCTCAGGAATGAAATTAAATATTATATGAAAATTTATGGATCATTTGTAACATTTGTCCTTTATATTAAGGTTTTCCTTTGAAGTCCGTTTCGGGGAATAACTTGTAAAACAAGGTTTCAAAATCCTTTTGAGCCAAATATTTTATATCGGGTATAACTTTAGGGGTTTGGACCCAAGGCTATTTTGAGAAGAATGCAAAGCTAAAGGCTAGTATCCACTGCTTTAGCTTTGAACAACCTAGGGAATTTAATAAATGTTTTCGTCCTCCGTAAACTATTAAAATTCCGGTTTCACCTCTCAATGATAAATAAATAACATGATATCATTGCATCAGGCTTCTAATTTGACATGAAAACTCTGATTTTACCTCTCAGCCGATAAATAAATGGTATGATATTTCCGCATCATGTTACTAATGTGTCACGAGCCTAGTCAAATTGTATCTAAATTGAATGTGATGATGAATTTGAAATTAAACAAAAACAAATTCAAAATCCCTTAAGCACAAAAGAAAGCATTGGCGGTTGTAATAAATGCCTTTAAATTTGAAATGGCCGCCAACTCACTTTTATGCCTTTCTTCAATCTTTTACTCCTTTACATTTAGAATCTTCCTTTCATTAGCTTTCCTTCTTTATTTTGTAGGAGAAATCTCCATCAAAGGAACCCGTGAAAACTACACCTCAGACTTCATAAAAATCAGCTGAAGGTTTTGCGTAGTAAAGACTGTGAAGCTCTAATTTGTGCAGCAAAAAGGTGCAAAGCCTAGGTGACGAAAGGTTGAGCATGCGTGGTAAAGATGTGTAAAGGTTGAGTGCAACACTACACTTCAGTCGGTGCGGTAGAGAGGTGTGAAGGATGAGCACACGTAGAAGAGTAAGTGTACAAATTAAGCGCAACGCCCCTCTCAGGTTTGCATAATAGAGAGATGCGAAGAATGAGTACACTCCACTCCTGCTTCTCCAACGAAGAGGTACAAAGGTTGAGCATATATTAGCAAAGCGGTGCGGAAAATGAGTGTAGTACTACCCTTTAGTTCTCACGTCAAGGAAATTCGAAGGTCGAGCACGACACTACCCTATGGTTCGTGCGATAGAGAAGTACAACAGTTGAGCGCGACAGTTGACTCTAGTTATCATAGCAAAGAGGTGCGAAGGTGACTAATTATTATATATATATATATATGTATATATGTATGTATGTATGTATGTATGTATGTATGTTCTAGCTTTGCTCATAGTTTGATTTCACAAAATAAAAAAAGAAAAATGGTAACCTTTTTGAGATAAAAAAACATTTGAAGGTAATTGACAAAAGCCTCCTCTCATGATAAACATGCTCACATAGCTTTAAAAATTTACCTGAATATGGTAAAAAAGATTGTTCAATTTTACACATTTATGCAAATTAAATAAATCATGGAACAAAATTGCATAGATTTTTATCAATCATATGAATTGTTGTATATAAATCACATCACACCATTTTAGAACCACCATCGTTATTGTTATATGTAGATAATAATACTACCATGTAAAATCATTGACTTATATAAATCATTTTATTTAAATCATACGACATTTGTTAAAAATCAAGTAAGAAAGTGGTTACAATCAATCACGATTGACAATGTTAAATGATGCGCCATAGTTTACACAAAACAATTTACATGATTAGTAAGAGTTTACATAAGATCGCACCATGACTTATGTAATTTGCAACAATGTTTATGATTCAATGAGCTTTTTTACCACACTTGAGGTAGATATTTTAAGCTCTATGAGTATTGTTTATTATTAAATAGGACTTTTGCCGATTACCATAAATCTTGTTTAATTTTGAAAGGTTTACGCTATTTTCACCCATTTATTGGCTCTTGGTATCCTCTATTATATTGAATTGACTACATTATCTTTTGGGGGTCCGACTCTCAATTTAAAATTATTTATTGTCCTTTTTCTTCTTTGTTTTTTAATTTCACTAAATGAAAATTTTATCCACATTCCTTCCAAATAATTTGTTCACTCTAGCTACTTCTTCCACTCCCACTACATTTCAGCGTTTTTTTAATTTATTTATTTATGTTTGTCTTCTTTTAAATTAATTTTTTTATCTGTACATTGTTTACTTTATATCCTTATGATCATGTATTCTCATGATCATGAATGCATTGTACACAATCTACTCAAAGGTTATTCTCTCATTTATGCTTATGTTATTCTTTTAATAATATTTTCCCAATACAAAAAAAAAAAGAAAAAGAGACATGCAAGTACTTAACAAAATAAATAATTTTTTAATCAGAAACACAATAATTAGTTAACTATCTACCAAATAAAATATTTTTTAGGGAAGAAGTAAAAAAGTTTGTTTCAAATGAGAAAGTAAGCAAGCGCGTTTAAACGTTAGGAGTTAATTCGACTAGAAATGATTATTTTTTATTTCGTTCTCGGGAACTAATTACCGATTAAAAAACGCGTTTAACGTCGTCCAAAATTTTTGATTCCGTAATAGAATGCGTTTGATACCGTAATTGATTCCATTCCAAATTAATTTCTTTTGATTTTTAAATAATTTTTTTCCTTTTTTTTTTTTTTTTCTTTTTCCTTTTTTCCTATTCTTCTTCTTCTTCATGCGGCAACCAACCAGACGAGGGCCGGGCGACGCTCTACTTCGCCGGCCCTCGCAAGGTCAACCTTCGTCGGCCGAGCCTCGCTAGCTTGCACTGGGCAAGGCTCGCCCCCCCCAAAGCTCGGCCTCACCGATCCGGCGAGGCTAGCTTGGCCACCGGCGGGTTGGGCGAGTCTCGCCCGATCCGCAAGGCCGAGCCTCGCCTGCCCCCGCCTGTGGCCTGCCGGCCTTGGCCGGGCCGGGTGAGGCCGACCAGTGACGGGCCGAGCAGCCGAACCTCGCCCGGCTCCGGCGAGCCTCCGTGGACCGGCGGTGGGCGGTGGGCGGCGGGGCGGTGGGATGGCGGCGGTGGCGACGCACTGCGGGATGACGGAAGGGAAGAATGAGAGTTTCACTTGTTTTAATTCTTTTTTTGATTCTCGACGAATAATCATTTTTTTTTTATTTTCAATTCTCTTCCCAATTTGTTCCCGAGAACAAAAATTTTACCAAACGCGATTCTTATCTCAAACTGATTTTGGGAACAAAAAATTAGAATCATGCACTGTTTGGCACGTTGCCAAACAGGCCCTAAAGGAAAAAACCAAAGAAAAAAGGCAAGCATTAGTCTTAAATTAAGAGTAGGTCTCATATTTAACCTTAATAATTATTGTTTGTTAAGAGCATGGTAATTTCGTATTTAGTAAAATTGAAACAAAAGAAAGGAAGTAAAAAAAAAAAAAATTTAAGGAATATTCTTAAATTAAAAGTGGGATTCGCAAAGGATGGTCTAATCAATTAAATGTAAATTTGGGTGTCATGGAGCTAAAAAAGGATAGAAATAACACAAGCCTTTTGAAAAGGTTACGAGCAAAACTCAAACACATGTATTGCTTTTGGTTTTTTTTTTTTAAGCCTCACTACTTCGCACGATTATTATGAGAAACACGAAAGCTATATGATACTAATGGATGAAACATTACTAGTCCAGTGGTGGTGTTGGCCTAGTATTATTAGGTGCTAGAATTAGTACCTCGAGTCCCATCTCTGGCGCCTCTAATGTTTCTTTTTTCTGGATTTTGTCATTTTCTCTTTAAAGGTTATGCCTCACTACCCCCGATTATTATGAGAAACATGAAAGCTATATATACTAATGGATGAAACGTTAGTAGTCTAGTGGTGGTGTTGGCCTAGTATTATTAGGTGCTAGATTTAGTATCTCGAGTCCCATCTCTGGCGCCTCTAATGTTTTTTTTTTTTTTCTGGATTTTGTCATTTTCCTTCAAAATTCCTATCCCCTTTTTATTCCTAAACAAACATAAGATTCTATAGAGGTGATTTTTCGTTTTTTCCTCTTTATTTTTTAATTTTTAATCAAATAAATTGATAAAACTCTATGATTTTTAACTATTAATAAACAATCCCTTAGAGTTTTTTTTTTTAATAAAAAAAGTGTCAAAGTGCAAGGAAGAAAATTATAATTCTTTTTTCATGACAGGAAAATCAAATTCAATGTTTGATGGAACGATCAATTCTAATTTCGATATTATACAAACAAATTTTAACAAAAAATAGTTTTGTCCTGAAAATTAAAATAAAAAGAAAGTGCTAAAATGGTCTCTTAACTCACAAAATGTGTTACATACTTATTTTTACTATATCATGTGGGCCCTTCATGGTATTAATTTTGACATGCTCTTTATGAGAAGGGCCGTGACATAACAGTCACGTTATGGAAGCGTATGAATTGCACAATTTTGTTTAACCCATCTTGCAGTCTCCTCGTCAAGACAATTTTTTGTCGCCATCGGATGTATTAGCGGCGGAGTAAAGTCAATCTTACATCAATCGCCAAAAATCAAATTGAAATTTAATTTTTTTTTTCTCGAGGGGTATCATAATTTTTTTTTTTCTTTCGTTTAGATTTGCGAGACACGTTTAATTTTTCGGAAAGAAACGTGCGACGCAATAATGCAAGCATCACATGTTCCATGGCACGTTAAGCTCTCTCCCTATCTCTATCCTTCTGTACGCGAAGAAGACGATGCATGTGGCTCTCCTCCCCCTCCCCCGACCATGTCGGGTCAAATTCGGTGGTCCCCCACTCGAAAATCAAAGATCCCCCCGCCTCGCTCAACACGTTTCCTCCCCTGTTTTCATCATCTCCCGATCGCATTTTCAACTAGTCAAGGCCTTGTTAATTCCGCCGAAAATCGAATGGCACAAATTTCGAAGCCCCGCCATAGATAGAGATCGTGATCGTACCGCGGGGCGATGTTGCGGAACGAATTGATGCCAAGTTCGTCGTGTTCTCAATCCGTCGGCTTGCGAGGGCTGTCGATGGATCGATCGCGGGGCCATGCATCTCTCTCTTTCGGGTCGTTGAATCTTGATGATCGGGATGTGAGACCGAACGGTATGGTCCTGGCTCTTGTCCTTTCGATGAATTGACAGTGCATTGAGGGGTGCTGTTCAATTAGAAAACAACGTAACCATCACTATCTTCCATAGTTCCCTTCCCTCTTGGATACGCATTCATTAACATTTTCTTATTTCTCCTCTCTCTCTCTCTCTCTCTCTCTCTCTCTCTCTCTCTCTCTATATATATATATATATATATATATATATATATATATATATATTCCCCTTCTTTTTTAATGGAATTCTCCACTATCCTCAAGTTAATATTTGCCCTCGTGAAAGACTTTTTCGACCATATTGGATTACTAAGAAAAAAAGAAAAAAAAATTCATCTTTTAACACTTTGTAAATTTGTTAAATATTCCATGAACTTGAAAATAAGGAATTACAACATTAAACATTTTTTATCCATCCGTACGTTAGTTGAGAGTCCCTCCCTCATCGCTGAAATCAAGAATTCGAAGCCCACAATTATTAACGATTTAAGTAGAGGTTCTAGCGGTGGATTGTTGGGCTAGTTTTCCTCGAGATATAGGGGTCCGACTCTCAGGAGCCTTTCGAACACAGGGGCCCGTGGTGGAGTCATCGATTATTAAAAAAAATCAAATATTTTTCACACAATATATAAATTTACAAATTTTAAGTTGAAGGGTGACGTTGCATACTGAATTAAATTTTTATGAGCTGTCTATGTCGCTATCCCTTAAATGTGTTGTCTAAAATAAAAAGATATATAAAAGGGAAGGAATAAAAATTCTGTAGCATAGTCGCTAGAGCTATAAATAAATACTATAAGAAGTACCTTCCTTCCCCTCCTTTTTTTGGGTCAGGTAGTTCCTTACTTTCAAAAGCTCAAAAGCACCTGCTCATCTCCCTCCCTCTCTCTCTCTATCTCTCTCTCCTCTCTTTCTCTCTCATACGTTTCAGAGCTCACAGACGAACCCTTCTGTACTCCAGCTCAGCACTATCCTCCTCCTTTTTAACTCTCTCTCTCTCTCTCTCTCTCTCTCTCTCTAGAGACTGTGGAGGAGGCGTGGAATGCTACTGCTGGCGAAGGAGGAGACGGGTCCGTCGGCGCCCCGACATTCCCCTCAGATCTGACCCCCCTCGCTGCTCTGCCCCCGCTGGGGTATCCGGAAACCCTAGGAAGAGGAGGAGGAGGAGGGCGGGGCCGGCGATGGGGGTCCTGAGCGAGTCGCTCTGCTTCTGCAAAGGCGTCGGCAAGTCCGAGAGGACCAAGGCCGCCATCTTCTCCGGCAAGTCCCCCGCCATGGCCGCCGTCTCCGGCACCGGCACCGGCTTCCTCATCCATCGGAACCTCCTCCTCACCACCCACGTCAACCTCCCCTCTGTGGCCGCCGCCGAGAGCTCCGAGATCCAGCTCCAGAATGGTGTCGCCGCCACCTTGTTTCCCCATAGGTAACTAACTTGGCTTTCTCGCTGAGTTCGGCTTTTTCTTTTTCTTTTTTTTTTGGGGTAGGAAAAAGGGCTAAAGCCGAATGCGAAAATTTGACGTCGTGAATCTACTATTCCCATTTTACGCGAGGCGGTTGTTTTACAGCATCAGAGCCGCATCGTCAAATCTATAAAAAGCTTAGTTAGAAATAAAAAACAGGGGAGATGCATTGGAGTTTAATGTTAGCCGCCATTCAAAATTGCAGCTCTTGGAAATTCTATTTCCATGCCCCTTTTCCTGTAGGATCCTTGATGCCATGGTAGATCTGATTTCGGTGGGTCCTTCTTTGAAGGAAAAAAAAACGAACTAAGTTGAGTTAGTTTAGCTAGAGAAATCTATGAATTTGTGATGTGACCAAACGGCTGAATTTGTCCTCGACGATGGTTGATGGAGACATCATAGCTTCATAATCTGTCCGACTGCACTTTTGCCACCTATAGCTTCTGGGATTGAATTGTAGACCCAGAGGACATGGGATCTTTACTACTATAATGTGAATCATGAAGATGTATGTGTTGGATCAGTTTTGATCTTGGACTTGAGAATTTACTATTAAAATAGTCCTGAAGTAATTGGTTAGGAAATTGCATTAGTAAGATATGTTAAGCGAATTGGGCAATATGAGATACCAGATGTATTAGGCTTATTCAACTGGGCACATACCGACCGAAAAAAAAAAAAAAAAAAACCTGGGCACATGTTGTTTTCAGTCAGTATAGATTTTGCATTTGCATTGCTTGGGTAAAATCTCCTGTTAAACCAAATCTTGAATGGGTTCTTGAGATTAAATATAAATTTTCTTCCTTTTTCTGCCTCATAATCCACCAGTTCTCTCGATGCTTATATTTTTGGTTATATATATCGTCTGAGGGTTGCTGCAATTGGGAATTGACCTTATTTAAATTTCTTTAGTAGTCTCCCATTCCTGTTGTTGGGAATGGAGATCATTTAAAACGTATATTCTTAGGCATGGAAAAAGTGCCCCCTCCAAATTGGGGTGGGCGGGAGAGGAGTTTCTTGCTGATTTTGGATCTGTGTATAGCCCTATATCTGACCTCAACAGCATTCTTCCACGTGCTAGAGGAGAAAAGAATAATGTCTGTTATGCCAGAACTTCAATGATTCTTGTGCACTTGATGTCCCTTCATTGAACTATAGGATCTGCTATTGCCTTCCTTGAGATTCAAAATTGTGCTTGGCTTAAGAGTACCCTGTTAGGTTCATGTGTTAACCATGTGTTTGCAGGTTTTTTATCACCAGTTCAGTTTTGGATCTTTCAATAGTCGGTTTAGATACCATTGATGGGGATTCCAATGCCCAGGGTCAGCAGCCTCATTACCTGAAAACTAATGCCAAGCCAAACCTTGACTTGGGCAGCATTGTATACGTTTTAGGTTTTACGGAGAAAAAGGAACTAACAATTGGAGAGGGAAAAGTCATTATAGCGACCGATAATCTTATAAAATTATCAACTGAGGGGGTGGTATGGAGTCCTGGATCGGCTGGTTTTGATGCTCAGGGAAATCTTGCATTTATGATATGTGATCCTATGAAACTAGCCACGTCTCCAAACACCAAATCCTCTTCCACGTCGTCATCATCCTCATCATCATCAAAGAAAGATCTTACGATGCAATTCGGGATCCCCATACCTATTATTTGTGATTGGTTAAACCAGCACTGGGAAGGCAGCCTCGACGAACTTAATAAACCTAAATTGCCAATCATGCGATTGATGTCTACAGGCCAGAAAAGTGAGCATTCATGTGCGTCCTTCACAAAACGCCGCGTTTTCAAGTCAACAGAAGCTGATGGTGATGGAACTCCATCTTCTTCAAATCTAATATCCAAATCCAGAGATCCACCTGGACCAAGCTGTTCCATTGCTGTGGATATGATTGATCAGGAACAGAAGGCCATTGATCCAAATTCTACACACTTTCAAGGAATCCCAACTCCAGAAATATATGAATCGCGAAAATTAACTTCCATGCCTGTTCACAAGAAAGAAGCTGCTCAGGTGCAGCTTTTGGATATTAATTTCCCACCGAGAATTGCAAAACCTGTGGTGACTTTGCAGCCAGCTAGACCTCTGCATCTGAGTTCTGGTAAGGACTGCGTCGAGCAATTGCGCGTGCAGAGCCCACTGAGAAGAGAAGGAGTGCAGGATGTGGGACTGACCAGTCCGCATGTGGTTGCTGAGATGTCTTCTACAGGTTCGGTGAACGGGGCCCAGAGTGAGGTCCAGTCTTGCTCATCTCCATTGGAAGCTTCAGAGATACATTACGGGTACAGCAGTGAGGAAGAGACTATGTACTCTGCAGAAACTGCTGAGAGCAGAAACTACACTAGCCCTAGAGAGGGAAAGTTTCATCAAGTTGGGAGAAGTCAGAGTTGCGTGAGCTACACCAGATGGGGGCCTGCACAGAGAAGCTCGACAGCTCGAAGAGAGTTGCTAGAAAAAGAGAGGAGCTTCATCCACGGGAGAAAGATGCATTCGCAGGGTGCGACTTCCCAAAGGAGCAATGACTACTACAGCCCTACAGTCTCTTCGATCATGAAGAAGCGAAACAACCCAGAGCAACCTAGTCGGCCCCGGCCAAGCGCCGTACATTCATCACCAAGATGGGTATTTTGATCATTTGATGGTGATGCATTGCCCGAATTGTCAGAAACCAAAGTAAATTTTTTCCTACTGTTGCTATTGCACAGTTTTTGGAATTTTGTGGGGCATTTTATCCAGAGCCACTGTAATTACTCTGTTCCTCTGTAGAACGTGCAAAAGGATGAATAAGAGAATTAACTGGGGTTGCTCATCATGAGTAATTGTGCTCCGGATTCTTGAGTTTACACTGGTTTATTAATCAATTCAAGATGGCCAAGAGGAAGTTGCCATATCTCAGGTACCCTTCCTTTCATCACAGAATGCAGGGTTGCAAACCAGATCCTTTCTCATGATGTCTCTGTTTCTCCGGCCACAATGTCATAAGCAGTTCTTGTTTTTGTAATGGACGTCAACCACTCGATTATGCTGAATTGATTATGAACTTTAAAAGACAGGGCACCTGGTTATTTCGACAAGGCGTCTATATTTCAGTAAATTAAATCCTAAATATATTCTATTTTGATTGATGAAGTCTGAAACTCATTGGTCGTGGCATTTTGAGATTGGAAAATCCTACATGGCTAACTATACCATCGTCAACATGGCTATTTTCAACCGGCAAAATTGGTCTTAGGGATTCATTGATCGAAATTGATGATGTCTTCGTCTCAACCGACTAAATAAAACGTCAAGGAGTCGATCCACGAACATGCTAATCATCAAGGACTGTTTGCCTTGAACCCCCAATCAATCTGTTCCGATATGCGGATAACGCTCTGCACCACTCCCATTTTACATACCATTGGAATCTGAAGCGTCAAGATTCAAAAGCAGAAGCTTTGCTCGCTTAATGATCTCGCTTAATGAATCCATCACGCAATTCGTGGTCCCCACCATCTAGACCCTCGGTATTCGAACTTGGCACCAGCTCAGCATCTTTAATGGCCAAAAAAAGCCTTTTTTCCTCGTTGAGACCACAAAATTACTATACTTGGTTCGCTGCTTGAATTCTGGTTGGTGACTGGGGATTGGGGATTCCAAGCAAATGATCGGCTGTTGGATTCTGGTTATCTCCTGGTCAGAATGGGCAGGCGAAATTAAATTGCCACAGACCATTATGGCGCGTTTGATAACATTTCGTTTAAAAATTATTTCGGAAACAAACATAAATAAAAAAAAAAAGTGTTTATGTTCCGGAGAATAATTTTTTAATAAAAAAACGAGTTTGGTAAACTTGTTCCGAGAATAAAAAATGAACAAAAACAAGTTTAGTAAATTTGTGTTATTTTTTTGTGTCTTTTTTTTTTTTTCCTTCTTTTGGCGACGGCCTCGCTCGGCCACGGCGAGGCTCGCCGGCCCTCGGCGAGGCCGAGCTCGCCGGTCCTGGCGAGGCCGAGCTCGCCCGGCCTTGCCCTGCGTGGCGAGGCTCGGGCTCGCCGGATCTCGGCGAGCTCCGGCAAGCTTGAGCTCGCCCGGCCAAGGCGAGGCTAAGCCTCGCTAGGGGCCGACGACCGGCCAAAGAAAAAAAAAAAGAAAAGAAAAAGAGAGGAAAGAGAAAATTTGTTCTTAAAAATTATTCTAGAAATAATAAATATGTTTTTCTTGTTTTTTGTTCCTATGAACAAAAAAATAAATTTGGAACAAAAACGCAAACAAATGCGTTTTGTTTTTTTTTGTTCCTATAACAAAAAAAATAGAAATTTTGTTCATAAATAGAAATAAAGAATTTTAACAAACAGGGTCTTAACTTCTCTTTCGCTGTAAGGATGGTTTGCAAATTGTGCATCGGGAAGTAAATATGAGAACCTGAAATGGGTTAAAGGCGCGCATGACAAAATTTCTATTTTTCGATTTTTCGTTTTTCTGTTAGAACAGGTTTGGAATAAAAATCTGTTTAGTAACGCATTTGATTTCTCTATTTTTGAAACAGATTTCTATTCCAAAAATAGAGAAGTCGAAGAAATCAAAAGTTGAAATCAAATCATATAAAAGAATTTTACGCTTTCTTGCTAACTTAATTCACTCATATCCACAACTTCACAAATTATTACTAATTTTCTTTTTCTTATTTTGCTCTTTTTTTTTTTTTTTTTTAAATTTGATAACTCCCTCTTTAGGATGAAAGACAATCGAATGGGTCCCCAATTTTCAAAAACGACAAAAGTTCTTAAATTGTACCTTGTACTCTTAACATACGCTCAAATAAGAAATCGTCACTCTCTCTCTCCCGTGGACGTAGGCGGATTTTTTCGCCGAACCACGTAAATCTCCGTGTTCTTGATTATTCTTGTTTTCTTTCTCATCTAGTTAGGATGTTCTTCCGCACAACAATTGGTATTAGAGTAATCCAGGTTCTTTGTTCCTGTATTGCGATTTGATATTGAATGATTCACCAGGAAGAATAGTTTTACACTATGGCGGAGAAGGATGAAGGATCTGTTGATTCAACAAGGTTTATCAAAGGTTCTTTTGGGAAAATCGAACAAGCCGGACACCATCACTGATGATGGTTGGGCTGACATGGAGAATGCTTAATTAAAAACAGTTGAGCTCTTTCCTCCTAGAAAGGGTATGCACATGGCCAATTGAAGAAAAAGTTTTTTTTTTTTTTTTTGGTACTAGAGGAACTGGCTTGCAGCCGACAGCCACGCTGTAAACCCCCAGTAACAGGAGAACCCACCACTCCTAAGTCACACTTAATACACTTAGCGCCTCCCCTGGATTTTGAACCCTTCACCACTTTATTGAAAATTAGCAGAGCCTTATCTAGTGGAGCCACCACGGCCAGTGGTCAATTGAAGAAAAAGTTCTTATGCAATATATGAATAAAAAATATGCTTAGAAATTTAACCTTGTTTAATTCAAAATTCTTGTAAAATAAAAATAATTAGATTGTTACACAATCTTGAATTTTAATTTGAAAGCAAGAGATTCAAGATAATCTCTCTCTTTGCTATGCAAGGGCCATTAAAGATTCATTGAGCAACAATAAAGAAATTAGAAATGAGCAACTGGACTGATTCAATTCGAGAATCAAAATAAACCGATCTTCTCTCGATTGGTTCCTAACCATAAACATTACTTCAAGGTAGAATTCTCATATATTCCTTTACACCATCAATTTTATTTTGTTGATAATTTTGTATAATATTAGTCTTTAATAAAATGACAGGATTGTATACGTGCTATTGATGGCACCCATACTCATACTTCTACAGTACTTGTTTGAACTTACGCAGAATGAGCTTGTAAACGATATATTGACTTAGGAGGGAAACCAAATAAATACACTTAGGAAAACCATTGCCAATAAAATGGTAAGAGATAATAATATACCAAAAATTATTGTATTTTCAACTTTTGTAATGTATTAATATTATTTTAACTATTATTTTGTATTTGGGGATTCCATATGTTGTTAGCTAATCAATTTTTATTTCTAGAAATAAAAATTTTATTCTATTATCAAACAGATTTTTATTCCAGAAATAGAAATTTTGAGTCGTTATCAAACGGATTTCTATGCTCAGAAACTTGTCCGGAAAATAGAGATTAAGAAATCAATTTCTGACCAGAAATCAATTTAGCGCACTAAATGTCTCAAGACTTCAACTATAAAACAGGAAGGTCTCCCTTGGTTTCCTTCTTGCAGCACTCCTCGCCGGCACGTCTGAAGGAGGACGTGAGAACCCCGAGAACGACAAGGTCTACGCTCCCCAGAACTTCTTTGGTTTGTGGCCATTTCACTTTCCATGGCTCGGGTTCTTAGGGCTCCCCGTGCATGTTTCAAGCTGTGTTTAATGTAGCTAATCTAATATGAGTGAAAATGAGCGCTTTCCTCCCTCCCTCCCTCCCGAAATCTCTGCATTGACACGGGCTAAGATATCTTGACAGATGCACAAATTCATATTGATGGGGTAAGTCCCCACGCCAGCGCAGATTCAAAACAGCAAACCTATCAGAGTACCAAGCCAAACATTTAACTGACGTAATTAGCCGTTCTGAATTACAGAGTCCGAATCTCTCAGGAACTTTCCCAAATGCCACTGACACTCGTATGCACTTGGGGTGTGGTTGGCTCTTTTGCCAAGCCAGAAATCCTGAGGATCTGGAGATACAGGCCAAATATCTGCTGTTCATTTTCCATGCCGAGAGTCAGGTTGCACAATACTCTTATCTGAAAACATACACGAATTTCTAGCCGAAAAAAGGGAAAACATACACGAACTGATGTTCATCCCGTCTCTTGAACTAAAAATTAGAGACTAAAGAGTCCCTTGACAGTGAAAACTAATCCCAGACAATGAATCTCATTATAAGCTTTAATATTGATGTCTCATATGATAACCATCAGCAATTGGTATATCAGATCAACCTGTACAAGAATTTCCCATCCGAGAAAAATCTAATTTCAACTGATGTCAAAAATTACTCTTGCCATTCCTCGTCTCTCAAAGCATCAGCACAACCTATAAGATTAATGAAAAAAATTAATAGCAATGAGCAACAGCTGCATGAAGAAAGCTGATTTATAACATTATGAATTTCCATGACATCGACAGGAGCTATAGATATTAGTGATGAAGTTCAGGTCAGGACTAATGGAGGTAGCTTTGAGACTTCACAAATATATAGCCATGAAACAAAGTTTGACAACTGCCATATCATTTCAGATTACTGTTTTGTAACTGTTTTTCCCAGCAAAAGAGATTTGGTGTTACGAGCTAAAGGCAGCAGACTCCCCACAGAGAGAATTCTCTCCCTTTCACAGGTCCTTTTTGTGCGGAGGAGATACACTTTACAGATCATACTTTTTCCTAACCAATAATTTATTCCTCTGCAGTATCAAGTACACAATCGCAGCAAAGAGCAATCCATCAACAGAAAGAAATCTCACTTTAACTTGTGGTGGCAGGTAAAAAGACCCTGATGAGATCTTTCGCAACGACTCTCTTCCTACATGTCGGGCACTTAGCCTGCGTACTTATTGCATGCCTAATGCAGGCTCTACAAAAAATATGACCACATTTTGTAGATGTCTCCTCAACTAATGGGCCCATGCAGATTGGACAACTGAATGTCGGCTCCTTTGGTGGCAGCGGTGGTGGGGACTCACCAAATTTTCTGTCTGCAATTCAACTTCCACAGGTCACAATAACTTCTATATTCACCTCTGTAACATAAAATGTGTATGTACGCACACAACTTCTAAACTACAAAAACAATAACATATCACGTGTGCAAGACATACTGTCTGCAGGCATAATGACCAGCTACGCACACATCAAATATGAGGGAGAGCGATGGAAAGAGAGAGAATCACAAAAAATGCAAGTGATTGTGGCCATCCAATCATAATATCCTTGCTAGTTAATAAAAGCACACGATTTGATCTCATGCATCACACCACAGATTAATGACTTTATATAGAACACAAATCAATCAAAACAAAAAGCATAATCGAAGCAACAAGGCACAACGGCGCAAGCACAAGCAGTTCATTAAGGAATTGTCAGAGAGTCAAACTGCAGAATCTGGTAATGCAAGACTCAAGTAAGTGAATGTCCGAAGAGACACTTTCCCATGACCAGTATTTACCATCAAAATCCGTATTCACAATATATCTCATGAGTAGCACAATTGCTGGAGCAATTTGCAACAAACCTCCTCTGGCACAGAAAATCAACGTTCTTAAAATAATAAAAAAAGCAGTGCTACGAATATTCTGATTCAGTGCATCCGATATAGATAAATACTCTGGGTTCTTCCATTTTGATGTCTACTTAATTCATTTTAATGCTAAAAGTGTACCAGTGGCTGTATCTATACCAGATATTTTTGAAAAAAGATCAATGAAAGAAATCCCTACAGACTATTGACCTATTGATCCCCAACAAGGCAAATGAACTAATCATAGAAATACATAGATGCCGAAGAAAGTAAAAAACCTACTAGTATCGACATGCGCCAGAGCATAGTACATAAAACGGTGATAGGAAGATTCAAAGTCAGTACCACATAATTATTACTGCTTTCCAAATTTATGAAGGGACCGCAGTTTCTATCTTGATTTCCTCTTCTGCGCTTAGGGTTATTGTGGGCACACCTTGTGTTACGTTCATCTGCAGCAATCAAGAAGAGAAGAAGACAGACGCATAAGTCTGTGACTTAATAGAGAAGATGCATGATTGATGCAACAGAGAACTGAGGAAGCATCACACAGTATCTAGAGGCCAGAGATGGTAATAAAAGTTTAACAGGGCAAAAAGAAACCAACCACCAACAGAGAAATGCAATGTCAATTTGAAGAATTAGATACGAATTTCCAGTATTACCATATTCAACTTTGTTACAATGACAAGTCATGGATCAAACGGTACAACACTCCTAAATCATTTACATTGCATGATCAGTCATCATTGAATAATTATAAGGCACTCTGAGATTAAAAGGTAACCGCTGACCTCCTATTCAAACAGCAAGAGTCCCAAGTATAATCATCCCAAGACAAATACTCAAAAAGACTCCCATTTCCAACACCGCAAATAAAAAATACAAAGGCAAATTACAACACCACTGAAGTCCAAAGTGCATAAGTCCCACAAACCACTTGCGTAAGTTAATTAAGGTTGACATACTTTAGACAGCAAAGGAATAAAATTTAGCAACATCACAGCAAATATCACAGCATCTGAGACAGCAAAAGCCTACCATTACTAGTAGAAGAAAGAGGATAACGGGCCTAAACCAATTAAAGCATTCCAAAAGATATCAAATTTTCTTTTGATAACCATTATATTCTTCAAAATCATAACCAAGGCAGAATATATGTTATAGTCTCTGTGGGAGTTCCTTTTCAGTTTACTTTATCCGGTGTAATCATCCTGCTGCAAGTGCTTTTAAAGCTTTTCCATAAACCTCCTAAGACCCTCATCCCAACTCAAAAGCAAAAAACAGACACCAAAGAAAATGGAAGTACTTTTACTCGCTTATTTCAGTTCAAAGTAAGTTCTTTGACCATCCACCCTTCCATCAAAAGTCCTCTGACATTACTAATCAACATCCCTTTCAAAGCAACAACTCTGAAGCAGTAGAAGCACAAGCACATATTGCAAGACAAAGGAAGGGATTGAATTTGGGGCAAGAAAGATGCTGGCAATTCACTGTAAACCAACTAACAAGTTCACAGAGAAGACGTGTTGGGGATCATAAGCGAGAAATATACAAATGTAAGCCTGCACACTGGGTGCAGACAACAGCCACAACAGTGTAAAGAAAATCAAGTACCCGACTCTACTTCAATTATGACGTTCCTTGAATGATTCCTCCGGGATTTGTTTTTCGCCTATACATTGAAAACACAAGTCATACTTAGCAGCTGCTCCTAAATGAAGACTGAACATAGCAACAGAAGAAAGCATGTAACCAGAGTTATACTTCAGCAAATGCCCTGGGTGAGGAAAAGGTTACATCATCATCAATGGCCTCAACATCAATTGTTGCATGCTGCACGGGTTGTTGCCCCTGATGGTTATCCTCCACTAGCTGAGGCACAACTTGAGTCGAAGTACCTTCCTGATCCCGGTTTTCAACTGGCGGCTCATTGTTAAGGTCTAAATTCAGTGATTTTCGACGCCGATATCCTCTTAGAGGAGTTTTGGTCATCTGAGAGCTCATGCTAATTTCCCAATTCCAGCTCTCAAAATCCACGAAAAAATAGCTGTTTAAGAGAAAAGCAAAAAAGATCAAGACATCATCTCAAAACCCCCCCCAAAAAAAAAATTTAAAAAAAAAAACGTAACCATTAATCGAAAGTATCATATTTCTCGCTTCTTATCCTCTTTCATCTCTTAATAACAAGCAACTTGCGTAATGGTATGAGCAAGCACCATTCAACGAGACAATCACCAGATCTTCGCCTCATATTCATTGTCCCGTTGGTCTTTATAAATCATTCTCCAATTTGCTTTACACAAAGAACGCTAAAGGAACGTAGATTAAATAAGAAAAAACACAAAAAAATGAGAAATTGCCAACACATGACATCAAGCGAGATTCATCCGCCCAAAATCGGTCCAATCACAACTAACTTAGAATTCCATAACATTTGTTGACACTGAAACGTCAGGGCAAATAAGAGCACCGATATTCCACTTCCGCGGACGTCAAAAGATTCAGAAGAAGCCCCATAGATGAAGGAGCGAACAAAAATCGGGATCCCATACATCCGAAATCCCGAGTATAAAAAAAAAAAAAAGTTTATAAAGGGAACTGAAATACGATTATTTCATCGAAACGGGCATAAAGGCGCCTCCTTTATCGACCATCGCTCCGTTTTTCAACCCTCCCGTCAACAATCGGCGATAGGCGAAGCGAAATTCCTCGAAATCTACTGTCCCCAGACGAATCCCAAACCGAGGCGGAAAAAAAAAAAACGTTAAACAGAATCGGACAGCAAATGGCATCAAATCAATCAGGCGAAAATCAAACACCGCCAAACCCCAACCCACCGCCCAATCCCTAGACCAAGTTAGAGAAACGATCAGGAGAAAAAAAAAAAGAGCCGGCGTAAACCGTGACGATAGACAAGGAGGTCGGAGATCGCACCTTGAGAACCCGATTCGGGAAAAAAGGACGAGACTTTCAGAGCTCGGGACGGAGAAGATGACCGAATCGACAATTTGCAGACGATAGAGAGAGTGATCTAGAGAGAGAAAGAGATAGAGAGAGAAAGAGACAATGAAAATGGGCGTCGAGGAGAGAGAGACGGTAAGAGGTTGGGGGGTCGAAGTGTAAATTAAAAGGGCGGAGGAACGGGGGAAGGAGGGAGGAAGGATGGGGGAAGGGAGGGGCGTTTTGGTCTTTGCGCGAGTCGACGTGTGACCGCATGGAACACACGACCGCACGCCCACCGTTGATTCGACCGCCCGCTGCCACGTTTCGACCGCCTCCTCCGTAGATGGGGATGGGGAGCATCTGCCCTCCTCTGGAGATGGAAGATTTTTCTTCTTCCTCCTCCTCTTCTTTTTTCGAAAGGGAAGAAAGACGTTAAAAAGTTTGCCCGTCTCTTGTTTTTTTCTTCTTCTTCCTTTTTTTTTTTGTTGTTGGAGTTATTGTGGGCCTCGTTATCGGCCGCAGAATAAAAAAAAAAAGAGTTGACTTTTTTTTTTTATTTTCTTCCAATAATTGGCCATAAATTTAATTTAAATATTTATTACTAATGAAAAAATTACATTTAATTTTCTAAATGGAATGAACTTAGAAAGATTTCATATGTTTTATGTTAGCGTATAATATTGAAATATGAAAATTAGAAAGTTTCATCTGTTTCTCCTTAAATGAAAATCAAATGTTAGAATCATAAAAATAAAAAAAAAAAATTCCCAATAAAAGTATAAATTACTTTAGGCACGTATTTTTATTTGATTTGTAATTCTAACACAAGAAATACAATTTTTTTTTTTTTTAAAGTGAAAGACATTTTATTCTGATAACTTTTCTTTAGACTTGATTTGTGATTTTACCTTATTCTCCTTGCGACTAGGAAGTTTTGCGATGGCCACGAACTCTTCCGATAGATAATATGTTGCGAAGTTCTTTATACTTAAAGATCGGTCATTTTTTATTACTTAAGCAAAATTAATTGTTTACTTTTTTCTATTTAAAAAAAATTAAATATGATCATGTGTATCTATTCCAATATTTTAAAATGTTTTAGAAATTTTTCCTAAATAAAAATCAAATTATAAACATACAAAGAAACGATGAAAGTGAAATAAATATTAGTCACTCCAAATGGATCCTTATTTTCCCATTAGGACTGGAAATGCAAAACCATCGCCAAATTTCCAATTTTTAAAATCTAAATCAAAACAGAGAATTAATTCAATATTTTTTAATGTATAAAATTGATTTAATAAGAAATACTTATTTTTCCTGTGGTGGAAGAGTCCATTAGGTATCACGTGATCTCATGGAGTTGTTTGCCGTATAAAAAGAAAGGTGATGATGCGGCACGTGATGGAAAGAATATTTCCTTCCTAAGATGAAAGGGTGGAGAGCAATTTCTCTTATAATCTTATTATATCCGATCGAGTTTCATGAGAAGAATAGCATACTAAAAAAGTACGAGATCTTATTTCGTTGGTGTAGCGTAATGGCTTACGTCAATTATATATCCAAAAACAGGTAATTCACAATCGACAAAAAAAAAGAGAATTTTTATATAATTTATCATATGGCTAATATCATGAAAAAACCCAAAATTGACATAATTGTGATAAATTTATCCCGAATTAATTTTTTTATTATAAAAAATCTCACACTAGTATATTTGTAACAAATTTTCCATTCCAATTATAAGATAAAAGTCACAAAAAAACCTCATTTGCCACACATTTGCCTCCAATTTTTTTTTACTACATAAAAAACCCCAACTTGTATTAATGTAACACATTTACCCCAAATATTTTTGTTTTGTGACGCCCCCAAATTTATATCCATGTGACACATTTATCTAAAAAAATTTGTGTCAAGGAAATTTAGAATTTTTGGTGTCACAGAAAAAATTTGGATAAATATTTCACACGAGTACAAGTTTGGAGCTTTTAGTATATATGTGTGTCGCGCACACGCTCGTACACACACATACCAATTTGGAGTTTGGAGTTTTTATGATAAAAAAATTAGTTCAGAAAAAATTGATTATAAATATATACCGATATGGGATTTTTTCGTGATATTGACCATCATGGATCTATCTAATAATATGCTTGTTTCACCGAAAAGAAAGAAAGAATTACGGACCTTTCGCCATCAACAGGTTTTCACAAATTTGATCTGATTTGAGCTTTACCTTATGACCCTTTGCAGGAATTTAGTTAATCTTTAGACCATCACTGACCTTGGGCAGCTTAGGTCGCTGTTTGCGTTTCTTTTTGTTCAGGACAGCAATTAAAGGTCAGTTTCTGTCTATGATGAACAAATCAGAAGGCTAACAATCTTCTCTCGATGACATTCTAGCTAAAAAAACAGGCGGCTCCGGCCAATAATCGCCCTCCGGTTGTCCATCGTCTTCCTAGGTGTTTGAACGTAAAATGAAGCTTGTGGTCTCAAATCAATGGTGTAAGGACTACATGAAGCTTCATTCTGTAGTGAATCAGTTCAAGTCGTGACAATATAAGAACTCCTGTCTCATGTTCACTAGCTGTAGCTTTTTCTTGCAAGGATTCTCTGGAAATTACAGTTGCGGTGATTTGGCAAAACGGCCATAAGGAAAAGTTCGGAACAAATGATAGAACTAGCCCAGATAGGAGGGAAGAAATTCCCTCAGAGTTGGAGAACCATTCCCCTTTTTATCACAAAATTGGAACTTAATTACGTGCACAGTAAGTAACGACACTGACAACGCTTGAAGATCTAAAGGAAAAAGAATTACATGTTCTTCCTGCCTTACGGAGAACTCCGCCGGTTCGGAAAGAAGAAGCACAACAGGTGGATCAGTAACGAATTGGCTTCAAAGGAGTCTATCTGCAGAATTCATCAAATACACACTTCCATAAAATACTCGCATATTTATGCTATGATTCGGAGGACCTCACTTTCTGACCCATGGAAAGCAGCAGCAACCCTGCAGAAAGAAGCAATAAAATGGAAATATGTTGGGGAAACTAGAAACGTTTTCATAGCCAGTAAGTGTCCACTTTAAGACAATTATGACTTGATACCTTTGAGTTGTTGCCAGCAGTTTTACTACCCGCACCAGCATAAGGTGACCGAGGGTACATGTCTGGTCCCGTACGCGCTCCCCCCTGCCTCTCCTCCCGGACTTTGTTAAAGATGTGTGTATATCCATCGGCTGATGCCGGGTCGCTCTCGTCCCACTCACCAAATTTTGGAACAGCAGCACCACTGTCAACCTGGTTGATAAGAAACCACAGTTGAAACTCGAGGGGTTAATGCAAGAGCCAAAGTATACCATCAGATATATTAGCCTTCAGGATTGTAACCGAATCATTTTCCATCTAACAAAATGAACATGGAAAGATGCAAGCTTGTATGAATCCCGACAATTGCAAAGGCAATCACTTCTGGCCTGAGAAGCTTTTTGCGCGAGAACAAGATTTTAGGCTATTGGAAAGAGAGAATGTTCTTAAATCAATTCAATTTTTTTGGAAACTTAGCATGACTTCACGGATTATTGCTATTAATGACAATTTCAAGCAAAAACGAGGGAAAGGATTTACGAGGTCGTCTCCTTTAGCAGCAGAACCCAGGCGGGATCTCCCCGGCGTGCCCATGGCATGGCTGCCTTCACGTGAACCCCTTCCTTCCCAGGAGGGCGAACCACTCCCCCTTCCCGAGATCCTTGCCTGGGGGTGCATCGGCGACTTCTCAAAGCTATGATCCCCCCCAGCACTTGTTCTAGCCGGCCTCCTTGGAGGTTCACCGTAACTTGCTCCATGCACTCCGTGCGCTTGATGCTTTGACTCGTTAGAATGCAAGCTGCTCGAGCTATTTTTGCGGTTAGATTGGTCCGAAACCTGTGTAAGACTCCCATCATCATTGCTCATTTTGCGCTCATGCACAGTCCTGACCACTCCCTCTCGTTTAGGTTCCTCATATTCAGCTTCAGCTCTGGAAGCAGGGGCTTCAGGTGGAGCTCCTGCGTCTGACAGTAAATCTGGGTTTTCCTCTGGATCGTTTGGATTGATCATTTTAGTTCCACTCCGACCCTTCCTGGCTTTTTCGAAGTAAACTGTGTATGGAACATGATTTCCACCTTCCCAGTTGCCAAATTCGGGTACACGTGGATATTCCTGCAGTAGTGACATAAGAATTTGACATGTCAGCTGAATGCATCTTAATGGTAATTTACAATTTTTCGCTCATCAGACCTAAAGCAGCTAGCATTAATTACATCCAAGGACAAAACAAGAACAGGCAAAACTGTAGCCATCATTAGATCGAATCATGTTATGCAGAGCCAGATAAAACCAAGAATGACATGAAAATCTCAAATATTTATCACGATTAATTCACCAGTGTATCAGCTATCATCACTTGTCACTTCAACGCCAGAAGGCATTTGGAGCCTTCCGTTATAATCACGATAGCTGATGTGCACTGTTCCACCTAGTTCTTTGCTTCGCATTAATTACCATCTTCAACAGAGAAAAGCATGACTGAACACAATGTTTCCAGCAGATAAGAAAACGAACAGAGAAAAGTGCCAAATAAAGTGCGGCAAAGATCCTCAATAATGATACTTCGATTTCAATAGCTTGCTGAACAACTAGTCAAAGAACCAGATCAACCACCGGTACAAGATTCCAAATATACATCTCTTAACATTTTGTTGAGGGGATATGGAAAAAATAATTGTAGAATTGTAGGAACCTGACTGAATGATGGTGCAAACCGATTAGAGGAAATAAAATTGGAGAAAATTCTTGCAGAATAATGCAACCTCAGAAAGGGAAAGCATAGAATCATGTCCTCCATATTAAACAAAGTTATCACAGTGAGACTAGTGCCAAAGCTAACAGTTTCAGATCCAGAGGAGATTCCCCTAGGAATAGTGAGCTGACATTCTTGCGGAACATTGTTAACTTCGAAGCCAGCATTTCAGAGAAAGAAATCAAAAAATCCTAAGAGGCTAACACAGCTGGAATAAAATCACAAAGCCAAAATAAAATCATGAACAAACCGTGCTCAGCCGCACTTAACTACTTTCTTGGACATAAACATCTGAAGTTCCACATAGAATAAAGGAAACATCTTTAGATGCAACCAAACAATAAATATTTCTAAGAAAGAAACAGATGCTTGCATTTGACAAGACCGATAACTACAAGCGTATATTAAGTAATTGCAGAAATGCCTTGAACACCAAGTGCCATAAAAGGCTTCGCTGCTCACTAATCCAGCTTGCATATTATCAGTATCTGTGCCTGCGAACTGCAACAGGACGCTGAAAAACTACCACCATTTTCCTTTTCCCCAAATAGTTTACATGTCTATAGAATTTTGTTTGCAAAAGTCCCCATCATCGAGTTTCCGATGCGTGCAAATCCCTCAATGAATGGCAAAGTAGACAAGCAGTGGCACAAGGAGCGACCGTCAAATCGCGATGCACTAATTTTAAGCCAAACCGATGGTCCCGTGTGGCTAAACTTAATGAGCTATCTAGACCCAACACCGAATCCACATGGGCTGAGACAATTAAGTCGATAGCGCGAGTCTTGCAAGCATACGAGAAAACCCAGAATCACGGTTCCTAAATGAAGAGCACGACAAAGCGAATCGACCGCGACAGGCAGATTCGTTCCCTTCCCTTCATGCTTGCTCTGATCCCGAAGTTCGGCACCAAGAGACACGGGAAAACAAACACAATCACGTCTCAGGACAGCACCAGAAACATTCTCGAAAGATAAATAGCAACTCAACCCTCCGAAGCATACAGAGGTTCAAAATCAAGACGGGGGGCAGAAACGAGCACGCAAGAGGCAAAGAATTCACAGCCTTCAAGGCAATTCTCAAACCAGAGGCACTCACAGCCATTGCAGTCCTGTCGCCGACCTCTGAAACGACCCTCCTCCAATCCGAAACTTCTGCTCCTCGTCAGCTTTTCCACCAAACGAAACCGCAAAAGATCTGCAAAAATCCTTCAACCCCACAGAGAGAGAAGGACAGAGAGAGAGAGGCAGAGGGAAGGAGTTTTATCCACCAATAACATTGACGGTCGCCACCTGTTAAGTTTGACCATTCCATCTTCTCTCTCTCTCTCTCTCTCTGAGACTCTGTTTCTTCGGAGTTTCAGATGTCGCACTCAATCCCCAGCACACGTCTACAGTATGCATCACGTCGCGTACAGAATTCACGGCATACGCCCGCGTCGAGGAACGCTACGGGCCCGACAGCTTTTGCTGCTTCCAGGCACACGGCGTCCAATGTCCATGCTCGGTCGCTCGGAAGCCGGGACGGCGCCAGCGCGTTCATTGGGTAACTGCGGGGCCAGCTCCCGAGATGACGCCGTCACTGTTAATGGCGGCTGGCTGCGGTTGACCCTGGAGAGCTGCGATTGTCGTCTTGCTCCGAGAGATTTTTAACCGGACTTCGATGGCTGCGCTGTATTTGTCGCCTTCCTTACCGACACTTTCCATTTTCAGCCACCTTTCTTCTCGTATTTTCATTATCCCCCCCGCATAGGAATGATGTTTTCGAATAAAACCTTCATTTTTAATTTTTTATTTTCATTTCCTACTCCGTCCACGAGGTTTAGGAATCCTCCGGTCCATTCCAAAGTTTCAATGCTCACCGCAATTTTGATGATCTTGATATCCCATGCTCAATTAGCTGTCGCCTGAACATCTATCGATCATGCTCAATACATTATATTTTCTTTAAATTCGGGTAAAATAGAAAAATGATTATTTTATTTAAGTGTAGATCATAGAATAACCACGCTTTCATTACCAAAAAAAGCTTGGGGACAAATTCAAAAGGAAAGAAAAGACACTACATCAAGATCTATTTGAAGTTTCAACTCGACTTTTCTTGATGATGCGCAAAAATCATTATGTCTTTATATGTCATGCAATACCTTACTCGGTGCATGGCAAGCCTATATTAAGACGATTTCGACTCATTATTATTAATTGTTATATATTGATTTTAATGGAAGTCACTTGCCATTAAACTTGTCCATGTAATAAGTGGAAAAAGTATAATGATAACTTTTACGTTACTAGCTCTCTCACATCATTCAATTCACATATCATTGGTCTCTTTACCTTGTCCAATGTCCAATCGCACGTGGGGACTACTTTCTTGTGGCCAGAAGTTGTCCACGTATTGTGAGATTTCTCGAGAAAGAAAAAAATAAATAAATTCTACTTTTCCTCCTTTATTTTCAAGCCTTTTCTAATTAAGTTGCTGTGCTTTTAATTTATCTAATCAAATTATTCTATTTTCACAGACATCAAGTCTAATAAAATTCAGCTAATGTTATTATCAAACAATGTCAAAGCATGATGCGAATAAAATTGCGAATGCCCACATGAACATTATGTATAAAATTCAGCCATGGCCGTCCATATTAGAAAATTCACCCAAGTCAAACTATAATGCTATCATACGGAGACTTGATTATAAAATTTATATAAGTAGACGGAATTAATGAGGTAAGTTAAGAGCACATGGGCTTGATTAAGAAGAGTGAGACAATTAAGAGATGAAAAGTAGATCTTTCCCTATGTAAAAAAAAAGGCTGGCCGGCTAATTTAACCAGGATATGCCATGCCAAATTCTACATACAATCCAACCTTAGTTTATTGCCTTACCACGAGATACTATAGTCAACACTATTTTTATTTCTATTTGGTTGCTGGTAATGACAAAGAGAAGAACAACGGTCAATGGGGAAAATAAAAATCCGTTTAACGAAAAAAAAAGAATTTCTTTTTCCTTAAAAGATATGGAAGCACTTGCTAACTATTAAAATCAATAAAACTTATCATTTCTATAATAAAAAAAACAAATTATCGTGCCGTGCCAAATCGTGCATTATATAAATATCAATATTTTTTATTAAGCATGATTAGTAAGTGTCTTAAAACATTCGTTAACACGGCATTCAAAGAATCAGTCAAGGCATTTCAATTTGCCCCCTATCGGCAGCATTTCGGTTCCTCCTAGCTAGAAAGCGACACTACAGCGACCGTAGAATTGATGGGTGGAAGTGTCATTATGCCGTCTCCTCGTCCTGATGCTCATTGGGACAGCTTCTTGCATGAAGTGGGTCATCGGGCCCCACCTTGATCATCGGCCAACAGGCGATCCTCGTCGGCAGTTGGCTGTCGTAACTGCAAGTGCCCCCTACCAAGAAATGACGTCCTTATTTATTGAATCACACGAATAATCGCCTAATGGTTGTCGTAGTTGTTGTAGTTCTAAGGGGTCCCCTACCAATCCTTATTTATCGAATCGCACAGGTGACCCTAAGAATACGAGACGTGACATGAAGAAAAGCTACTAGCCTTATTTGATGGTGACATTCGTGATTTTCTAGATGAACATCACAATTTAACGATGCCCAAGATTTATGTGAGGGAGATAATACCCTATAATATTATGTTTTCGAAACATTCGCTGAAAGTGCCCCTACCAAGCAATTATACCATTATTTATTTAATTGCTAGCGACACTAAAAATATGAAACGTGGAATAAGAAAAGTCACGAGCCATATTTTAACAGTGATGTTAATGATTTCTAGAAGAACGTCATAGTTTAGGATGTCCAATATTTATGCGAGCGAGAGTATACACTATAATGTTATGTTTTCAATACATGTAGGACGTAATTGAATAAGTTCACTTAAAGTGTCCATACTAAATAATTACATCATTATTTATTTAATCGCTTGTAACCCCAAGAATACGGAGCGCTAAATAAAAAAAAAATATAAGCCCTATTTAGTGTTGGTGTTTCTAGAAGAACATTGCTATTTAACGATGCCAAAGATTTATGTGAGGGAGAGAATATGCTAAAAAGTTATATATTTGAAACACATAGGACATAATGGGATTAGTTCACTGAAAGTGCCCCTACCAAGTAATTACATTATTATTTATTTAAACATGACATGAGAAAAGCTATGATTATTATTTCAATGGTGATATTCGTGATTTTCTACTAGAAAATCATGTTGTAAGGATGCACAAGATTTATGTCAGGTAAAGAATACACTATGATGTTATAATTTTAAAGCACATTGGATATAATGTGATAAGTCCATTGAAAGTCACAGAATTTATCATAAAAATACAATTAAGTATGTGACTTTTAGAAAGTGTAATCAAATCTTAAGATTTATCAAATTGGTGAAATCACCATTCCATTAATTTCGTCCAACTTGGCTGATGGAAAATGTTGACATTGCTTTTCTATTATTTTTTCTTTCACATTACATCAATTGTGGCTAAAATGCAAAACACAAGATTAAAAGAATGTCATTTTGGTCAAAATTTGATTTTTTTAATGCAAAATTTCATTAAATTATATAAAAATTAGCTAAATTCTAAAAAAGAAAAACCATATTTAAATTAAATAAAAATAAAAATAATCTTATTTGTAATCTAATTTAAATGAAATTTAGATTAAAAAATTCATATTTGAACAAGAAAAGTGTCATTTGGTCTTATGCTCCATGTTTTAGCCATCCATATCAACGTCACGCAAGAGGAGAGAAAAAAATTTGCATCAACATTTTTTTATTAGTGAAGCTGGAAGGAATTAATGGAATGACTTAATTGCACATATTTGATAAGTTTTGGAATTTTACACTTTAAAAGTTTTAAAACTCAATTACATATTCATAATTATTTTTAAGATTTTCAGTGCATGTATTACAAAATTAATTGAAAAAAGTGATTTTGCATTACAACAATGCTCCATGGTTTACATTAGTTTGCAAAGAAAAACACAAAAAGTTTGAGCTCATGATGTCATAATCATATGTTTGGAATATGAAATTGAATGGATTTCGTTATTTAGAGTAATCTTTTTATGCACTAAATCGAATCATATATTTAATCAACAACAAATATATTAAGACCGTATATCTACAGTTTGTTCTACTTCTATTTAGTTTTTTTCGATCGTTTTCTTTGTTCTTAAATTAAAATTTTTAAATAATTCACCCCAGTCAAAGATTATAATCGAAAAGGCTTTCTCTAATTTATCAATTAACAAATTAAAACTTAATAGGAGGTAAAAATTATAATAACTCTATCTTTATCTATTTGTAAAAAACTAATATCAATAAAAGATAGAAGGCTTATTGATCAAAATATAAATCACTTGGCAAAATTATGCATGTCTTGCCACGTGGCAATTATAGAAAGAAAGTGAAATGTCACATAATAAATGCGGGAATTTTAACTATGTACCAAAAACATGTCAGACAAATTTTATTTAAAGGTATTTTATTTTCGTCTTTTTTTTTCGAATTTCAAACCAAAATACATAAAATTCTCAAATTACAATTGTAATGCCATGGTAACAAGTTATTTTATTTTTTTCAAACTAACATGTGTTTCTTAAAAATGTATTTCAAAATATTTCTATCTGAATCTATGAAATTTGAAATCGTAAGATTGAAACTTATAAACGACAAGTCGATAGGTCAAAAAATCCATCCTTAAATATGGATAACGAGGCAGAAAAGTACCATATGTTTAGCTCGGGTATACATTTGTAAATATATATTCTTACACTAGTTTGTACCAAATGTATTTTTAAAAAAATAATATGTTTATCAAATTGTATTGATTTTAATAAATAGAGTTACAGTAACTCATTGCAATTATGCAATTATAGATTGTAAAAACCCTCCGATTATTTCTTTTCTTAAATATGAATCGTGTTGAATTGCGCCTTCTTGAAAAGGCTTTCCTCTATATTCTCGTACATCTGTTTGACGTCGAAAAAGGGCCTGGTCTCCCATCTTAAAAGGAAAGGGTTGAATATCACAAAATAAATAAATAAATAAATAAATTTAATTCTTTTGACAATTAAAAACTTCAAATTGATATATTTGTGACAAATTTATCAAAAAATCGAAGCATTTATGACAAATATTCACTATATTAGTTTTAGTTAAATTAGATTAATACTACGAAAGATATAAACCGATATATTTATGATAAATGGAGGGTAAAAACTCAAACTAGTACATTTGTCGACTGTCAAGTATTATCTAATTCAACAATTTGACGATAAAATTTAATGAAAATTAATTGAAAGTAAATTTGTCATAACTATACTATATTGTGGTCTTGGTGATCAAAAATTGATTTAGGATAAATTTTTCATTTTATTGACCTAAAAGAAAAACACCTGCTGAAAGAAAAAATCATTGATTTCATGCCTATACAAGTTGTATGGCCTGACCCAACCATAAAATTTAGGGTATTTTGAGGCCAAGCCTTACTCTTATTCGAGTGAAGATTTCTAAATGTTGGTATTGTCAAGATTTGGGTTAAGTCAGGCAAAGCTAGATTGGGACATCAGGAGGTTTTTGACATATTGGATAATAGTCTCATCTCCCTCCCTTCCCTCCCTCCCCTTCTCTCTCTTCGCACGTGCGCTTCGCATGTGTGCAAGGAAGACGAAGGGTGCGTTTGGAATCAACTTTGCAAAGAACTTTGGGCTAAAGCTGAGGTGTTTGGAAATAATTTTAAAATTCCCATTAGGCCAAAGCTGGCATTCTTAAGGCTGAAAGCCTAAGGCAGGTGAAGGGGTGCCTTGGCTTTAAGCTTTATTGGCATACAAGTGACACTGTTCACTTTTTTTTTTTTTAAAAATTTTCTTCCAAAACTATCCTCACCTACTCTCGATTTTTCCGATTTTGCCCTCGTCATTGTACTGTTTATCTTCTTCTCCGTTGAAGGTTGACGGCGTGTTCCTCGAAGCTGTGAGCGGTTGCCAACGGCTCGGCATGGTTGCGGTGGCCTAGGCAACCGTCGCCCTGTCTGGGTCGCGGTGAGGTTTGGGTCGCTGACCTCGCCGCGACCCAAATCCGAGGGCGGCGAGGTCCTCCCGCAACCTCACCGCCCCAAATCTTGGTTGCAGCGATCGCTGGAGGTCGCGTGGCCCAGATTTAGGAGTGGCTAAGTCGCGGCGTGGTCGCCCGACATCCAGCGACCCTCGTCGATGGTCTTCAATGGTCGCCCGACATCCGGCGACCCTCGCCGGAGGTCTTCAATGGATGCCTGGCGGCCACTTGCCATTGTCGGTCAATTTTTTTCTTTTGATAATTTTTTTTATCACTAAAGCTCTTTGTAAATGTAATTCCCCAAAATATCATTTTGCTCAAAAGTACTTCAAATAGGCTTTCAAACTACAATTTATCAAATATACTTTGCACTTTGAAAAAAAAAAGGTATATGCATTTTCCTAAAGAGTTTATCCAAAAGACTGCCCAAACGCACCCGAAATCCTAAATTTGAGCCCAGCTGATCGGATCCGGCCCGGCCCGGCCAGTTCTCTTGGGTTATATGTTATTCGGGTCGGGCCGGTTCGGTTCGGTTCACCAGCGTATAGTTTCGGTTAGGTTCGGGTCGAATATTTTCAAAATCCGGCTCGACCCAATCCCTCGAGGCCCCTGCGCACAACAAGCAAAAAGTAAAACGAAGCGCAGCAGCTCTGAACTGGGAGAGCTTGAAGAAGAGCTGAAGACGGAGCTGGTCGAGCTTCTTCGTCTTCCTATCTCCTGCGCCAACAATGGCGGAGATCGCCGAGTCCTCCGACACCTCGCCGGACCCGCCGGCGCCAAAGTCCGAGCGGCGAGAGGAGTTCGATCCGGAAACCATGCGGAGAACCAAGCCCGGAGCGAAGCGCCTCGTCCTCACCCTCTCCGTCCTCGTCTCCTTCCTAATCGGTACGTCTCCCTCGCTCCGAACTCCCTCCGTTCGTTCCTCAGGCGCGTCTCTTCTTCAGTCTCGCTCTCGCGCCTCGTCTCGTCGCATCACGCGGTTCCCGTAGTTCTGTGAAACAATTTCTCTTCGTCCGCAGGCTTTCCTTTCCTGTGGAAGTCGGTCGAAATCTACCGCGCCCCGCTCCTGTTCGACGACATCGATTCGCTGTCCAAGCGGATGGAATCGGAGCCTCTGCAGTTCCCGTGCAATTTCCGCGCGGTGTTCGTAGGGTTTGATTTCGGATCGGAGGATTTCGACCGCGCCGATGATCTGAAATCGTCGATCGCCAATCGGATGGACGGATTTGTGTCGGGAACTTCGCAATGTGGAACCTGCAGTAGCAGTTATTCTGTCTCGGTGGTGATGGAATCGAACTCCCATTGCGTCCAGAGCCGTGGCGGTAGACGTTCATGTCCATATCAGTGTGGTGCAATTAGTTCCGTGGATTTTGGTAGTGACGATGAGAGCATTGATGGTTCATTGGAGCGTGTACTGGGAGGAGAGTGTTCAGGGTTGGCCGGGAAGGTATACACTGTAGTGGTGGTGAATGAGGACGCGGGAGATAAAGCTGTAATAGGAAAGTACAGACACGCTTGGATTGTTGGTAGGACGCAGGAAGAGAAAGCCGTGGAAAATATTGCAGAGATTTTTGTTAAGGTATTCTCGAACGGTGGCAAAGAGGAAGGATTGATTCATGGGGAATTTATGCCTGTTGGAGCTGATGGGAGGATCGTGCTTTCTTTCAATTTACTCAACACTGATCCGCAGGATTGGATTTATGATTGGTATAGGGATTTAACTCTCGTTGCTGTATTACCCACATACTATGTCATGCTTTTATTGATGCGTGTCATTTTTGCCTCAAATTTCTTCCTCACTTCAGTGAATTATGATATGGAAGAGAAGATAATGATTGTTCTAGTTTGCCAGGATATTCTTATGATATCTCTGTGCCAAAGATTTATGTTGTGAATCAGCAGTTCTCAGAGCTGTCTGCCCTACAGTGGATTCCTCTGTCATTAAATTTACCTCACAAATAGGAGACAACTTTTGCAGATGCCTCTTTAGTTTTTATGAAGCCTCATTGGTTAATTCCAGTGATCAAGCGCTTGGACATTAGTCCTATATATTTCAAAATTTTAACTGATACATAGTTCCTTCCTCTTCTTCTTCTTCTTTTTTTTTTTTTTTTTTGGTGTTTAAACAAATGAATTGAAGCAAAAATAGAGTCGGTGCCTGGCAGTTCTTTTGGATCATTACTTCCTTGTTCTCAAATTCTTGGATTTCTCTTCAGAAACTGAATCTTTTTGATCCCAAACACTTCCCTTTTGTTGGTCCCCCTGAAATGTGGAACTTGTACATTGTAGGACTCTCTATTTACTGTTATAATTGTTATTCGTCCTGTTTACCTGCAGGGATTTTAATACGATAGAGGAGCATATGTTGTCCCCATTAGTTGAAGCTTTGGGACCTATTGCAAACATAACTGTGGAAAGTCAGGTGCTAGATCGAGCTCTTTCATATATGCATATATATTGAGTGCGATTCTCTAACAAAATTTAGGAGGCCTGTGGGTGTGAGCGAGTGTTGTGTGCCTCCGAAATCTTGTGCTTTGCCAATTTATGCATGATAAGAATAGCAGTGACTCACATTTGCTTCTAATTTCCAGGTTCTGTATCATACTCCAAAATCCTGTTATGCTTCTTGGGATGATGAGTCGAAAAGCTTCATCCTAAACACTGGTGATCTCCCATTCTTTGTAAGTTCATGTAATTTTCTTCATTATCCTCCGATGATGAATGTGATACAGCTTGTAGAGGAACCCCAGATTCCACACTTGCTTTTAAGGGCTCTGTTGCCTAAACAAGGAGGAGTTTCCATTTCACAATTTCTTCATTCTCAAAGACGCCTTTAAAATTATTACAATAGTTCATCTCTATGCATGTTGTGCTATTTAGAATGTACCATATCTGAATTGGTTTTATTTGCAGACTTAGTGTCACTGCACTGCAAATGCCTAAGTTGATGCTTCAAAGCTATTTATAAAAAGGAAAGTAGAGGACACAACACAATAAATTCTTAGGAAGAACTACATTAATTTTAAACATGCTTTTGCAAAACTACATCGACTATCACAATATATGTATATTTTTCTGTCGAAAGTTATACTTCTATCTTGATAGCATTATTTCTGAGTATTCTTTGCTATTCTCATTGAGCAAATCAACAGGTCAATTCAAATGAGTGGCATCTGGACACTTCAACTGCAGCTGGTGGGCGGTCAAAGATTTTGCAGCTTGTGCTGTATGTTTCTCAACCTCTTTCTCCATTAAAGATATTGCAGCTAGTGAAGCACCTTTTAAAAGTTATGGTAGTCAAGCTTTTTCTCCTTGCTTGTAGATACATTCCATCTGCAAAGGAGTGCCCTCTAAATTTACAGCTTCCGAATGGGGAGATCTCCAAGGCTAATGGATATATATCACCTGTCAGTTGTGAAGCCTTTGAACTTTTAATACCTTCTGTCCTTGTGTCATTCGTTTCATGGATTTGTCCAATGTCTTAAGTTCACTGATCTTGCAGATGTGGGGAGGTGTAGTTGTTTGGAATCCCAAGAATTGTTTGCAGGATCCAGAAAAGTACCCTGCATGGCACAAAATTTCACCTCAGGTATAGAGTTTTATTTTGAAGGTATAATACTTTATTTTTTGGTATTCTATTAGGTATGAAGCTTGTTTTTAACACAAGACTGTTTGGGAAGGTGTCCTTCATTTTCCAGAATAAATGTTGACATTACAGAAATGAAGATATAGAAAACTTGTAACGCTGGAGAAATTTGACCTGGAACCACAATATATATTGCCACTTGATTTTACGTGAGATTGGTCAGAGCGAGTTTGGGCTTTTGCCTGCCAAAGTGCATATTATGATATTCACTTTGTCCTTCCCACTTGTCTCCCTTGATATATTCTAACCATTAAAGTGAGTTATTTTTGTGAAGTGGCAAACCTTGTTTCCTTAAATCTAATTTCTTACTAGATGAGATAGTCAACTCGGCTAGTCTATCTTCCCTCGATATATGCTCTTGGCAAACTAGTGTTTGCTTAGAGTATGTCCCAACTTTTAAGTATTATTCCAACGTTAACTCACCTCTGTTGAATCATGAAAACTCTTTTCTCTAAACAATCATGTTAAGAGCAATGTTCAAATCTATAAAGATTTTGAGCAAAGTCTTATTTTCTAAGATTTGTTTTTATAAAGCAGATGCTTTCAACTTAATATCATGCATATTAATAGCATTGATAATCAAGATTACTACTATTCTCATTTTGATAAAGTTAGTTTGCAATAAGACAGATTGAATACTTTGTTTTTCAAAGAAGTTTTACTATGTAATAGATTAAACTCTTATTTTGGCAAAATATTTGTGCACATAATATAATTGGTTCTTTTTAAGTGCTAGAATATTTAAATAATAAATCTCGCTATCATCTAACTGCTTAAGTATTTATCGCATGCTCTAGAAGCTTTTAGACACTCCTTCCATTCCATGCTTACTACACTAATTGTTGAGGTTGTCCTACATCTGTTGTGGAAGGGGCTGGTGGTTGGTTTATAAGTACGAGGGAAAGTCTTGCTCTTTGAGCCAACTTTTGGAGTGAGAGGCCCGACCACCCATCACATAGTATTAAAGTTGGAGGTTCAGAATTTGAATCTTTTGTAAACTTCATTTGCCTCTTTAGTTAAATATTTCCACACTTAGTACTAAACAAGAAGACCAAAGTAAGCACGAGGGAGAGTGTTAGAATATTTTAATAATAAACTATGCCTTCATCTGATAACTTTGGTTTTTAGAATAGTTGGTAGTGATCTCACAAAATCTCATATTAGGAAAAGGGCAATACTTTATCTGAATAGGATATTTATTTATTTTCTTTAGTGTCATCATTTGCTTATTTTTTTCCTTGAAAAGTGGTAATAGAACATGCCAATTTTTGCAATTTTTAGGAAATTATCAATTTATTCATAATAAACAAGTTTCCATATAAATTGACTTGAAATTTTTTAAAATTCAACTAAAAATAATCGATATATTGATGTTAAGGAATTATTTGTCGAGTAATTACTAATTGTGCTGGCGGTGTGTGCTCTTATTTTTCTTATATGTTATTGAAAATGGTAACCCATAATTAGATATCAACGGAGTCTCTTAATTGGAAATTCTTTGCTGCAGCGAAATGCATGTAAATATCTGGTTTTATATCAATAGATATATTGTTTTCTATTTATATGCTTGTCTTGAGTTTTCTCATGCTTGGTGCACTTAGCTTGGAACAGGATCTTCGGAAGATATTTGAAGTTTTTGTGGCTCAGATACGTCAACTCATTGGTCTAAAATCTGATAACCTCTTTATTGGAACATCAGGCAGGTCCATCATGTTAGCTAGTGAGAAAGGCTTCACAGAATGGTAAACACATGACTCATTCTTGATTTGTGGAGACCGATGAATGTATCTTCAGGTCACAAGTTTAGCGAAAGTCATGAGGAATGCTGTAGACCTGTGGTCTTAGCCTTCTTTATCTTTCAAACGGGAATCTTGTACCAACTAAGAAGCTGGTGCTATAAGAAGCTAACCTGAGATGTATAATTCCTTGGAAAAATACACAGTTATCTGATAAGTTACTTTAGATGTTCTAAGGATAGTACTGGGATATACTTTTAAGAGGCCAGAACAAATGATAAATTGGTTCCATTATTTATCTGTGCGATACATATTCCTCTCATGGACTCATTTATTGTTTCTCTGCAGGGAACTGGATGCCTTGACTAGGCAACATACCTGTTTTAATCTACGGTCATGTGCTACAACCCTTAGCTCCCTTTCCAGACTGGTTTGCCCTCAGTTTGATTAGAACCTTTGATTTTGGATGTTGTAGCTGGAGTATATGTTCAGTATAATTGCTTCAAGCTTGACAAAAGGGTTAATGCAGGTCCAATCCCTTCCTCGAATGATCATAATGGATGAGATAGGGAAGCAGGTCAGTTGTCAAGAAAGAGGCTTGTGTGATGAGCTTTATTCATCTGTGGGTTTTTATTTTCCTAAATGGTTAACTCTTTCAGTGGCTATTATTAGGTATGCCAATGCCGTTAGATTTCTGTTATGGTATGCATGCGTCCGCAGAAAAAATGGTTGAAGGATTTTGCTTGAGAAGTAATTTTTAACCTAAGCGAGTTTTTACTTCTTTTCTTACCTTCTTTTTACCCTCTTTCAATTTCGTGCTTCCTTCCTTTGTTGGTTCTCTCTTCTTCTCTCTCTCTTCTCTCTTTCTCTCCCTTCCTTCCCTTCTCCCTGGTTCTCTCTCTCTCTCTCTCTCCCCCCTCTCTCTCTCCCTCTCTCCCTCTCTCTCTCTCTCTCTCTCTCTCCATGCTTGTATAGTTTCCATTTTTCTTCTGTTTCAATCTCTCAATTCATACCTGTCACCTGAGCAGGTTAAGCTTTCTATGGAAGCTGCAAAACAGGCTGAGAGTGATGCCTCCCATGGCATTTATGATGCTGCTGCTGGTACTTTTTATTATTTAAGATAGGATGCGAAGCTGATGGGTTTTTTCTGTTTGCATTCCTCATGCTACTGCTTGCGCTCCCTGCTTGCAGTTTCCTCGAGGCAATCAAGAGCTCTAGCCGAGGATGCCTTTTTTCATCCATCTATTATGTCTATCAGCTATTACTCCTTCGAGCACTGCTTTGCTGTCTACTCGGTTGGTCATCTTGATCTCAGAAATCTGTTTCCTGACATTTTATAGCCTTGCCATATTGTTATTGTTTAGTGGTTTTAAAGTGGAGAATGCATGAAGCTGACATTCTCGGAACAGAGCCCTACATAGTTTTCCCTTGGGACTGAATTTCGTAGAAAGCAGTTCTGGCTTGGACATCGACAAACTATGTATTGAACTATTACGGGTTCTGGGCAGGGCTTGAGAGGAGTCTTTGTTGAAGTTACCTTGAAAAGAATCCATCAGCATATTGCATGCCGATATGATGTCTTTGAACATAATTTCTTTCATTCATTCTTGTGATGCAGCCTTTCTTCCTCCCGGTGTCCCTGCATGTCGTCCTTGCGGCCTTGAGAGAATGGAAGAGATACCAGCGAGAAAATAAAAAGTACTTTACATGGAAAGCCCGAGACGCATCATAGTGGTGGGCCATTTTCTCTGACCTATTAAATCTCTCAGTAGGAGCATGCAGTGCATATCCTGAAATTTTACCTTCACGATTCGGGGGACTTAATTTGAAGAAATAGCTTGTACGACAATCAGCAGTTCGGAGGTGAGAACCGAGAACATTACGGTGAGACCAAGATTCGTAGGACTTTTAGGAGCACAGGCACAGAAGGCTTCGACCCTCAGTGACTAATTTTACTAGCCTTTGGAGCTTAAGTTTACCTTTTCATGTGAGGTGTTTTTGAAACGTGAGATTGTAAATTGTTTTGTACCTCAAATACGAAGTCTTCGAAATCGTATTGACATTGGCGTTTAGGTTATCATGCTTTTGTAATTCTTCATGATATCCGAGTAACCTTTCCAAGTCAAAACCCAAGTCTACCATAACCATATGTCGATCTTCATGCCTTTATGTTGCAGGCGAGAATGTTCATCTGGTAGGATTGTCAATGGTGGCAAAGAGAGCAAAAGAGAGACGATAATCTATCTGCCTAAGACGAGATGCGCTGGTGGAGTGTAACGTTCCAAGAAGCACAAACAACCGAGTATTCAGATTCGGCAAAAATAAGTAAATAGAAACCAATCAACTCTAGCCACTCACTTCAAGATTTTAACAATTGTAGGTGAAAGACTTATACGTCGGTTCATCCTAATCGAGTAAATGTGAGTTAACAATCGGTCTCAATTACCAAGGATGACTGCATACTCTCATGCATTCAAACAGCCCCAATAAAACCTCTCTTGTGAGAGATGTACTGTAAAATCCTGCTCGACGGTCAAAATCATGTTCAACAGGTCAGCTTTTAACAAAAGAAACATCGATGGACCCAAGTTGCTACAAAGGATTTACATCTCCTGTCCAAGAATAAGCAAAGATAGGACCCCAAACAGACCATGGCTGCAGTTAGTTTCTGAACAAATTGATCACCCCATACTCATAAACCTGAAATACCACAGCATTTGAAATTTACATCCAAATGCCTCCCCATGTCGGATAGTTTCCAGTTTTCCACCTTTCCCTTAAAGAGTCTTTGGCCATCCACAACTGCAGAGCAAAATTTCCAACCTCCAATGACTGCAACCACCTGTCCTAATTGAACCACACAATAGCTAATGGATATAGCGAGAATAAAGCAGGAGTATAACCTTTACACCTGCAATGATGAATCATCATTACATTAAATCAGAGCACTTGACAATGCCATCCAGTTCTTCACATCTAATATGAAATAGAAACAGAAGTACGCATCTCCCCTTTATCCTCTCAGCGAAGGATCCTAACCAAACGAAGCCCACCAAAATCAGAAAAAGGGAAATTAGAGAAGGAAAACATTTTAAAGACCTTATAGATTTCATTACAACAGCGGAAGGACAAACCAACCATCACAAAGATGAAGTTGCCAATGAGATCCTGGAAGCAATCACTCACCTTATCCAAGGGAACTATTCTTTAGATTCCAATGCCAAAAGTATCTTTTTCCTTGGACCCTGAAAAACCAAAAGGTCCAAAACCAACTGAATTATAGAGAGAAGCAGAAAATATTCCAAGTAATTTACTAAGTCTGACCAAAGACCATAGGACTACAACAAAGAGCCCGCATAATCCAAAAAATCCACAATATCCATCTATATGGGAAAACCTGGGTCAATTTGATCTCTTGAAGAATAGCTTTTCTAATGTCATTCCCAAACTAGTACATTCGGCCACATTTATCCCAAACTAATTTTCGTGTCACAAAAACTTCCAAACCGGTACACTGGTGCCACATTTACCTCAAATTAGTTTTTGTGTCACAAAAACTTTCAAACTGATATACTTATGCCAAATTTACTTTAAACTAATTTTTGTATCACAAAAAATCCAAAATTGATATACCTGTGCTGGATGTACCCTAAACTGATATACCCATGCTACATTTAACCCAAACCAATATACCCTTTCCAAATTTAACCAGAACTATGGTAGATCTGATGGGGGTAGATGTGGCATAGGCGCATCAATTTGAGGTAAATATGACACGGATATATCAATTTGGGATTTTTTGTAACATAAAAAACTAGTTTAGGATAAATGTAGTACGGGTTCATCGGTTTTGGGTAAATGTAGCACGGGTGTACTAGTTTAGGAGTTTTTGTGAAGCAAAAATAAGTTTGGGTAAATGTGGCATGAGTGTACTAATTTGAGATTTTTGGTGATTAACCCTTTCTTACAAGTTATGGTTGAGCTAATTTAGGTCAATTAAAAAAATTGGTCATTATCTCAAAATGCATCTATGAAGGAATATAGATGGAAGCACCATGGACCAGCTCAACTATGAAGAAGATCAAATACAGCTATTAATTTACACATGCTTAGCTGACGAACATTCTACCCTAACAAACTAAAATGCAAACAAAAAACGTTTGCTGTAAAATTTATTAGAGAAATGGCTTTTTTTTTTTTTTTTTTTTTTTTTTTTTTTTTTTTTTAAGAACCAGCCAAACACTTTCATAAAAACTCTCAAGTGCAAATTAGCAATGCTCTTGAAAGAGCATTCTACTGCATCAGGGCCGAGTGCAAAAGATTCAGAAATACGTCTAACGATTTACAAGCAATTAAAGCATCTAGAAAGAAAATATGAACGTGATGCTGCCAATGGACATGGGAGAGGCTCTCTGAAATAGCTTAGAAGAGGAGTAATATCTATACTCATCAAGTTCAAAGTAGGGAAAAATTTCCTACTCAAGGACTTCAAAATCCTTAGCTACCTTACTTGCTGGAGATTATGAAATATTGTGATTTTGGTCCTTCTAGAGATTATTGGCAGGGAATTTAAAGTCAATCAAAGAGATGCAAATACAACTCAGACAATAATGCCACCACAATTATCACTAGTCAACTAAGACTCCAATCCCACACAAAAAAATAAAAATATATAAATAAATAAACAAGGCTCCAAAAGTTATGTACCATCGGAATTCCCAAAGCTTTGAGATCCTCATCACCCATATGTAAAAGAGCAGTCATGTCCACCTGAAGAAGCAGATAGAATTCTCATATAGCAGAACGCCAAATTTAAGATCAATAGTAATTAACAAAATAGAATCTCTAGCATATATGCTATAGACACAGTATTCACATACTTCTTCAGCTTGAAATGTAATTGAATATTTTTCAAGACCCAAAGACCGCAATAAACCATCCACGCCAACCTGCAACCAGAAGAAAGAAAAATCTCCATGTAACTACAACTTAAACGAGAAAGCATATGAAACTACAACAATGCTTCCCTAATTTCTAAATCACCATCACAATCAATTAGATGTCAAGAAAACTGAATCTCCATTTTCCTGATAATGATAGCAATGAGAAAGAGAAATGGTCCATCCAATACAAATACAAATGATAATCATGTCTAACTCAGCCCAAATCAAAATCAGATGCTGTATGTCGCATCATCTCTGCAATTTCATGTCAATGTTCTAAGAACATAAAAATGTGCACGATCCCCCCAATTTTATGATCGTGCAGTGCGACAATCAGACTAACTTGTCCTGACACATGACGAAAGGTAATTGCCCCTTACATCCCATTTAATACTAAGCATCAGATTCTACAAGAAACTATAAAAGATACCTTCTGTTTCTTGTTCGGAGCTGGGTTAACAGCTTTTTTGGTCTCTGGCATAGAAGCTTCAACAACACTTCTCCTGGTAGGTTTAGTTGCCTCTGGTGCCAACTTTGGTTTGGCTGTGTTATTACTTGTCGGTTGGGAACTTATTACACCAGAAAGCTTTTCACGAAGATCTCGCACACCAGAAAAAGTCCCCTTTGCACCTTGAGATGCTGGCTGTAGACCCTTCTTCTGGAGCTTCAAACGCAGATCACGGCCCTCGACCCTGCGATCTTCGCATGCGAGTGCCACAAAGTCAAAATCACAAGAGGACCATTTTTTAATAGAATAATAGTAGAAAGACATTTTTCCAGACTGATATGATCTTCTACCATACTTGAAATCTGACGTTCATCATTGTTGTAAAGATCATGTTCCCACTTATCGTCTTGCCTCTGCCTGCAGAAACAAGGCAGCAATTCAATCCGCAGATATTCCTTCCAATAAATTAAGACATTTGAACCAGGCAAAAGCGAACAGTCAAAAGAGTACCCCGAGCAACTATAATTGTGCTCAGAAGTCCATAAACACAATTACTATGCTTAAAAATCAACTTACAAATCCCTATAACTAGGAGGAAGAAAAAGCCAGAAGCAATTGTATATGGGCAACATGCTCCTTTAGCAGTTTACCAAAATGGAAATTCAGAATTTGTGTCTTTTCTTCTTCAGTAACTACAAGAGCTTTCATAGCAAAAGGGCACCAGAAGGCTACCACAATGTATCAGCATTTACACCATAACAAGTAATATATGTATATTGTTCCCAGAACTATAGCCATCCATATGATAAGAAAACGCATGTCATTGCAAAGATGGCTTCAACCATGTGCAGCAAGCAAGAGAAAAAGACCCCATGATCATCTTATTTTAACTGTCCACTCATGAGCTCTGCACAAATGAAAACATTTCTCAGGCTATATAGAAGTGCAACGCTGACTACTCTAGCACTTATAGCTCAAAGCTGAAAAAGCCCCTTCCTCTTTCTCTAATTGAGCTCAGCCACTCTTGAACAATCACTCTGAACCTGAGGCTCTGCCACTAAACTCAACTAATTCCCATTATTTCCCCAGCTAATCATGTACAGGCCCTAGCCTTTGTATTAACAACCATAGACAAAATGGCATATTTATCTTCATATGCAATTTTTTTTTTCTTTGGAGGCATTCAATTATCCACAGGATTGTAATAGCACATGAACTAATGAGCAAAACATTTACAGAGCCGAAACCACATCCTCGCACGAATCCAGCGCAATTACAGTCACCTAACGAGCAACAGAAACCATAAATGCTGCCCAGCATCTATCAACTACGATAGAAATCACGGACACCGCCCGAGAAAATTACAAGATCGCAGACGGAGGCGCTGTTCCTCAACGAGATTCGCCAGACAAGCGGGACAAACGCAGAAGACAAACCGTCCGCCGAGCACAACACATAGTATAGGGCGCGCGAGATGGAGAACCTCTTGCCGGTGATCTGATGCCGCCTGGAGGAGTCGGCGTAGGAGTTGCCGTTGAGCCGCTCCCTGACGGACCTCTTGCCCTCGGCCTCCACCCGATCGGCGTACATTATCCCCCTGCCGAGCGAGCAGCTCCGGACTCCACGTTACGGCACCGACCCGAAACCCTAACCCTAACCCTAACCCTAGCCGGGAGCCGGATTCGCTTCGACCGGAACCTGAAGAGGTGGGAGGGAGTACGAGGAAGATGGGAAAGGTTCGGGAGCTTTGATGGCGTCGGCGTGAATGTGGTTTTTGGTCTTTTTGATTTGCCTTTTGAATCCGAGGAGATAATGTTTTTCCCTATTATTGGGCCTTTTCTAATTAGCAGCAAAAGAAGGGAATTAAATTGAGCAAACAAGTAATATAATGGAATTTACTTTTTCCTCGTACCTTAAGGCCATGCTTCTAGACGTGTCCGCAGGTTGTAGGATGGATCAAGTATTTTGCCCTACATTAAAATTTACTTGTGCTATTAATTAATGTTATTTTATTTTTGTTTAAAATTCATTTATTTTTTTAAACTTCTTAATTAGATAAGAAAATACTACCACATTCAATATAAAAGGGTTAACGTCACAAATGATCTTAAACTGATATATTTATGATAAATTTATTTCAAATTAGTTTTTGACCACAAAAAACCTCAAATAGATACATTTGTGACAAATTCACCCTCAATTATTTTGGTTAAATTTTATTATCAAATTACCGAATTATATAACATATGGTGATTATACAGTTTTGGGTTTTATCCTCTATTTATACTAAGTGTACTTTAATTCAATTTAACGGAAAAGTAATTGGTAAATTTATTATAAAATACAAAATTATGATTTTTAGGATGTGTTTGTATTATTTTTTCTTTTAGGGAATAATTTTCTTTTAGAAATAGTTTTTTTATTTTATTCCCTAAAATAGTTTTTGAATAAAAGAATTCATTTGATAACTATACAAAGTTCTTATCTCTGAAATAGAAAAAAATAATGCATTTTGTACACCCTACATATATTTTTATATATATATATTTTTTTAACTTTTAATAATTTTTTGAGATTTTTTTTTCTCTTTTTTTTTTTTTCCTTTTTTCCTCTCTTTTCTTCCTTGTCTAGTTGATCGTAGGCGCTATAACTGGCTGTGATCGGCAACGAGCGCAGACCAATTAGAAGAGGAAGAAGAAAAGAAAAAAAGAAATGAAAGAAAATTAGTTATCCTAGAAATTTTTTTAGGAATAAAAAATAATTTTTTTTTCTTTTTATATTTTATTCTAAATCTATTCCATAGTCAAATTTCTATTTCAGGGAATTGAAAAATTAATTGACATTATTACCAAACAAATTTTTACTCTTTTTGTATTCAGAGAAATAAAGGAATAAAAAAAAATAGGAACATTATCAAATGGAGCATGAATGGTAAATTTATTATAAATGTGGTAGTTTGGATTTTTTCATAATATTAACTCGTATAAAAAAAGAAGAAGTATGAAATATAATAATGTACATGTTAGTACATGTTTATGTTGCCATTTATTCTAACTTGAGGAAATGACATCAAAAGAATTATAACTTTTGAAAACGCTTATTTTAATATCAAAACTTTTAAAGTGGTCATTTAAGTGCCACTTTGAGTTAAAACATTCATTTAAATGCCCGCATCGATTTGAGGAATTGGAAAATCTGAATCGACATTACTTTAAAATAAATTGCTCGACTCCACGTCGGACTTAATTATTTATCCATAGGCCTCAATTTTTATTTTTATTTTTCAATTTGTGGAGGATTACATCTAAAGAAGAAGAGGCTGATGATGATGAGGTGCTGATAATGATGAGGAAGGCAATGAAGGCTGGGATGTAGAGGTTGATGACGAAGAAGAAGAAGATGATGAAGTTTTAAGAACCTAACGAGGACGCCTTGCGCTTGTTTGTTCTAGATTAACGAATTGGGGATAAATTCTTTAAATTTAGTTGTTCTTCAAACCATTCTCCCTCATTGTCCTCTGCTAGGCATCGCTCATTGCCCCAGCCCACGATTTGTCTCCTTGTCTCTCTCCTCAAGGCTCGCAATGTTGCAGATTGTGTCGCGTCGCTGGCCGTGGACGACACTAGATCTGAGGTTGCCCATGGTCATAAAGCCGGAACTAGGCTGGGCGACCTCCCGAATCTAGGCTCGATGACCTCGGACCAACATGACAAAACCCATCGAACTGGCGTTGTTGAAATTCGAGCTTCTCAAAATGCAGCCATCGAGCCAGCTGAAGTTAGAGCAGATGGTGTTTAATCCGGACTTTATCTCGCAGATCTATAGCTAGCTAGCGTTAGAAGCAGGTGAAGACAGGAAGGAATACCGGAAGATAAATAAAGAATTTGATAAGACGGTTGAGGAGTTCCAAGAAGCAACTTAACATGGTGGCTTGATCCATAGTCGGGGAGGGATCGTGTTGAAGAAAAAGATGCGCAGGCTTTCTTCCTCAAGGATGGTACATTATGTTAAGCTGCTATATAAATATCTAGATTTTTTATATTTTTAGAAGAGTTCCAAGGAGCAACTTAGCATGGTAGCTTGATCCATGGTTGGTGACGGGAGTGTTGCAGAAAAAGATGCACCACTTCTTTTTGGCATATTGGCTTAATCCATCGTCAGTGAAGGGGGACTATTGAAGAAAAAGATGCACCGGCTTTCTTCCCCAGGGATTTACATTCTTTTAGGCTGCCATATAAATATCTAGATTCTTTTTTGGTTTAGAAGAGTTCCAAGAAGCAACTTAGCATGGTGGTTTGATCCAAAGTTGGTGATAGGAGTGTTGCAGAAAAAGATGCACCGCTTCTTTTTTCCAAGAATTCTAGATTCTTTTAAGTTACTATAAAAATAGCTTAGATATTTTTCTCATGGGATATTTAATGAAAAGTATAGAAATGCATGGTTAATAGATAAATCGCATCTAGTATTCTTTAAAAACATCTAGAAAATCTAATATGATACTTTTTTGGGGATGTCTAGGATATTAATCTAGAAGTATTTATGAAGATATTCCTTCTAAGATTGTCTAGGAGGTAGAGCACCTCCATAAGCGAGTGTGTGAAAAGTGTGCTTGGCTCGTGGACGTGAGTTCTCCTGAATCTTGTGTCTTTCTCAGCATGTGGTACGACAGTCACGCTCCGGCACTCAACAGTTCCATCAGAGTTCATCTCTGTGACTACTAAGTTGCCAGAATTCTGTTAAGTGGCTGAAGAACTCGGCAACGCCCGGTCAACACACCATCTGAGCGGTGAGCGCATAGCGAGATTTCCTGCGGTGGTTGGCGTGAAAATGCTTCCATTAGCAAGCCAAACATTTATTGTATTGTCAGTATAATTGCTGTACTACATTCCAAGATACCCACTGTCGGACCCTGTGGTTTTGAAGAAACTGAGCACTTAATTTCCGTCTGCTGAGGTGAGACGGCCATCTGGGGTCGGTCCATCGCCAGGCTGGATGGTCTCTTCCTGTGCATGTCACAAGAACATGAACGGGAATGATGACAATCTTGACTGCAAGAACAGATTCAAAAGACCGTATCTCGGTACCCATTATCAGAAAAATATCAAATTTGCTTCTGTGGTCGAGTTCTTGATTTTGAGCTATATACGGGAACTACTGTTTTTTTTTTTTTTTTTTCATCTTTGTTTGATAGAGAGGAGAATGTACATTGAAATAACTCTTAGAAATGTCTTGGTGACCGTTTGCTTGGCACAGTAATATTGCCGTGAAGAGATTTTTTTCACAAATGGAAGTGGTTCAAATCACACGTTTGGCTCAGGCACACCTTGATTCAAACCCCCTTGGCCCACATTCTATTTGCATTATATCATGCCATGATTATGTTGCTTGTCAAGATAGCCACCACTTATGAACTTAATAGGATACTGCATATTTTTCTGGTTTTCCCTTTCCAGGTGCCGCATAATTTCGTTAAAGTCACTGGTCGATTGTGGCCACCGTGGGGCTCCAGCCATGATCGAATATCAGCTTCCAAGAACAGAAGCACATCGGACAACCATTTCTTATTCCAAGTTCGATATGTGCAAAGAAAGAGGGTATACTGGACTTGCATTTTCACTTATAGAATCTTCATATATACAAGACAGCTTCTCCGACCAACAAATTTAATCCCAATAAGTTCATTCACTTCTGAAGAAGTCCAAAGAAGGGATTGTCTAAAGCCGACTTCAGCTGAGTCCCAGCTAGATTAAGCACCGCCAAGTCGACCTTGTCACGTGGAAGAAACAAGAACTTGCCACCATCGGTTTTCTCGAATCCACAAAGCTCGAGAAACTCGACACCTCCTTCCAGACTTCCGACTCTACTCTGTTCAATATTCAGGACACGAGAAAATGAATACCTAGTATCAACCAACGAAACATTGGAAACATGGCTCGAACCATATTCCAAACAAAATTAAGCATATGTTACCCAAATTCCAGAAATAATAAGTCTATATTTTTCAAGAGATGTTACCTGGAATGCGGGATTACTTAGGCGGATCCTTCTGAACTTTTCATTGTCAGGATTCTTCATGACGTTGCCCACATATATCAGGAGTGTTTGAAAGGCCCTTTTAACTCTGGCGTCTTCATCCTAGACAAACGCCCAGAGACATAAATAAGAAAGTTGAAAAAAGAAGAAGAAAGAGTTGGGGCTATCTTTTCCTGGATCATCAGATGAAATTTTAGGAGTTGTCTCAGGGTATAGAATACTGAGAATAGCATTTACATGAATAAAATCAATCACTTGACGATCCATTAAGGGAGTGGGAATATGCATGTAATCTAATATGATTTTGTCTGCAAGCTGGGTTAAATGGTGAATGCTTAAATAGTATTGGATCTTCTTATCACCAGTGTTCACGATTGACTGATGAATCTACCTTATGTTTGCGCTTCAAAGACCTCAAACAGTCTCTGATCTGATCAGCGTTGGTAACAGAATAAACACCTGAAGTCTGCATATTAACAAGAGAGATTTAGGCATCACCTCAACGTAAGGATTCTTGGGAAAATGTTGATCAGACTCGTTCTACATACAATGCCACTTGACAAGATCAATTGTAGTACACAAAATATGCTCCGACATGGTTTTATTTTGCCTTTTTTTTTTTTTTTTTTTTTTTTTTTTTAAGGGGAAGGGGGGTGGAATGGTTATGGCCCCATGCAGGCTCACTTCTTCTGGAAATGTAGTTGGCATAGTGTTACAGTTCCAATGCTAAGTAAAGTGCATTTACCCTTCTATTTGCCAGAAGGAGCACGTACCCTTCTATTGTCTTCAGTAGGCAACGGGGATTTTAAAGCAGCAGGGGTTTCTGATGGCAATCCCAGCATCCGCCTTCTTTCTAACTGTAAAGCAACGCAAAATAAAGCCTTAATATGTGGTAAGATGTATAAATTAATCCCTCTCATGAAAAGACAAAGTCACAAGAGGTCTCGGTCATCATTGGATCAAATCCACACACATAGAGCCACTAACAAAGGGAGTGATTAGGGCAATTTCTGTAAAAGTTGCAGCATCGAATCCCACATTAGATGCTGACTACATGTCCTCCAGTTCCTCAACAGACTCGTTATCTATGTAAGAAAAGGTCATCAGTTTTTAACTCAACCCCTGATTGAAATGTATTTTACTTCTTTTCACGTAGACATAAATGTGATTAAGGAAAATGGTTCTAAATGCAAGAAATGACAGAGAAAATCAGTAGTTCCTCTATGATAAGACATTGTGAGACCTTTAGGAAGAATGCATTTTGATCTAGAATATATCTGGGAAACATTTCAATCAAATTGTTCATTGACATTCCAAGAGCAAATAACTCGGAGTCTTAAAGGCAATGCAAAAAAAAACCTTGTCATTCTGCAGTTTCTGAAGAATTCTCTCCTTAGCTCTTCGCTCTTCGTCTTTTTCTGCTTTCTTTGCTGCCAAATAACTGAAACAACAGTGTCAAACGCATTGTTTGAAATTGACAATGACTTGGGCTGTAAGAATTACAACTTGTCATGGTGAGTGGATCAAACCGCTTTCTTTCATTGTCTTCTGCTTTTGTTTTTGCTTCAAGAAGTTCCTTACCTGCTCGAATCCTTTCCTGCAACAAAATTACAACTGGGCAGATCGAACAGTCATAGTAAAATCTGATGCACTTAATGTAATTTCCCGTGAACATCAATCAAAGCAGAATTGCCTGCTATCTGCTCCTAAAAAGGAGGTGTCATTTCTTCTTAAGTTCCAAGATGACACTAAGCACCACTAGATCATCTCACAGAGAGGCATAACACAACGTACCTATTCTAAGAGATGCAAACGTAATTATGCATCCTGGCCAATGGTCATGAGCGTTGCCAGTGAGCAGATTTGTTGCTAACCTTTATGCTTTGTTTGGGAACTCTAGGGAAAGAGAAAATGGGATGAAAATGCCCCATATATTAAATTTTCCCACCACAATCTTCTCTAATTTTTTTTTTTTTTTTAAAATTCTTCTCGACTTTCCACTCAAATTTTCATTACTCCCATTTTCTTTACTTTCCCAAACATAGCCTTAAAGCTCTTTAAAGAAACTTAAGTTATGGTATAACTATACCAAGAAAGGATGTCAAACTCGTCATTCCATAATGTGAACAAGCAAAGAAGGTCATGAAAATTTCAGTATCTTTTTTATGGGCATGAAAATATTCTCTACTTGATCAGGTCAGAAGACAATTGATCGCAGTCAGTCATATCTCCTGAAGGACAACTCTTGCATACATGTCTTCATTGTCATCAAGTTGTCGCTATTTGTTATTACAACCAAGCCACACTTGTGTTGCTGTACCTTTTCCTTTTCTCTTTGAGAGGTCTTCTTCTCCTTCTCCTCTGCTTGATCCCTGAAAGCAAGAAAAACCCCATCATCAGGGAAAGAAGAAAAAATTAGAGATTTAAGCAAGAAACTAGATTCACAAATGGAGAGGAAAATTTGTGAACTGTAGAAATTGAATGGTGGAGGCCTTAAATCATACCGTAATTCTTGTGATCTCATTGTCATTTCTTCAGTCACAAAAGTTGGTTCGGCAGCTTCAATGTCAAGGTCAATTGATACCTAAATATCAAGAAACAAAAAAATGTTGCATAAACATTAGATAAATGAAAACTCAAGCAGGTCTCATGAAAATTCGCAAACACATGAACATGTTGATTGTAACTATGCATTGATGCAGTTATTTTAAATCTTGGCACTGAAGGGATCTCCCCATGAGCAGTGTATGGCAATATCTAACAAACACCTTCAACTTCAAAGCTGAAAACAATTGAGAGCTCCATAGTACATTGAACGTAAACCAAAGTTGTCACCTCTTTGACTTTAGAAACCTGCTACGGACGCTAGGTAAAAATGATCAATTTGACTGCAATTCATATAGTCACCTACATGTTTGCCCTATCTTCTTGGTACAACAATGATGAAGCAGGTAAAGAATTTCTCTTCCAAGGAAACCTCAAGTTGGATATTCTCTAAGAGAAGACAAAAGTAAACAAGAATATGGCTCTGTCATCATAATTCTCATATTGCTTCCCACCATGTGAAGCACCAAAAGTGAGAAAATATAGCTACACATTCTGTTATTATGCTTTGACAGAGACAGTACCCTCGGCATCTGATCAACATCTGGGTCGTCTTGATGGTCGACAATCCAATCTATTGCAGCTTCAGTGCTGGAATTACCTGAAAGGAAGGGGAAAATGCAAGAAGGGTTCATGAGGGCCTCATATATGGGGAATCTCCTTCCTTCAATTATTGGCTTAAAACTTTCTCTAGAAGACTTTTTTCTTTGAAAATCCAGGGACATGAGCACAGACATCAGCTGCCTGGAAGGCCATGGAACACCCTGCAGCCCCATGAACCGGTTAAGTTTAGACCTTTGGTTGGAGCAGCTGACTCTATACTAGAGCAATTTCCCTGCGGTTTGTGGGACTTGAATAGCTGATCCTCAATTCCTGAGTTGGATATACTCTAATGCCTCAACCGATTGCACCAACCCAGGGGATTACTTTCTTTCAAATCTTAATATGTACATATTGAGAAACATTCAACTGAAAGCTCACAAGACTTCACATTTGCATGCGCGGTATGCGCAGAATCACCTGAAAAATGAAGTGCCCTAGTTGCTCTCTCTGGAGAGAATCCCATAGCTTCAAGTTCCTCGAGCATTTTCCGGTTTACTACTGGAACAGCCATTGCTACCCTAAAAAAAGGAGACTCATAATGTAAAGAACACATCCGCAAAACCCTGTACCTAGAGATCACCTTCCATCTAGTCTGTTTAGTTGGTGGAATCATCTCTGAACTTCACCACAATCTTGAACATCACGTACATCATTCAGAAGAAAAAATAAACTAAACGATGTATAGCCCATGCAGCTACTTGATTCACTAATGCATAAGCTAGAACAATCTGCATGCTCCAATCTACTACTACTACAAAAAAAAAAAAAAAAAAAGAAAAAAAAGGCTTTTTCCATTTTCTGAGTTTTGCACTGACTTGTTCTTTCAGATTGGTTTTTGCGTATCATATTAATTCCACCTTCATAGTCCAACTAAAAAGTATACCGTGCACGCCACGGCTAAGGGACTTGAAGGGATTTACTTTATCTCGACCTGACCCGAAAGAGTTACATTGAGAGCAAAACGAGACCGGAGGCTGAAGCATGGAGTTTTGTTCGCATTACCAACTTGTCGATCTCTTAATAGTATTCCTTCTTAAAATAATAACCTTGAACAGCAACAAAAGAAAGAAACTGAAATCAACTCTAACCCTTTTTCCGAAAAGCAGAATCAATGCGTCAACAAATTTAACAAGAAGCATTCTTTAATCGGGACATAAACCAAAGAACGAGGAGTAAGAAATTTACCCTTCTATTTGACTCTTGAATACTGCAACAGCAAGTTGATGACAAAGATACGTGGAGGGGCTCCCTGAACCTGCAAAGCCCAGCTCAAATATGGGTTGGCCGAAGAAAATCGAGAGAATGCCCTGATGGGCAAGCTATTTAGCAGTGGGAAGAGGCACCATTCCAAGATTCTTTGTGAATTCTAGTCTAATCCTCGGGAATTCTAGACTTCTGTCAAAAGATCGGTTCTCTCTACTTTTGGCAGTTTGTTCTGGTCTCATGGATTCTTTGCGCGGTAGTTGATGTCTGTTGGTTGCGCAAGCAAAGGATCTTCCTTTTCCTTCGCGCTCCTTTATCTTCGCGCCTTCCGGGACAAAGGTCCTCCCTTGTTTTAGTGCAAGTTCCGGTCCAGCTTGAGTTGTTTGACAGTACTCCATCCAAATTGGGCTTGAGCTTGGAAAATGTTAGACCCGAGCAGCTTTTGAGCCCAATTGTGCGATTATATTTCATATCTTTTAGTTATTATGTACATCTATAAATACATAAAACTTAAGGGTGATTGGTTTTGGATTCCCAAGGGACTGGACCGGTCCAATGAAACTGGTCATTGATTTTATTTCATGTTTTTATCCGGATATCTTATTGTCCAAAGCATGACCAGGAATAAATTTGGAGCGCGAGACAAATGTTATGCTTCAATGCAGATTTTATTGTTCAATAGCAGGGTCCTATTTTCTCAAAAATAATAAACTAAACCCATTGATTGTTTTGAAGAAATAAAGTAAAAAAATAAATTATGTGTAGTCGATGTAGTCCGATTTCCCCTTGGAATCGGGAATTAGACCACCAGAACATTGGTTCCTCTTTTAGGAACGGGGAACTAGACTAGTACTCCCGAGAACAAGACCAATTGGCAGGTTTGGTTTGGTCCAAACAATTCCTGATTCGAGCAATCTGTTTTGTGCACCCCTGTTAAAATTATCGACTTTTAACTAGAGTATATTTTCAAAATTCAAGCTCGAGCATGAGCTTGAGCTCCGGCTCCGATTCAATTCATGCTTTGCATAAAAAAACTTTTATACCATAGAGTTGAGCTGAAGCTTCACAAACTTAATTGAGTTGAAGGTCAAAGGTGTCTAATATTATTTGAGTTGAGCTTGGGTGTCTCAATCCTCGAATATTCTAGGGGGAGCCGAGTTTGGAGTATTGAATCGTGTCGACTCGGTTATGCCACTAAAGTGAGCTGGGTAATGATAGAGCCATTAAGCACTAAGACCCGAGTAATGCACATCATACAAAAAGTTATCTATGAAATCGATAGACTAATCAAAGTCGCAAGTACGTTGCCTGCATTCAAAATTTCAGACAAGTGGATCATGTTCGAAATTCAATAAAGAATCCATAACGTCGTTATATATATTAATTTTTGTAAACCGACAACATACACAGCATGATCTAAGAACTTATGCCTAATAAATGCCTCCCCACTGGAGTCAGATTCCATCCTTGTCTGCGGGTTACCAACATGATCAAAACTTGAATAGGCTCACAAGCTTACATCACATTAACCTCTTTAGTACCTGTAATCCAAAAGGAGAAGATTGAAAAACTCCTGTTTAGTTCCTGTAATCCAGAAGGAGAAGATTGAAAAAACTAAAAGGACAAGAGACTATATCCTCGTCAATCTTTAAAGGAGTGGCCATTGGCCGAACTGACCAATAACCAAGAAGCTCTTCTGCCCGTTATACTTTAGAAGATGTCGAGAATCTCCAAGATGAACTTGTTGCAGAGCGGGCAGTTTCCCCGGGCGACCATGAGCTCCCTCGAGCACATCCTGCAGAACGTGTGGCCGCAGGGTATGAACGCCGACCCCTTGTGCCTCACCATGCACACGCAGCAGCTGTACTCTCCGCCGCCTTCCTCTCCGCCCTCCTCCTCTTCCGCCGCCGCCTCCTCCTCCTCCTCCTCTTCCTCATCGCCCACCACGTACCTCGATCCCACGAACCCCATCTGCCTATCCGTCTCCTCCAGCAAGTCCATCAGCGACATTCTCTTCGGCTCCTGCGCAGCTTCCGAGCCCTCCGTCTCCTCCCCATCGCTGCCTTCCTCATCTCTGTCCGCCACGGCGGCGGCGGCCGCCTCGGCCGCCTCCTGAGCCGCCGCGGCCTCCCTCGCGGACAGCTGCCTCTCCTCCTGCAGAGCCACTGCTGGGACTCGCCGCGATCGGCCGCCCAATTCGTCCCCATAAATCGCTGCGCTATCTTCGCCGTTGGCGTCCTCTCTCCGGACCATCGAGCTCTCGGACCGAGACAGGGACCTTGACCATGCTGATGACCCGAGCCTTGTGGAATTGTGGCGTGAGATCTGTGGCCGGAGAGCCTTAGCCTGCACGTTACCTGCCAGATCCTCTGGCTCAGTCGAGTCCGGCGGAACCACCGGGCCCGACGAGCCGAAACGACTAGAGGTCCGGCGCATCATCATTGACCGAGAGCAACTCTGGCTCGAATAATCGCAAGCCACTTCATGATCACTGCCGAGCATCTCCTCTGTCGTTGGGGATTCACGGTGAATCCCCCGAGCCGGCTCATCATCGGAGCTTGCCACCATCTTCGAAGAGTTGAACCGAGTTAAACTTTGCCTTGACATCGGTGACCTCGAACTAGTAATCGGTATGTCTGATGTAGGAGTGTGAACGGTTGAGGTCCAAGCCTGGCTATCGCGCTTGCGTCGTAGCCTTTCCTTGAAAGATCTCCAGCTCTTCTTGTCCTTCTGGCCGAGGAGATCCGGGAAGAAGCCTCCCTCAGGGTCGTCGCGGATTACGTCGAGGAGAGTCCGGGTGATCTGAGCCACCGTGGGCGATGGACCCACTTTCTTGTCGGTGCCTAGAACGTCGTCTAGCGTCAATCCAGCTAGGTCTCGCCGTCCGCTTCCGAGGACGCTGCCGCCGCTACCTTCGTCCTTGCCTCTGATAGAATTTCGACGGTTCAATGAGCCGTCGATCAATGACATCTGGCGATCACCTGAAATGGCAAACCGCACATTACGACGCACGCATTTCACGAATCGCAACTTCAAAAACAAAACCCAAGAATTCAGAAGACACTCCGAAGCGAAGAATGCAGGATTTTCTCCGGAAAATGCGATCGCGAACGCGAAACCGAAGCAGAGATAACAAGAAATGCCTCGTTGCTTACCCCACTTCAACGAAGTCGCGCTTCAAAAGTTCAGAAACCCTTTTCGGTTCTTCAAACCAAGCCTCGGATTCCCTTCTTTTTCCCGCGACAATCTTCTACCCTTCACGTCGGGAACGGACGTCAGAAACATCACCAAACGAAGGAGAGAAAACTACAAGATGCGGCGTTTTTTTTAATCCTTTGCGAGCACCTCAAGCGATCGAGATCGAAATGCGAAAGAAAATCATGATCAGGCATTCAAAAATGTCCCGTTCAAGCGCGCGAAATACCTCACGCGAGCCCTCCCGCGACGGCGGCTGGAGACGGTCGAACCTGCGAGCAGCCGAAAGGACCTGCTTGCGTCGTCACCATTCGCGAGAGAATCCACACACGAGAAGCGAACGCACGGATTACGGACAGACAAATTCACGTCGAGGAATCGAGATGCAATGCGATGCGATGAGGGGACGTACCGTCGGAAGGATTGTTCGGAGCTCCTGGCGTTGCCCTTCTCGTTCCTCTCTTTCCTTCTGAATCGAGTTTCCCGCGTTGTCCGTGAGCTGTTGCACAGAGAGAGAGAAAGAGAGAGAGAGAGAGAGACAGAGAGGGGAAATGGTCGGGACGGAGGGGAGCGAGTCTTATGGGCGGGACTTGGGCTGTTCCTCGTTTTGCGGCGTTTCTTTCTTTCTCTCTTTTTCGGTTCTCCTAATTTCTGCTATGGGCAACCCAATTGGTGATATGCTTAGGTTGTGATGGAAAAAAACAATGTCGATAAATTAATCAGAGGAATAATGAGAATTTACTAATTTTCGAAAGGATCAAATTTTACGTTTGTAATATACATGTAATCTAAAATTATTTGGTGACGAATTAGAAGGATAATCACATGGCCATCCCTAAACTTGTAGTCCAAAGACTCTTAATTGGATCCATTTGTGTGATGATAGTCCTTACATCCGATGCCCGGACAGAAATGTTGATGTGGTAGTCAAATATTCCGGCACTTCAAGTTTCAATTTGCATCTCATCTTCGATCCGCAGCCTTTGATACCTCTCAGCCCACCAGTACCACGACCTTCGATCGCGAGCTCCAAGACGAGAGCCACAGCGACGAGGTCGATTTGGGGCAAATCGACCTTCAAGAGAGACAAATGACCCGAGGTTTAAAATACCAACAAAAATCAAGCCTGCTCTTTAGCTTGCCCTTCAAGCTTCAAAATGACCTTGTTTTGACTATCCATTTTCTTTTTTTTAACTAAAACCACGTGATCACTACGATTCATCTGTCTTTCGCTGGCCACTTAGAAATTTTTACGGTGGTTTTGATCGGAACCAAGACTGAGGATATATGTATCATACAAGTACAAGCATGTGATTTCTAGTAATGCAAAAAAGTTTGGTAAATATGTTGTGGTAAGTATAGTTTGGGATTTTCAGTAGTATTAATCCAACAAAAAAAATGATATAAGAGGATAAAAGTGCCACGACAATGAGGACGAAATATATGAGAAGTCGATAGGCTGAAATTCGAGTGACAACGAAATGGCTTAGCTAGATTTAAGTTTCTTCTCTCTCTCTCTCTCTCTCTCTCTCTCTCTCTCTCTCTCTTTTAAGGAAAAAACCTATGAAAAACACCGAGTTATTTTCACTATGACATGTTTATTGTAAACTTTTTTTTTTTGTGACACCACGATGTGCAAATTTGTACTTGTGATACGACCGCCAAAACTTTTTTTCAGTGACATAAAAAATCCTAAACTTATATTAATATGACATATTTACTTTCTATCAAAATTCTATAATGAACATTACTAAAAATCTTATTTGGCTACCTACATTGACAATAAAAAGCAAATAGTATCGACACGCGCTTATGTGGTAAAAATATGTCAACTCATCGTATGTCTATCTTTTCTCGTTTTCTTTTTCAGTTTTTTTAACTCCCTCATTCATTTTTTTTTTCCTTGGTTTGGCGACGGGGAGCACAATGTCGATGGCAATGGTGACAGTAAGGGCAAGGGTGGTGGCGATTGTGGGTGGTGGAGAAGATAGAGGAGGAAGGAAAAAAAATCTTAAAGGATTAGTCTAAAGGGGTTTGGGGAAATGCAAATTGTATTTGGTAAAAAAATCCTTTGTAAAGCAATTTTGGGTGAAGTAGTGTTTGGTAATTTTTTTTTTTGAAAAGGCTTTAGTTGTAATTTTAATTTTTATTTTATTAAAAACAAATCAAACCCTTTGTTGGCTTTGGTGAAGGGCTTTGGCTATTGGTTGCCAAGGTTGCACGACTCGGATGACCCCTAACGAGGGCTGCCTGAGATTGTGCTTGGTTTGTGAGCCCTTGGGCAACAGTCACAAGGGTCACTTGAGGTCACACAACCTTGTTGATTTTTAGCCGCTTGCTAGCCCTTCACTATTTAGATTTGACCTCATCGGCCCTCACCGGCCACCCTCACAAAGAAAATGAACTATAGCAACAAGGGAGAAAGTTGAAAAACTGAAGAATTGGTAATGGTAGTTTTAGAAGAAAAAAAATCATTTAACCCTTGTTTCAAGATTCCAAAAATGTTGAAGGCTTAAGGCAATTCTCCACTTACTTTGAGTTTTCAGTTTTTCCAACGCTAACTTTCACTTGAAAGCCCCTTGAGGATGATTGCTAAACATCCCAAATTCTTCTCAAGGAACTTTGGGTCCCAAGGGGCTCTCAAAATGTTAAACCAAACACATCCTAAATTTGAGATTTTTGGTGCCATAAAATTTTTTTTGGTAAATGTGTCATATGGATATAAGTCTAAAGTGTTTTGTGTTGCAAAAATATTTGAAGTAAATGTGTTATACGGATATAAGTTTGGGGTTAATTTATCATATAATTACAAATTTAAGATTTTTAGTGTCACCAAAAAAAAGTATAGAATAAATTTATGACAGTAGACATAATTTAGAGTGTTAGCTGGCTTTTGCCATTTTTTGTCCATGTGAAACAGCTAACGTTTATATTATGTCCATAGTTAATCAAATTTACCAATTCCACACTCTTTCAAATGGAAGTATTAATCTGGTCCTCCACTTAAGGAAATAAACCAGCTATTTGCCAGTTGGCCCCTGTACGGATGTCTACAAGGAGCTGGCAGAATTACCACGTAATTCCGTGTCCAGAGATGACAAATGCTTGGCATACTCGTATATAAGAGGATCCCCTTTTTCAAGCCTTTTATAGTTCTATTAAGATAAAGATTGTCATCGGACAGGGGTTTACCATGGCTCGTTTGTCGTTGCTCCAGTCTTCTTTGCTCTTTTTTCTCATCGCCTCGACGTGCTTCGTTGAGGTTTCGCTGGTGAGTTTTGCTGAGATGATGGAGGGATCGTGTCATTTGAGCCCCTTTTCTCGTTTTTGGGATAAAGATTATCGGACGATAACCCTTTATGACTTTTTTTTTTGTCTTTGTCAAGCAAATATAGCTGAAAATAATGTAATTTCGCATGTTTGCTGGCTTGTGTTTTGGACAATTTTCAGGCCGGGGGAGAAGGATCGCTTCGTCCGGAACGTACGTACTCACGCCCTTCCGCTTATGCTTTATTTTCTCCGTTGAATGTCCGAGAGAATTTTAACAGATTTATACATGAATTTCCATGTGCTCATTTGATTCTTTTCGAGAAAAGATAATTTAAATACTGATGTCTTGGGGGTTATCGCAGAATGCGCGGCGGCATGCAACTACCGATGCTCGGCGACATCTCACCGGGAGCCATGCCTGTTCTTCTGCAATAAGTGTTGCGCCAAGTGCTTGTGCGTGCCCTCCGGCACATACGGACACAAGGAGGAGTGCCCATGCTACAACAATTGGAAGACGAAGGAAGGAAAACCCAAGTGCCCTTGATTTTTTTTTTCAATCGGGTTATGCAATAATGGAGATATTTATTTTCTATTTTAACAAAATTTGTAATAAAAAAATGTGATTTTTTTTTTTTGTTATTAGATCGCAAAAATGTAATTGAAAAAAATGAGATATTATGGGATTATTTCGCCTTGCCGCCGGCTAATAATTGTGCACGAAAAATTTACGTGAAGCTTGAAAGGAGTAAGTAAAATCATATTGACCTTAATATCATATTATATTCTGACCAATAAGTTAAATTTGTAGCAATGCAACGAACGGATGGAAAATGAGAATTATAATCGCACAAATTTAATTATACAATAAACTAATATAAGTTTGGCATATCCTTTTAGGATTGTGCTTTTTCCACCCCTTTTGATTCATGCTTCGTTTGGTATGATTTTGGAAATAAGTCCCGCGAAAATGCAAAAGTCTTTAGCCAAAGACCCTTGAGGAAATAGAAATTGCAGTTGGTAAAAAATCCTTTTATAAAACAATTTTGAGTTAAGTAATGTTTGTTAAAAATAAAATTGCAAAGGGCTTTGGTTGCAATTTTTTTGAAATCGAACCCTTCGTTGGCTCTGGCGATGGACCTAGGGCATTGGCAAGCAGGATCTGTTGCTGTTAGCCAAGGTTGCACAACCTTGGTGACCCTCGACAAGGGCCACTTGGGGTTGTGTGACTCCTTGACGAGGGTCGTGCGATCTCAGATGGCCATTGCTTACATGACCCCAAGTTACAAGTGTGGCATCCGAGAAAATTTGACGATCTTCGAGCATACGACGGTCCATGACTAAGTAACAGACATTGTTTTATTTTCATCATTGGACCGATGCATAGCATATCGTAATGATTTGATCGCTGAAGAAATTATAGACTCATTTCTACATACTACCACAAAAGAATTTAAGGATTAATTTTTGGAGGGTTTGGGCCGTGAATTAAGGGCCGTGTGACCACAAGCTCACGGGCCCATGCAACACTACCTTCTCCTTTAATTTTCGACAAGTTGAGGCACGCCCACTGCATAGACGTGCGAAGTGTCTTCAGCCTTGGACGCCACCTCAACCTACATGCAAATGATTAGTTAGAGAAATTAATTGAGGGACAAAATGGGTGGATTAGTCGAGAAGGAAGAGAGAGAGTGAACCGAACGAAATTTTGAGAGAGAGAGAGAGTGAGCGATCAAGAGGGCCGTGAGTGAGAGAAGTACGAGCAGCGAGCGGGTGCACGGCATGAGGAAGAAGGAGGTCACTCTTCCGTCGAGCAAGGTGCTGCCGCCGTTGGCGCCGCCCGTCTTCGCCGCTGTCGAGCCACGTTCAAAGACCTGCGAGCTTCCTGTTTGGTTTGTCGATTGAGCTTAGGAGCGAGGCAAGTAGAAGTTCATTAATCTATGTTATGCATGCTGTGATTATTTGGTGAAGTGCTGGTAGATTTGAGAAAAATGCTGAAATGGAAGCTGCATGTGGGTTTTTGAATGATTGAGATGAAGATTGAATGCTGATATGTGGAGCATTAAATGTGATATTGCTGTTTTGTGTTGGATTGAGCTGGATGAGTACTAGATTGAAGTTACCAGTCATTGCATGTTGTATTAGGGTCTTGCATGTCTCAAAAATTGAGTGTAAGATGGCTGTGTTGGTCGAGCAAGGTATAGTGGTGGTTGTCGAGTGAGGAAGAGTGAGGTATGTTGAAGTAGGTGAGCTGAAGTGTGAATATTTGCTTTGTATTGAACTGTGGAAGGTTTTTATAAGAGCAAAAACCTACTGTGATTAACCTCAGATGCTGTGGAAGAGTATTAAGTTACTGTAAAAGAAATTGGTAGAGAAACTAATGGTTTGACTTAGCTAGAAACGAAGAAGACGGTATAAGGTGTTTCTGTTTCAGAGAAATATAGGTAGAAAGCCTTTTATTTTGTGTCGCCTTGATTTCTAATGATGAAGATAATGAAAAGAATAAGTTTACATGAGAGAACATTCATTAGATCAAGTTTGACATCTAGTTATAGTAAGGTTAATGAGAAAATGTGTTGGTAAGAGTATTTACCTTGAACCAGTAAGCTGTACTGTAGAAGACAGCATGACCTCTGATGATTTCACGAATTTTCTGTAATTTTATAGATAGAATTGGACTTTGAACCCTTAATGAAAGTTGTAGGACACATCCTTAGGAATAACATATCAAAATTTGAGAACAATCAGACAAGATTTAGGTGGTGAAACGAATTTTCTTCTGTAAGTACTAAATCTGAAAGTCACTGCAGAATTTTGAAAGAAACAGTAAACTATTACTCTTTATACACAACGAATCTGACTTAGTGTCATTCATGAAATTTCTTCCTTTAGATCTTATATATAACATACCAAAATTTTAGAATTTTCCAAGTTCATTTGGAGGTTATTTCAAAATTTTTTAATAAAATTGTGCATTCTGGTTTTTAAGTTGTTTTACTCCGAATTTGCTCAACTGGTTCCAAAAGGTGAATGCATCTTGAGTTGTTATTGGACGTGATGGATTTTGGCATTTGGCATATCATTCAACACCAAAGATTTTAATGAAACTCATGTGATTTCCAATGTCGTAGCATAGAAAATGTTTTTGGAAATTAAGATAATAATTGTTGTTGTTGGACCCTCGGGTCAACAATGCCTCGGGAGTTGGGATGCCCAAAGGATCGAATGAGTCAATGCCTTGTGGATGCCAGGTGGCCCTAGTGGCTGAATGCCGGAGGTTTTCACCAGGAGCTTCGGGATGCCCGGTTCTATGCTTGTTGGTACGTAAATCCGGAGGTTAGGGGTAACCATGTCTATGGTCCCTAGTGATTCCTCGTGATGCCAGGTGGGGTGCAAGATGCCTAGAGGTGTGGCGAGACACGTTCTGGATGCCTAGTGGCCCTAGTGGCTGAATGCCGGAGGCTTTTCCGATGCCATAATTGGGTGCAAAATCCCAGAAGAATGCAAACGTTGGTCCTCTGGGGGATGAAACCTTTTGAATATTAAAACTGATGGTTCTACTAAGTGTGCGTGTGGTCTGGTTATGAGACTAAATTGTATGGCATGGAATGAAACGTGTCATTACGGTTTGGTCCTATGATCGGGACTTGTGTGACTGGACGTGGTGCATCTTGATCCTTTGAAACTGCATTTGCTATTGCATTAAAGAATTTTATGGTTTTGATGCATACTCATTCCTTTAATTTCATGTTTTGTCTATCTTACATGAATCTAGATATTGATGGTATTGCACGATATAGCTTAATGAATCTTTTACTGCTGAGTGGTTGTACTCACCCCATTTGGGGACTAATATTTTAGACTAGGAGATATGCCTTTGCTTCCAGTCACCCTCGACACATTTTACAGTATACCGGTCGACATTGAGTGTGAGTGTACAGAGCATCATTACCTCGAGATACGAGGGTTAGTCTATGTTCAAGTGCGGAAACTGGTCTTGTATGACATTGGTTCACTCGCCGGCCCAGTGATTCAGGAGTTTTTGGCTGTGTTCGTTCACCGTGATGGGATAATGCTAGGGATGTTGTCACTACCGCCAGCCTGATGGACTAGGCTGGGTGTGACCGAGAGTGACGGTTAGCAGATGAAGCATTTTTGGACCACCGACATTGACTGATAGACTTATGTATTTGATTGTTTGGAAAGAAAAGAAAAAGGAGTCGATTATCTTTTGGGTCTGTAGCTAAGTATAGAAAACCATGGCAAATTTTGGTGTACCGACTGATGATGTCTATCAAGCTTATGTAAATAAAAGTGTTCGGCTTTATCTTATAAAAGTTTTTGTTGGTGTGCATTGTTTCCAAAAATTGAAAATAGGGAGATGTTGAATATGTTTCTGCTATATAAATTGCGTAGGGGCTGATCTAAATAATATAAACCCCCAGGACTTATGGACCTATTATAATTCTACGGTATCAGAGTGATATATTATCAAGATGAGTGAAAGGTAAGCGAATTATGGCGACCCTAGTGGATTGGGGGCCGTTCAGGGGTGCCACAACAAGGCCTTGGGTCGCGCGACCTCGCAGGTTGGACTTGGCATCAGTGGTCAACCTTGCACAAAGAAGATGAACAATAGCAACAATGGGGCAAAATCGAAAAACTGATGAATTGGCGAGGATAATTTTGGGGGGAAAAGATCATTTAACCCTTATTTCAACATTCTATAAATGTTGAAAACTCAAGGTAGGTCCTCACTTACCTACCTTGAGCTTTCAACCTTCCCAATGCTAGTATTTGATCTAAAGTCTATTTGGAATAGTTGGCAAACACCCCGAATTTTCCCTAAGAACTTTCAAAATACTAACCAAATGCACCATTAGATGCTTCATATTTTTGTGTTTTAATCATACTATCCGTTGTTAGGCCCACAATTTCTGTTCCAACTTCTTTCTTTCTCTCCATTGTTATGATGCCAACCCTATCATCCTCCACACTTTTGCCAGCACTAGCATTGGGCTCATCGATAACCTTCCCAACGAGGCACTTTTTGCCGTCACATGCAGTCTCTTCTTGCACTTGGAAGGAAATATTGAGAAGCACAACCTTTGTCTCTTTTCCCTTTTCTAGATTTTCTTTCCTCTTCTTGCATTTGTGAGTGTAGAGAAAGAATAGGTGTCTCCACCATGTATAAGCATAAAAGTCTAGGGCAATAAGTGAGTTGGGTGATTTTAGATAATATGAAGCGGAATTCGAATTAGTGCTTTAATTTGACTGCGGTTATTAGATTGTAGTGTTCGAGCATTGAGATAAAAATTGTGTTTTCATAGATTAATTACTCGGAACACATTGTTAAAATGCCGCATCCATTATTTCATTTGTGTTGCAATTGTTGCTTTTAGCCGTAGACTACAATTGTGTGTAGAGTTGAACTTCAAGTCAAATTTTAACAATTTCGTAATCGCGCATTTGTTGGGAGGGATTTGTCATTTTTATACTTTTCAAACCCATTATTTCACCCATTCTTGCTTTGTTGGTAATTGATAGCCTAAGGTGGTTGGTCGCTGCTGATGACGACATGGAAGATGACCTTTATGTGGGACTTGTAAGGGTTGTCAATGAGTTTTTACCTTGTATGTGCATTCATTCTTATTAATAAGAATGCAAGCCAACGGTGGGATTTGATGGGATTGTAAATCTGAAATTTAGAGAAGAAATGTACTGGCTTGGGCCTTGAATTGGGAATTTCGTATGGAGCGGGGTTTGCAAAAAAATTATTGACAACATAAAAAAAAAAAAGAGAGAGAGAGAGAAGAATGGAAGTGGGAACCACGCCATTTGGTGGCTGCATTGGTATGTGCTCAAACCCTCTTCACGGTAGAGTGAGAGTTCGAACCCAACAGTTTGCATACTGTGCATTCATTAGTAGTCTTAAATGTGGCGTCATGGTGATGGGTCCTGTGTTAGCACCGCCTCACTGTACGGCAGTTCCTGGATATAAAAAAAAAGAAAAAGAAAAAAGAATGGAAGTGGGACCCACAGGGAAAGAAGAGAAAAAGAAAGAAAATAAAATAATTACCTCACATTTGACCAAACGAAAAAGGAACAAGTTTTATAGAATTGTAACAGAAATAGTGAGCTGTATAAGGAACACTATTGGAAAAATACAAAAGTAAGGAAGTGTCTAGGGCGAAACATGAGTAGAAATAGTGCGGACTCTTCACATTAGCTATCGAATTCACGAGGCGAGGACGGGGGCACGTTTTAACTGCTCCGTCGAATTAAGCGGACTTTATAGAATTAACAGGTTAAATTTGATGGGCTTATCATATGACAAGACCTCTGTTCGTAAAATTCTAAACGCAAGTGCACGTATCGAACAAGTAATATAATGATGAGAAAAAGTATCGTCCCACGGAGATCGATGATTAATAAACTAATTAAATACTAAAATAGATTAATTCTAAAATTTATCTAACAAATCAAAATATAATTTAGAATAAATTAAAAACAAAACTTGAAGACTAAATGCAGTAAAATCAATCAGATAAATATGTTAGAGCATCCGATTTCACCATAACCACTAGATATGAATTTCAGATTGTTGTGAATACAAGAACGATATCAAACATGTGACAGCGGAATTTCCTAATCTATTTACTATCCTATCTCTAGGTATAGCAAACCTACTCAGCTTATTAATCCACTATATCTCTATGTGAATTAAAATAAACATGAGTACATTAAAAACTATGAATATTCCCGGTTTACAATGAGTTTTTTGGATCACCTTATCACCGAAAGCTACACAAATAACGGTATATTTCTATCCACGTTTAATTCATGGTTATATATTATAATGAACAATTGCATATTATTACCTCTCAGTCTCAAATATGCACATCAGATCATTCAAGTGGTGGCCAGTCACTCAAAAGCAGTAAACGCAATAATATATAACTCACATGAATGAATTCAATTGTAAATCATAAAAATCATGAAATTCATATCATCATGGTTAGGCTACATCGTAGCCCTAACAAAAGAAAATTAGAACATAGTATAATAAGAAATAAAAATAAAAATATAGATCAAACCCAGCATCTTGAATCAAATAACAAGAATTATGTCACCACTTTTGTCTTCTCTTCAAAATACTTGAAAAACTCTCAGAACAATGGAAAACGATCTAACCCCTCCTCTCTCTCTAAAAAACCCTAGCTGCTCTCTCTGTCTCTATTTATAGGATATATCCAAGATATCTATCTTCCAACGCTTGCAGATAACATTAGGGAACAAAATCAAGAATTTCGATTTGATATCTATTTTCCATTGCTGCTTTTATTTGAATTCACGATAGTTGCCATTCTTTTCCTTATCTTCTCCATATCTCATTATTCTGCATAAACAAGGAAAATTCAAATAATCAGAAGGAAATTCAAATATTTTCTCACAGATAATGCATTAATTACTGCCTAAAATAGGTAAAATAACTCTATTTTTATAGAGTTATCAAACCCCAAACTTAACATTTTGCTAGTCCTCGAGCAAAAGTAAGACATAACACATACTTAACCTAACAACCTTCTCTATGACATCTTTCCATAATTACTAAAATTCACAATTCAAAGAAAAACATAAATTTCATCCAAACTTTGAAATCAATTTATAAGTTAAGACCAATTCTAACTATATGATCCAAGTGTGTGTGTGAGAGTCCTCATCTTTTTCGAATTATATGCAATCCAAATAAATTCACATTAACATGCAACCTCTAAAAAATTTTCAATAATTATGACCAAATTTCATAGGTTTGCTTTTCATTCCTCTCTCCACTAATGTAAGCTAATTATCCAATCAAAAATCAATAGGACTTTTCTCGGGTTGTAATGTAAGGCTGGGCTAAAGGTGAGATAACGAGAATTTTAAGCTCAAATCACCCATTAACACGTTGATTTCGAGGATATAATTAGAGCCAATATCACTGTCCAATTTCACTCATTCAAGATAATTTTTCTGCCGCCATATATCATCATTCTTTTTTTTCTTTCCTTTTCTCTCTCTCTTTTCTCTTTTTTTTTTGAATTGCTTTATGGTGGAGTTTCTCCCAAAGTCCCTCCAAATATAACATAAAAATTTCCAACCCATTGAGTATCCAAAAGGCTCACTCAATTGAAAGTTGGATAGGGAACCATAGAAGCAATTTTTTTTTTGACAATACACCCCAAACAACCACTGCAATCACTTTTTTTTTCTTCTTTTTACTCCATCATTCCTCCCAAATTTCTATCAAGCTCAAATAATTTTTTTTTATCCCAAAAGAAAATCAACGTGTTCATAGGACATGGGATAAGATATAATTTGATCATGGCTAGGCTAAAAATATATGGGTGCCAATAAAAAAATTGGGTAATAATTAAGGCTCAACGGGGTGACTAGGGATAAATAAATAGGGTTAGCTTGAAAGGCTCAATCGATCCAAAAACTGCCTATATCATTTTCTCAATTAGATTTAGCTTAGGATTTCGCCTCAAGAGAAATTCAAACAAATTCTAAGATTTGGGTGAAATTTAAGAAAATCACATATTTCACATGAATATTCTCTAGATTTACACATAATTCAAAAAGTAAGGACTTTTAGTGCTCAGTAAGTGGATCAACATAATCAAAATTAAGATTAACTCACACCTCAATTGCAAGTTTAAATAAAATTTAAATTTTCCTAAGAATCGCAAAAAATTCACAACCAGGAAAGCAATCATGATAAAAAAAATTATCTAAAAATTTGTCTTCCCCCAAACTTGAATGAAGCAGTGTCCTCAATGCGAAAAATAGAATAGGAAGAAGAAAACTTCCCTGGTTGTAGGATAAGTCCATAGATGATCTTGATGATTAAACTCTTGAAATGTGCTCCCTAAAAATTAACCTGGATAAAACAGAGAAAAATTAATCTTGTTTTTTTTTTTGCAAAACATAAACTTAAGAATAAATAAAAACATAATTAAAATGCTTGGGTTGCCTCCCAAGAAGCGCTTGCTTTATAGTTTTCAGCCAAACTATCTCGATGTCGCTATTCGGAGGATGAAGTTCAATGGTGGTCTTCGCTTGTTGTAACCACCTTCAAAGTAGGGCTTCAAACGTTGACCGTTCACTTTGAATGTACCCTTAGTGTCATGCGCAACTTTAACTGTTCCATATGGGAATACGTGTAATCGTAAAAGGACAGACCATCGAAACCGCAACTTTCTTGGAAAAAGTTTAAGACGAGAGTTATAAAGTAAGACTTTTTGACCAATTTTAAACTCTCTTCTGAATATGTGCTTGTCATGCCATCTTTTTGTACGCTCCTTGTACAACTTAGAATTTTCATAAGCCTCATTGCGAAATTCCTCCAATTCATTCAGTTGCAATAATCTTTCTTCACCGCATGCATATCAAAATTCCGAAATTTCAATGCCCAATATGCTTTATGCTCTAATTCCACTAATAAATGACAAGTCTTCTCAAACACTAACCTAAATGGAGACATCCTAATTGGAGTTTTGAACGTTATCCTATAGGCCCAAAGTGCATCATCAAGTTTTATTGACCAATCTTTCCTAGAGGCATTTACTGTTTTTTCTAAAATTCTCTTAATTTCTCTATTTGAAATCTCTACTTAACCACTAGTCTAAGGATGATAAGGGGTTGCAACCTTATATGTGACTCCGTACTTACTCAAAAGTGCTTTAAATTGTTTGTTGTAAAAATGTGTCCCCCTATCACTTATGATTACCTTAGGAGTGCCGAATCGAGTAAAAATATTTTTCTTTAAAAATTTGACCACAACCTTAGCATTATTTATTGGCAATGCTACAGCTTCTACCCACTTAGACACATACTCCACAGCCACTAAAATGTATAAATTTCCATAAGAAGGTGTAAAGGGTCCCATGAAATCAATACCCCAAACATCAAATAATTCACACACAATAATGTTTTTAAAGGCATCTCATTTTTTCTTGAAATATTTCCAGTTCTCGACACCTATCACATGAAGCTACATAGGAGTATGCATCTTTAAAAAGTGTAGGCCAATAAAATCCAAACTGTAAAATCTTAGCTGCAGTTTTTGTGACACCAAAATGGCCACCTGTCTCTCCATCATGACAATGATGTAGAATGTTTGCCTTCTCTTCATCTGGAACACATCTCCTTATGACCTGATCTGCACATACTTTAAACAAGAAAGGTTCTTCCCAAAAATAATTTTTAACATCGAAAAGAATTTTTTCTTCCGTTGATATGATAATTCGGGAGGAAGAACATTACTTACCAAATAATTTACAAAGTCAGCATACCAAGGAATTGACTTGATGGAAAAAATTTTCTCTTCAGGGAACTCTTCCAAAATTGGTCTTACCTCTTCCTTTGAATTTGGAATTCTTGATAAGTGATCTGCAATTAGATTTTCAGTCCCCTTCTTATCTTTGATTTCCAAATCAAATTCTTGTAGCAATAGAATCCACCTGATCAACCTGGGTTTTGATTCTTTCTTTTCAAGCAGATTCTTAAGAACAGAGTGGTCAGAATAAACTATAACTTTTGAGCCAATTAAATAAGAACGGAATTTATCAAAAGCAAATACTACGCCAAAAGTTCCTTTTCGTTGTTGAATAATTCAATTGTGCACTGACAAGGTTCGATTTGGCATAGTATATGGTTTGAAAAATTTTATTCTTCCTTTGTCCCAAAACAACTCCTACTTGCAGAATCGCTAGCATCACACATCAGCTCAAAAGGTAAATCCCAATTTGGTCTTTGCCATGATTGGTGCTGATATTAACTTCTCCTTTAAAGTGTTAAAAGCCTGCATGCATTCAACAAGAAAAATTAAAAGGAGCATCTTTTTCCAAAAGATTAGAAAGAGGTTTAGCAATTTTTGAAAAATCTTTTATAAATCGCCTGTAAAATCCTGCATGCCCCAAAAATCCTCTGACAAGTTTCACAGATGTTGGCGGAGGTAATTTTGCAATGATTTCCACTTTGGCTCGATCGACTTCTATTCCGTTTCGAGAAATTTTATGCCCGAGCACTATTCCTTCTCGCACCATAAAGTGACACTTCTCCCAATTCAAAACAAGGTTAGTCTCCTCACATCTTTGTAAGACCAAAGCCAAATTATTTAAATAAGAATCAAATGATAGGCCAAAAACAGAAAAATCATCCATGAAAATCTCAATATATTTTTCAACCATATCAGAAAAAATAGCCATCATGCATCTTTGAAAAGTAGCTGGTGCATTATAAAGACTAAAGGGCATTCTTCTAAAAGCAAAAGTACCATAGGGACAAGTGAAAGTAGTTTTCTCTTGATCTTCTAGTGCAATAGGGATCTGATTATATCCCGAATATCCATCCAAAAAGCAATAAAATTCATGCCCTGCAAGTCTTTCTAACATCTGATCAATAAATGGTAAAGGAAAGTGATCTTTTCTAGTGGCATCATTTAATTTTCTGTAATCCATACACACACGCCACCCGAATCTTGTTCTAGTTGGAATCAATTCATTGTTGTCATTTTTGAACAAGCGGTCATACCACCTTTCTTTGGCACAACTTGTACAGGACTTACCCAAGAACTATCGGAGATAGGATAGATGATACTGTATCAAGTAGCTTAATTACCTCAGCTTTCACTACTTCTTGCATCTTCGGGTTCAAACGCCTGCGAGGTTGGATAGTGGGTTTATATTGCTCCTCCATCAAAATCTTGTGCATGCAAATTGAAGGACTAATTCCCTTGATATCAGCTATTTTCCATCCAATTGCACCTTTATGCTCTCTTAATACTCGAGCAATTTCTCCTCCATCAAATCTGTCAAAGAAGAAGATATAATTACCGGTAAAGAAGAAACTCCATCTAAATAAGCATATTTCAAATGAGAAGGTAAGGGTTTGAGTTCAAGAATTGGAGGCTCTTCAATTGATGGTTTAGGCTTTGTAATGTGTTGTCCCAACTCTTCAAATTTAATTGCCTTTTGCCTTGAATATGGTGGAATTGCCTCCATGAAATTTGCATACTCCTTTATCTCCTCATTATGAATATCTTTGTCCCTTGGTTGAATCAGACATGCTTCAAGTGGATCTTCAAAAATATTTTCCTGAAAAATCTTATTCACCAACTTGTCAATTGTCTCAACTCTAAAACAAGAATTATCATCAGATGGATATTTCATTGCTTTAAAAACATTAAATGAAACAAGATCATCTTGAACTCTAAGGATCAACTTTCCCTGTTGTACATCAATAAGAGCTCTTCTGTTGCTAGAAAAGGTCGACCTAAGATAAGTGGTACCTCAAAATCTTCCTCCATGTCAAGAACTATAAAATCTGCAGGGAAGATAAATTTGTCAACTTTTACCAAAACATCTTCCACAATACCTCTTGGATATTTAATTGATCGATCAGCCGGTTAGTGAGTGACTTTGTGATTGTTTTTACTTCGCTCAATCCTAATTTCTTGAAAACAGAATAAGACATCAGATTAATACTTGCACCTAAATCACATAATGCTTTTTCAAAGTAAGAATCCCCAATAGTACAAGGAATAGTAAAACTTCCTAGATCTTTTAATTTTGGAGGCAATTTGTTTTGTAGGATGGCTGAACACTCCTCGTTTAACTTCACAGTTTCATAATCCTCCGGTTTCCTTTTGTTTGCCAAAATCTCATTCAAAAATTTTGCATAACTAGGCTTTTGCGCTAAAGCATCTGCAAAAGGAATGTTAATGTGCAATTTTTTAAATACATCAAGAAATTTAGAAAATTGCTTATCCATTTTGTGCTCTTTTGGAGTCGCGAGGGAATGGAATTGACGGCACATATGGCTTGGGATTATCTGGAAAAATTTTACTCTTACTTGTCTCCTTCGATTGTTTATTGATCACCTCTTCTTTGTCTCTGACAATCTCTTCTTCTCCCACTTGTTTACCACTTCTCAAGGTAATAGCCTTTATGTTTTCAATTGGATTTTTCTCTGTGTTGCTCGGCAAAGAACCCTGTTGCCTTCCTGACATCATACTTGCTAGCTGACCCAATTGCATCTCCAGATTTCTGATTGAAGCCTCTTGGTTTTGAAATCTCACATCCGTGCTTTTGATGAAGTCATGAGCTGTGCTAGCAAGTTTGGTGACTACGTTTTCCAAATTTGACTTTGTCTCTTTTGATTGTTTGAATCCCTGTGGTCTCGTCACATTCGATTGTTCCATGAAAAATTTGGATGATTGCGCCATCCGGATTGTATGTGTTGGAGTAGGGATTATTCTGCGACTGTTAAAATTCCCAACAAAGTTAGAATTTTCATGAGATTGTTTAAAAGTATTACCTACCTGACACTCTGTGCTAACATGTCCTCCACCACAAAAATCACATGTCAAATTGTGAATTTTCATGGCTGAAACACTCATATTATCAAGCTTTTTGTTGATTGTTTCAAATTGTGCAGCAATTACAGCAAAAGCATCCACTTCATGAACTCCGCTAACTTTTCGCATTGGTAATCTCTCAGTAGGCCACTGATAACTATTGGACGCCATCTCTTCTAATAGAGTGTAGGCTTCTTCGGTGTTTTATTATTTAGAGTTCCTCTTTGTTTGCATCAATCATAGAACGAAGATTTGCACTAGAGCCATTATAAAAAGTTTGTACCTGCATCCATACGGGTAGTCCATGATGTGGGCATCTCCTAAGAAATTCTTTGAATCTTTCCCATGCTTCATATAATGATTCATTATCCATCTGCATAAAATTAGTAATATTGTTACGCATCTTCGCGAGACTTTGCAGGTGGAAAGAACTTACCAAGAAATTTTCGAGCCATATCATTCCATGTAGTAATTGATCCAAGGAAGAGAAGAAAGCCAACTCTTAGCTTTATCTCTAAGAGAGAATGGAAATAATCTCAATCTAATAGCATCATCGTAACTCCATTATATTTAATGGTGTCACAGATTTCAAGAAAAGCATCGATGTGAGCGTTTGGATCATCGCTTGGTAGCCCACTGAATTGCACCGATTGTTGAAGCATCGAATAAGTGACGGCTTGATCTCAAAGTTGTTTGCTTGAATTGCAGGTCTTCGATACTTGATGTGGCGCCTTGAACTGTTGGCGCAGCATAATCTCTTAAAAGTCTACGTGGATTTTCATTATCACCGTCTGCCATCTTAGCGTGATTTCTCTGTTCTCTCAGTCGCCTTTTGAATGTACGCTCGATTTCTGGATCAAGTTCAATAAGTTCCCCTTGTTGGCTACGTGTCATAAACCGATATACACCCTGAAAAATAAAAACAAAACAAAAGCTAGATTAAATTTAGAATTATCTGGTATCAATATTAATTAGTATTAAACAAACAATCCTGGCAACGGCGCCAAAAACTTGTTCGTAAAATTCTAAACGCAAGTGCACGTATCGAACAAGTAATATAATGATGAGAAAAAGTATCGTCCACGGAGATCGATGATTAATAAACTAATTAAATACTAAAATAGATTAATTCTAAAATTTATCTAACAAATCAAAATATAATTTAGAATAAATTAAAAACAAAACTTGAAGACTAAATGCAGTAAAATCAATCAGATAAATATGTTAGAGCATCCGATTTCACCATAACCACTAGATATGAATTTCAGATTGTTGTGAATACAAGAACGATATCAAACATGTGACAGCGGAATTTCCTAATCTATTTACTATCCTATATCAAGGTATAGCAAACCTACTCAGCTTATTAATCCACTATATCTCTATGTGAATTAAAATAAACATGAGTACATTAAAAACTATGAATATTCCTGGTTTACAATGAGTCTTTTGGATCACCTTATCACCGAAAGCTACACAAATAACGCGGTATATTTCTATCCACGTTTAATTCATGGTTATATATTATAATGAACAATTGCATATTATCACCTCTCAGTCTCAAACATGCACATCGGATCATTCAAGTGGTGGCAGTCACTCAAAAGCGATAAAACGATAATAATATATAACTCACATGAATGAATTCAATTGTAAAACATAAAAATCATGAAATTCATATCATCATGGTTAGGCTACATCGTAGCCCTAACAAAAGAAAATTAGAACATAGTAGAATAAGAAATAAAAATAAAAATATAGATCAAACCTAGCATCTTGAATCAAAGAACAAGAATTATGTCACCACTTTTGTCTTCTCTTCAAAATACTTGAAAAACTCTCAGAACAATGGAAAACGATCTAACCCCTCATCTCTCTCTAAAAAACCCTAGCTGCTCTCTCTGTCTCTATTTATAGGATATATCCAAGATATTTATCTTTCAACGTTTGCAGATAACATTAGGGAACAAAATCAAGAATTTCCTGATTTGATATCTATTTTCCATTCTGCTTTTATTTGAATTCTGATAGTTGCCATTCTTTTCCTTATCTTCTCCATATCTCATTATTCTGCATAAACAAGGAAAATTCAAATAATCAGAAGGAAATTCAAATATTTTCTCACAGATAATGCATTAATTACTGCCTAAAATAGATAAAATAACTCTATTTTTATAGAGTTATCAACCTCACCCACTTAAATCAGTTTAGATAAATGTAATTTTGCGTGAATGCAATTTCGCATGCTTTTGACCAGTGTTTTGGAGAATTTTAAGGCCGGCGGACAAGGATCGCTTCATCCGGACCGTCCCTAATAGAGCCCTCTCCGTTGGAAGTTCGAGAGAGTTTGAAGAGATATATCTGAAATTGCATATCTTCATTTGATTCTATTCTAGAATATCTAATTGAAATATTTGTGCCCAGTGACGTCTCATCGGGAAAATTACAATATTAAACCTATTGTAATTGTATTAATTTAGTTCGATTAACCAATTTTGACTGGTTTTGCGCTGACATGGACACCATCCGACTAACGCCAACGTGGACATATTTTAATAGTATGTCATTTTTTTTTTCAATTTTTTTATTAAATTTTTTCCTTTTGCTTTTCTTCCTCCTTCCTCCATAGTCATTGGCCATTGGGCGAGGTCATGGCTGTCTTTGCCTATGGCCTTCAAGCCCCTGTCAAAGGCAACTGGCCTTGCCAAGATATGGGTGAAGTCACATCGCCCGTGGCTTAGTGGCTTGTGGGACAAAGAGGAAGAAAATGAAAATCGAAAAAGCAAAAAATTAATAATAAATCTTTAAAAAAATAAATATTATTAAAATATATTCATGCTCAGCTAATCAAAATTAGTTAGATAGATTGAATTAGTATAATTACAAATGACAAAGAAAAAAATTTAAGATTTTTTTGATAATTTGCTTCTCTAGAAGTTGGGCCCCTATTCCACTGCCTAAGTGCTTGTGCGTGCGATCCGACGGTGCGTCCCTCATCACATCTTCTCATAATTCGTCCGTCGTTTCTTTATTTTGACCTTGGAATGCTTGACTCCGATTTCGATCTCGATCTCCATCTCGATCGTTTGAGGCGCTCGTAATGGATAGAATCGTATTTTGATTGTTTTGCAGCGTATTTTTGTATTTTCTTTGTCCAGCAAATATAGCTAAGAATGATGTAATTTCACTTGTTTGCTGACGTGTGGTTTTTGGACAATTTTCGGGCTGGCGGAGAAAGATCGCTTCGTCAGGACCGTATGTACATACATCCCGCCACTGAAACTTATTTTCTCCCTTGAAAGTTTAAGAGAATTTTAACATATACATACACACATATGTGAATATGCATGTGTTCATTCGATTCTTTTCGAGAATATATAATTTAAATACTCATATTTGGGATACCGTAGAATGCGCCGCTGCATGCAACCCCGGCGGCACATACGGACACAGAGGAGTGCTCGTGCTACAATTATTGGAAGATGCGAGAATGAAAAACCCAAGTGCCCTTTAAGTCTTTTAAGTATTATATCCATTCAACTTGTTCAGTAATGAAGAAATATGATTTTTGGAGAAATATAATATTTCTATTTTCAAAAAAATGCAATCGAAAAAGTTGAGATATTCTCGTGTTCTTTTGCTTCGCTTAGAGCCAATAATTATGGGTGGAAAATTCACTCGAAACTCAAAATTTTTAGTAAAATCATATTGACCTAAGGTTGTGTTTGTTTCCAGCAAAGTGTTTTTCAATAAAACATTTTCTACAGTTTCTAGTATTCTTTTTTTTTTTTTTTTTTTTTTTTGCCAGAATATGCTGAATATCATTACTAGCCCATAAAAAGGCCACCATTAGTTGGTAAGTCTGAACATAATATTGTAAATAAAGGGTGCGGAGGACAATAAACCCAATTGCTAGGAAGAGAGTTGCTGCGGTGAGCTCTTGCAATTCAATCCGCCGCCTTGTTGGATTCCCGTGGCATGTAAAAGACAGAGACGACACCGATCTGGGCTATAAGTTGTGTGTAGTCTGCTATAATGGATTGGGCCTATCAAGGAGGCTCTTCTCAACCTGATAAACATTCAACAAAATATAAGCTATTCACGGTAACAAGACGTGGAAAATGAATACTTAAAGAAAACATTTTACTTTGAAATTATGAAAAATGATTTTCATTTTTGATAAAAAAAGGAGATCATTTTAATGCAATGCATTTGTTTTATGAATAACAAGTAATTCGAGACACATTTTTTTTTTTAAATAATCATTTATATCGTTCGTGATGTTAAATGAATATAATTTTTTTTTTCACCCATGAAAATAATTAAATATAAATTATTTTTGATGATAAAAATATTTTTATAATTATTTAATTTTTGTAAAATTTTTTAAAATTTTTTATCTTTGCGAAATAACCACAACAACAACGATCTACGATGAACGCGCGACCCAGACCGTAGAGTCTACGCAACTATCGGTCAGAATCTGATGGCCTCATCATTGGGCAAGACCTCCCCCAGCTAAATCGCGATCGTGGAGCCACGGCGATTTTCTCAGCCGTTGATCGCCATGTCATCGGAGGGTCCAGACACCGCCACGGGGTCAAAAAAATTAATTTTTTTTTTTTAAAATTACAGTTGGGGTGGGGAAGAGAGAGGAGGTTCCCACGCGGCTTCTGGAGGCTTCTATTCATCCCAATAAGTACTCACCCCTCCTCCGCTTCCGCTTCCGCTTCATTCATCGAACGCCTCGTCACAGAGTAGACTCCAGCAATCTCAATCTCTCTCTCTCTCTCTCTCTCTCTCTGTCCGCGGGAGCTTCAGTCAGGTAAGCGCCTTCTCTCTCTCTTTCTCTCTCTCTGCCGTCGATCCAGGCCTCGACGCCGTCGTTGTTTGATTACGTGACGTGATCGGTGAATTTCGTGGCCCTTCAGGGTTCGGATTGTTCGCTCGGACGATTTTGTCTTTACCGGAGATCGGCAGAGATGACTCATATCCTTTTCGATGGGATTTGATCTTCTTCTTCTTCTTCTTTCCGTTTCTTGCGGTGATTTGCCCGTTGAATCCTGATCGGGAGCTCGTTCTGAGTTTCCCGATCGATGGTTTTGGGATTCGATGTTGCTACTTTTTTTTTTTTTTTGGGCTTTTCTGGAGTGGTGTATGTTTTGACTTAACTTGAATCGAACGCGGGAATCAGAGGGAGCGAGATCGCGAGAGGGCTCAAGCCAGGGGTGGCCACAAGCCCAAGGAGCCCAAAGGCGACGGCTTGACTCCCGAGCAGCGGCGCGAAAGGTATCCGCTTTCGTCTTCGTATCCGTTTGCTCTCTCCTGTTGAGAAGAATTTTGGGATGGTTGCACTTTTCTCTGCTTGATTACACTAATGTTGCTGCACCGCCAGCTTTGAAGCGACCAGATTTTGCTTTTTCATAGTCTTCTTGCACGTTGCGCCAATGGGTCGAGTAGGCTGAACTTTTTATGTGGTTGGGTGGGGGACGAAACTGATCAACCCTTTGGTTATCTTAAATTGGTTATCTAAAAATTGGTGTTGAGTTCTGGAATGTTTGACTTGAAATTTGAAGCTGCAGCATTTTCGTGAATATGTCAAATTTTGGTCGATTTTTCGGTGGGAAAAAGGTTAGAATGAAACGTGTTATGGTGGATGCTGCTGCATTCCTGCTGTTCCGACAGAGGAATGAGGTTCTGGAGTGATTGTGTCTTGTTTTTGAGTTGGCAAAGGATGGAGAATGCCATTGCGAAATGTTTATTGTGGTAATTATTCGAGAGGGACAATGGAGAGCAAGCATTTGGAACCCGATATTTATTGTTCTTTAATGTTGTTGCCATTTGCTACTCAGTAATGCCAGATGAAGGGGAAAGCAATCAAAATCATCTCAGATCACAGTAAATGCCTTTGGACTGACTAGGATCAAATTGTGAGTTTGTAGCTATTTCAGCTATCATACTGCTTTGTACGCTTTCAATTGATTGAAGATGGGTCCATGGCTTGGGCCTAGAAATGGCATGTCTTGAGTAGAATTGCTCGGTTGGTTGGATGCGTGTTTCTGGCTTTCTAAATTCCACAAAAGGAAAAAGGATCAGATCCATGACTATTCAATTTTGGGCTGATTCTTTGGAATCAAATTCAGTGCTTGGGTTTTGGGCTACTGACAGGAGGACTTTACTTTTATTTTTGGCATGTGTTCAGGGATGCAAAGGCATTGAAAGAGAAGGCAGCGAGGAAAGCAGCGCAGGCGGCTGCTGGAGGGATCAATGCGGGCGGTGGTGGTGGGAAAGCCAACAACAAGAAATGACAATTGGGATGGATATAGGGAAAACTAGAACTGGGTCAGATCTGTGGTGTTTCTTTGGTTATGGGGTCATCATTACCATGTCGTTTTGAGTTTGAAGAAATGTCATAGGATGTTCGCTTTCTTGAAGGACGTTGATGTTGGCTTCTGAACAGCGTCTGATTTCTCGGGAAAGCATTCTTCCCCGCTGTATAATGGAACTACTGATGTTGTGTTCTCTTCAATTGTGACTGGTTGTCCATGCCTAATTTTAGAATAATGATGCATGATTAGGCAATTGACCTTTAATCTCCCTTTTCGTTCTGTAATAGATCCTTATTAAATTGTTGACGTGGTTGTTTGCTTAGGAAAGGATTAGTGAAGGCTTGGTATTTTCTAATGAGGAGTTTATCTGTTGATTAACAATGGAAGAGAAATAGTTTATCATACTATTCTGGTTGAGAAAAATCTATCTTCATCTGTCTAAATGGATATGTTTAAGCCGAAACTGTATTTTGCCTCACTTTTCATAGGCACTTTCTTTATAAACAATTGACCCACAAATTGGACAGTCAATAATATTATTTCTCTTCATCGATTTTCATATTCTACCCATATGGTCATTGTCATGCTGTAATTGTTTTCCAAGTAATTGAATCAAATGGGTCATAAGGTCCATTTGACTGCCAATAAAACTTATGTCATAAAGGTCACATAAAGGTCACATAAATAGGCATAATCAAGGCCATGCCCAAAGTCGGGGACATTAAAATTTCATTTATTTCACAAAAAATGATTAATTTAGAAAATACTTTTCGAAAAAAAATTATATAGTTTTTGTTTATTCATTTTTGTGAGTGACACAAATTATTATTTTAAAAAATTATTGTCCAAAACAATTATTTTTCTGTGAAATAAATTCATTTTGAATATATAAGTGGCTTTTGTGGTTGGTACTCATCTTTGCAGGTAGCTGGCCTTTTTTTCCCCCAAAGATAACTTTGGAAAAGATTGCCGAAACCATCAATGCCCAAGAAAATCTGTCTCATGACATTATTCATGAATCGGTGGAGAACATAATTTCCTTTCTCATGAAATCCCAATAATCTATTTCGGTTTACATGCCATTGGGCTATTTTATGAGCTCTTTCGGGTTTTTGTCAGCCGATAACTTACGAAAGCAAAACCGGAAACATAAATCTCATTTGTAAGAAAACTGCAGTTTACGTTCTTCAAAATTTCGGAATGAGTATATTTTACGAAAAATTAAGGGTTTGAAAAATCTCTTTCCTAAAAATGATTGATTACATCACTCTTACAAAATGAATAAAAAATTATTTTTATCGTCAATGAAAATATTTAGGCATAAACTATTATCTATAACAAAAATATTTTTTTATTAATTAATTATTTTGAAAGATACAAATAATAATTTTTAGTAAAATAATTTTTAAATTATTCATTTTCTACAATACGATTGACTTGATTACTTCAGTTTCTATGTTTATTTCCGCATTCTTCTATGCTATCTATATTGTTATCAAGAGAAGAGGATTTCCTCTTTTTTATTTTTAGGATACCATTCCTCTTTTTCCTTCCCCTAAATACCTTTGGTAGTTATTTCAAATATCGATCGCAGGTAAAAAATAAATTTTAAAAATTTCATAGAAACTACTAACCACTACATAGCACATAAAATATTAATCCTTCCATCTCTCTATTTTTTATATCATTCTCATTTTATTCTCAATATATTCAATATTTAAATTTCTAGTTATTTAGTTAGCCGACGCGCGCGATTTTCGCGCGTACGGGAACGCCGGTTAATTCTCGTATCTTCGATCGCAGTACAAAGGATTGATCTCCTCCCACAAACCCATTATGAATCGGGTTTATTTCAGTGGGCCATGGGTCCGACCCGACCCGATCCGATGGCCCGATCACGCCCAGCTAAGCTCCGCCACGAGCCGTGCGCGCTCCGGCAGCCCTCGGTCACTTGTCAGACAACTCAGAAGCTCCGCCGCTTCCGGTGGCGATTCGGCGGACGCATCGTCGATTCTCTCTCTCCTCTCTCTGTCTCGCTCCGCTCGTCGGCGAACGCCGATTCGGATCCCCAGATTCTTGTCCGCAAGCAATCGCCATGGGAACTTCAGAGTCCACGCTATCGGGATCGCAGGTAACTCTCGATCCTTCCGCCTCCACAAGCTCGTTCCGCTCTTCGCGGGGCTCATTCCCAAATCGTTACTGAACGACCGTCGTTTGCTCTTGAAGAGACCGGCCGACGAAATCACCACCGTCTCCGAGCGGCCGGAGGGCGTCGATCCCGTCCTGGAGAAGCTCAGGTCCCTCAAGATCGTGAGTAGCACCCTCTATGTCTAGGTTTTCGCGAGCACGTGAATGAATGCGCAGATTAGTTGCTTTCAATATTGAAAAATCGAAACTTGTGGTGGTTTGTTCGATTGATTGTAGACGCCTCCCATTCTCACGTCTCTGCCGTCCGAGGGCAGCTTGACCGACATTTTGGTTAGGAAGCCGCTGTCTTCGTCGGCTCCAGGTGATGATGCATCGGCCTTGTGATGACAATCTTTATGAGTTGGTTTTAGTGAATCATTTTGTTTTGAAGTGAAATAGTGTAATGGGATCTTGAAATTCAAGTTGTTGGAATGGTTAATATAGGGACAGTGAATCCGAAGGTGCTACTGGAGCTATTCTCGATGTACCGCGACTGGCAGGAGGAGAAGGTCCAAAAGATTGGCAAGAAACAGGTGCGCCTTTGTGTGGGTCGATGCATATGCTATATATAGACGCTAGGACCTTTCGATGAAAAAATCATCAAAGGGGATTTTAGACGAAAGGAAGTATTTGGTTCTTCGTTATATAAATGCATTAGCCTGTTTTTCCTTAGATGGACTATTTTGTGGTGGAAGAATATTGAGAGGCTCCAATTTAGAACTAGTTACGAATCTGTAAAGTGTTCTTATCGCTTTTTGGGGGCGATCAACTTGTTGCCATTTCTTTTGGTTCAATGTTTCAGAATTCTCTCTGGTGAAGATTGCTTAGAAAGACTGAAAGACCTGAAGTGAGTTTTGTATATTTGATCTGTAAAATGTAGATATGTGCTTTGGAGGATTTATGGAGATCCCCATTTCTTTGCTTTTCCCCTCTCGACTCTCGTGCTGGTAGAGCATTGCTCTTCGGTCTTCCTTGTGTGAGTTGTTTTAACGTGTCTCAGTAATCACCTTACCCAAAGAAGTTAGGCAATGTCCTTTGTATTTTTCCTTTCAACTGAATAAATCTATGCTTTGGACTTGAGAGCGAGCTTCTCAATCATGCATTTATGCCATGGCTTATAGTGTGATATTATGGGAACTGTCCTTCTGCCAATTGTATATGTTATCAGAGCACGGAGAGTTTGTAGTGCACAGACCTAAGGTTTGGTGCATTTTGCTGCAGGAAGAAATAGAGAACAAGATAGAACTTGTGGATGCTTTATCTGTGAAACTTCTCCAGCGATTTAATTTCTCTGTGTCAGCAATGAAGACCACCTCTCAACACTTATCAGAAGGTACTTATCTCATAATTTTATGATTTTTATTTGCTGTGCACTTTCTTTTAGTGCCCCAAAGGATTGAATACAGAAATCATGGGTTGAATAACACACCTTCTCCGGAATATGTTTAGTACTGTGAATTCAGTTCATACTACATATTTCCTGATTGTTTTCCATTATTGCTTTGGAAGTGTTCATTCGATATATTTTTTCATCGCTTATTCTGGAAATCTATATAGTTCATGCATTGCAGGTGGAGCTTGGGGAACTTAAGGGGAGATTGACAGAGGTTATTAGTAACTGTGATGCCCTATGCAAGAGGATAGAATCAGAAGGGCCAGAATCTCTTCGATCATCAGTGACCCCATTTATTGCCAGGACCACCAATTCATGCGACACCAATAGTTCATTACAAAGAGTTCTTGAGAGCAGTCCGGCTTCTACAGACTCAAAAACAGGCTGACCGATGCTTTTACTTTATTTTCTTTTTCTTGTCCCTCTTTTTGGTACGAGGGAAGTGTAATTAGCCATTCTTGATTGAGATCGAGTGCATTTGGAGGAAGCCACTGCTGCTGTTGCCTAATTTATCAATGGACTCGATTTGGAGGGTTAGTTTCCTGAATCGTATTTTGGTGGAGCCCATGTTATGTAGCTTTTCTTTTGGGGCCATTTATGCAGAATTAGTGGAAAGAGCTTTCTTGAAATGGAGTGATGGGAGGTATTGGCAGCCTGTAAGTGTTATTGGTGACAGTCATGAATGGCAGTTGCTTATGAATAGTTCAAATTGTACTTGAAAAAGAAAATTGATGGCAGATGCCGAGCAATTTTAGGGAATTATTTACCCAATAATGAAGTCAGAATCAATCAAAGTCAAGTTTTTTCTACTCTGATTTCTCGGAGTGGAAGATGATGATGAACGAGGCTCTTGCTCGTGATGCGAAATCTGTCGTGTAGAAAACGATGTCTAGACTCAGTAAGCGTGGAGTTACAGCATCATGGAAATTGGTGGACTTTCTTTCGCAGGTGTGAAATAACCGGAAATCGGCATTAACCTTCTTCCGTTGGGCTACTCCCATTCAGTTCGTGAATCTCACTCCATGATCCCTCTTTAGGCGAAAATGGAAATTTGTCAATTGAAAGGCAAGCCGAGGGCCGCCATGTTCAATTTGATACTCAAGAATTGGGGTGGGTGCGTGACTCCGTGGTCAACCGAGATTGCGCAGTCTTTTGATTGCTTGAAGTCGCTTCACTTTCGGCGCATGATAGTGGGAGGTTCATTGGCACTGCTTGTGGGGTCGCGGGGACGCATTCTGCCAGTGCTCAAACTCCACAAAGCGCTCTGGTTTCTCGACAGATGGGTTTCTACACGTGGGTTGTTTGTGCAGGAAATTTGATTGTCTACGCCCCTTGTATAGTGATGAAAGGCTAGCAATTGCGGTACCCTGTTGATTTGCTTATTGAATTTTGCGTCTTTTGATTATGGATACGTGTATGTATGGTGCAGTCATGAAGTTCTTGTAATTTGGTAACTTCGTTTTTACTCCACAATATTCTTTTCTAAAGGAATTGCTAAAGAGATGATAGCCATGTCTTGGTTTATGCACTTCACATGGTTCTTATGTAATGCTTCGATTAGTCTCCATTGCACTTGAGATCTGTCAAGTGTAGATTCTTCATCTGTTCATTTTCTGTCTTAAGATTCTGGTCAACGCGTTAAGATGGAATGTGATTGCTCCATGCTAGATATGCAGGAGTAATTTATAAGGTGGAATCTTAATTTCCACAGTTAGTTATAAAAAAATGATAAAGAGTTTGGATTAGTTTGCTGTGTGATGCTTTTCTGGCCTAGTCTTTGGGTAATTTCACTTGCACTAAAGTACTTTTTGGTTCTGCTTTTGACAAATTGTGATTATGCCTTTTCTTATATTCTAAGATTGATGATCTAGATATAAAGACGTGCTGTGGACTCCATTGCTAGGGATCCATAATGTAGTTGAGTCTGAGCCGCTTTGCACTTGCTTATTTTACTGGAAATGCTACATTCAATTGTGCTGTTAGATCTAATGCATAGCGCCGGTAAGTGTATTTATTCTAAATTCACTAAAGACTATAGTGTTTTAGCGTGCTTATACGTTGACAATATGTTTATTTTTGGAACCAATATGATTGGAGTCATTGAGACTAAAAAATATCCTACTTCAATTTATAAAATGAAATATTTGGATAAAGTGGATACTATCTTGGGTATTAAAGTTTTAAAAAAATAAAAACAGTGGGGATTATTCTTTGAGTCAAAGTGACTACACTAAAATAATGTTAAACAAATTCAAACATCTTGGTTTTGAAGCAATGAATACTCAATTTGCTTCTAGTATTAATTAAATTAAAATACCGGTAAAGCAATAGCACAATTTGAATACATTAGTACTATAGGGTCATTAATGTATGCAATGTATTGTATCAGACCTAATTTTGTATTATTCATGAGTAAGTTGAGTAAATATACAAGTAATCCAAGTATAGAAGATTGGAAAAATATTGTCAAACTTCTTTGTTTTCTTAAGAGAACTAAAAATTTGGGATGGACTTTCACAAGCGATGGATGTACTGTATCTTGGGCGAACAAGAAAAGTACATGGATAACTCAGTCAATGATGGAATCTGAATTCATTACTTTAGTGGCAAATGAGAAAGAGGTTGCATTGATTAAAAAAAAGTGTTGTTGGACATCAAATAATGGAGTACTCAGGCTACTTTAGCAATAGCTGATAATGACACTTATAAGGGCGAGTCTAGCTATATCGGTATAACACATGAGTACATAAAATAATTCATTCAAGATGGTACCACGACTATTACTTATGTGAGGTCAAGTAAGAATTTAGTTGATCCCTTTACAAAGGCTTCACCAAAAAACGTGATAAAGATGATCTCAAAAGAAATGGGGCTGAACCTTTTGACAAAAATTACCAGTACTAGTAATCCGACCTAATACTAGTAAATCACTAGTTATAAGGTTTAATAGGTAAAAATAGGTTATTGAAAGTGATTGTTTGATAATGACATTAGCCTGAACATGAGAAGTCAATATTGTCTATTAAGTCTTAAAGGCTAAATTATATTCATTATGAAGTATAATACAAATTAGTAATGTGTTTATTGGCTAGATACTTCCCTATATGAGTTTAGAAGTGGTGCCTCTTCTTATGAAAGTTTGATTATGAAAGATACAAGCACAAGGCCATAATCATGCTCAATAGGTTACGAATTTCTAGTTGAAACAAATGGTTAGTGTATGTGTGGTATATTTGATTTTTTTTATTTATTAAAGTGACAAGTTTAAAGTATAATTACTCGAAACTTTTAGGCTCTAATTTGCCTTCACTAACATGTGCATATGTTGGACATCCAATACTCAAAGAGAACAAGTTTACGTGACCATACCTCTTCGGGTGTCTTGCACTCAATAGATGTGCGAGGAGAAAGATTTATCAACCAAGCAGTTGTATTAACCACTTCAGGCCAAAACTTCTTGTCTAAATCAACGTTAGACAATAGGCATCTAGTCCTTTCTAATAAGGTTCTATTCATGTGCTTTGCAATACCAGTCTGCTTTGGTGTATTCACTATAGTATGATGTCTCATAATACCTTCAATTTTACAAAACTCATTAAGCTCACCTTCACAAAATTTCAGCCCATTATCTATTCTTAACCACTTAATATTTTTACCAGTATGCTTCTCAATTAATGTTTTCTACTGTTTAAATATAACAAAAACATCACTTTTCTACATTAGAAAATAAACCCAAATCTTTCTTGAAAAATTATCAATGAAAGTGAGTAAACACCTCGAACGAAGGCCTTTTGAAGGAATTTTCGTAGGCCTCCTAAGATCAAAGTGAATATAATCCAAAGTGCCTTTTGTTGTATGAGTTCCTGTCTTGAAACTTATCCTTTTTTGTTTTCCAAAAACACAATACTCATAAGAATCCAGTTTTCCAATTTTCTAACCATACAAAAGACCTCTCTTACTCAGCTCCTCCATTCCTCTGATACTCATATGGCCTAATCTCATATGCCATAATTTAGTATTGTTTGATTATATCATAGAGGATGAGATTGCAACTAAATCGGTAACTGTAGTGCTTTATAGCTAATACAAAATGTCAATTTTCAGCCCTTTCATCAATAAAAGTGAACCTTTCATGATGTTATAACTCCACCTTCAGTTGTAAACTTACAACCTTAGCATCAAGTGTACCTAAAAAGATGAGGTTTTTCTTCAAATCAAGAATGTGTTTGACATTGTCCGAAGTCCCGATGATGTCGTCATGTATCTTAATATTGACAGTCTCAATCCCAACTGCTTTGCATTTAGTATTGTTTCCCATTAGAATAACTCCATCGTTAAATTCTTTGTATGTGGAGAACCAGTGACGAGTATGGCACATGTGGTACGAACAACTTGAATAAAGAATCCATCTATCACTGAATTTGTCTTTATCATCTACAACCAATAACCAATTTTCGTTTTCTTTTTCAGCAACACCAGCTTGAGCGGAGTTTTCGTTTCCTTGATTCTACATGATTTGGTAGTTCTGATTGTTCTACCAATTTGCGTTCCCTTGATTTTGCTTATTCATATTATTTTTTCTTCGTTGTTTTGCCTTCAGTTTCAAACAAATGATCTTAACGTGCCCCTAGACCTATAATAGTTACAAATTAGATTCCCTATGCTTTGATTTTGATGTAGACTTGCCATCATTATTTCTCTCAATAGACCTTCCTCTAACAACTAAACCAGCCTCATGATTATTACTACCTTCAAAAGTCAATTCTGTATCTAGTTTCTACTTATTTGGAAGATGAGTCTTGGCATCTTCAATATCAATAGTTTTTCTACTAACAATCATAGTTTTTCTAAAACTTTTATAAGAGGAAGGTATTGAAACTAACAATAAGAGAGCTTGATCGTTATCTTCAACCTTAACATTAATAGTTCTTAATTTAGAGACAATAACATTGGATTCGAATATATGAGATTTAAGAGAAGCACTTTCAGCCATATGAAGAGTGAAGAGTTGTTGCTTGAGCATCAACTGATTGGTGAGGATTTTGTTAAAAAAAAATACTCTCCAATTTTTTCATAAACCTATAGTTGCTTTTAGATCTAATACCTCATACGTGACTTCATTCGTGAGACACAACTGAATAGCAAACAGGTCTCTTTCATCTAATTTTTTCCATGTTTCATCTGATGTGCTTTCCAGTTTCTTTCCTTTTCCAAGCAGAGTATTTTTCAAACCCTGCTACGTAAGAACAACTAACATACAAACTTGCCATATGTTGAAATTGCCATTCCCATCAAACTTCTCAATATCAAATCTCGTTGTTGAACTTCAAGCCATAATTAGAAGATCGAGAAAAAAAAAAAAACCTAAGGCTCTAATACTAGATTGTTATGATAGATACAAAAACTATAATGAAATTGAAATTGAGAAGAATAAAAGAACACCGGATTTTATGTGGAAATTCTTGCGGGAAAATCCATGGGGAAAGGAGAAGCAAAATCACTATAGAAATCAAGGATTACAAAAGGTAGCTTTGAAAAGGTAAGACTCTTTTTGTCTCAACTTTTTATATATAGGTAAGAATCAAATCTAGAGCAGGAAACCTCTTTTTAGGAAACCTTCTCTAGCTAGGAAAACCATTCAATTAGGAAACTTGTTCGAAATAGGAAATCTATTTGAATTAGGAAATTTTCCTTTTTTGGGTTCAAACTTGAGACATATCTAGAGAAACCCAAAAAGAGATGACTGGAATTTTGTGATAATTAGAAATTATATTTAGGTTGAATATGTGTTTTCAATTAATATTTGTTGTAGTTACTTACGTTGTATCGAGCTAAGTATTTCCTCCCCATGTTTGTAATTCAATTTTTGTTTTTTATTTATTTATTGGGTGTTTAGTAATGATTGCACACCTACATTATTATCTTGCATGTTAGTGATTTAGGGTAAAATCAATTCAAACTACTTGCAATTTTTTTTTTTGAAAATAAAAGAGAAAAACCGAAAGGGAGTTAAAACAATCTAGCGTAATGAAGTCCCTAAACTCATTTAATCTCTGATTTGTAGAAATAAGGTATTTCTCCCAATGCTTTTACTTGGATATCTAATCAGCCGACCATAAACAGATTGATAGAGACTCCTCGATAAGGAATCATTTGCATGTTAAATAACTTGAACTTAATTTTGTGAATTGGTATGGGCTTGGAAGAGCTTGAGCTAAGTTTAGAATTAGTAATCCATTAGCCAAACTCTTAGATGGGTGCCTCGAGGTAAGGTCATGACACTAATACTATGTCGGGTCACCACTATTAGTGATTTTAGTCAAAGGGTTTTGGCCCCAAATCTTTTGAGGTAATTTTTACCGCTTCTCTTGATAAAGCCTTTGTAAACGGATCGGCTAGATTCTTGTTTGACCTTATGTGACATCCAGATTTTTAGACTCTGACTTCGATGAGATAAATTGGGCATTTCATCGACGCGACTACAGTATTTTTTTCTAAGTTGGCCACTCACGAGATAACTAGACTAGCTAGGTAAGCTATTAAGGACTTTAAGGTAGATAAACTTAAGAATTCGATCAGGAAACGATTTCTTGACCGTGCTTATCTTTAGAAGTCATTAGGGCACGTTAAAAATCGAATTAAGATCAGAGATAGGTCGGTTCGACTGAGATGAATGACCGATTGTGGGTGACTCCACTAAATTGGAAAATTCTCATCGACCGGCACTAATTTGATTTTACTATCATTTTGGTACCCTGTATCCATATTTGAACTTTCGAGATTTTCACGATAATCGAGAATTGACAATGTGTCGAGTGGGTTCATCGTGGCTTGAAGAAAATCGACCACGGGTCATCTATTCTAAAAAGTTCTGAAAACTACTCGGTAGCCTAGGTCACGCTAAAAGCGTCGGAGTGAAATTAACTGTCAATCTAAGTTTGATTCTAGAAGTTGGAGATTCTGTCATGTCACAATAAAATTTAAGAACGTCGACTTAGTCTTAGAAGATTTTTCTGACAACCGAGACTTTTTGGGAAAAAGTCAGTTTATGGCCGTTTTCATTCAGTTAAAGTTGCGGATTGTGAAATTGAGAAGCATAAGGGAATCTTGGATGAGGAAAATAATCAATTTGATAAGTAAGACATCAATTGATTTTGAGAGTTATTTGAGAGAAATTCAAGAGGGAAATTGGATGCGAAATGCAAGAGGGGACCAAGAACTCTAGCTTGGAAATTCTTTTGAGATTAAATGAGCTAATTCAAAAGAAATTGGGATAAGAATTTTGTATTTGAGGAAATTCTTTTTCTTCCCATTTCTTTTTCCCCTTTTCTCTCTTTCTTTCTCTCTCTCTCCCTCTTTTTTCCCTCGTGCGTGAACCCCCTCCACCGACTGCCCTCTTGCTGTCTTCAACTTTGCTTCTCCTTTCTTTTACTTTCTGACTTTTTCAAACTTATCTTCTCTCTCTTGTCTTCATCTCTCTCTCGGTACTTGCTCTCACTCTCTCGATACCCTCTCTCTTCCGCCCCTCTTGTTCGAAAAAAAAGCGAAAGCGGAAACGAGGCCGCCAGCGGCGTTGAAGGAGCTGCAGCCGCACCGGAGCCAAGACCGTTGTCGCCGCCTCACATCCCACGTCGCCGTTTGCTCGCTCGCGCGTCGCCCGCGCTCTCCGCCTCTCCCTCATCCCCTTCAGCCACGTTGACACTCCTTTCTCCTTCTCGGTTTCGTTCAAAGACCCACGAGCAGAAGCAGCGACCATCGTCGCCTGGAGCCAGAGCAGCAACCGCCAGCCGCATGCCGCCTCGCCGAACCACCGTTCGCACCACCGCTTGGCCGCGTATGCCGTTCCCCTGCAGCCCCTGAACCCTGCAGCTTCTGTTCGTCCGCTGGAGGGACCGACTAGCCTCCGTGAGCGGCTTAGGAGGCCACCGGAGTCACCGTACAGCCCTGCCAGACCACTACCTGCCTTCCCCCGAGCCTAGCCGCCCTTGCTCGCCTCAACCGACGCCGGAACGGCCCCAACCAGCAGCGAGCAGAGAGGGCAGAAAATGGGTATTGCGGCAACTGTTTGGCCTGTTTTGGCCATCTTCCCGAGTCCGGATGCTCGGCCCGCTTTGAGGAAAGTCGATTCTCGCGTCGACCTCATCGTTATGAGTGAGTTTTACTCACTAATGCCTTCTTAGTTTGCTAATTATACTTAAATGTTGATTAGTGTTAGTTAAGTATAACTAGGTGGTTAGATTAGAATTAATTAGCAATTATTAATTAATTACATTGCATATTAGTTGTTTGGTTAGTGTACTTAGATAGAGAATTGCCTATAGTATTTATTAGATGCTTCGTGGGATTTTCCCGACTCTTATTGGGTGTTAATTAGGCAATTCGGGCCTAATTGGAATTTTTAGGAATTAAATATTAATTTTCGAAATTAATTATTTAATTATTTATATTCCGTAAATTCAACTGGGATGGCTAGTGACCGGGATTTTATGCTGATGATCGTGGTGCAGTCCGTTTATTTAATTGAGCTTCATATTGTGCTAAATTGAATTTATTGTATTTATTTATTTAATTTTAGAAATTAATTATTTAATTGTTTATTTTTCGAAATTCAACCGGGATGGCCGGTGATCGGAATTTCGTGCTAATTGTCGTGGTACAGTCCGTTTATTTAATTAAGCTCCACGTTGTGTTAATTGAATTGATTGTGCAATTTAAGGAATTATTCCTTAATTGTTTGGAATTGAATGAAATTGAATGATTGATTGGTAGATGACCGAGTATGTTTATTTAGCAATTATACTGCTTTGATGACTTGTAAAGTGGATGGAATCATGAGAGTGAATTGGAAATACTCTGGGCTATAACCGATCAGGTACGGTGTGATGGGCCTATGTGTTTCGGTGACTAAGGACGTCATTGGCGAAAACAGCGTCTTAAAGAATGCACGTATTGGTCTAATACATACATCATTATAGACCTACGTGATTCGGTGATTCGGAATATTACTGACGAAAACGACGCCTTAAAGAACGCACGTATCGATCTAGTACTCATATTGTTATAGGCATGTATGGTTCGGTGATTAAGGACATCACTGGCGAAAACGACGCCTTAAATAAAGCATGCAATTTGTCTATTAAACACATTGTCATAGGCATGTGTGGTTCGGTGATTAAGAATATCACTGGTGAAAACGGCGCCTTAAAGAACGCATGCAATTGTCTATTGAATACATTGTCATAGGCATGTGTGGTTCGGAGATTAAAGACATCACTGGCGAAAACGGCGCCTTAAAGAACGCATGCAATTGTTTATTGAATACATCGTTATAGGCATGTGTGGTTCAGTAATTTGGGATATCACTAGCGAAAATGGCGCCTTAAAGAACGCATGCAATTGTCTAGTGTATACGTCACCTTAGTGAAGTTGATGCCCGAGAGCATTGATATGGCTCTGTGATTGAGTGTGTTATTGAAGGTTATATGGGATGGAATGAATGACATAGAAATGGTCCAACTGACATGTAATTGACTAGGTCGATTGATCATTGCTTGGATTTGATGTTGTGAATTGATTGATTGAATGGAATGATCGGCGAATGGTTGATTGAGACATAATTTGATTGATCGTTGCCTTGATTCGATGTTGTGGATTGATTGGCTGAATGAAAATAACCGTGAGTGGCCTTGTTGGCGTGTAATCGACTAGGTCGATTTGATTGATGCTTCGATCAGTGATGTGATTGCTTGGGTGCCCATTTGATCTGTGCTAATATGCAGGTGGAATCTGGGGCTAAGGTAAGTCCTCTGACTCATGCTGTTCATAGGCAACCCTAAGGTGTATTAGTTTACTAATCGGGTCTTAAGGGGTAGAACTTACTGAGATGTTGTCTTAGTGGTTATTGAATAACCATTTCAAGACCCGGATAAGGAGCCTAAGGAGGAGGAATCTGACGAGGAGATCCCTGTTGAGGAACCCAAAGAGGAGTACGTGGAGGAGGACCTTGAGGATAACCCCGAGAACGACCTGGATGAGGACTGAGATCCTGTCCTGTCTTATCAGACCTTGTCTGCATGTGAATAGATGTTAAATCAGACTTACGTATATATAGTATTGTAGAATACTATGAGATGCGTGTAAAAAGATGTGGTTGTGAATTTTTAGTATGAAAAATATATGGTTTGCTTTTTCTATCCCATTGTTTTATTATTTGGAGATTTATAACTGCTTCCGTATGTGCATATTGAAAATGAAAGGGTCGGCGATACGTAGTCCTGGAATATCACATTTTAAAATCGACCAAAAGTAAGGGATGTGCGCGTGCCTAAGGGTCGGGGCGTGACACCTTACCTACACAATTGTTATGGTATCATCCCAAAATAATCGTCCTAGTATTCATGTCTTAGATTGACATGTCTATACTTACCATTATAAGTACTCTTGTAAACTCTTGCCAATGTAGTCTGACAGTCATAATGGATAAAAATTGGAGCTATAGGATTAGGCCATAATTTAATATCTAACAACAAATTTCTAATCATTTAGCCTCTTTCTCAGTTGCTACTAAAGTAATAAATTCAGATTCCATCATGAAGTGAGTTATTCATTTTTGTTTCTTGCTCGCCCAAGAGACAACACATCCATCTAAAGTAAAAAACCATCCATAAGTGGAATGTTTATTATCCAAACTTGTAATCCGACCGATATCAATGTATCTTATAATACAATCGGATAATTCTTATAGAATATTCCCAAATTTTTAGTCATTTTAAGATAACCAAAAATTGTGGGAAGAACCTTCCAATGTTCTATGCTTGGATTTTTAGTATATTTACTCAATTTGAATAAGTAACATCAGGTCTACTATAATCATTATATACATTAAAGACCCTATAGCGCTCGCATATTCAAATTGTGCTACTGCTTTATCAATATTACAATTAAATTTAATTTTGGAATGAAATGGAGTGCCTTTTTTTATTTTTAAACCAAGATATTAAAATTTTGGTTAACGCCTTTTTTTTTTTTAGATTGGTCTGTTATCCCTAGAGTAACTTTTATCTATTGAGTGATAGCTCTTTCACTTAGCACCGTCGGATCACTAAGGCCGACTTTCATCCACAATCACTTTGGCCTAAAGAATAACCCACACTATATATATATTGAAAATATAAGTTAGATATTACTTAGTCCCAATGACTCTAGTCATATTGATTCCAAAAATAAGCATATCATCAACGTATAACATACTAAAACACAATAGTCTTTAGTGAATTTAGAATATATACACATATTAGCACTATTATGTTTGAAACCATTAGATAGTGTGACTGAATCAAATTCTTCATGCTATTGCTTTGGTGCTTGCTCAAGCCTAAAAAAAGATTTAATTAATTTATATACTTTCTTTTTATTTTAAGAAAGAACAAAACCCTCTGGTTGTTTCATGTAAATTTCCTCATTTAAATCTTGATTTAAGAAAATAATTTTAACGTCCATTTGATGAGCGCAGAGATCATAAATGGAAGCCATAACAAAAATAATTCGAATAGAAGTTATGTGTGCTACATGAGCATATGTAATGAAATAATCTAATCTATCTTCCTTTCATCCCCTTGGTTACTAATCTGACATTAAAAGATTAGATAGAAACATCAGAATGATTTTTTCCCCTAAAAACCTATTTGCACCCAATAGGTTAAGATCCTTTTGGTAAATCTACTCAAATCCAATTATTATTGGATATAATTGAGTATATTTCATCATTTATAGCTTCTTTCCAAAAAGAGCATTTCTAAAGGACATGGCATCACTAAAACTTTTAGGATTATATTCTAGGTTTAATGCTAAAGGGTATTTACTTGCCATGTGATTGTTTCTGTCTCCTTCAAAAAGGAAATATGAGTAATAAAATCTAGACCTAAATCTACTGCTTCTTCATGGCTCATTCGTATATTTAGAATCATTTGTTTCTTTCTTGCAAGAATCTAGTTGAGTTTCTATGTGTTTTGAATTATTTTCACTCATTTCAAAATCATAGAACATTTATTCTCAAAGAATTCAGTATTTCTTGATTCTATAATGACATTAGCTTCTTAGCTTATAAGCTTTACAGTTTTCAAAATATCCAAGGAAAACAGTTTTGATAAGTCTAGGAATAAGTTTCTTCTTTTAGGGTTTGGTCTTGGTAATATGCCAAACACCTCCACACTTTAATGTATGACAAGTTTGGTATTCTAGCTTTCTACAATTCATAAGGGCTAATGTTATTTTTCTTAGATGCTATTGTCACGGGTCGATAGTTTACTTGGCCACGGGACAACTCGTGCGGCGCCTAGCAAGCAAAACTCACTAAGCCAACCTTCCTTCGATAGTTGTTCTAGTGAACAATATGGCGAATAACTCTTTTATATGAGATCGTACCACACCTGGCTTAGCTCGGACGTCTAGTCCATCGAGTGAGACAACAGTCCTTTTAAGGCTCAAAAATTGGTTTCGGCCTACCTTGACCTCATCAAGAGAGCGGCATTAGCTCCCGACCAGTTTGTGCATGAGAGGCCAACCCCGCCTTCAGAGCTTCTAAGTAATATAATCATTCTATCTTAAAACTTATAACACCAAACATCCTGACGCCACTTCCACAGACCAGTTGTGTCCATCCTCTTTGCTTCCTCACTCTTCACTCGATAACCCCAAGCTTCACTCCTAAGGGTTCACGGGTACGGGAGAATCACAGATCGTGATACTATCCTATTATGAATATAACATGTAGTAGGCAATGCTTCTTCTCAAAGACTAATGGTAACTTTGAATTTGAAAGCATACAAATACCATTTTGTTATGGAGTATACGGTACTAGAACTTGATGAATAATATCATGTTCTTCACTAAATGGCGATAATCATATAAAAAATATTCTCCACCTCTATCTAAATGTAGAACTTTGATTTTTTTAATTTTTTTTTTTGGTAAGGAGAACTTTGATTTTTTTAATTGATTTTCTATTTCAGCCTTATAATTCTTAAACATCATAAATACTTCATCCTTTGATCTTATGAAATAAACATATAAATTTATATCGCAATCATCTACAGAGGTAATAAAATACCTTTTACCACCACAAGTTAGCACATATTTCACATTTATCAAATTGTCCATTAAAATTAATCAAGTTTAACTTCTCATATTCATTAAATATCGATAATTTAAATGTGTTAATCTGCTATGCCACAAAGAAGGAGACTCTACAATGTAAGCAAAAAATGCGATATTATTATTATTGATACTTAGTTGATACGTGCCATCAGTGGCATAACCCTTTCCAATGAACAATCCATTCATTGATAGGATAATCTTTCGGCATGAACCTCTCAGGATTCATGTGTGCTTTAGAAAATCTCGCTTTTAAAGATTTTCATAAAGTCGGCTAGCTCCACGCATGTAGGTGCATTCCTATTAAAGGTATCCTATCATATACCATACCTTTCTAGAATGTTGAAATCCAAGCTGTAAAAATCATTAAATGCGAAGCATACCCTTAAAATGTTATAGAAAGCACTATTGCATTATAGAAATCGGAAACAATGCGCACACTGCAGTTTCCAAAATCCTAGTACATGGGATCTCCAATTGCTAAGTTAGGTTTCCACCTTGGAACATCTTTATTAAGTTAAGGTTTTTAACCCCATTCCTCTTGATGCACAGTTTACCTATTCTTTCGACAGACCTTTTGTTAGCGGATCCACAATATTTTCCTTTGACTTCACAAAGTCCAAATAATTTATTTAATTTGAGATCAACTACCCTTTGGTTTTATGCTTACGACGAATGTGTCTAGACTTACAATTTTATGTAACAACTAAGTTTGTTTTGGAGAAGGAATTGACACTTTGGTTAGACACCCCCACACTTTCAAAAAATTGCAGGATGTCAACCTTCCATTCCATAACTCATATGAAGTCTTACCTATCTTTCTATGAGATACTTTATTAAGAATAAAGTTCGTAGTTAAAACTGTCTTTCACCACAAGCTTTTGAAGTAAACTCGAACTTGAGAATGTAACATTAACCATCTCCTTTAGAGTTCTATTCTTTTGTTTAGCAATTCCATTTTGTTGTGTTGGGGGTTAACAATACAACCTAATGGGGGTAAATATGTTGTTTTAGAAAACTTAGACAATTTTCCATGGAAAATAGCTGGTGCTAAGTAAAGATCGGGTCAAGATGATATTTCAATACTCACGATCATTTTGTGTGCTAGTGAGAGTGAAAGAGAGCAAAATAGTTGCACACAACGATATATAGTGGTTCGACTTTATTCTCTCGCCTACATCCACTCTTCAGACTAACAACCACAAGTTGAGTTAGATTGCATTAGTAATATGCTCAAACAGTTACAATTACAAGATAGATTACACCATTAGGACTCTATTGCTGTTCTTATTCTTATACACTTAATTTAGAGCATAATTACTTAAACAACACGAATACAATACTCATTGAAATACTTATATGAGAGTGTATTACTTGGAACATAGTTGAAATGCAAATCTTTTGATAATGTTGGTCTCTCTCTCTCTCTCTCTCTCTCTCTCTCTCTCTCTCTCTCTCTCTCTCTCGACTTCTTAGGTCTTCTCTTTTATGTCCATCTCCAATCTATCCATTGGAAGAGGATTAGAAGAGTAAAGAACTGTTGGAGTTGCCGTTGAGCTATTGGCCAAGAATAGAATTGCCCATATAGTCAGTTTTCCTGAACATTTGTAGTCTACCTAAGAATATCATTTGCTCGTTGTCCTGTCACTATAGTCTTTGATAGATCTATAAGACGACCTAACTTTTTGATTACTAGTTTTAACTAGATTTTGCTATCGTGCGAATCCTCAGCCGTAATAGCTAGTTTGCTTGCTGACCTAACAAACTTCACTAGTGTTCTTGGTTGTTACAGTGCCAATGACCTGATATTTGCAGCTTCGATACAAACATCGTCATCAGTTGATATTTAGGTCCACTGGTACTAACAAGGGTTGTTTTTGGACTTGTTGCATACTTTTATCCACTAGATCAAACCATGAATATTGCATAGTCCTTTCTATATAAAATATCTACATACGCCATAGTAAACATTATACTAAGGATAGTTTGGACATCATTAAAATTACTTGGAGATGTTTTTCCAAAATGCTGCAGAGTATAAGGTGCAGTTGTTTGGAGAATTATTTTCAAACTAGCACACAACTCCTTTAAGTTGGAAATATTATATTCTCCTCTATTAGACCTAAGCATTTTGATTCATTTATCATGTTGGTTCTCGACCTTATCTTTATTTGTTAAACATGCTCATAGTTTCATCTTTGTTAGTTAACAGATAAATATTGCAAAATCGAGTACAATCATCTATAAAAGTGATGAAGTACTTCTTTCTATTTTTACTTTTTACAAACTTTAAATCACATAGATCACTATGGATTAATTGTAGAGATTCACTCGTTATTTCAATGGACTTGAAATATTTCTTAGCAAACTTAGCCTCAACATAAGTCTCGCATTTGTAACAGGTATTCAACTCAAGTTTTGAAATTAGCCTTAGGTTTGCTCACTTCTTCATTGTACCATTGTTTACTTGTCCCAATCTACCATGCAAAGATAAGGAGACACAATAATGTAAACTGAAGACTTCTTTTAATTAATAGTCTTTGGGTACAATAATTTCAAGTTTACATCAATGATAGCCATATTGGCTTTGAATAGGTCATTGTACAAGTACCATTTCCCTATATACATCCCCCCTTTGGTGTCACGCCTTGATCCTTGAGTGCATGCTCATCCCTCGGTGGTTGATAAATTTGCGATATCTCAGGACGCATCGCGGACCCATTGATTTTAATGTACATGTGGAAGCGAAACAATTACCCTTGACAACAACCAACACGGGATAGAAAAGCAAGAAATATATTCACAACCAAAACACTTTTATATACACCTCAGTTTATATACAAACTAGTATATAAACAAGAGTCTACAAAAGCAGATAATCGAACAAGCCCATTAGGTTGACTAATCCCTAATTGAAAACTCCGAGGTCTCTTGGGGATTTGAGTCCACCATTGCACCACCAAGAGGGTCAGTTGGTACCCTCGCCAAAAGCAACTTCTAACACTGATACTAGGACCTCAAAATCCTGCAGGGGACCCTCTTTGTGTCAATTGAGCCTACGGCGATACCACACTCTAAATTGATGGGGTACCTTCTCGGGTAGACCTGCATCAACTCAAACAATGGTCCTCATAAGTTCATAGATCCAGACTCCGTGGCCCCTGGGAACAGGGGTATCGGTGACCTGCTCGGTAATCCTATTACTTGGGCTGGCCAAAATGTTTCAGAGGAACCGCCATCTAAGGACCTGAAAAGGTTGAGCTCACGACGAGGTGAGATGATATCTCAGCAAGTTAACCTCCTAAACTCCGACTAGGAAGGAATACGCCTAGAGGCAGCTATGCATACAAGTCAGAAGACTTAACTCGCCTCAGTTCCCTCCTGTACATTAGTACAATTCATAATCTCAACCAATTAATTCCATCCAATCGATCATTCAATATGATCAATACCATATATCAATCAATTCATCAATACAATCATTGCTCACACAAGCTGAAATATATGGCTATAGCTCTTACAAGCTGATATATAGATAGACGGTAGCTCGCACAAGTTGATATAGATAAATAATAGCTCGCACAAGTTGGTATATATATAAGGTAGGTCGCACAAGCTTATATATAGATCGTTACTCTCACAAGTTGATAAACGATCATTACTCACACAAGCTGATATAATATACTGTTATCACAAGCTGACTTATCAAGCTCACATATGCTAATATAATATATTGCTCTCACAAGCTGACATACAATAACGCTTGCATAAGCTAACGATTTAATAAGGCTCACACAAGCTGATACACGATAAATCAATTTAGGCTAAGGACCTTGTGCTTTGCACACCAATTCCTCAATTAAATAATGAATTTGGCCTATTTTCTTCGTGTTAAAAATATCCGATAAAAATAATCGTGTGTGGGTACACGGTTGGTCTGAACCAAAATGTTATATCTTTTTTTTTCAAAAATCCCACTATTTATATAGTGTCTGAAAATATTTTTGGCGTTAAAAACTGACGCCCCGGTTTTTTCTGATTAAATATCTAAATTACACAATTTTGGGATAAATATCCAAAATTACAATTACTACTCAATTTGCACATAATAGCACTCAATTGCAAAAACTAAACACACCATTGTAATCAGCACGAAATTTCGGTTACTGGCTATCCCAGTATAATTTTTGGAAAATAATAAATAATTGCATGCTCTGCTCCCAAAATGCAAAGATAATTTTGAGGGTAGATCCAGAGTCATTTCCATGAAACCTTCCACCAAGAACAGATTCAATAGCTGCGCTTATAATACCAACAATAATTAAATAAATGCAATTAATTACCAAAAATACTAACTTAGACTGGAAATGCTTAATTAACCATCCAAACGGGTCGGGAAAATTTCCGAACATATCTAGATAATTAGTACAACTTATTTAGTCTTTAATCTATTCATTTTAACCACCCAACATGCACAAACGAATAATTAAATTGCTAATCCATTTTAACTAACCACTTAAACCATACTTAGCATAAACTAATCATCTCTTAATCGTCATTAACGTCACACGCAAAGTTTAGCAAGTAAACTCACCGGTTTAGCGATCCGGTGAGTCCACGGCAATGGCGATGCGGAGACAAACTACAAACCTCCTAGCGGTGATGCTAAACAAAGCTCGGAAGAGGCCATTTCGGCCCATGAAGGTTCACGATCGGGTTGGGCTTTCGGTTCTGTCCTAGGCCAAGCAAGCTGAAACTAGTGGCTGAAATGGCAAGGCGGGTGGACCGGTGGTTGCAGCGAGTGATGATGGGTGACGGCGGCTGCTCTGGTGGCCTAAACGGCAACTAGGGACTTTGACGGCGACTAGGAACGGCTTGGGGGATGCGGTTGGGCGCGACTGGAGGCACTGGACCGTGGGACGAGCGGTTGAGCGCAACAGCTTGGGCGGCACAAGCGGCGGTCTTGGCGGCTCCGGCATATGTGCGATGGCTAGGGGGGGCTTCGCTGGTTTCTTTGCAAATTTTGGAGTTCAAAAGTGACAACAATGGAGAAAGTAGGTTGCTTGCAGAAGAAGAAGCTAGCTGAAGAGTGGAGGGTCCCTCCAAGCCTCCAAAGTCTTCATTTTTATCTCTATCTCCATTGGCAAGACCCACCGCAATTGGCTGTCATCCTAGGCCAATTTGGTGTACAAAAATCCCCCTAGAAGCAATCCCAAGTGGTCTAAAATGTTTCCTCTCCCATGGCCTACGAATTTTGGGACATTTCCCCCTAAATTGAATTCAATTTCCTTCCAATTGAATTCAATTGAAGCCACAAAAATTCAAGCAAGGTGCTATCATCCAATACGACATTTTTTCTCACCAATTGAACCAACTTGAATCCCAAAAAGGCGACCAAAAACAGTCTTCTAATTTTCCCGGACAAAAATACCCTTACTTTGAAATTTTGCCAAAAATCTCGGTTTGCAGAAAAATCTTTGGAGGGTGAGTCGACGTTCATAAAATGACTTGTGACATGACAGAACTTTCAATTTCTGAAATCGGATTCAAATTCGCGGTTAATTTCAATCTGGCGTGATTTTAGCGTGACCTAATTTACTAGGTAACTTTTATGAATTTTTATTACAATTGACCCGTGGCTGATCATTTTCAAGCCATAATATACATTTTCAACACATTAGCGACTTTCGGTATTCATGAAAATCTCAAGATTTCAAATACAGACATAGGGTACCAAAACGACAAAAAAATCGGTCTAGTGCCGATCAACGAGAATTTTGCAATTAGGTGGAGTCACCCACACTTAATAACATGGCTCAGTCAAGTCGACTTATCTCCGGTCTCTAATTGATTTTTAATTGTGCCGTAATGACCCTTGCAAACTAGCGTGGTCGAGCAGTTGACTCATAGTCGAATTCTCAAATCTATTGCGTTAAAATCCCTTAACAACTTCACTAGATAGACTAGTTATCTCATGAGTGATCAGCTTAGAGAATAGAACTATAGGCGCGTTGATGAAAAACCCGATTCATTCAATGGAAAACAGAATTGGAAATTCAGGATGTCACATTTGGAAAGTATAAATTTGTCAGATTCGAATACAATTTGGAAACCCTTTTTGACAAGTATAGGGCCGGATATGAGATTCTTCTGGATCTCTAGTAAATGCAACACATTTAGCAATATGATTTCCTTGCTAGAGTCGAACTTCAGGATCACATTTCCTCTCCCAACAATATTTGGTGATGTAGAGTTATCCACATAGAACTTCTCTTCTTCCTTAGTCTTCCTTTTTGTAAGACGGAACAGGTCTCTATCCACACAAATGTCAGTCGTGGCACCTGTATCCAACCATTGTTCGACAACAAGGATACCTCATACATCACCACGACAATAAGTCTTTCAACATCTTTTTGCTGCCATTGCTTAAAGTCCACACCACTGAATTTCTGTGGTTTCTCATTTGGTGTTACTGAAAGTGGTACCATCAAACAATGCAAAGTCTGTTGAACCATCCCTCCAAAAATTGGACCTTATACCATTTGGCCTGTACTGTTTAAAAAAAAGAAAAAGTTTTGGGTATATCAGTCAAATGACTTGTACTAGTACCACCATAAATGGTTTCAGCCTGAAGGCTTGCAGCATTTGCTGCCACAACATTAGGCCAGCACGTTTGAACATCACCGATCGAAATGATCTTAGGAACGTCTCCAAGAATATTGTGGACATCATTTTTATTAGCCATCTTGATTTTTTGATAAACCCGACAGATAATGAGAACGATAGTCATCTTAAGATTGTTGGAAAATAGAGATGAGTAGAAGAAGAAGAAACGCATTGAGAGATGAGTAAGTAACACTATTTATTATAACTCGAAAATTAATACTCTGAGAAAGTGATAACAATAGAAATAGTAATTAGAGATGAGGTACGGCAAGCTGAATCTCTTTAAGAAGATTAGTTCATGCCAATGGTGCTAAGTAGATTCATGAATTTCACCTCTCAAGATATAACACCTTGAACTTGTTGGTATCAACATTATACAAATAGGACTCTGTCAAAGACTTCTTAAAACCGGCATGCTTAAAGAAACTTGAAAAGAGGAGATATGGGTGTTTTTGCTTCTCCTTGTAATGAAGATGGATTTTAGAATCCATGTATAGCAGTACTTGAACCAAGAATTAAATAGATGCAAGAATTTGGAAGATACATGAATTAAATGAATACAAGAATCCAAGAGTTGCATGAATTATGAATTAAATAGATATACAAATTCAAGAGATACACGAATTAATGAGATACATGAATGAAAACAACGTATCTTGTTTTCCTCATTTTCGTTGATCCAATAACCCACCATGAATACAACAAAACATTTGCCAATCTCTGTACATAATCTCTCTCTAGATGAGGGTTTAATATTGGTTTGAGGCGATCCAACCCGTCAACTTCTCTTCGTATTCACCGTGAAATTCGTCCAGGGTATCGGGTACTGTTTCGATAAACTTTGCTTTTGTGAACGGATGCCGTTTTCAAGGAGGCAAAAGATTCCATTAGTACAAAATTGTCGATAGGAAAACCAATGATCCCAGAATGTTAACATGGCTTTACTTGACCGGTAGATGCTGTCCTGGCTGGATTTGGGTAGGCTTTTTCTACGCAATGTTCTTTATCCGACAGGAATCTACCAATGTTGTTGTCCCATTTTCTGTATTAAGGATGAGGCGCTCATTCGTCCTAAGTGAATTATTAGGCATGGATCTGTCAGTGTTCTAAGAGTTCACTCAAATGGCACGCACGTTCGGCTTCCTCAAACCCCTTTTTCCCCTTTTTTGGGCCAAATTTTAATATGAAAGATTATGTGAATAAAAGGCGATAAAATACATCTCTATCTCTAACTAACTTAATGTGAAATTTTAAGTATTTGCGACTGGCTATATAAGCCAACTACGTCAGCCCTTAACTGAACATATATGAGTTTTCTTTTAGGACGAACTATTTCGATATGCCCGCATTTGTCTTCCTTGACAAATATTCAACAAAGATTTTGAAGAGTAGTTAGCTTTATCAAAATCTTATTCTAACTGTTCTGATTCATGAATAGTAAAAGATGAAGGCATCGCATGTGTTCACTCAGGGAACGTTGAAACACGAATATGGAGATTCAAATCAACGAAGCAACCGAGACTGAGGAGAAATGGGCATGCATTTTGGAGGGAATAGTTACTCAAGTAAAAACACAGGGCAACGATCATGCAAAAGTAAGATCATGAAGCAGTTAATGCGTCATCTGGAAAAAAACAAGCAGAACCATGGGCACGAAGTCTGCAAAAATAGAGGAAATCAATGGAAACCGTTCAAGGAAATGCATAGTTTTCTCCACCGGCTGTATTTAATTTACATTAATTAATGAAAGGATGACATAAACATGTTAAAATATATTAGGATTTAATTGGACTAATTACAAGTTTCAGGATGATAGCGAACATTACTCAATATTGATTTAATTGAATCAACCAAAAGTTCAAATATGACACTGCACGTTGATAAAAGTTCACATATTGCTAGTAATATTATCTTTTACAGCAACAGAAACTACATGTTCTTTACATCTCATATTAGAGAAGGCAAGAGATGTTGATCCACTGCATTTTGCAAATTCACTTCCCGATTACTTGCTAAAAGGATGGAAATAATAGTGAAATGGGATCTTCTCAGAAGTCTTCCCATAATTTTTCTGGTACCACGACTTGAAACTATATACATCGCACTATTCCTATAACGATCATATAGAAGCTAGCTTTGCAGTGAAAATCAGAAATCACATGGCTGGGCTTAGTGAGAACTAAGAAGATGTTCAAAAGACGATCGTCATCATAATTGAAAACCAAAGAGAATAGCACATGAAAATTTCAAATCTTACCATCTCTTAAAATGCTCCGAATTTTTTGACATTAAGATCACGAAGTTGCTCTAAACTGACGGTACAGAGTGGCATATCGAGGGATACTTGAAAGCAAAGCTCATGTGAGACTTGTCCCATGGTTGGTCGAAGCCTTGGATCGTCTTGCAAGCACTCGAAGGCTAGCTTGGCGACCAAGACCACATCCTGCGCATCTCGAAGGCCAAGTTTAGAAGGCGAGAGACGTTGATCCAACACATCCTTCAACATCATTGACTCAGCTTGGGCGGACGGTGAACATTCTCGAGAGATATGATCTCCTGGATGCTTTCCCATGATTGTCTCTAATGCGATGACTCCAAAGCTATACACATCGCACTTTTCGGTAGGAATAGTAGAGTAAGCTAGCTCTGCAAGCAGAGAATCCATTGTTTTTTTTTTTTTTAATCTCGATCACAAGATGTATTCAAGTCAACAACATTAATTCCCATGACGTGATGTGTGACGATTATGAGTACATATTTCTACTTAATCAACTCTTACAACACTACCGACCAAAAAAAAAAAAAAAAAAAACTCTTACAACGCTGATTTGAGTATGGGAGTTTATGCTTTTGCAAAAATTAAAAAAAAAAAAATTGTTCGACCCTTAAAATACGAGCATCTTCTAGGTAATGCGAACTTAATATCCTTGAAATGGATCGATTATGATCTTTTCCTCATTTGCCAATTCTTACGTATGAGGAAAATCGAAAAGCTTTTTCATTAAGACTGAACTTGAAAGCTCTAAATAAGTACACCAAAATTTCCATGATATGATTAAATAACTAATGAACTGCACTAAACTAATAAAAGTTCAATTATAGAAGCATGACACTTGATGCCATCGAAGTTTGAACAAAAATTGTGAAGTACCTGGAGCAATATACCCGATGGTACCAGCAATAGTTGTCCAGTTTGATGAATCTGGCCTCAAAAGTCTTGCAGTGCCGAAATCGGAAACATGAGCCTCATAATCACGATCTAATAAAATGTTGTTACTGGTCAAGTCTCGATGAATCAATGGAGGAGAACATTCGTGATGCATATAGGACAATGCATCCGCAACTCCTCGGACCATACTTATCCTCTTGTCCCATTGAAATTCTATTGCTCTCTGATCATCTTTCAAAGTTGTTCTTAAGCTTCCTCTTTCCATGTACTCATACACCAAAAAACAGTGTTGGGCATGAGAGCAGAAGCCATAAAATTTCACGATGTTGCGATGACGTATATTTGTCAAGGCTTGAATTTCCCTTTCAAATGGTACCAAATCAACGATCTCAGTATCTTCCTGGGATGACGAGGTTTGCTTGATGGCAAATGTTTGACCTTCTGATATCTTGGCTTTATAAACAATTCCATACGCTCCTTCACCCACATAGTACTTGGAGTCAAATCCTTCTGTGGCTTCAACGATTCGATCATAGAAAACTTTGCCATCATAACTCAAAATACTCATGAAATCCAAATCATTTGCCCGCTCATTATTCTTTCTCTTCATAATCCTTCTTTGACGATGATTGACAATTACAACAACAATCAAGGCACAAGAGAGGAAGAGAAACCCCAAGAACGAGATAATGAGGATAATTGTGATTTGAACTCTAGCATGTAGATTATGTTTCTTGTTCCTGATAGAATTGCAGTTTGGTAAACCAACAACATTTCCACAGAGCGCTTTGTTATGTCGAGTTGCCTCAAATGGAGCCTCATTGAAAGCCTTGACATTTGGGAGAGGACCTTCTAGTTCATTATAGGATACATCAATAGAAGTTAAGGCCAACATATCATTAAATGTAAGTGGGATGGAACCAGATAGGTTATTGTGGGAGATATTTAGAACTTGCAAGTTTTTCAGTAATGCAAGCTCTCCTGGTACATTTTCTGACAAAATATTATAACTCAGATCAAGAATCTCGAGGACTTGTGTGTTGCCTATCTCAGGAGGAATGCTTCTCCAAAATTTGTTCCTGCTCAAGTTCAAGCTCAACAAGCTTTTGCATGATCCGAGCTGCATCGGTATCGATCCGCTCAAATTGTTTGATGCTAAGTTTAGATGTGTCAAATGAGATAAAAGTCCAATCTCAATGGGGACATTTCCCATGATCACGTTGCTGCTTAGGTCGAGTTCTAACAACATTAATAGGTTTCCCATTTCCCTCGGAATCTCTCCACTTAAATTATTTGAAGAAAGGTCTAGTAACTGTAATTGAGCCATCCTTCCAAATATTATAGGTATCCCACCAAAGAGGTTGTTGTTTGATATCCTTAAGCTCACCAAATTACGACAACGCTCCCATTTCCACGAAAGGTCGCCTATCAAATGATTGTGGCTCAAGTCCATATAATTTAGATGCGGATATATTCCGAAAGCATCCGCTATGTTTCCAGTGAGTTGGTTTTTGTCAAGCCTTAATCTGATTAATGTGCTACAATTCTTTAGGCTCATGGGGATGGAACCCGTGAAATGATTATTGGAGATTGAGAAATTTTGCAATGATCTCCCAAGACATACATCTTTTGGCACTTCCCCCTCTAGTTCATTATCATGTAGTTGCAAAGAAGTCAACTGTGTTAACTTATTGAATTCATAAGGCAAGGAACCAACGAATTTATTGTCACCAAGGTCTAGCTGAGTTAGATTGGCCAGGCTTCCAATTGACACAGGGATTGGACCGGTCAAATTATTACCCTGAAGAAGTAATTTTTTAAGAGAAGTGAGCCTCCCGATTTCTAAAGGTATTGGTCCAGAAAGACCATTTTGAGAGAGGAAAAGAATAGATAAACTTGTCAAGTTGACAATGGAAGGAGGAATTGAGCCAGTGAGTTCGTTTTTGATAGATGAAGTTCAGTAAGAGAAGTGAGCCTCTCGATTTCTGAAGGTATCGGTCCAGAAAGTCCATTTTGAGAGAGGAGAAGAAGAGATAAACTTGTCAAGTTTCCAATGGAATGAGGAATCGAGCCGTTGATATTGTTGGATGATAGTTCAAGTTCAATAAGAGAAGTCAGTCTCCCGATTTCTGAGGGTATGGATCCCGAAAGTTCATTTTGGAAGAGATGAAGAAGAGATAAACTTGCCAAGTTTATGATGGAACTAGGAATTGAACCAATGAGATTGTTTTCTGATAGGTCAAGTTCAATAAGAGAAGTAAGCCTCCCGATTTCTGGAGGTATGGGTCCCGAAAGTCCATTCTGCCATATGTAAAGATTTTCCAAGTTCCTCAAGTCACTTATTTCTCTAGGAATGGAACCAGAAATATTATTGCATGAAATGCTTAATTTGGTTAAATTGCCTAATTTTCCAAGAGTAGTAGGAATGGGCCCTGAAAGTTGATTTTCATTTAGACAAAGTTGAGTTAGTTTGCTCAAGTTCCCCAATGAAGTAGGGATAGGACCAGTCAAATTATTATAGTTAAAATATAAACCTGTAAGAGCAACAAGTTTGTCAATTTCAGAAGGTATGGGTCCCGAAAGTCTATTTTGGAAGAGGTTAAGAAGAGATAAATTTGTCAAGTTTCCAATGGAACTAGGAATTGAGCCACTGAGATTGTTGGATGATATGTCAAGTTCTATAAGAGAAGTGAGCCTCCCGATTTCTGAAGGTATGGGTCTCGAAAGCCCATTTTGCCATAAGTAAAGAATTTTCAAATTCCTCAAGTCACCTATTTCTCTTGGAATGGAACCGTAAATATTATTGTGTGAAATGCTTAATTCAGTTAAATTGCCTAATTTCCCAAGAGAAGCAGGAATTGGCCCTGAAAGTTGGTTTTCCGATAGATAAAGATGAATCAGGCTACTCAAGTTCCCTAGTGAAATAGGGATAGAACCGGTCAACTTGTTCATGGCAAAATCAAGTTTCAAAAGAGAATCCAATTGTCCAATCTCTCGAGGGATGTGTCCACTTAGGTTGTTTGCACATAGGGACAAATAATGAAGACTCTCTAACATGCCTAAACTAGGAGGAATGTCCCCAGATAGTTCATTGAAGCAAAGATCAAGAGAGTTGAGTTTGGAAAGGTTACCGATATTTGAGGGGATGGAGCCATAGATTGAGTTGTTGGCAAGTTCAAAGCTAACCACTCTGGTTAAGCGTGAGAAGTCAAGGCCATCCAGAGTTCCTCTCAAACCGAGATAGGAAAGATTTAGATGAGCAATGGCTCCAACATCGTCACAAGCGACACCGGTAAAGCTGCAAGGATTGTAATCGTGCCATGAAGAGAGGAGAGACTGACTATGATTGTCAAGAGTAGATTTCCAATTCAGGAGAGCCTCTGCTCCATCCTTATTCTTAGTCATGTGGATAGTGGAAAAAGAAGTGGAGAAAGTGGAAACGCCTGCACTATGAAATGAAGTCTTGCCTACCAATAAGAGCCAGAAGAAGAAGACAGCTAAAGGAGACTGGGTGGACAACAAAAAGGAAGAAACCATGATTTGGGGGATGGTTGGGTTCTGGGAGGTGCAAGATGGTTCAAGTCTGCATACTTCTAAAAAGATTGATGACTATACTTATAGATCGGAAGATCACTGCCCAGAAGCCTCCATTGAGGACAGTTCTTATTACAGCTGGACCGCGTTTTCCGAAGAATGGGCCCTTCTTATTGACGATATATTTGCAAGTCTTTCCCCTTTTTCAGTCAACTTAGCGTGTGCCGTGGGGGATGATGAGTGAATTGCGCAGAGCCGCATAAGTCTCAATCGTTGGTCATGCTCGACTTACTCTTCCAAGTCTTCTTTGAGTTTGACATGTAAACAATAATTATGGAAAATGAAATCCTGATCATGGTTCGAAATTGACACTCAGATTTTGAGTAGATGAGTGGGGTATTGAAAGGGAATATACACTACGTGGGATTTTTTTTCCCCAAACAATAGTTTGTAGAAATTGACCAAGTTTTGATCGTGCATAATTTTTTCCATCTGACATCCGATTGACTCGGTTCCAATTCTGGCGAAACGGTTCTATAACGTGCAAGTGATAAAGATTCGAGTGATTGGTCTGTGTAGAGAGCTTGGATCCCTTTTTGCAGAGTAATATTTATGCTTCCCTATCTTGGAGAGAAAACAAAGCAGCAACAAGAATGTGAGTAGGTTACTTCAAGGGAACCTAGGCCTCCAATACTGGATCAAGGATTTCAGGAATTGATGAAAGTTCGATTAACCAGTTATTCAAGGAGTCTTTTCTAACTTAATTCTTTAATACGGAAAATTTCAAACGGGAAATCTTTAATCTTCCTGATTTTCACAATAAGAGGGATGGAGATATATATTTATGTATAACAATACCGTTGAAAATGATTTGTTGCAGAAACCAATGAAATGAAGAAATTTGATTCTTCTCCCTTAACCCACGCTTTTCCTTAACGTGATTTATCTGATGAGGGATAGAGTACAACGTTCATTTATTGCAATTGGTTGGAGAGATGACAAAACTCTATTTATACATGCCATCAATAGGTTATGAAGCACGGACATGTTGCCCGTGCTTCCGTGTCGTGTCTGACACGTCAACACGCTCGGACTATGTTGGACACGCGGTCAACACGTGTCGAATTTTCTGACACGTGATTAACTTTTGCTCGACACGTTTGGACACGAGTGTCCAGAAGACGATGGAGGGTGGAGGCGAGAGCGAGGTAGCAGAGACGAGGCTGCGAGTGATGACGAGCCTACGATGGCGAGAGATGGCCAAAGAAAGAGCATAGACTGAGGCGAGGAGGAGGAGGAGAAGGATCGAGAGGAAGAGGAGAGGAAGGGGGTCGTGCGGTGAGCGGTGAGGAAGAGGAGGAAAAGGAGAGCGCTGGCTAGGGTTTTTGATAAGGAAACTCAAAAAAAAAAAAAAAAAGGGACTCTGATGGGCCATTAGTGATGGCGTGACTTTTAATTTTGGGGGGAGGGGAAGTGACAGCTTGTCTGTCAGGGGTGGGGGAGGGAAAGAAAAATAAATTTGGGGGTGGGGGAATTGGACAAGGGAAAGGAGGGAGTGGGGGTGGACCCCCAGTGGGGATTCTTTTTTTTTTTTAATCGGAAAAATAAATAAATGAGATTAAAAAATAATTTCAAAAAATAAAAGTACTGAATTTTGAATAATAACAAATAAGATCATGGATTTATTTAAATAAAATGATTCTAATTTCTTATTAGTAATTAGTTTCATTAATAATTTTCGTTAAAGTTAAAAATATGTTTCCAAACATGGATACGCATTAACTATTAATATGTCTTTCGAATTTCCAATGAATTGATTTATTAATATTATTAGTGTAAATTTATTATAGGCTCTTTTTTAATTAATTATTTATTTATGAATTTGAATCAAATTAATTAAAAATAAAAATATTCGTTTAATATACAATATGTCCCAACGTGTCAAAATTCTCTATTTTTGACAAATGACGTGTCACGTGTCCGTGACACATGTCGGTGCTACTTAGTCAATAGGTACCTTCCATCAAGTGCATTTTTACTTCGTAAGAGTCGCACTTTTTCGAAAGAATGGTAACTTCTCAATAAAATTGTACATTTTCATCCTTTTCATAGCCAATACGTTTTAGTCGTTACATCATGTGGGCCACAATAATTCTTACATTCTCTCATTTGGCCCATATGACATTCCTTTCGTATGGTTTAATAAAGATGAGCACATTAACATTTTGTTAAAACTTTTCTTAAATTGGTTATCATATAATAATCACAATTAAGTAAAAAAAAACTAATGCGAGTCATGGCAATTATATGTCATTAATTAACATAGTCCCTTTCATGTACTACAACGATATCTCTCTACTTAACATGATCCATAAATAAGAAGTATAGTGTTGGTCCGACTTAATAAAATTGGGCTAATGTTAAATTCACATAGAACAAAATGTAAATGAGAGGAATATCAATGCAGTTTTGAAGTGCTGCTTCTTAGCCAAGAATTGAAATGGAAATGCTACTTTTCCAAATTTAGGAGAGCGGATGAGGCTGATCTGATTAAATTTTGGACTTTACTAGAGAGAGCTGAGAAAATGAAAGGCCTGATCAAAAGTTTGACTTAGTTTGACGTTGATAACATAAACCTCAGGTAAAAATATCTTCATTTTTTTTTCCATTGTTGGGATGATAAAAGAGAATGTGTTTTATACGAGGAAAACATCACTTAGGATGAAATAAGGTGTAATCAATCAATTGAAAGTGAAATATATGAAAATAGGGTAACAGGTACGACAAGATTCATAGTGTATGGTAATCACAATCGACCAATCACACCATGTTTCACCACCATGAAGTTTTATCTATCACATAAAGTTCATTTCATGACTTGTGTATTTTTCACATTAAGTAATCGTCACATGCCAACATTTGTAATCCGTCCATCGAGGGTTTCTTTTGCACTGGCAGTATTTCTTTTGAAAATCCAACATTTAGAAAAAAAGCCAATCATTCTCGTACAATTCTTTCTTGTTTAATAACACATGTAGATCTTTCTTATTAAGTACGTCAAATTTGACTCTGTAATTAATTTCGCTCTTTGATAATCTAGCCACCGATAACTAGTCAGACACTTAAATCTAATCTTGATTGATTGCCAAAGTGTTACCGATCCGTAAAAGAATGAAAGAGACGTAAGTGGGGTAGCTCATGGAGAAAGGAGCGGCTGGAATCTTTCATGGAGACAGCATTGGCCCCGCAACTTCTGTGTTTTCTTTTCTTCTTTCTGTTTTTGACGAGCTTCTCGTACATGATCAGAGGCAAGAAAGACAAGAGTCTCAAGTAATTTTTTGCTATTTCAAATGGATTCGCACTAACAGTAACTACAGAAGACTCTGCTAGTAAAAAATATTTACACAAACGGCCTCATATATCGTTGATTTGAAAAAAAAGCAAGAGTCATAATCCTCAAATTAAGAGTTGTTCCGAACTTTACATTTTTGGAATGACTATTTATGAAATCCTCGTGAACAAGATCAAACCTTATCATATGGTATTTACATGAAATTTCTATTTCTTATTGTTAAACAAGCCCCCGAGAGTGTTTAGTTGCTCAATGATTTATGTTTCATATTTCATTTTTTGTTTGTTTGTTTGGAGAAGTACATCGATCAATTACGTGGTTTCCATCGTAATTCTCAAATCAAGAATGGATAAGGCCATCTGTATGTAATTTTTGGCGATGCCTACTCTATTTCCTCTGTGAAGATTACAAGAAGTAATCAATTCAGCACTTAGCGAGAGTTGTCATGTTCAATTGATATGTAAACCCTGCAAATCAACGTCGACTATTTGATGGAAACCCACTCAAAGGACGCGCAAGAATCAAGGAATGCACGACAAGACAAAACCTTCACTTAAGCTGCACCATACATACATGGACCTACGATATATCATCACAGTGGATATAGGGAAAAGTACCAAAAAAAAAATAATAAACCTATTGCAATAGTAATAATTCAGTCTTAAATTTTTTAATTAAATAAATTCAGTCATAAACTTTTTAATATTAAGACATTCAATTCAATTTATTCAACCAATTTCGCCAGCTGGCGCTAACGTGGATGTCGGCCAATGGCCGGATACTAATGTGATCATTTTTATGATTTTTTAAATTATTTGTTTGAATTATTATTTTTTTTTTTTCTTTTCTTTTTCTTTTCTTTTCTCCCTTCTTCCTCTTAGACGGTTCCGGCGGTGGCTGGCCCTCCGGTGAGGCTTGTCGGCCACTGGGTGAAGGCCGGGAAGCCCTCGCCCGCCGCCGGTGAGGATCGTGGTCCTCGCCTGGCCTCTCCCAGGGCTGCCGGCGAGGCACCTTTGCCCGGATCTAGGCGAGGCCAGCCTCACCCTGGCCTTGCCGCGGGTGAAGGCGGCTTCGCCCGTGGTTGGCGAGGCCATGGCGGCCATCGCCAGGGCAGAGGCGAGGGCCGCTAAGCCCTCGCCAACCGTCGACAAGGGTTGCGGACCTCGCTCGGCCTCGCCCAGATCTGGGCGAAGTCGCCTCGTCGGCGGGCCTGTTGAATCAAATTCTAGCTTCTCAGGTTCGCTAGTCGGGTTCGAGGTCTTCTCGACCTTGATAGAAGAATCATCCGTTACTTTATCTTCTCTAAAGTTTTCGGAGGCCTTACCCGAAACAGGAGATGAACTAATCGGGTAGCCATTTGTCGGTGGATTTTGTGATTTTTGTGTGGGAGTTTCAATTTCCAAACCTGGTCTCTGTAGAGAATCAAATTCATCTTTTATCTTTTCGAGAGCAGCAAGTAGCTTTTCAACCTTTTCATGGTCCTTCCTCGAAATCATCCAATTTGCTGCTTCAGGCCCCACCCCTTCTTCCTATAATTGGCCTTTCCTCCGATCTAACTGCGGTTCCATTGGGTAGTGAGTTATCCTCATCGAAGATGATGAATTTGACTTGGTCGACCCAGAGCGGGCTCTGCTTCTTTCCCAGAAGCGATTGGGGACATCCCCTAAGGAAAGGTTGGTATGTCCTCTGCATTGCATTATCGAGCGCATTTCAATTGTTCGTCCATTGATTTCTATGTCATGGTAGGAACTGAGGTCCAGATTTTAGTGATCTTGTAATGGCAATAGAAGAACATGATAAACGTGGGGCCGGGATAGAGAATAAGATAGCCTTTCCACTAGGCTAATGTGGTAAGTGATTTACCAGGAGTTGTCCACGCAAGTATGGTTTAGGAGTAACAGAAATTCCTTTTACTGAATTAGAGACAACTCCTGGCCCAAAAAAACTTAAGATGACTTTATCTTAATTTAAGGGTTCCTGCTAGTTGATGTGGCTAGTCACATGCTTGGAGAGAAGTTGTCTTACGCTGATTTGTAGGCAGTGTTGGTGCTTAAGGCTTGTAGTTTAGTTGGAAACTAATTGGACAAAAGAGATTGGCTGAGGTGTTGTTGAGTTCTGTTTATTATACGTTCGGTACGACTGATTTGGGAAATTTAGTTTTCCAAAGCAAACTGGAATGATGCCAGACATCTAAAGCAGCTTGAGTAGGGTTGAAATCGTGTGGAATTGGTTCTGGACTTGCTTAGAACGAGTGCAATAAGATTGATCCTAGCCAAAGGTTCCATAAGGACTCAGTAAAAAACCCAACAGGGTCCCGGGATTGAAAAAAGAAAAAGAAAAAAAGAACTGTTAGAAAATTGAGAAGAGGAAGTAGGATTTCATGCCCCTTCATTAGGGGTGTGCATAGTCCGGGCGGGCGGTTCCCGACCTAGAACTAGGAACCGCCGGCTAAGAACCAGTTCCAAAAAATTGAAACCGGGATCCACCCGTTTATTACGTGGATCCACGGGAACCGGACCGCCGGTCCGGTCCGGTTCCCGGGTGGATCCATGGAACCGATTTTAACGCGAAATTTTTTGGTTTTCAACAAAAAAACAATTACGTGACATCAAAGCAAGTCAAAGAAAGAAAAAATCAAATTTAAGTACGTGGAACAAATATTTATTTGTTGTAATCATAAATGTATCTCGTAGATAAAAAACGCGAATAGATGGAATGCAACATTCTCCCATTTCCTACTTGCAAATAACCATAGATGGTTAAATTTTCTTTGACCAATGGTAAAGGTTCCCTAGAGAGTGAGATGAGATGTAGGGTTTCTCTTAGTAATTTTTTTTTTAATATTAAAAAGGTTTCGGTCCGGTCCGGTGGGCGGATCCGCCCACGGAACCGGGAACCGGACCGGTACCCACCGGTTCCAATTTATTGGAACCGGGAACCGGACCGGTTCCCTCAAGACCCGCCGGTTCCGGGCGGTTCCGGTCCGGTTCCGGGCGGTCCGGGCGGATCCCGGGTATTTTGCACACCCCTACCCTTCATTTTGTCTTCACTTGTAGAGCCATGGGTCAGCTTGATTGAGAGGGATGGATAACTAGTGATAATGGTATAATAATCATGTAAGTGAGAAATATACCTGATCACAACCTTCTGAATTTGCCCAAATAGAGTTTGTTTGGTTTAGCTCGATATTCATAGATTTATATTACTCCTACAGGAACTGATAATTGTAGATATCACAATTTTCTACCATTAAAAAACCTAAGTTGAGACATCACTCAAGATGCGAACTTTATAACTTCCTGCTACTTGCTAATGTTGGTGCATCATATACTTGGAGGAAAGCTGTCTTGCACTTTTTTTTTTGGGTTCTTTGACGGGTGCTAGGGGATGTTATTAGAGTAAGAAATATGAGTACATCAGATATGCACAAGGAAAGAAAGAAGGAAAGAAAAGGCAAAAAATAAAGGAAAACATCGAAAGATTATGAGCAGTCAAAGCAAGATGTCCAAAGCTGTATAAAAGAGTACATGACAGATGCAACCAAAGATTCTAAACCCTCAAGCAACTCTTTTAGGTTTTTAGGTCGTGTTGGTGAATATGGCGTGTTGTTTCTATGCTAGGGCACCTAGCAATGTTCACCTATCCTGGTTGGAAAATATTTGGATAAAAATGATTGGTTGATGTGTTGGGTTATTCGGTTTGTTATCCTTTCAATAGAGCTGATTTGGGGATTTAGTACTTCTATGAGAACCATGCCTAGCATCAACAGCAACCTCAGTCGAGGTCTGAAGTCATGTGGATAATTTATTTGGATATTAAAAATGTTGTTAAGTCATGACAATTAATTTCATGCCGTTTGCACCTTTGCCAGAGTGATTCTTGTTTGTGTTGTATGCCTTGTGCTCTATTTTCTCCAAAGTTTGCTGTGATGTCATCAAATATTCACGTTCCTTTGTTTTTTCTAGTGTTGAATATGGTTCACTATTGAGGTACATTCTAATGTAGGGTGGCCTGCTACATGCAGTGGCTGGAAATTCAGCTGGGATAAAAATCCATGCTGTGTTTGTTTCTAAAGTTTCAGGGGAATTACTTCAAAACTATGCTGGTTCAACTAATGTGGAGCTGTGGATAATTCCGAGCTTTGAAGGCTCAGCTTGGTTGATCATGGCTATTTCTTTTATTTCCCTGCTTGCCATGTCAGCAGTTCTTGTCACATGCTTCTTTGTCCATAGGCATCGCATAAGACGAGAAAGGCCTCGAGCTCCTCGTCTTAGGGAGTTCCATGGAATGAGCAGTCGTTTGGTTAAAGCAATGCCAAGTCTCATATTTACTGCTATTTTAGAGGATAACTGCACATCAAGGACATGTGCCATATGCCTCGAAGACTACAATGTTGGGGAAAACTTTCAATTTCAAGCTCGACATAGTAAATTTTTGGGCGTCAGTCGCATGATTTTTACCTGAAATATTTTCGCTGTGTGATGCTTAGTCATCAGTAATGGATGGCTCTTCCGGAATGTGCAGAAAAAGACATAGCCTGTCTCTTCCTCCAATGTGCTAGTCATGGCAAAGGACCCTAAAAGGTGGTCAACTTGGTTAATCATAGCAAAGAGAGAATGTGGATGAGGTGTCTTTTCATTGGGCTATGGTGTAGGCTCCATTTCTAGTGTGCTTGGGAGTACGATTGCGTATATTTCAACAGCAATTTGTTTAAATCACACGAGTGGCACGCAAAACATTTCTTTGTACGATTCTCATTCTCAGTTTCCCGTCTCTGCACGGTACTCATAGAACTTAGGGAGTCTCTATTTGGTAGTATTCTTATTGTCTGCAGATGCTGCATTGCTGCTCAATAACTTTATATCAATTTAAGCTGTCTTTTCAGGTCTATCTTTGTTTAGATTGAGCTGCTGTTCACTCACACAATCTTATATGGTATCTTCAACTGTGGACAGAGTTTCGTGCATTATGTGTCGACTCATGGCTTACATCGTGGAGAACTTTCTGCCCAGTTTGCAAGCGTGATGCAAGAACTTGCACAGGTGAACCCCCAGCATCTGAGAGTACACCATTGCTTTCATCGAGCCCTGTGTCTGTGGCTTCCTCCTCTGCTTTGTCTTCTGCTAGATCATTGGTGGCATCATCATCAGCCATCCAAATAGCCAGAGCATCATGTCCTCCATCCGCATGTCGTACTCCATCTTTCTCGAGCACTTATATGCAGCAGTCTTTTAGGTCCTACAGACAATCTCCTCCTCTGAGCATTAGCCGTAGCTCAGCTGACCTCCAGAATGCATCGTCATACCGGTCTCAAGGATCGTACTTGGTTTCTCCCCACTCAATGGGTTATCCCTCTATATCACCTGTCAATTCAAGATACATCTCACGTTACATTCCAAGCCCGAGCAATGCCTCCGCGAGTTTTATCAGTTCTCGTCACCAGCATCACCCGTTACACCACACTGAATCAGCCGCAAGTCTCTCACCTTTTGTGTCCGCTCAGTCCCTTCCAGGGTGTTGATTGATATTTGGTTCATGACAGATTGCCTTGCTGCTTGCTATCCAATCCAGTCTCCAAGTCTCAAGCAATAATGCAACGGTATTGCTAAATTATACTGGATTCAGTTCATACATCAGTACATGTCTTGATTAGGTTTGAACCTGAATGTCACCAGCTTCCCTCCCATTGTAAATTGTACCATGAGTTTTGAGTTTTTGTTATCTGTTGGAAGTGACCGACATGGTCCATGCACATTGAGGCTCGTTGAATTTTGATACAAAGTGTGCACGCGCGTGTGATGGCTGTGCAGATTTAGTTTTCTAGTCAGTTTCAGTATAGAATAACTGCTAATTTCACAGATCTTATAACCTACTCGAGTCTTCTACTCAGAGAGATGCACTTAATATTTAATCAGCACTGAGCTTTTTCCCCCCTGATAATCTTCTTTGCTTTGTTCATGAATCTCCCTGCCTGTTTTGTTGTTTTTTTTTTCTCCGTATTCTGTTGTTTTTTTCCCCTGATTTTGTCTTGTGAAGCAATACTCACAGATCTAGGAAATTACCCATCTGGTGCTTCTCCGCTTCTTCTTCTTCTTTCTTCTTCTATATTTTTTGTTGGCAATACCCGCACTGTGAAAGTCAGGAGAGTGACGTTCAGTACCGTTCAAGGCGTGCTCAGCCCCCAAAAAAAACACCGACTTCTTGATACTATAGAAGCAAGTTTAGTACGTCTAGCAGATTTGAGTATGTTAGCAAATGCTTCTATAGTGATGGCACTACTTTAAGTTAGAAATGTTCACAATACGGTAGCTGTACTACTTCCTGTACAACATATGACAATTTCCCTTCCTGTACTACATATGACAATTACCCGTGAAAATTGACGATGGTAATTGTTTAGTATATTCTGTAAATTATCGAAGGTGCAGTAAATTCAGTATATTGTTAAATGCATCAGTTACAGCGGCGAACATTTTCTACAGATCGGCAATACGTTCGAGGACACAAAGCTACATTTGGTAAATGTTAGTGTGGATTGGTTGCCGCTTGTTTCCTGACAGTGATAAATCCTCTTTCCGGTCAATTGAGGTTGACTTTGGTCAATAGATCACAACAAATCCAGTGGCCAAACCCAAACCACCCGGCCTTAAAAGTGCCCAAAACCAGCTGCAAGTGTCGACGCGAGTAATGCTGGCAATTTCTCGTACTGACAATAACACAATTCAAACACGCACGAAAAGTTAGCGTACTTGGAATGAGGTTCATTGTGTTCGTTCAATTTCATCTTGACCTACAAGAGACTAATTACACATCGCATTTGTGACAACAGTGAGACACAACATTAGTTTTATATAATCAATTAACCAGTTAGTGTTGTCATGACCTATACGTGGTCAAATTAAACACGATTAATCAAATAATTCTCAATATACCCTTATCTCGATACAAACGCGACCTGCAAAAACGTATAACCGACCTGATCGTCAGCACGTAAGGCTGACATCTTGCATCACAGTAGTTCTCGGATCTCTACCATCGGTCTTTAGAAACAACGAATTAGTATGGAGCGAACCACATAAGCCGCACACTGGAGATGTGCATATGCTAGAAAATTTACTTTCTGATATTATTAAGCACAAGGGAATGGATCGTGTAAATTATTTGATCAAGCTGAAGACCCAGATGGACGGTCGATCAGAATAACAAGCTAAAAGCCATTACGCAACCATTTGTTCTGCCATTTTCAATTTCACCACTGCTCATACAATGCAGTTATGCATGCATAATTTTTTGTGTTACACAAAATCCATGCTCGCGCAGGAGGAGACAATGTGCTTTTTGGTATTAACTGGAGATGATGTACCTAACCATAACAGACGCATAATCTCTCCCGTAAAACAGGTTATTGGTAGTCAAAATTTCAATGTAGAAAATTCCACCAACAGCCTTTGAATTTACATCCTAAGCTGGCCGGTCATCAACGTAATTTCGAAACTAGTCTTCTGACGTCGTATGCTGTAAAGTTTCCACGCATTTCAGGACAAACCATGGTGAGTTCTAGACCTTGCGAAACGTGTTTGAACTATAAAAAAATGCCTTAGCTTGCGCAGACCTTTCCCTCAATTCACTCCATTTTTATTCGCTTCAAATGAGTTTGCCTCATCCATTCGAGGCACTCATCTGCAGTTCCGGCCGGGTTTGCCAGCTGCCATGCAAGTAGCTTTTGTTGCTGAAAAGGAAATAACAAGTCAGCTTCAATTTCATAGTTCCATAGATTGGTGCGGAAAAGTATCGCTTACCCATTCTTTAACCGATGGACCTCCACATTTGAGCTGGAGAATATTCATAATGTCCTTTCCAGTGACCAAAGGCTTCACTTCCCATATTTTTTCTAGGCCTGCATATCATGCAAATGGAGTGTATATCGGAACGATGCTCAAAACAAATCCCAAGACTGCACTTCCAAGAGATTCCACAGAAACTCTTTAAAGTTGAATTCATGCAGAAAGTACACATGCAAACTCAAATTCTCTGGGTGTCTTTTCTCATAAATACCAATGGTACAGAGAGGGGTCAGAGCATAAATCCTTGAGAAATCCACAACGCATGGATTAACTTTTGTAAGAAAGGAAGCAAAGGACCGCTAGACATACCTAATTTGAGAATAGCATTCTCAACTGCCTGGAACACCTCTTTTCTCTTGTCTAATTCATCATGCTTTAACATGGCATCTTCAGAGCAGCCAATAGGAGAGGGATAAGCCAGCACAGAAATCAATAATGCTACTCGCCAGAAATCCTTTACTTCTCGCAGGAGAAATCCTGCATAGACGAGAAACAACACTGCATAAGTATTCCATAAAATGATGCTAAAAATAACACACAGATTGACAAAATGTGACAAACCAAAAAGAAGGTGAACCAAGTAGATACGGTCCTCTTCAACTACTTCAACACCAAAAGTAACATGCTTGACCTTTTCTCTGGACAATCCATGTGGTTGACTCATACTAGGAGGTAACAGTCTAGTAACAATCTCGAGGTTAAAAAGGCAAAAGAAAAAAAAAAAAAAAAACGAAAAGGTAAGGAAGCCTAGGTCCAATTAGATGTCATAAGCACAATGGGTTCACAATAGATACAGCGTAAATATTGGTAGAACGGTATAAAGATATATACAAAATACCGTTTCAATTTCGATGTGAATGCAATGATCTCAGCCAAGATTTTACATACGGATGAGGATTCCAATTCCCAAATACTGTTGCACTTCTCATTTCCAAGGAAATATCCATGATTCCCTATTACCCTCAACTGGAACTTTCCCCCTTTTGTTACAGAATTTCAAATAATACATGATGAAACACGGCGCATATCATCAGTTAGATTGGTGATGCCTAGGAAGTACTGTATAGGTCCATTAATAACTGCCCTGCATCTCTTGTGCTTTCACTTAAAGAAATTTCAGCTCTAGAATCCTGATGTCTTAGTTCACTACTCTCATTCTTTCATTGAGTGAAAAGATAGCAGACCAACAAAATTTCAAAGTAACCAGAGAAAAACTGCCCTTACATAGTCTTACCTGTTAATACCCGCAGCTTTGACGAAGCAGGGATATCAACAAGTTCACTGCCCATACCATCTTCATTCAGCTCTCCATCAACATTTGATTCAAGAAAAGGAATCAAGCTAAGCAGTCTTGCCACAGCAGAGTGTACACCAACGACCTTAGAAGGAGAAAGACTTTAACTACTATTAATTCACAGCTGGGTAAAAGATAAACAGCTCATCAAGTACAGAATTCGCCATGTGTATATGAACTAACTGTCTCAGCATCGCTAGCCTTTCGCTTGAGAGAGTTTCGAAAAACATATTTGATAATTGGAATCTGCAAAAAGACATTAAATAACTGTGATTGCAATAGAAAGGGAAACAATATCTGAAAACTGGGATAACTTTATGTTCCCAATTTAAGTCCAATCCAAAAGCCGAAGCTCTTAGGTAAAAGGAGAAGACCTCTTAATCCAATTAAAAGGGATGTGCACATGCAAATTGAAGAAAGGAAAGACAAAGGTACCTTCTTTCCTTTGTTATCTTCGTATGTGATGGTTCTGAATGGGAAAAACAGAGCTGCATACAAGGAAAATCTTCTTTGTTCATCCTGAAATAGGTATACATATTGAGTGATCAAAAGCATATTACTCCACGGAAAGTTCAAGAAGAGTATGCAACAATAGGTAGCATAAGCAATGGCTGCAGAAAGTACACAGTTTCCTTAAGCATAAGACAAGAACTTAACTATATCAACTAGACCATGAAAAAAAGAACAAATCTAGTAAACCAATCATGATGAGAAAGCCTGTCGCTGGTAAGAAGTAACAAAATCTAAACAAGAGAAACGTGGGCATATATAATAGAGTAATCGTGTCAGAATACAGGACGGAACTTATAAAATTTCAAGCAGCTAGGGCATGCAGAAGGTGATCGGCATGCCTACAATAATTCTTTGCATGTTTCTACAATTTTCTTTTCTCAAAGAAACATTGATCGCAGTAAACCCGCAACGTAAGGCAATAGTCAATCAAGCGCAGGTTCAGAAAGAAATAAGTGAGAACTACAAGGAAGCAAAATAAATGAGCAAATAATAATTCTGAAAAATTTAATTTAGTTCAGACAGGATGAATGGAGCTAATTAAAATTAGTAAACTAATCTCCTGCAAACAAATTTAGCCAATTTCGAATCACCACTCCATAAGTTGCCTATTTTTGCTAAAGTAAAAGATCATTATGATAATCAAGCAACCAAATGCTTCAAATAGATCCTAATCAAGTCAAAACTTCTAAAGCCATATTATGACCTCTTCCATCCAAAATATAATGAAAATCACACAACTCTCCTAAAGATTAAGCATAAAGTGTTTCATGAATAGCTTATTTCATCTGTCACTGGGAAACCAAAAGCAAGCGTCCCATCATGAGTCTATAAGCCAAAGAGTAGTTTAAATACCATAAAGCCACTTAACTGCATATAAACTTTTGGATGAAAAACACAAAAATCAAGCATGGACCGACATGAAATAGCATAAATTCAAGGATTATCACGCACAGTAAGAGACAACGATCTGATTAGCTGCAGAAGGCTCCATGCAGCATCCATATAAGTCAAGCAGAGCCTAGAAACATGCCAACAGATGCAATCTGTAAGCAACAATGCACTGGCACAACTATGAGAATAAGAGAGACTACAAATTTCTACAGTCAAAGCAGTAGAAGCTCAGGGAAATTTGTGCAGCAATGAAATTGCTAACTCAACTTAGAAAAGGGACAGAACAACCTTAATTGAAATTATCATGGAAGAGAAACATGAGAAAAGTGGAGACTCTACAATGCCTCCGAACAACTTGAAAGATATTGTCCACTAAACCACGAAGAGTTCTAGGAGGTGAATAGCACTTTGAACATTAGCATTTCTTGATGCTTTTCATATGACCCTTTTGGATTTAATGCGTATCATTTTAGCTTGCTTCCTTATCTCAATGTCATCAATTTGCCTTTCCTTTTAACAGTAGATTTAGTTTGCTTTAGTAGCATGCCTTCTTCTCTTAATAATGTTTCTATACTTGCATCAAAAGAAACATTAGCGCACTTGAATTGTTCGTCCTATAGGAAATAGCAAGGCTCTAGCCTCTAGACCCAGTTGGGTAGATTTTAGGACGTAGAAGCTTTTGAAGACGCCACCATAAAAAATAGGAATTGTGTACACTCACCAGTCTCTTGGGCCAAAAGAAGGATGAAGATAAACAGAGTCATCTTTCACATGGAAAAGCATCAGAAATTCTTACGCCCATTAAATGGTCCCTCTATAAGTTGCAGTAATATTTATTATTCTCTCTCTTGTCACAGAAAGTTTCCACTGTGTCTCCTTCCCAAACCAGTTTTGTCAAAATTGGTAACATATTCCCCAATACATTCACAAGCACAAATCTCATTTTCTTCTTCCTAATAACTAAAGACTAGATACAATTCACATAAGTGGAATAAATTAGATTGCCACAGCTGATATCCTAGGCTGATGTTGCTGAATGCTCAGTTATTATTAACAGTGTGTCAAATATGTAGATATCAATCATGTCTTAGCTAGATGATCATAAGAAACAATCCACAAAACCAACCTATCGCACTCTTGTTGCAATGTCAGTTCATGTTCATGAGGTAGACTGAAGACAACCCAAAATAATTGCAACTCATAGATGTAAGCAATAGCTTTAACTGGTTCACTGCCCGATACCATCAGATCAACCTGCCACGCCGAAGAAAGGGAAAAACATTGATCCCATCTCATCAATGATAAGTAACAACAAACGGGAGATACAAATCATACAGAGAAGTTGAGAGAAAAGATAAAGAACACATCTACAAGAAGAACTCCCACCAAAAAACATTTATTGAGATAAAGCAGCCAATAGAGGAATGTTCTAGACACATACTTCTGTTCCAATGCGCTCTCTACTGATTTTAGCTGCAAGTGCATCTTTGACATCATTGGATGCAGCAGCTCTCTTCAGCTCTTCATCCAATGTAAAACTGAACCTTGCGCCTGAAATGAACACAAGATGATGAACATGGAGGCACAAAGATGACTAGGCCATAGATAAGGTAGCAGAAAGCTCCATTTTAATCTCGCAAAACTCTTGCACAAAATCAAAGAAATTGAGCATCTGCATTGCATGGCAAAAGAACGAAAAAAAAAAAAAAGAAAGCTTCTTTGTAAGATGAGCTGCAAAAAAAGCAAGGTTTACGAAGCTCATCTAAGAATAAGGCATTAAGCTCTCTCAATTCAGGGATTGTGGGGATGCAAGAGGATCCAAGAGACTTCGAAAAAAAAGAATCATAAATAAAGTACAAATGGTAGGCTCATGGTTCTAGCACACTCTATTGTAGATATGTATTTCATGCAGTCATTACTTCCTTGATTAAAACCTTTTACCTACTTATGCAGTCACATGTTTACACACATAATACATCCATTTATACATTAAAAAAAGGACGTGAATAGAAGGAAGATTGCATTAGGCGCATGCATGTGTACTTGGAAAGTGACATGCAGCAGTTAATTTCATGCAACTACTCCGAAGGCACCAAGCTGTTGAATTGACGAAGGTCGCATAATAAATAGTCTCAGGCACACTGAATAAGAATATCCAGAACTAAATAAACGCAAGAAACAAAAGCTTAACAAAATTTGAATAAAACAGCACCAAAGCGAACAGCACGAAGAACTCGCAGAGGATCATCCAGAAACGTTTCCTTTGGGGCAAGAGGTGTCACAATTTTTCCTGATCTAAGATCCTCAATTCCTGTACAGTGAACAAAAATTCGAAAAGCAGAAGAATTTAATATAGTTTAATTCCCCAAAAAGTTCTCATTGAAAAGAAAACCAAGTCAAAAAATCTATTCTAACCTCTCCCAGTTAAATCTTCAACTGAGCTGGTGTTGATGTTGTAAAACATGCTGTCAGATAAAAATTTAGGTCATCAAACAACTGGACCAATATAGAGCGGAATGGTATGAATAAGAAAAGCCAAGCTGTTTGAAGTACAGAACCAGAATAAAGTAAACAAACTTCGTTTCTTAAACATATAAAGAAGCAACAGCTATCTGGATCTCCAGTCATGTCTAAAACAGAGAGGATTATAGTCTTCAGAATCCAATTTCATTAGTATACAAATTTCCCTATTTAATGAACGACAAGTGGTGCTAAACCACTTCATAAGCTATAAAAAAGGAGAAATCTGAATAAAGATATGAAAGACTGCACATTCCAGGACTCTTGCCAGCTGACCAGAAAACCAAAATGACCAGCCATTTCTCTTTAACTGTCATGTAGTTAATTGACATTAAATGATCAACGGGCAGTAAATTTGGAACTACATATACTTCACTGAAGAGCAGACCATGTCCACTATCTGCTCCAATTGACAACCATTCAATCACCTCAATAACCAGAAATAAGGTTGGATAGAGTAATAGAATGATTTGTTATGTGCCGATTATAGAGTAATAGAATGACGATACGTTCAAAATGGATTTAACCAACAGGTGTTAGATCAAATACCATCTAAAACTAAGCAAAAAAAATTGTTTTGCGATAAACAGAATCTGATGCAATTAACATTTTGATCCAAGAGCAATTTATCAGTTACATAAAGAAGAAGAGACACCTGTTTATAGTTAAATCCCTTCTATAAGCATCCTCTTCTGCAGTGCCAAAATCCTGTAAGAGAAGTCAAATTGAACGACCACTCACAAAAGTAACAATGGAGAAACTAGCATGATTTTCAGGTCATAAATAGTTGAACAAAAGCGCAATCACATTGGAAGCACCAGTGCATGGAGAGAGAGAGAGAGAGAGAGAGAGAGAGAGAGAGAGAGAGAGAGAGAGGATAAAGTGATAAATGAACAAAAGTTTACTCCAAGCTAATGTAAAAAATGACTGGCCATCGACACAACATATAAGAGGCCTTGAGCTCATTCCTTTTAGCTCTCATGACGATTTTTAGGCCCTCTTATCTTATGATGATATACTCGACACTTATATGAAAGTATTGTCTGTTCAACAAGTCTCTCAAGTGAATTAGCAAAAGGAAGAAAAATAATTTAGAAGAAAGTTCCTCGATCAAGACTGTTCAAGAATAGACGTATGAATATGAGAATTCAAGTCATTTTACTGTTGTTATGAGCTACGTACTAGTCATTCATAGGCTTGCACTCCTTAAGTACAAGAACCACAGTGGATTAAGCAAGCCCTTGCCCTATTGATAATACCTCCCTAGTTTGCTTGTCTTTTTTTCCTTAAAAAAGAAAGAGTTCATGAAAGCACTAAAAGCTATTTTTCCTATATACTGGAAATGATACCGTCTAGTTAGCCATGACTAAACAAGATAATAAGATACAGGCTGAAAGAAAATATACAACAGATGAATTAACAGCTGTACTACTGCATACCATCTGGTTGGGAATTCGGCTATTCTCACTGTACTTTTCAGACCTTAAGTTCACAAAATCTATCCATATATCATAGAGGCACATTCTTGCCGTTTCCAGATGTTTCGACTGGTCTGGGTTGCTGCAAAACTAAATTTATGTAAAAATGTCTTCAAATACCCAATCAGAATGGAGACAGCATCTGCCACAATAATATATCACAACCTAATTCAATCAGAAGATACGAGAAAATATTCAGTTTATGAGAAGTTCCAAATTCAACTATGCCAATGAACCATATTTCATGACTAACATATAAAAACATATTAAGAGATTATAGGAGACGAAAAAGAGAATCCCTTCTACAGAGCTCCTAAGACCATAGACCTTACCAGGTAATGAGACCAAAAAATAAAAATCATGGGGCAAAAAATGTAGCAGAAAAGGGGTATACTCAAAAGATGTCTTCATCCTGCAAACACTCCTTATTCCACTTAGAGTGAACCATTTGTTCTACACTTAACCATATTTCAAATTCCCAAGAGAAATATTTAAGAGGGCCAATTAATATCGATTTGTAAGTGTAGATTCCCTCCAAGAGTGACTTTATCTCTTGGCAGACTGCTATACAAATCATGAGGTGATCAACTTCTAACGACAGTCTTTCTTTGGAGGAATATAGAGTTTGTAAGATGGGCACAAGATTGGCAATTGGAACTCTTCTTTGACTTATTTGATTTAATAGTTTTTGGGTTGATCTTTGAGGTCAGTGAAAAGCAGTGTGACCACACAGAAATGGATTGTTTCCAGCGAAAATTGATGAAAGCCACAAGGGTCTTGCACAACCTAAACCACCTGCATGCCAACCCTAACATATTGATCACATTCAAGATATAGAGTCCACTGTCTATAAAATGTCTAGCACTTCAAATTTCATGAAGTAAAAGAAACAGTATTATCATGAAGAATCAAGAGTCTTTTATCCTCAAAACAGCAATCTCTAAGCCTTCAAAACACTGTTTTAATCCTCTTCCTTTGCACTTTCAGCTGGCATTGCTTGATCGCAAGGTCTTAGTTATTTGACAAAGTATTGTGGACCTATTTCTCTTTAATTTATACTCTAGTGAACACAACATTTCTTTCCTTTTCAGCGATGAAGAAATCACTATGTAAGACATAGAGTGCACAATAAACAAATAACCACTGCTCACGTTACAAACTTCTGGTGCAGAATAAACAATGACCAACACTCACACATAAAATTCATGTCAAATCAGTCATACATTAAAATATGAAAAGCTAATATTTGAAGGCAAAAGGCAAGCACAAAGCTCAATGTACCTCGGGATAACAGCCAGACCTTGTGCCTCTTCCCCTGTTGACGCCAAATATTGGGTAACCTTATCAACGAATGTACTACCCAACATGTCATCAAGAGCAATATTGATATCATAACACTCTTTCCCCAGAAGCTGTAAAGATGAGAAAATGTGAGTTTGTTCATCATCTTCTTCAAAGAATAGGTTTAACACAATAAATCCACCAATTTCACAATGTCATTCACATCAATTCAAGTGCAATAATTGTACCCATTCTCTACAAATCAATTCCAGCTTTAACATGATAAATGATTCTGAGCAAAAAATTTGCAATAAATGACAGACAATAAATCATTTATAAAAGTTTGAAAGCATCTTGGGGGCTTTCCAGGAACATATGATCATTCTCTACTCAAATAATTACCCTGGCACCTCGTCTAAGGTTGGGAAAGGTCCTATTTTTTGAGGGTTGTAGCAAAGGGGCATCACCGCCCAATAACAGGTTATATAATAATGGTATGGGGATGCGAATTTAGTAATCAATAGCATATATAATGTGAAATGTGTGCACATACACAAGAGAGTAACTCATAAATGTGGTGCCAAGGGAATCCTGACTCTTCATAGAAGTAATTCACCTGTCTAAATGTTGGTCACTAACATTACGTGACATGTAAGGGCACCCAACTGGCTCAAGATGGCAGCAGCTGAGAGTAATAAACCACCAAAAGCAGCGAGTAATCATGGAAAATAGGCTATTATAGACTTGTTAAAACAGTACATCTTCTTGTTTTGTTTTTGAGGTATATTTCACGTGGATTAGGAAAACATCTTACTTCACTGGCTAATAGTGTTGACTGCCAAGGCAATTGCCGGAAAAAACTAGCAGATGCTTATTTTTCCCCAAAATAGCCTTCCAAATTATGAAGTTCACATTACTGTTGTAACTTGTAACACTAAATCTATTCAAAAAGACTGTCAAATCAACCATTAGCATTCTAAAACTTAAAGATTTATTACTTGCATCGCCATAGAGTTAAACCCAACCCCCCCGGGGGGGGGGGAACAATAATGCCCAATGACTAAATAATCAAAAGAATGCAGTCTCAATCCCAGTACCTTAACAAACAATGGAACCACAATGATAAAGACCTCGATTAGTTGATGTTCCTACTGATTGTAGAAACGAAACTTCATAAGTAATAACAAAAGCATGGCATTTTCTACAATTTGCACTCCAAAGAAAAGAGAACCCCCAATCAAACAAAGAAAAAATTGAGTTTTATTGGACAGGAAAAGTAAGAACTTGGACTGGATATAACTAAACATGTAATTGGATAAAATATCTCAGAAGAAACACAAAACAACATGCTTTTGCACGATTGGCACTTCAAAAATACTTAAAGGCACATCGAAGCGAACAGCACTACCAAATACACCAACCTTATCACGGACCCAGCCACCAGCGACCCGCAGCTGTGTAGAGAGGTCAAAATGGCGAATGGTGGCAAGAAGCCCCTCAAAGATCATCTTCTCCTTCTCTGTCAAATTGATCTTTTGCTTCACTTGCACCACTGGCGAATTCATCGACATGGATTTGCAACTCAAGAGCCCTGCTGTTTTAGTTGGGTTTCGCACCTTAAGAGGACTCCAAACGCTTGCTATAGCAAGAGAATTGGAACTTCAGATGATGCTTCTAAGAATAAGACCTGAACTGTTGCCGTTCAAGAAGGATGCTCTCATTTTCCCCTCTTACTCATGCTGGAAACGTCCTCACTTCAATTCACTCAGATTTTCCCTTCCGTTGCTAGGAGAATTCAGCAATCGCGAGGGGCTTGCTTCTGCAAGGTTAAAAACCGAATTCATTTTCCCTTCACATTTGAGTATCGCAACTCTAATAAGCCGAAACAAAGTCTCAATTTTTCAGGAGTGCACTCTATGATGCTAAGTAGGGCTGTCAATGGGTCAGGTTGGGTTTCAACATTACCCGACCCGACCCAAATATTAAGGCAGTGTGTTCCGACCCTACCCGAACCGACCTGAAAAGCATAATACCCGAAGCAATAATTTGGGTCGAGTCAAGCTTCGGGTTTACGTTTTTCCCCCTCTCCCCCCATTTCCTCTCTTCACCTCTTCTTTATCACCCAATTAAATTTTCTATTGGGTTTCTCTGCTAGTTTTAACAGATCAACTCAACCAAATTTTGAAGTATCACGGTACATTGTCTCTACAATAAAAGTGAAATTTTGAAGCATCATAGTACAATGTATGCTTAGTCTTGTTTTAGTGTTGAAGTGCACATCTGGCTCAGCTTTTCTTAAGGTCACAAAGAGATAGCCTTGATGCCTAACTAGTAAGTCTTTGATTGCTGCAATCTCTACCAAGACCTTTACAACAATTACAATATTGGGAACTGAGATGTTATCCAATTCAATTACAAGGTAGTGAAAGTCACACATCCTCTTCCTGGTGGTGCACCCAGATTTTCATAACTTATAAGATTTGGTAACAGCTGAAACTATCAAGTAGTGCCTATAGCCACAAGTAAGACAGAAGAGAGATGATGCCATTCAAAAAGAGCATGTATAACATAATAATTTCAGTTGCGCTTTAGTCAATTAGAAGAGATCACAAAAGGATGTATGCATATATGACATATACAACCATGATATGCAACACGAGAAAAGCTGAACCCAATCTAGGCAACAAGACAACATGACCCCCCCAACAACATGCCCATTTTACCCAGCTTCCCTTGTAAACACCCAGAAAAAAAAAAAATCAATTAAATAAACAGGCACAAAGTAACAACAATCTAATCATTATTTTATCATTCAATTACCATGGTAAATAGACATTGCATGAAGTCCAGCTTACACTTCTTAGATTGTGTCTGACTGTCTTCTTAGATATAGATTATTTATCATCAATCAAGCAAGTCAGACCACTCAAATTTCCATTAAGGAGCTGCCTTTTTAAGTATAATGAGAGAGACATCTATAGGCTGATAACGCATGGTCATAAGCTATGCTTTATAAGTTAACAAATTCACAAGTCTTGGAACTGGATATTTCTCTCAAAACGTCTGGGGAAATATTATCTGGAAAGAGTCGTCAAGGCAGTGATCTATGAAGCTGTATATAAGCAAACAGAAATGTATCCTTGACAGAGCCCAGGCTACGAGGAATTTAGGATAAGTAGAAAATCTGAAGGAGCAAAGCAAAAAGACAGTCGAGCACTCTGGTCACAGAACAAGACACTCCACATTAATAAATACTATTTATCAGTGAAGTGGGTGTATTTATTCGGCATATCCAGATAAAACGAAGACACTGGCAACCGTGACTACATACACTTGTAATGCATAACATTACTGATGAGACAGCTAAAATTATTTAACAACAGCTCGCTTAAAATGCACATATGCAGACCCCACGGATAAAATTACCTAGAATTGGATTGCCCTTCTGGATGCTGCTCAGAACAATCAAGAAGTTCCTGATCCTGCAAACAACAACCCCGTATCAGCTGACTTGACAGGAAAAAGAGAGAAAGAAGAAACCAAAAACTGAAATTGAAGTAGCATACTTGAAAGGCCTCCTTCATAGCCATTATAGTAGTGCAATCTATGTGTTTAATAACCTATCATCTCCCACTATGAAACCCTACAACTAACTATCCACTATCCAGCATCAAACATGAAATCAATTGGAATGGCAATGCAGCATGGATTTGACATACATTGGCTGGTGTCAATGCACTGATTGCACATTAAAAAGAGCAAGAAAATGCAGTGTTCTCATCTACAGAGTCTAGAACTAATAACAAAAGCAGACAAATTGACTTTTTTCCTTCAACATTTAAGTAGCTCTCTTTTCTTTCGAGCCATCTTCCATGCAACACTAGTGCGATGGATGTGGACTTAGAGAATATGTCAAAGTAAACAAAGCCCAACATAGAGAAACTACATGAGAACGTTAAAGTGATAATGAAAGGAAGGAAAAAGTGATGATGAAATGAAAAACTGACCAAAGAGGTACAAGAGAACAAATTCAGAGAATATTAACAGCTACATAATCTCTTCAATAGAAAGCTTCTCTTCAACCAACAAGTTTAGCAACAAGTCTTGATAAGACGACCAACTCCTTCAAAGTATCACTGAATGAATTTTCAAACATTAGTTTTTTGAGGTCCAAATTTTGTGCATAACACTCTAGGAATCAATATTATTTATCCACCATGTACATAAAGCAAAAGATGAATATTACAAGCAAGGCACTTAGCTAAAATTATTTACAAGAGTGCCAAAGCAATGCAAAATCAATAATTCTTACCAGCAAGAGTTTCTTCTGCTTTTTGCGCTCAGGAAGAATTCCAAGAGCATCTGGCATTGACTCATCCAATTCTGTAACAGCAAATGTTGATGATAAATGGCAGTATATACCGAATAAGGAATTGTAAGTGGAAAGATACAACAGCCCAACCTTTTGTTTGTAACAGTGTAGCCATAGCCAACACACTCAACGAACCCAAAACTTGAACATTGTTCCCATCTCTGATGTATGTAAGTAATGTCTCCCTGCAAAGTTATGAATGTTAGAGAAAGAAAAAAAAGGAGTAAACATTGGCAACAAACTTCTGCTAATTTAGCATCTCTCAGATATAACAACATATAACCAATTAGAAAACTCTAAAAGGGACCTCACTCAGCATGAGAACATGATAAAACACTCAGTGGCACATTTATTCCATTCTTTGGGTCTTTGTAACAAAATCAAAACATAAGACTCAAAATATCACAAGTTAAATCTTTGCCATATTCAATGGTTTTTCATGTTGTTTCCACCTAAGCTTAAGCTATAATGGTTACCAAAGAAATTGAAATGATTGATTTGCTTCAGCTGTTCAGAGGTTACACAACCTTTCTGGGAGTTGAGTACTGACTACAGGTCATATAACAATGAATCAATGATATATGTAGCAGTGACTTAAATAAAGAGAAGCCCAGAACAAGGAGTTCTTAAATGAGGCGTCCTTATACAAGTCCATGATATATTGAGAAGTCCATCATTGAAAGAACTTCACAAAAATACTTTCAACATAATCTCACATTTCTTCATGAACATCCAAAGATCTATCTTGGCTCTCGAAGCAAGTCTTAGCCGTAGACAACAAGTACAAGAGAGCATGCATCTCTCCAGCTCGGATATTTCATGTCAGAGAAACCTCAGCAATTTATCAGCTAATCCTCCTCTCTACTTCAGGTAATAAAAGGACACTGGAATCCTTAATAAAAGAAAAAGTTTTTTGCTTTCAATTCCAAAAGGCAAGATGCACATCATAAAGCTCACCAAAGTTCAGAGGCAACAATCGGAAGGATCCCAAACAAGGTTCTACCCAACTACATCACCGCACCAATTCAAACGCAGATCAACGTGTAAAGAAGACGAAGCCCCACACCACGAGTGAATCAAGGGAGCAGCAGCAGAGCCCCACACGCACACCTGCACGTTTTGATGAACATTGAACAGAACCCAGAGATCGAATACGCACCCGACAAAGGTGTTGCAGCTTCGGATAGAGTAAGGAAGTTCTTCTCCGAATCGACCAAGGAGAGGGGCCGCCTCCTGCTGCTGCTGCTGCAGAGCAAGTCCCTTGCTCTGCGAAACCCTAGAATGCAAGGAGCAAAGAAGAAGGCGGCGGCGGAGTCGACGACCGGAGAAGGGGCAGTCGTCCGGAGAAGGCGCAGTCGTCGGGAGGGTCAATTGTGTTTGGGTGAAGAGGGTTTGGGTTTGGGTGAACGCGTTTGTTTTCTTATTTTATAACCGTTACCCAAACAATATTAACACCCAAAATATGTGCTCAACTTATTTCATATTTGGTTCGTATTTGATCTAGTTCGAGTTGGGCCGAGTTTTGGACACCCCTACCAAAATATATTTATTTACTTGTTTTATATTCATTACCCGAATAATATCAAGACCCAAAACATGTACTATATTTGTTTCATGTTTGGGTCATATTTGAGTAGGGTCGAGTTGGGTTTTTTGAACACTTAACTGTATCTTGTCATGAACTAAGCCGTCCAATGGATGAGTTGGGTTGGAATTCAATTGGATCAAAAATGGTGCAATCCAATTTGATTGCACCATTTCGACCAAAAAAAAAAAAATTGATCCTTCATATATAACACAGATTTAGTAGTCTATACCTATTCCAAAACTAATCGAACTCATTTATTTAAATATTTCAATATTTAGTTCAACTTCTGAAAATTTGTAAAAATCTAATTAGGCAACATTAAGCTCATACATTATTTGGATATAATTGTTATTTCAACTGTAGAATGCTATTGGCTTTCGGCATTGTATTGAATTTCCAATTTTTGTATTGATTCGTAATGAAAAATAAATGAAAGATAGTACTACTGGATAATGAATTTATAAAATCACAGTTACAAATAATGTGGACAAATCGAAATTTTATTCAATGGAATGCAAGATCTTGAAAAAGATAATTTATGTCATCATAATCATAATGATGAGAACTAAGATTAGAATATCATGGAAAAATAATAATGCTACGTGCAACAAAGGAAGATTTACTTCATTGAGAAACTTACAAAATTAATAACAATAAAAAAATAATGGGAAAAAAAGAAATTATCATGATATTTTTATAAGGGTGAAGTCTTGTGCCTACCAAGAATTCTTCGAATGTAGAGCAATCTATAAAATCCATTATTTTCTTATAAAAAGTAAAGAGAAAGTTACAAATATCTGTTGGGTTTGGATAAATTGTGCATCCATTTAATGCCCATATATTTTTTTGATTTTATAATTGATAACTAATTTATTCAGCTCATCAAATATGGGTTAAGAAATGGATTTTTGATCTATTTTGATAGGTCTAGCATTGACCTAATCCAAACTCATCCTTTTTATGTGAAGTGTTAGAAAATTTTAGGTGTTTTCATGTTTCCCAAGAATTCCAACAAAACAAAAATGAACTTGAGTTGTGATAGATTTCATGGCTGGCTCTCTCTCCCTCTCCAGGAATTGGGGATGCCAAACCTCGTATTTTGCTAGAAGAACCTCTGTGCCCATTGAATGAATTTCCTACGACTTCCCACGTCTCAAAACTTCTCCTCTCATGTCCAATTGGGGGGTCTAACACCAAAATCAAAGAGCCGGACCCATCATCGATCATTCTAGGATATTTATACGTATATGTTGATCATGTCATTTAACTATCTTGCATGCCAAAGCTGATAGCCGTGAATTTCAATTTCAAAACTTATGATGAAATTTTATATCTACTATATACCGACCTACGATAAACTTGAGAAAATTACTTTTAATAATCTCACTAACATCTCATTAAGTTAAAATAATGTCGTCAAAATATCAATAACAAGTTAAAAGGGAATGAAGACATACCTTTTATCCTTTTGGTAACATAAGACGTTGTCCGGCGTCCCTCCCCAAAGAGAAACGAGGAGACACCATCGGATAAAATCTCTCCAATGTCCGTGGACTCAAGCGTCATCCGGTTATCTTCCCCATTCAGGATCGCGCAGTCCTCTCTCACGTGGCAAATTGAACCACCCGTTGCAACCCGCTCTCCCTCTCCCTCTCCCTCGTCGCCGTCGTCGTCAACGTCTTCTGCCTCTCGGAATAATTCCAACAAGAAGCCGCCGAAGCTAGAAGTTGGCGCCGGGGCCAGGAGGGGAGTTGCCTTCGATAGAGCCGCCTACGAGGCCGAGCGGCTCCGCCTCGATGCCAAGGCCCGGGAGTCGATGGTGGAGGCATCAAAGGGCGAAGGATCCGGGGACCCGAAGGTGTGGAAATGGGCGATCCGGAAGAGGGTGTGGGATTCCATGGAGGCGCGCAACGTGGCTCAAAACCCTCGGCCCGTCCACCACCACATCCCCAACTTCGTCGACGCTTCAGCTGCTACTGGCAAGGTGAAAAGAATGCATACTTTATTTCATCACTTTTTGCTTTCGTTTTTTCAAATTTGTTTTTTTTTGATCGGGTTGAAGATTGTTGGTTTTATTCTTCTAGTGATCTTGGCGCTATAGTTGCGCCGTCGTTCACGGTCGTTCACTGGTTGTCTCCCCAACTCTCACTCACTTAGGTTTGTTATGTTCTCTATGTGGGTCAATTTAGTGAAAAATTTAGGGTTTTGACGGGCAAGTTAGGGTATGGAGGGCAAATTAAGGGCTTGGTTTAGGGGGAAAGTGGTGGGGATCTCACTTTTATGGGGACCGAATAGAAAAATTTAGGGTTCCATTGTTTGCTTTCTTTTGTGGGGACTAAATTGAAAAATAGGACACGGAGGGGAAATTAGGGGCTCGACTCAAAGGGAGACAGTGGTGGGATCTTACTTTGTTTAATTAGTTGGACTGCTTTTGTGGGGGACCAAATGTGGTTGAATTGAAAAATGGGTGGTGGGGACTTCACTTTGTTTATTCAATTCAGCTTCCTTTGTTTCTGTAAAGGGACCGAATTGAATAAATTGGTCACATTTGTTTCTTTCGACAAAATGACAAGGACTTGCATGCGAAGTTGCTGATTCTGTCATGTGGTCCCAAAAATTAATGACTTTTTTTTTTTTTTCCTTTGGTGCATGATCGACATGGACGAGAATCAGGTAGGTATCATTGTTTGCTATGGTGGAGAATTTGTTATTAGCACTAAGGACTGTGAATATACTGGTGGAAATGAAGGTACCATCTATGTTAATGTTCGGAAGCCATAATATATTGATTTTGTGAGGGATTTGGTGTATTTTTTACGATACAAAAGTGCAAAAACTACATTACTGTGTTCTTGGGAAGGAATTGAAGGATGGCTTGAGATTTTTTAATGACGATGATGGTATTTAGGATGTCATTTACCATTATTTTCACAACAATCAAACTAGAGTATATGTTGAGTATTATAGTGATGATGATGGTGAGGATGATGATGAGGATAAGGATAAGGATAAGGATAGAGAAGAAGTTAGGGATTCTACTCAAGCGAGTAATCGGGTTGGAGATGAGTTTAGGTTAGATGAAGGTCAAAATGAGAGGGAGATAAGTCATATTGATAGAGATGAACAAACAGGGAGATGTTCTGAAATCTTAGGTGAAAATGTGGGTGATGAAGACTTCATCGAATTAGAATGAAAAGTTGCTATATCTAGTGAATTGGAAGATGAATATTTGGCTGGCCTTTGTTTCCTAAATGACAAAGATGATGATGAACTCGCACAGTCAAGACAAAAGCAAACGGAATTTCTCAATTTGTTTTTTTTGCAACTTTAGGAAAAGGCCCAAGCCAGTAAATAAGAATGAAGCTCTAGCTGAAGGTAATAAAAGTGAAGATGAAGAAAGTTGCGGCGATGAAATTGTTAGTTCAGAGAATGAGCTTGGCAATGATGATGAAGAATCTGCTCGTGGAAGAAAAAGTAAGTACCCTCATTATGATCCAACTGTTGATAAGCCTATTTTGTTTGCGGGCATGAGATTTGACGATGCCAAACAGTTAAAGGAAGTTGTTGTCAAGAACTCCATTGCTAAACAGAGGAGCGTTGAATTCATTAGAAATACGAAGAAATTTGTGAGAGCTAAGTGCATATAACCCAATTGTTCATGGAATCTCTATGTCGGGCTGAGTAGGAAATGGTCATTCCATATTAGGTCATTCTAGAAGGAGCATACTTGTCCAATTATATTTAACAATACAAGGGTAACGGGTGTGTGGTTATTGAAGCATTTTTTCAATACTATTAAAGCAATGCCTGAGATCAAGAGTTCTTAGTTTTAACTGTTAGTGAAGGAGCAATTAGGGGTTAATGTGTCAAGGAATAAATGCAAGAGAGCTAAGATGATGATGATGAAAATGTTGATGGGTGGGTATAAGGAAGAATATGCGTAGGTATAAGATTATGCTAGCGGATGCATGCTTTAAAACCTATCTAGTAGGGTATATATAGAGGTTGTGGAGAGGCCACCCCCCGATCTTAGGCCTAGATTTGATAGATTTTATGTCTGTTTTGATGCATGCAAATGGGGCTTCTTGGCTGGTTGTAGATGAGTTATAGGATTGGATATATGCTTTCTATATGGTTTATGCAAGGGGGAGTTGTTGGCTGCTATGGGGAGAGATACTAATAATCAAATATTTCCGATAGCTTGGGCAGTGGTGAAGATAGAGAACAATGATACTTGGTCTTGGTTCCTAAAAAATTTAATGGCTGACCTTTAGATAACCAATGGGGGAGGATAGTCATTCATGAGCAACCAAAAGAAGGTAATACCATTGTCAATTAATTCATTCACTTTTAATATTAATTACTTGCATATTTTCCCGACTTGTATTTATTGGTTTGAATTTTTGTATGGACTTATTCCTACATTAGTTGAGTTGATGCTACATATGAGCATAAAATGCGCACGAGGCACATATACGCAAACTAGTCAAGGAACTTTAAAGGAGATAATTTGTAGAAGTAGTTTTGGCAGATAGCGAAGAGTAACAACATGGCTGATTTTAGATTAACTAAATAGGGATTGTTGTAGTTGACAAAGGAATGTTTTGATGCACTCTTCTAGACAAAAGCTAAGCATTGGTGTCGGGCCTTCTTCTACGAAGAGTTCAAATTTGATATCATTGATAATAACCTCAATGAAGCTTTCAATGGTAGAATTTTAGAGGCCGAGTGCAAACCAATCATCATCATGCTTGATGATATTCGAGTTATGGTCATGACTAGACTGCATAGGAAAAGAGATGAGGTTACAAAGTGTACTAAAGATTGTGGTCCTAGGATTGTGAAGAGATTGGATGCAAACTTTCTGCTAGTAGGCTTTACCATCAAGTTTGGAATGGAGAATGGATATGAGATCATTCAAAATTATGATACATATGTTGTCAACCTAGAGAGAAGAAAGTGTTCATGCAGAGCCTAGCAACTAAATGGAATTCCATATGCTCATGCCATTTGTGCTATTTAGATGAAGCAAGAAAATCCAAATGATTACCTAGATGATTGGTACAAAAAAAACTCATACCTTGCTTCATATTAATTCATGATATAGCCTATCAGAAGTAGCAAATTTTGGGAGACAATAAATCATGAAAGCTCTCTACCTTTACCACTGAAGAAGCAAATAGGAAGGCCAAAAAGAAGACGAAGAATGCAGTAGGAAGATGCATCAAATCAGAGGATGAGTAAGACTAGGGTAAAGATGACATGCTCCTATTGCCGCAAGGAAGGGCATAATAAGATAGGTTGTGAGCTAGAAAAACAACATCAACATCAAGATGTAATGGCTGATTTAGTGCCAGGAACGGGACCTACTGAAGAGCTTCTTGTTAGGCCTACTAAAACAAGGATAGAAGGCCTTGCTGTATTGCCTACTGATGGGTAGACAGAAAGCCCTACTGTAAGATAAGTATCATCTTTGCTTCAGTAACTTTTCAGTTCATATTCGATAGAGTTTGATGGTTGACTATGTGTACTGTCTTCTATTGTGCTTTTCCTTTGTCATGCATTTGTAATTTGAGGAGTTTTCTCCATTTGTTTTCACTATGAAAATGAGTAAATGTCTAATTATATATTTTAATTGGTCATAATCCTGATACAGCATGTTGTTGTAAAGCCTACTAAAAGGCTAAAAAAAGGCCCTATTGTAGGCTCAAATGCAGGGACAAGGATTGGAATAGGCATGATAGCAACAACAATTGAGTCTACTATTGAGCAAACAAGAAAAAAATATCCTATAAGTTGCACATCGCTGTGTTTGTCTTTTATTGGCTAAAATTTAAATTTGGTATTTGTTTCTCAGGTGAGAAGACGAGCAACTGCACAAGTTGCACAGGTTGCTCCCTCATTCGTTGTGCTGTTGAAAATGATGCACCATAGCGAATAAGAGGAGCTCTTGAAAAAAGATTAAGGCAATATAGTTATGGAATTTACACAGATGGACATATTAGAATGACTATTTTGAATGTAAGATTTGTCAAGCCTTGATTCTTGAGCATGTGCCCATCCCTCGATGGTCGATTTAAATGTGACGTCCTAGGACGTGTCGTCAACCTATTCGATTTTTAATGCGCATGCGGAAGTGTATAAATAAATCTCCAGACAACACAAAGATGAGATAGAAAAGTAGGGTCACAAATTTCACAAATCACAATACACCTTTATACACAGCTGACTAGTTTATTTATAATACTAGTCTAAAGACAAGAGTCTACAAAAGATCAGTCTTCAAAACAAAGCTGTCTCATATCCAGCTAGTTAGACTCATTCACCGATTCTTCTATCTCCACAAGCTCCGAGGGCTTCGGATCCTCCACCACACCATCGGGAGGGTCAATTGCATCCTTATCTAGAGTAGCATCAACTATCGTAGCGGGGAGTTTAAAATTCCTAAGAGGACTCACCCTGAATCCATTAGGTCTGTAATGAAGCCATGTTCTGAATCGATGAGGTATCCTATTAGGTGTATCCTCTTCGACCTAGACGGTGGTCACTACTAGCTCATAGACCTAGTGACTTCTAGGGTTGGGGTAACAAAAAAACCCGCTCGGTAACCCTTATGAGCCAGCCAAAACACTCAGGAGGAGCAACCATCTATGGACTTGAAAAGGTTGAGCTCACGATGGGGTGAGACAATGTCTTAGCAAATTCACCTCCTAAACTTCGACTAGGAAGGAAATATGCCTTAAGGCATCTTATGCATACACAAGATAGATGACTTACCTTGCCTCAGTTTCTTCCTGCAAGTTAGTATAATTCATATACTCAACCAGACAATTCAAACCAAATTATCGATCAATTGATCCACTCAATTCAATACCGGCAATACCATCTACAAATTCGATCGATACAATCACTACTCACCTAAATTGAAATAGATGGTATAACTCACCAAAGCTAATATATAATAATAATACTCACTAAAGCTGAAATAGATATATTAATGCTCACCGAAGCTGCTATATTTATTATTGCTCATCTGAAGCTGCTAGATAATATAGCTCACCGAAACAGATAAATAATATAGCTCACTGAAGTTGATATAATATTATAGCTCATCGAAGTTGATATAGTAAACTGCTTATTGAAGCTGACATATCAAAGCCCACAAACTGATATAATATAATGTTCTCACTAATTGACAATTCATCGCTTTTATAATACCCGAATAAAATAATCATGTATGGATACACGGTCGGCCTAAGCCAAAAATGTAATATCTTTTTTTTTTTATAGAAAATCCCACTATTTAATATAGTCCATAAAGATATTTATAGCGTTATAAACCAATGCCCGATGTTTCTTGATTAAATACTGAAATTACACAATTTTGGGATAAATACCCAAAATTATAATTAGCACTCAAATAGCACAAATTAATATTCAATTAAATAAACCAAGCATACCATTGTAATCAGCACAAAACTCTGGTCACCAACTATTACGATCTAATTTCTGGAAAATAATAATTAATTAAATAAATACAAAAAATAATTAAATAAATACAATTAAATGCCAAAAATAGAAACTTAGGCTGGAAATGCCTAATTAAATACGAAACGGGCCTGAAAAATTTCCAAACCTATTTAGATAAATAATACGACTTATCTAGTCTTTAATTTAGTCGTTTTAACCACCTAACATGGACAAACAAATAATTAAATCGCTAATCCGTTCTAACTAACCACCTAAAAATTAATTAACCTAAAATAATCAACCATTAAGTATAATTAACTCCATAAGTAGAGTGTAGCGAGTAAACTCACTGGTTTTGTGATTCGATGAGTTCATGGTGACGACGTCATGAAGACGAGTGACAAACTTTGAAGTGGCAACACCCGACAAAGCCTAGAAGTGGCTTAAAACAAGCCTAATAGTCACGGCTAGGTTGAGGGCCTCTCGGTTCTGTTCTTGGGCCGAGAGAGAGAATTAGGTGACGATTTGAGTTGGAAATGGTGAGACGGGCAGTAGCAGGCTAGGCGAGGCTACGAGGAGCAGGTAGAGGCTTCCACCGGCTTGGACGGCCATGCACGGTGGTTGGATGGTCCACTGGACTTGCAAACAGAAGCAGACGATGGTGTTGGAGGGCAAGACAAACGGCAGTGACGTGCAGGCAAGCAGGTGTGAGCGGCGACGTGCGGTGGCTCCGGCGGCCTCAGGCGGACGTGCGACAGCTAGGAGGGTGGCTAGCTCGGTTTTTCTATAACTTTGGGAGCTCAAAATGGCTTCTAATGGAGAAATCACTCTGCTGAAGAAGAAGAAGAAGAAGAAGAAGAAGAAGAAGAAGAAGAAGAAGACAGCTACCTAAGTGGAGGGTCTCAAGGCCAAAATATCATCTAATTTGATCATTAGATGGCCGCCCACCTTGTTTGCCCCATCCTCAGCCAAAATGCAACCAACAAGCTTCTCTAAGAAGCCATTGAAGTGGTCCAAAAGTTCCTCCCCTCATGGCCTACGAATTTGTAACATTTTCCCCCAAATCCACTTCAATTTCTTCTTAAATTGATTCAATTTAGCCCCCATAAATCTAACTAAGATGCCCACACTTCAATTCACATTTTTCCTCGCCAATAAAACTAACTTGCATCTCAAAAATGCGATAAAAAACGGTCCTCTGAATTTTCTGATAAAAAACAACCATACTTTGATTTTTTGCCAAAAATCTTGGTTTGTAGAAAAATCTTTGGAGGATGAGTCAACGGTCCTAAAATAAATCGTGACATAACAAAACTTTCAATTTTTGAAATCAGATTCAAATTTGTGGTTAATTTCAATTTAGCAAGATTTTAGCATGACCTAACCTACCGTGTAGCTTTTAGGAATTTTTGGTGCAATTGATCCGTGGTCGATTATTTTCAAGCCACATTGTACATCTTCGACACATTGGCGACTTTCGGTTGTCATGAAAATCTCGAGGTTTCAAATGTGGACACAATGTACCAAAACTACAGAAAAATTGGTCTAGTGTCGATCGACGAGAATTTTGCAATTAGGTGGAATCACCCGCACTTAGTTACATGGCTCAGTCGAGTCGACCTATCTTTGGTCTCTAATCGATTTTTAATTGTGCTATAATGGTCCTTGTAGATTAGCATGGTCAAGTAGTCGATTCCTGGTTGAATTCTCAAATTTTATTCTGTTAAAATCCCTTAACGGCTTCCTCAAATAGATTAGTTATTTTGTGAGTGATCAGCTCAGAGAATAGAATTATAGGTACATCGATGAAAAACCAAACTTATTCAATTGAAAATAGGACTGGAAATCGGGATGTCACAACGCTTCCCATTTTATAAAAAATTTGTCATCAAAATTTAAACCATTACAATTCTTTAAACAAAAAGGTGGGGGTATAGTCGTCTCATCGATTCTTTACTTTCCCAAGTTGCTCCTTTAGTGTTGTGTTGTTGCCAGACCACTTTAACCAACGGGATTGTATTGGTACATAGAACCTAATCTTTTCGATCCACAATCTGAACCAAGCTTTCCACGTACGACACTATGTCATCCTCGTCTAATTCTTCAAAATTAAGCACGTGGGTCGGGTCAAGCTAATATTTCCTCAATATCGACACGTAAAAAACATCATGCACTTGCACCGACCTTGGCGACAATGCAAGATGATATGCTAGGATCCCGATTCTCTCTAGAACCTCAATAGGACCTACGTACCTTGGACTCAGCTTTCCCTTCTTGCTGAAGCGCAAAGTACTTCTCATTGGTGACACCTTTAGAAAAATGTGATCACCAACTTGGAATTCCAAAGGTCTTCGACGCTTATTTGCGTAATTTTTTGGCGGCTTTGAGCAGTCTTTAGCTTGCTTATGATAATTGCAATTGCATCCACGGACTGCTGAATTAACTCTAGGACTATGATCTTTTGTTCTCCGAACTCATCCTAACACATTGGCATTCTGTATGCTCTGCCATATAACGCTTCAAAAGGAGCCATCTGAATGTTCTACTGGTAGCTTTTGTTGTAGGCAAACTTGACAAGATGGAGCTGTTCCTCCTAGCTTCCCTTGAAATCCAACACGCAAGCTTGCAGCATGTCTTCGAGGGTTTGAATCGTTCTCTCAGACTGGCCATTCGTTTGAGGATGATAGGCCATACTACACTATAGCTTCGTTCCTAAGGCAGTCTGCAAACTCTTCTAGAAAGCAGCTATAAATCTCGGGTCTTTGTTTGATGTAATCGTCACCGGCATTCTATGCAGACAAATTATCTAACGCACATACAACTTTGTCTGCCTATCCAAATCAAGGTCCTTTCATACTGCAATGAAGTGAGTCGACTTCGTTAGTCTGTCGACCACTATCCAAATAGAATCATTACCCCTCTGACTCCTTAGTAAGCTTGTCATAAAATCCATTGTGATGTGCTTCCATTTCCATGTGGGAATCTCAAGAGGTTGCAAAAGTTCTCCTAGCTTACAATGCTGTGTCTTCACTTGCTGACACATCATACACTTGGCGACATGCTTGGTGATGTCTGCCTTCATATCGGACCACCAATAATGTTGACGCAGATTTTGATACATCTTTATACTGCTAGGATGAATGCTGTAACTGCTACGATGAGTTTCTGACAATATCTCTTCCTTGAGTGCCGCATCGTCAGGTACATGCAATCTTCCTCGGAAGCTCAGTGTTCCATCCTCAAAAATATGAAAGTCAGCCTTTCTCTTATCGATGTTCTCTTGTAGGATCTTTTGAATCTCTAGGTCTGCCCACTGAAGCATTTTGATTATGATTTGCACTTTCGATTCAATTCTGAGGGTAGCCATAAGATTCGAAAGGTGGCCTACCTCAAATTTGAAAACCGAATCTTGAGCTCTCTCAAGTAAAACCCATTCTTTAACTAGCATATGCGCAACTGCAGATTTCGGACTTAGCGCATCCACGACCTTATTTGCCTTTCCAAGGTGATACATGATGTCATAGTCATAGTCCTTCAGAAATTCTATTCAGCGATACTGTCTCATATTCATCTCCTTCCGAGAGAATAGATACTTGAGACTTTGATGTTAGTGAAGATCTAAAATTTTTCTTTGCACAAATAATGCCTTCAAATCTTCAGCGGAAATGATTGCTGCAAGTTCTAAGTCATGCGTCAGATAATTCAGCTCATGAGGTCTCAACTTGCAGGACACGTATGCAACAACCCTACCATGTTGCATCAGTACGCATCAGTACGCAACCCACTCATCTAAATGACGCATCACTATAGATCTTGTACCCCCCAAGACCAAATGGAATGGTTAGCACATGTGCGGTGGTAGTCAGCTTCTACTGAAGTTCTTGGAAACTACACTTGCATTTGTTTGTCCACACGAACTTCTCTTCCTTCTTTAATAGTCGAGTCAACGGTGAAGCCAAAGCTGAAAACCCTTCCATAAACCTTTAGTAGTAACCTGCTAAACCCAAAAAGCTTATGATCTCTAACGTGGTTGTCGGTTTGGGCCACTTGATAACTGCTTCGATCTTGGTTGGGTCCACAGAGATTCATTTGCCTGAAATCACGTGACCTAGGAATGTTACAAGAGTCAACCAAAACTCGCACTTACTGAATTTGGCGTACAACTCATGATTCCTCAAAGTCTAAAGTACCATCCTCAGATGTCCCTCGTGCTCCTCAGCACTTCTCGAATATACCAGAATATCGTCGATGAACACGATCACAAATTAATCCAGGTATTCCTTGAACACTCAGTTCATCAGATCCATAAAAGCAGCTGGAGCATTCGTCAAACCAAACGGCGTTACAGTGAACTCATAATGGCCATATCAAGTATGAAATGTTGACTTTAGTATGTCCTCCTTTTTAATCCTTAATTGATGATACTCTGTCCTCAAGTTGATTTTTGAAAATATTGATGCTCCTTGTAACTGGTCAAACAAGTCATCGATCCTCGGGAGTGGATATTTGTTCTTGATCGTCACCTGATTGAGTTAACAATAGTCGATGCATAGATGCGTAATGAACCATCTTTTTTTTTTTTTTTTTTTTTTTTTTTCACGAATAGAACTAGTGCTCCCCAAGGTGATGCACTAGGACGTATGAATCCCTTATCCAACAATTCCTACACCTGCACATTCAGTTCCTTCAACTTAGACAACAACATTGGGTAAGGAACCTTAGAGTTGGCTTTGTCCCAAGTGCTAACTTGATCACGAACTCAATCTCTCTCTTTAGTGGCAATCCTAGTAGTTCTTTCGGAAACATGTTTGGAAATTCTTGAACTACCGAGATATATTCAATCTTCAGCTCCTCAACTATCGTATCCATGATAGTTGCTAGGTAACCTTGGCAACCTTCGTTTAACAAATGGGTTGCCTCAAGTGATGAGATTAAGGTAATCGAGGGTCCTCCTCGACTCCCAATAAACTCGAAACTTTCACTCCCTAACAGGTTAAACTGAATCGCTTTACGATAGCAATTCATCTTAGCTCGTTGTTTGGTGAGCCAGTCCATGCTAATTATCAAATCGAAATCATACATGGCTAGAACTAATAGATCTATCTTCCCTTTTCACTCATCAATCACTAACTTGCAATCAGAACAACCCAATGCAGACAACACCTTATCATTTAACGGTGTAGATATGCTAACCACTAACTCCAATAACTCATGACTTAATCCTATCAACTTAACAAATTGCTCAACTATAAAAGAATGAGTCGTGCCAGGGTCAAATAAAGCATAAGCAGCATGGTCGTTCAGCGAAACTGTACCTGTGATCACATCTGGTGAGTCCTCTGCATGTCCTCTCGTGATGGGATACACTGTCCCTTGCGTTGGAGGTCTAATCTGTCCACATTGCGGTGCATTTTGCAGTGCTAACCCCCTAATCTAACCCATTGGCGGCGTCGGTGGTAATTGCTATTGTCCTCTCAGTCTTCTGGGACAATCTCTCGCCAGGTGACCCTGTTGGCCATATTCAAAACAAGTGCCCATCCTCCGAGGGCACGAGGTTGAACCATGTTATCTTCCACATAAGTGACACACACCATCTAATTTGGCGTTGACTTGCCAATTTCACCCTTCCTATTGGGCGGGACATGGAACCTTTCTTTGGTCATGGGCTTTTGCCCATACCTATTCCCATCTCTTTGTGAACTGAACCTCGACCTAGACGAGGCAGCTTGCTCACTCATACTTCTCTCTATCAGTTGGGCTCAATTATACACTTCATTATAGTCCTTTAGATCAAGCGGCACCATCGGCTTCTTCAACTTTAGTTGAAGGCCATTCTTGAACCTCTAAGCTTTATCTTCGGGATCCTCTATCAGTTTTGGAGCATACTATGATAGTTCTGCAAACTTCGGTTCGTATTGATCCACGATCATCATTCCTTGGCGGAGGTGCTGAAATTCTTTCATCTTTTGTTCTTGGGCGTTACCCAAAAAATATTTTGCTGTTGAAAGCTTTGAGGAAAGCATTCCACACCGGGACTATGCCTTCCGGAAATACCGTACCTTTGATGGCTCTCCACCAAGTATTTGCGTTACCTTGTAGCTGGTATACTGCCAGGATAACTTTTTCCTCCTCATTGCACATCAGAAGTGCAAAAAGCTTTCTCTAGGTCTTGGATCCAAAGCAATGTAGTCTCTAGATCTCTAGCACCGGTGAACCTCGGCGGGTTTAGCTTTAGGAATTGTTCTACCAACTTATGAATCGGCCTCTCTCTTTCTACAACTATGTTCCCAAGTGGAACTTCGGCAGGTGCGGCAGTGACTACGGCTTTAGTAGTGGTGGCAACGGCAGAAGTAGCGATAGCTTAAGTGGCGGCGGCAGTGGCCGAGGCTTGATTTTGAGCCTGTTGCCCCATCATTGCTCCCTTTGCTTCAAGCGCTTGCATGATCTCTTCGATCCTGGATCACTAGGGGTTGCTACCCCTAGCACTAACAGGAGGTAGTGCTACTCCACTAGTGCTAGCCTAAGCTGGCACTCGATCACGACCTCCTCGGGTATCGATCCTTGTTGGCGTCCTACCCCGAGTAACAACTCCTATGGTATGCTTTTTATGAGTCCTCTACTCCTGATCACTCATCACATAAGTTTTCTATACGGAAACCTGCTTTCCAATTCCACATAGAATTAGAAATTGAGCAATCCCCATAAGCAATCTATCAATAGCTATCACTGACATGCTCCATCATAAAATAAAGCCATTCCTACTAACTATTCCATAACTTATTGCACCTTATCACTCCAACTATCAACTAGCTCTGATGCCACTCTAGGTAAGGATATCACGCCCCGATCCTCGAGCAAGTGCCCATTTCTTGGTGGTCGATTTAAATGTGATGTCCTAGGACACGTCGCCGACCTATTTGATTTTTAATACGCATGCGGAAGTGTATAAATAAATCCCCAGACAATACAAAGATGAGATAGAAAAGTAAGGCCACAAATTTCACAAACTACAACACACCTTTATACACAGCTAACTAGTTTATTTACAATACTAGTCTAAAGATCGGTTCTCAAAACAAAGATGTCTCATGACCAGCTAGTTAGACTCATTCACCAATTCTTCTATCTCCATAGGCTCCAGGGGCTTTGGGTCCTCCACCACACTATTGGGAGGGTCAGCTGCATCCTTGTCTAGAGTAGCATGAACTACTACAGTGGGGAGTTCAAAACTCCTAAGGGGATCCACCTTCAATCCATTGGGTCTGTAGTGGAACCACGCTTTGAACCGATGAGGTACCCTATGAGGTGGATCCTCTTCGACCCAGACGGTGGTCACTACTAGCTCATAGACCCAGTGACTTCCGGGGTTGGGGTAACTAAAAACCTGCTCGGTAACCCTCATTGGCCGGCCAAAACGCTCAGGAGGAGTAGCCATCTACGTACTTGAAAAGGTTGAGCCCACGATGGGGTGAGACAATATCTCAGGAAAATCACCCCCTAAACTCCGACTAGGAAGGGAATACGCCTTAAGGCATCCTATGCACACATAAGACAGATGACTTACCTTGCCTCAGTTCCTTCCTGCAAGTTAATATAATTCATATACTCAACCAGACAATTCAAACCAAATCATCGATCAATCAATCCACTCGATTCAATACTAGCAATACCATCTACAAATTTGATTGATACAATCACTGCTCACCTAAGCTTAGATAGATAGTATAGCTCACCAAAGCTAATATATAATAATAATGCTCATCGAAGCTGAAATAGATATATTAATGCTCACCAAAGTAGCTATATCTATTATTGCTCACCGAATCTGGTAGATCATATAGCTCATCGAAGCTAATATAGTATTATAGCTCACCAAAGTTGATATTGTATACTATTTTCACTAATTGACAATTCATTGCTTTTATAATACCCGAATAAAATAATTGTTTGTGGGTACATGGTCGGCACAAACCAAAAATGCAATATCTTTTTTTTAGAAAATCCCACTATTTAATATAGTCCATAAAGATATTTTTAGTGTTATAAACCGACGCTCGGTGTTTCCTAATTAAATATTGAAATTACACAATTAGGGGATAAATATTTAAAATTACAATTACCACTCAAATAGCACAAATTAGTATTTAATTAAATAAACCAAGCATACCATTGTAATCAACACAAAATTCCGGTCACCGACTATCCCGATCTAATTTTCGAAAAATAATATTAATTAAATAAATATAATTAAATGTTGAAAATAGAAACTTAGGCTGAAAATGCCTAATTAAATACCAAAACGGGCTTGAAAAATTTTCGAACCTATCTAGATAAATAATACGACTTATCTAGTCTCTAATTTAGCTATTTTAACCACCTAACATACATAAATGAATAATTAAATTGCTAATCCATTCTAACTAACCACATAAACCTTAATTATTCTAAAATAATCAACCCTTAAGCATCATTAACTCCATAAGTAGAGTTTAGTGAGTAAACTCATCGGTTTTGCGATCCGATGAGTTCATGGCGACAACGTCAAGGAGATCGGCAACAAACTCCAAAGCGGTGACACTCGACAAAGCCCGGAAGTGGCCTAAAATGGGCCTAACAATCACGGCTAGGCTAAGGGCCTCTCGGTTCTTTTCTTGGGAGAGAGAGAGAGAACTAGGCAACGATTTGAGCTAGAAATGGCGAGATGGGTAGCAGCGGTCTAGGCGGGGCTATGGCGGGCAAGCGGAGGCTTCCATGGCAGCTTGGATGGCCATGCATGGTGGCTGGACGGTCCGCTAGACTTGCGAACATAAGTGGACGACGGTGCTGGAAGGCGAGATGAGTGGCAGCAACGCACGAGCAAGTAGGCATGAGTGGCGGCGTGCGGTGGCTCTGGCGGCCTTGGGCGGACGTGTGATGGCTAGGATGTGACATCCTGATTTTCCAATTTTATTTTCAATTTAATAAGTTGGGCTTTTCATCGACGCGTCTATAGTCTTTTTCTTTGAGTTGATCGTTCACAAGATGACTAGTCTATCTGATAAAGCCATTAAAGGATTTTAATGTAATAGACTTGAGAATTCGACTAGGAAACGACTGCTCGACCATGCTCATCTGCAAGATTCATTATGGCACTGTGAAAATCGATCGGAGACCGGAGATAGGTTGATTCGACAGAAGTATGTGATTAAGTGTGGGTGATTCCACCTAATTGCAAAATTCTTATCGAACGGCTTTGGATCAATTTTTTTTCTTTTCTGTACCTTGTGTCTTTATTTAAAACCTTGAGATTTGACTTGCCAATAAGTTGAAGATGTATAATGTGGCTTGAAAATAACCGACCACGAGTCAATTGTACTAAAAATTTCTGAAAGCTATCCCTGTAGGCTAGGACATGCTAAAATCGTGTTAGATTGAAATTAACTGCAAATTTAAACTCGATTTCAGAAATTGAAAGTTCTGTCATGTCACAAATCATTTTAGGAACGTCGACTCATCGTCCGAAGATTTTTTGCAAATTGAGATTTTCGGTGAAAAATCAAAGTAAGGTTATTTTGGATAGGGAAATTAGTAGGCTCGTTTTTGGTCGTCAAGTGGGATCTTTGGACAAGGAAAAAAATGGATTTAAATGAGTACATCTTGGTTGGATTTATGGGCTTCAATTTGGATTGATTTGACTAAGAATTGAATGAATTAAAGAGGGAAATGTGCAAAATTCGTATGCCATGGGGGGGGACAACATTTTGGACTACTTCAATAGCTTCTTGAGGAAGATTGAGGAGAGAGAATGGCTAAGGATGAAGGCTGAAGTGATGGGGGCAAGCCAAGGGAGAAATGGACAAGTATCGAAGGCCTATGAAGTCTTTAGGGATCCCTCTCTTCAGCAACCTTCTTCTTCCTCTTTCCCCCTCCTTTCTCCATTGTTGAGGAGTTGAGAAAGCTTGAGAGAACTAGTAGAAACTGCAGCTCCCTCCCCCTTGCCCATCTAAAGCCGCACACGTCCGCCGGTCCTCCATCGTTGTCGTTTGCCCATCACGCCACTAGCCGCCGGCCCACGCGTCCCTATCCGAGCCAGCTTATTGTCCCCATGCCCTGCTCATCCTCTGTCCAGCTTCACCAGCAGCCCTTGGTTGCCATCATGGTTGCTTGATCGTTCGTCCAAGCCACCGGAGCCTCGCCGTCACCACTCTTCACCCACTTGGCCGTTTCTAGCCTTTTCTAGCTGTTGGAGTTGCTTAGGTAGTTCCTCGACTAATAGAACAAAAGTCGAAGAGCTCAACCTTGCGGAGACTTTGTGGAGCTTTTTTGAGCCCTCCTCGGCCTTGGTTGGTGCCATCGCTTGGAGGTTTGTCGCTTGCCTTGGCGTCGCCGTCACCGTTGACTCACCGGAATGCTAAACTAGTGAGTTTACTAACTAAACATTGCTTAGGAGGTTAATCATGTTTAAGGGGTGATTAGATTAATCTAAGTGTGGTTTATGTGGTTAGATTAGTCTAATTGGAGGTTAATTAGATTATGAGATTTGATTAGTTTAGTGGATAATTAATTAGAGCTAATTATGTGATTAGATTAGTGTAAGCTTAATTAGGCTCTTAATTAATTATTTTAGATTATTTAATTATTTAATATTTATTCATATTATATTTAATTAATTTTCGGAATATATTTAATTATTTATTATTTTCCAAAAATTACGCCGGGATAGTAGGTTGTTAGAATTTCATGCTAACTGTTGTGGTGTGATCGGATTATGCAATTGATTGTTGGATTGTGAAATTGATTGATGATTGTGAAAAGTATGGTATTTATTCAAAAAATCCAGGGTGTCGGGTTTTGACACCGAAATGGTTTTTAAGTACTATATCAAATAAGGAGGTTTGAAAAAGGAAATGTATCAGTTTTTCTGGTTCAAATTGACCGTGTACCTACATGTGACTATTTTACCATGTGTTTGTAATACGAAGAAAATAGGCTAGGATCATTATTTTAATTGAGGCATTTGAGTGCAATGCACAGTGTCTTAGGTCGAGATTGAATGGTTGTGTGTTGGTTAAGAGAATCCATCCCGAGTTATTGAGCTAGATGTGCCATTATATGGGATGCCCTACTAATGGATGCCGGTCGTAGTAGAGGTTGGATCGATGCTCTTTTATGGAACGCCATTGACGTAGTGATTATGCTGTGCTCAATAGAGTGAGATGATGCCTGGCTAAGCCAGTAGACTGCCAAACTTCGAGTAGGCCATGTTCGCGTGTGGCTGTGATTAATAATTGGGATGCATGTTGGGTAAAATTGACGTGCTGGGTTATGGGACAAAATTATGTGGCATGGAATGGGATTGACCCTATAATCAAGACCCCTATGGTTGTTGAGATGAAAGTGTTGGCATTCTAGTTGTTTGAATTCTTATTATTGCATATGATTGAATAATATGAACTGTACTTTGAGGTGAGGTAAGTCCTCTGTATTATGTGGCTAGGTCACCCTTGGGTGTATTTCCTTCCTAATAGGGATTTAGGGGGTGAACTTGCTGAGATAATGTCTCACCCCGTCGTGAGCTTTAACTTTACAGGTCCCTAAATGGAGAAGCATCATGTGCGGTTCAAGGTTCCGCAGATGATGGATTTTTAGTTTACTTACATCCTTATTCCGGGACTACCCTGACTCGGGAGTTGGTTGAGTCTGTGGTTTGGGTTGATGAGGGCCTACTTGAGTTGGTACCTCATCGATTAAAGGCATGGTTCATTGGCTTTCGATAGGGGGGTTGAGAGGGTCTTTGCGAGGTTTTGACGGACCTCCCGTCGGGACTGGGGAGAGGGAGGCAACACACCCGATGGACCTAAACACCCCTGATGGTGTTGTGATAGCTCCGGAGCCCTCGGTGGTCATGGATGAGGAGTCTAGTGCCTAGTTGTTTTGATGGCACTCCTTTTCTAAGAAAGACCCCTGTTGTTAGACTTACTTTGTAAATAAACTTGGTGTGTTTATAAAGGCATGTTTGGTTTGTTGCGATTGTCCTGCTTTCCTATCCCATGCTTTATGTTGTCAAGGGTTATTGATTCGCTTCTACATATATATTAAAATGAATGGGTCGACGACGCGTCTTGGGACGTTGCAAATTTTATCAACCACCGAGGGATGGGCATGTGCTCGAGAATCGGAGTGTGACATAAGGGTGGCTAGCTCGGTTTTCTGTAACTTTGGGAGCTCAAAATGGCTTTTAATGGAGAAAGCACTCTACTGATGAAGAAGAAGAAGAAGAAGAAGAAGACAATTGCCCAAGTGGAGAGTCCGAAGGCCAAAATGTCCTCTAGTTTGATCATTAGATGGCCCCCACCTTGTCTGCCCCATCCTCAGCTAAAATGCAGCCAACAAGCTTTTTAGGAAGCCATTGAAGTGGTCCAAAAGTTCCCCCTCACGGCCTACGAATTTGTAACATTTTCCCCAAAATCCACTTCAATTTCTTCTTAAATTGATTCAATTCGGTCCCCATAAATCCAACTAAGATGCCCACACTTCAATTCGCATTTTTCCTTACCAATAGAACCAACTTACATCCCAAAAACGTGATAAAAAGCGGTCCTCTAAATTTTTCGGTAAAAAACAGCCCTATTTTGAATTTTCACCAAAAATATGAGTTTGCAGAAAAATCTTTGAAGGATGAGTCGATGGTCTTAAAATAAATCGTGACATGATAGAACTTTCAATTTCTGAAATCGGATTCAAATTCGTGGTTAATTTTAATCTGGCATGATTTTAGCGTGAGTTAGCCTACCGAGTAGCTTTTAGAAATTTTTATATAATTGACTCGTGGTCGATTATTTTCAAGCCACATTATACATTTTTGATATATTGGCAACTTTCGGTTGTCGTGAGAATCTCGAGGTTTTAAATGCGGACACAAGGTACCAAAATGATAGAAAAATCGGTCTAGTGTCGATCGACGAGAATTTTGCAATTGGGTGGAATCATAGACACTTAATCACATAGCTCAATTGAGTCGACCTATTTCTAGTCTCTAATCGATTTTTAACTATGCCGTAATGACCTTTGTAGACTAACACGGTTGAGTAGTCGGTTCTAGTCAAATTCTCAAATCTATTGCGTTAAAATCCCTGAATGACTTCCTCATATAGACTAGTTATCTCGTGAGTGATTAGTTCAGAGAATAAAACTATAGGTGCGTCGATGAAAAGCCTAACTTATTCAATTGAAAATAGAATTGGAAATTTAGGATGTCACAAAATTTGTAGGCCTCGTGTATTTAATTTGTTGTACTTCAATTCATTTCATTTGGTTGACAATATGGCTATGTTCTTGTAGCTTGGGAGAACTTTAGAGGTACTTATTTCGCAAGGTGGGCCAACTAAAAAATCAAGGGCACAACCAAAGAAGAGTGCTCTAAGGAAGAAGACAGTGTGTATAGCTGCAAAACAGCCATCTAAAAAGAACCAAGCACCAGTTTTATCTCAACCAATTGATCATGGGAGCAATAGTAATCATATGGACCAACACATGACACGTGCTAAGATAAAAATAGTTGTTATCAAGAACAAGGAAAAGGAGGTGGCAGAAATGCCAATTAAAGAACCCACACATCCAGTTCGAAAGAGTGCTCAGATTATGAATCAATTTAAATCTCAAAGAGGAAAATGAGATGGGGGTATTGTGCATATTGACTAATGGAGTGTGCTGGACATGGTTTCTTTTTATGTGGTGTGGTCTCTTTTTATGTTTTCTTTTTTAGGAATGTGCTAAATATTGTATCTTTATTGATGGTAGTTGCTGCCATTGTTTTTTTGAGGAGGGTGCATATTGCCATTGTTTTTTTTAAGAGGATGCTGAAGCTTTAGTGATTCAGACATGTTTTGAACTTTATAAAGAATCAATCAATGTCAATGGCAATAACTGTTTTTGTTATTTTTTCTTGTGTTGATTTTGGCGAGTAATGCTAGCAAGATAGTTATCATTTATATTGTATAATTTTTTTATTGTTGGTGCAATGTTCTTATAAGGTTGATATTGTTTCTAAACGAACCAGAGCCAATCCGAATTGATCGTTTTTAAAAGTCATGTGTGCATATGAATTTGCTGCTTGAAATTGTGGATGCTAATGAATTTGTGAGTTCTGGTTGTATATGCTGGTGCAAGAACAAAATGTATTAGCTCGCCTTGGTGTAGTTGTGGGAGCTACCTCTTCTTACATGAGCAATTTTGGGTGCTGGTGCATCTTGTTGCATCAACACTTGTATGGGTTGGTGCAAGAACAAGATGCAGCAGTAACCCAACCGGTGCAAAAACAAGATACACCAGCAACCCAACTGGTCAATAAGATGCAAGATGCACCACGATTGGTACAAGTCAAGTGACGTTTGAAACTAACATATATATATATATATATATATATATATTTAACTTGTGCAACACAAGTGATCACTTTGTAATTGCGACTGTCACTTAAATGATTACTTTTATAATAATTTGTCACTCAAGCGATCATTATTTACAACTTATGGCACTGAAATAGTCAATGGTGAATTTGCCACAATTCCTTAATTTTGCCATGGTTTGTAATAATAAGTTGCAGCAAACCAGCAAACCATTACCAAGTAAAAATGCACAGACCATTATATCTGAAGTAAAAACTAACCAAAACAAACATTGGCAATACACAACTAAGCAAGAAAAATTTTGAGTGCTCACAACTAATGCATTCCAACTCCAACCTTTCATTTCTATAATAGATTTCAACAAAACTTTCTGCTCTATACAAAAATTGCAGCAGATCAAAAACACACTTTACTTATAAATAATCCAATACAAGTGCATATTCCACGTCTTCGACTATGGTAGACATACAAACTTCTTCTCATTACTCACTTCACATTTGAATATACTACACAAGAGAATAATAACACAATCAATGTTCGATAAAATTTTCTTTCAATTTTTAGCCTGGAAACCTCCCTTTTCAAATGGTCGACCAGAGATGTTAAACCTTTCATTTGAGTTTGCATTGAATTGACATTCTCCAAGTCGTCCATTAATGTAGGTGGAGGTTGATGTCGGCCTTCAAGTAACTCCAATATCACTTTTGTCGCTCGATTAGAGAATTTCTTATCAACCTATTTAAAATATTTGCTCTTCGATCATTCTCTATATCTGCTGCACCCATGGAATCTTCTCCCGGGATTTAATCGAGTCCCAGATGTTCTTCTCAAACTCGGTGACCCACAATATCACTAACATTCACCATCTAATTCGCTTTTTATTTATTTATTTATAGGAATGTGAGTCGTTGTTGAAGCTTTTACCCTCCATTTGCAAGAGCGAGCTGATAATTTTGAGAAAAAATCAAAGTATGCACTCAAATTGTGGATTTAGGATTTTGAACTTCTGGTTCTCTCTCAATTTGGGGATTTATGACTCTTACTTGAGGGAAACAATGTTGTTTAGCATCGTTTTGTTGTTTATATGCTGATTATACTCTCTGGCGATCCACGTTGGCTTAAAAAATTAATAAAAAATTACCACGTCTGATTTTCGGTCAACCATATCGGCATTGGCATTGAAATGGTTGCTTTTCAAAAGTTTGGGCACTTATGTGATCCAAAATAAAGTTTTGGCACCAAAGTGAGCACCGTACACAAGTTTTGGTACTGATAGTGTACTTTCCCCGAGGTTTAAGGTAAGGGAAATAGTGATAGGAAGGAGCACCAAAATGACACAGGCATTAAGAAAAGCAGCACCTGTGGACTCCAATTACTGCTTTTGATATCTTTTGAAAATAGTCCATATTTGAATTTCAGACTAATACCAACAATGACAGCAAGCCCTAAGCCAAGAACAAATCTCACATGCATGATTTAATTGATGAGAAGTTGAAAACTTAGTATGCTTCTGCCAATGAGAATCTCATCTTGACCGTCATAATCCATTTTGCAAAGATCATGCCAATCCTCATCCCTGTCTTCTACCTAGACATGGTTAAGTAGTAGAAGTCATTATTAATCAACCTTGGGAGGATGATTGCATCACTCTATGTCCTCAATACATGCTTCACCAGCATCAACCATAGCAACACGAGCGACATGAAGCCCAAATGGGCGGCAGTCCTATGCATCTCCTCGTTGTTGTTTTTATGTAACATCACTCGCAATTGACATTGACCCAATTGCATTGGTCTACAGTTCAAAAGTGTTCCCATTGAGGTTACGTACCTAGGGGCACGCAATTAGAGTTGATGTGAACCAAGTGTTAAGTGTAATCTTGATGTTATCATTCATTCCATTATATAAGGCGATCACTGACGATGGGGTTGCCCTTGTGTGTGGCATCCTGAATTTCAAATTCTATTTTTAATTGAATGAATCGGACTTTTTATCGATGCGCCTATAATTCTATTCTCTGAGTTGATCATTCACGAGATAACTAGTATATTTGGTGAAGCCGTTAAGGGATTATAATGCAATAGACTTGAGAATTCGATCAGGAACTGACTTCGACCGTGCTAATTTACAAGGGATATTATGACACAATTGAAAATCGATTAGAGATCAGAGATAGGTCGATTTGATTGAGATATGTAATCAAAATGTGGGTGATTCCACTTGATTGCAAAATTCTTGTCGATTGGCACTAGACCGATTTTTCTATCGTTTTGGTACCTTGTACCCGTATTTGAAATCTCAAGATTTTCACAACAACCGAGAGTCGCCAATGTGTCCAAGATGTACATTGTGGCTCGGAAATAATTGACCACGGGTCAATTGCACTAAAAATTCCTAAAAGCTACCCGGTAGGTCACGCTAAAATCGTGGCAGATTGAAATTAACCGAGAATTTGAACTTGATTTTAGAAATTGAAAGTTCTGTCATGTCATAATTCATTTTAGGAATGTTGACTCATCTCTAAAGATTTTTTTGAAACCGAGATTTTTGGTGAAATTATAAAATAGGGCCGTTTTTGATCGGAAAATTTAGGGGACCATTTTTTATCACGTTTTTAGGATGCAAGTTGGTTCTATTGGCGAGGAAAAATGTTAATTGAAGTGTGGGCACTTTGGTGGTATTTATGGACTCCAATTTAGGTTTAATTAGGAAAATTAATACCAAATTCGTAGGCCACGGTTACCACAACCTTTGGACCACTTCATTGGCTTGCTAGGGAAGTTTGTGGGCTGCTAAGGGGCCAAGGATGATAGCCATGGCTGGTGGGACCTTGTCAAGAGACAAAAAGATAGAATGGAAGACTTTGGAAGCCAAGAGGGACCCCCCAAGCCTTTTGTTGTCCCCTTCTTCTTCAGCAGAGTTGCTTTCTCCATTGTAGACCGTTTTGAGCTCCTAAAAACTAGAGGAAACTGCCAGCCACCCCTCGGCCATCGATCGCTCGCTGAGCTCCCTATCGTTGCTGGTCGCTGCTCGCACTCCATTGTGTCCCCACGTGAGGGCGTCGCGCCCAACTAACACGTCCTGGGAACGTTGCATTTGTTTTGACGTCAGAGGAATGTGTGCGCCCTTGAGGATCGGGGCATGACATAAATGCGGCGGCTTATTCATTCTGGTTGCTCTCAATCAATTGGGCCTGCTCATACAAGTCATTGTAGTCCTTCAAATTGAATGAAACTAACGGGCTTCTCAGTTCCAATTTGAGCCCATCTCTAAACCTTCTAGCTCGGTTTATCGGATCCTCAACTAATCTAAGGGTGTACTGCGACAGCTTAGTGAACTTTGCTTCGTACTAATCTACAGTCATTATAACTTGGTGACGGTGCTGAAATTTCGCCATCTTCAGTTCTCTAGCATTGTCACAAAAGTATTTACCATTTAACCCCTCAACAAAGGCGTTCCACTTCGGAACCACACCTTTCGGGAATACTATACCTTTGGTGGCTCTCCATTAAGTGCTTGCTATCACACCCCGATCCTCGAGCACGCACACATCCTTCTAACTTGGTTGATTTTATAATGCGATATCCCAAGACTATGTATCACCGGCCCTTTCATTTATTAAGAACATGCGGAAGCAGTTATAAATCCCCAAACAATAAAACAATGTGATAGAAAAGCAAGTTATATTTTTCATATTGAAATTTACAACCAAACCTTTATACATGGCATTAGACAGAACACTTCACAAACTATTCACAATTTCAAAGTCTCACTCTATCTACACATATACAAAGAGTTCACAAAGAGATGGGATTTCAATCCTCATCTGGGTCATACTCGGGATCATCATGATCCTCCTCTGACTCCTCTTCACTCACATCATTCTCTTCCTCAGTTTCACCTCAGAGTTCTCCTTGTTAGATTCATCCTCAGCTCCTCATCGGGGTCCTGAAATGTTTTCCCCAAACCAGGATGAGACTACGTCTCAGCGAGTTCTACCATACTAAGACTCAATCAGGAAACCAATACGCTAACTGGGCTGCCTATACACGCACAGGGCAGAGGACTTACCTTGGCCTCAGATTCCACTTGCATATTAACACTGTTCAATAGGCACCCAAGCAATCACATCATAGATCGACATCTCGATCAATTGACCTAGTCGATCACACGCCAACAAAACCACTCACGGTCAATTCCATTCAATCAATCATTTCACAACATCAGATCAAAGCAATGATCAATCGACCTAGTCGATTACATGAAAGTTGGATCATTTCTAGGTCATCACACTCCACATTATATAATCTCCAATAGTACACTCAGTTACCGAGCTACAGTAATGCTCTCGGGCGTCTATTTGCCAAGGTGATGTACAATAAACACTTTATGCACAGGCTCTTAGGCATTCCAATTACTTTCAGCCACACGGGCACGATACTCGACACAAAGAAATATGGCCACGCAAGCACAATCTCCACCACACGGGCATGTTCTACGCCACACAGGCATGATCGATTATCACTATGATCAATTATCACCATGATCAATTATCGCCACACATGCATTATCAATTATTGCCACACATGCATGATCAATATTCAACAATTTACGTACATTCTCTAAGGCATCTTACATGCCAAAGCGATGTAATAATCGCCGAACCATGTCACATAGCATTTCTTCTCATCTCTTATCATCCTCAATAAAATATCATGCGTGGGTACACGATTGGCCTTAACCAAAATATAATGATTTCGATTCCACAAATCCCACCATTATTTGCATCCACCAAAACACTTTTAGTGCTATCAACCGACACTCGTTTATTCTCCAATTAATTATCCAATTTAATTAATCCAGGAAAATAATCTTTTAATCACAATTAATTCATTTCAGGACAAAATAAAGCTCAATTAAATAAATGGACTCCGCCACGACGATCAGCATGGAATTTTGGTTGTTGGCCATCTAAATCTTAATTTCTAAAAAAATAAATAAATAATTAATTAATTTCGAAAATTAATTAATAAATATTAAAAATTCAATTTAGCTCAAAATAATGCACGATTAAATAAACGGACCTCACCACTATCATCAACATAATATTCCGGTCACTGGCCACCCCTGTTGAATTTTCAAAAAATAATTAATTAATTAAATTAATTCCGAAAAATAATATTTAAATACCAAAAACTCCACTTATGCCTGAATTGTCAAATTGAAGACCGATAAGGGTCGGGAAAAATCTCGAGTTACCTCCAATAAATAGTAGATCACGTCTACTTGCTAAATACACACTCAATTTGTCTAATTCGCATCACAATTGACTAATAAACACTAATCCATACTAATTTAACCACCTAAACCTAATTAATTAAAATTAATCAACTCTTAAGCATCATTAGTCTACTAAGCGAGGATTAGTGAGATTACTCACCGGAATCGCGCGCAAAACATATCAATCCGACGGGACGACTTCGAGGGTTGTTTCTTCCTAAAGCAACTCACGGATTTGGGGCTCGGAAATGGCCCAAAACAGCCCACAAACCGGCTGGAAACCCACTCTCGGGTTTGCTGGTTCGGCTACGAAACAGGGGAAAACATAGATGGTTAGGGGTGGAGAAGGGTCGGGAAGGTAGGTGGCGGTTCGGCAAGGCTGCACGGTGGCTCCGGTGGCTTGCTCGGTCACTCACGGTGGTTGGACGAGGCGGAACAGGGGGGAGAAGCACGGCAGAGGCCTGGGCGCGAGGAAACGAGGGCTGGTGGAGTGCGCGGTGAGCGGCGGATGTGCGGGCGTGGGCGCGGGCGGCGGGACGGCGACGAGCGGCAATGGTGGCGAGCTGCTTCTTCTATCTTGCTAGTTCGTTCGAACTAGAGGAGGGAGAGAGTATTGAGAGAGAAGGGGCGTCGACGGCGGCTGAGGAGGGTGAAGGAGAGGCGAAGGCGGGCGGGATAGCGGCAAAGCGCAGGCAGCGATGACGATCCGGCGTGGCTGCTGCTGTCTCGACTTCTTCTCCCGCTTTCGATTTTGGGCTGGTTCGCACAAAGAAGAAGGAAGAAGAAGAAGGGTTCGGTTATGTGGGGGAGTGGGGGAGAAGAGAGAGAGAGAGAAGAAGAGATAAGAGAGAGAAGAGATAAGGCTTTGACTATTCAAAAGAAAAGAGAGAGAGAGAGAAGAGTCGATGGGGGGCCTATCCGCACAAAGGGGAAGGGGAGAGGAGAGAGAAGAGAGAGAAAAAAGAGAGAAAAGGGAGAGAGAAAAAAAGAAAAAAAAAGAATAATACTATTCTCATTTTTCTTTTCTCTTTCCATTTCCCTTTCTATTTTCTTTCGGTCTTCGATTTTTCCTCCAATAATTTCTTTCTTGAAATTTCGGACTCGGCAATAAATTGATAGATGATGAGACGGTCCTAAAAATGAATTGTGACATGCCCGAATATTTGATTTCCCCAAAACCGAATTAAATTTCATGATTAAAATCGACCGAACGCGATTTTAGTCTAATCCAACCAATTAGGTAGCTTTTAGGGATTTTACTGCGGTTATATCCCTTAATAGCTTCACCCAATAGGTTAGCTAATTCGTGAGTGATCAGCTCAGAGAAAAAGGACCATAGGCGCACCGACGATATGCACATTTCACTTTATCAAAACGAGGTCGAATTTCAAGATGTCACACTTGTAATCCCTTACGGTTGATACATTGCAAGGACAACTTTCTCTATCTCTGTGAATATCAGCAGTGCAAAGGCCTTCTCTAAATCCTGGATTGAGAGGGTTGCAGCTTCAGGGTCTCTTGCACTTGTGAACCTCGGCGGGTTCAACTTCAGAAACTTCTCCACTAGCTTATGCATAGGCCTCACGGCGACCACATTCCTTAATGGAACCTTAGCAGGGGCGGCAATAGGTGCGGCGATAGCAACTGCGGCAGTAGCAGCGGCATCCACGGTGGCATTAGCGGTATTAGTAGCGGTTGCGGTAGTGGCGGTTGAAGCGGCAACACTAGCGGCTTGATTCTGGGCTTGTTGCTCCATCCAATTTCCCATCATCTCTAGTGCTTGCATGATCCCATCGATTCTCGAATCACCAGGTGCTGCTACACTAGCACCGGCAGGAAGTGGCACTACTCTACTTCCGCTGGCCTCAACCTATGCTCTCTCTGAGCACCTCGGGTACCAACTCTTGTTGGTGTCATAGCCTAAGTTATAGGTCCTATTGATCTCTTCTTGGGAGTCCTCTACTCTTGGTCACTCATGCTACAAGATCTTTATAGACACATGTTTTCCAATTCCAATACTAGATTAGAATTTGAGTGACCACACCAAACAAGCTATTAAACAGCTATTAATCACATGCATAAGCAAAATAAAATGGGATTTCCTACTAACTATCCCATGACTCATCGCAACTTATCATTTCAAACACTGGCCAGCTTTGATACCACTACTAGTGGGGATGTCACGCCCAAGATCTTTATAGACACCTATTTTCCAATTCCAATACCAGATTAGAATTTGAGTGACCACACCAAACAAGCTACTAAACAGCTATCAATCACATGCATTAGCAAAATAAAACGGGATTTCCTACTAACTTTCCCATGATTCATCGCAACTTATCACTCCAAACATTGATCAGCTTTGATACCACTACTGGCGGGGATGTCACGCCTCGAACCTTGAGCGCCTGCCCATCCCTCGGTGGTTGATAAAATTTGTGACGTTTCTAAGATGCGTCGCCGATCCATTCATTTTAATTGCACATACGAAAATGAACAACAATCCCTTGACAACAAATAGCATGAGATAGAAAAGCAAGGCAACAATTCACAAAAGACACTTTTATAAACACATGGGTTTATATACAAAGGTTAGCCAATAGAAGCCCATTACAAAAAAAGAGGGTCAATAAGTCAGCTAAGTACACGAGTCCCCAACTGAACATTATGAAGTCTCTTAGGGATCTGGGTCCACCACATCACCATCAAGAGGGTCAGCTGTACCCTCGCTAAAAGCAATCTCCAACACCGACACAGGGACCTCAGAATCTTGTAGGGGACCTTCTTCGAGTCCATTTCGCTCGCAATGATACCACGATTTGAATTGATGGGGTACCCTCCGAGGTAAACTTGCATTGACCCAGACAATGGTTCTCACGAGTTCATAGACCTAGGCTCCTTGGCCCCTGAGAAGAGGAATCTCAGTGACCTGTTTGGTGACCCTCTTAGGCTTAGCCAAAACGTTATGGAGGAACTGCTATCTATGGACCTGAAAATGTTGAGCCCTCAATGGGGTGACATTATGTCTCAACAAGTTCACCCTCTAAACCCTTATTAAGAAGATAATACACCCAAGGGTGGCCTAGCCACACAATACAAAGGACTTACCTTGCCTCAATTCCCTCATGTACGTCAACACAGTTCATATTCACAACACATTTAATCGATGCACACAACAATTGAAACGCCTCACTGAACTCAATCAAACATAGGGGTCTCAATTATAAGACCAAACCGTTATGACACGTTCCATACCATGCCACACAGTTGTGAAAGCTAGTACGAGCACCTAGAGGGGGTGAATAGGTGTGAAAACAAATTTCCCCAAGTGAAGTGTGCAATTCTAATCAGCAATAGATTATGAAAAAGAAATTAGACTCTTGTAAACAAATTGAGTTACAATCAAAATAAAATAGCTTAAGGAAGAGAATAAGAACACAAGATTTATAGTAGTTCGGCTTAGTTCAAGCCTACGTCCACTCTTCCGTACTGACAGCCCATTGGCTGGATTTCACTATGAAACAAAAGAGTTGTTACAATAAAGCTTTTCCTTAATTCCACAATGTAGAGACTCTGCTACACTTCCTCAAGGTCTCACAAAGATATAAACTCTCTTTTGCTTACAAGATTTCGCTCAACAATTGAATTGACTAAGAACAAAGAGCTTTAGACTTTGGAATTCTTCTATCGCGCACACACTCGAACAACTAGAACGTCTTCCTTATATACTCCTTTATGCCATCACACCTGTTGGCACTTACCAAAGGAGTTCTTCCAATCTACCCGTTGGACAAAATTAATTAGGAAGATTTTGAGTTATTTAAGGAATCTAACGATAGTCCACCAATCATGCTCGCCCATACAATCAGGATCTAGGTTTCCATAAATAGAACATTCCACGTTTACTTTGCCAATCAACGAATCCAAAATCCCTTAATCAATCTCGATTTGAATAATGGATTCTGACATACTGTATCTGGTTAAGAGTTCTTCTTTAGTCAATAGAATCAAATCCTCAACGAAATACTCAGTTCTGGATAAGCCTTCTTCGACGGTCATGAGGATAGACTTTGAGTCTTGAGTTTGGTTGTCCGGAGGTCTTCAGACTTTGATGGAAGAGTTTGTAAGTCTTTAGACTAGATTGATGGAAATGTTTTGTCAACTTCAAAACACTCAAGGAAGTTTTCTCCAACAATCTTCCCCTTTTTGATGGCGACAAAACTTTCTTGCAAATTTGGATAACTTTAACCTGCAAAACAATGCTCAAGCAAATATGGATATCTCACAAAAGATAATTAGCTTAGTAAAGATAACATTAAAATCCGTATCCACAAAAAGTAGGTTAGTCCTATAAATGAGCAACTATCTTTGTCATGAAATACCAGTAGTGCTTAATATAAACAAACGTTTAAACAGTCAAACCCAAATGCAGTCCAAATCTAAACAGCCAAACACAAAAGTAAAGTCAAAGTCAATCAAACATAAATGTCACAAAATTTAAGAGTTCAAGAGTTAAGAGTTTAAATCTCAAATTTGCACCACATCTCTCCCCCTTTTGTTAGCATGAAAAAGGTAGAGATGAAAAGAGAATGGAATTATGATTGCTTGGGAACACGAACAAGCTAGAAATCTCCCATTGATTGGACAATCCCTTCCAGCTTTTTCAAATCCTCCTTGAGCCACATCTTCACCCTTAGCATTTGCTTGAACTTGAAGAGCAAGGGCAAAGAGTTGATCATGCAAAGAAACTGAAGAGGCTTGACCTACATTTTGCAAGTTTTGTACTTCACATCCCAGAGCATAAATTTGGCCTCGCATCTCCAAGAGAACATCAAGCACTCTGCGAAAGTTTGCTGAATTATCAGTCTAAGTATTGGCTTCTGCTCGATCAGATGGTGTATCGGCACGATCACACAAATTGGGTGATGAAACCTCATGGCCTTCCTTAGGAAATTGAGAGGCATAGATGTCTTTTGGATCTGCTGGAGAACGACTTACTCCTTCACTGGTGGCAGCAATTGAGGACGTACCTCTTTTCTCAGGATCTCCCCCTGTTTCAATGCCTTCAGGCAAAGAGAAGTACTCCTCATGTTCTGCTTCTTCTTGTTCTCCTTTGCCCTCTTCTTCCTCTTCCTCAATTCTTTCCTCCTCCGCTTCTTTTTCCAATGATTCTCTCTCTCTCCAATCCTTTGCTTAATCTTGTCCTTGTCTTGTTCCTGTTTCTCCTTTGTCTCTGGAAGAGAACGACTTAAGTTCTTCAATGCAAGAGCAGAAATTGTGATATCATCCTCATTCTCTTCATCCTCCAAGATAAGTGCTCTTCTTTTTTTGGATAGAGCAACCATGGGCTCCTTCCCTTTCCACTTTGCAGCCGAAGAGACTGGGTGAGTCTTGACAGGGGTTTTCACTTTGAATTGTTCCAAAGTCTTGTTAAATTCCTTCAGACATGCATTTTAGAGACCATTTTCAGTTCCACCACCATTTGATTGCATATTCGAACATAAAGAATCCTAGGAGACTAAATGTTCAAATGTCTGAATAACTTAGTGACAAGTGTTGAATAAGGAAGTTGTCCCTTGTCCTTCACCATTGTTCTGTACATGTAGAATATAATAGTGTGTGGAAGAGAGAACTTTTTGCCAGCATTAATGGCATACATCAGCTTTGCCTCCAAGTTTGAAACATCGGTCTTCGAAGTTGATTTGGGTCTGAGGTAATTGATCACTATCTTGTGAAGCAAAATATTTGAGGCATTCATCCTCAAATATGAAATCTTTCATTCCATCATTCTATCCCGAACAAGCTCTATCGTCGCACGACCAATAGACACACTGATTGATTGGTATCTCCCTCTTTCAACCCTAATCACATCAGCCAATGTATCAATGTCAACCACATAGTCCTGATCTCGAACACTAAAAAAGAATCTATTCGCATCCAGGAAACTTAGATTTGAATAGAAGTAAGTAGTGAGTTCAGCATGAGCCTTTGTCAATTCAAAACAAAACCGTTTTAGTTGAAGAAGATTGAATTTCTCTTGCAATTTGACATTCAGAGAATCAAGAAAATCAAAGTCCACAGTTCTAAGGTTTATCACACCATCCTTTGCAACTTAGAGTACAGTTGCTTGTATTCCTCCGAGCGAAACAAATCTATCCTTTTGCTTCGGATTTTTGCCGCAACACCCATTCTAGATTTAAACTGAGTGTACATCTGATCATCATCATTCCCATTAGGTTGACTCAGCCCTCCAACACGTTGATCGCTTGGGATATTTGGCAATGCTTCTTCCGTTGACCTCGCAGGGGCAATTCCCAATCGTTCCACTATGCTTAAAAAGTAGGTTTCATTTCAATACCCTTTGTCTTTAAGAAATTCATCAATATAGTTTAAAGGAGTATCACTCCTCTTCAAAGCACGGTAAAGCTTGAAAGTAGAAGTGGGCTTATGAGTTCTTATAGGTTCTGCATCTTCGATGATTTCTTCCTATTCTCTAAGTTCAATATTCTGAGGTCTAGATAGAGGAGATGGACGTTGTTGAGAATGTTATCTGCTACTGTTTAAGAGATTCTTCTTCATCGGTAAGATCAAAATGTGTAGGCCCCTCATGCATTTGCTATGATCCCTTGTTTGCAATCCTCGAAGACTTTCTTTAAGATGACATCTTTCACAGTCTTTGAGAGATTCCAAGCTTGTTTTGCAAGAAAGGTGAAAACTTTTCAAGAATTAAACAAGAGAAGAAAACAGAAGTGGAAGATTTGTGCTCTCTTAGGGTTTTTGTGAGTAAAACAAAGAAGAACCAACATTATATAAGGTAGTTGAAGCGAGATATACAGAACGTCATAAAAAGGAAATATAAAAATGCCTTTTTAAAAATAACTGCCTTTTCAAAAATTAGATAACTGTCATTTCAAAAATAACTTCTTTTTCAAAAAAGAAAGATTGCAATAATCACGAAAACTGGGAAATAACATCAATCAATTACGGATAGATGATCGTACCTTTTCAAGATTTGATCCGAGAGATAAGTTTCTAAAATAGAAGTAACTTACAGTCGTAAATCTTGATCGTCTGAGTCTGAGTGTCTTTAGACTTTCAATCTTGAGTTTGAACTTCCTCGGACTTTAAGATATTGAGTCTGGAACGAATAACTTCAAATTGATTTTTCTCCTAAAAGGCTTTGTAAATATATCCATCGGTTGATTATTTTAATCAATAAACTGAATTGAAACTTCACCATTTTGAACATGATCTTTAATGAAATGATGTCGAATCTTTATATGTTTTGCTCTTGAGTGAAGAATCGGATTCTTGGTGAGATTGATTGTGCTGGTGTTGTTACATTTGATCTCAGTGCATAAATCTTCAATTTCAAAGTTTCTTAGTTGTTGTTTTATCCACAGAATTTGTAAACAACAACTTCTATGAGCTACATACTCTGCTTTTGCTGTAGAATGAGCTACTATACTTTGCTTCCTCAAAAACCAAGATATTGTCCTGTTTCCAAGTAGTTGACAGGTGCCCGAGGTACTCTTTCTATCAACTCTGCATTCGACTAAGTCTGCGTCGGAGTATCCAAGAAGAGTGAAGTCTCCTTCTTTTGGATACCAGAGACCTAAATTTGAAGTTGAGGCAATGTATTTGATAATACATTTTGCAATGATACTCCTGTATAGCTTCTAGTCAACTTTCTTTCCTCCTTCATCTTTGTCTAGTTTCAAGGAACTTGACATCGGTATATCAGTCTTTTTGCAATTCTCCAGTCCAAATTTTTTGACAAGTTCTTTAGCATATTTTTCTTGATGAATAAAGATTTCCTCCTTCAGTTGTTTCACTTGAAGCCCAAGAAAGAAGGTTAGTTCACCCATCATGCTCATTTCAAACTCATCCTGCATAGACTTAGAGAATTTCTTGCACAGATTTTCATTAGAAGATCTAAAAATAATATCATCAACATAAATTTGAACAAGTAAAAAGCTTTTGTTTTCTCTTTTGATAAATAATGTAGTATCTATTTTACCTTTGACAAAGCTATTTTGAATTAAAAACTTACTTAGTCTGTCGTACTATGCTCGAGGTGCTAACTTTAAACTATATAGAGCATTTTTCAGTTTGAATACAGAGTTTGGTTTCCTTGGGTCTTCAAAACCGGGTGGTTGTTCTACATAGACTTTCTCTTGGATAAATCCATTTAGGAAAGCTCTTTTGATGTCCATTTGAAATAAGTTGAAATTCTTATGACAAGCAAAAGCAAGTAATAATCTAATTGCTTATAACATTTCTTTTGGTGCGTAAGTCTCATCATAGTCTATCTCTTCTTCTTGTGTATATCCCTTGGCCACGAGTCTTGCTTTGTTTCTAACGACTTTTCCTTTCTCGTTCAACTTATTCCTAAAAACTCATTTAGCTCCAATGATGGATTTACCTTTCGGTTTACATCATTGATGCTGAATTGCTTGAGTTCTTCTTGCATAACTTCAATCCAGCTTTCATCAGTTCAAGCTTCTTCTATGCTTTTGGGTTCTATTTCAGAAATAAAAGCCACATCACTAGACTATTCATGCCTTTTGGATCTTGTGCAAATTCTTTCTAATATCACCGATAATGAGATCTTTAGGATGACTGGAGTTATGCTTCCAATTGCTGGTTGATTTGATAGACTGTTGATCATTTTTTCTCATTTGAATCTTCGATGATCATTTGATGCTGGTCTTCTGAAGTTTGAGCTGCTTCTGAAGATTTAAACTTTGTAGAGTCTAAAGTAGGTTCAGATTCTTCAAGTTGAGTCTGAATCAATTGATTTTGCATAAAGTTTTGAAATTTGACATTCATCGATTCCTCCACAGATTGAGTCTTTTTATTGTATACTTTGTAAGTTTTGCTTGTGATAGAATATTCAAGGAAAATACCTCATCTGATTTTTCTTCAAACTTACCAACTTGATCATTTGCATTTTTCAATATAAAATATTTACATCAAAACACATGAAAATACGAAACAATGGGCTTCTTTCCTTTGAATAACTCATAGGGAGTTTTCTCCAAAATAGGCCTTAAGAAGACTCTATTAATAATATAGCACACTGTAGAAACTTCTTCAACCCAAAAACGAGAAGAGATATTACTTTCAATTAAAAAAGTTTTAGCCATTTCATGTAGAGATCTATTCTTTCTTTCCATGACTCCATTTTGCTCTAGAGTATATGGGGAAGAGAACACATGCTGAAAGCTAGATTCATCACAGAATTTTGTAAAGCCTTGATTTTCAAATTCACCTCAATGGTCTGTCCGTATACTTCAAATAACATACCCTTTCTCATTTTGGACCTTTTTAGCAAACTTTATAAAATAAGAAAATGTTTCAGAATTACTTGCCAAGAAATATATCCAAGTGAATCGTGAATAATCATCCACAATTACTAGACAATATTTCTTACCTCCAATGCTTTGAGTTCTAGTTGGTCCAAAGAGATTCATATGTAAGAACTGCAGTACACGATTAGTGGATACTTGATTTATTGGTTTAAATGAGTTTCTTACTTGTTTTCTCAATACGCATGGTGTGCATAGATCAAACTTTTGGTATGTTAGATTGGGTAGTCCACGAACAAGCTTTGTCGAGATTTTGGCTATTTGCTTCATGTTGATGTGTCCAAGTTTTTTGTGCCATAAGTTTTCTTCCTCTTGAATTGAGATTAGACATTAGGATTCATCTGGTTTGATATCCAAAAGATAGATATTCTCATGTCTTCGCCTCGTGAAAGATTGAGAGGAGTCTTTACTGGTTTCTGAACATATTTATTCTTGAAAGTTGATTTTGAAACCAGTGTCGCACAGCTGACTGATGCTCAACAAGTTGTAGTTGAGTCATTCCACTAAGGAAACATTACTGATTGTGAGACTTCCAATCTTTACAGTTCCGTATCTCACAATTTTTCCTTTGCTGTTTCCTCCGAAAGAAACTTTTCCACCATTGACTTGTACAAGTTTTATGAAGCAATTTGAGTCTCCTGTCATACGTCTTGAGTATCCACTATCCAAGTACCATTTAACATTTTTCTTAATAGTGACCTGCATTTAGAAAAGAGACTCAAGCTTTCTTTGGTACCCGTACTTTCTTGGGTCCATTGGTATTAGTGCAATATACTATCTTTGCCCATACCTTCTTAACATGTTTCCAAACCATAGGACATTCTTTTTCAAAATAATTTAAGCTATTGCACTTAGAATATTTAAGAGCACTGCGGCCTACATGTTTTACAAAAACTTTTTGGAAATGATTTTTGTAAGAATCTTTTGTAGGTCTTTACTTAATTCTTTTTTTACTTTAGGAAAATTAATTAGGGGAATGGTTTCAGCAATCATTCCTAAACCTGATATGTTGAAGTAAGGTCTTTGTGCTGAAAGAATTTTTTCAAATTTCTCAGATCCTATAGAAAATCTTTTAGAAATACTTAAGATATCATTTTTCAAAAATGCATTTTCTTTTGAAAGATTGTCTTCATTTTCTTTTAAAGTAGTAACACTTTTGTCTAAACTTTTGACATTTTCTTTCCAAACATTTTCCTGTTATTTTAGTGCAGAATTTTCCCTTTTAAGTTCGGAAGTCCTTTTGAGAGAGGTTTTAAGACTAAGACACAATTCATCAATGTATCTAGAAACTTTAGTAGGGATTTTTAAATTACTTACCTCGATTTCACTATCTAAGTCTGTCTCGAAGTCTGAATCTAAGTTTGATTGTGCCATGAGACATATATTGGCATAATCATCATCACTTTCCTCATATTCGGTATCACTCCAAGTCTCTACTTCAAGTGCCTTTCGATATTTCTCTATTTTTCCTTTCTTTTTCTTTAGAATGGGACGGTTAGGGTCTGATGTGTCCATTTTTCTTGCATTCAAAGCAGACTACATCTTTATTAGATTCATAATTCTCAACTAATTTATTCTATAGCTTTTGAAAACTTTGTTTCTTTGGATTGAATCTTTTTCCCTTTCTGTTCAGTTTCCTGAACCTTCTTATCATAAGACCAAGCTCTTCATCATCCATATCGCCTTCAGAATCTGTGACATCAAAATCATTATTAGATTTTAATGCAATGGATTTCTTACCTTTAGGATCATCATCTTCGTTGATTTTCTCCACTTCATAAGACTGATGAGTCCCAACCAATTCGTCAATAGAGAGTGGCATGATTCTTTGTGTCTCCCTTATTAAGGTTTTTATGTAATTCCAATCCTTGGACAATCCGCTCAGTAACTTGTTTACCTTCATGGGTCCAGAAATTGGTTGACCTTGATATTCAAGACCATTCATGATCTCTGTAAAATGATTAAACATGTCAGTGATAGATTCTCCTGGTTTCATCTTAAATGCTTCATATTGGCCGAGCAGAATGTTGATTCTAGTTTCTTTCACTCGATCAGTTCTTTCATAGGTAATGGGTAATCTATCCTAGACTTCTTTAGTTGTTTCACAAGAAAATATTTTGTTATATTTAGTAGGAGATAATGCACAATATAAAGAATAAATTACTTTTGCATCAAGAGTTTGTGTCTTTGATTATCTATTCTTGAATCATTTCATTAGACTCAACAGCTTCTTTTCCTTTTTCTGAGACTGTTGCAGCTTTAGGAATGATTTCTTTATCTACCACGTCCCATTCCAGAGGATCCTTTGATCTTAGGAATGCCTTTATCTTATTTTTCCATATGTTATATTCTTTTTCATCAAAATGAGGCGGTCTGATATTGCTTTGCCCTTCAACCAGACCTAGAGTCAACATACTAGCCATGGATCTTTAACTCTGAAGTAAAACACTTTAACTTAAGTGAGTACACATGCTTTGATACCAATTGTGAAAGCTAGTACAAGCACCTAGAGGGGGGTGAATAAGTGTGAAAACAAATTTCCCCAAGTGAAGTGTGCAATTCTAATCAACAATAGATTATGAAAAGGAAATTAGACTCTTGTAAACAAATTGAGTTGCGATCAAAGTAAAAGAGCTTATGGAAGATAATAAGAACACAAGATTTATAGTGGTTCGGCTTAGTTCAAGCCTATGTCCATTCTTCCGCACTAACAACCCACTGGCTGGATTTCACTATGAAACAAAAGAGTTGTTACAGTAAAGCTCTTCCTTGATTTCATAGTGTAGAGACTCTACTACACTTCCTCAATGTCTCACAAAGATATAAACTCTCTTTTGCTCACAAGATTTTGCTCAACAATTGAATTGACTAAGAATAAAGAGCTTCAGACTTTGGAATTCTTCTATCGCACACACGCTCGAACAACTGGAACGTCTTCCTTATATACTCCTTCATGCCATCACACCCATTGGCACTTACCAAAAAAGTTCTTCCAATTTACCCACTGGACAGAATCAATTAGGAAGATTTCGAGTTATTTAAGGATCTGACGATAGCCCACAAATTCTGCTCGCCCATACAATCAGGATCTAGGTTTCTATAAGTAGAACCTTCCAAGTTTACTTTGTTAATCAATGGATCCAAAATCCTTGAATCAATCTCGATTTGAATAATGGATTCCGACATACTGTATCCAGCCAATAGATCTTATTTAGTCGATAGAATCAAATCCTCAACGAAATACTCAGTTTTGGATAAGCCTTCTTCGACGGTCTAGAAACTGTCAATGAGGATAGACTTTGAGTTTGGCAGTCCGAAGGTCTTCAGACGTTGATGGAAGAGTCTGCAAGTCTTTAGACTGGACTGATGGAAACGTTTTGTCAATTTCAAAACACTCAATAAAGTTTTCTCCAACAACAGTTTCTTCTCATAATCAGGCACACCTAACTCAATTAATCATATATTCCAATTGTTAATCTCGGCCCCCAAGGCATGGCCTACTCAATGTTCGACAGTTTATTGGCGTAGTGAGGCATCATCTCATCCCATTGAGCACGACAACATATACAACTAGACAGCATTTTCTCGAAGGAGCATAGGTCCAAAATCTATTGCAACCGACTTCTATTGTCCAAGGGCATCCCATATAGGGGCATCGTCCGGCGTAAACGCTCATGACAGGTTCATATATCCATCATACGACCATTCAATTATGGCCAAGACATTATGCATTGCACTCAAATATCTCAATTAAGATAATGCACATGGCCCCTTTTCTTCGTATTAAAAACATGATCCATGGCTAGTATGCTAGCACCGGGGCTGGTGGAAGGGCAAAGCAATACGAGACCACCCTACTTTGATGGAAAGGATTACAACATGCGGAAGAACAAGATGAAAGCTTTCCTACGATCAAAGGATCCTCTGGAATGGGACGTTGTAGAAAAAAGGAATTACTCCTACAACTGCATCAGTCTCTGAGAGAGGGAAAGAAACTGTTGAGACCAGCGGAATGACTCAGGAAGAGATAATGAAGAGACAAGCACTCGATGTAAAAGCAATTTACTCTTTATATTGTACTTTGTCGCCAACTGAATATAACAAAATATCTTCTTATGTTACAGCAAAAGAAGTTTGGGACAGATTACATATCACCTATGAAGGAACAGATCGAGTGAAGGAAACCAGAATCAACATTCTCCTCGGTCAATATGAAGCCTTCAAAATGAAACCGGAGAATCTATAACGACATGTTTAGCCGTTTTGAGATATTGTCAATGGTTTTGAGAATCAAGGACAAAAAATTTCCGATCCCATGAAGGTAAACAAGCTATTGCGCGGACTCTCTAAGGATTGGAATCACATAAAGACTTCAATAAGAGAGACGCAGAGAATTATGCCACTATTTGTTGACGAGCTGATTGGAACTCTTCAGTCTTATGAAGTGGAACGAATTAATGAATACGAAGAACCAAAAGGTAAGAAATCCATTGCATTAAAATCAAATGATGATTCGATGTTACAGATTACGAAGACGATATGGACGATGAGGAGCTTGCTCTCATGATAAGAAGATTCAGAAAACTGAATAGAAAAGAAAAAAGGTTCAACTCAAAGAAACAAAGTTTTCAAAGACAGCAGACCAAGTTTGTTAATGATGAGGAACCAAACAAAGATGTAGTTTGCTTTGGATGTAAGAAAAAGGGACACATCAAACCCAACTATCCTCTTCTGAAGAAGAAGAAAAGAAAAGCTGAAAAGTCTCAAAAGGCTCTCAAAGCTGAAACCTGGAGCGATGCGAGTGTGAAGAAAGCGATGATGAATATGCCAACTTATGTCTGATGGTGCAATCAGACTCAGACTCAAACTCGGATTAGACTCGGACGGTGAATTTGAGGTAAGTGATTTTAAAATTCCTGTCAAAGTTTCTAAATATATAGATGAACTGTGTTTTAGTCTTAAGACTTCTCTCAAAAGGATTTCCGAACTTAAAAGGAAAACTCGCTTTAAAACAACAGGAAAATGTTTTAAAAGAAAGAGTTGAATGTTTAGACAAGAATGTTTCCACTCTTAAAGAAAATGAAGATAATCTTTTGAAAGAAAATGCTCTTTTAAAAACTGACTTATCAAATATTTCAAAGAAATTTTCAATAGGGTTCGAGAAACTAGAAAAAATTCTTTCAGCTCAAAGACCTTACTTCAATAAGTCTGGTCTAGGTATGACAGCAGAAACTATTCCCTTGATTGATTTTCCTAAAGTAAAAGAAAGAATCAAGCAAAGACCTTCGAGAGAGGCTTACAAAAATCATTTCAAGAAGGTGTTTGTAAAGTCTGTAGGTCGAAATGCCCTCAGGTGTTCAAAATGCAATAGCCCGGATCACTTTGAAAAAGAGTGTCCTATGGTTTGGAAACCTGTTAAGAAAGTATGGGCTAATACTGTTTATCTTACTAACACCAAAGGACCCAAGAAAATTTGGGTACTAAAGAAAGCTTGAGACTCTCTTTTAAATGCAGGTCTCCGTCAAGAAAAAGACAAAGTGGTATCTTGATAGTGGATGCTCAAGACACATGATAGGAGACTCAAATTGCTTCCTAAAGTTTGTTCAAGTAAATGGTGGAAAAGTTTCTTTTGGAAGAAACAGCAAATGAAGTATTATGGGATTTGGAACTGTGAAAATTGGAAATCTCACAATAAGCAATGTTTCCCTAGTGGAAGGACTCAATTACAATCTTATCAGCATCAGTCAACTGTGTGATATTGGTTTCAAGATCTTCTTTCAAGAAGGAACATGTTCTGGAATCAGCAAAGACTCTACTCAGTCTTTCATGGGTCGAAGGCATGGAAACATCTATCTCTTGGATGTAAGACCTGATGAATCACAATACTTAATTTCAATTCAAGACGAAGCAAGCTTATGGCACAGAAAGCTTGGTCACATCAACATGAAGCAATTAGCCAAAATTTCTACAAAGAAGCTTGTTCGAGGTCTTCCCAAATTACCATACCAAAAGTTTGATCTATGCACTCCATGTATTCTAGGAAAGCAGGTAAGAGATTCATTTAAGCCAATAAATCATGTTTCTACTAATCATGTACTGCAGCTGCTGCATATGGATCTCTTTGGACCAACCAGAACTCAGAGCATTGGAGGTAAGAAATACTGCCTAGTAATTGTGGACGATTACTCCCGATTTACTTGGGTATATTTCCTTGCAAATAAGTCCGAAACCTTCTCGTATTTTGAGAAATTTGCTAAAAAGGTTCAAAATGAAAAATGATGTGCTATCTCTAGTATAAGAACAGATCATGGAAGTGAATTTGAAAATGAAGATTTTACAAACTTTTGTGATAAATCTAGATTTAAGCATGTGTTCTCCTCTCCATATACTCCTAAGCAAAATGGAGTTGTGGAAAGAAAGAATAGATCTCTTCAAGAAAAAGCTAGAACTCTTTTAATTGAAAGTAAGATTTCTTCACGATTTTGGGCTGAAGCTGTTTCAATAGCGTGCTATATTATTAATAGAGTCTTCTTAAGACCTATTTTAGAGAAAACCCCTTATGAGTTATTCAAAGGTAAGAAGCCTATTGTTTCATACTTTCATGTGTTTGGTTGCAAATGCTTTATATTAAAAAATGCTAAAGATCGAGTTGGTAAGTTTGAAGAAAGATCAGATGAAGACATCTTCCTTGGATATTCTACATCAAGCAAAGCCTACGAGTCTATAACAAGAAGAGTGGAGGAGTCAATGAATGTCAAATTTCAAGACTCTACGCAAGATGAATGGACTCATCATGAAGATCCAGATCCTCCAAAGCTCACAACTCAAGAAGTATCTCGAGACTCCGGAAGACCAAAGCATCAAGCTGTCCGTGAAGACTCAAATAAAGAAAGAGATCATCAACCGAGACAAATCAACCCAAGCTGGAAGCATAAGTCCAGTCATCCCAAAGATCTCATCATCGGCGAAATCAATGAAGGAATTCGCACCAGATCCAAAAGGCGTGAAGAGTCGAGTCTTTGTGGCTCTCATTTCTAAAATTGAACCAAAGAGCATAGAAGAAGCTTTATCGATGAAACCTGGATCGAAGCTATTCGAGTTTAACATTAATGATGTCCGGGAATTGACATCAAAACCAAAAAAACTGTTATTGGAGCTAAATGGGTGTTCAAGAACAAGATGAATTTACGAAACAAAGCAAGACTCGTGGCCAAGGGATATACGCAAGAAGAAAAAATAGACTATGATAAAAAGGTTGCTATTCATCTATTTTGGCTTGAAAGGTACGACCATTAGTTCGGTTAATTTATAATTTCCGTAAAAAATGGAATCGTGTCTTTTCAAAAAGATTAACTTATTTTTGGCAGTTATCGATTTCAAAAGAGGCGTTTGTTCACTTTCCTTTGTACCGATTAATCTTTCCTTTTCAAAAACTGAGTTATATATATATATATATATATATATATATATATATATATAGTTTTCTCTTTTGCTTAAACATCAAAACCCTAAAAAGGCATTCTCCTCCCAATCCTATCTCTACTTCGTGTTCATCCTCGAGAAAGTTGTCATATTTTCTTGGGAAAGCGAGTAAAGGAATCTTTCAACGACAAGGAAGGATGTCTTCTTTGAGAAAGTCATCAAGAATCGTGAACGGGGACCACGAGAGAATGAGGGAGGGGCCTACCCATTTCGATCTTACCGAAGAGGAAGATTTAGCGAGTCAGCAACAGAGTCCGATTCACTCTCCACCACGTCGCTCTTCTCCATCTACCCCACAAGGTGCGGGTCATCAAGCGAAGGAAGAAATAATCGAGGACGCAGACCCTGTAAGAGTCCAAAAACCCTTTTTTATTTACAAACTCTATCGTGCATTGAAAAGCACTGGGACTCCGCTAAACTATATAGATGAGTTCCTTAAGGATAAAAATTATGGAAATGAGTATATCTTTTTGCGACGAATGGAGGATTTGGGAATTGCTCCCAAAGGAAAGGCTGAGGAAGCACTTGCGAACATTCCAAGTGACCCTCGGGTATCGGATTGAATCCATTGACGGGAATGATGATGATAAAATGTTCCTTGAATTTCAACCTAAAATGGGTGTTCTGCGAAGGTGAAAGGAAAAAGGATGGATTTGTTTAAATCGAAGGAACGGGAGAATCTGTTTTAGGCTTTGTTGAAACGAGGGGTGATAAACCCTGGGAGTGTTGATTTCGATTTCTTGGATGCAATTAATGTGAACTTAAGGGAGAAGTTCAATCGATTCAACTTTGAGCAATTTTGCTCCGATGCCACGTACGGTTATGCGCAATTAACAGCATACTTCTATTCGAATCTTAGCTTTTTAGATGCGAATAGAATATCATTCAGTGTTCGAGACCAAGACCATGTGGTAGATGTGGACATGTTGGCTGACATAATTGGCGTTGAACGAGAACGCTATCAACCGATCAAAGTTTCGATTGCTCGTACCACTCTGGAACTTGTCAAAGACAGATCTATAGAGGGAAGAATTACCTACTCAAGAATGAGTGCCATCAACATTTTGCTTCACAAAATTGTGATCAACTGTATCAAGCCAAAGTCTACATCCAAGACTGACGTTTCTAACTCTGAGGCAAAATTGATGTATGTGATCAATACTGGGAAGAAATTCTCTCTTCCTCACACCATTCTCTTTCACATGTACAGAGCAATGGTGAAGGACAAAGGCCAATTGCCTTACCCAGGTCTTGTGACCAAGATCTTCAGACACTTGAACATTGAACCTCCACATACTCTCTGTGTTCGACCATGCGACAAAATGGTGGTTGGTTTGAAAATGCTGACAAAAATGCGTCGAAAGAGCTTGATAAGGCAATGGAGAAGTTCAAAGTGAAGACTCCAGCATCTTTCGCATCTAAGAGAAAAGGGAAGGAGCCCATGAGTGCTCCATCCAAAAGAAAAGATCTCTTATCTTGGAGGATGAAGAAGAAGAAGAAGATCTCACTATCTCTGCATTGATAAGAACTAGACGTTCTGTACCTGAATCAACAGAACATCAGATGAAAGAAAAAGAAGCAGAGGAAAAAGAACAGAGAGAAGAAGAGGAGCAGGCAAAGAACAAAGAAGCAGAGGAGCAGAAAAAGAAAAGTCTGCAGATGCTGAAGAGCATGACCATCGCTCTTCCCCATTTGAGGTCCTAGAGACGGGGAGATGGCAAGCAAGGAAGGACTACACCATATCCTGTCAACAGTGAAGGTGTGAGTCGCTCACCAGCAAATCCAGAGGATTTTCAGGCTTCTCAAATGCCTGAGGAAGGACATGATACGTCAACTCCAAATCTGCAAGATTACATAGAAGTTCCATCGTCTGACTTCACTCCATCTGAGAAAGCAAATGCGAGCACAAGACGGACAATACAGCAGATTTTCGTCGTATTCTTGATGTTCTTCTGGAAATGAAGGGTCAAATTTATGCTGGATTTGACTGTAAACTTCAAGTCATGAAGAACGCTAGATAAGCATCTTCTGTTACCTTGGCGGATCAAATGCAAGACCTCACTCTTCAAATTCAAGCCAATGCCAAAGGAGAAGAGGTGTCTCATCTACAGGAAGACTTGAAGAGGCTGGAAGGGATCGTACAGTCGATGGGAGATTTCCAGATTGTGTGCATTCCCAAGAAGACTTGACTCTTTTCTCACCTTTTTAATGATGACAAAAAGGGGGAGAATTGCAATTTGAACTTTTTAAACTTTGACTTTAAATTTCTTTTGTGTGTTTGAATATGTTTGTTTTTGAGTATGACTTGAGTGAACTTGGGTGTGAACTTGAATTTGACTAACTTGAGTGTGGATTTTGATTGATGCTTGACCGTTTGCATTTATATCAAGTATTGTTGTATGGTATTACTCATAAAAGACTAACCGATTTTCTGTGGATGCAGAGTCTGATTGATTATTTATTAATCTTTATGAGATAGCCATATTGCTTGAGTAATGTTTTGCAGGTCAAAGTTGTTCAAATCTACAGGAAAGTTTTGTCACCATAAAAAATGGGGAGATTGTTGGAGAAATCTTTCTAGAATATTTTGAAGCTGACAAAACGTTTCTATCAGTCTAGTCTGGATAATTGCAGACCTTCTGTTTAGAGTCTAAAGACTTTCGGATCACCGACTTAGCACTCAAGACTCAAGACTCAAGACTATTCTCATTGACGCTTTTTCTAATCCGTGTGAAGGCAATCGAGAACCGAAGTAATTGGTTGAGGATTAAGTTCTATCCTTTGGAGAAGATCTTTTGGCTGGATAATCATAACGGATTCTTTTATTCGTAATCAAGATCGTTTGAAGAACCGATGGTCGACGTAATATTCTTGGAAGGTTCTATTCTTGGAAACCAAGATCCTGATTGTATGGGTGAACAAGATTGATGGGCTATCGTCGGGTTCCTTTAATAGCTCGAATGATCTTCTTGATTGATTAGTCAACGGGTAGATTGGAGGAATTCCTTTGGAAAGTGCCAATGGGTATGATGGCATAAAGGAGTATAAAAGGAAGACGCTCTAGTTATTTTAGTGCATGATCGATAGAGAAATTCCAGAGTCTGAAGCACCTTGATTATTAGTCGATTCATTTTTGAGCGAAGTTGTAATACACAAAGAGTGTCTATACTTAGTGATACCTTGAGCGAGTGTGGGAGATCACCTACACCGAGAAATCAAGGAAGAACAACGCTGTAACATCTCTTTGTTCATAGTGGAATCCAGCCAATGGGCTGTCAGTGCAGAAGAGTGGACGTAGGCTTGGATTAAGCCGAATCACTATAAACCGTGTGTTCAATTTTCTCTTCCCTTCTCTCAGTCTTACTTTGATTATTGTTTGTCTCAAATTTATCAACTGTCTTGTATTGTGCAATTATTTACAAAAATCCTTTATATACCTATTCACCCCCCTCTAGGTACTTATTCTAGTCATATCAGTGTCCAAAACCAACACTTGGTATTTTCTAATTAAATACCAAATTTTCACAATCACCACTCAATTTCACAATCCAACAATCAATTGCATAAACTAACCACATCATAGCAATCGGTATGACATTCTAACGACCGGCTCTCCTAGTATAATTTCTGAAAAATTTTAAATAATTAAATAAATTCCGAAAATTAATTAAATAATATTAAATAATTATATATAAATATAAAAATTAATTAAATAATGCAAAATAATTAATTAAAAGCCTAATAAAGCTCTCACTAATCTAATTGTCTAATTAGCCTTAATTAATTATCTACTAAACTAGTCAAATCTCATAATCTAATTAGCCTCTACTAATCTAATCTAACCACATAAACCATACTTAACCTAAATTAAACAACCTTTAAGCATAAATAACCTCCTAAGCAAGGTTTAGTGAGTAAACTCATTGGTTTAGCGATCCGGTGAGTCCACGATGACAACAACACAAAAGTGGGCGACACTCGTGCTTAGAGCAACATTAAGGGAGGCCTGGAAGGGTCTAAAAAAGCCTCATGAAGTCTTAGTTGAGTTGAGATCTTCGGTTGCTACTCCTAGCCAAGAAAGGCTGGACTGGCGACTGGAAAAGGCTAGGCAGAATAGCGGCTGTAGTAGCAGACTAGACAAGCTTGGACGGGCGGCGGAGGGACTTGGCGATAGCAAAGAGTGGCTGAACAGCATATGTACAGGTGCGGGGTAGCGAGTGGAGGTAGGACTGGCGGCCTGGATGCGCGAACAGGTGCATGAGTGGGAAAGGCAGCGACAAGCTGGGAGGCGCGACGGGCGGAATGCTGGCGATTTGATTGGCGTACGGCGGCTATTGCTAGTCCTCCTTTGGTTTTCTAAGCTCTCTCAACACCTCAACAATGGATAAAGTGAAGCCATACGAAGAAGAAGAAGCTGCTGAAGAGAGGGGGACCCTAAGGTGGCTTCTAAGCTTCAACCTTTGTCCATTTTTTTATCTCCCAAGCCCCCACCATGTTAGCCCTTGTCTTCAACCACTTCCTTCTCCTCCATCTTCCTTTGGAATCCATTGAAGTAGCCCAAAATGTTGCTCCCCCATGGCATACGAATTTTGCACATTTACTCTTCAATTCCATTCAATTCCCATTTAATTCTCCCTCAGTTGGATCCAATTTGATGTCCATAAATCCAACCAAGGTGCCATCATTCCATTCATCATTTCCTCATCTATTGAACCAACTTGAAGGCCAACGGTGCTCTCAAAAGCGGTCCTCTAATCTTTTCGGTCCAATTTTGTCAATTCTTGATTTTTCGCCGAAAATCCAAACTTACCGAAAAATCTTTGAAGGATAAGTCAACGTTCTTAAAATAAATTGTGACATGCCATAGCTTTCGATTTCTAAAACCGAGTTCAATTGTGTGATTAATTACAATCGGACACGATTTTAGCGTGACCTAACCTACCGGGTAGCTTTTAGGAACTTTTAAGGCAATTGACCTGTGGTTGATTATTTTCAATCCATAATGTGCATCTTCAACTCATACGCGACTCTTGGTTGTTGTAAAAATCTCAATATCTCAAATATGGGCATAGGGTACCAAAACAATAGACACCTCGGTCTAGTGCCAATCGACAAAAATTGCAATTAGGAGGAATCACCCACATTTAATCACATGGCTCTGTCAAATCGACCTATTTCTAATCTTTAATCGATTTTAACTTTATCGTAATGACCTTTGCATATTAGTACGGTTGAGCAGTCGATTTTTGGTCAAATTCTCAAATTAGTCGCATTTATATTCCTTAACAGCTTCACTTAATAGGCTAGTTATCTCATGAGTGGCTAACTTGGAGAAAAGAACTATAGACGTGTCAATGAAAAACCCAATTCATTCAATCCAAAATAGACTTGAAAATCAGGTTGTCACAATTTCTATGGACCTGATTAAGATTTAAGCAGTTATCAACTTGCTAAGATCGATGATAGTGACAAAGATCAGAAGTTTCTTGGGATTAGCAGGTTATTACAGATGATTCGTGGAAAGATTTTCTTCAATAGCCATGCCTCTGATTAGATTGCTGAAGAAGGAATAAAAGTTTGTATGGAAGGATAAGTGCGAGCGTAGTTTTCAAGAGCTTAAGCAGAAACTGACTACCGCACTTGTGTTGACGATTCTGTATAGTCCTAGAGGATATGAGATCTACAGTGATGCGGCATTCAGAGGACTAGGTTGCATTTTAATGCAACATGGAAGAGTGGTAGCATACGTGTCTCGTCAGTTGAGGCCTCATGAGTTGAATTACCCGACACATGACTTAGAACTCGCAGTCGATTATCTTCACCCTGAAGATTTGGAGATATTACTTGTGCGGAGAAAGGTTCCAGATCTATACGGATCACCAAAGTCTAAAGTATTTATTCTCTCAAAAGGAATTGAACATGAGACATCGTCGTTGGATGGAACTTCTTAAGGACTATGACTGCAACATCTTGTATCATCCCATAAAAGCCAACAAGGTTGCAGATGCGTTGAGTTGGAAGTCTTTGATTGCGCAGATGATGGTTTAGGAGTGGATCTTACTCGAATGAGTTCGAGATTCGATTTTCAAATTTAAAGTAGGTCACCTTTCAAGTCTTATGGCCACCCTCAGAATTAAACCAGAAGTGCAACTAAGGATTAAGATGTTGTAATTGACAGATCCTAAGATCCAAAAAATTCTCAAAGAAGATACGGAAAAGAGGAAGGCTGATTTTCAAGTTGCCGAGGGTGGAACACTAAAGTTTCGTGGACGATTTTGTGTACCTGACGATGTAGAGCTTAAGGAGGAAATCTTATTAAAAGCTCATTGTAGTAGTTACAGCATTCACCTAGACAGTACAAAGATGTATTAGAATCTACGTCAACATTATTGGTGGACCGATATGAAGGTGGATATCTCCAGACATGTCGCCAAGTGTTTGATGTGTCAGTAAGTGAAAGCATAGCATTACAAGCTTGGAGGACTTTTGCAATCTCTTGAGATTCCCGAGTGGAAATGGGAACATATCACAATGGACTTTGTGATGGGATTACCAAGGAGTAAGAGATGTAATGATTCTATATGGGCTGTAGTTGACAGATTGACGAAGTTTGCTCACTTCATAAGGACTACACATTAGATAGATATGTTGAGTTGTATGTGTGTCAGATATTTCATCTGCATGGAGTTCTAGTGATGATTACGTTAGATCGAGACTCGAAGTTCACAGCAGCTTTTTGGAAAATTTTACATACCGCCTTGGGAACGAAGTTGCAATATAGCACGACTTATCATTTGCAGATGAATGGCTAATCTGAGAGGACGATTCAAACCCTCGAGGATATGTTGCGAGCTTATGTGTTAGACTTTATTGGAAGTTGGGAGGAACAGCTTTACCTAGTTGAGTTTACCTACAACAATAGTTATTAGTAGAGCATTCAGATGGCACCATTTAAAGCGTTGTATGGCAGAGCTTGTGAAATCTCGTATGTTGGGATGAAGTCGGAGAGCGTAAGATTATCGGCCCTGAGTTGGTTCAATAGTTAGTAGATGCCGTTAAAGTTATTCGAGAGAGACTTAAGATCACTTAGAGTCACCAGAAAAGTTATGTAGATAAGCGGCGAAGACCATTGGACATGTCTTTCTTAAGGTGTCACTGATGATGGGTACTTTGTGCTTCGGCAAGAAGGAAAGTTAAGTCCAAGGTAGGTCGGTCCCTTTGAGATTCTGGAGCGAATAAGGATTTTGGCGTATCGTCTTGCGTTATTGCCGAGACTTGCTCAAGTGCATGATGTCTTTCACGTGTCAATGTTGAGGGAGTATGAACCTAACCGACCCACGTGCTGAATTTTGAAAAATTAGACATGGATGAGAGAGTGTCGTACGTAAAGAGACCGGTTTAGATAGTAGATCGGAAGAGCAAGTGCTACGCAACAAGACAATCTCTTTGGTTAAAGTGGTCTAGCAACATCACGGGACAGAAGGAGCTTCTTGGGAAAGCAAATAATCGATGAGACATCAATACCCCCACCTTTTTGAAGAAGAACTGTAATGATTTGAATTTCGAGGACGAAATTTTTATAAGAGGAGAAGAGTTATGACATCTTGAAAATTCGACCCCATTTTGATAATATGAAATGGGCTTTTCGTTGACGCGCATATGGTTCTTTTTCTCTGAGTTGATCACTCACGAGTTAACTAACCTATTAGGTAAAGACGTTAAGGGATATAAATGCAGTAGACTTGAGAATTTAATCGAAAATCAATTGCTCGACCGTGATAATCGACAAGGGTCAATACGACACTATTATAATTGAAATATGATCGGATAAAGGTCGATTTGATGAAATCATGTAATTGAATTGCGGGTGATTCCGCTTGATTGCAAATTTCGCGTCAAATGGCACTAACTCGATTTTCTATCAATTTTATACTTGGTGCCCATGATTGAAACTTTGAATTTTTTTTACAACAATTGAGAGTCGACTACAAGTCAAAGATGCACAAATGTGGATCAAAAACTATTGACCACAGGTCAAATGCATTAAAATCCCTAAAAGCTACCTAGTAGGTTAGGTTGTACTAAAATCACGTTCGGTCGATTTTAATCATGAAATTGAATTCAATTTTGGGAATCGAATGTTCGAGTGTGTCACGATTTATTTTTAGGACATTGTCTCATCTTTTGAAGAAATTATGTTGAGCTAGGAAAATTGCAAAAAATCAATTTCGGACAAATTAAAATGGTGGAAATTCGTATAAGTTGCTCAAGGGATTTATTTGGCCTCCAAAAAGACCTTGTTTGTGAAGATTAGGGAGGAAAATTGCCATTAGATGATGCATGGAGTTAGAGGGCTGAAGACTTTGGTGGCTTTGCACTTAAGTGGGCTAGATATTTTCCCTTGGATCCCATTGGTTCTTGCATGGACTTCCTCTCCCCTTGTCCCCCCTAGATGCGCATCCTTCTTCTTCCCCCTCAACCGAGCCCCTGTTTTTTCTTTGCGAAGAATCAATTCACTTCATCCGCTCAAGACTCAACATTTTGAAGCTTGAAGAAGTTAAAGTCTAGAGACTCACCAACTCTAAAGACTCCGATCTCTTAGACTCTAAATCCCGAGACTCAATCATTCATTGCTAAAGACTGTAAGTTGCTATCTAAAAGGTACGAATTCTCGCTATTCTATCCCAAAAATGTCATTCTTTTATAATTCGTGTGAAATTTGAAAAACTTGTCTTTTTAGAGGAAGTTATTTTTGGCAGTTTATTGATTTTGAAAAAGAAGTGTTCGTTACACTTTCTTGTGCCGTTTAATCTTCTCTTTTCAAATCCGAGGCACATATAAATTCACAAATCATTCTTCCCCCAATTTTCAAAAACCCTAAAAGACACTCTCCTCCCGATCGTTTTCTACTCTCACGTTCATCGTCGAGAAAGTTGTTATTTTTCTTGGGAAAAAAGTAAAGAATCCTCCAAATGTATTAAAGAAAGATGTCAGTCTTCGAGGAAATCATCAAGAATGAAAGGACCGCAAAGAAGGGGACCAAAGAATGGAGAAGGGACGACTACTTCGATCTTATCGAGGAAGAAGACTTTCCAAGTCAGCGACAAAGTCCGATTCGCTCTCCTCCACGCTATTCAAAGCATCTCCGACCCACAAGGTGCAAGTCAAAATCTAGAAGAAGACATAATCGAGGATGCCGACCAAGAAGAGTCCAAAAACCCTCATATCTATAATCTATGTTTTATACGTAAAGTTGAAAAGCACCTAAGTTCCATTAAAGTATATAGATGACTTTCTTAAGGACAAAAAATTAGGGAATGAGTATCTTTTCTATGGGAAATGGAAGAGTTGGGAATTGCCCGAAAGGAAGAGCAAGAGGAGGCTCTTGCGAACACTCCTAGTGATCCTCGTATGCCAGGACAGAATCTGATTGACGGGAACGATGATGACAAAATGTTCCTTGAATTTAAACCTAGAATGGGTGTGGCTGCAAAGGTGAAAGGAAATCGGATGGATTTGTTTAACCAAGGATCGAAAAAAGTGTATCTAAGGGTACTGAAAAGAGGGGATCAACTAAGAAGTGTCGACTTTGACTCTCTGGATTCCATCAACTTGAACTTAAGGGAGAAGTTGAATTTGCTTCAACTTGTTCATCTTCTTCTTCCTTTCCACTTCCTTTCCACCTCCATTGTAGCACCACCTCTATCCCTACTGCAAGCTGCTAGTCACCGCCGCTCCAGCCAACTCGTCCCACCAACGCCAAGGCACCAGCGGCACCGTCGTCTAGCCCATCAACCAGCTCCTTCCGTTAGCCAGCCTTATACGTCCAGCTCGTCGGCCTCATTTTGGACCAAGTCTCGGCCGTTGACTAGCTCTACTGTCGTTGCCTCTAGCCACCCACCTTCCCTGTCCACCTAGCTTAGTCGTCCACCAGCCACCTTCTAGCCAGCCCATCCCAACCATGACCAGCTCAACTTAGAGCCAAATTCTAGCTCAAGTCGTGGGCTTGCAAGGCTATTTTCAGCCTCATTCTGCCCTCCGTTGGAGACGCCGTAGGCTCGGGTCTTCATTGTCTTCACGCCGCCATCACCGTGAACCCGCCACTGTGTTAATCCAGTGAGTTAACACCCTAATTTCGGATTAAGAAGTTACTTACACTTAGGAGATTAGTTTAGTCTTGATTATGATTAAGGGTTAATTTAGTTAGTGTAACTAGTTAGTTGGTTAGTTTACTTAGATGAACTAGATGGTTAAATTGGTTTAGTTAAGGGTTAGTTTGGTTAGGATTAACTACCCTAGGTTAGTTTAGTTGACTAGGGTGAGTTAGTTAACTATGGTTAGTTAACCATGGTTATTTTATTTAATTGTGGTTAAGTTAATTAAATTAAAATAATTTATTTTCTCGAGATTTACTTAATTAATTATAATGAGCGTAAATTGTGACGGAATAGCCATTTTGCAGAATTTTACATTGATTGTCGTGGTTGAGTTGGTATGTGAAATTGACTGCTTATATGTGAAATTGAGTGCTTGATGGTGATTTGCAATTATTATGGAAAATTTTGATTTTTTGGTATATAAATAGAAAAATACTTGGTGTCGATTTTTGATGCCAAAAATATTTTATGTATTATATAAAATCGTGAAATTTTGAAATGGGAGAGTACCGCATTTTATGGTTTGATTTAAAGGTGTAATCACGCACAATTATTTTACTAGGAATTTTTAATATGAAGAAAATTGACCAAGTCCATTATTTGAAATTAAGGTATTTGAGTGCAAAGCACGGTGTCCTTGGCCAAATATGGATGTGCATGTGGTCACTATCGAACCCATCTTGAAGCGTTCATGTGGGATAATGCCCCTCGTCAACGGATGTCGATCGTAGTAGAGGCTAGGTCGATACTCCTTTATGAAATGCCATTTAGATGTAGATGGCGGGACGATGCTCGATTGTGCCGGATGATCGCCAACTGTTGAGTTGGCCGTGGCCATTGGGTTGTAAATAACTAGGACACGCTTGAGTGATTGAGATAGCTGCGCTTAATTATGGGACAAAATTGTGTGGTACGGAATGGGACGTGTCATGACGGTTTAGCCTTATAATCGGGACCCCTGTGATTGTTTGAAAGATGAATTGATGTGTTCTAGTTATGAAATACGTTTGTTGTATGCATATGATATATGTGATGAGCTAATGTGTAAGGAGGTCCTGAGGCGAGGTAAGTTTGTGTGTGACACTGTTAGGGTTGCCTTTAAGTGAATTCTCGTCCTAATCGGGATTTAGGGTGTTGATTCGCTGAGATTTATCTCATCCCGTCATGGTTTAAAATTTTTTAGGTCTTTAGATGGAGGTACGTCATGTCCATTTTGGGTGTCCACGAGAGGTGGAGTTTGAGTCTACCTTTGTCCCCATTCTCGGGACCACCTGGAATCGTGAGCTCGTGGTGACCACTATTTGGGTCTATGAGGGCTCAACTCACTTGGTACTTCATCGCTTCAAAGCGTGGCTCCTTAATGAGCCTAACAAGGTTCGGGAGGGTCCTTTAGAGGGTTTTAACGGGCCTACCGTTGAAACCGAGAATGAAGAGATACTTCACCCCATGGATATCGATATACTGGATGATATCATGGAGAACTTGGGGCCCAAGGCTGAAGGGTCTAGAGCAGAGGTAGCTCATCCTTTGGACATCGACATCTCAAATGGTGTCGTGGAGGATCCGGAGCTCGGGCGGTGGGGCCCTAGGTGTAGGTTAGCTGGTAGTTTCTTTTTTTTTTTTTTTTTTTTTTTGGGTCAGACTTATGTGTATAGATTGGTAGATTTAACTTGAGATGTATATAAAGTGTGTTTTGTGGATAGAGGATGTTGGTATGTGTGACATCCTGAAATTTGACCCTGTTTCGATAAAGTGAAATGGGCATGTTGTCGACATGTCTATGGTCCTTTTTCTTGAAGCTGATCACTCATGAGTTAACTAACCTATTGGGTGAAGCCGTTAAGAGATGTATCCGCAGTAAAATCCCTAAAAGCTACATAATTAGTTGGATTGGGCTAAAATCGCATCTAATCGATTCTAGCCATGAAATTTAAATTGGTTTTAGGAATCGAATATTCGAGCGTGTCATAGTTCATTTTTAGGACCGTTTCATCGTCTGTCAATTTATTGACGAGTCCGAAATTTCAAGAAAGAAATTATCGAAGGAAAAATCGAAGACCAAAAGAAAATAGAAAGGGAAAGAGAAAAGAAAAATAAGAATAATGTTATTTTTTATTTCTCTCCCTTTTCTCTCTTTTTCTCTCTCTCTTCTCTCTCCTCTCCCCTCCCCCTTCGTGCGGACCCCCCCCACCGAACACTTCCCCTTGCCAATTTCAAATTGGTTTCCTTCCTCTTCTCTCTCTCATCTTTTTGACTAGTCAACCCCCTTATCCTTCTCTCTTCTCTCTCGATGCTCTCTCTCTCTCTCTCGGTACTCTCTCTCCCCCTCACCGTTTGAACGAAGATAGAAGCAGCAGCACCGAGAGAAGAGGAAGACTAGAGCAACTCGCCGAAGCCGTCGCGACCGTTGCACGCCCACCGCTCGCCGCCGTTCCGCCGTTCGCGCATGCCCGCGCGCCGGCTGCTCGCTGTCATCCCTCCCCCGTGCGACCCAGCCTTGTTTCGCCCTTGTCTAGCTCGGCCCGATGCCTTTAGCCGCCGCTTAGCTTCGCCGGGCTGCCGTCCCGACCTCCCCGGCGTCCCTTCCACCCTCCGCCGGCCTCCCCTCGCCGTTTTGGCCACCGGACTAGCTCCAGCCAGCCAAGGAGAAACCCACCGTGTGGGTTTCCAGCAACTTCGGGTCCGCTTTTGGGCCGTTTCCGGGCCTTGATCCCGAGAGTCGCTTTGGGAAGTATTGTTCCTCGCATCGCCCCCGTTGAATTGATCCAATTTGCGTGCGATTCTGGTGAGTAATCTCACTAATCCTTGCTTAGTTTGCTAATTATGCTTAGGGGTTGGTTAGGTTTAATTAAATGCAATTAGGTGGTTAGATTAGAATAAATTAGTGATTATTAGTTAATTGTGATACAAATTAGACAAATTGAATGTGTATTTAGCAAGTAGACATGGTCTACTATTTATTGAGGGTAGCTCGGGATTTTTCCGACCCTTTATCGGGCTTCAATTTGACAATTCGGGCATAAGTGGAATTTTTGGTATTTAAATATTATTTTTCGGAATTAAATTATATAATTATTTATTTTCCGAAAATTCAATTGGGATGGCTTGTGACCAGAATTTTATGCCGGTGATCGTGGTGAAGTCCGTTTATTTAATTGGGCTTTATTTTGAGCTAAATTGAATTGTTAATATTTATTAATTAATTTTCGAAATTAATTAATTAATTAATTATTTTTCGAAAATTAAGATTGAGATGGCCGACAACCTGAATCTCGTGCTGATTATCGTGGTGTAGTCCATTTATTTAATTGAGCTTTAAATTGTATGGAATTGATTTAAATTGTGAATTTTAGGATATGTCATTATTGAGTTGATTTGATTATTTGATTGAGAAATTGTTGGGCATTGGTTGTCGGTATCGTAAGTAAGTTGGTAACCACTTGAAAGAAAATACGTGGGCACGGTGAATTGGAGTATTACCGAGAGAATGCATGTGAGTTCAATGGTTGAATATGTCATCTTGGTGAAGAGGTCGCCTGAGAGAATGCACGTGGCTCGGAGACTCGGTATGTCATCCTGGAGAATGCACGTAGCTCGGTGACAGAGTTTGGCATCTAGAATGGCACGTGGCTCGGTGAACTAGTGCCTTAGAGAATGCACATGGGCCCCACATTCCGGAATGGCATTTAAAAGGACACATGGCTCGGTGATCTGATGCGTCACTTTGGTGAACTAGTACCTTAGAGAATGCACGTGGGTTTAGTATTTGAGAATGGCATCTAAAAGGGCACGTGGCTCGGTGACTTGATGTACCACCTTGGTGAAGAGGCCGCCTTAAAGAATGCACGTGGGCCCAAGGTTCGAGGCACGTGGCTCGGAGACTTGGGATGTCGTCCTGGAGAATGCATGTGGCCTAGCTTTTAGATATTCCACAGTGGGGAATGATTTGTGTGACATGTAATCGATTGATTTGATTTGTTTTGAGTAAATGGGTGCTTATTATGAATTGTACTGACTTGCAGGTGGGATTTGAGGCCAAGGTAAGTCCTTTGACCTGTGCGTGTTTAGGCAGCCTATAGTATAATGGTCTATTAATCGGGCCTTAGTGGGGTAGAACTTGCTGAGACGTAGTCTCATCCCGGTTGTTGGACAACATTTCAGGCCTGTAGATGAACCCGAGGAGGAAGAATCGGAGAAGAACACTGAAGTGAAACTTGAGAAGGAGAAAGATTTTTGAAGAAGAAGATGATTCAGAAAGGGATCCTGAGTACAACCGGATGAGGACTGAGGTCCCATCCTCTTTTGGGAATCTTGTTTGGATGTGAATAGAGTGAAATTAGAAAGTCATGAATAGCTTGAGAAATACTTTAAGTTATGTTCTGTATAAAAGTATGGTTGTGAATTTCAATATGAAAAATATGACATTGTTTTTCTATCCCATCGATTTACTATTTGGGGATTTATAACTGCTTTCGCATGTGCTTAATAAATGAAAGGGGTTGGCAATACATAGTCCTGGGATATCGCATTATAAAATCAACAAAGAGAGAAGGATGTGTGCGTGCCCGAGGATCGGGGTGTGACAGTATGTTTTTAGTATCCCGGTGCTCGATGGTTGTTACGGTATCTATTTAATTTGCTTCCGCATGTGCATAAAATGAATAGGTCGGCAATGCGTTCTAGGAACGTCGCAATTTTAGTCGACCACCGAGGGGGTGTGCGTGCCCGGGGTTCGGGGCGTGACAAAAGAACCCTAGTGGTTACGCTATTATCTCTCCCCCTCCTTGCCAACATTACTTGCCAATTCTCAATAGTAAAACAAAAACACTAGAAATCAATTGTATATAAATTGCGCAAAAACTTGAATTAGTTTTGTATCTTCAACATTAAATTATAAATTGAGCACAAATCATAGAATTTAAACTACAATTTCTTTTTGTAGTTCAAACTTTCCCGACCACCGCTTTTAAACAACATAAAATCTCCTTAGATGTGCTCCTTGAGTTGTATAATTCTTGTATTTTCATCTCGGACTTCATACATACCGAATTCTTTGAGTAGGAACTTTTCTATACAGATGATTGTATTTTCACATGTGCATTATATATGTTCGCTAAAAAATATCAAAAATCGTGATTTTTCAATATGTTTATTTAATAATCACCTCCTAAACTACAAGTGAGAAAGTGGGATAATGGCCAACATTGTCTTCTCTTTTTTCGATATTGTTTTTTTTTTTTCAATTTTGGCAAGTTTTTATTTTCTCTGTGAATCCTTTATTTTCCATAAGTTTGGAACATATCTTACAATGGAAAGTTCCATTAATGGTCGCACTGCTCGTGTATACTTCTCTGAAACCAAAAATCATCTCCCCAAAATAGTTCTCTATCCATCTAATTAAGCGTCTCTTGCAGCCAAGGCCCCCTCAAGCCCACATCCATTTGCCTGGACTAGAAGCGCTGAAGAAAAGGAATTGGCAAAGCGTTCCCACCCAAAAGGCGAAATCAGGAATAGAAATCTCAAATTGAAATACGAACTGTCGATCAGAATCTCATGATCGAAAATTGTATTGTTTCACTGGATAAAAATCCCGGAAATGGCATTAATTTGCTGCGCGTTCTACTAGGCCCAAATGGCACGCTACTTCAATCCTTGTACTCGTCCATTGTGGTTTTGGTGAACTCTTAATGGGACACAACCCAATCTCTTTGGTGAGGGAAGGACGAGGGAAGAAACCTCGCGGCCTAGACAACAAGTTGGGGGAACGTGCTGTTTCTGACTAGTCAACAAGATGGAATTTTGTTTCCCGTTCATTTACAATGACAGTGTTGCAGCTCATCGCAAGGAATACATCAGAGTTGCACTCGTACTCCTATGGAACAAGCGTCCTGCTTGTATCAACCTTTGGCCAGCTTGATTCGCCTGTTACTTTTTCGGTGCTGGGAAGAGCTGCGATTTGATTTCAGTTTCAGAAACATGGTGTTGGAATTCAAGTCGGCAGAAGACAACTTACTCGATTCCGATGCGCAAACAGCAAATGGCCCCGGAACGAACGTTGAATTGCGAATTTATCACGAACAGTACTTCCTCACGTTAGTCTGGATGCAATCACGAGGAAAACACCCGATTTCCACAGCGTAAATGCCGATTGTTCTTGAAAATTGAAATGGAACGCCTTTGATCTTCTTCAATGGAAATGGAGAGGAATTTTTGTGCGAATGAATTGCCAACCGTCCAACGGTTGTGTTCGTGAGCCTTTTATATGTCTCCTTCGTACCCCTCCATTTGTGCCTTTCCATCGTAGCATATCAAAGCCAATTGGTGCGGTCCAATCGCACCCCATCATGTACGTACTAGCTAACTAGTTAAAGTACAACATCTCCCACTCGGACATGATGGGCTTGATAGCATTCTATTAAGAATATAAGGCACTCAACATTCATCAATTTTACAAAACAATTCATCGACAAATAAGCCGTGCGACCGGTGAGTACACCTGCACTTGGGAGCTCAAATTATGCACCGTTAGGGATAACATAATGGCTACAACCCTGAAAAGAAATAAACAATCGATGTCTCACGAGTGCCCCGAGACATATTTTGTTACATCAGTCTAAGTATACCTATCCCTTAAAGGCTATACTTGACTATTCTCAAAACACCATGTATTTACAATTACATCCGCAACCACATAGGGCGCTATAATTGGTCGACCAGTAAATACATGCGGTAGATGTAAAACAACAATAGTCTTCCTTCGCACTCATGTCTCTCTCAATTTCAGAACAACTGCTTTCCTAGACATGTCCCATAAGCCATATCTATTCATGACCGCCCATAACATGCTAAAGTAGCAACATTGATCTTTCACTTCGAGAACATAGTCAGAAGTAACATAGGGCACAAAATTGAGGTAAAAATACAAAATTACCTCAAGGGCTCACACGATGAGTAAATAGGGATAATTTTACTCATCTTCCCTTATTGGTCGTACAATGCACATGTAGTACGAATTACATGCTATAGTGGATTACTCTTTCTATACGAGCGTATGTCAATCATCAAATATATCCACCATACAGATCTTAGCCTAAACATAGTCACGTGCTTCTCACGTACTCATGTTTAGCCCGAGTGCTATATCAGCTCGCTTTCTATAGCGCCCAATTAAGTACTCGCATCCGGCATCTTTCAGGCATACATGATTGTGGGACTATCATGTTCGGTCTTGTTATGAATCAATCACAGACCTCATCTTGACTCCAATCAAGGCGACATATTTATGTACCAAACTTGCTCTTCAGCATTTATTTGTACATAACGTCTCATCTCAACGTGCTAACTACAGCACTTGAGGCGATTGCTCGTGTGAGTGAGCCAATCATTGCCTACTGACATACTTTTCAATTAATTTATGTGTGTTTGTGCTAGTCTCATAGTGGATTTGTGCTTATTGATAAAACATCAAATCACTAATAAACAAACAAGTACAATACATTTGTCCACAAATACATAAACCAATGATCCTCTACAATAACAGATATCACATTCTACGTAATCCTAGTGACATCCTATGGGTCAAGAATATGTCTCTAGGAATAGCCTTCGTAAATGGATCAGCAACCATTCTATTGGTTGCAATGTATTGCAGGATCACTTCTTTCTGCGCTATAATATCTCTGATGAAATTATTCTTTATGTCAATGTGCTTTGTCCTTCCATGATACTTGGGATCTTTCACATAGGCAATGGCTGCTTGACTATCGCAATAAACTGTCACCGGTCTTGGAACTTCAGTAACAATGGCTGCTTCTTGCACTGCGGCAAAACATGCAACAAATTCTGCCTCCATCGTAGACAAGGCTGTGCATGTCTGTTTCTTGCTATTCCAAGAAATTGCACCTCCATTGAGCAAGAACGCATAACCAGAAGTTGATTTACTCTCATCCAGGTCTCCACCCCAATCAGCATCTGAATAACCTAATAGGCGTAAATCATTCCCTTGGTAACAAAGTCGATAGTCCATGGTGCCTTTCAAGTATCTCAGGATCCTCTTCACTGCTTTCTAGTGTGCTTGACCAGGATTTGATTGATATCGGCTCACCAATCCCACGGCATAGCATATGTCGGGTCGAGTACACATCATAGCATACATTAAACTTCCGACTGCACTAGCATAAGGAACAGTTTCCATCATTTTAATTTCTTCTGGAGTCTTAGGACACATCTCAGTACTTAGGCCTTCACTTTGCATGACAGGGGTATCAATGGGATTACAATGCTGCATATTGAAACGCTCAAGAATCTTCACAATGTAAGACCCCTGTGATAAAGTAAGGAGTTTCCTTGATCGATCTCTTTCGATCTTAACTCCTAATATATAAGCAGCTTCTCCCATGTCCTTCATCTCAAAATTGGAGGACAACCATTCTTTTATGCTGATAACCAAAACCTTGTCATTTCCAGCCAACAGAATATCGTCCACATAAAGTGATAAAATCACAAACTTATCTTTGGACTGCTTGACATATACACAGTGATCTTCTTCGATCATCGTGAAACCAAATGTTATTATTGCTCGATGAAAACGAAGATACCACTGTCTAGATGATTGCTTAAGGCCATATATTGAGCGATTAAGCTTGCAAACTTTATGCTCTTGACCTTTAGCTATGAAACCTATTGGTTATTTCATATAGATTTCCTCATCTAATTCTCTATTGAGAAATGCCGTCTTTACATCCATTTGATGTAATTCAAGGTCCAAATGTGCAACGATGGCTAGAATAAGGCGTATTGAGGCAAACCTTACAATTGGCGAAAAAGTTTCCTCATAGTCTATACCCTCTTGTTGAGTATAACCTTTCGCCACAAGGCGAGCCTTATATTTTTCAATGGATCCATCCGCCCTACGCTTAATCTTAAAGACCCATTTGTTTCCAATGGCCTTACGATTGGGTGGTAGATCAACCAAGTCCCAGACATGGTTTGCCCTCATTGACTCCATTTCATCTTCCAAAGCTTTTCTCCATTCTTCCTTGTCAGAGGATGAGAGAGCCTCTTGAACAGTCTTAGGCTCGGCATCGTCATTTTGAGCAATCATAAATGCTTCCCCTTCAATTTCAAAATGACGACGGGGAATACTTTTACGATTACTTTTACGCAATTGAATTTCTCTTGAATTCAATTCATTAGGCGATGCAACACTTCCACTAGGTCTTGTGTGTTGAGGTAAATCTTCATTTCCCTCTACTACATCAGTGGGTGTGTTATCTAGATCTTCCATCTCATATAATTGAAAGTCCTTATCAATCTCACCTCTACTAGGAAAATCGTTCTCCAAGAACGTGACATCTCGTGACTCCATTTCGGTCACACTCCCATCAGCTTGTTCACCTACGAACACGTACCCTTTGGAGTGTTCGGAATATCTTATAAAGATACATTTCTTCCCTCTAGGACCTAATTTGCCATGTTTCTGGGAAGAATCATGAACATAAACTGCACATCCCCATGGACGCAGACTACTCAAGTCTGGTTTCCTACCAGTCCATAATTCATAAAGGGTGGAAGTAACCGATTTTGAGGGCACACGGTTAAGTATATAGACAGCAGTCAATAATGCATCTCCCCAATAGGAGACAGGTAAATTTGCTTGCGCCATCATAGACCTAACCATTTTCAATAGGGTTCTATTCCTTCTCTCAGCTACTCCGTTTTGTTGTGGAGTACCAGGAATAGTTAATTGTCTCACAATTCCCATTTCATCACAAAGAGCCTTGAATTGCTTCGATAGATACTCACGTCCACGATCAGTTCTCAATGCCTTTATTGTTTTGTTCAACTGATTCTCTACCATCGCTATATATCGTCTAAAGCAGTCTAATGCTTCTGACTTATGGGAGATCAAAAAGACATAACCGAAACGTGTGAAGTCATCTATGAAAGTGATGAAATATGAGGCTCCATGCCTCGCCCTCACATTCAAAGGACCACAAATGTCAGAATGTATGAGATGCAATGGAAATTCAGCTCTGGTCCATTTACCGAATGGTTTTCTAGTTGTTTTTCCCGCCAGACAATGTTCATATATGGATAGACTAACATTGGTGAGTGACCCCAAAAGGCCTTCTCTAGCTAATCTTTGCATTCTTTGCAATCCAATGTGACCTAATCTAGCATGCCAAGTATTTGCATCAATCTCAACGTTGTTTGAAGACGCAATTAAAGAAAAACAACCATCAACATTAATATTATACTGGTCATAGTCAATGTCTAACACCATAAAACCATTCAATACATGACCTGAACCATAATAAACCGTTCCATACAAAATGTCAACACAATCACCATGGAAGTTCAATACATAACCTAAGCTAAGGAGAACAACTACGAGAGACCAAGTTTCGTCGAATATCGGAGCATAAAGGACATCATGCAGAACAGGTCTCGACCACCATGTAAGATTAATTTACACGTGCCAATATCCTTTACTTCAACTCTTGAGTTATTCCCAACATATATCCATATTCTTCCAGGCGGTATCCGACGATACTCCACAAATGCTTCTCGGTCTCTAGCTACATGGTCTGTTGCTCCTGAGTCTACAGTCCACATTGGATAAGATTCAGCAAGCATTACAGTACTAGAAACAAAAGCATTACTCAAAGTAATGGAGTAATAGGGTACCTTTTTCGGCTCAGTGCATTTACGAGCAAAGTGACCCAACTTGCCACAATTGTGGCACTCCATCTTGGCCTTGTCCTTCTTCCCACCATGCTTCTTGCGTCGGAAGGTCTTAGCTCTCTTGGGTCCCGATCAGTCATCTTCCCTTTGTTGTTGAACTGAAGATTCCTCTTGCGCTTGAAGCCCGAAGCCTTGCGCGAACTCGATTCAGCAACATAAGCATGGGTAGAGGATCTGGCAGCCTCTAGGCGCTCATCCTCTAATTCCAAATGACACGCAATATCATCAAAAGTGACGATATTCTCATTATGCGTCATATTGATTTTCATATGCTCCCAGTTATCAGGAAGAGACCTTATAACAGCCTGAACTTGCTGTTCATCAGTAAGGGAGTGACCAGCCGACTTCAGCTCACGGATCATGTTTGACATCTCCCGAAGATGCTGCCTCATCGTTACATTTGGGTGCTTTCGGAAGGTGTCAAACTTGATGGTGAGTCTCCTCAACTTAGTGGCAGATGTACCTCCAAACTTATCTTTCAAGGCAACCCACATAGCTTGAGCTTTGTCATAACTCTCAAACTCACACATGAGATCATCTTGCATACAGCTCAGCAACGTGATGCGAGCAATGCTATTTTTCCAAGCTTGATAAGCTTCCAGATCTCTTCTGTGTTGAGCTGAAGTTCCACGCTCAGGTTCATCCATGGTATGGTTGAGGGTTTCCAAAACCTCTTGCTCCTCAAGGATGTACTGAACCTTTCGGTGCCAAATATCATAATTGTCACCGTTCAACTTCTCACCCTTATTGAGGTCAGCCACAATGGTCTTGGATGCCGAAGCCATAATCAATTGCTATAACACATAAACATAATTAACGCAGAATCAATACTAGCACACTTTACAAAATAACACACATTTAATTTGCAGCAAAGACAAACTAAATTAATGATAATTCAACAAAAGACACAAAAGCAAAAGTTCACTATGTTCCCAATCAACTTCTATGTACAATTGTTTTATTATCATTAATTAGTTTAATTTGCACAAATTTTTTAAGTTCTAGGTGAGAACTCCTTTCAATTCTACAAACCTACGAACTCTCACTAGGAAAAATAATTACATAAACTTATGTAATTTCTACATTTTTCCTTAACACAAGAACATATCATGGCAATAACCAACGTGTATAAACAAAAATCATGCTTTAATTATAATCAAAATTGTAATTCAACATGTAATGGATTTCATACCATTGTTCTTATTTTCTAGCAACTAGAAAATTGCAAGTATATTAAAATATACACATCACATCATTGAACCAAGCTCTACACAGCATATATAATATCATTTGCACACAAGCTAGCTACTGTATTTCCCTAATCATAAGAAAATACAAGCTACAATTGAATAAACTGCATTAAACCCAAAAAATACGCGTACATAGGGTTCCCTAAGCATTTCCGTACATTTATAAAATTCAAAAGTATAAAATAATTATACCACTATGTAGAGGACACTCATACGAACCAAACGAGACCGACCACGCTCCAATCCGAGATCGCACGCGCCCCACGCGCCGCCTCGAGTGTGCGGCGCGTGGCGCACGCGCCGATGAGCCAAACGGCTCTGGCCGGTCCGACCGGGTCGAGACCGGTCCAACCCGTGACCGGTCCGACGGGTTCGATCGGTAGCCGGTCCGACGGTTTGACCGTCGAGACCGGTTGGCCGGTCCGACCGTTGACCGGTCAACGGTTGGGTCGAGTCAACGTGTCGGGTCGGATCTCGGGTCGGGTCGCCGGTAGGGTCGGGTTGCCGGCCGGTGATCGGCCGGCCAACCTGTCTCGGCGGTGACGTCATCGATGACATCATCCTAGCGGTTACGACCGTTGGGTGACGTCACCGTGACGTCACCATGCGCCGGTTCGCCGGCTCGCGCGCGTCGCGCACGCGCCGGTTCACCAGCGCTTCAGGCGCGTGGCGCCCACGCGCAGCGGCTTCTGGCCGCGCGTGTGGGCGCGTCCAGCGTCGTTCGGTGGCGCTCGACCCATCCCCGGACTCGTCTCGACGATCTCTTTCACCCTGTATATTCAAAAATTAATTTTGACCAAAAAATTATTACAAAAAACGGTGAAAATCTCACAGATCACGCGACCTCGAACCCATTCTTTGCTCTGGTTCAATTTCGAGTTTTTCATGGGGCAATTCCGACTATCAGAGATCCAAACAATATAGAATACATTCTTATGATCTCAATATCAAAAGGTAATCAAGAAAAACCGATGAAAAACAAGGCAGAAATCACGACCTGGCTCTGATACCAATGTTGGAATTCAAGTCGGCGGAAGACAACTTACTCGATTTCGATGCGCAAACAGCAAATGGCCCCGGAAGAATTGCGAATTTATCACGAACAGTACTTCCTCACGTTAGTCTGGATGCAATCACGAGGAAAACACCCGATTTCCATAGCGTAAATGCCGATTGTTCTTGAAAATTGAAATGGAACGCCTTTGATCTTCTTCAATGGAAATGGAGAGGAATTTTGGTGCGAATGAATTGCCAACCGTCCAACGGTTGTGTTCGGGAGCCTTTTATATGTCTTCCTTCGTACCCCTCCATTTGTGCCTTTCCATCGTAGCATATCAAAGCCAATTGGTGCAGTCCAATCGCACCCCATCATGTACGTACTAGCTAACTAGTTAAAGTACAACACATGGAGTAAACTTTATTAATCGAGCTGAGCATATCTCAAGTTATGAACAGGTGCATGATCCAAAAATACATCTGCAAGTACATCACACCAATAATTCTTCTCTTCTTCCGTTTAATCAATAGGATTAAGGGACTCGAACCCTGTCCCCTTTCTCCATAAGTTTAGGCAGACCGCGAAAATCATATCAAACTCGCTTGGTGTTTCAAATTCTCTTCTTATGTATGAAGTTGAACCGGTGAATCCCAGATACTAAAGCCAATTAGATATTCACACGCGATACCCCCATTGATATTGTTCTTTTGCAGAAGACTACTCATGATCAACTGCACAACTTTTTCAGACTGAACATATTTTGGATATTGGTCTAGCAATTTCTTCGGACCTAACTGTTTTTTTGCAAGACAGTCGGTTCTATATTCTCTCTCTCTCTCCTCTCATCGGTACGATAAATAGTTTGTTATATTTATTTTTACTGAAATTTTACTGAAAAAAATGATTTCCGCTTCAATAATGGGGGAGAGACCATGGTACTATAAATAGTTTGTTATATTTATTTTTACTGAAAAAAAAATGAAACTGTGCCAATAGTTCAGCATACTTTTCGCAGCATGATCAAGAGCATTAGCGAATTAATAAGACTAGTTTAAAGCAAGAATCGCATTTAGCTTTCTTCAATTCAAGTCCATGATGGGGCGGAATCTCTTTTGTTGTGGAAGCAAAAGACTTCCCTCATGATTCTTATACATCTTTTTTCCTCTTTTGGGGGGCCAAAATAGCATTCCTAAGTGCTTTTGTTGATTGCTTGAGCACAAAAAGTGTTGGACCAAGAACAATGAAAATGAATTCCGCTTCAATAATGGGGAGAGACCGTGGCACACGCACATCACACTGCGATTAAACAAGTTAAGAGAAAACTGCTTTTGCTTTTAGTAAAGCGATTTTCGGTTTCACATTTGTAGATAGAAAAGATACCCAACCCATTTCATTCGTTGAGAGGGAAACAAAAAAATTGACTTGGTTGTCGTAGTTTAAATTTATTGAGTGATTTCGCCGTTTAAAAGGATATTCTTGTTGTGGAAAATGATTTTCCTTTTGAAAAAGAAGAAGAAAAGAAGTAGGAATACGTGAGCAGGGCCATCAAAAAGTCTAAGTCCACTCGTGTTAAATCATTTCAATTCATCTTGATAATGCTCCAACTCTTTTCTCGTGAGAAAAGATGAAGACAAAGTTTTGGCCCTGACAATGAGAAAAGTCGCACTTGGCTGCTTAAATGGTGTCTTCTACCTTTCGAGCTTCGATAGGAAGCATCCCAAGTAGATACCAGGAAGTAACAGAGCTGTGTAATGAAACAATGCGGACAGTTCATGACATTTCAATCCCTTCTTTCCCGTAAATAACACTGTTAAGAGTCTCTGTCGATATCCCCTTTTCTCCATAGTGTTAGGTCCATTTGCATAAGAAACGTGAAAATAATGTCGAACTCCGTGTTTCGACTGTCAAGCCCAATGTGCAGAATTAGTTGAAATTGAAAGTAAAAGGAAAAAACACACACAAAATGCGAAATAAAAAATAAGCGTAATTGTACAAGAATTGCGCTTTTCAACGAGCATGCATAACCTTTATTATATACAAAGAGAAATTATAGTATTCAAACTATCAATTATTGGGAATAATAGAATCAAGGTACATATATTATTAACAAAGTCAATCTCCAATTGAATTCATTAATATGCTTAGCCATGATGCACCTTCACCCATCTTTTAAGTGAAATAGAGTCATATTGAATAGGCATTGTTTATTGTAGAGAATTTCTTGTACATGCTCGACGAACATTCATTATATTTGCATGTTCTTCTCTTCCAAAATGTTCAATGTGACAACCCAGTAACACATAATGCATGTCTATCCATCAAATCCCAATCAGCTTACTTCATTGACTTTGGTTCTTCCTAGACAAAGATAAGCATAGATTCCTCCAATACATATAGTCATCCTTAATATGCATGTTCAAAAATCGAAATCCTTCCTGTCAAATTTATCAATTTTCACATTTTCTTCTTTTGTCACCATCAACTCAACCTAACCTAGCAATCAAAAAGATCAATAAATAGAACAAGGAAATTAATTGAACACCACATTTATGTGGTTTGATTGATATAACCAATCCCACTAGGAGAGCTATAAAAGGTTCCACGATAGATGAAGAAGATAAAATAGAAATTACACTCACACTTGAGTCACAACCCTCTATAATGCTTCCTAAACCCAATTATGCCAATAACTTATTGTGTTTAGCCCATTCAATTTTTCACGAAAAAAAATCTCTAATAATTTCATAGAGAAAGACAAATTCTTACCACAAGACTTTGTCATGGTTCCAAAACACTTACAATTTCTTCGGGATATATTTCACGAGCGTGCTGCATAATTAATTATTTCAGTAAAGCTCCCCGCCTATTCACTAATGGCCAAAAACCAACAAAATCCACCTCATAATTTATAAATATTCATATAATCTCAGCCATATTCAAAATGAAATATCGTATGTGGCATTGTGTGGGTGCTTGTGGCATGGCGTCAATGCATACGATCTTCGTTCAGAGGTCCAATTTTTCAAATTCTAAATATTGCAAATACCCATTTAATAGTTATAGACCTTCCGTTAAATCTGGAGTTTTTACATTCTTATAATAGATATATATAGATGGAATTGAAAGACCCTATCTCCATTTGCAGTGCATATGCATCAAATGGGCAAGAAGACAGCTTTCGTGCTGTGCCAAGCCAGTCCGATACGGTGGCAATGACATGGGCTCAAGTCAGTTGGCCAAGTCTTTAATTTTCTTTCCTGCTAAAACACATCAATTCAGTCTTAAATATGAAATTGGTGTGGAAATCTTCTGAGATGACCAATCAAATTGACCATGTCAAATCTTGACCGGCACAACGAAGGGTCTTGGAAAAACAGGGGAGGGAGACAACGACGTCCATGTCTAACGAAATATATAAAGTGTGGTGGTTTTTGGAGAAGTCAATGACGACTTTGACTTGTGGTCGTCTTTATTTTTGACACATGTCCCCCGATCGGACTTTTCTTTTCTCTTTTTTTATTTTTCCACAAACTCTAAAAGAAAAATTCAAAAACTTTTTTTTTTTTAAAGAACCTTAGAAGCTTCAACATAGCTTAACTTAAGGAGGAAAAGGGTAGGTAATAACATTTTCTAGCCACATTTTTACCAAAATGATTCAATTGAAAGTGATTATATATAATAAGACATGTCCTCCATATTGAACTTTTCTTTTCTCTTTTGGATGATATCTGTGTGTAAATACTGTCGATTTCCACGTTATTGCTCTTGACGATATCCACGTGTAACTTTGAGCCTAATGGTGAGTCTAATGATGTGCCTGGTTACGAGTCTGAAAATGTCACGCCCCAGTTCTTCAAGCACGTGCCCATCCCTCTGCGGTCAATTAATAGTGACATCCTAGGACGCATCATCGACCCATTGATTTTAATATGCGCATGTGGAAGCAAATATACAATCCTCATATAGTAAAAATATGGGATAGAAAAGTAGGGCCACAAATCACAACCAAAACAAGCCTTTTTAAACACTTCAGGTTTATACACAGGGGTTTTCGGGATAAATACACTAATGGTGCCATAAGTTGTATACGGCGCTCACTTTGATGCCAAAAGTTTCCGTCGGATCACTTAAGTGCCAAAAAATTTGAAAAACGCTCACTTTGGTGCCAACGCCGATCTGAACCGCCGGAAATCCAACGTGGCCTTTTTTTATTAATTTTTTATACTGATGTGGCTCGCCGGAGAGTCCAGTCAGCAAGTAAACCACCAAATGACGTCGTTTGGAGTCTTAAATCCCAAGTCGAAACCCTAAATCCCCAAAGAGAGAGAGAGAGAGAGAGAGAGAGAGAGAGGCCATGGTAGTGGCATTGTCTTCTTCCCCGAAGAACAACACCAGCGCAAGAGAGAGAGAGAGAGAAGCCATGGCAGCATCATCTTCTTCTTTGAAGAACAACACCAACAGAGAGAGAGAAGCCATGGCGATGTCGTCTTCTTCCCCGAAGAACAACACCAACAGAGAGAGAGAAGCCATGGCGGTGTCGTCTTCTTCCTTGAAGAACAACACCAGCACCAGCCACTCTTTGAACAGAGCCCAATCTACCATCTCCATCTGCGCCCTCCTTGTTTCCCTCGCACTCTTCGTCTTCTCTCTCTCTGCACCTTCAATCCCCCTTCTTCCTCCTCCTCCGTTGCCCTCACCTCCTATTTTCCCATCACTTCTTCGCCAAGCGATGGTGGCCGAGCACGGTGTCCAAGCGATGGTGGCCGAGCATGGTGGCCGAGCAACGGTGGCCGAGCATGGTGGCCACGCGATGGTGGCTGAGCAAGCTTGGTCGGCGAGGATGATCAAAAAAAAAAAAACCCTAATTTCAATCACAAATGAGGAATACGGCATCGTTTTTCCTAAGCCATCCACATAGGACGGCAAAACGACGTCGTTTTCTTAAGTAGGATAGAAAACGACGTCGTTTAAAGGGTTTATCGATTTTTTTTTTAAATATAAAGCCACGTAATCATTTTGGCCAGAATTTCTCGTCGGTGGCACCAAAGTGATCGTTTTTTCTCCGATTTGGCACTTAAATATCCAGTGGAAACTTTTGGCACCAAAGTGAGTGCCGTACACAACTTATGGCACCATTAGTGTACTTATCCCTTTATACACATTACTAGGTTGTTTACAAAAGGTTGGCTCAACAAAATGGGAACTGTCCTAAGACCCACTAGTTAGACACGTTCGTCAATTCTTTGGTCTCCACTTTCGCAAACTCCGGGGCTTCTGGTCCTCCATCAACTTGTCTAAGGACCTGAAAATGGTTATACAATAAACTAGTGAGACAATGTCTCAGCAAGTTTAATCCCTTAAGACTCAACTAAGAAGAAAATTCGCCATAAGGCTGCCTAAGCACAAATATGAATCGGAGGTCTTACCTTTACCTTTGTTCCTTCCTGCAAGTCACTACAATTGACATTCTCAACCTTCAACACATCAAAATAGATCGAACTATCAATCAATTGACTCAGTCAATTACATGTCAACATGACTATTCCCCGGTCATCTTAATCAATACTACCTATAAGTCTGATCATACCTAGGACTGCTTATTACAAGCCGATAATAGGTAGGATAGCTCACCATAAGCTGCCGCAATATTGATATAGTATACTATAATGCTCACCAGAAAGACATTTCAACGGTGATGGACATCTTGTCTATTACTACAAAGACAACTATGGTCATTGTTTTTGGGATCCTTTTTGCCAATATTCCTATTGTACATATTCCCCTGATGAGGTAGATCCCTTTGCAAAACCTCCACCTCGACAAAAAAAGCCGAAGGATAAGGTGTACCAAAGGTACTTAAACGGAGATTCCTCCGTTGACACTATTGGTGAATGCGATAAATACCAATTCATGGTTTCTTATGCACCACCTCCACCGCCAGAATTCAGTATTAGAACCCAAGACTCACCAGATCCACCAAAATTACCTCCATCTCCTTCTCAGAAAAAAAACTAGCTCTCTCCCCGTTTTGTAAGCCAATTTTAAAGTGGGCGAAGAAATACTCCTACCCACTTGAGGTTTCAGCAGAGACACCATCCACTTCTTCCATTGCTATGTTTCATGATACAAACTTTCCTCCTCTTGTCCGAGAAAGTTCTAAACTCTCGTTTCCTACTCCAGAAGAATTCATTGATCCACAAGGCATATACCGTCATGTTCCTAAGATACATGCCCCCACTAATGTAGATGAACATGGGAAACAGAGAAGAACTCCTGCTGCTGAAGCTGTTCTAAATTGGCAATCCAAGACCCTATTAGCACAAAACAATGCTTTCAAAGCAATTGATTACAGGATTGGAAATGTGCAACAAGATCTCCGAAAATATGATGAGACCACCAAGAAAATGGTTTCTGAATTCCAAAAGAGGCTAAATGCCTTGGAATCAAGACAACGTCTAGGGTATCATCATCTTGAGAGCCCAAAGCCGGAGATAGAAAAACTCAAAAGGCAAATTCAACTCCTCGAAGAAGGAAGGTTTAGACCTTTTGATCATTTTGCAACTATTGTCAGAACTGGATACTTACCTCCACCACCACAGACGTCTATTTTTGCTGCCATCCCAAAAGATTCTTTTAGAAAAGAACCATATATGATAGCAATGCGTAATCATCTCAAAAATCTACAAAAGGACAAAGGAAAAGAGAAAATGCCCACAAAATCGAGTTCGATCGTCATAAAAGAAAGGCCAGATCAGATGATGCTATCAAATCCATTAGAATCTTTTCTAAAGGATTTGGGCACTCAGGAACAACCTGACCCTGTTACCTAACAGCCTGATCTTGCCCTTCCAAATGATCAGACTCTATTCCCAGCCGAACAAACTGTTCCTGCCACTTCTGATACTAAATCAGAATCAATATCCTTTTCCTCATCCTCATCCTTTTCAATTCCTGACGTTGATTCCCTTTCTATTGCACCAGTAACTTCATCTATATTCATGGCTAATCCTCCAGATCAGGAAATGGAATCAAATTACTCCGAGCTAGAGATTGTTCAAAACAATCCAGGACACCATGTGTCCATGGCTTCAAAACAGTTTTTTACCATAGATGACATCCCTTACCATAAATGGCCAGAAAGACTTGAGGAATTTCATACTTGGCTAAATACTCAGTCTATCACCAACCATGATATGAATGATGTCCTTTACAATTTTGTCACGAGGTTCACAGGAAGCCTCAAACTTTGGTGGAAATCAGTGTCAGAATAAGACTAGATTCATTTTCTGATGTCACCTGATTTTAGCCATGCCATCACTCTCTTATATCATTTCTTTGTTGGAAAACCCACTGATCTCATAGAAATGAAAAGAAGAGAATTTTTCGAAAGAAAATGTTGCTCCCTCCAAAAGAAATATCTTGATAAGCATTATCGGGAAATGCTTCAACTTTTTTATCAAATTGGAGTTGATCCAAATTTGAAACATGTCTTCCTAACTTCCATCCTTAAAGAATTATCCTAGATGGTTGAAAGATCCTTTTTTGGAAGACAGAGGAGAGTATAAGATATCCCCTTGGGAGAAATACAGTAAGAAATCCATCTATGCCTTGAAGAATTGTGCCTAAAGCGATAGATGGTCCGGACTTACATTACAGATGATAGAGAACTTGAGACAGCTTGCTCTCGCCATAAGTTAAAGATCAAATGTTCCAAGAAAGACTATGATGGTACTTGTGGAAAGTTTTCTCGGAAAAAGAAGCACTTCAAAAAGTTCTGGTTAAAGAAATCCAAACATGGTCACAAGAACTTCCGAAGAAAGAAGAAATGGCAATACCTACGCAAAATGAAAGATCGCATAGGCCACAAAAAATCAAATCGATGCTTCATCTGCAATCAGAAAGGACATTTTGCCAAAAATTGTCCCTAAGCCAAAAAAGGTAAGCATCACTTGATACATCAAATTGAGAATGAAATAGGTATTTCTCTTGAAAATGATGATATCAAATCACTATTCTCTGTTGATGAAGAACCATCTAAACAAACTCTTTGTGTCATTCCATGTTATGCCACTTTTAGTGAAACTGAGTCAGATTCTGAGTCTGAAGATATTTTTCATATATCACCCACATCTTCTGAACCAAGTCTTGACATATTCTCAAGCCAAACTCATTGTCCCCATTTTCCTGTAAAAATCTTCACTTCAAAGTTTGCCAAGCCTATGATTGTTATTGCTCTCATTGATACCGGAGCAAGTTGTTCAATTCTGGACATCAAAGTTCTTCCTGAAGAATTCTGAACTCCTTATATCAGATATTTCAATTCTGCTTCAGGAAACACTTTTTCTACAAATGTCAGAACCACCCCCGTGACTGTTCAGTTCTTTCCCCAGTGTTCCTTAACCACCAAGATCTTTGGATCCAGTCTTCCCAACAAAGACTTGATCATTGGTTGGGATATTATGACTCGGATCTCACAGCTTCGCATCATTACAGGAAAATGACTCAAGTATAAAGACCAATTTTCTGAATTTGTCAATATTCAGAGACTCTTTTCCATTCAAATGAGTCTATTAGATCCAATCATGCAGAAATTATTAGAATCTTGCTGAGAATCCCATTTTGAATTCGCCTAGAAATGTTCTCATCCTCTATGGAAAAATCCAAAGTTCTTTGTTCGCCTTCCATTAAAAAGGAATAAAGACATCAATTCGCCAAAGGTGAGTCATATGGGAATGAAGCCAGAACACTGGGCTTTAGCTCGAAGGGAATGCTCAAAACTATTGCAACAAGGCTTTATTGAAATCTCCAATTCTCAATGGGCTTGTGAAGCATTTTATGTCAACAAACATGCTGAGTAAAATAGAGGAAAAATGAGATTGGTAATCAATTACCAATCCCTTAACATTTTCCTTCAAGATGATAAATTCCCTTTACCATCTAGAAATTCCCTTTTTACTGGACTATCCAAGGCCCACATCTATTCCAAATTTGACCTAAAAGTTGGATTTTGGCAATTGGACATTCATCCTGAAGAAAGACCCAAAATAGGGTTCTGTATTCCAAACCAGCACTTCCAATGGAAAGTTATTCCTTTTGGCTTAAAAGTAGCATCATTCCTTTTCCAAAAGGCCATGTGTAGATTTTTTCAACCAATTTTGTCAAGTGCAGCAGTATACATTGATGATATCCTACTCTATAACCCTGATGAGCAATCTCATTGCCAGCTTCTCAAACAATTCGCATACATCGTGAAAAAACATGGCATCATGCTTTCCCAAAGAAAGATGAATATTGCTCAGACAGAGATTGAATTTCTTGGTATGCACCTAAACAAAGGTACATACTACCTAGGGCCACATATTGCTCAAGAATTATTGAAGTTTCCTAAAGATAACTTCACAACGAAGCAAGTTCAGCAATTTCTTGGGATGATCAATTATCTCAGAGATTTTGTCCAAAATATTGCAAAACTTCTGATTCCTTTGCAATCCATGCTAAAGAAGAATCCCCCACCTTGGGAAAAAGCTCAAACTAAAGCAGTAGCTGAACTTAAGGAGATTATGCAAAATCTCCCACCATTGCAAATACCATCAACAGGGAAAAAAATTCTTCAAACTGACGTTAGTGATGAATACTGGGCAGCCATCCTACTTGAAGAAATTGATGGTAAGAGACACCTCTGTGCTTATAAGAGTGGAAAGTTTTCTCAAGCTGAAATGCATTACCATTCCACTTTTAAAGAAATCTTGGCAGTAAAAAATGGAATAAAAAAGTTTGAATTCCATCTCATCAGCCATCACTTCTTGGTAGAATTAGACATGGCATCTTTCCCTTAGATGACCAAGTTTAAACAGAAGCAGATTCCAAATTCTCAACTATTTCGATGGGCTGAATGGTTTTCAAAATACTCTTTTGAAACCAAACATATTCTTGGAAAGAAGAATGTGCTTGCTGACTTCTTGTCAAGACCAAAAACACCAGCTGAAATCAACTTGTACATCAAGAGACTTGCTTTCCAAATACTCAACCATGGAGTAAAGTACAAGATTGAGAAGATCAAAGATTTACCAAGCTGGAAATATCCCCAGGAGATTATTCAACATATCCATAATGATAATCTCACTAAGAACTTGGAAAACCTTATGTGGCAGTGCCACACAGATTTATTCAGATTTAATAGAGGTTCGATTTTTTATCCTTTTGGGTTAAATTCAGACTATCCACTTATCCATCCTCTTATCTAGAAGGAAGATGATTTCCTTGATCAGCTCAAGACGTTATCATGGTACTTAACCAATAAGTACTTAATAGCTATTGAAATTCCAACCAGAAGATTCATTGCTAACCTCACAAGGACATTCTTACTCGGAAGAAACATCAAAAAGGAAAGTGATAAGAATCTTTTAGATTTTCTAAATTGGTTCCATCATCCTACTCACTGGAAACACCTCATCGAAAAAGAACTAAGAACTATGACACCAAATCCTGAAGTCCATACCATCCTGTTTTTCCGACGACTATGGTATTTTTTCAGAAATAGTGGCAACATTATCAATGCTCCACAGGAAATAGGAACCACATCCTATAAACCTCACTTGGATAGCAGAGAAGCTAGGATTCACAAATCTTATCCAAGCCCGGTTGGATGTTGTGAACACCAGTACCGAGAACTCCAGAGAATTTTGTGCCAAGAAAACAAGACCATTCCTGAAGATGTCCGGAACTATAATGTGCCCACTGCATGGGATCATTATGACCTAGTACCAAAAGCTAAGGAAGCACTCAGGCAATGTAGACAAGTTGCGTCATCCTAAGATCATGAAATGACAGGTGTAGATGATATTGTCCAATCTACTCAAGACCCCTATGCACATTGGGGAGGTCCTTTTTCCCAAGATCCTTATGATCAAAGACCCTCGTCCTTATCCTTATCCCAAAGCATGGACACGTCTTTTTATGCACAGCTGTCCAATTGACCTCAACCAAGCATTCCTATCGACACTACAAGAGATGACACAAATTGGGCCGAAGAAGAAGCATCTCATTGGGCATATGAAGAAGCCTCTGCATCCACATATCGTCAGCTCAACCAGATTCTATCACCAGAAGACCTTGAAGCACTTGAACAGAAGTATGATGAACATTGCTTAGCGACAGTACAAAGCTCGGATGACTCCGACTATGACTACAATGCTTGTGACGGACGAAACCATTGAGTCCGTACAATTCACTTTAGTAAGTTACTGTTCACTTTTACTATAGCACTAGGCTATGGAAAGTACTATTCATAGTACAGTCACTATTTATAATGTGTGAATAATTCCCTCCCGGAAGTTTCCAGCGCCTCTGTTTGTATCTGGACCCATGAGCTTGGTCCTTGTATGTTTGTGACCTCTTAATGTCTATATAAGGCAAGGAGGGTGTATTATGTTGGGCAGAGTCCCTTGAAGAAAAGTGTATGCTTTGTGAAAATCCTCTCTATGGCTTTCTAAACTCCTCTTCTTTTTCAGCTTAGTAAGATCCTCCAAGAAATGCAGCTTGGGTATGTTAGAAACGTTTCTATCCTGACATCTCTGAGTGTCTCTAGGCTCTGAACTAAAGGGCTAAATGGTTTTTTGCTAAAAGACTGTCCCTGAAGGACTTGAACGGGAGTTGTTCGCCCACTGTGGGAAGGCATACCTTCAGAATAGCTCACCAAAAGCTGTCGCAAATTAATGATTCTGATCGCCTAATCAAATCATCATTTTTATCCTTCCCGATAAAAATACTCACGTGTGGGTACACAATCAGCCTTAGCCAAAATACAATATTTTCTCACTTGAAAATCCCACTAATTTCACTAGTCCACAAATTCATTTTTGACATTATAAACCGACGCTCGGTGATTTTCCAATTAATTACTAAAAATTAAATAAATTTAGGAGTAAATTCCTAAAATACAAATTACACCAAATTAGCACAAATTACAACTCAATTAAATAAACATTTTACACCATTGCAATCAACATAAAATTTCGGTCACTGGCTATCCTGGTCTAATTTTTGGAAATAATTAATTAAATAATTATGGAAATTAATTAATAAATGCTAAAAATACGAATTAGGCTCGGAAAAGCCTAATTGGAAGCCGAGACAAGCCTGAAAAAATTTTGAGACTTGTTAATTAAATATTAAAGCCTATCTACTCACTAATTGCATCAAACTAGCAACTAACATGCATCAATAATTAACTAATTCACTAAACCATTCTAACATGCATCGATAATTAACTAATTCACTAAACTATTCTAACTATCCACTAAACCAAGCTTAGTCTAAACTAAACAACCCTTAGGTATCATTAACCTACTAAGCAGGGATTAGTGAGTTAAACTCACATGATTTGCAATCCGCTCGGCTCAAAATGACGGGGACGTGGTGAGGAACGACAACCTCCAAAGCAGGACTGCCAAGCAGGGTCGAAATGGGCTTGAAAATGGGCCCCAAGGCTTGGCGATTGCTACCTAGGTTTGAAGGAAGGGTTTGCTGGTCGCAGCTTCGAGAGGTTGGCCTCGGCTCGATTGGGCTGGGTTGAGCTGATCTTGGTGATGCGGCAACTAAGGAAGGGAAAACCAGATTGGTGGGGGCTGAAAATGGGCTGACCGTGCAAGATGTGGGCAGAGGAAGGAGCTTGCTAGATGCTGGGCCATTCGGTGAATTGGGTTCGAGGCTGCTGGAGTCAACACCCAAGTAGAAACATCGTTGGGTTAACTCGTGAAACCAAGGGGCTTAATTGGTGGAGATTTAGTGGGGTGCACGTAAAGAAGAGATGGACAAAGGTGGGGCATTGGTGGGGCAGAGGTATGCGGGAATGAAGAATAAAGTAGAAGCAAAAGCAACCTTGGCGTCGTTGAAGCTGGCGGGGTCGAAGAGTGAAAGGGACTAAGAGAGAGAAGATAAGGCCGTAGGAAGTGTTGGCCAAGAGGAGAAAAAGAAAATGTGCGGTTGAGAGAGAGGGAGAGAGAGAGAGAGCTGTGCGAATTTGAGAGGGGGCCAACTGTGTCCAAAAGTCAAAGAAATTCAAAGCAAATGAAGATTGAAGAAGGGGCATGTGAGAAAGGGTGTGGGACCAAAGGGAAAAAGGAGAAAATTAATTAAAACACAAACATACTTTTGCTCAACTTCACAATAAAAACAATTGGTCACCCAAGGCCAATCTCAACATCACTTGCACAATTTAACATCCAAATGAGGATTGAAATAAGATAGTCCCTCAAACCTCCGAATTTCACTCAATTCCGAATTCTATTTCATTTTTCTCGGAATCTGATTTTCTAAACAAACTTTTCGATTGAGGTCCGATTTATTGAGGAAAAAGCCCATGGAATTTCCTTTCACCAAGTAGCTCATGCTAGAGGCCACAAATTGGTCAATCCGAATTTTCGTTCGTTTTTTAAATTGTCCAAATCGATTTCCGAAAAATCCAAGGCTTGTCAAAAATTCCTTAAAAGATGATTCGACGTTCCTAAAATAATTCGTGATATAACATGACTTTGATTTCTGAAATCAAATTCAAATTCGTGGTTAATTTCAATCAGACACAATTTTAGCGGGACCTAACCTATTAGGTAGCTTTTAGGAATTTTTGGTGCAATTGACCCGTGGTTGATTTTCTTCGAACCACACATACCTCTTCGACACATTGGCGACTTTTAGTGGTCGTGAAAATCTCGAGATTTCAAATATGGACACAGGGTATCTAAAACGATAGAAAATCAATTTAGCGCCGATCAACGAGAATTTTGCAATCAAGTGGAATCACCCACACTTTGATTACATATCTCAGTTGAATCGACCTATCTCCGATCTCTGATCGACTTTGACAATGCCGCAATGACCATTGCAGATTAGCACGGTCGAACGATCAATTTCTAGTCGAATTCTCAAGTTTATTGCGTTAAAATCCCTTAAAGGCTTCGTCTGATAGACTAGTTATCTCATGAGTGGCCATCTCAGAGAAAAGCATTATAGTCGTGTCGATGAAAGGCCCGACTTATCCAATCGAAATCAGAACCTGAAATTCAGGATGTCACAACTCTTCCCCTTTTATAAAAATTTCGTCCTTAAAATTTAAACCTTTATCAGTCTTTAACGAAATGTGGGGTATCATCGTCTCATTAGTTTTCACTTTCCCACGTTGCTTCTTCGGTCCCGTAGTGTTGTCAGACCACTTTGATCGAGGGGACCATCTTGGTACACAAAATCTTTTTTTTCTGATCCACACTCTGAATCGAGCTTTCCACGTACGACACTCTGTCGTCCACGTCTAATTCTTCAAGATTTAGCACGTGAGTTGGGTCAGGCTTATATGTCCTCAACATCGACGCGTGAAAACGTCATGCACTTGCGCCAACCTTGGCAACAATGCAAGACAATATGCTAGGATCCCGATTCTCTCTAAAATCTAAAAAGGACCTACGTACCTCGGTCTCAGCTTTCCCTTCTTGGCGAAGTGCAAAGTATCCCTCATTGGTGGCATCTTCAAAAAGATGCAATCACCAACTTGGAATTTCAGCCTTCGACGCCTAACAAGACAACTTTTCTGGCGACTCTGAGCGATCTTTAATCTGTCACTGATATTTGCAACTACAACTATTGATTGCCGAATTGACTCTGGGCTGTGATCTTTCTTTCCTCTAACTTCCTCCTCACAACTGAAGTTCTGCACACTCTGCTATACAATGCGTCAAAAGGAACCATTTGACCGTTCTATTGAAACTAGAAACCTCGGTCTAGATTTGAAATAAATTCGTCACTGGCACTCCATGTAGATGAACTATCTGACTCACATACACTTCTATGTATCTGTCTAAATCAAGATCCTTTTGTACTATAATAAAGTGAGCCGACTTTGTCAGTCTATCAACCACTACCCAAATGGAATCATTACCTCTCTGATTCCTTAACAAGTCTGTCACAGGGTCCATCGTGATATACTTCCATTCCTACCCAGGACTCTTAAGTAATTATAAAAGTCCTCTTGCTTTGCATTACTAAACTTCCACCTACTGACACATCTAACACTTGCAACCTGTCCGGCAATATCTATCTTTATATCGGTCTACCAATTGAGCTGATGCTGACTCTAACCTACTTAGTACCGTCTAGTCGAATACTACAACTGCTACAGTGAATTCCTAGCAAGGTCTCTTCCTTAAGTGCTACATCATCAGGTACACTCAATCATTCTCGAAACTTTAGTGTTTTTTTTTTTGTAAGGCTTGAAACTTTATGTTTCCGCCTTTAGAAATCTGAAATCGGCTTTTCTCTTATTAGTGTTTCTCGTAGGATCTTTTGGATCTTTAGGCATATCAACTGCTGTACCTTGATTCTAATTTGAGCATCCGGCTAAATTCTGAGGGTGGTTATAAGATTTGGAAGGTAGCCTATCTCAAATTTGAAAACCGAATCTCGAGCTTTCACGAGTAAAGTTCCACTCTTTGATCACCATCTGTGCAACTAAAGACTTTTGACTCAATGCACTTGCGATCTAATTCGCCTTTCTAGGGTGACACAAGATATCACAATCACAGTCCTTCCAAAGTTTTAACTTACAACGCTGTCTCATATTCAACTCCTTCTAAGAGAATAAATACTTTGAGACTTTGACAATCAGCGAAGATCTAAAGTCTTTCTTCACACCAAAAATATCTCTAAATCTTTAGAGTGAAGATTATTAATGCGAGTTCCAAGTCATGCACTAGGCAATTCAACTTATGAGGCTTCGATTGACAGGACATGTATGCAACAATCCTATCATGTCGCATTAGCATGTAATTGCAACAATCCTACTATGTCGCATTAACACATAATCTAGTCCTCTAAACGACACATCACTATAGATCTCGTATCCTCTAGGACCAAATGGAATGGTTAGCATTGGTGTGGTAGTCAACTTTAGCTTAAGCTCTTGGAAACTATGCTCGCACTGGTTTGTTCACACAAATTTTTCTTCTTTTTTCAGGAGTTAAGTCAACGACGATACTAATGTTGAAAATCTTTCCACCAACCTTTTGTAGTAATCCGTCCAATCCAAACGGCTTATGATCTCTGATATTGTTGTCGGTCTTGGTCCACTGACAACTACTTCAATCTTGGTCGGGTCCACGAAGATTTCTTCGCCTAAAATCACATGACCTAAAAATGTTACTCGAGTCAACCAAAACTTGCACTTACTGAACTCAGTGTATAATCTTTGGGTCCTTAAGGTCTGACGTACCATTCTCAAATGATTCTCGGTGCTTCTCAACACTCCTCAAATACGCCGGAATATCATTGATAGACATGATCATAATTGATCTAGGGATTTTTTAAACACTCGGTTTGCCAAATCCATGACAGCAGTTGGAGTGTTCGTCAAACCAAACGGCATTACAGTACTCTCATAAAGGCCATATCAAGTATGAAACACTGTCTTCGGTATAATATCTTTTCCAATCCTCAAGTCGACTTTTGAAAGTATTAACACTCTTTGTAATTGATCACACAATTCATCGATCTTTAGCAATGAACACTTGCTCTTGATTGTCATTTGATGGAGTTGACGATAGTCGGTGCCCAGATGCAATGAACCATCTTTCTTTTTCATAAATAGAATTGGTGCTTCCTAAGGTGAAGTATTGGTTTGTATAAATCCCTTATTCAGTAATTCCCGCATCTGCACCATCGGTTCTTTCAACTTAGACAACGACATCTGGTAAGAAGCCTTATAGAGTGGCTTTGTCCCGGATGCTAACTCGATTGTGAATTCTACGCTTTGTTTCGGATGCTAACTCGATCGTTAATTTTATCTCTTTCTCTAATGACGAGTTTGACAATTCCTGTGGAAACATATCTAGAAATTCTTGGACTACTAAGATGTCCTCAACCTTCAGCTTCTTAACTGTCATATCCACAACAATTGCCAAGTAACCTTGGCAACCCCCGTCTAACAAACGAGTTGCCTTCAAGCGACAAGATTAAGGAAATCGAAGGTCCTTCTTGACTCCCAATAAACTTGACACTTCTACATGCTCCAGGAGCCAACTCTTTTCACATATGACGTCAAAGTTATACATCAACAAACTAGCCAAGTACAACTCTAGTGAATGATCCTCCTTTCTACAACTTTATTACAACAAATTGAAATTCCACCAACTTAACTCAAAACTCTAGTACGCCACTCTGATCAAATCACCCCAAAACATTCTTCCTTTGATCGGTGCATGGTCGGTTCCATTCCTGTCCTTTTTGCCATCCTAATGGCGTCTTATCTGTGGTAATGGTGTTTATGCTCCCTTGGACTGACATCGGCAATCCCTCCCCTGATAGCCATGCTGGCCACATACATAGCACACTCCACTTATACCAAGACACTGAATTGATCAACGCTTCCTTCCACAAACTCGGCACCTGTTTGGTGAATCCTCTGTCTCCCATCAGATAACAACATGCACCCTTACTTGCACCTGGGGTTGGTTCCAAACACCCCACTGTGTGTTCCACGGCACATTCTCTCTAATTTGTTCCATCAGTGGTGACGACAACCGTTGTCGTGGTCCCATCGACCTTATGGAATAGTTTCTAGCTAGGTGACCCTATTGGTCGCACTCAAAACAAGCACCCGTCCTAGAACGACACGGGGTTAGTCCATGTCGCCTTCCACAAAAGTGACACACGACATTCTGACTTCGCGCTGGCTTTCTGATTCTATGCCTTCAATTGGGACAAATAGGGTGCTTTCCTTTGGTCACCGGCTTCTTCCCAAATTGATTTTCATCTTTGCCTGAACTGTACCGTGACCTAGATGTGGCGGCTTGCTTCCAAATCACAACTCCAGGTTGGGCCTCAGCAGGTGTGACAACAACAACGGTTATTGCACTAGTGGTGATAGTGACAGCGATAAAAGCGGCGACTCGATCATGAGCTTGTTGACTCAACAATTTCCCAAGGAACTCTAGTGCCTAAACGATCCCATCGAACTTAGGATTGCTCAGTGCTACTACACTAGTATCGGCCTATAGTAGTACTCTTACACTTGCACCGGCCTGAGCCTGCACTCTGCCACAACTGAGGCACCGATCCTTGTCGGCGTCCCACCCTGAGTCACAGAGGTTACCGCCTTCCTACTAGGAGTCCTCAGCTCCTTATCACTCATGCCACGGCATCTTTATAGAAACTTGTTTTCTAATTCTAATACCATATTGGAATTTGTGTGACCCACACAAACAAGCTACCAATCAGCTATTAATCACATGCACCAGTATGAAATAAAAGCCATTTCTACTAACTATCCCATGACTTATCGCATCTTATCACTCCAAACACAGACCTGCTCTGATACTACTTAAACGGGGATGTCACACCTCGATCCTCTAAGCACGTGCCCATCCTTCTGCGGTCGATTAATAGAGACGTCTAGGACACATCGCCGACCCATTGATTTTAATATGCGCATGCAAAAGCAAATATACAATCCTCAGACAACAACAATATGTGATAGAAATGTAGGGCCATAAATCACAACCAAAACAAGCTTTTTTAAACACTTTAGATTTATACATAATACTAGGCTGTTTACAAAAGGATGGCTCAACAAAATGGGAACTATTCTAAGAGCCACTAGTCAGACACGTTTGTCAATTCTTCGGTCTCCACCTTCCTAGACTCTGGGGCTTCTGGTCCTCCACCAACTTGCCTTAAGGCTGCCTAAACACAAACATGAATCGGAGGTCTTACCTTTGCCTTTGTTCCTTCCTCCAAGTCAGTACAATTAACATTCTCAACCAATCACTTCAACACGTCAAGACAGATCGAACTATCAGTCAATCGACTCAGTCGATGACATGTCAACAAGACCATTCCCCGGTCATCTCAATTAATACTACCTATAAGTTTGATCATACCCAGGACTGCTTATTATAAGCGATAATAAGTAGTGTGGCTCACCAGAAGCTACCGCAATATTGATATAGTATACTATATATGCTTACTAGAAGCTACCGCAATTATACTCATATAGCATACTATAGCTCGTCAGAAGCCACCACGAATTATCAATATAATATATTATAACTCATCAGAAGCTGCCATAAATTATCAATATAGTATACTATAGCTCACTAAAAGCTGCTGCAAATTAATGATTCTGATCCTCTTGTCAAATCATCATTTTTATCATTCCCGATAAAAATACTTATGTGTGGGATACACGGTCGATCTTAGCCAAAATACAATATTTTCTCACTTGAAAATCCCACTAATTTCACTAGTCCACAAAATCATTTTTGGCATTGTAAACCGATGCCTGGTGATTTTTCAATTAATTACTGAAATTAAATAAATTTAGGAATAAATTCCTAAAATACAAATTACACCAAATCAGCACAAATTACAACTCAATTAAATAAACAAATCACACCATTGCAATCAACATAAAATTTCGATCACTGACTATCTCATTCTAATTTTTAGAACATAAATAATTAATTAAATAATTACAAAAATTAATTAATAAATGCCAAAAATAAGACTTAGGCTCGGAAAAGCCTAATTAGAAGCCAAGACGAGCCCAGAAAAATTCCGAGACTCATTAAATAAATATTAGAGCCTATCTACTCGCTAATGGCATCAAACTAACTACCTAACATGCATCGATAATTAACTAACTCACTAAACCATTCTAACTATTCACTAAACTAAGCTTAGTCTAAACTAAACAACCCTTAAGCGTCATTAACCTACTACGCAGGGATTAGTGAGTTAAACTCACCTAATTTGTGATCTGCTTAGATCAAAACGATGGGGATGCAACGAGGAATGACAACCTCCAAAGCGGGATCGCTAAGTGGGGTTGGAATGGGTTCGAAAACGGGCCTCAAGGCTTCGTGGTTGCTACCTGGTTCTGAAGGGAGGGTTTGCTAATCGTGGCTCTGAGAGGTTGGCCTCGGCTCAATTGGGCTGGGTTGAGCTGATCTTGATGATGCGGCAACTAAGGAAGGGAAAATCGGACTGGTGAGGGCTGAAAATGGGCCGACCATGCAAGATGTGGGCAAAGGAAGGAGCTCTCTTGATGCTTGGCCGTTTGGTGAATTGGGTTCACGACTGCTGGAATCAACACCCAAGTAGAAACGTCGTTGGGTTGACTCACGAAACCAAGGGGCTGAATTGGTGGAGATTCGATGGGGTGCATGTGAAGAAGAGATGGACGAAGGTGGGGCGTCGGTGGGGTAGAGGTATGTGGGAATGAAGAATAAAGCAGAAGCTGAAGCAGCCTTGGCGTAGTTGAAGCTGGAGGGGCCGAAGAGTGAAAGGGACCAAGAGAGAGAAGATAAGGCCGCAAGAAGTGTCGGCCAAGAGGAGAAAAAGAAAATGTGAGGCTAAGAGGAGAGAAAGAGAAAATGTGAGGCTAAGAGAGAGAGAGAGAGAGAGAGAGAGAGGCATGTGAATTTGAGAGGGGGCCAACTGAGTCCAAAAGTCAAAGAAATTCAAAGCAAATGAAGATTGAAGAAGGGGCTGTCAGCTGATGGGGGGGATGCGAGAAAGGGCGTGGGATCAAAGGGGAAAAGGAGAAAATTAATTAAAACACAAACATACTTTTGCTCAACTTCACAACAAAAACAATTGGTCACCTATGACCAATCTCAACATCATTTGCACAATTTAACGTCCAAATGAGGATCGAAATAAGACAGTCCCTCAAACCTCCGAATTTCCCTCAATGCTGAATTCTATTTCATTTTTCTTGAAATCTGATTTCTGAACAAACTTCTCCGATTGAGGTCCGATTTGTTGAGGAAAAAGCCCACATAATTTCCTTTAACCAAGTAGCTCATGCCAAAGGCCAGAAATCCCTTCAAATTGGCTAATCCGAATTTCCATTCGTTTTCTGAATCGTCCGAATCAATTTTTCGAAAAATCCAAAGCTCATTGAAAATTCCTCAAAAGATGAGTCGACATTCTTAAAATGATTCGTGACATAATAGGACTTTCGATTTCTGAAATTGAATTCAAATTCGTGGTTAATTTCAATCAAATTCAATTTTAGCGTGACCTAACCTACTGGGTAGCTTTTAGGAATTTTTGGTGCAATTGACCCGTGGTCGATTTTCTTTGAACCACACGTACCTCTTCGACACTAGCAACTCTCGGTGGTCATGAAAATGTCGAGGTTTCAAATACGTACACAAAGTACTCAATGTTTGAGAAAACTTCCTTACGTGTTTTGAAGCTGACAAAACGTTTCCATCAATCTAGTCTGAAAACTTGTAGACTCTTTAGTCAAAGTCTGAAGACCACCAAACCGCTAGACTCAAGATTCAAACTCTATCCTTATTGACAATTTCTTGACCATCGAAGAAGACTTATTCAGAATTGAGTATTTCGTCAAGGATTTGATTCTATCGACTAAAGAAGATGTCTTGGCTGGTTATATAGCATCTTGGAATCTATTCGTTTTGATTTCAATTCGGATAATTTAAATCCATTGATTGGCGAAGCATACTTGGAAGGTTCTACTTATGGAAACTAGATCTTAATTGTATGGGCGAGCAAGATTGATGTGCTATCGTCATATTTCTTAAATGACTCAAAATCTCCCTAATTGATTCTGTCCAACGGGTAGATTGGAAGAGCCCCATTGGTAAGTGCCAATGGTATGAAGGCATGAAGGAGTATATAAGGAAGATGTTCTAGTTATTCGAGTATGTGTGCAATAGAGAAATTCCAAAGTCTGAAGCTCCTTATTCTTTGTCAATTAAATTGTTGAGCGAAAACTTGTACTCAAAAGAGAGTTTATACTTCTGTGAGACCTTGAGGAAGTGTAGCAGAATCTCTACACTATGAAATCAAGGAAGAGCTATACTGTAACAACTCTTTTGATTCTTAATGAAATCTAGCCGGTGGGTTGTCAGTGCGGAAGAGTGGACGTATGTTTATTAGAGTCTAATTTCCTTTTCATAATCTATTACTAAACAGAGTTGGTTTAAAAGCAAAATTATATTCTTTACTCTGCAAAAAAAATTTTCGCACCTATTCACCCCCTCTAGGTGCTCGTACTAGCTTTCACACCCAAAACGACAAAAAATCGATTTAGTGCCGATCGACGAGAATTTTGCAATTAGGTAGAATCACCCACACTTTGATCATACATCTAAGTCGAATCGGCCTATCTCAAGTCTCTAATCAACTTTGACAATGCCATAATGACCGTCGCAATCTAGCACGGCCGAGTGGTCAATTTATGGTTGAACTCTAAGTCTATTATGTTAAAATCCTTTAACGGCTTCGCCTAATAGGCCAGTTATCTCATGAGTGGTCATTTTAGAGAAAAGCACTATAGTTGCGTCGATGAAAGACCCGACTTATCCAATCGAAATCAGAACCTGAAATTCATGATATTACAGAAGATATCCAACTCCAATTGTTTGGTGATGTTTAAGTATATTAGCAGTTGTGGTTCTATATTGATGTTCACTTATCCATGATACTTCCAAACTTTACCGAACTTGTCGTTCTAAGCTTGTTCACCTTTTGTTAAGGTACCTCTAGCTTGTAGACACCTCTATGCCCAATGCCTTGTTCACCATTGATAGAAAACTCATATCCTTTAGATGTTCCTGTTAGAATATCATATACATAATGACTTATGCATCTTTCACCCGATTACTCAACTATTAAGCACTTTAGTAGCCTTGATTATTTTGTCATATTCAAAACATTGAAAGTATTTTCATAACACTGTGCACACATGAAACATGGAAATCATATCAAACTCGGTGTTTCAAATTCTTTACCTATGTATGAAGTTGAACCAGCGAAAACAAATTCCCAGACAATAAAGATGATTAGATATTCACATGCGATGCCCCATTGATAATGTCCCTCCTTTGGAGAAGACTACTGATGATCCCAATGAACAGCTCTTTATGACTGAACAGTTTTTAGATATTGGTTTACAAATTCTTTGGACCTATTTGTTTTTTCAAAAAATTAGCTCTAAAGTCTCTCTCTCCCTTCATAAGTACCATAAATATTGGCTCCAGGTCTGGTTGAAGGGCAAAGTAACACCAGACCACTTTATTTTAATGGAAAGGAATACAACATATTGAAAAACAAGATGAATGCATTTCTAAGATCAAAAGATCCTATAGAATGGGGCGTGGTAGACAAAAGGAATCATTCCTAAAGCTATAACAGTCTCAAAAAGAGGAAAAGAAGCTGTTGAGTTCAGCGAGGTGACCCAAGAAGAAATAACCAAGAGACAAGCTCTTAATGCAAAAGTAATTTATTCTTTATATTGTGCATTATCTCCTACTGAATATAATAAAATATCTTCTTGTGAAACAACTAAAAAAGTCTGGGATAGATTACACATCACCTATGAAGAAACTAATCAAATGAAAGAAACCAGAATCAATATTCTGCTTGGTCAATATGAAGTCTTTAGGATGAAACCAGGAGAATCTATCATTAACATGTTTGGTCGTTTTACAGAAATCGTGAATAGTCTTGAGTATCAAGGTCAACCAATCTCTGAACCCATGAAAGTTAACAAGTTACTACGTGAGCTTTCGAAAGATTAGAATCACATAAAGACCTCAATAAGGGAGACTCAAAGAATCATGCCACTCTCTATTGACGAATTGGTTGGCACTCTTCAGTCTTATGAAGTGGAGCAAATCAACGAAGATAAAGATCCCAAAGGTAAGAAATCTATTGCATTAAAATCTAATGATGATTCTGATGTTATAGATTCAGAAGACGATATGGATGATGAAGAGCTTGCCGTCATGATAAGAAGGTTCAAAAAACTGAATAGAAAGGGAAGAAAATTCAATTGGAAGAAAAAAAGTTCTCAAAAGTTTCAAAATAAATCGGCTGAGGATGATGAATCCAATAAAGATGTGATTTGTTTTGAATGCAAGAAAAATGGACACATCATACCCAACTGTCCCTTACTGAAGAAAAAGAAAGGAAAAGCTGAGAAATACAAAAAAGCTCTCAAAGTAGAAACATGGAGTGATACTGAGTGTGAAGAAAGTGATGATGATTATACCAATATTTGTCTAATGGCACAATTAGAATCAGATTCAGACTCTGAGACAGACTCAGACTCAGACAGTAAAATCGAAATAAGAAATTTTAAAATTTATGTTAAAATCTCTAGATATATTGATGAACTGTGTCTTAGTCTCAAAACCTCTCTCAAGAGGATTTCTAAACTTAAAAGGGAAAATTCTGCACTGAAGCAACAGGAGATAGTTTGGAAAGAAAAGATTGAAGATTTAGATAAAAGTGTTATTACTTTGAAAGAAAATGCAAACAATCTTTAAAAAGAAAATGCATTTTTGAAAAATGATATCTCAAGTATTTCTAAAAGGTTTTCTATAATATCTAAGAAATTAGAAAATATTCTTCAGCATAAAGACCTTACTTCAACAAATCAGGTTTGGGAATGACTGCTGAAACCATTCCTCTAATTGATTTTCCTAAGGTAAAGAAAAGAATTAAACAAAGACCTACAAAAGATTCTTACAAAAATAATTTCCAAAAATTTTTTGTCCTATGGTTTGAAAACCCATGAGAAAAGTTTGGGTAAAGACTGTATATCACACTAACTCCATTGGACTCAAGAAAATATGGGTACTAAAGAAAGCTTGAGTTTCTTTTTTAAATGTAGGTCGCTATCAAGAAAAATGTTAAATGGTACTTGGATAGTGGATGCTTAAGACATATAACAGGAGACTCAAGTTGTTTTATAAAACTTATGCAAGTTAATGGTGGAAAAGTTTCTTTTGGTGGAAATAGCAAAGGCAGAATTGCGAGATGCGGAACTATAAAGATTGGAAATCTCACAATCAATAATGTTTCCCTAGTGGAATGACTCAATTATACTTGCTGAGTATCAGCCAACTGTGCGACACCGGGATTCAAAATCAATTTTCAAGAAGGAATATGTTCAGGAACTAGTAAAGATTCTTCTCAGACGTTCACAGGGCGAAGACATGGGAATATCTATCTCTTAGATATCAAAAAAGAAAAATCCCAATGTCTAATCTCAATTCAAGAGGAAGCAAATCTATGGCACAAAAAACTTGGGCACATCAACATGAAGCAAATAACCAAAATCTCAGCCAATAAGCTTATTCGTGGATTACCCAATCTGACATACCAGAAGTCTGACCTATGTACACCATACGTATTGGGAAAACAGGGAAGAAATTCATTTAAACCAATAAATCAAATGTCCACTAATCGTGTACTATAGCTATTGCATATGGATCTCTTTGGACCAACCAGAACTCAGAGCGTTGGAGGTAAGAAATATTGCCTAGTAATTGTGGATGATTATTCACGATTCACTTGGGTATATTTCCTGGCAAGTAAGTCTGAAACATTTTATTATTTTATAAAATTTGCCAAGAAAGTTCAAAATGAGAAAGAATATGTTATTTCAAGTATATGGACATACCATGGTGGTGAATTTGAAAATCAAGACTTTGCTCAATTCTGTGATGAATCTGGTTTTCAACATGTATTCTCCTCTCCTTATACTCTAGAAAAGAATGGAGTTGTGGAAAGGAAGAATAGATCATTGCAAGAAATGGCCGAAACTCTTTTAATTGAAAGTAACATTTCTTCTCGTTTTTGGGCTGAAATAGTTTCTACAATGTGCTATATTATTAATAGAGTCTTCTTAAGGCTTATTCGGAGAAAACTCCCTATGAGTTGTTCAAAGAAAAAAAGCCAATTGTTTCCTATTTTCATGTGTTTGGTTGCAAATGTTTTCTATTGAAAAATGCAAATGATCGAATTGGTAAGTTCGAAGAAAAATCAGATGAAGGTATCTTCCTTGGATATTCAACCACCAGCAAAGCTTACGGAGTATACAACAAAATGTCTCAAGCTGTGGAGGAATTGATGAATGTCAAATTTTAAGATTTTATTCAAAATCAATTGATTCAGACACAACTTAAAGAATCTGAACCTACTCCATACTCTACAAAGTCTAAATCTCCAGAAACAGCTCAGAATTCAAAAGACCAGCAACGAATGATCATTGAAGAATCAAATGAAGAAAAAGACCAACAGTCTGACAAATCAACCAGCAACTGGAAGCACAAGTCTAGTCATCCTAAAAAACTCATTATTTGTGACATTAATGAGGGAATTCGTACAAGATCCAAAATGCATGAAGAGTCTAGTGCTGTAGCTCTTATTTCTGAAATAGAACCCAAGAGCATAGAAGAAGCTTTAATTGATGAAAGCTGGATTGAACTATGCAAGAAGAACTCAGGCAATTTAGTATCAATGATGTATGAGAATTGACTCCTAAACTGAAAGGTAAATCTATCATTGGAGCTAAATGGGTTTTCAGGAACAAGATGAACGAGAAAGGAAAAGTCGTAAGAAACAAAGCAAGACTCGTGGCTAAAGGATATACGCAAGAAGAAGGGATAGACTATGATGGGACTTACACACCGGTAGCAAGGCTAGAAGCAATTAGATTATTACTTGCTTTTGCTTGTTATAAAAATTTCAGGTTGTTCCAAATGGATGTCAAAAGTGCTTTCCTAAATGAATTTATCTAAGAGAAAGTCTATGTGGAACAACCTCCCGATTTTGAAGACCCAAGAAAACCAAATTTTGTATTCAAATTGAAAAAGGCGCTATATGGCTTAAAACAAGCACCTCGAGCTTGGTATAACATACTGAGTAAGTTTTTAATTCAAAATGGCTTTGTTAAAGGTAAAGTAGATACTATTTTGTTTATCAAAAGAGAAACCAAAAACTTTTTACTTGTTCAAATTTATGTTGATGATATTATTTTTGGATCACCTAACGAAAATTTATGCAATAAATTCTCTAAGACTATGCAGGATGAGTTTGAAATGAGCATGATGGGTGAATTATCCTTCTTTCTTGGACTTCAAGTAAAACAATTGAAAGAAGGAATTTTCATTCACCAAGAAAAATATGCTAAAGAACTTGTTAAAAAGTTTGGCTTGGAGAATTACAAAAAGACTGATATACCAATGTCAAGTTCCTCGAAGCTGGACAAAGATAAAGGAGGAAAGAAAGTTGACTAGAAGCTATATAGGAGTATCATTGGTTCACTTTTTTATCTTATTGCTTCTAGACCTGACATTCTATTTAGCATTTGTATTTATGCCAGATTTCAATCAGATCCCAAAAAATCTCATTTAAGTGCTGCAAAATGTATCATCAAATACTTTCCATCTACTTCTAATCTCGATTTTTGGTATCCTAAAGAATGAGACTTTACTCTTCTTGGATATTCAGATTCAGACCTAACTGGATGCAGAGTTGATAGGAAGAGCACCTCGGGCACTTGTCAATTACTTGGGAACAGAACAATATATTGGTTTTTGAGGAAGCAAAGTATCATAGCTCTTTCTACAGCAGAAGCAGAATATGTGGCTCTTGGAAGTTGTTGTTCACAAATTTTGTGGATAAAGCAACAACTAAGACTTTGGAATTGAAGACTCATGCATTGAAATCAAATGTGACAACACCAAAAATCCAATTCTTCATTCGAGAGCAAAGCATATAGAGATTCGACATCATTTCATTAGAGATCATGTTCAAAATGGAGAAGTCTCGATTCAATTAATTGACTCAAAGAATCAACTAGCGAACATCTTCACAAAGCCTTTGGAGAAAAGTCAATTCAAGCTTATTCATTCCAGACTCAATATCTTAAAGTCTGAAGAAGTTCAGACTCAGGGATAAAAGTCTAATGATACTCAAACTCAGAAGATCAACATTTACGACTGTAAGTTATTCTCATTTTTAGAAATTTATCTCACGGATAAAATCTTGAAAAGGTACAATTATCTATTAATCTGTATTTGATTGATGTTATCTTCCCTAGTTTTCGCAATTATTGCAATTATTCCTTTTCGAAAAAGGAGTTATTTTTTGAAAAGACGGTTATCTATTCTTTCAAAAAGGCAGTTTTTTTTAAAAGCCATTTTCTATTTTTTTCCTTTTTACGACGTTCCGTATGCCTCTTTTCAACTACTTTATATACTGATCGTCTTCCTCACAAACCCTAAAAAGCACAAATCTTCACTTTCTTACTTTTACACTCTAGTTTAATCTTCAAAGTTTTCACATTTTTTCGTGAATCGAGTTTGGAATCTCTCAAAGACTGTGAGCATGTCGTCCCAAAGAAAGTCTTCAAGGATCGCGAACAATGGACCACAACACATGCATGAGGGTCCTACACATTTTGACCTCACCGAGGAAGAAGAATTCCCAAGACAGTAGCAGAGCCCATAACATTCTCAACTGCGTCAATCTCCTCAAGCTAGACCTCAAGGTAGTGATTGTAGAGCAGAGGAAGAAATCATTGAAGGCGCAAAACCCGTAAGATCTCAAAAGCCCGTTTTTATCTTTAAGCTTTACTCTGCCTTGAAGAGGGGAGGCACTCTCTTGAAATATATTGATGAATTTTTGAAAGAGAAAGGGCATCAAAATGAAACCCACTTTTTGCGAACAATGGAACGATTGGAGATTGCTCCTGCGGGGTCAGCAGATCGAGCATTTGCAAATATTCCTAGTGATTCACATGTTGGAGGTCTTTGCCAGCTTGATGGGAATGATGATGACAAAATGTACACTCATTTCAAGCCTAGAATAGTTGTTGGGGCAAATATTCGAAGCAAAAGGATAGATTTATTTTGCTTAGATGAACACAAAGCGACTTTACTCTAAGTTGCTAAAAAGAGGGGTGATCAATCCGAGAAGTGTAGACTTTTATTTTCTTGACTCTTTGAATGTGAAGCTGTGAGAGAAATTCACTCAACTTCAGCTTGAGCAATTTTGTTCTGAGACGACAGAGGCATATCCAGAATTCACTACATACTTCTATTCTAATCTAAGTTTCTTGGATGCAAATATATTTTCTTTTAGTGTTCGAGACCAGGACTATATTGTTGACATGGACATATTGGCGGATGTGATTAGAGTAGAGCGAGGGGCATTCCAATCGATTAGTGTGTTTGTTGGTCGTGCGGCGATAGAGTTTGTTCGGGATGGAATGGTTGAAGGAAGAATTTCATACTTGAGGATGAATGCCTCTAACATTTTGCTTCACAAGATCGTGTTCAATTGCCTCATACCCAAGTCAACTTTGAAGACTGACGTCTCTAACTCAGAAACAAAGCTGATGTATGCCATCAATGCTGGCAAAAGGTTTTCTCTTCCTCACATAATCATGTTTCACATGTACAGAACGATGGCGAAAGACAAAGGGCAACTTCTGTACTCAGCGCTTGTTACAAAGCTTTTCAGACATTTTGATATCCAACCACCCAGGATTCTATGTGTTCGATCATGTGATCAAATGGTGGTGGGATTGAAAATGGTTTCCAAAATGCGTCTAAAAGAGCTGGACAAAGCTTTGGAGCGATTGAAAGAGAAAACCCCTATCAAGTCTCATCAAGGTTCTTCAGTTGTAAAACGGAAAGGGAAGGAGCCCTTAACAACTCCATCCAAGAAAAGAAGAGCACTCGTTCTGGAGGATGAAGAGGATGAGGACGATATTACCATTTTCGCACTTGCACTAAGAAATCTTAAAAGTGCTGTTCTAGAGACTGAGGAGAGAGAAGATCAAGAAAGAAATGAAGAAGAGGAAAGGAGTGGAGAAAGAGAATCAATACGAAAAGAAGCAGTGGAAAAAAGGATTGTAGAAGAAGAAGAAGATAGAGGTGAACAGGAGGAAACAGAGCATGAAGCGTACTTCTCACCTCCTGAGGGCATTGAAACAGGGGAAGTTACTGAGAAAAGAGATACATCTTCAATTGATGTTCCCAGTGAAGGTGTTAGTCGTTCTCCCGTAGATCCAGAAAACATCTATGCCTCTCAATTTCTAGAGGAAGGTCATGAGACTTTCGCAAAGTGCTTGACATTCTTATGGAGATGCAAGGCCAAATTTATGCCCTGGGATGCGAAGTTCAGAACTTGCTGAATGCAGGTCAAACCTCTTCAGTTTCTTTGCATGATTAAATTCATGCACTTACTCTTCAAGTTCAAGCAAATGCCAAGGGTGAAGAAGTGGCTTAACTGAAGGAGGATTTGAAAAAGCTGGAAGGGATTGTCCAGTTAATAGGAGATTTCCAGCTTGTTCGCATTCCTAGGCAACCATAATTCCATTATCTTTTTATCTCTACCTTTTTTATGCTGACAAAAAGAGGGAGAGATGGTGCAGATTTAAACTTGACTCTCGTTTGACCTTACTTTTTGAATGACTTTTTACTTTTGTTTGGTTGTTTGGTTGTGACTGAATTTGGATTTGGTTTGTTTGATCGTTTGTTTATTTTAAGCACTATTGGTATTTCATGGCAAATATAGTTGTTTATTTACAAGACTAACTTATTTCCTGTGGATGCAGATTTAATGCTGTCTAAACTAAGTCAATTATCTTTTGTGAGATATCCATATTTGCTTGAGTATTGTTTTGAAAGTTTTGTCCCATCAAAAAGGGGGAGATTGTTGGAGAAAATTTCCTTATGTGTTTTGAAGCTGACAAAACGTGTCCATCAGTCTAGTCTGAAGACTTGTAGACTCTTTAGTTGAAGTCTGAAGACCGCCGAATCGCCAAACTCAAGATTCAAAGTCTATCCTCATTGACCGTTTCTAAACCGTCAAAGAAGACTTATCTAGAACTGAGTATTTCGTCAAGGATTTAATTCTATCGACTAAAGAAGATCTTTCGGCTGGTTATAGCATCTTGGAATCTATTATTCGTTTTGATTTCAATTCGGATAATTTAGATACGTTGATTGGCAAAGCATACTTGGAAGGTTCTACTTATGGAAACCTAGATCCTGATTATATGGGCGAGCTAGATTGATGGGCTATCATCATATTCCTTAAATGACTCGAAATCTCCCTAATTGATTCTGTCCAACGGGTAGATTGGAAGAGCTTCTTTGGTAAGTGCCAATGGGTATGAAGGCATGAAGGAGTATATAAGGAAGATGTTCCAATTATTCTAGTGTGTGCGCGATAGAGAAATTCCAAAGTCTGAAGCTCCTTATTCTTTGTCAATTCAATTGTTGAGCGAAAACTTGTACTCAAAAGAGAGTTTATACTTCTATGAGACCTTGAGGAAGTGTAGCAGAGTCTCTACACTATGAAATCAAGGAAGAGCTATACTGTAACAACTTTTTTGATTCTTAACGAAATCCAGCCGATGGGCTGTCAGTGCAGAAGAGTGGACGTATGTTTATTAGAGTCTAATTTCCTTTTCATAATCTATTACTAAACAGAGTTGGTTTAAAAGCAAAATTATATTCTTTACTCTGCAAAAAAATTTTTCGCACCTATTCACCCCCTCTAGGTGCTCGTACTAGCTTTCACACCCAAAACGACAAAAAATCGATTTAGTGCCGATCGACGAGAATTTTGCAATTAGGTAGAATCACCCACACTTTGATCATACATCTAAGTCGAATCGGCCTATCTCAAGTCTCTAATCAACTTTGACAATGCCATAATGACCGTCGCAATCTAGCACGGCCGAGCGGTCAATTTATGGTCGAACTCTAAGTCTATTGTGTTAAAATCCTTTAACGGCTTCGCCTAATATGCTAGTTATCTCATGAGTGGTCATTTCAGAGAAAAACACTATAGTTGCGTCGATGAAAGACCCAACTTATCCAATCGAAATCAGAACCTGAACTTCAGGTTGTTACAGAAGATATCCAACTCCAATTGTTTAGTGATGTTTAAGTATATTAGCAGTCGTGGTTCTATATTGATGTTCACTTATCCATGATACTTCCAAACTTTACCGAACTTGTCGTTCTAAGCTTGTTCACCTTCTGTTTAGGTACCTCTAGCTTGTAGACACCTCTACGCCCAATGCCTTGTTCACCATTTATAGAAAACTCATATCCTTTAGATGTTCCTGTTAGAATATCATATACATAATGACTTATGCATCTTTCACCCGATTACTCAACTATTAAGCACTTTAGTAGCCTTGATTATTTTGTCATATTCAAAACATTGAAAGTATTTTCATAACACTGTGCACACATGAAACATGGAAATCATATCAAACTCGGTGTTTCAAATTCTTTACCTATGTATGAAGTTGAACCAGCGAAAACAAATTCCCAGACAATAAAGATGATTAGATATTCACATGCGATGCCCCATTGATAATGTCCCTCCTTTGGAGAAGACTACTGATGATCCCAATGAACAGATCTTTATGACTGAACATTTTTTAGATATTGGTTTACAAATTCTTTGGACCTATTTGTTTTTTCAAAAAATTAGCTCTAAAGTCTCTCTCTCCCTTCATAAGTACCATAAATAGTTTCTTATATTTATTTTCACTGAAAAATAAGAAATAAACAGTGCCAAGTGTTCAGCAAACTTTTCACGGCATGATCCAGAGCATTGGCCAATTAATAAGACTAATTTAAAGCAAGAATCACATTTTGTTTTCTTCAATCCAAGTGCGTGGAACGCAATCTCTATCATTGAGGAAGTAAAAGACTTCCCACATGATGCACGTTCATTTTTTTTACCTTCCCAAGTGCTTTTCTTGACTGCTTGCGCATGAAAAGCATTGGACTAAGAACAATAAAGGGTACTTCTGCTTCAATAGTGGGAAAGACCACCGCACATGCTAATTGCACTCGGACAAAAGTTAAAAGGAAACACTTTTGCTTTAGTGAAAGTGATTTTTTCTTTCACCTTTGTAGATTGAAAATATGCCGAGCCCATTTCAGTCGTAGAAAAATATATCTCTGTCGTCGTGGAATAAATTTGTTGGCAGATTTTTACCATTTAGAAAGAAATTCTTGTTGAGAGATAAATCTCAGCGAGTTTAACTCCTTAAGCCTTGATTAGGACACAAATTCGCCTCAGAGGCGGCCTAAGCATGCACCAAACATAAACTCACCTTGCTTAAACCAAGCCGGCGGTGGGGTACCACACACAAAACCTTCCCAAACCGCACATTAACACGTCTCATACAATAAAAATAGAATAACGTGCAAAAATAACAATTAGAACACATATCTCTCATGCACCAAGCATCCACAGGAGACCTGATTATAAGGTAAAACCGTTTTGGCACATCCCATACCATGCCTAACAATTTTACCCCATAATCAAGCGCAATATATCACAACCATTCACACATGTTCCAATTATTATGACCCCTTGAGCCACGGCCAACACAAGAGTTGGCGGTCTTCCGGCATAATCGGGCATTGTCCCACCTCAACAGGCATGACAACATCCCGCGTAAATGCATCAGGATGGCATTCCTATAAGGGGCATCATTCCGAAATCCATCCACAAACGGCATTTTGTTGACTTGGGGGCATCCGAACTTAATCAGACATCGTTCCGTGTAAACGCATCAAGATGGGTTCACTACCCCAAGTAAACGCATCAAGGCTTTCAGGTGATCACACGAGCATACCATCAATCAAGTCAACTTTTATCTTCCGTCATTTAGCCAAGAACACCAAAATCCTTTTTTTTTTAAGATCAACCTAGCAACTCTTTTTTTTTTTTTTTAACACTCTCGGTAAAATTTTTGTATGAGGCCATGTATTTGAAATTAACCCGTCAAACTTTGCACAATATTAGTTTAAGGCCCTGTGGTTTTATTGAGCCCATATAATTTGGTGTCCAACCCGACACCTCATTTTTTTTGTATTTAATAGCTTGTCACATCATCTTTTGCAATAATAATAGATAATCATCATAGAACAACCAATCACATAATATCATACATGCAACACTCAAAATCATGGATAATTTCATCCAAGAAAATGAGCGTAAAATTTTACATATCGACTAATCCATCATAATTTACGCTAATTGCGATAAATTAAATAAATCACGATTAAATTAAGTAAATTACGATTAATTAAACTAAACAAAATTAATTAACCTAAACATGATTAATTAGGCTAATCGCAATTTAAATTAATCTAAACCAATCTTAACCTCAATTAAACTAAACCAAGCTTAATTAAGACTAATCATCCCTAGCACTAATCTAAACCTTATTAGCACTAATCTAAACACCCCCTAAACACAATTAATGGCCTAATCAATGATTATGGAGTTAATTCACAGTTTCCAACGGTGGCAGGCTTGTGGCGACGGCGATGAAAACATGAAACAACTACAGCACAAACGGAGGTTCGATAGAGGCGGAGTCGGTCCCTCCAAGCTCTCGGTGAAGGAGGGCTTTGCTCAACTTGGGGCTAGTCTCGATGGACGGTGGTTGCTGGTGGGATGCTCGACAATGCTAGATGTGGAGGGCTGCTGGGCTGTGGACGGTGGTGGAGCGGCTGGGCTGGTGATGGAGCAGCAACAAGGGAGAAGGAGTTGCTGGGGTGATGGGGTTGCTGGATAGTTGGAGGTGTTGGTGGTTGGATGATGGTGTTGCTGATGGGTGTTGGGATGATGGTAGATGGGGGCGCGTGGCGGCAAAATGGGAAGAAAGGGAGAACCAAAACATGTGGAGAGAAAATGGAGGTTGGCAGGTTGACGGTGGTTATCACGCCCCGCACCTCGGACGTGCACCCATCCCTTGCCGGTCAATCAAATATGCGACGTTCTCAGGGCACATCACTGACCCATTCATTTTAAATGTACATGCGGAAGCGTATTATAAAACCCCTAACAATCAAATATAAGATAGGAAAGTAGGAACTAAACTCATTCACAACCAAACATACTTTCATATATATATGCACACCAGAGTTTATATACACCAAAAGTCAGCCTACAAAAAGATTGGTCCACCAAAAAGGAATGATCCTATGACCACTAGTCAGACTCGTTCACCGATCCCTTTTCTAACTCCATAACCTTCGGGGGCGCCGGGCCCTCCACCATGCCATCAAGAGGGTCAGCTATATCATCACCTAGAATGGCCTCGATAACAGCAAGTGGAATATCAAAACCTCTAAGGGGACCAATCCTGAAACCATTGGGTCCAAAGCGAAACCACGCGCTGTATTGATGAGGCATCTTATGATAGATGTCCTCGTCGACCCAGACAGTAATCCTTATAAGCTCATAGATCCAATGACCTGGAGGATCGGGAAAACTATAAACCTACTTGGTAATCCTCATAGGAAGACCATAACGCTCCGAGGGAATCGCCATCTACGGACTTGAAAATAATTAGCCCACAACGGGATGAGACATTGTCTCAGCAAGTTCACCCCTTAAACCCCTATTAAAAAGGAAATACACCCAAGAGTGGCCTAGCCACACCACACAAGAGACTTACCTTGCCTCTGTTCCTTCCTGTAGGTTAGTACAGTTCATATCACTCAATCGTATGTAGTAATAAGAACTTAAACAACTAGAACGCAAACACTTTCACATAACCAACAACCACAAGGATCCCAATTATAAGACCAAATGGTTATAACATGTCCTCACACAATTTCGTCCCATAATCCGGCGCATCAACAACACTCAGCATGCGTTCTAATTGTTTATCACTGCCACACATGGGCATAGCCTACTCGCAATTCAGCTATCTACTGGCATAGCCAGGTATTGTCTCACCACATTTCAGCATGGCTTCGTCACTACGTCAATGGCATTCCCGAATGAGCATAGATCCAGAATCTATTGCGACTCGATTCCTAATCAATGGGTAATGTCCAGCTCACAGCTTCAGGACGAGTACTCTTAATCAACACACAACCAATCAATCTTGGCTTAAGACACCGTGCCTTGCACTCAAATGCCTTAATTAAAATGATGATCCTGGTCTATTTTCTACGTATTAAAACATTGGAAAAAATAATCATGTGTGGGGTACATGTCAATTCGAACCAGAAAAACTAAGACCTTCATTTTTTAAACCCCACTGTTTGATATAATATTAAAAATCCATTTTCGGTGTCAAACCCATCACCCGGAATTTTTTGAATAAATTGCATATATTTTACAATCACTACTCAATTTCACAATTCAGTAATCAATTGCACAATCCAACAACATCATAACAATCGGCCTGAGAATTCTAACGAATTACTCTCCCGATATTTTTTTCAAAACTAATAATTAATTAAGTAAATTCCGAAAAGTAATTAAGTAAATTATGAATATTTTAATGATTAAATATAATATAAATTATTATTAAATAATTAAAAAATTTTGAAATAATTAATTAATATAAAATAATTAATTAAGGCCTAATCAAGATTACACTAATCTAAACATCTAATTAGCCCTAATTAATTATCCACTAAAATAATCAAACAACTTAATCTAATTAACTTCCACTATGCTAATCTAACCACCTAAACCTTACTTAACATATTCTAAACAACCCTTAAGCATAATTAACCTCCTAAGCGAGGTTTAGAGGATAAACTCACTAGATTTGCACGCCGATGAGTTCACTGCGACGAGGATGCGAAGGTGAGCGATACACTAGCCCACGGCGACACTAAGCGAGGTCTAGAAGGGCTCGGAAATGGGCCTCAACACCTCACGGCTTTGCTAGACCACGGCTTCCGTTCTTGCTAGTCGAAGGGCTGTCCGAGCAACTCCAACGGCTAGAACCGATTCCCTTCTCTGCTCGAACCAAACTGTGACCCAAATGCGGCGCCTTGTTCATTCTAATCTCTCTCGATCAGCTGAGCTTGTTTGTGAAGGTCATTGTTGTGACATCCTGATTTTCCAATTCCGTTTTCAATATAATGAGTTGGGCATTTCATCTACGTGTTTATAGTTCTTTTCTCTGAGTTGACCACTCACAAGATAACTAGTCTATCATGTGAAGCCGTTAAGGGATTTTAACGCATCAGACTTCATAATTCAATCAGAAACGACTACTCGACCAAGCTAATTTGCAAGGGTCATTACGGCACATAATTGATTAGAGATCAGAGATAGGTCGACTCGACAAAGGTATGTGATTGAGTGTTATTAATTCCACCTAATTGCACAATTTTTATCAATCGACACTAGACCGATTCTTTTGTTATTTTTGTACCTTGTGTCTACATTTGAAACCTCAAGATTTTCATGACAAACGAGAGTGGCTAATGTGTCAAAGATGTATATTGTGGCTTGAAAATAATCAACCATAGGTCAAATGCATGAAAATTCCTCATAGCTACCTAGTAGATCAGGACGCGCTAGAATCGTGTCAGAATGAAATTAACCGTGAAATTGAAACTGAATTCAAAAATTGGAAGTCCTATAGTGTCACAAATCATTTTAGGAACGTCGACTCATCTTCAAAAGGCTTTCTGCAAACCAAGTTTTTCAGTGAAAAATCAAAATATGATTATTTTGGTTAGGGAAAATTGGTAGGCCTGCTTTTGGTCACACTTTTGGGATTCAAGATGGTTCTATGGTCAAGGAAAAATGTGGATTTTAAGTGTGGTTACATTGGATGAATTTATAGACTTCAATTTGACTCAATTGGAAAAGAAATTGAAGGAAATGAAAAGGGAATGGTACCAAATTCGTATACCATGGGGGGAGGAACATTTTGCATCCATTGGCAAGCTTATGGAGGAAGCTTGAGGTGAGAGAGTGGCTGTGGTTGGCAAACTAGCTGGTGGGGCAAGAGAGAAGAGAGTTTGACAAGTGTTGAGCTTTTGAAGGCCACCAAAAAAGACCCTTCTTCAGAAGACCTTATTCTCCCTCAATTGATGGCTCTCTCCATTATTAAGGAAGTTTAGAAGCTCAGCAAAACCAAAGGAAGAAGAGCAGCAGCCCTCTTGCCATCCAAAGTAGCCTCAAGCCTGCCAATGCCGCTCTTTCGCCATCGCACCATCCGCACGCCAACCCGCATTCGCTGCTTAGCCACGCACCCTAATCGTCCAACCCCATCATTCGTGCATCCAAGCTGTGTCTCAGTCCCTTTGCCATCGCCTGAGCCGCCGTGATTACCATCAAGGTTGCCAGAAGCTGTCTAAGCCGCTGCTGCCATCCGTCGGTCCTCCTTTGCCGAACCAGCCACCAATCAGCCCTTCTTCGGCCAAGATCAGTAGCTAAAGACCAACAAGATCGTGGAAGCTTCAAGGCCTGTTTTAGGTGTCTTCTGAACCTCGCTTAGTATCATCGTGGGCTAGGATATCACTCGCCTTCGTGTCCTCGTCATGGTGAACTCATCGGCGTAAAAATCTAGTGAGTTTATCCCTCTAAACCTTGCTTAGGAGTTTAATTATGCTTAAGGGTTGTTTAGATTAGGTTAAGCATGATTAGGTGGTTAGATTAGTTTAGTTAAGCGTGGATTAGATTAAGGGGTGTGATTAGTTTAGTGTATAATTAATTAAAGCGAAGTAGATGATTAGATTAGTATAATCTTGATTAGACCTTAATTAATTATTTTATATTAATTAATTATTTCGAATTTATAAATATTATTTTATCAAAATAAATTAATATAATATTATATATTTATTTAATTTTCTGAATAAAATTAATTATTTATTATTTTTCCAGGAATTATACCGGGAAAGCCGTTTGTTAGAATTCTGTGCTGACTGTTGTGATGTTGGTAGATTGTGCAATTGATTGCTGAATTATGAAATTGAGTGGCGATTGTGAAAAGTATGTAATTTATTCAGAAAATCCTGAGTGTCGGGTTTTGACACCGAAAATTGATTTCAAGTATTATATCAAACAATGGGGTTTGAAAAAGAATGGTATTAGTTTTTATTTTAGAAATTTGATGTGTACCCACACACACGACTACTTTCTCAGATGTTTTTAATATGAAGAAAAGAGGCTAGGATCACTATTTTAATGGAAGCATTGAGTGAAATGTAGAGTGTCCTGGGCCGAGTATGATTTGTCGTGTGTTGGTTAAAAGGAAATTGTCCTAAGCTGTTCAGCTAGACATTACCCTATATGGGATGCCCTCATAATGGGCTCCGATCGCAGTAGTGGCTAGGCTGACTAGACTAATGCTCCTTCGGGAATGCCGTCGACATAGTGACAAAGCCATGCTCAAAGGTGGTGAGACGATGTCTGGCTATGCTAGTAGATAGCTGAACTGTGAGTAGGCTCTGCTCATGTGTGGTAGTGATTAACAATTGGAACGCATGCTGAATCTTATTGATGTGCCGGTTTATGGGATGAAATTGTGTGGCACGGTATGGGACATGTCATAACAATTTGGTCTTATAATCAGGACCATGTGGTTGTTGGTTATGTTAAAGTTTTGGCATTCCGGTTGTTTAAGTTCTTATTACTACACGTGATTAAGTGATATGAACTGTGCTAACCTACAGGAAGAAATTGAGGCAAGGTAAGCCCTCTATGTTGTGTGGCTAGGCCACTCTTGAGTGTATTTCCTTTCTAATAGGGGTTTAGGGGGTGAACTTGCTGAGGCTATGTCTCACCCCATTGTGGTCCAATTATTTTTAGGTCCATAGATGGCGATTCCCCCGGAGCGTTATGGTCTTCCTATGAGGATTATTGAGCAGGTGCATAGTTTTCCTGATCATGTGGGTCATTGGATCTATGAGCTTATATAAACCACTGTTTGGGTCGACAAGGACATCTATCATAGGGTGCCTCATCGATTCAGAGTGTGGTTCCGCTTTGGACCCAATGGTTTCAAGATTTGTCCTCTTAGAGGTTTTGATATTCTACATGTTGTTATTGAGGCCATCCTAGGTGAGGATATAACTGACTCTCCCGATGGCGTGGTGGAGGACTCGGTGTCCCCGGAGGTTATGGAGTCAGAAGAGGGATCGGGGAACAAGTCTGACTAGTAGTCATAGGACCATTCCTTTTTGGTGGATCGATCTTTTTGTAGGTTAGCTTTTGTGTATATATACTCAGGTGTGAATATATATATATATATATATATATATATATATATATATATGAAAGTATGTTTAATTGTGAATGAGTTTGGTTCCTACTTTCCTATCCCGTATTTTATTTGTCAAGGGTTTTATAATACGTTCTGCGTGTGCATTTAAAATGAATGGGTCGACGACATGTCCTAAGGACGTCGCATATTTCATCGACTAGAGTGGGATGTTCGCATGCTCAGGGTTTGGGGCGTGACATCCTCGTTCGAGTGGTATCAAAGCGGGTCTGTGTTTAGAGTGATAAGGTGCGAGGGTTTATGGGATAGTTAGTAGGAAAGGCTTTAAATATGCTGATGCATGTGAGTGATAGCTATTTGATAGCTTGTTTGTGTGGTCACTCAAATTCTAATGTGGTATTGAAATTTGAAAACATGTGTCTATACAGAGCCTATAGTATGAGTGACCAGGAGTAGAGGACTCCTAGGAAGAGGGATGTAGGCCTTGCGACTCGGGGTAGGATGCCGACGAGAGTCAGTACCCGAGGTGCTCTAGGTAAAGTACAGGTTGAGGCCAACGTAAGTGAAGTAGCACTGCCACCGGTTCCACCAATTGGTGCTGGGGTAGTAGCCCTTGTGATCCCAAAATCGACGAGATCATGCAAATGTTAGAGGCCATGGGTAATCGGATGGACTAGCGGGCCTAGAATCAAGCCGTCGCCATTACTACCGTTGCTAATGCTGTTGTTGCTACTACCGCCGTACCTGTTGTCGCACTTGTTGAAGGTTCGCCAGCAATTGTAGTCACTGAAAGACCGATTCACAAGCTGGTGGAGCAATTCTTGAAGTTGAATCCTCCTCAATTCACTAGGGCAAGAGACCCCGAAGCTGCGGCTTTATGGATCCAAAAACTTGAGAAGGCTTTTGCACTATTGATGTGCATTGAAACTAAAAATGTAGTCCTCGCAACTTACCAATTGGAGGGAGTTGCAAATACTTAGTGAAGAACTACCCAAGGAACAGTGTTCTCGGAAGGTGTCGTCTCGGAGTGGAATGCCTTCCTTGAGGCCTTTAATGGAAATTACTTTTCAGAGACTGCCAAGGAAATGAAGATGGCAGAGATTCAACGTTTTCACCAAGGCTCCATGATTGTCGATCAGTATGAGGCGAAGTTTGCTAAACTATCGTAATATGCTCCTGAACTAATTGAGAATCTACGCGAATCGAGTGAGAAGATTCAGGGACGGATTCAAGCCAGACTTGAGGAGTACATTGATTTCGTTAAACCTAAGAAGTTACAATGACATTTATGAGAGAGCCTAGATGATCGTGAGAGATTAGAACGGACAAGCCGCTGCATTTGGGTCACGATTTGGTTTTAGCAGGGATGGGAATTTGGTTTGGGAAGAAATCAATGACCGGAGGAAAATACTCTATTCCACCCAACAGGAAGGGTGGGATAGGGAAGTTAGCACTGATACAGAATGGTGTGTGTCGTTTATGCAGAAGAAGACATGGTACAGCCTCGTGCCCCTCTAGGATGGGTGCCTGTTATGAGTATGGCTAGTAGAGTCACATTGCTAAGAATTGTCCTAAAAGACCGATGGGGACAACATCAGTTGCCACCGCCGCCACCATTGGGTCAGAATAGAAGAATCGTGCCACCAAATGCGCCGCAAGGTGGATTGGTCCAACCTCTAGCACAAGGAAGGACGTATGCTATCACTAGAGGACAGGCAGAGGATGCACCTAATGTGATCACAGGTATGGTCTCGTTGAATGACCAACTTGCTTATGCTTTATTTGACCCTGGAGCTACACATTCATTTATAGTTGAATGATATGTTAAGTTGGTAGAATTGATTCATGAGTTGTTGGAGTCAGTGGTTAGCATATCTATACCATTAAAAGATAAGGTGTTAGCTATAGTGGGTTATCTGGGTTGCAAGTTAATGATTAGTGAGCGAGAGGGGAGGATAGACTTGATAGTCCTAGCCATGTATGATTTTGATATGATAATTGGCATGGACTGGCTCACCAAGTAATGAGCTAAGTTGGATTGTTATCGCAAAGCGATTCAGTTTAACCCGTTAGAGGGTGAGAGCTTTGAGTTTATTGGTAGTCGAGGAGGACCCTCAACTACTTTAATATCATGGCTCAAGGCAACCCATTTATTAGATAGGGTTTGTCTAGGTTACTTGGCGACTGTCGTGGAAGATATAAGATATCGCAGTGGTGCAAGAGTTTCCAGACGTGTTCCCGAAAGAATTACCATGTTTGCCGCTAGAAAGGGAGATTGAGTTTGTGATTGAGTTAGCCCTCGGGACAAAGCCAATCTCTAAGGCTCCATACCGGATGGCTTTGTTAGAATTGAAGGAATTGAAGGTGCAAATGTAGGAGTTGTTGGATAAGGGATTCATACGTCCCAGTGTGTCACCTTGGGGAGCACCAGTTCTTTTTGTGAAGAAGAAAGATAGTTTGTTGCGCCTGTGCATCGACTATCAACAACTCAATCAGGTGACAATCAAGAACAAGTATCCATTGCCGATGATTGATGACTTGTTTGACCAGCTTCAAGGAGTGTCGATATTTTCTAAGATCAACTTGAGGACAGGGTATCATCAGCTAAGGATCAGAAAGAAAGACATACCAAAGTCGGCGTTTCGCACTCGATACGGCCATTATGAGTTTACTGTAATGCTGTTTGGTTTGACGAACGTCCCAGCTACTTTCATTGATCTAATGAATCGTGTGTTCAAGGAGTACTTGGATTAGTTTGTAATTGTTTTCATTGGCGACATCCTAGTGGACTTGAGGAGCCTTGAGGAACTTGAAAGGCACTTAAGGATAGTGCTCCAGACTCTGCGGAATCATGAGCTTACGCTAAAAGGTGACAGAGATCAGAAGTTTTCTAGGTTTAGCAAGGTATTACAGACGGTTTGTAGAAGGGTTTTCAGCATTAGCGTCACTGTTGACAAGACTTCTGAAGAAGGAAGAAAAGTTTGTGTGGACAGACAAGTGCGAGCGTAGTTTCTAAGAGCTTAAGCAAAAGCTGACTATCGCACATATGCTGACTATACCATTTGGTCTTAGAGGATACGAGATCTATAGTGATGCGTCATTTAGAGGACTGGGTTACGTGTTAATGCAGCATGGTAGGGTTGTTGCATATGCGTCCCATCAGTTAAGACCTCATGAGCTGAATTATCCGACGCATGACTTAGAACTCGTGGCGATCATTTTTGCTCTGAAGATTTGGAGACATTATTTGTGCGGAGAAAGATTCTAGATCTTCACTGATCATCAAAGTCTCAAGTATCTATTCTCTTAGAAGAAATGAATATGAGATAGCGCCGATGGATGGAAATTTTGAAGGATTATGACTGTGATAACCTATATCATCCCGAGAAGGCGAATAAGGTCGTTGATGACTTGAGTCGAAAGTCTACAGTTGCTCATATGTTGGTTAAGGAGTGGAATTTGATTGAGAGAGCGCAAGATTCGATGTTCAAATTTAAGGTAGGCCACCTTTCAAGCCTCATGGCCACCCTCAAAATTGAGCCGGATGTTCAAGTTAGAATTAAAGCACTCCAGTCATCGGACCTAGATGTCCAGAAGATTCTACAAGAGGATATGGATAAAAGAAAGGCTGACTTTCAGATTTCTGAGAATGGAACGCTAAAGTTCCGAGGACGATTAGTTGTACCTAACGATGTGGAACTTAGAGAGGAGATTTTGTCAGAAGCTCATTGTAGCAGTTGCAGCATTCATCCTAACAACACCAAAAGGTATCAAAATCTACATCAACACTATTAGTGGTATGGTATGAAGGCGAACATCGCCAAGCATGTAGCCAAGTGTTTGACATGTCAGCAGGTCAAAGCTCAACATTGTAAGCCGGGAGGATTTTTGCAACCTCTCGAGATCCCAGAGTGGAAATGGGAGCATATCATGATGGACTTTGTGACTGGACTACCGAGGAGGTAGAGAGGAAATGATTCGATTTGGGTAGTGATCGACAGATTGACGAAGTTGGCTCACTTCATTATAGTGCGAAAGGACCTCAGTTTGGATAGACACGCAGATCTATATGTGCGCCACATAGTTCGATTGCATGGAGTGTAGGTGACAATTACATCAGACAAAGATCCGAGGTTCACCGCCGCCTTTTGGAAAAGCTTATAGGGTGCTTTAGGAACGAAGTTATAGTACAATACAACTTATCATCCTCAGATGGATGGCCAGTCTAAGAGGACAATTCAAACCCTCGAAGACAAGTGCAAGCTTGCATTTTGGATTTCAAGGGAAGCTAAGAGGAACAGCTTCACCTTGCTGAGTTCGCCTACATCAATAGCTATCAGTAGAGCATTCAAATGGCACATTTCCAAGCATTGTATGGCAAAGCGTGCAAAACGTCAGTATGTTGGGATGAAGTCAAGGAAAGAAAGACCACAAGTCCAAAGTTGGTCCAGTAGTTAGTGGATGCAATTGTAGTTATCAGAGAGAAATTAAAGACCACTTAGAGTCGCCAAAAAAGCTACGCCAACAAACGTTGACAGGCCATTGGAATTCCAAGTTGGTGATCGCATTTTTCTAAAGGTGTCACCAATGAGGAGTACTTCACACTTTGGCAAAAAGGAAAAGCTGAGTCCGAGGTTCGTAGGTCCCTTTGAGATTTTTGAAAGAATCGAGACTCTAGCGTATCGTCTTGCATTACCACCAAGGTTAGCGCAAGTGCATGACGTCTTTCATGTGTCAATATTGAGTAGATATGAATCTGACCCAACCCACGTTCTAAATTTTGAGGAATTGGATGTGGATGACAAAGTATCATACATGGAAAGCCCGGCTCAGATTGTGGATCGCAAGATCAGGTTTTGCGCACCAAGACCATCCCGTTGGTCAAAGTGGTTTGGCAACACCACGGTACTAAATGAGCAACTTGGGAAAGTGAAGAATCGATGAGACAACTGTACCCCCACCTTTTTGCTTAAGATTTGTAATGGTTTAAATTTCAAGAATAAAATTTTTAGAAAAGGGGAAAAGTTGTGACATCTTGATTTTCCAATTCTGTTTTCAATAGAATGAGTCGGGCATTTCATCTACGCACTTATAGTTATTTTCTTTGAGTTGGCCACTCACGAGATAACTAGTCTATCAAGTGAATCCATTAAGGGATTATAACGCATCAGAGTTGAGAATTCGACTAAGAAACGACTGTTCGACTGAGCTAATTGCAAATGTCATTACGGCACAATTAAAAATCAATTAGAGATCGGAGATAGGTCAACTCGATAAAGGTATGTGATTGAGTGTGGGTGATTCCACCTAATTACACAATTCTTATCGATCGGCACTAGATCGATTCTTCTGTCATTTTGGTACCTTGTATCTGCATTTGAACCTTGAGATTTTCATGACAACCAAAAGTCACCAATGTATCGAAGATGTACATTGTGGCTTGAAAATAATCAATCATAGGTCAAATGTACAAAAATTCCTCAAAGTTATCCTGTAGATGAGGACGCACTAGAATCGCACCAAAATGAAATTAACCATGAAATTGAAACCGAATTCAGAAATTGGAAGTCTTGTAGTGTCACAAATCAATTTAGGAATGTCGACTCATCTTCAGAAGATTTTTCTGCAAACCGAGTTTTTCGGCGAAAAATCAAAGTATGGTTATTTTGGTTCAGGAAAATTGGTAGGCCCGCTTTTGGTCACACTTTTAGGATCCAATATGGTTCTATGGTCAAGGAAATATGTGGATTTTAAGTGTGGTTACATGGGATGAATTTATGGACTTCAATTTGACTCAATTAGAAGAGAAATTGAAGGAATGAAAAGGGAATGGTACCAAATTCGTATGCCATGGGGGGAGAAACATTTTGCACCCATTGGCAAGCTTGTGAAGGAAGCTTGAGGTGAGAGAGTGGCTGTGGTTGGCAGACCAGCTGGTGGGGGCAAGAGAGAGGAGAGTTTGACAAGTGTTGAGCTCTAGAAGGCCACCAAAGGGGACCCCTCTTCAGCAGACCTTCTTTTCCCTCAATTGATGGCTTTCTCCATTGTTGAGGAAGTTTAGAAGCTCAGCAAAACCAAAGGAAGAAGAGCAGCAGCCCCCTTTGCTGTCGAAGCAACCACAAGCCCATTGGTGCCGCTCCTTCGTCGTTGCACCATCCGCACGCCATCCCGCGTTCATTGCTTGGCCGTGCACCTCTGACCATCCAACGTCGTCGTCCGTGTGTCCAAGCTAGGTCTCAGCCCCTCTGCCATCGCCTGAGCCATCGTGGTTGCCGTCCAAGTCGCTAGAAGCCATCCAAGCTGCTGCTGCCATTCGCCAGTCCTCCTTCGCCGAACCAACCACCAATCAGCCCTCCTTCGGCCAAGATCAGTAGCTGAAGACCAACAAGATCGTGGAAGCTTCAAGGCCATTTTTAGGTGTCTTATAGACCTCACTTAGTGTCATCGTGGGATAGTATATCGCTCGCCTTCGTGTCCTCGTCGTGGTGAACTCATCGGCATGCAAATCTAGTGAGTTTATCCCTCTAAACCTAGCTTAGAAGGTTAATCATGCTTAAGAGTTGTTTAAATTAGGTTAAGTGTGATTATGTAGTTAGATTAGTTTAGTTAAGTGTGGATTAGATTAAGGAGCGTGATTAGTTTAGAGTATAATTAATTAAGGCTAAGTAGATGATTAGATTAGTATAATCTTGATTAGACCTTAATTAATTATTTTATATTAATTAATTATTTCGAATTTATAAATATTATTTTATTAAAATAAATTAATATTATTTATTTATTTATTTTCAAAATAAAATTTATTATTTATTATTTTTCAGGAATTATATCGGGAGAGCTGTTTGTTAGAATTCTATTATGACTGCTGTGATTTTGGTAGATTGTGCAATTGATTTCTGAATTGTGAAATTGAGTGATGATTGTGAAAAGTATGTAATTTATTCAGAAAATCCCAGGTGACGAGTTTTGATACCGAAAATGAATTACAAGTATTATATCAAATAGTAGGGTTTGAAAAAGAATGGTATTAGGTACAAATTTGATGTGTACCTAGACACACGATTACTTTCTCAGATGTTTTTAATTTAAAGAAAAGAGGCTAGGATCACTTTTTCAATGGAAGCATTAAGTGAAATGCAAAGTGTCCTAGGCCAAGTATGATTTGTCATGTGTTAGTTAAGAGGAAACTCTCCTGAGCTGTTGAGCTTGACGTTACCCTATATGGGATGCCCTCATTATGGGCTTCGCTCGCAGTAGTGACTAGGCCGAGTGGACTGATGCTCCTTTGGGAATGCCGTCAACGTAATGACGAAGCCGTGCTCAAAGGTGGTAAGACGATGCCTAGCTATGCCAGTAGATAGCCGAATTGCGAGTAGGCTATGCCCATGTGCGGCAATGATTAACAATTTGAACACATGCTGAGTCTTATTGACGTGCCGGATTTTGAGATGAAATTATATGGCACAGTATGGGACATGTCATAACGATTTGATCCTAGAATCAGGACCCCTGTGGTTGTTGGTTATGTGAAAGTGTTAGCGTTCTGATTGTTTAAGTTCTTATTACTGCACATGATTGAGTGATATAAACTGTGGTAACCTGTATGAAGGAATTGAGGTGAGGTAAGCCCTCTATGTTGTGTGCCTAGGCCACTCTTGAGTGTATTTCCTTTCTAATAGAGGTTTAAGGGGTGAACTTGCTTAGACAATGTCTCACCCCGTTGTGGGCCAATTATTTTCAAATCGATAAATGGCGATTCCCCTAGAGCATTATGGTCTTCCTATGAGGATTATTGAGCAGGTTCATAGTTTTCCCGATCCTACAAGTCATTGGATTTATGAGCTTATATGGACCACTATCTAGATCAATGAGGACATCTATCATAGGGCGCCTCATCGATACAGAGCGTGGTTCCGCTTTGGACCCAATGGTTTCAAGATTGGTCCTCTTAGAGGTCTTGATATTCCACCTGCTATTATTGAGGCCATCCTAGGTGAGGATATAGCTAACCCTCTTGATGGCGTGGTGGAGGACTCGGCGTCCCTGGAGGTTATGGAGTCAAAAGAGGGATTAGCGAATGAGTCTGACTAGTGGTCATAGGACCATTCCTTTTTGGTGGACCAATCTTTTTGTAGATTAGCTTTCGATGTATATATACTTTGTTGTGATTATATATATATATATATGAAAGTATGTTTGGTTGTGAATGAGCTTGGTTCCTGCTTTCCTATCTCGTATTTTAGTTGTCAGGGGTTTTATAATATGTTTCACATGTACATTTAAAATGAATGGGTCGGCGACGTGTCCTAGAGATGTTGCATATTTGATCAACTAGAGTAGGATGTTTGCGTGCTCAGGGTTCGAGGCGTGACAATCGTATTCCTTCAGATCGAGTGGCACCAATGAGATTTTCACATCCAGTCTAAACCTATCTCTAAACCTTTGAGATTGGCCTGCCAAGTTCTGGACTAGATCCGGAGCGTACTGCGACAGTTCAGTGAACTTCTCTTCGTACTGATCTACTAACATTGTATCCTAACGAAGGCACTGAAACTCTGTCACCTTTATCTCTCTGGCACTATCAAAAAAGTACTTGTCGTTAAAGACCTAGATATTGGCGTTCCACTCGGGAACTACGCCTTCAAGAAACACAATCCCTTTGGTGGTCTTCCACCATGTACCTGCAATCCCCTTCAATTGACAAGCTGCCAGGATAACCTTCTCTGCCTCTATGCACATCAGCAAGTCAAAGGCATTCTCCAACTCTTGAATCCATAGGGCTGCAACTTCGGGATCTCCTGCTCTAGTGAATGTTGACGGATTTAATCTTAGGAACTATTCTACCAGCTTATGCATAGGCCTCCCAATGGCCACATTCCTTGGTGGAACCTCAGCAGGTACGGCAAGAGGTGCGGTAGTGGTGGCAGCAGCAACAGCAGCATTAACAATGGCAGTAATGGCGGCGTCTAAATTCTGGGCCTACTGGTCCATCCGATTTCCCATGGCCTCTAGCACTCGCATGATCCGTCAATTCTGGAATCACTAGGGGCTTCTACCCCAGCACCGACTGGAGATGGTGCTACTCCACTCGCGTTGGCCTTAGCTTGCGCTCTACCCCGATCACCTCGGGTACCAACTCTTGTCGGCATTGTACCCGGAGTCGCAGAGCCTACTGCCCTCTTCCTAGGAGTCCTCTACTCCTGGTCACTCATGCTACAGGCTCTGTATAGACACCTATTTTCAAATTCCAATACCAAGTTAGAATTTGAATGACCACATAAACAAGCTATTAATCAATTATCAACCACATGCATCAACATATTAAAAGTCTTTCCGACTAACTATCTCATGACTTTATCACACCTTATCACTCCAAACACAAACTTCGTTCTGATACCACTCGAATGAGGATGTCACGCCCGCACCTCAAACACGTGCCCATCCCTCGCTGGTCGATCAAATATGCAATGTTCCCAGGATGCATCGTCAACCCATTCATTTTAAATGCACATGTGAAAGCGTATTATAAAACCCCTAATAATCAAATACGGGATAGGAAAGCAGGAACCAAACTCATTCACAACCAAACATACTTTCATACATATATATATATGCACTCCAGAGGTTATATACACCAAAAGTCAACCTACAAAAGGATTGGTCCATCAAAAAGGAATGGTCCTATGACCATTAGTCAGACTCGTTCACCAATCCCTCTTCTGACACCACAACCTCCGGGGGCACCGAGTCCTCCACCACACCATCGGGAGGGTCAGTTATATCCTCACCTAGAATGGCCTCAATAGCAATAGGTGGAATATCAAAACCTCTAAAAGGACCAATCCTGAAACCATTTGGTCCAAAGTGGAACCACGCTCTATATCGATGAGGCACCCTATGATAGATGTCCTCGTCGACCCAAACAATGGTCCTTATAAGCTCATAAATCCAATGACCTGTAAGATCGAGAAAACTATGAACCTGCTCGGTAATTCTCATAGGAAGACCATAACGTTCTGGGGGAATCACCATCTACGGCTTGAAAATAATTGGCCCACAACAAGATGAGACATTGTCTCAGCAAGTTCACCTCCTAAACCCCTATTAGAAAGAAAATACACCCAAGGGTGGCCTAGCCACACTACACAGGAGACTTACCTCACCTCTGTTCCTTCCTGCATATTAGTACAGTTCATATCACTCAATCGTATGCAATAATAAGAACTTAAATAACCGGAACACAAACACTTTCACATAACAAATGACCATAAGGATCCCAATTATAAGACCAAATCGTTATGACACGTCCCATACCATGCTACACAATTTTGTTCCATGATTCGGCGTGTCAACAACACTCAACATGCATTCCAATTGTTTATCACTACCACACATGGGCATAACCTATTCACAATTTGGCTATCTACTAGTGTAGCAAGGCATCGTCTCACCACCTTTGAGCACGGCTTCATCATTACGTCGACGGCATTCCCAAAGGAGCATAGGTCCACAGTCTACTGCAACCCGATTCCCAATCAATGGTAACATCCAGCTCACAGCTCAGGACAAGTACTCTTGATCAACACATGACCAACCAATCTTGGCTTAGGACATCGTGCCTTGCACTCAAATGCCTCAATTAAAATGGTGATCCTGGCCTCTTTTCTTCGTATTAAAACATTCGAGAAAATAGTCGCGCATGGGTACACGTCAATTCGAACCAGAAAAACTGATACCTTCCTTTTTCAAACCTCACTATTTGATATAATACTTAAAATCCATTTTTGATATCAAACCTGACACCCAAGATTTTCTGAATAAATTAAAGACATTTTATAATCACCACTTAATTTCACAATTCAACAATCAATTGCACAATCTAACAACATCACAACAGTTAGCACAAAATTCTAACAAACCGCTCTCTCGGTAACATTTTCGAAAAATAATTAATTAATAAAATTCCAAAAATTAAATAAATAATAATATTGTATTAATTAAATATCATATAAATTATTATTAAATAATTAAATAATTTCGAAATAAATAATTAATAAAAATTAATTAATTAAGGTCTAATCAAGATTACACTAATCTAAACATCTAATGAGCCCTAATTAATTATCCACTAAACTAATTAAACAACTTAATATAATTAACTTCCACTAAGCTAATCTAACCACCTAAACCTTACTTAACCTAATATAAACAACCCTTAAGCATAATTAACCTCTTAAACGAGGTTTAAAGAATAAACTCACCGAATTTGCACGCTGATGAGTTCACTATGAAGAGGACGTGAAGGCGAGCGATACACTAGCCCACAGCGACACCAAGCGAGGTCTGGAAGGGCTCGAAATGGGCCTCGACACCTCATGGTTTTGCTAGACCATGGCTTGTATTCTTGCTGGTCAAAGGGCTATCCGAGCAACTCCAACGGCTGGAAAAGGCTGGAAATGGCTAGGCGGGTGAGGAGAGGTGACAATGGGGCTCGGTGGAGGTTGGTGGCTTACTATGGTGGTGGCACAGCTGGAAGATGACCAAGGCTTGTTAGAATGGTGGTGCACAGGTGCTGGACGAGCGGATTAGCGCGAGAGCAAGCTAGGCGCGTGGGCAACAATGGAGCAGTTCCGGCGAGCTTGAGGGCATGTAACGGAGGAGAAGGAAGGTCAGACGGCTAGGGGCTGGCTTCTCTGGTTTTGCTGAGCTTCCAAACTTCCTCAATAATGGAGAAAGCCACAATTTAGGGGAGAAGAAGGTCTGCTGAAGAGGGGGCTCCCCTTGGTGGCCTTTAGCCTTTAACACTTGTCATTCTCTCCTCTCTCTTGCCCCCACCAGCTGGTCTGCCAACCACAGCCACTCTCTCATCTCAATCTTCCTCCTCAAGCTTGCCAATGGGTGCAAAATGTTCCTCCCCCCATGGTACCATTCCTTCTTCATTTCATCAATTTTATTCAATTCATCAACCAATCAATCCAAATTGAAGCTCATAATTTCATCCAATGTGACCACACTTACCATAGAACCATCTTGGATCCCAAAAGTGCAACCAAAAGCGGGCCTACCAATTTTCCCGAACCAAAATAACCATACTTTGATTTTTCGCCAAAATCGGCTTGCAGAAAAATCTTCTGAAGATGAGTCGATGTTCCTAAAATGATTTGTGACATGATAGGACTTCCAATTTTTGAATTCAGTTTCAATTTCATGATTAATTTCATTATGGCGCGATTCTAGTGCGTCCTAATCTACTGGGTAACTTTTAGGAATTTTTGTGCATTTAACCTGTGGTTGATTATTTTCAAGCCATAATATACATCTTCGACACATTGGCAACTCTCGATTGTTGTGAAAATCTCAAGGTTTCAAAATGCGGACATAGGATACCAAAACGACAGAAGAATCGATCTAGTGCCGATCGACAAGAATTGTGCAATTAGGTAGAATCACCCACACTCAATCACATACCTTTGTCGAGTCGACCTATCTCTGATTTCTAATCAATTTTAACCATGCTGTAATGACCCTTGTAGATTAGCTTGGTCGAGAAGTCGTTTCCTAGTTAAATTCTCAAGTCCCGATGCATTAGAATCCCTTAACGACTTCACCTGATAGACTAAATATCCCATGAATGGTTAACTCCAAGAAAAGAACTATAAGCACATAGATAAAATGCCCAACTCATTCTATTGAAAATAGAATTGGAAAATCATGATGTCACAGTGGTGGTGGATGGGCGGGTGAAGCTGGCGGTTGCTATTGGTGGCTAAGGGAATGGAGTTGCTAGTGGTTGCTGAGGGCATGAAATGATGGGTGGAGCGGTGGCTAGAGTGGAGGTGATGGCGTGAGGCGGTGAAGATGATGCTAGAGTGGTGCGGCAGAAATCAAGAGAAGTAGAACCAGTGGAGGGAAAGAAGGAACGTGGAGAAGAAGATGAGAGGAAGGAGCAAAAGGAAGGTGGTCAGCAGCAAGGGGGAAAGGAAACGTGCATGCATGAGAGAGAGAGAGAGAGAGAGAGAGAGAGAGAGGGAGGGAGGAAAGCAATCCAACCAATCATAAACCTAAGCAAAATATCTAACTCATCATCACTATGTCACAAAGTCTTCATGCCTCAAAAGTCCTATGCTCATCTAAGGTCATCCAATCACAAATTTCCTCTAATTTCTCACAAACAAAGCCTCTTTGGGGTATAAAAACTCTAATTTCTCGTCCCATCCGAATTTCATTTTCATTTCCTTTTTGGGTGCCGGCTTTCCAATTCCACCATTTTGGTTGGGAGGTATGGAATACTTTCCTCCAGTCATCGGTGTTTTCCCAAACCAATTATTGTCTCTATTATGCACAAACCACAACCCAAATGCGACGACTCGTTCATTCAGGTTCCTTTCAATCAGTTGGGCCCTCTCATATTGTTCATCATAGTCTTTCAGATTCAACGGCACCAACGAGTCCTTGATCTCTGGCCTCAGACCATCTCTGAATCTCCTTGCCCTATCCATCAGGTCCTCAATTAGCCTCGGTGCATACTTGGATAACTCAAGCAAACTTTGCCTCATATTGGTCCACAAACATCTGACTCTGACGGAGGCGTTGGAACTTGGCCATTTTCTACTCTCTCGCGCAGCTTGAAAAATACTTCCCGTAGAAGACCTCAATGAAGGTATCCCACTCCACTCTCCCTTTGGTGGCTTCCCACCAAGTACTCACATTACCATGCAACCGGTAGACCACCAGAACTACCTTGTCCTCTTCAAAGCACGTCGACAGTGCAAAGACTTTCTCTAACTCTCAAATCTAAAAGGTTGTAGCCTCTGGATCGCCTACTCCCATGAACCTCGGCAGCTTTAGTTTTAGGAACTGCTCCACCAATTTATGCATTAGCCGCTCACCATTCCCATTTCCTGGTGGAAGTTTAGTAAGTGCGGCGGTAATAGTAGCAACGGCATTGGCGACAGCAGTGGCGATAGTGGTAGCAGCAGCTTGGTTTTGAGCCTACTGACCGATCATTTTCCCTAGGGTCTCTAGCGCCTATACGATCCCATCCAGCTTAGGATCGCCTGGTGCTCCTCTTCCCGCACCAACCTTAAGCGGTACTCTTTCTTCAGTACTAGTCTAAGTTGACGCTCTCCCCCTAGTACCCACTTGTGTCAGTGCCCTCCCTCTAGCACCTGTCATAACTACAACAACTCCTCTCTAATGGGCTCTTTGCTCAGGATCGCTCATCTTGTAGAATCTTTATAGAAACCTACTTTCCAATTCTAACACGGAATTAGAAATCTGAGCAACCCGCACAGACAATCAATCAATCACATGCATAAGCGTAAGGAAAATGTTTTTCCTAGTAACTATCTCATAACCCATCGCACCTTATCACTCCAGACACTAACCAGGCTCTAATACCACTTCAGGGTAGAGATGTCACACCCCGAACCCCAAGCACACGCACATCCCTTAGCGGTCGATTAAAAATGCAACATCCCAGGACGCGACGCCGACCCATTCTTTTTATCTTTCAATTAAATACATGTGGAAGCGAATTAAATAAACCCCCGATCAATAAACAAACATCGGGATAGTAAAAACACACAACTTTTTTTTTTTTCATAAACTACCCCTAGGAAGTTTAATATGTACAAGTCTACCACAAAAACGAAACTCCTAGGTGACCTACACCCCGGACCCCTCCGCTTAGGATTTGAATTCACCATGACACCATCAAGGATGACGATATCCATAGGGTGACCTACTTGCCCATCCTCAACTCCAACGGGCGATCCATCAAAACCCTGAAGTGGACCCTCTCAAGCACCATTCAGCTTTGTAACAAACCGAGCCTTGAAGCGGTGGGGTACCACATCCACAAAATCTTCATCGACCCAAACCATTGTCACTACCAACTCACGGACTGGGTTGGTCCCAAGGATAGGGTACATGGTAGTCTCAACCTCCATATCCCAAGGGACCCCAAACTGTACCAGACGGATCTCCACACTAAGGACCTAAAAATGTTTAACCATGACGAGGTGAGTTAAATCTCAACGAGTTTAAATCCCTAAGCCTCAATTAGGACGCAAATTCGCCTTGGAGGCGGCCTAAGCATGCGCCAAACATAAACTCACCTCGCTTTAGCACACCCCTACACATTAGCACGTCTCGTGCAATAATAATATAATAATGTGCATAAATAACAATCAGAACACATATTTCTTGTGTACCAAGCATCCACACGAGTCCCGATTATAAGGTAAAACTGTTTTGGCATGTCCCACACCATGCCTAATAGTTTTACCCCAAATCAAGCATAATGTATCACAACCATTCACGCGTGTTCCAATTATTATGACCCCTCGGGCCATAGCCAACACAAGAGTCGACGATCTTCCGGCATAACCGAGCATTGTCTCGCCCCATCGGGCACGGCAACATCCCACGTAAACGCATCAGGACGGCATTCTTATAAGGAGCATCATTCCAAAATCCATCCACGAACGGCATCCCGTTGACTTGGGAGCATCCGAACTTAATCAGGTATCGTCTCGCGTAAACGCATCAGGATGGGTTCACTATCCTGTGTAAACGCATCAAGGTCTTCAGGTGATCACACCAGCATACCATCAATCAAGTCAACTTTTATCTTCCGTCATTTAGCCAAGAACACCAAAATCCCTTTTTAAAAATCAACTTGGCAACTCTTTTTTTTCTTTAAAACTTTCGGAAATAAATTCGTACATGCTTCCATATTCAAAATTAACCCGTCAAACTTTGCACAAACCTAGTTTAAAACCTCATTATTTTATTGAGCAAATAAAATTTGTTGTCCAAACCCGACACCCTATTTATTTTCTATTTTCTTGCCCAACCACCCTTTTTGGAAATGATCTTGGGCAACTCTTTTTTTTTTTCTTTAACACTCTTTGTAAAAATCTCATACGGGGCCAAGTATTTGAAATTAACCCATCAAACTTTGCACACTATTAGTTTAAGGCCATTGAACCCATAAAATTTGGTGTCCAACCCGACACCTCATTTTTTTTTATATTTAATAGCTCATAACATCATCTTTTGCAATAATAATAAATAATCATCATAGAACAACCAATCATATAATATCATATGTGCACCACTCAAAATCACGCATAATTTCATCCAAGAAAATGAGCATAAAATTCTACGTATTGACTAATCCGTAACTAATTTACGCTAATTGCGATTAATTAAATAAAAATGATTAAAATTAAGTAAATTACATTTAATTAAACTAAACCAAATTAATTAACCTAACCACGATTAATTAACCTAATCATAATTACTTAGGATAATCACAATTAAAATTAATCTAAACCAATCTTAACCTCAATTAATCTAAACCGGGCTTAATTAAGACTAATCCTCCTTAGCACTAATCTAAACACCCCCTAAAGGCAATTAACGGCCTAATCAACGATTAGGGAGTTAACTCACGGTTTTCAACGGTGGTGGGCTCACAGCAACAGCGGCAAAAACACGAAACAACCACAGCTCAAATGGAGGTTCGACGGTGATGGAGTCGGTCCCTCCAAGCTCTCGGTTAAGGAGGGCTTGGCTCGGCTTAGGGCTGGTCTTGGTGGATGGTGGCTGCTGGTGGGCAAAGCTAGTGGAATGCTCGACGATGCTGGATGTGGAGGGTTGTTGGGCTGTGGACAGTGGGTGGAGTGGCTGGGCCGGTGATGAAGCAGCAAGGGAGAAGGAGCTACTAGTGGTGATGGGGTTGCTGGACAGTTGGAGGTGTCGGCGGTTAAAGTTGGTGGCTGGATGATGGTGCTGCTGGTGGGTTTTGGGATGACGGCGGATGGGGGCATGCGATAGCAAAATGGGAAGAAAGGGAGAACCAGAACATGTGGAGAGAAAATGGAGGTTGGCGGCTTGACGGTGATGGTGGATAGGCGGGTGAAGCTGGCGGTGGCTGTTGGCGGCTAAGGGAATGGAGTTGCTAGTGGTTGCTGAGGGCATGAAGTGATGGGTGGAGCGGTGGCTAGAGTGGTGGCGATGGCATGAGGCGGTGAAGATGATGCTGGAGTGATGCGGCAGAAATGAAGAGAAGCAGAACAGATGGAGGGAAAGAAGGAACATGGAGAAGAAGATGAGAGGAAGGAGCAGAAGGAAGGTGGTCGGTAGCAATAGGGAAAGGAAACGTGCATGCATGAAAGAGAGAGAGAGAGGGAGGGAAGGAAAACAAGACAACCAATCACAAACCTAAGCAAAATATCTAACTCTTTATCACTATGCCACAAAGTCTTCATGCCTCAAAAGTCCTATGCTCATCTAAGGTCATCCAATCACAAATTTCCTCTAATTTCTCACAAGCATAGCCTTTTTGGGGTATAAAAACTCTAATTTCTCATCCCATCCGAATTTCATTTCCATTTCCTTTTTGTCCGAAAGTCATTTTTCCGCAAAATTTCGGACTCGTCGAAAATTCACCGAAATATGAGATGACGTCTAATAAATAAATCGTGACACACTTGAACGTTTGAATCCCGAAACCCAATCAAATTTCATGGTTAAAATTGACCGAACGCAACTTTAGTACGATCCAATCTACCGGGTAGCTTTTAGGGATTTCAGCGCATTTGACCCGTAGTCGATAATTTTCTATCCACATTTGTGCATCTTCAAATCATAGACAACCCTCAATTGTCATAAAATCGTGAGGGTTCAATTACATGTCCCGATTGTAATATCGATAGAAAATCAATTTACTGTCATTCGACGCAAATATCGTAATTATGCAGAACCACCCGCAATTCGACTACATACTTCCATCGAATCGGCTTATATCCGTTCACTAATTGATTTATAACGGTGTCATATTGACCCTTGCCTATTATTATGCTCGAAGCAGTCGATTTCCAATCGAATTCTCTAGTCTGTCATGTTTATATCCCTTAACGACTTCACCTAATAAATTAGTTAACTCGAGGGTGATCAATTCCGAGTAAAATAACCATAAGCGCGTTGACGAAATAACCATTTCATATATTCGAAACTAGGATCAAATTTGGGATGTCACATTTGGTATGAGATATTATATGCCAGCAATTAAAGTAAGGTCGAGGCTACTAAACTACATCTAATTAACAAAACTATAAGCTTAAAAAAAAAAAATTATAGACGCGTAATGCTGATAAACTAGCTCTAAACAAGGTTTTACTTTGTTTAATTTTTAAAATAACCTAAGCAATGCTAAAGTAAGATTAATATGCATAATTTAAAGAAGGACCGTATTCATTTTAAATCAGAAAGTGCAAGTGACCGAGCTAATTGATACTAAACAGAAAGATTGACATTGAAATGTGAAAAAATGCGGCAATAACCAAAGACGTGGCATTAAATTTTAATGGAGTGCGGAAGAGGAAGAATTCATACGATTTTGGTCGAGGAAAATTTGAAAAGGAACCGACGCGTACGAGGAGCAAATTTAACTGGGTAAGGAAAGGAACAAATATCTAAATTCTAGCGTGCTTAACGGGATCCCCGACAAGGAATCCTGAAAAGTCTTCCATCTTGGCAACGCTCCAATTCTTTCTTATTAAAAAGGTGATTGACAAAATTACCCAACAATGAGAAAAGTCACACTTGGCTGCTTAAATTGGGATCCTCTATTTGTCAAGCTTTGATATTTCTATCATCAAGGAAACACCCCAAGCAGATACCAGGAAGTGACAGATGTGGAAATTCTTACGGAACATGAAAATTCTTCCCTTCTTTAACGAAAAATAACAACCATGCGTACAGAACGTGAAAATTCTTCCCTTCTTCCCTTATTTAAGGGACTCAGCTCCGGTCATCTTTCTCCATAGGTTTATATCCATACACATACAACCATGACAATCATGTCGAACTCGGTGTTTCAAATTCTTTTGCTTCTGGTTTCCCTTATAGTACAGGCATCAGGAGCAGCACCAAGACTTGCAAGGGATAACTGTCCAGAGACATGCGGGAACGTCACCATTCCCTTCCCCTTCGGAATAGGAACAGGGTGTTTCTTGGATGATTGGTATGAGATTGTCTGCCAGCAAAACCACACGGTTCCCATGCTAAACAAGGTTGGATTAAGAGTTCTCGACATTTCACTCCCCAATATTTCACTCCCCACTATGGTTTTAGATGGGGATGGCACGATAAAGGTCAGTCTTCCAGTAATTTACTCAAACGCAAGCTGCCAGGGCAAGGGACATGGTAAGCTGGTGAGTTTAATCGGAAGTAGCTTTGTCTTCTCCCAGAGATGGAACATCTTTGCATCGGTCGGTTGTGACACTGAGGCAACAGTGATAAGTACAGAGTCAGCTGGTATGGTCTTTAGATCAACTGGTTGCAGGTCTAACTGTACTGGAACCTACACCAACTTTAGCTGGTATAGTGCTTGCTCCGGAATGGACAGATGCTGCCAAACTACACTACCCTTAAATCTTCAGGCCTTTGAGGTGGGTATCAAAGATGGTGGACAACAGGGGTGCAAGTACGCTTTCTTGGCAGACAGATCATGGTTCTCGAGGTCGAACGTTACAGGTTTATATGATTTGAGATTGAATGATACGGTTCCAGTGATGTGGGAATGGGGGATCCCGAACAATACCGACTATTCCCTTGAACTTATCCAAAGTTCGAAGAGTTCTACCGTTTTCGACTGTCACACGAGTGACTTGCCATATATGCAGTGCCATTGCTATAGGGGGTATGGTGGTAACCCTTATATTTTGGGAGGATGCCAAGGTAACATATACTTCTTTTTTTTCTTTTGGTCAAAAGGTAACATATAGTTCATGCTATCACATTCCGTATGTAAGGGCACCATACGGCGAAGCAATTTGGTCATTCCCAGATTTTTTGCATTTTCACTGTTTAATGATCCCAAACAGAATGCATTCATTCCCAGATATTTTCTGCCTTCTTTCTTGGTTTTTCTGCCCAAGTTCATACGAAGTGAATGCACTTTCAAACAAAATTGAATGGGACAGTCCTATCTTTACAAGCATAATATTTGCCATTGAATTAACAATTTATGAGGAAATCCCACCAGCTACTCTCGCTAATTGTTTTTACCATTTGTCGTCAGATATTAACGAATGTGAAGATTCAAATATATGCCACCAGACGGGCCGGACCTGTGTGAACAAAGAGGGCAGCTATGACTGTGTTGAAGGTAGAAAGACAGCTAAATTCGTTCTTATTGGTAAGTAGATCTTTTAACCTAGAACGTTAGACTGCTTCATGCCTTAGCATTGTTAGAAAAAGCACAGTATAGCATAAATTATGTTCAGGAAAGGTATAGAAATAAGTTTTACCTTACCCTTGGTTCTAACTTGATTGTCCATTCAGTTGGTGAAGGAAATAGACAAGTTTCAATCAATATTATCAAAACAACCTCAAAAATTTCTTCGCGCACTTATATTTTACAAATAAGAAAACACTTGAACTTTTCAAGGCTCCCACTTATTCTCGTAATATTTGAATTTGGATTACTACAATCATAATCAAATGAACGCTGGTAGGAAATTTTTCACTTTCATCTATGGTTTGCTAGATTCATCGTAAGAAAGATCAATTGTACAATACAAATGCATGTATAGATATTTCACCGGACAGAACTTGAAATTGACACAAGTTAATTTTTCATGGTTGTTAACATAAATCCACATGAAAGGAGACTCAGGTTCATCAGTCTAATATGTATCCCTTTGAATCAGATTTTCTTAAATTCTTGATGACAAGTGCCTATATAGATTCTTGACAAGCAGAGTACGGTTTTCTCAATTTTACCCCCATAAACTATTGCGATGCAGGGATTGGGGCAGGCCTCGGGGCACTACTTTTGTGTCTTTTCTTATGGTGGTTGTACAAGTACATCAAGAAGAGAAAAGAAATCAAGCTCAAAGAGAGGTACTTCAAACGCAATGGCGGTCTTTTGTTGGAAAGAGAGCTATGTTCACCAGAAGGCAATGTCGAGAAAAGCAAATTGTTCAACTCTAAGGATTTAGAGAAGGCCACTGACAATTTCAACGAAGATAGGATACTTGGACAAGGTGGGCAGGGTACTGTTTACAAGGGAATGTTAACAGATGGAAATATAGTTGCCATTAAGAAATCAAAAGCGATAGACAAGGAAAAAGTCGAACAGTTCATAAATGAAATCCTCATTCTCTCACAAATCAACCATAGGAATGTGGTTAAGTTATTGGGCTGTTGCTTGGAGACGGAAGTCCCACTTTTAGTATATGAGTTCATACCAAACGGGACTTTATACCAATACCTACATGACCCAAATGAAGAGTCTTGTGTATCATGGGACACGCGGCTTCGAATTGCAACTGAAATCGGAGGAGCCTTATTTTACTTGCATTCAGCAGCTTCCATTCCCATTTATCATCGAGATATCAAGTCCACCAATATCCTCTTGGATGAGAAGTATCGGGCAAAAGTGGCAGATTTTGGTACTTCCAAGTCTGTTTCTCTCGATCAAACTCATGTAACCACATTGGTGCAGGGGACTTTCGGCTACCTAGATCCCGAGTATTTCCAATCAAGTCAATTCACAGACAAAAGTGATGTGTATAGCTTTGGAGTTGTTCTTGTTGAGCTCTTAACAGGTCAAAAGCCAATCTCGTCGTTGAGGGAACAAGAAGGAAGAAGCCTTGCAACCTATTTCATAATTTCGATGGAGGAAAATCGCTTGTTCGACATTGTGGATGCTCAAATTTTGAAAGAAGGTAAGAAGGAAGAGATTGCATCAGTTGCTAACCTTGCAAAGAGGTGCTTATACTTGAATGGGAGGAAGCGACCTACAATGAAAGAAGTGGCAATGGAGTTGGAGGGTATAAGGAAGCTCAAAAATCCTTCGGGTATTCAGCAATTTCAAGAGAACCATGAGGCAACTGAATCTCATGCTGCTGCTTTTAAATCTAGCAAGTCAAACATTGATATGGATGTCATTAAATTGTCGGATGTGCAGCCACTCTTACCTAGTGAGACATGGTGAAGATCTGTTTTGCCTCTTACACTGATGAGTCATATTGCTGTGTTTGTCATGGAAATCGGTGTTTAGAGCAAAAGAAAGAAGGGACGAAAAATTGTTAGTTTACTACTAGGAGGACTTCGTTAGTTATTTACAGTTTATGGACTTATTCTCGATGTATGGGATCAATGAACTATTATGTCATACCTATCCCATATTTATTAAGGTCCTGTAATTAGCTAGGCGTGATCGTAATGTGTATGTGGCAATTGGGAAACACTTTCTAAATTGCTATCATCTAGCTCGAGCATGATGCAGCCATATTACTTAAATTTTGAGATCCATATATACTTGTTGGAAATTTTATCATTGCAGAATTTACATCAGTCACAAGAGTGCTCATGCGAACAGGCATCTTTGTTGCATCAAAGTTCACTATTCAGTAAGCTTGTTACACGCATCTAGATGTATTAGTGGCTCAAGTTAGTTGACCAAGTCTTTGATTTTCTTTTCCGCTAAAACATAATTCAGTCCTAAATATGCAATTGGTGTGGAAATCTTCTAAGATGACCAATCAAACTGACCATGTCAAATCTTGGCCAGCACAAAGAAGGGTCTTGGAAAAACAGGGGAGAGAGACAACAACGTCCAAATCTAATGAAACATATGAATAGCGGTACTCTTTGAAGAAGTCAATGACGACTTTCATTTGTGGTCGTCTTCATTTTTGACACGCGTCCCACTATCTAACTTTTCTTTTATCCTTTTTATTTTTCCACGAACTCTAATTTTTTTTTTTTAATAACCTTAGAAGCTTCAACATTGCTAAATTTTAAGTAGGAAAAGAGTAAGTAATAACATTTTCTAGCCACATTTTGATCAAAATGATTCAATTGAAAGTTATTACATATATTAAGACATGTCCTCTGTATCGAACTTTTCTATTCTCTTTTTGACTTTCTACAAGCTCTAAGAAAACATATTCAAAAAATCTTTCGAAGAAAAATGACATTAAAAAGCTTCATCATCACTATTCCTAAGTCAGAAATAGAACTTTCTAGGCTTCTAGCCACATTTTCACCAATATGATTCAATTGAAAGTAATTACATATGCTAGGAGAAAAGGACATGTTTCAAGCTAAAACCTTAGAATTACAGCTAAACTACATCCAACTAACAAAATTGAAAGCTTCTTACAAGTTATAAACACACAATGCTAAACCTAAAACTCTAGCACTAAACGAGGTTTAATTAATTTCTTAAATAATACAAACAATGCTAAACTAAGATTAATCTATAATTTAAAGAAATATCATATTACGGTTAAATCCAAAATTATACATGACCACGCTAATCAATATGAGGGGAAAAAAAAGAATGGCAATGAAATGTGAAATTTTGTGGCAATAAGCAAAGATGTGGAACAACAATTTAATCCAATGTGTAAGGGAAGAATTCAAACGATTTTTGGTCTAGCAAAAACTAAAAAGATCCAATGCATACGAGTAACAATTCAAGTCGGTAAAGAAATGAATAAATATCTCAATTTTAATGAGCTTAACAGGGTCCACAGCAAATGGCCCTGAAATGTCATCCATCTATGTTCCAAGTCTTTCAAATGCAGCTCATATTCAAGACCAACTTGTTCAACCAAGAAGACCCACGTGCATTCAAGATTGACAATGTCATGCCCAAAACTCCGGGCATGCAAGCATCCCTCTACGGTCGATTAGTTGCGATGTCTCAATATGCATTGCCAACCCATTCTTTTTATTCTTTTGATTAAAAGCAAGCGAAACGTACTATAAACACTCAGTCAATCAATAACGAGGGATAGTGAAAACATCTCAACAAACATTCCCAAAAACAATTCTTTTATTTATAAACTTATTAACCCCAAGAAGTTTAATAACTATAAATCCTTAGAATGGGACCTTCAAACCAACCAACAAAACCAACAAGGGGTTAAGGTTAATATAAACTTCTCTACCACAAGGCCAACCAAAAAGTAATGCCAGGCGCACACATGGCTGCTCTCCATATGACGGGCCTAAAAATAATAAACAGTGACATGTTGAGATAAAATCTCAGCGAGTCATTGTCCTAAACCTCGATTATGATGCAAATTCATTTCGGAAGCAACCTAATCATGCAATGGTAAGCCGCCTTACCTCACCTTGGGATGCCACTGCATTTTAGTAATTCACATATGCCAATACCAATGCAACAAGCACAATGAATAATCAAAACATACTCCATAATATCCATACGCATTGCCAACCCACGTGTTCCAATTATTATGATCTCTTGGGCCATGGCCAACATAAGAGTTGGCGGTCTTTCTATGACATCCTGAAAATTCGACCCCGTCCTGATAATATGAAATGGGTATTTAGTCGACACGCCTATGGTCCTATTGCTCTGAGTTGGTCACTCACGAGTTAACTAATCTATTAGATGAAACAGTTAAGGGATATAAACGCGATAGACTAGAGAATTCGATCGAAAATCAATTGCTCGACCATAATAATCGACAATGGTCAATACGACACCATTATAATCAAATTGTGATTGAATATAGGTCGATTCAACAGAATCACGTAATTGAATTGCGGGTGATTCCGTGTGATTGCAAAATTCGCATCGAACGGTACTAACCTGATTTTCTATCAATAGTGCACTCAGGACACATATTTGAAACCTTACAATTTTTATGACAATCGAGAGTCACCTATGAGTCGGAGATGCACAAATGTGGATCGAAAATTATCGACCACGAGTCAAACGTGCTAAAATCCCTAAAAGCTATTCGATATGTTAGATTGTACTAAAATTGCATCTGGTCGATTTTAATCACGAAATTGAATTCGTTTCGGGAATCGAACGTTGACCGTGTCACGATTTATTTTTAGGACGTCGTCTTATCTTTTGAAGAAATTCCGTCGAGCCCGGAATTTTGCGGAAAAATCAAATTCGGCAAAAGAAAATAGAAGAAATTCGGACGGGCAGCTTAATTTGGTAATTTGGCTTCCAAAAATGCTTTATTTGGTGAGGAAATGGAGGAAAATTGCCATTGAAGGGGTGCAAGACTTTGGGCTGAAGACTTTAGGGGTTTTACCATCATTATTTAGATATTTTGGAAGGTTTGTGAGTGGCTACAACATTGACTTTCACTCTCCTCTCTCTCATCCCTTTCCTCTCCCTTTCATACGTGTGTCCCCCCCTTCTCAGCCGCCCATCCTCTTTCCTCCTCCTCCTCTTCTTCTTCTTCTTCTTCTTCTTCTTCTTCTTCTTCCCACATTCTTTTTCTTCCCAAGTTCTTCATCCCCTTTTCTTGCTACACGTCCACCAACCCATCTCTCCATCATCCATCGCACCAGCCATCATCCCCTCCCCTTTGTTGCTACTACCGTCCACTTTCCCTCCCCTAGCCCACTCCATCCATCGCCATCAACACCACCACATCAACTCACTGCCAACCCCAACGCCAACTTCATCAGCCACCACTCCCCACATTAGCAGTTGCACCACCCAGTGTTCAGTCGTCATCCCAACTTCGAGCAGCCACTTCAGTCACGCCACAGCCACTCAACCAGAAACGAACCAGCCATAAGCCGTGAGCTTGTGGGCTATTTTCGGCAGTCGTTTGGCCTCCGTTGGACACATGGTAGTCTTGGGTTCTCACCGCCGTCGCCATGAACCCGCCGCCGCCCTAATATGGTGAGTTAACTCCCTAATCCTTGATTAGGTTGTTAATTGCGCTTAGAGGGTTAGATTAATGTTAATTAGCTTGACTATATTAGTGTTAAGTTAGATTAGCCTTAATATAAATTAATGTTAATCTAATTGGTTAGATTAGCACTAATAAGGGTGGTTTAGTCTAATTTATTGGATTTCCCTCGGATATGGTTACTGGACTCTTGCCGTTTGCCATTTTTGTAAAGAAAAATGTGCCATGATTTTGAGGTTGCTTCCTCTTGAAAAATGTTTTAGACATCTTTAACTATGATATATAATTTACTCAAGATTTTAGGGATTTAAAAGAATGAGATTTCAACTTCGTCATTTGCAAAACACAATCTCGGATTATGTTGGAACTAGTGACCTTTCGGTGTTCAATGGAATTTTATCAACTCTTAGGGTTCGAATTTTGAAAGAGTTCTTTCACAAAAGTTGTTCATCACATCTTGTACTTTAACATAGTCAAATTTCAGATCAAATGGACAAGTTTTGAAGCTCAAACCAAACTGATTTTGGAAAATATAATTTTTGGAAACGGACACAGTTTTTGTAACGGTTTGAGTGATTTACAGCTCTTAATCTAGAAGGATCTATATTAAGGTATTTTCATGAAAAGTGTTTGTTTAACTGTCTTTTGTAATATATTCAAATTTGAAAATTTTCCGAACTCGTTTGATTATGTTTTTGGAGGCACGCAAGTGGCCTAGTTCATGCTGGTTAGGACCGCTAGTGGTTTTGTGATTATTCTTGATGTTGTGCTTGTGGGACAATGCATATTTGGTGATGTGGTTGACTTTTGACATGCTTAGAACTTATGCGTGGAGTTAATGACTTTTATATGCTATGATGTGCAATTAAGTGCTTGGTGGTGATTATTGGATATTATTGCAAAACCCGATTTTATGGTATTTAAATAGAAAAATACTGGGTGTCAGTTTTTTACGCCAAAATTTTATGTACTATGTAAAATCATGAAATTTTAAAATGAGAGTGTACCATGTTTCGTGGTTTAATTTAAATATGTAACCACGCACAATTATTTCATCGGGATGATTTTTAATACGAAAAAAATATGCCAAGTCCATTATTTGAAATTGAGGTATTTAAGTGCAAAGCACGATGTTCTTGGCCAAATATGGATGTGCGTGTGATTACTATCGGAGCCCGTCACCCAGCAGGAGTTTGGGGACGATGCCCGATTTTATCATATGCCCGGTGGGGGTCTGGAAGCCTGTCACAGTGAAGGCTAGACTGATGCCCTTTTTTGGGATGCCATCTAAGCGGGGGTTCTAGACATTACCGTGCCTGATGGAACGAGATGATGCTCGGTTATGCCGAATGACCGCTAATTGGGGAATTGGCCATGGTCGATGGGTCGTAATAATTGGAACATGCCTAAGAGGTTGAGATAGTTGCGCCTTATTATGGGGCAAAATTGTGTGGCACAGTATGGAACGTGTCATAATGATTTAACCTTATAATCGGGACCTATGTGATTGGTTGTGCTAAAATGATATGTTCCGGTTATTGATTAAGCTTACTGTGCTTATAAGTATATATGTGACACACTAATCTGCAGGGACGTGTTGAGGTGAGGTAAGTTCGTGCGTGATGCCTGTTTAGGCTGCCTCTGAGTGAATTCTCGTCCTCATCAAGGTTTAGGGTGCTAACTCACTGAGATTTTATCTCAACCCGTTATGGTTAACATTTTTCAGGTCCCTAGTATAGAGAACCCGGAGCTCGAGTCGAAAGGGTCCGAAGTGTAGGTGGCCTAGTGGTTTCTTTTGAATCAAACTTATGTGTATAAACTTGTAGAATTAACCCGGTATGGTCTTGAAGTGTAGTTGTGAAATAAAAGCGTTGGCATGTGTTTAGACTATCCCATGTTGATTGTTTTCTAGAGTTTATTTAATTCGCTTCTACATGTGCGTAAAAAGAAAGGGTCGGCGACACGTCCTAAGAAAGTCTCAAATTTTAGTCAATCGCGAGGGATGTGCGAGTGCTTGGGGTTCGAGGTGTGACACTGTCACATCCTAATCCTCCGATCACATGCCTATCCCTGCTTGGTCGATATAATAGCGACGTCCCAAGACGCATCGCCAACCCATTCATTTTAATGCGCATGCGGAAACAATTAATAAATTCCCAAACAACAACAAGATGGAATAGGAAAGTAAGGCTATAAAATTTTGAACTAAAAACACAACCATATATATATATATACACACACACACACACACACATAGCAAACCATGTCATATATAATACAAGCTAGTAGGGGGGTTTCCCAAAACTACGGATCATCATCCTCCTCATCATTTCCATCCACACTCTAGCTAGAGCCTATAGCGGAATACACTGGAGATCCTAGACCTTCAAGATTAGGGTTGATCGCATCTACAACTGAACCTTCCCGAGGATCGGTGGTGCCTTTCCCAAAAGCGACATCCATCACATACAGAGGTATCTCAGATTCTAGTATGGAGCCCTCTCTCTAACCATTACGATCTTGACGGTACCATGATCTGTATTAATAGGGCACCTGGTGGGATAAATTCACATTGACCCAGACCACAGATCGTACAAGTTCGTACTCCCATTCCCTAGGGTCCCCATGAAATGGAATGTAATTACTCTGTTCTGTGACTTCCTTCGATTTTCCAAAATTCTTAAGAGGAGCTACCATCTATGGGCAAGAAAATGTTATCCCACAATGGGGTGAGATGACATGTCATGCCCCGGATCTCGAGCCCGCGAACATCCCACTCTAGTTGATATAATTTCGACGTTCTTAGGACATGTCGCCGACCCTTTTGTTTTAATACGCATGTGGAAGCAAATACAAAACCCCTGACAACAAACAGCATGAGATAGAAAAGCAAGGCAACATTTCTCAAAATACAACTTTTATAAACAACGGGGTTTAGTTACAAAACGAGTCTGGTAAAATGGCTACAACAGGTCGGCTCTCAAAAAGAAGTTGTCCTACGACATACTAGTCGAACACATACGCCGATCCTTCAAACTTCACCTCCACAAACTCTGGGGCTTCGATCCTCCACAACCACCATATACGGACTTGAAAATGGTTATACAATAACCAATGAGATAATGTCTCAACAAGTTCACCCCCTAAACCCCTATCAGGAAGGAAATACACTCAGAGTGGCCTAACCACCCAACATAGAGAACTTACCTTGCCTAAGTTCCTTCCTGCACGTTAGCAGAATTCAATAAACAATCATCGAATCACATCAATCAAGAATTCAAATCGAATCATCGATCAATCGACTCAGTCGATTACATGTCAACGAGACCATTCTCCGGTCATCTCAATTACTCAAACTCAACTCTGAATTATGGCTCAACGAGCACGACTTACACGGTTATCTCAAATACTCAACCCAAACACTGAATTACGGCTCAGCGAGCACGGCTTACTAATTCTTCAGCAATTAATGCTGAATTATGGCTCAACGAGCACAACCGATTCCAAGTTCGGTGGTAATACTAAATTATGGCTTAATGGGCACAACCTTTATTAGGCGATAATGTTGAATTACGGCTCAGCAAGCATAGTCTATATTAGGTGGTAATGTTGAATTATGGCTCAGTGAGCACAACCGATTCCAAGCTCGGTGGTAATGCTGAATTATACAACCGATTCCTAATTCGGTGGTATCTTGATCTAACTCAAAACAACATGCCCAACAACTCTCAAATGCCCCCACAATCGCACAAAATAGCATTCAATCGAACAATCAACAACCAATTGCATAAACAATATGCAATTTCATAACTCATCATCAAATGACCAATCTAGCATCCAATTCCAAAATCTAACCATACCACAGTAGTCCAAACGCACTTCTAACGATCAGCCATCCCGATCGAATTTCCGGAAAATTGAATTAATTAAAAAATTAAAGAAATCCCGAAAATTAAACTAATTAAATATGGGATAAGTACACTATTAATGCCAAAAGTTGTGTACGGCACTCACTTTGGTGCCAAAAGTTTCTATCGGATCACTTAAGTGCCAAAAATTTTGAAAAACAATCATTTCAATGCCAACGCCGATGAAATTGGCCGGAAATCTGATGTAGCACTTTTTTTTATTAATTTTTGAAGCCGATGTGGCTCGTTGGAGAGTTGAGTCAGCATCCAAACACCAAAATGACGCCGTTTGACATCTTTCCCCAAACTCAAAAACCCTAATCCCCAAATTGAGAGAGAGAGAGAGAGAGAGAGAGAAGGTTCGTCTTTGTCTTCTTCTTCCTCGAAGACCCACAGTAGCAACGGCACCAGCACGGCACCAACAGCAGCACCGGCAGCACACCAACAACGACACTAGCAACGCACAAGCAGTAGCAACGTACCGGCGGCACCTTCGACCCATCTTCTTCCTCCTCCTCCTCCGCCCTCGCCTCCGATTTTCCTACCACTTATTGCTTGAGCAATAATCTCAATCTCTCCTCGCTCACCTGGTCGAGCAACTACAATGGTGGCTAAGTGACGGTGGCCGAGCGATGGCGGGCGAACGACGGTGGCCGAGCTGCAGAAACCCTAATTTCAATCCCCATGTGAGCTAAACGGCATCGCTTTCGTGAGGGTGTCCACGTATTATGGTAAAACGACGTTGTTTCTTGAGAAGGATGGAAAACAACGTCGTTTTAAAGCAACCGCAATATTTTTTTTAAATATAAAAGCCACGTGATTAATCTAGCTAGAATCTTTCTTTGGAAGCACCAAAGTGAGCGTCGCACACTAGTTTTGGCACTAATAGTGTACTTATCCCAATTAAATTTTAAATAATATAATTAAATAATATTTAATTTTAAATAATTAATTAAAAGTCTAATTAGGATTACATTAATCTAATCATATAATTAGACTAATTAATCCATCCGTTAAACTAATCCAGCCCTTAATCTAATCCATACTTAATTAAGCTAATCTAACCACCTAAACATCATTAGCCTAATCTAAACACCTCTTAAAGCATGATTAACCTCCTAATCAAGGTTTAGTGAGTAAACTCATTGGATTTGCGCTCCGGTGAGTTCACGGCGACCACGACGCGAAAGCAAGTGACAATCCTTCAAGGGCGACACCAATAGAGGCTGGGAATGGCTCGGAAAAGCTCCATGAAGTCTCAGCTACGCTAAGCACTTTGGTTTCTAATCTGGAACGACAAGGGCTGCTCCGATGGCTCAGCTTGGCGCTAAAACAGCAAAGGGGAAAGATGGAGGCAGCAGCTGGTCCAAGCGGTGCAGGTGGTGGCTCCGGCGGCCTTGGCGACGGCGAACAGTAGCTGGCGATGCTGGACGATGGCCCTGGATGTGCGGACAGTGGTGGACGACGGGCTGGGACTGCAGACAGGCAGCACAAGCGAGCGGACGCACGACAACAAGATGGCTACTCCGGCAGGCATGCGGTGCTCGGACGGCCAAGGAGGCTACTCGGCTAACTTGCTGGCTATGTCCTCTGGTTTACTGAGCTTCTCTCCTTCAACAACAAGGAAGAAGAAGGCTGCTAAAGAGAGGGGTCCCTTTGGTGGCTCATAAGGCTTCAACACTTGTCATTTCCTTCTCTCTCTTTCCCCCACCATGGCCGACCCACCCCTTGGCCCATTTCCTCTCCTTAGCTTCCTTAAGAAGCCTCCCAACAAGTCCAAAATGTTGTGTACCCCATGGCATACGAATTTTAAACTTTGTCTCTTCCATTTCATTCAATTTCTCTTCCAATTGAGTCAAATTGAAGTCCATAATTTCAACCACTATAACCACACTTAATTCCACATTTTTCCTTATCAATAGATCCATCTTGGATGTCAAAAGTGCGACCAAAAAGGGCCAACAAATTTTTCTTGATCCAATTCCACCAAATCTTGATTTTTCGCCAAAAATCTCAGTTTGTAGAAAAATCTTCAAAGGATGAGTTGACGCTTCTAAAATGACTTGTGACATAACAAAACTCTCAATTTCTGAATTAAATTTCAATTTCACAGTTAATTTCAATCCGGCGTGATTTTAGTGTGACCTAGGCTACTGGGTAACTTTTAGAACTTTTTAGTGCAAATGACTCATGGTTGATTTTCTTCGAGCCACAATGAATAAATTGGCGACTCTCGATTGTCGTGAAAATCTCGATGATTCAAATATGAACATAGAGTACCAAAACAATAGAAGAATCAATTTAGTGCCGATCGACGAGAATTTTGTAATTTAGTGGAATCACCCACGTTTAACCACATATCTCGATCAAACCGATCTATCTCTGATTTCTAATTGACTTGTATCTATGTCATAATGATCTCTGCAAATGAGCACGGTCGAGCAGTTAATTCTTGGTCGAATCCTCAAGTTTATTTACCTTAAAATTTCTTAATGATTTTCTCAAATAGTCTAGTTATCTCACAAGTGATCAGCTCTGAGAATAGCACTATAGTGCGTCGATGAAATGCCCAACTTATTCAGTCAAAAGCAAAACCTAAAATTCAGGATGTCACACAATGTCTCAGCAAGTTCAACCCCCTAAAACCTGACTAGGAAGAAAATACGCCCCAAGGGCTGCCTAAACACAATCACAAGTCATAAGACTTACCTTGGTCTCATTTCATTTCTACAAGTCAATTCAATTCATACAATCGTTGAATCACATCATCACATCAAATCCAGAACTCAAATCAAATCATCGATCAATCGACCTAGTCGATTACATGTCATCACGACCTTTTACTTGGTTGGCCCATTCAATACTATCTATAAAGTCCGACCATATCAGGATTGTTCACTCTAAGTTGATAATAGTGACTACTTTCGCTAAGCTGACATACCGAACAATTGAGTTGATATAACATATTAATAATGCTTTCCAAAAGCTGCCAAGGTGTATTGCTCTCGCTAAGCTGATATATCAAGGCCCATAGGCTGATATAGCACATTGGTCTAGGCATACTAGAAGCTATTCAGGTATACTAATCTCGCTAAGCTGACATATCAAACCATCGGGCTGATATAGTATACTGGTATATTGCTCTCCCCAAGCTGACATACCAACCATCGAACTAATATAGTATACCTCTTATGCTCACTCTAAGCTGATAAAGTATACTGATTGCGCTAAGCTGACATATCAAAGCTTGTAGGTTGATATAGTATATTGTTCTTACCATCTGAGAATGCCACCATTTTTATCCTTCATGATAAAAATAATCGTGTGTGGATACACGGTTGACTTTAGCCAAAATACAATATTTTCACTTTTAAAAATCCCATCAATTTCCCATAGTCCAAAATATATTTTTGGCACTGTAAACCGACGCTCGGTTATTTTCCAATCAATTACTGAAATTAAATAAATTTAGAAATAAATTCCCAAAAGTACAATTCACACACAATCAGCATAAATTAGAACTCAATTAAATAAACAAATCACACTATTGAAATCAACATAAAATTTCATTCACTAGCTATTCCATTCTAATTTCTGCAAAATAATTAATTATGAAAATTAATTATTAAATGCAATAAATAGCAACTTAGGCTCGTAAAACCTAATTAAAAGCCAAGACGGGCCTAGAAAATTTCTGAATCACTCTAGATAAATACTAGAGCTTGTCTAAGCTCTAATTACACTACTTTAACCACCTAACATGCAATAACGATTAATTAAACTAATAATATAATCTAACTATCTACTTAATCTATACTTAGCTTAAACTAATCAACCCTTAAGTGAGTTAAACTCACTTGTTTGACAATCCGCTCGGATCAAAACGACGGGGACACGGTGAGGGACAAGAAAATCCAAAGCGGGATTGCCTTTTGAGGTCCCGAAGCGGGCTAAAGCAAGCCAAATAGCGGCCTAGAGACCCACTGACTTCGGTCTCTGATCTAGGCCAAGAGAGGACTGAACGGGAGCTAGTTGAGGCAAAAACGGGTTGAGACGAACCGAGGGGCTGAACCAAGTCCAGGCGGATAGCTTCAAGCTTCCAGGCAGCTTCAACGACAACGCACGGCGGTTGGTGAAGCTGGATGAGACCCCTTGATGTGCAAACAAGAAGGAACGAAGTAGCTGGGACTTAGACTTGCACGGAGGACTCAAGGGGGCGTGCGGGAAAACGGGTGGCTGCAATGGGTGGTCCGGTGGCCTGGCAAGGCCGGTGACAATTGCTGGCTTCTGCTTCTAGATTTCTGGGCTTCAGACTGAGATAGCTAGTATAAGCACCTAGAGGGGATGAATAGGTGTAAAAATAGTTTCTCGTGATAAGTGAGCAATATGAAATAGACAATAGAAAGGAAGTTCGCCTTTTGTTAACAAAACAAATTATGATCAAAGTAAAAGAGAGTAAGGAAGAGAAAATGAACACAGAGATTATAGTATTTCGGCTTATTCCAAGCCAACGTCCACTCTTCTGCACTGACAACCCACTGGTTGGATTTCACTATGAACAAAAGAGTTGTTATAACAAAGCTCTCCCTTGATTCCACAGTGTAGATACTCTACCACACTTCCTCAAGGTTTCTCAAAGATATAGACTCTCTTTTGCATACAAGATTCCGCTCAACAAATGAATTGACTAAGAACAAAGAGTTTCAGACTTTGGAATTATTCTATCGCGCACACTCTCAAAACAACTGGAACGTATTCCTTATATACTCATTTATGCCATCATCCCCGTTGGCACTTACCAAAGGAATTCCTCCAATCTACCCGTTGGATAGAATCAATTAGGAAGATCTTCGAGCTGTTTAAGGAACATGATTATAGCCCATCAATCCTGCTCGCCCATACAATCAGGATCTTGGTTTCCATAAGTAGAATCTCCCAAGTATACTTCACCAATCAACGGATCCACAATCGCTAAATCAATCTTGATTTGAATAATGGATTCTGACATGCTATATCCAGCCAAGAGATCTTCTCCAGTCGATAAAGTCAAATCCTTAACGAAATATCCAGTTCTAGATAAGTCTTTTTCGATGGACTAAAAACTATCAATGAGGATAGACTTTGAATCTTAAGTCTGGCAGTCTGGAGGTCTTCAGACTTTGATGAAAGAGTCTACAAGTCTTCAGACTAGACTGATGGAAAAGTTTTATCAGCTTCAAAACACCCAAGGAAGATTTCTCCAACAATCTCCCCCTTTTTTATGGTGACAAAACTTTCCTGCAGATTTGGATATCTTTGACTTGCAAAGCATTACTTAAGCAAATATGAATATCTCACATAGATAAATGGCTTAATAACACTAGAATCTACATCCACAGAAGGTAGATTAGTTCTTTAAATAAGCAAAGCTATGAGATATCAACAGTGCTTAAACAAACATTCAAACAGTTAAACCCAAATCCAGTCCAAATCCAAACAGCCAAACACAAAAGTCAAGTCAAAACATCATAAAAGTCAAGAGAGTTCAAAAATTCTAATCAAATCTACACCACATCTCCCCCTTTTTGTCATCATTAAAAAGGTAGAGATGAAAAGAAAATGGAGTTTAAGATTGCTTGGGAACACGAACAAGCTGGAAATCTCCCATTAACTGGACAATGCCTTCCAACTTTTTCAAGTCCTCCTTCTAGTTGCGCCACATCTTCACCCTTAGCATTTGCTTGAACTTGAAGAGCAAGGGCTTGAATTTGATCATTCAAAGAAACTAAAGAAGCTTGACCTGCAGTTTGCAAGTTCTATACTTCGCATCTCAGAGCATATATTTGACCCCGCATCTCTAAGAGAACATCAAGAATTCTGCGAAAATCTGCTGAATTATCAGTTTGAGTACTAGCTTCTGCACGATCGGACGGTGTAAAAGCAAATGATGGTAAATCAACATAGTCACGCAGATTAGGCAATGAAACATCATGTCCTTCCTCAGGAAATTGAGATGCATAGATGTCCTCTGGATCTGTTGGAGAGCGGCTTACTCCTTCACTGGTAGCAGGGTATAAGGACATTCCTCTTTTCTCAGGATCTCCCCCTGTTTCCATGCCTTCAAGTGGAGAAGAGTGTTCCTCATGCGCTACTTCCGCTTGATCTCCTCTCTCCTCTTCTTCTTCTTCAATTCTTTCCTCCTCTTCATCTCCTTCTTCTACTTCTTTCTCCTCTGCTTGTCTTTCTCTTCGCCTCTAAATTTTTCTTTCTTTATTCCTCTCGTATCATCCATGTCTTTTTCTTGTCTCTCCATTGATTCTGGAATAGAACGACTCAAGTTCTTTAGTGCCATTGTAGAAATGGTGATATCATCCTCATCTTCTTCATCCTCAATGATGAGAGATCTTCTTTTCTTGGATGAAGCAACCATGGGCTCCTTCCATTTTCTCTTTGCAGCCGAAGAGATTTGATGAGTCTTGATAGGGGTTTTCTCCTTGAATTTCTCCAAAGCCTTGTTGAGTTCCTTCAAACGCATTTTGGAGACCATTTTCAGTCCCACCACCATTTGATCGCACGTTCGAAGACAAAGAATTCGGGGAGGCTAAACATTCAAATGTCTGAATAACTTGGTCACAAGAGATGGATAAGGAAGTTGACATTTGTCCTTCACCATTGCCATGTACATGTGGAACATAATAGTGTGTGAAAGAGAGAACTTTTTCCCAGCATTGATGGCATACATCAGCTTTGCCTTCGAGTTTGAAACGTCGATCTTTGAAGTAGATTTTGGTCTGAGGCAATTAATCACAATCTTGTGAAGAGGAACATTTGTCACATTCATTCTCATATAGGAAATCTTTCCCACTATCCTTCTATCCTGAACAAGTTCCAACGTTGCACGAGCGATAGACACACTAATAGGTTGATATCTTCCTCTTTCAACTCCAATCGCATCAGCCAATGTATTCATGTCAACCACATAATTCTGATCTCGAACACTAAAAGAGAATCTATTCACATCTAAGAAACTGAGATTCGAATAGAAATAAGCAGTAAGTTCAGCATGCGCTTCAGTAGATTCAAAACAAAACTGTTCAAGTTGAAGAAGGCTGAATTTCTCTCACATATTGACATTCACAGAGTCAAGAAAATCAAAATCCACACTTCTAGGGTTTATTGCCCCATGCTTCAGCAACTTAGAGTACAGTTGCTTGTGTTCCTTCAATCAAAACAAGTCTATCCTTTTGCTCCGAATTTTTGCTGCAACACCCATTCTCGGTTTAAACTGACTGTACATCCTATCATCATCGTTCCCATTTGGTTGATTAAATCCTCCAACCCGTGGATCACTTAGGATATTAGCAAAGGCTTCTTCCGCCGACCCCACAAGGGCTATTCCCAAATGTTCCATTGTGCATAAAAAGAAAGTTTCATTTCTATACCCTTTGTCTTTTAGAAATTCATCGATGTGGTTCAAAGGAGTACCACCCTTCTTCAAAGCACAATAAAGCATGTAGGTAAAAGAGGGCTTATGAATTCTTACAGGTTCTGCATCTTTGATTATCTCTTCCTCTTCTCGATGTACAACATCTTGAGGTTTAGAGGGAGGAGATGGACGCTGCTGAGAATGTTGAGGGCTCTATTGCTGATTAGGAGATTATTCTTCTTCAGTTAGATCGAAGTGCGTAGGCCCCTCACGCATTTGCTATGGTCCCCTGTTCACGATCCTTGAAGATTTTCTTTGGAAAGACATTTTTCATAGTCTCTGAGAGATTCCAAACTTGTTTTCCCAAGAAAGATGACAACTTTTCGAGGATTAAACAAGAGAAGAAGACAGAAATGGAAGATTGCTCTCTTAGGGTTTTTTAGAGTAAAGCGAAGAGGAACCGATAGTATATAAGACAGTCGAAGAGAGGCATACGGAACGTCATAAAAGAAAGTATAAAGATGCCTTTTTAAAAAATAACTGCCTTTTTCAAAAAATTAGATAACTGTCATTTCAAAAATAATCCATTTTTCAAAAAGGAAATATTGCAATAATCACGTAAATTAAAGATAGCAATAATCAATCACAGGTTGATGATCGTACCTTTTCGAGATAAGATTCGAGAGATAATAAAGTAAAATAACTTACGAAAGAAACTCTTGATCGTCTGAGTCTGGGTATCTTTAGACTTTCAGTCCTAGGTCTGAATTTCCTAGACTTTAAGATTTTGAGTCTGGAACGAATAGCTTCAAATTGATTTTTCTCCAAAGGCTTTGTAAAAATATCCATCAGTTGATTATTTGAGTCAACAAACTGAATCAATACTTCTCCATTTTGAACATAATCTCTAATGAAGTGATGTCGAATCTCTATATGTTTTGCTTTTGAGTGAAGAATTTGATTCTTAGTGAGATTGATTGTGTTGGTGTTGTCACACTTAATCTCCGTGCATGAATCTTCAATTCCAAAGTCTCTTAACTGTTGTTTTATCCACAAAATTTGTGAACAACAACTCCCAAGAGCTATATATTTTGCTTCTGCTGTAGAAAGAGCTACTGTACTTTGCTTCCTTGAAAACCAAGATATTGTCCTGCTTCCAAGTAGTTGACAAGTACCCAATGTGCTCTTTCTATCAACTCTGCATCCGGCTAGGTCTGCGTCTGAGTATCCAAGAAAAGTAAAGTCTCCCTTTTTAGGATACCAAAGACCAAAGTCTGAAGTTGATGCAATGTATTTGATAATACGCTTTGCAGCACTTAGATGAGATTCTTTAGGGTCTGCTTGAAATCTAGCATAAATGCAAACGCTAAACAAAATGTCAAGTCTAGAAGCAGTAAGATAAAGAAGTGAACCAATGATACTCCTGTATAACTTCTGATCAACTTTCTTTCCTCCTTCATCTTTGTCTATCTTCAAAGAACTTGACATTGGTATATCAACCTTTTTGCAATTTTCTAGTCCAAACTTTTTGACAAGATCATTAGCATATTTTTCTTGATGAATAAAAGTTCATTTCTTCAGTTGTTTCACTTGAAGCCCGAGAAAGAAGGTTAGTTCACCCATCATGCTCATTTCAAATTCATCATGCATAGACTTAAAGAATCTCTTGCACAGACTTTCATTAGGGGATCCAAAAATAATATCATCAACATATATTTGAACAAGCAGAAAACTTTCACTTTCTCTTTTGATAAACAGTGTAGTGTCTACTTTACCTTTGACAAAGCCGTTTTGAATTAAAAACTTACTCAGCCTGTCGTACCAAGCTCTAGGTGCTTGCTTTAAACCATATAAAGCCTTTTTGAGTCTGAGTCCAGGGTCTGGTTTCCTTGGGTCTTCAAAACCAGGTGGTTGTTCCATATAGACTTCCTCTTGGATAAATCCTTTTAGGAAAGCACTTTTGACGTCCATTTGGAATAACCTGAAATTCTTATGACAAGCAAAAGCAAGTAATAATCTAATTGCTTCTAACCTCGTTACTGGTGCGTAAGTCTCATCATAGTCTATCCCTTCTTCTTGCGTATATCCCTTGGCCACGAGTCTTGCTTTGTTTCTTACGACCTTTCCTTTCTTGTTCATCTTGTTCCTGAAAACCCATTTAGTTCCAATAATAGATTTACCTTTTGGTTTAGGAGTCAATTCCCAGACATCATTAATATTGAATTGCCTGAGTTCTTCTTGCATAGCTTCAATCTAGCTTTCATCAGATAAAGCTTCTTCTATGCTTTTGGGTTCTATTTCAGAAATAAGAGCCACAGCACTAGACTCTTCGCGCCTTTTGGATCTTGTGCGAATTCCTTCATTAATGTCGCCAATAATGAGATCTTTGGGATGACTGGACTTATGCTTCCAGTTGCTGGTTGATTTGTCAGATTGTTGATCTTTTTCTTCATTTGAATCTTCGACAATCATTTGTTGCTGGTCTTTTAAAGTCTAAGCTGCTTTTAAAGAATTAGACTTTGTAGAGTCTGGAGCAGGTTCAGATTCTTCAAGATGAGTCTGAATAGATTCATTTTGTATAGAATCTTGGAATTTGACATTCATTGATTCCTCCACAGATTGAGTCTTCTAGTTGTAGACTCTATACGCTTTGCTTGTGGTTGAATATCCAAGGAAGATGCCTTCGTCTGATTTTTCTTCAAACTTGCCAACTCGATCATTTGCATTTTTCAACATAAAGCATTTACATCCAAACACATGAAAATATAAAATAATAGACTTCTTTTCTTTGAATAACTCACAGGGGGTTTTCTCTAGAATATGCCTTAGAAAAACTTTATTAATGATGTAACATGCTGTAAAAACTGCTTCAGCCAAAAAACGTGAAGAGATGTTATATTCAATTAAAAGAGTTCTAGCCATTTCCTGAAGAGTTCTATTCTTTCTTTCCACGACTCCATTTTGCTCTAGAGTATATGGAGAAGAGAACACATGCTTAAAACCAGATTCGTCACAAAATCTTGTAAAGTCTAGATTTTCAAATTCTCCTCCATGGTTAGTTTGTATACTTGAAATAACATACCTTTTTTTTTTTTTCATTTTGGACCTTTTTAGCAAAATTTTTAAAGTAAGAAAAGTTTCAGACTTACTTATCAAAAAATATACCCAAGTGAATCATGAGTAGTCATCCACAATTACTAGGCAATATTTCTTACCTCCAATACTCTGAGTTCTGGTTGGTCCAAAGAGATCCATATGCAGAAGCTAGTACACGGTTAGTGGAAACTTGGTTTATTGGTTTAAATGAGTTTCTTACATGTTTCCCCAACACGCATGGTGTGCATAGATCAGTCTTTTGGTATGACATATTGGGTAAACCCCGAACAAGCTTCTTTGCTGAAATTTTGGCTATTTGTTTCATGTTGATGTGCCCGAGTTTTCTATGCCATAAGTTTGCTTCGTCTTGTATTGAGATTAAACATTGCGTTTCATCTAGTTTGACATCCAAGAGGTAGATATTTCCATGTCTTCGACCTATGAATGACTGAGTGGAATCTTTACTAGTTCCTAAACATATTCTCTCTTGAAAGTTGATTTTGAAACCGGTGTCGCACAACTGACAGATACTAAGCAAATTGTAATTGAGTCATTCCACTAATGAAACATTACTGATTGTGAGGCTTCCAATCTTTACAGTTATAAATCCCACAATTCTTCCTTTGTTATTTCCTCCAAATGAAACTTTTCCACCATTTACTTGTATGAGCTTTATGAAGCAATTTGAATCTCCTGTCATATGTCTTGAGCATCCACTATCCAAATACCATTTAACATTTTTCTTGATAGTGACCTGCATTTAGAAAAGAGACTCAAGCTTTCTTTGGTACCCATATTTTCTTGGATCCATTGGTGTTAGCATAATATACGATCTTTGCCCATACTTTCTTAACGGGTTTCCAAACCATAGGACATTCTTTTTCAAAATGGTATGAGCTATTGCATTTAGAACATTTAAGAGCATTGCGACCTACTGGTTTTACAAAAACTCTTTGAAAATGATTTTAGTAAGCATCTCTTGTAGGTCTTTGCTTAATTCTTTCCTTTACTTTAGGAAAATCAATTAGAGGAATGGTTTCCGCAGTCATTCCTAAACCAGATTTATTGAAATAAGGTCTTTGAACATAAAGAATTTTTTCCAGTTTCTTAGATCCTATAGAAAATCTTTTAGAAATATTTGAGATATCATTTTTCAAGAATGCATTTTCCTTTGAAAGATTGCCTTCATTTTCTTTCAAGGTAGAAACATTTTTGTCTAAAATTTTGACATTTTCTTTCAAAACATTTTCTTGTTGTTTTAGTGCAGAATTTTCTCTTTTAAGTTCGGAAATCCTTTTAAGAGAAGTTTTGAGACTAAGACACAATTCATTAATGTATCTAGAGACTTTAGCAGGGATTTTCAAATTACTTACCTCAATTTCATTGTTTGAATTTGAGTCTGTCTCAGAGTCTGAATCTAAATCTGATTGTGCCATGAGACAAATGTTGGCATAGTCATCATCACTTTCTTCACATTTTGTATCACTCCAAGTTTCTGTTTTGAGTGCCTTTCGATATTTCTCAGCTTTTCCTTTCTTTTTTCTCAGAATGGGATAGTTGGGTCTAATGTGTCCCTTTTTCTTACATTCAAAGCAAACTACATCTTTATTGGATTCATCATCCTCAACAAACCTACTCTGTTGCTTTTGAAAACTCTGTTTCTTTGGATTGAATCTTCTTCCTTTTCTGTTCAGCTTTCTGAATGTTCTTATCATGAGAGCAAGCTCTTCGTCATCCATATCGTCTTTAGAATCTGTGACATCAGAATCATCATTAGATTTTAATGCAATGGATTTCTTACCTTTAGGATCTTCGTCTTCGTTGATTCGCTCCACTTCATAAGACTGAAGAGTCCCAACCAATTCATCAACTGAAAGTGGCATAATTCTTTGTGTCTTCCTTATTGAGGTCTTTATGTGATTCCAATCCTTGGAGAGTCCACGCAGTAGCTTGTTTACTTTCATGGGATCAAAAATTGGTTGACCTTGATTTTCAAGACCATTCACGATTTTTGTAAAATGACTAAACATGTCAGTAATAGATTCTCCTGATTTCATTTTGAAGGCTTTATATTGACCGAGGAGAATGTTGATTCTGGTTTCTTTCACTCGATCAGTTCCTTCATAGGTGATGTGTAATCTATCCCAAACTTCTTTGGTTGTAACACAAGAAGATATTCTGTTATATTCAGTAGGTGACAAAGTGCAATATAAATAATAAATTGCTTTTGCATCAAAAGCTTGTCTCTTGGTTATATTTTCCTGAGTCATTTTACTAGACTCAACAGCTTCTTTTCCTCTTTCTGAGATAGATGCAGCTTTAGGAATGATTCCTCTGTCTACCACATCCCATTCCAGAGGATCCTTTGATCTTAGAAATGCCTTCATCTTGTTTTTCCAGATATTGTATTCCTTTCCATCAAAGTAAGGCGGTCTAGTATTGCTTTGCCCTTCTACCAGCCCTGGAGCCAACATACTAGCCATGAATCTTTAACTATGAAGTAAAACACTTCAAAATAAGTGAGTACACAAGCTCTGATACCAATTGAGATAGCTAATATAAGCACCTAGAGGGGGGTGAATAGGTGTAAAAATAGTTTCTCGTGATAAGTGAGCAATACGAAATAGACAATAGAAAGGAAGTTCGCCTTTTGTTAACAAAAAAAATTATGATCAAAGTAAAAGAGAGTAAGGAAGAGAAAATGAACACAGAGATTATAGTGGTTCGGCTTATTCCAAGCCTACGTCCACTCTTCCGCACTGACAACCCACAAGCTGGATTTCACTATGAACAAAAGAGTCGTTACAGCAAAGCTCTCTCTTGATTCCACAGTGTAGATACTCTACCACACTTCCTCAAGGTTTCTCAAAGATATAGACTCTCTTTTGCGTACAAGATTTCGCTCAACAAATGAATTGACTAAGAACAAAAAGCTTCAGACTTTGGAATTCTTCTATCACGCACACTCTCAAAACAATTGGAACGTCTTCCTTATATACTCCTTTATGCCATCATACCCGTTGGCACTTACCAAAGGAATTCCTCCAATCTACCCGTTGGATAGAATCAATCAGGAAGATCTTCGAGCTATTTAAGGAACATGACAATAGCCCATCAATCATGCTCGCCCATACAATCAGGATCTTGGTTTCCATAAGTAGAATCTTCCAAGTATACTTCGTCAATCAACGAATCCACAATCGCTAAATCAATCTTGATTTGAATAATGGATTCTGACATGCTATATCCAGCCAAGAGATCTTCTCCAGTCGATAAAGTCAAATCCTTAACGAAACATCCAGTTCTGGATAAGTCTTCTTCGACGAACTAAAAACTGTCAATGAGGATAGACTTTGAATCTTGAGTTCGGTAGTTCGGAGGTCTGCAAACTTTGATGAAAGAGTCTATAAGTTTTCAGACTAGACTGATGGAAAAGTTTTGTCAACTTCAAAACACCCAAGGAAGATTTCTCCAACACAGACAACAAGAGGAAGGGAGAGGGGGATGCTGCTCGACGGTAGAGGAGAAGGAGGGGGGCAAGGGGACTAACTTGGTCTTCTCTTATCCCTTGTCTCCGTTGACTTGGCCCTACCCAACCTAGCTGGAATCCATGGCCAATTTCCGACCACCAATTCCCTTCTATAAGCATTTGAGATGGTCCATAAGTTGGGTCCAAGGGGGCACACGAATTTGGCTTGATTTTGCTTCAATTGGACACTAATTCCTCCTTCAATCTACACCAATTAGCTCTCAAAAATTCAACCATCCAATTGGCATTTTGCCTCGCCAATATATCCCACTTGCATCCCAATTTCGCAATAAAAAAATGGTCCTCGGACTTTTCTGAACAAAAACAACCCTACCTCGACTTTTTCCCAAAAAGTCTCAGTTTGTAGAAAAATCTTTGAAGACTGAGTTGACATTCCTAAAATAACTCGTGACATGGAAAAAACTTTCAATTTCTGAAATCAGATTTAAATTTGCAGTTAATTTCAATCTGGCATGATTTTAGCGTGACCTAGGTTACCAAGTAGCTTTCAAAAAAATTTAGTGCAAATGACCCGTGGTTGATTTTCTTTGAACCACTATGAACCTCTTCGACAAATTGGCGACTCTCGGTGGTCATGAAAATATCAATATTTCAAATACGAACACAGGGTATTAAAATGATAGAACAATCAATCTAGTGTCGATCAATGAGAATTTTGTAATTTAATGGGATAGCCCACGTTTAACCACATATCTCAATCGAACCGACCTATCTCTTATCTTTAATTGATTTGTAACTATGCTGTAATGGTCTCGGCAGATGAGCATGGTCAAGTAGCCGATTCCTAATCGAATCCTCAAGTCTATTGCATTAAAATCTCTTAATGACTTTCCCAAATAGTTTATTATCTCACAGGTGATCAGCTCTAGGAATAGCACTTTAGGTGCGTCGATGAAAGACCCAATTTATTCAATTAAAAACAAGATTGAAAATCCAGGATGTCACAGACACTTTTAGCATGACTAGGCATCGTCTCCCCTATCGGGCACGGCATCGTCTAGAACTCCCACCTAGACGATATTCCTTAAGAAGCATTTGTCCAGCCTCAACTGCAACTTGGCATCTAGATCCCTACTAGGCATTCAATAAAATCGAGCATCATTCCCAAACTTCCATTGGGTGACGGGTTCAATTTAGTGACTATTCAAGCACATCAAAATTCAAGCCAATTCTAGTTGTAATCAATTAGTCCAATGCAAAAGAGCTAATGCTCAAACAAAAAATTTTGGCAATTTTTACTCTTAAAAGTGTGGTAAAATAATTGCTCGTGGTCATGTATTTAAAATCAACCAATCAAATTTTGCACTCTAATTTTAAAACCTCATTGTCCCATTAACACGCAGAACATAGTGTTCAAACACGACACCTCAAGATTTGCCATTGTCTTGCCAAATAGTAGTTAAGGTCTATAATTTGGGCAATTAATAACATGACATAACAAGTTCAATCAATCATAATTATGCATAAATTCATCTAGTAAATCAAACATAAAATTCTACTTAACAACTAATTTGTCATTAATTATGACTAATGATGATTAATTAAGCTAACTATGATTAATTAAACTAATTGCTATTAATTAAACTAACCACTATTAATTAATTTAATTACGATTAATTAAACTAATCGTTCTTAATTAAGACTAATCTCAATTAGTCTTAATTTAATCCATCCTTAATCATATCTTAATTTAATCCATCCTTAACCATGATTCACACTAAACCATAATTAACTAACACTAACCATTATTAGCCCCAAACTAAACCTACTTCTCAACGTAATTAACTTCATAATCAAGGATCAGGAACTGACTCAGGATTTTTTCGGGGACGGCGTGCTCATGGTGACGGCAGCGCGATGGCAACAAAAACTTGGGGTTTGAAGTCCAATGGTGGCATCACAATGCAACGGCGATGGCGACTCTTGAAAACCCACAACCAAGCTTGGGCTCGGCCTGGGTAGTGGTGAACTGGCGGTGGTGGCGGTGGCTTGAGGTGAGGACGCTGGTGGTGGCTTGAACGCATGGCATGGACGCAGTGATGAGTAGTGGTGGTTTGGCGGCAAGAACAGTGGTTTGGTGGTGTTGAGGGGTGGCCAAGCTTTTTTTGGGGGGGGGGGGCTTAGCTCAAGCAATGGCTTGGCGGTCAAGCAATGGATGACAGCGGCAAAAGGTGGTGGAAATGGTGATAATGAAAGGTGGTGTAGGCGGGCGGCTACAAAAGAGAATTTGAAGAATATGGTGCAAATAGAAGAAGAAGGAGAGAAATGGGAAATGGGGTTTTCAACATAATAAGAAAATGGAGGGGGAGGATATGAGAGAGAGATTTTAAGATTTTTCCCCAAATTTTCATTATCAAAATCAACAAATTCCTAAAAATCCTCCCTAATTTACTCTCCTCCACTCATTCTCCCAATTTGTCCTTTAGCCCATAAATGCAAGCTTCTAGTAGGAGCGTTTTGGACATTTCACAACTTTTTGGCCCAAAATTCCAATTTTTCCCTTGGGTCCATTTGCTTGAAAGGCTTGAAATGGGCTTGGAGAGCTTGGCTGGCCCACTTGGGTCCTCATGGCCAAATCCTGAAGGTGTGAGGCCCATAAGCCATCACCTAGCCCAGCTCCCTTTTTCGGCTTCCAATTCTCAACCAATTAATCCTTATTCAAAAGTTTAATGCTTATCAACAATTTAACGGATAAATGAGGTGACATCCAATAAGTGGGTCTAGAAATACTTGAAAGTTCAATACTCAAAATTGAACTAAAATTCGTGGTTTAAATCGATCAAATGCAATTTCGGTACTACTACTACTTTAACTTTCGGGTGACTCTTAGGGGTTTTCGTGTGATTGACCCATGGTCAATAATTTTCGATCAACGTTTGTGTCTCTTTGAATCATGGATAACCCTCAGTTGACATCTAATTGCGAGAAATCAATTACTAATCCCAAGTACAAGATTAATAAGAAATCAATTTACTGTCATCTACAACGAGTATCGCAATTGTGCGGAATCACAGGTGAATCAACTACATACTTCTATTGAATCGATTTATGTCCATTCGCTAATTGACTTATAACAGTCAAATAGTTTATCCTTGATCGAATTCTTTGGTCTTTTGCATTTTGACCCTTTACGGCTTCTCCTAATAAATTAATTAACTCGTGAGTGATCAGTTTATAGCAAAATCACAATCAATGCCTTTATGAAACAAGCAATTCATATATTTCAAAAAGAGTCGAATTTCAGGATATCACAAATGACACTCTGATAAAAAAAGTTATGAATTGGTAAAGCATCATCTTTGACTTTGTCATAAAAGACTTGGTCATTTCCTATGCATCAAAGCTTTTGTCAAGACACTATGGGATGGCCACAAGTATTGAAAATGTTGTACATTTAATAGCTCATAGTTTTTAAATGTTTCTAATTTCTCTATACATAAATGACCATTAGATTCTAGGTTTGACTCTAGTCTTTTGCTCTTCTTTTGTTTTGCTATAAAAAGTCATCGAGCCTTTATAAATTGGAGACTAAATTTGATTGATGAAAATTTGCTTCGTGCAATTCTCTGGAACCTTGAAGAGTTTAAAACCCTTGAAAACCTAGAAGATTTTCACTCCATCCTTAAAGAGTTGGGGCTTTTAAAGCTTGCATCCTTGAAGAGTTGTGGCCATGAATCTCAAAAAATTGACGCCATTTCAACTTCCTTGGAGGCCTAAAAGAGAAACCGTTGAAGTTTCTATCATTTTCTTCATTTTTTCCATTCCCATTTAGTCCACTTCCATCAAAATTAGACAAGCCTACAGTGCTTATCTAAGAAAACTCAAAACACAAAAGTTGTTGATCTTCGAGTCTCCATTCTTTTGGCTTTGGAATCCAGTCATTTTGATCTGAATCAACTACCCATTTTTCCGAGCTTGTGCAAAATAGAAATTTTTACTCGATTTCATGACTAGATTTCCATATGTGTGAGTCACTCTTCTAATACTATTGTTTGAGTAGCCGATGTGACATCCTGAAATTCAAGCCCTCTGAGGGATGAATGAATGTGAATTTTGTCAATGCATTGTTAGTTGATCTCACTTGAAATTGATCACTCCTGAGATACTGACCTTGATGTTAAAGGCTAATGAGGACAAAACTCGTGTGATTAAAAAACTTGACCTAGGAAAATGACTCGACTATAAGACTTGTGTGAGGACGATCCTATAAATAGACAGGCCAATTTCAAGGACAACTAGAAGTCGATTCGTGAACAGAACATAATGGAACAACGGGTGATTCCGTTTATTGTTATCGAGCCCGCAAATGACCCTATGTTGATCCTCAATATACATGTACTTTGAAATAAGAATCTATCCTCCACAATTTCATGTAATCAAGGATGTCCATGTGTCGAGATGTCTTAAACGTGGTTTGGCATAAGTCGATTACGTGTGAATCCTCAAAGCCACCTGTCAGTCTGAGTTGTACCCAAAATGGCATTGGGCGAAATCGACATGGCATGAGAACTAAAGATCAAACTTCGAATTATTGGGAACGTCCGGGACAGACTTTGGACAATGCTACTTCGATGGTCGATAGAGACGGTTAAGCCGAGTTTTTGGAAAAGGGATTTACAGGCCGAGGAAACGGGCCATTGAGAATGTGGGTCGAGCAAAGCCAATGTAGGCCTTAGGCCCAAGGTGGGACAGCCACCATAGTAGGCCCAACCCACCATTTCTTCTTCCAAGCCCATTATCTAGCCTTAAGCCCTTTTGAGCCCAATCAATTCCCAAGCCCATTCCTATTCATTTCCTAATCCATTTCTTAAGCCCACCCATCATTTTCAGCCCAAGGGCAAATTGGAAATTTGTGCAATGTGAAAATGACCATTTTGCCCCTAAAAGCTTGTGGATAAGGCCAAAGGAAGAGAGAGAAGATGAGGTCATGTGCATGGGAACTTGGGGCAAGCTTTGATGGCCTCTTGGGGAGTGCAACCAGCCCTCACATCACTCTCTCTTTCCCTCCTTCAACCCCCCAAACCGTCGACCTCTCTCTCCCTTAGTTTCTCCTTTCTTCTTTCTTCTGTTCCAATAGACCTTCTTGTGAAAAGCTAAGTTGATTGTTGCCTTCACAGATGAATTAGCACCCATGCCACCCACCACCGTGCTCAGGAGACCCAAACCGTCTGCCTAAACCCGGCTGTTCGCCAATTAGAGCCGCCAGTTGACCTGCGTGTGATGGGTTGATGCATGATAAGTGTCACACTAATGTGTAAGAACGCATGAGAATCATTGCATTGTTGGTTCCGATCATGCATGAGTTGTGCACATTTTTATGGCACACACATATGAATTGATAATGTACACAGTGTGGCAATGGCCAAGTGAGATCGCTTGTGAAGCAACTCGTGTGTGTTAGATGAACTACATCATTTAATGGCCATGTGCTTTGCGTATATTATGCTGAGATTCAACGTGCAGGGTATGGCATACTAGGTAAGGTTGCATGCGAACCAACTATTGATTGTTGGTTCTCAATCGTTGCTTTGTTTTGAGGGGTGGTTTTAGAGAGATACCCCGAGTTGAGTCGGTGTCCTAATCGGGGGACTAGGAGGAGGACTCGCTAAGATTTATATCTCATCCCGTCGTGGGTTACCATTTTCAGGTCTCTAGTGTGAAGAACTTGAAGCTCGAGAAGGAAGGGTCGGGAGCATGGATGGCCTAGAGGTTTCTTTTTGAAATGGACCCCCTATACCTAGATCTTAAGGTTGGCCTCTATGTGTAAACCAAAATGTTTATAATAGTGTGTGTGATTGAAATTGATTGTCTTGCTTTTCTATCTCATGTCTGTGTGTCATCAGGGGATTGGTTAATTCGCTTTCGCATGTGCCTTAAAATGAATGGGTCGGCGATGCGTCCTGGGAATGTCGCAAATTTAGTCCACCACAGAGGGATGTGCGCGTGCTCGAGGTTTGGGGTATGACAACCAAGCTTGGGCTACATCACTTTTTTCACGAGAATGAATGATGATGACAAAATTATCTTCTTAATGTCTGAAAAGGCTTAAATGCTTGCTTAAATTGGTGTCCTCTATTTTTCAAGCTGTTTCGCCAGTTTTGGATCCCATAACAAAATATCTTTTACCAAGTGTTATATTTTGGTTTTTATTAAAGGCGACCTAGGATTTGTGTAGTTTTGGATAGAGAAGGTCAAATGCAAACGAGACTGTATATCATATAATCTCAAATCTAAAGAAGTCGCTTAATACGCTTAACACGAGCTTAATACCAATGATAACTAATGTCGAAATCTAATCAATGGTATCATCTAAATTCACTTTAACATAATAATGAAAGCCCATTAAAATTAAAGTGGTTTATACAACATCGAAGATGATTCGACAATGCTGGATATTGACAAAAGTTCCAGGAAAGCACTGCTTTCTAATAAGTTCAAGAATACAACGGCGGAAATCTAATTGATGATGCTAGACAATGAAGATAACACCTAATAGATGCCTTTCCTAGATGGATATGAGAACACAACATTGGAATCTAATCAACGACATTGGATAGTGGTAACAACACTTAGCAAACACTGCTCCTAGATCAGTATGATTACACAATGTTAAAATCTAATCGACAACGCTAGATTGTAGTAATGACACCCTGCAAACACTGCTCATTTATGAGTATGAGGACACAATGTTAAAATATAATCGACGAAGTTGGATAGTAGGTTAGCACTGAAATCTAATCAATAGTACTATTTGGGATATAGACACTTGCTAGAATTGAATCTACAATAGGAACTTAAGTTACAACTAAGCTAGACTAAGCAAAGATAAAATATAAGATAAAGTAGTTTTGTGTATTGTTCGGGGAGTTCTTTGTTGGATTACCTGCAATATTTGTAGGCGAATTTGGTAACTATTAGTGATTGATTACTTCCTCCTCAAGAGTTGCTCCACATTCTATGTTAGACCACCTTATCCACATCTGGTTTCTAACTTGTTCAAAAATACTCTCATGGCTTGTCCATCAATAATTAACCACTCCTCTTGAGTTTGGCACCTTTTTAACCATTCCCGCCTAAATTCACTATCAATGTTATGTCTTCAACAGTGTCTCTTGGCTTCAACACATGGTAACTAACTACTTCATCATAGAATTATGTATCTTTAGTTGTATGTCCATCGAAATTTAGCCTAAGGATTCTCAAAATCCTTGGCTATCCTTTGTTTTCATAACCATTATGGGTTGGGTTGATGTATATTATAGCCCACATGCAGCAACAAGGTGATTTTAGAGTTTTCTACCTCTTGTGACCAACATGTGCTTACAAGGATATTTTTGGGTGTCATCATATGCCCCCTTTTATAAGAAGTAAATTGGGCTTTTAAAAGAAATACCTTGTTCTTCGCACTATCTGCTATGGATGATCATACCTTTTACTGATACGAATCAACGACTCTTGTTGCATCTTGACAAGTTGCTTTGGCTTTTAGCAGATATCATTAATTTTGAATTGTCGTCTCCTACTCTAAATAGAAGAATACGTCTCATCATTCCTTTTCTACTTTTGTCTTCTTCCTTAAAACCTTAAACCCTCATACTATGTTCATAAGTTTTTCATGGCTACCGAAGCTCTTATATTCAAGCCTAAGTCTTATATCTTGAACTTTAACGGCCTTCTTCATACCGAGGAAGCCAACTATTGACGATTTCAACTATTGAGTGTTGTAGAGGAGTATCCAGAATCATTGCTCCTTAGGCTTGTCCTTTTGAACTACAACCATGTTCCACCACCTCTCAAGCCTTGTTTTCTGACTAGAAGAACGTCCAATACAATATTCTTCTATCAAGAACATCTAGACATTTGCTCCTACCAAGCTTTGGAGCTTCCCTTTATTCGAAGAAAACTTCCATGCCTAGTAGTTACAATTATAGGATGATTTGGCAACCCGATTAACATGGATGAATGTGGGCATAAAGATGGCACTAGATGTTAGCATGTTGCCTCACGATTTGAATAAGGGGTTAGTGGGTTCTGTTGCCTACTTCTAGTCCCAATCTACTAATTGTTTCTTTTTCACTTTGGGACCTATGTTATGACCCTTTTGGATGTTTTTACTATCTCTGGGTTAGTTCCAGATGGTACTCCTATAGATGAAATCAAAACCCTTGAGGATTTTTCCATTCCCAATAATGTCCTTGCTTATAGGACTTTTCTTGATGAATACTGTAAAATTTCAGGTGTTGCTCATTCCAAAGGGCAAACCAGCTTTTTTGCTTTACTAGCTTTTGAAATATGTATTCTTTAATCCTACTCTCAAAGTCTTAAAGGATTTCTTTAGACTTGTTGCCAATCTTGTGTAAGGAAAGAAAGTAGCTCTCAGCCCACTTGTTTTGGCTATCTTGTATAGAAGCCTCACCCACGTTGCCTTTTCAATGATGTCTAAAGAAAACATTCCTATCTGGTCCATTTTGGAATTGACAAGCATGGATGGCTCTCTATTTCTCCTTCTTATTCAACAAAATTCCTCATACTCTTTCGTCTAGTCCATCATCGAAATCCAAAATGCTAAAACCTCAGAGCTCGGGTTGTCGATTACTCACCTTATCTCCTAGAAAGGTTCCTGATGACACTTCTCCATTTTCGATCATGCACATGTCGAACTCTTCCCTTATGAGGCTCTCGAATTTTATTACCTATTTCTATGCAGATGCTCATCATCTAGATGATTTCGATGCCTTTTAGTTATGGGTATACCTCAATTGATCTTCCAATACGGCTTTGTAAGAAGGTAAGATTCTATCATGGATTTGAAATCTATTCTCCACAATACTGCACTAGGCAGTTTGGTCTCTAACAAGGTATGCCAATGCTAATCGCTTACTCAATGCCAATCGCTTACTCCATGAAGTATCCCTTGATGAATAGGCATAAGTACAATTCCAAGAAAGACGGGCCCTTTGTTTGCTGCTCTCAGATAACTGCGATAATGCAAGATCGATTCTTTCCAAACTTTGTAGTTTTTCGAGTTTCTCTAGGAGTAATAATGGAGTATACTAGTTGGTGGGTTTCTTTCACATTTGAAAGCCTATACGAGGAAGCCATCAAGACTGTTTTTGATCAAATAAAGTAATATCGTCCCAAGCCAAGTGAAGTGGCTAATAAAGGCAAAGTAGTGCTGAAATATCTTCTCGAACTTGATCCCCCAATTGTATCGACAATATTCAAAATTGGGGCTTTAGATAATAATAATACTCATTTACTGACTCTATCATAATAGAAAGATCTATCCAGAAGAGAATCTAGAGCTATTATATGTGACATCATAAAATTTGAGCCCTCTAAGGGATGAATGAATGTGAATTTCGTCAATGCATTGTTGGTTGATCTCACTCGGAATTGATCACTCCTGAGATATTGACCTTGAGGGGAAAGGCTAAGGAGGACAGAACTTGTACAACTAAAGAACTTGACCTAGGAAAACGACTTGACCATGAGACTTGCATGAGTACGATCTTGTAGATAGGCAGGCCGATTTCAAGGACAACTAGAAGTCGATTCGCGGACAAAACATAATGGAACGACGGGTGATTCTGTTTACTATTATCGAACCCACGAATGACCCTAGGTCGATCCTTAGTAATCGTGTACTTTGAAATAAGAATCTATCCTCCACAATTTCATGTAGTCAAGGACGTCCATGTGTCGAGATGTCTTCAACGTGGTTTTGCACGAGTCAGTTATACGTAAATCCTCAAAGCCACCTATCAGTCTAAGTTGCACCCAAAATGGCATTAGGGAGAAATTGACATGGCATGAGAATCCAAAATTTGACTTCAAATTATTAAGAACGTCTAGGACGAACTTTGGATGAAGCTACTTTGACGGACCGACAACGCCAGTTAAGCCGAATACTTGGAAAAAGGGATTTTCAAACTGAGGAATCGAGCCTATGAGGACGTGGGCCAAGCAAAGCCAATGTGGGCCTTAGGCCCAAGGTGGGACAGCCATCATAGTGGACCCAAGGCAAGCAAGAGAACCTATTGGGCCTAACCCACCATTTTTTCTTCCAAGCCCATTACCAAGCCTTAAGCCCTTTTGAGCCCAATCTATTCCCAAGCCCATTCATATTCATTTCCAAGCCCATTTCTTAGGCCCACCCATCATTTTCAGCCCAAGGATAGATTGGTAATTTGTGCAAAGTGGAAATGACAATTTTGCCCCCAAAAGTGTGTGGATAAAGGCAAAGGATGAGAGAGAATGTGAGGTCATGTGCATGGAGACTTGAAGCAAGCCTTCAATGGCCTTGATGAGGCCTTGATAGCCAGCTCTCCCATCAATCTCTCTCCCTCCTTCAGCTAAAGAATTCATAGTCCCTCTCTCCCATTGTTTCTCCTTTCTTCCTGATTCTGCTCCAACTTACCTTCCTCCATAAATCTAAGTTGATTGTTGGCTTCCTGTGTGAATTAGCCTCCGTGCCACCCACCACCATGTCCAGGAGGCCCAGACTATACGCCGGGACCCAGCTGTTTGCCGGTCGAAGCCTCCAGCCAACCCATTGGCCAGCCAAAAGCCGCCACTCGCGGTACCGCCTGAAGCTGCCCTAATTTGCCTGTTTTGCTTGTTTCAGCCATTTCTCCCCCATTTTGACCCAAGCTCCACCCATCCCAGCCACCAATAAGTTCCCCTTGACCCCAAGGTGCCACCGGTTGCCGGCCACCCTCTTGTCGAAGCTTTGGCCAAGCCACCCAACTCCGTTTCTCCTCTAGCAGTCCTAGTTTTTGGGAGTTTCAGTGGGAGGCAGAGCTTGTGGCTGTTGTTCTAGTCTCAAGACCACCTTGGATTACTATGGTTGAGGTTCCCGAATGTTGTCTCTGTCATTGCTGCCGCGTCCATGTCTCCGGCCCACTTAACGGGTGAGTTTAGCTCCTAATCCTTCGATTAGTGCCTAAACTTTCTTAGGGTTAGTTTAATTAGTTTTAATTCTAGCTTATGAGATTTAATTAAATTGTATTAGTCCTAAGATAAGTGGTTACATGAATGGATTAGATTAGTTTAGCTTCATCTCGTTTTATTTGCTTAATGTGGCTTATGTGCTTAATTAAGTATGTTTAGCTTTAATTGATTGATTGTTAGCTTAAATTAATGTTTGGTTTAATTTTGTGAATTTAATTTATTATTTATTAAATTCTAGAAATTCATTGTTCATGCGACACTATTCACAAGTACTATTCAAATGCACTGTTCACGCGATACTATTCACAGAGTACTATTCACGTGCACTATTCATCTAGAATGTGAAAAGTTGTCTAAATGCATGTATTTTAATCCTATGAAGTGAATGGATAAATAAATGCATGGGCATCCGCATGAATCGAGCGATTTACACAAAAAGGGAAAAATAGGTTATCTAAGGGACATTGGAAGTGGACCGCTTTTATGAGAAAAGGGAGTTGTAGTGGTGTGCTTGCGTGATCACTAAGTGAAAATCGTCACCCAACGGGAGTTTGGGGGCGATACTCGACGAGAGTCAAAAGTCAGTCACAGTAGATTCTAGACCGATGTCCCTCTTTGGGATACGTCTAGGCGGGAGTTATAGATGTTACCATGCCTAATGGAGTGGGACGAAGCCCGATTTTTATCAATAGCTCGGCAAGAGTCGGATGATCGCTAACTGGGAAGTTAGCTATACCATCAACTAGGAAGTTGGCCATGGCCTAGAGGTCATAATTAACCGTATTGTCGGTTGGGAAGTTGATCGGATTGCTACTGGGAAGTTAGTTGTATCGTCAACTGGGAGTTGACCATGTCCATTGGGCCGTGATATGCCCGGCTATGCCGAAAGACTGCCAAACATGGAATAGGCCGTGCCTGATGGGGCATAATTAATTGAAACGTTTGAGTGAGTGAGATCGATGCGCCTTATTATGAGGTAAAATTGCGTGGCATAGTGTCACGCCCCAAATCTCAAGCGCACACACATCCCTCGATGGTCGATACAAATGCGACGTTCCCAAGACGCGTCGCCGACCTAGTCAATTAAGCACATGCGGAAGCAAAACAATTACCCCTGACAACAAACGGCATGGGATAGAAAAAGCAATGCAACATTTCATGAAAGCCACACTTTTATAAACCACTGGGTTTAGGTACAAAACGAGTCTAGTCAAAAGTCTACAAAAGATTGACCCTCAAAAAGAAGCTATCCTACGACATACTAATCGGACACAAACGCTGATCCTTCAGACTCCACCTCCTCAAACTCCGGGGTTTCGAGTCCTCCTCAACCACCATCTAAGGACCTAAAAAGTTAAGCCCACGACGGGGTGAGACAATACCTCAGCAAGTTCACCCCCTAAACCCCTATTAGGAAGGAAATACATCCAAGGGTGGCCTAGCCACACAATACAGAGAACTTACCTCGCCTCAGTTTCCTCATGCACATCAGCAAAATTCATATACACATTGCATATAATCAAAGCACACAATAATTGAAAGACCTCATCAACTATCTCAATCACAAGGGTCCCAAGTATAAGGCCAAACCGTTATGACACGTCACATACCATGCCACACAATTTTGTCTCATAATCAGGCGCATTTAACTCAATCAATCATGCGTTCCAATTGTTAATCTCGCCCCTCAAGAGCACAACCTACTCCCAAGTTCGGCGATCTACTAGCGTAGCCAAGCATCGTCTCACCCCCATCGAGCACGGCTTCGTCAATACATCGATGGTGTTCCCAAAAGAGCATCGGTCTAGAATCTATTGCGACCGGCATCCATTGTGCAAGCATCCCATATAAGGGCACGTCCACCCGACTCGTTTCGGGGATGGGTTCTCTTAATCAGTACACAACCATTCAATTCAGGCCTAGGACATAGTGTATTGCACTCAAATGCTTTAATTAAAATAGTGATCTTGGCCTAATTTCTTTGTATTAAAAAAACACATGATAAAATAATCGTGTGTGGGTACACGGTCAATTTGAATCGAAAACTAATACCCTTCCTTTTTCAAATCCTACGATTTGATATAATCTTTAAAACCACTTTCGGTGTCGAAACCCAACACCCAATTTTTTTCTGATTAAATACCATAAATTTCACAATCATCACTTAATCGCACAATCCAACAAACAATTGCATAATATAATCACACCACAGCAATCAGTATGAAATTCTAATGACCAACTATCCCGATATAATTTTCGGAAATTAATAAATAATTAAATATATTCTGAAAATTAAATTAAATAATATTAAATTAATTAAATATAATATTAATTAATTAAATAAATTCGAAATAATTAATTAATAAAAATAATTAATTAAGAGCCTAATTAAACTTACACTAATCTAATTGCCTAATTAGCCTTAATTAATTATCCACTAAACTAATCAAGCCACATAATCTAATTAGCTTATACTAAACTAATCTAACCATCTAAATCATGCTTAGCCTAATCTAATCAACCCTTAAGCATAATTAACCTCCTAAGCATGGTTTAGTGAGTAAACTCACCGGATTTGCGAGCCAATGAGTCCGCGGCGACGGCAATGCTAAGGCAAGCGAGACTCGAGACTAGAGCGATGCCAAGGGAGACCTAGAATTGACCTAAAACGGGCCACGAAATTCCAGATCTTGCTGGAACTTAGCTTATCTTGCTGGAAATTCCAGATAATGCTAAGGCTGAACCAAAGGAGACCAAGGCTAGAACAATGGCTAGTCGAGGTAGGCGGAGCAGCAGCGGCTTCAGCAGGTCCGGGCGATGGTTCCAGTGGCTTGGATGAATGGAAGAGGAAGCTCAACTGGCTAGACGGTGAACTAGCGACAAGAGGCTGAACATGAGTAGGAGGCGGAACCAACACTGGTGGGCTCAAGGGCAGCAGCTAGACAAACGAGCGGCAAGGGGGCCAGGCGGTCAACTGGCTGGCTCTTACATCGGTTCGACGGTGGTGGACAAAGGAGCTAGAGTGGGGCACGGCTTCAGGATGACGAGCACGCGAGCTGGAGGCAGACGAAGCTGGCTCAAGCTCGCAGTGGCAACTACGAACGCGGGGAAGCTCGGACAGGCATGCGAGCTACTCGGCTAACTTGGAGGCTTGGCTGGTTGGTTCCTCTGGTTCTTTGAGCTCTCAAGATAGTAAGAATGGAGAAAGTAAGGCGAAGGAAGAAGAAGAAGAGGTCTGCTGAAGATTGAGGGGACAAGAGCCTTTAATGCTCTTCCTAAGGTCTTCAAACACTTGAGTGCAGCCCCCACCACCTTCAGCCTCATCAATAGCAACTTTCTATCTCCTAAATCTTCCTCAAGAAGCTTCTCATGTGTTCCAAATGTTGCACCCCACCATGGCCTATGGATTTGCACATTTGTTCCTTCAATTTCAATCAAATCCTCCTTCAAAACCATCCAATTGAAGCCCAATAATTCATCCAATGTGCCCAAACTTGAATCCACATTTTTCCTTGCCAAATAATCCATCTTGGATGCCAAAAGTGCGCTAAAAAATGGTCCTCCAACTTTCTCGGTCCAATTCCATCAATTCTTGATTTTTCACTGAAAATCCGAATTTACCGAAAAATCTTTGGAGGATGAATCGATGTTCCTAAAATAAATTGCGACACGCCACAACTTTCAATTTCTAAAACCGAGTTCAATTTCGTGGTTAATTTCAACCGGATGCGATTTTAGCGTGACTTAACCTACCGGGTAACTTTTAGAAACTCTTAACGTAATTGACCTATGGTCGATTATTTTCAATTCATAATGTGCATCTTTGACTCATAGGTGACCCTCGGTTGTCGTAAAAATCTCGAGATTTCAAATGCGAACATAGGATACCAAAACGACAGAGAAATCGGTTTAATGCAGATCAACAAGAATTGTGCAATTAAATGGAATCACCACACTTAACCACATGGCTCTGTCAAATCGACCTATCTCTGGTCTCTAATCAGTCCGTGCCATAATGACACTTGCAGATTAGTGCGATCAAATAGTCGATTTCTGGTCAAATTCTCAAATCAGTCGTGTTTATATTCCTTAACGACTTCACCTGATAGGTTAGTTATCTCGTGAGTGGCCAACTCGGAGAAAAGAACTATAGGCACGTCAATGGAAAGCCCAATTCATTTAATCGAAAACAGACTTGAAAATTAGGCTATCACAACTCTTCTCCTCTTATAAAAATTTCATCCTCGAAATTTAAATCATTACAAATTCTTAAACAAAAAGGTAGGGGTACACTCATTTCATCGAATCTTCACTTTCCCAGGTTACTCCTTCATTGCCATGGTGTTGCCAGATCACTTTGACCAATGGGATGATCTTGGTGCGCAAAACCTATTCATTCCGATCCACAATTTGAACCGAGCTTTCCACATACGACACTCTTATCCACGTCCAATTCCTCAAAATTAAGCATGTGGGTTGGGTCAGACTCATACTTCCTCAACATCAACATATGAAAGATGTCATGCACTTGCGCCTACCTCGGTGGCAATGCAAGACAATATGCTAGGATCTCAATTCTTTTAAGAATCTCAAAGCGATCTACGTACCTCAGACTCAGCTTTCCCTTCTTGCCAAAGCGCAAAATACCCCTCATTGGTAACACATTTAAAAGGACGTGATCACCAACTTAGAATTCCAACTATGACATCCCAAATTTCTGATTCTGTTTTCAATTAAATAAGTCGGGCTTTTCATCGACACGCTTATAGTTCAATTCTTCAAGTTGATTACTCACGCGATAACTAGTTTATCAGGTGAAGCTGTTAAGGAATCTAAATACAATGGACTTGATAATTCAACCAGGAATCGGCTGTTAGACTATGTTAATTTGCAATGGTCATTACGACACTGTCAAAATCGAATAGAGATTAGTGATAGGTTGATTCAACTGAAATATGTGATTAGGGTATAGGTAATTCCACCTTATTGCAATATTCTCGTCGATCGACACTAGACTGATTTTTCTGTCGTTCTGGGTACCTTGTGCCCGTATTTGAAACCTCGAGATTTTCACGACAACCAAGAGTCACCAATGTGTCGAAGATCTATGATGTGGCTCGAAAACAATCGACCACTGGTCAATTGCACTAAAAATTTCTAAAAAATACCCATTAGATTAGGTAGCATTAAAATTGCACCAGATTAAAATCAACCGTGAATTTAAACCCGAATTCAGAAATTGAAAGTTATATTATGTCACAATTCATTTTAGGAACGTCGACTCATCCTCAGAAGATTTTTCTGCAAACCGAGATTTTTGGCGGAAAAGCGAGGTAATGCCATTTTTTATCGAAAAAATCCGAGGGCCATTTTTGGTTGCGCTTTTGGGATGCTAGTTGGATCATTTGATGGGAAAAAATCATAAGCAGGACATGGCCACATGGGCTGATTTGTTTGGGCTTCAATTGTATTGAATTGAGAGAGAATTGAATGGATTTGAGGGAGAAATGTCCAAAATTCGTAGCCCCTCATGGTACACAACATATTGGACACTTTGGCAAGCTTGTTGAGGAAGCTAAGGAGAGGAAAAGGCTAGGGGGGAGGGCCGGCCAAGGTGGGGGCAAAAGAGAGGAGAAATGGGCAAGTGTTGAGCCCTTAGAAGCCACCAAGAGGACCCCCCTTCAACAGCCACTTCTTTTCTTCCTTTGGCTTTGCTTTCTCCATGTTTGGTCTGCCTTGAAGCTCTAAAGAACCAGAGAAATCAAGCCGCACCTTCCCCTCCACCGTCGCATGCCCACCAAACCATTTTCCTCCTCTGTTTTCCTTTATTCCAGTTTTTGCTCCAGCTGACCTTTCACCAAAGATCCGAGTGAAAAGTCAACTTCCCATGCGTATCAGCCCCTGAGCCACCCACCACCATGACCAACACACCCAATCCGTACGAACGGTGGTTGCCGATCGCCAAACAGAGCCGCCGGCCATCTAGTACGTCGGCGAGAAGGAACCAATCGCCAGTCCATCGATCCCTTGCCCACCTACACTATTTCACAATTTTCTTTGTTTTTCTCCCATTCCGACCCTTTCTTTGGCTTTTCCGTCCACCTACAAGAACCCCTTGACCCCCGGGAGCCATCGGTTGCCAACCACCCACTCGTCGGAGCTCCAATCAAACCATTTCTTCGCCATTCAGCCTTGGTTCTCCTCTGTCCGGCAAGAGCAAAAGCAGAAACCGAACCAACAGGGGGTCTAGAACTTAAGGCGCGCATGACAACCATTATGTTCCAGAAATAGTTTTTGGAACATAAATAGATTTTTCTATTTCTATTTCTAGAAGATTTTTTAAGCAAAAATAACCGTTTGATAACCACACAAAATTTCTACTCTAAAAATAGAAATTCGTTTGATAACCACACAAAATTTCTTCCTTTCTCACAGCAGCAAACCGGCAGATAGCGGTGACGGACGACGGCGGTGGCCGGCCCAGTGATGGCCGGCGAACGGCTGGCAATCGACGAACAATGGTCAGCGGCAATGGATGAAGGACTGGTTGACGAACGATGAAAAAAAATTTTATTTCTCATTTCTGTTCAAGAAATAAAGAAGTAGAAAATTTCTACTTCTGATTTATATTCAAACTTATTTCTGGAATAGAAATTTATTCCAGTAATAGAAAAACGGAATAAGTTTATCAAATGAATTTCTATTCCAGAAACAGGTCTGGAATAGAAAATTTGTTTTTGGAACAAAAATAGGCAGTTGTCATGCACCCCCTTAGTGGCCCATTTTTGAGCCCCTCCCAACCTCCGTTGGTGTCGTCGCTTGGAGGATTGTTGCATGCTTTGGCATTGCCATCACCGTGGACTCATCAGAACGCTAAACCAATGAGTTTACTCTCTAATCTCCGCTTAGGGAGTTAATTATGCTTAATGGGTGTTTAGATTAGTCTAAGTATGGTTAGGTTGTTAGGTTAGCTTAGTTAAATGTTAATTAGATTATGTGCATGATTAGATTAAGGGTTGGATTAATTAGTCTAATTATGTAATTAGATTAATGTTAATCATGCTTAGACTTTAATTAATTATGTTAATTATTTATTTATTTATTTAAATAATATTGAACATTATTTAAATTAATATATTTATTAATTAATTTAAAAATAATTTTCGAAATTTATTTAATTATTAATTAATTAATATTTTCCGAAAATTATACTGGGAGAACCGCTCGATAGAATTTCGAGTTGATCGTAGTGATGTGTTTAGTTCCGTAATTGAATGCTATATTATGTAAATTGAGTGAAAATGATGATTGTTGGATATTGCTAATTAAATGATAAATTAGCCATAAATCTTGTAAAAATAAACCAAGAATAATTTAGTTGATGAGTGAGCAAATCGACATCAAAATGCTACCCAAATCACCTTGCCTATGCTTGGATGAAAGTCTCTCTCTCTCTCTCTCTCTCTCTCTCTCTCTCTCTCTCTCTCTCAATGATATAGGAGCAATGTGACCGAAAAAAGTATCCTAGTGACATTTGTTCGTGATGGAGCTCTAGTACTACATGAGGCATATTCATGGTTCTTAGCAAGAGTCGTAGACTTTATAAATATTGAACAAGCTTCTCCGCAACTTTGGGTTTTAAAAGCTCTGATTATTCTAGTCCTGCTTTTAGTTTTTATCTGACCTTGATTATAAGAATTACTTTTTGCATTTTTGTATTGGTATTTGATTCCTATGGAAACCCTCCTATGAGACCTTGTTTCAAACAATTCATCCAGTTTTATCTTGTAGTCTCAGCAAGGAGTGTCACATCTCGAGCACGTGCCCATCCCTCCATGGTTGATTAAATAGCGACGTCCCAGGATGCATCACCAACCCATTTATTTTAATACACATGCGGAAGCAAATAAATAATCCCCAAACAACAACAAGATGGAATAGGAAAGAAGGCCCAAAATTTTTCAAAACCAAACCACACTTATATATATATACACACAGTAACCCTTGTCATATATAATACAAGCTGATATATAGTAACAAAATCTATAAACAAATGGGGGTTTTTAAAACAGCAACTAATCTTCCTCCTGCTCCACATCCTTACTCATATTAGAGCTCGTAGCAAAGTACACCGGACTTCCAAGGTCTTCAAGATCCGGGTCTACCGCGTCTATGACCGAGCCTTCAAGAGAATCTGATGTGCCTTTCCCAAAGCAACCTTCAGCACATACAGAGGTATTTTAGATTCCAATATGGGACCCTCCCTCTCGCCATTCTGAGCCTGGTGGTACCATGATCTATATCGGTGGGGTACCTTTCTAGTTAGAACCACATCGACCTAGACTATAGACATTACCAGCTCATAAGTCCAACCCCTAGGGCTCCCATGCAGTGGAATGTAAGACCTCTATTCTGTGACCTTCTTCGGCTGACCAAAATGCTCATGAGGAGCTGTCATCTAAGGGCCTGAAATATTATCTCACAACAGGGTGAAACAACATCTCAGCAAGTTCAACCCCATCAAACCTGATTATGAAGAAAATACACCCCAAGGCTACCTAGACACAAACACAAGTCAGAAGACCTACCTTCGCCTCAATTCCTTCCTACAAGTCAATACAATTCAAATAACCATTCAAACGTTTCAACCAATCAAATCATCATAACCGATCAAATCATTAATCAATCAACTCAATCAATTACATGCCATCACGACCATTCCCCAGTCATCTCAATCAATACTATTTATAAAGTCCAATCATAATCTAGGACTACTCACTCTAAGCTGATAATAGATAGTCTAGCTTACCAGAAGCTGTCAGATATACTGATATAGTACACTAATTATGCTCACCAGAAGCTGCTCTAATGCTCACTAAAAGCTGCTCGGACATACTGTTCACCAGAAGCTGCCATATCGCCCGCAGGCTGATATAGCATACCGGTATACTGCTCACTAAAAGCTGTCATATCGCCCGCAAGCTAATATAGTATACAATCCCGATCATCTAACCATTTCACCATTTTTATCATACCCGATAAAAATAATCCTGTGTGGAAACATGGTCAGCCTTAACCAAAATATAATATTTTCTCACTTGAAAATCCTACTAATTTCAATAGTCCACAAATTCATTTTTAGCACTATAAACCGACGTCCAGTGATTTTCTAATTAATTACTGAAATTAATTAATTTCAAGATAATTACCCACAATCACAAATCACACTCAATTTGCACAAAATAACAGTCAATTAAATAAACAGATCACACTACTACAATCAGCATAAAATTCTAGTTACCGGCTATCCTGGTCTAATTTCTGAAAATTAATTAATTAATTACGAAAATTAATTATTAAATACAAATAAATAGGACTTAGGCCCATAAAGCCTAATTAAAAGTCAAGACGGGCCCGGAAAATTTTCAAACCACTCTAGATAAATACTAGAGCTTGTCTAGGCTCTAATTACATAACTCTAACCACCTAACATGCAATAACAATTAATTAAATTGCTAATCTATTCTAACTATTCACATAATCCATACTTAGTCTAAACTAATCAACCCTTAAACGTCGTTAACTTACTAAATAGGAATTAGTGAGTTAAATTCACTTGTTAAGCGATCCGCTCGGATCAAAACAACGGGGACGTGGAGGGGCACAACAAACTCCAAAGCGAGACGACCTTTTGAGATCCAAAATGCCACAAAAACGGGCCAAACAATGGTTGGAAATACCCAATGTTCAATTCTGTCTTTGGCCGAGAAAGGATGGACCAGTGGCTGCGAGTTGGCTCGAAACGGTGAGGGAAGGTCGGTGGTGGCTGTAGCAGGCTTCATGGTGACAGGTAGGCTTCCAGGCGACTCAAACAACGGCAGGGGAGCTATGACTAGTACAGGGGATGGCCTGGGCTCACGATAGGGACGGAACGGCAACCAGGGACGCGCGATCTTGGCACACGAGCGAGCAAGCGGCAAACAACTTCGGGCTGCAACTGTGGCGCGAGTGGCGATCCAACGGTCTTCGATGTCTTCGACTTGCTGCTAGCTTGGCTTTTCTAGGTTTTGCTAAGCTGAAACGTGAAGAAGAAGAAGGAGGGGTCGATGGCAAGGAAGAGGAAAGAGGGAGGGGACCACTTGGTCTTCTCTTATCTCATTTGGTCTCCTTGACTTGGCCCCACACCAAGCCGTCTTCCTCTACCCATTTTCCAGTAGCCAACTCCCTTCTAGAAGCCATTGAAATGGTCCACAAGTTGTGTCCATAAAGGGGCATACGAATTTTGGTGCAATTCCCTCAAATTGGACTTCAATCCTCCCTTGAATCAATCCATTCTGGCTTCTATAAATTCAATTATCGAGCTCATAATCAAATTGGTATTTTTCCTTGCCAATTGATCCCACTTGTATCTCAATTGTGCGATCGAAAACGGTCCTCTGAATTTTCTGGACAAAAACGACCCTACCTCGACTTTTTCTCAAAAAGTCTCGATTCGCAGAAAAATCTTCGAAGACTGAGTCGACATTCCTAAAATGACTTGTGACATGACAGAACTTTCAATTTCTAAAATAGGATTCAAATTCGCGATTAATTTCAATCTAGTGCGATTTTAGCGTGACCCATGCTACCGGGTAACTTTTAGAAATTTTTAGTGCAAATGACACGTGATCGATTTTCTTTGAGCCACAATGAATCCATTCGACACATTGACAACTATTGATGGTCGTGAAAATCTCAAGGTTTCAATTACAGATACAAGGTACCAAAAAAACAGAAAAATCAATCTAGTGCCAATCGACGAGAATTTTGCAATTTAGTAGAATCACCTACATTTAGCCACACATTGCAATCGAACCGACCTATCTCTAATCCCCGATTGATTTTTAACTGTACCGTAATGACCTCTATAGATAAGCACGGTCAAGTAGCCGATTCCTAGTCAAATTTTCAAGTATATTGCATTAAAATCCCTTAATGGCTTCCCCATATAATCTAGTTATCTCAGAAGTGATTAGCTCTGAGAATAGCATTATAAGAGCATCAATGAAAAGCTTGATTTATTCAATTGAAAACAGAAATGAAAATCCAAGATGTCACAAGAAGTCTCCTCAGGCATTTCCTTGACTGTTTAATTTAACGGTCATCGCATGTGTTGTAGAAAGTTATGATGGAGGAAGATTTTGACATGCCCATTTACAGCACAGGTTGTAATTAGTACATAAACGAATTCTTTTACCAGCCGTACATGTCACCTTAAAATTCATGTTTCATGCACCTGATGTTCTTACCGACTCTAGTACCGCTCCTAAAGTTACTTCTTTTTAATTGTTGATATGTACATTGTTGTTATTCAGGTTGCATGCTCAACCTGCACTGGTCGAGTACTATGAACACAAATCAGAAGCAAGACCGACCGTCCCGCAAAATATCTTCCCGTGAAATCTTTATCGCATAAGGATTAAAATGGATGGCGTGCGTCAACTCTTTTGCCCGCAGCATGAGACTTAATCAGCAATAACATCCCTGTGAACAGATAATCTAACCTCAGTACAAAGTTTTGGTTCTGTGATTAAGAGACTCATTTGTTGTAGACTTGGAGACGAGCTTGACAAGAATTTTTTGGAATGCCGTTCTTTTTGGACAGATACTGATGAATATAGCTGCTCTCTTTCTGGATATTGATTGGTATTGTCACACCATGCTTCTCAAGTTGCTCCTCAGTTCACAGCTGATGTTGTAGGACATTTTGCTCATGAGATGAGACCATACGTGGAGCATACGCTTTCATCGAAAAACCACTTGGCCAGAGATGACTTAAGCAACTTATTGACTAAAGGCCATCAACAAAATGTGCTGTAGGAGAAAATGATCTGTGAATTGATTTCAGATCGTGCCATTGATGCCGGTGCATCCATGGATGCAAGTTAATTGAGTTACTCGCAAACAACCCAAGCTGCACGATTGTGGTTCACTGGTTTGGCTTAATTCTTACTCAGTTAAAGTAGCTTGACTACGTACCTAAGAAGATAGGCTTGATCATAATAGATTTGAGTGCCTCGATAGCATAAGGCATACAGTGTAGCGTGAATGCAAATTTTGATGTCTCTCAAATTTAGCATTAAGACTATTTTTTTTTTTTATATAGTCTAGTTGATAAGTTGAGTCGACTTTGGGGGCATCAAGTAAATTTTAGTGAAAGCTTGGCCATTAGAAGTAAAACCCGCATCTCATAAAGTCAATTTAGATTGAGTTCCTGCCTAGTCTTGGACTTTAAGTAAGTCCAAGGTCGATTAAGAAACCATGTCAAGTCATGATTGTCCCCCACTATATTACTAGTAAAAATGTAGCACGATTTAAAATTGAGATCGTCTTGGCTCAACCGTGCAAGATCTAGCACATCATTATCAAAGCAAAGAACATGAGGAGTTGAATTTGTGCTCGATCAATGAGATAAATTGAGCAGATTTTATTTATACACTTAAATTTGTAAAATAATCTACGAAGAAAAAGATATCCATTTCTGTGACGTGTGCTTGGTACTGTGAAGTTGGGTACAGCTTTGCACTTCGGATTGGAGTCAGCCTCTCCACGATATAAATAAAACGGGGAGAGATTCAAGTTTTATTGTTTTTCTGAGTTTAGGTTTAGATTATTGATTGAGCTTGTGTTGATCTGTGAGAGTTCTGTTACGAAATCGCACGTCGATTCCAGAAAAATAACGCTCGCAAACAATTCACCAGACAGAATATAGTAATAAAACAGAAGAATCAGATGAATACGCTAGAAAATTTGTTATCGAAGTTCACCCAAACCTGAGCTACGTCTATGACACCCAGGATCTCATATACCTTGATTTCATTCAATAATTGTTTGTACTTCATGAATTATATAAAAATAAATAAATAGATTCCAATCAAGCAAGGACATAAGAAACTGAGCTACTCGGCTCTATTTGTTATAAACTTGGTTCCTTCATTTACACGTGGGGAAGATGAGATTGAGAGGGGAATTTCTACAAAAAACACCATATACCACGAACACTAACTATTCCGCCTCTCATTTGTTATGTACACGTTGTTAAACAACTAAAACCAAAAATCCTCCCACACATTCGGCACCTCTCTGCACCTCCTACTCCGCAGGATTACCACCCTGCCCCGGCCCATCATCATACAGCTGCAAGGGTCCCACCAACCGTCCATCAACCCGAGCGTAAAGGGCCACGAAGACCATATAAGCCAGTCCCGTAGGCGCCCCTGTATCTATTGTCAAACACGAGGTGCATTTGACAAATACGACTCCCGGGAAATGGCGGTCCTGGAAGTCCTCTTGCCGCCAAACAAAGTCGGCGGGGGAGCCGTAAAGGATGGTCGTCATTGCAGCAGGCGGGGTAGGCAGTGCAGTCGACATCTTCTACTCTGAAGAAACAACATAATAACAAGTGTGAGTTTTTAAAATAAAAACTCAGCAAGTGGGCGGTTAGTCCTAACTTCTATTGGCCAAAAACAGTACAAATAAGTAAACAAAATCATCAAGTTATTGAATCCATAGAAACCTAGATGCAACAATCACCCAGGGGGAGACAACACTCCACCCTTAACCCCCTCGCACCCAACCTGGCATCACGAGGTCCCCTGAGAAGCTGTTCAACCCTTCTCAGACCTCTTGAGAGAACACCATTACTTCTTTTCATCCCTCTCCAGGCATCCCGACACCCGGGGTCTCACATTGGCTCAATAGCCAATCATACATTCATAGTTCCACCTTGTTGCAGCACCAACAATCTCAGCCAAATAAGGATCCAATACAAAAGACAACCACTAACACATATACTCGGACCAAGCAATCTATGAACAAAAAGGAGCAGTTTTGTTCGCAGACATAAAAAGTACACCAATCCTTATCAGAATATTACAAAATTTTGACACGTTATTGATAAGACCTAAAGAAACAAATCTCAAGAAGAACACTAAGTCAGATTCCATAGGCACAGAGGGTAAAACTTCGATTTTCTTCCTACCCAACATTCTGTAAAATTCCAGATTTCACATTTTTGTAGGAAAATTATTTTGAGGGTCATACTTTGTTCGTTTTCTCTGAATTTTGGATATGTTATTCATGAAGGTGTGCTCTAAAACTTTCATCAAGGGTTCGAAATCAAATTGTGGTCAGATAATTACAGAAAATTTAAAACGTCAACTGAGGTCACACTGATTTTCACAAAAACAGGTCACTAGTTCACAAAACTCCTCCTGTCATTATGCTCTCTGTCCATACACACGGTACACCTTACCACAGCATGATTATCACCAAGATTCCTCATGGTCAGAATCTCAAATTCATTTGGTTTCACTTGCAAGTTCAAAAATCCAGCACTCACACTTCATGAAATTCGGAATCCAGCACATGCACCTTATCCACAACCAGATTTTCTTGATCTAACACCCTCCTACATATCAAAGACTCCACATACAGCTCAAGGCAATTTGAAGCTACACTCCCGACTTCAAGATTTTCAAAGATTGGTTTGTGCAAAGATTTGTAATTTTGAAGGTACCAAAATATTTTATTTTCCTTTTTGAATCATTGATAAGGGTGCCTCGGTAAGTAAAATTTCAGCAAGGGTCAGGAGGTTTTCCAAATCAGTTTATAGTCAGACTTTGTTCAAAAGACAATAACAATTTCAAAAACTCCTGTGGTAAACCGAGATATCAACCCGACCTTCCCTGGTTTGGACAGCTTGATACACAATTCGAAAATATTGAAAGCATCATGTAATTTTTAAAACACTTGGAGCTGGTGCCATAATAAATAGAGTTTCAGAACACAAGTCAGGAGTTTTTTTTTTTTCTTTTTCCTTTCCAAGTCGAAAACGATGGTTGAATTCTCCAAGATTTCTTAGTTGCCAAAATCTGTTTTGGTTAAAATTCAAAGAAATCAAACACATGCCTGAGAAATCCAACCATTTCATCAATCCTTCAACCTCACAACAATCTCAGTTGCTCAATAAACCATCACTCAACATCAAAATCCAACCACCCAGCCTATCAATGCACTTTCTAAGACAGCAACAGCACTACACAAAACTCCTCAATGCTAACAAATTAATAGCTCCAGAAACATCACCACTCTCTGGGTACACGGCCCACTGCTCGAAGAAGGTTGAACTTAGAAAAAGGAGTAAAAGAAAATCGTGTAACAAAACAGGAATGGAGAATGCACGCACAGATGATTCCTCTGGTTTACCCACCAGACCGCAACCAGTTTTCCCCATCCACCGACCTCAACCATGGACATGACTTTTCTAATCATCCCCCGCACCCCCAATCGCAACTACCTAACCCTAAACCCACATGCAAAACCCAGCAAGCCAAATCAGGGACGGGAGACCACAGAAACAGCCCACTTGCCTGGATACTTCGTCGATGGGAAGGGGAAGGAGGCGTCGGATGGCTAAGCTTCACAGCCGGCGTCAAATCCTTGATCAGAACCGAGCAGCAACGATCTGCTACTTGATGATGGCGCCGGTCGTGAGGGGCTGAGATGGGTGGGCTCGGTGGAGACGAACAAAAGCGAGAGGAAAAGAAGGCAAGGTGTCTCGGTAGAGAAAATGCGGATGGGGTGGGTTCGTTTGAGAGAGAGAGAGAGAGAGAGAGAAGATACGTGTAATCCCCCCCCCTTTTCTTCTCGCTACATGGTGCGGAGTAAAATAAATGTTTCAACTTTTCTTTTTTTGTTTTTTTTTTAAATTTAATTTTTTTTTTTAACACATGGGGGAGAAGTGGTGGGTTTTACTCTTACTCTATGGATAAAAATCTTTCGACAAAATATTCCTTTTTGAGTTTTGATTTATTTTTCTAGGTTATTACTATTTTATTTATTATTTACATATATACCTATACATACATATATATATATATATATATATATATAATCTTTAATACGCTCAATCTACTAATGAAATTTTTGGGCGTCACAGGGTCTCCGCGCAAAGGCACTCTACGAATCCACTAGACTTCAGAAAAAGTTGGAATACAATGACGATCTTCTCTCAAGATCATGGCACAAAGAGATTGAGAACCTTCATCCAAAAAAAAAAAACTGACTTTTTTCTTCTCTCTTTTTTTTTTTTTTTGCCTCTCTATTTTCTTTTTTAGCATATTGACTGCTAAGGTTTTACCATCACTAATATAAAGGTATCACTTTTAACCTAAAAGCAAATCTAATAGAAAAGACAAAAAAGCCCCCAAAAACAAATATTTTGCTTCATTTATAACAATCTCCCATTTGAAGACAAATATACCCAAGCACAAAGCAACTTTGTATCCATCTTCTTCAAAAAATAGTAGTTGAAAAACTTGTGCCTCTACGATACTCCTCATCAATCAACATGGAGTAATACCAATGGTAGTAGTACAGAAAATATGCTTCTCTCTGTCTACTACCTTGGTCATCATGTCAGCTGGATTCTTTGAGCCATCAATCTTCTATAGCTTTAACTCATTATCTTTCAATGCTGACTTGACAAAGTGATAACGCTTCTTGATATGTCTAGTTCTTGAGTGATAAGCTGCATTCTTTGCTAAGTGCACTGCACTTTGACTATCACTCCAAAGTGTACTGACTGGCTGTTTTCGATGTAACTCCTCCATATAATCTTGTAACCACATAATTTCCTTGGAGGCTTCTGTGATCGCCATGTATTCTGCCTTTGTCGTTGATAAAGTCACTACTTTTGTAGTTAAGATACCCAGCTGACTGATGTACCTGCAACTGTAAAGACATATCCAGTGGTACTCTTACCACTATCTCGATCACCCGAATGATCTGCATCTACATAACCCTGCAACTCTAAAGATGTACCACCATAACAAAGTGAGTAATTGGAAGTATCTGCTAGATATCTCAATATCCATTTAACTGCATTCCAATGCTCTCTACCTGGGTTCTGCATATATCGACTCACAAATCCCATTGTTTGTGTAATGTCTGGTCTCATGCTCACCATGGCATACATCAAACTCCCCACTGCTGATGCATATGGAACTACCGCCATCTCATCTTTCAAAGCTTAAGTGCTTGGACACATATCCTTAGAAAGTTTGAAGTGACTCGCTAGAGGACTCGCAACCGGTTTTGCTTTATCCATGTTAAATCTCTTTAACACCTTATTCACATAGTCTTCCTGGAACAACCATAATTTCTTATTTTTCCTGTGTCTGATGATTTTCATGCCTAAAATATTCTTGGCATCTCCTAAGTTTTTCATAGCAAACTGTGATGATAACATCTTTTTCACTTCTATGATTCTCTTCATATTGGAACTAGCCACTAGCATGTCATCCACATATAAAGAGAGATACACAATGTCACCATCATCATACTTGTGAAAATAAACATAATGATCAGATTCACAGTGTGCAAATCTTTTTTCTTGCATGAAACCATCAAATTTTAGGTACTATTGCCACGGAGCTTGTTTTAAGCCATACAAGCTTTTCTTCAAGCGACATATCATGTGCTCCTTACCTTTGACTTCAAAACCTTCAGGTTGTGCCATGTATAGTTCTTCATCTAAGTCACCATGTAAAAACATTGTTTTTACGTCTAATTGCTCAAGATGAAGATCCTCCATTGCAACTATACTCAGCAGAACTCTAATTGATGTCATTTTCACCACAGGTGAAAATATCTCAGAGCAGTCGATCCCTTCTTTTTTAGAAAAGCCCTTGACTACAAGTCTTGCCTTGTATTTAATGCTGCCATCTGCTTCATTCTTAATCCTATACACTAGCTTGTTTAATAAAACTTTTTTACCCGTGGGCAACTTTGTCAACTCCTAAGTTTTGTTCTGAAGTAACGAGCTCATCTCGTCATTCATAGCACACTCCCATTGCAAGTGAGACGTGTTTGTCTTTGCCTCATCGTAAATCTCCGATTCCCCCAAATCAATATAAGACATGGCTCAAAACAATATTAGCTGATGGATCAAAAATTACCTTTGGCTTTCTCACACGTGTAGGCCTCCTCAAGACAAGTATTTCAAGGTTGTTAGTCTGCTCCGAATCACTACATTCCTCTTGAACTACCTCTTCACTGATAATAGGCTCATCTTGAACCTCTCTTTCAAATGCACTTTGATCTACTTGAAACATCTTCATAGGCATTGTGTCTAATTCAACATACTATGGTTCTACTACATTCTCATGCTCTATCTGACGATCTTTGTACATCTTTTCTTCATGGAATACCACATTGCGACTGCGGATGACTTTGTTATTCTCATAATCCCAAAGCCTATAGCCATACTCGTCACCACCATATCCGATAAAGATGCACTTCTGGGACTTAGCATCAAGCTTTTTTCCTATCCTCCCTATCAATCAAAGCATATGCAATACAATCAAACACTTTTAGATGTGAATAATTAATCTTTTTACCTGACCACCATTCTTGTGGTATTTCTCCATCCAACGCACTAGATGGACTTCTATTAATAAGATAAACAGCTGCATCAACTATGGCAGCCCATAAGTGTAGCGGGAGACCCGCGTGTAGTCTCATGCATCTCTCACATTCTAGAATAGTCTCGTTCATCCTTTCAGCTACACCATTCTCTTAAGGAGTTCTATGAACAGTCTTTAACCCGTGTATGCCTTCTCGACTCAAATAATCTACAAATTATTTACTTGTGTATTCACCACCATTATCAGATTTCAAAACTTTAATCTGATAACCTATTTCTTTTTCTACCATGGTCTTCCACATTCTGAACATCTCGAATACTTCTGATTTTTCTTTAAGAGCATAGACCCAAGTCTTCCTTGTTGCATCATCAATGAATGTGACAAAATATCTCTCACCACCATAAGAGAGTTCCTGACCAGGTCCCCATACATCAGTATGAACCAACTCTAGCTTTTGACTTTTATTTCGTTGCCCATTCAATTGAAAACTAACAGCTTTTGGTTTTCCATAAATGCAACTCTCACAAAAATCTAACTCAACTTTTTGCAAACCTAAAAGTAATTTCCTCGAGTGTAACTGCTTTACACATTTTTCACCAAGATATCCCAAATGATAATGCCAAAGAGTAGACAAATTACCTGTAACCATTGTAGTTGCAACCATATTATAAATATTGTCTCCTTGGAGAAGGTAAAGTGTACCTGTATGCTTTCCATTTGCTATTACTCTTGCCCCTGAAGTTATCTTCCACTCTCCTCATCCAAAGATTCTTACCAAACCTTCTTGGTCAAGTTTACTATTTAAAATCAGATTTTTCTTTAATTCTAGAATATGCCTAGTTTCACACAAAACCTAGACGTCCCCCACCTGAAATGTTCACAGTCACAATTCCTTTCCCAACAATTGGACACAAGTGGCAATTTCCCACAACCACTTGTCCAAAGTCTCCACTAGCATAATCATTAAATATATCTCTTTGCAAGGTGCAATGAAAAGAAGCACCAAAATCAATAAACAATTTATCTATTGTCAAGTCAAACCCTGCAGACAAACACAAGTTATTTAGCAAAAATTCATTGCTAACTACATTAGCTCCTTGATTCTCATCTTGTTGCTGCTTCTTTTTGTAGGCTTCACATTGAAACTTCCGGTGTCTAGTTTTATGACAAAACCAACATTCATCTTTTGCAACATGTCTCTTACCACTTGATAGTGATATGCCACGCCTCCTGAAATTTCCTCTACTTTTACTTCTTCCACGGTTCTCCACTGCGAGTGCCGTTGAAGATGTAGATGTAGAAAAATTATCTCCACTTGAGACTTTCCTTTGCATCTCTTCATCCATGATACTATTCATAGCATCATCAAGAGTTAAATCATCCTTCATGGTGCTCGAAATTCCCTGCACTGCGGTATTGTAGTTTTCTAAAAGAGAACATAAAAATAATAAAACTTGAAGCTTCATGTCTAAATTTATGCCTACGGATTCCAATTGACCTGTGATTTGCGTAAAACTATTAATATGCTCTACCATAGAACCTCTATCAGATAACTTCATATTAACCAGTTTCTTCAACAAAAATACTTGATTTGATGTGGACAGCTTCTCATAAATATTCATTAGAATATCCTTGGCTTCTTTTGCAGTTTTTGCTTTCGCAATATGGTACCCTATCTTTTTTGTCAATCCTAGACGAATCGCACCTAATGCCTTTCGATCAAGAATTTTCCATCTAGCTTCTGCTATCGGATCCACTTTCGCCATCTTGGGTTTCCAATCCTCAAGTGGTGCATACAAATCTTTTTGATAAAGATAATCATTTATTTGTAGTTTCCACTATCCGAAATCCTCCCCGTTGAACTTATCGATTCTAATTTTATCTTCTGCCATCATGTTTGCTTTCAATCGAACATCACCGAAAAACCCTCAATGTTCTCGATTAGCCAACCCAAGCTCTGATACCAGTTGTTACAAAATCGTACGTCAATTCCAGAAAAATAATGCCTGCAAACAATTCACCAGACAGAATATAGTAATAAAAGAGCAGAATCAAATTAACACGCCAGAAAATTTGTTATCGAAGTTCATCCAAACCTGAGCTACGTCTCCGCGCAGAGGCACTCTACGAATCCACTAGACTTCAGAAAAATTGGAATACAACGATGATCTTCTCTCAAGATCATGGCACAAAGAGATTGAGATGTTCAACTTAACATTTTCATGAGAATGACCACCATGCAGAAAAAGATTCATATTCACCGGTGCAAGGTTTACTGGTGCATCATTGCAAATCTAAGTTGGGTAAATGCAAATCAGGCCAGGTACAAGAAATCACCGCAAAGGAAAAGCATTAGAGCTGAATGATGGAGAGGGCTAAATGGTGCTTGCAGCAACGAGCATGGCCCTGACGAAGCGTCCATAGAAGAACCAGGTGGTGGTATAGAGTGTGTGGAAGGAGTGATTGGCATGAACTCCTTGGCACAAAACACGAAATTACACGGTCCAAATTGAAAAACTCTTGTTTTAGACTGGTCCTGTTGTTATAGCTTGAGCAAAGGACTGCATCTGTAAAATTATTGAATGACGTGAAGGAATACCATGATGCTCAAAGGCATGACGAGCATCGCGAGACTGAAAGCTGCGCAGATCCAGCCGACAGGGTTGACACGATGCTGCCATCATCACTTTGGGAACCTCCTATGTTGGACAGCAGCATCGATTTCGCCGTGTACATCTACGCAAATGGTGTGATTCACACAAATTTCCTTCAGATTTCGTTGTCAATTGAGAAAAGTCGTCATCTCATAGGGGTTTTTCATTTTTCTATTCCTCCTCACATAAATTTCTTAAGAATCAATTTCCTTTTTTTCTTGGGCTATCATGTAAGGTTGTTAGGAAGGTTTAGCTATTCGGCAAAGGATGTTGTTATGATAACGACACCGTTATTCCTGTAAAAGGCCATTCAAAAGGAATTAGCAAGTGAAACTTGACATGGAGCAAATCTGGAACATAGTCTTGACAAAAAAATTCTAAAATATTGGACTATTAATTTTTTTCCCAAAAAGAAAAGAATGAAACCAACAAGAAGGGAATATACTTCATGCATGTGAACTTTCTAAAAATTTGAATAACTACTTAAATTTTTATAGTATACTTGAAAAAACATTTTTCACCAAGTATAGATATAGCGAAAGTCAAATTAGTTACCACATATATATTTTAACCTAATTTAATGAAATTTCAAAGTATTACCAAGCAAGTGAAAAAATTTGAAAGTTGGTTGGCTTAGGCTGCGTTTGGCTGCCACTTGTTTCTGTTCCCAGGAACAAAAATTTCTGTTTTTTTGTTCCTGGAAACAAAAAGGAACGAAACGCGTTTGTGTGCGTTTTTGTTCCAAAACAATATTTTTGTTCCCAGAAACACATTTGGAACAGAAACAAGAAACAAAAAAAAGTTGTTTCTTGTTTTTGGAACAAAATCTAGAAACACTATTCTTTTTTCTTCTCTTTTTCTTCTTCTTTTTTCTTTCTTTTTTCTTTGGCCGGTCGCCGGCCTTGGCCATGGCCGGCGACTAGCCGGTGAGGGCCGACGGCCTCGCCTAGCCACGGCGAGGCTCGCCGGCCCCCGGCGAGGCCGAGCTCGCCAAGTGGCCGGCGAGGCTCGTCACTAGGCCACCGCCAAGTGACGACCTCGCGCCAGCCGGGCGAGCTCGAGCTCACCCAGATCCGGCGAGGCCGAGCCTTGCCAGGGGCCGGCGACGCTCGACCTCGCGGATCCGGGCGAGGCCAAGCTCGCCTAGCCAAGGCAAGGCTCACCTCGCCTCGCCCGCGCCGGCGAGGGCTCGCCTCGCCGGTGGTCGGGCGAGCTCGAGCTCACCCAAATCCGGCAAGGTCGAGCGTCGGCCAAGGCGAGGTCGAGCGTCGCCAGATCTAGGCGAGCCTGAGCTCGCCCAGCCAAGGCGAGGCTGAGCATCGCCGGGGGCCAGCGAACCTTGCCATGGTTGGGCGAGGCTGTCGGCCCCCGTCGGCCGATCGCCGGAGGCCGCCGACGGCTAAAAAAAGAAAAAAAAAAAAAAAGAAAAAAGAAAGGAAAAATAGAAAAATAGAATAAAAATATTAAAAAATTAAAAGAAACAAAAAAAGAATTGTTCCCGGAACAAGTTTACCAAACGCGTGTTTCGGTCAAAAATTATTCCAAAAAATGTAAACACTTTTTTTTTATTTCTATTCCCTAACAATTTTTAAACGTAAACGTTACCAAACGCGGCCTTAGTGAAACAATGGAGTAATCGAAAAGAAAAAAACAAAGTGAGGTGAAAAATTCTACTCAAACAAATCCAATATATTTAAAATTTTTGAATATATTCAAGTTAAGTTGAATTGTATGGATATCTAAATTTTGGTTACTCATTTTGTGTTTAATTGCATTGAAAATTATAGATTGATTTTTAATTCCTAAAAAAAAAATCATTAAATTACATAAGCATATAGGTATTAGGAAATTTTGCATTAATACCAATAGAATTTATTAAAAAATATAAAAATATATTAATTATTAATTATATTGAAAAAAAAAAAAAAAAAAGCAAAGGGACCGGGTCTGGGGCTGGGCCGGCCCAGCCTCCTCCTTTTTCCTTCTCCTTCTTGCCTAGGCTCGGCCCAGCCCATTTCTTTTCCTTTTTTCCTTTCCAGCCCGGCCTTTTCCCCCTTTCTCCTTCTTCTCACGTCTCCCACGCGTCCGCTAAGGCTGGGACGTGCAAGGCAGAGGCAAGGCAGGGCCGAGGCGTGATCCGCAGGTGGGTATCAGGCCGGCCATGGCGGGCTGGCGGTGGCAGAGGACAAGCGTGCCTGCCGGTGGCCCTTAAAAGCGAGAGAGGGAGCGCGGGTGAGGAGGGGACGAAAAGTGAGAGATCGAGAGGAGAGGAGAGAGAGTGAGAGCCGAGGGGGAGGGAGGGGACCAAAACAGAGACGGAGCACCGGAAGAGGGAAAATAAAGGAGGAGTTCCCCAGAAGCCCGGCCACAGTCGACGCCCTCGAGCTCTTGATTTCCTTCTACACCCTGCCAAATTTTCCGGTGAGTTTGCCTTTTTGGGTTTAAATCGCTGCTTTCCCGAGGATCCGGCTCGGAGACGTTGTGAGGCGACCGAACTGAGTCTGATATATTTCGAGTTCGCCATCCGTTCGCCGTCGCTGAGCCGAGTAGGGACCCCACGTCCGAGCGTTCGCCATGCCTAGTTTTTTTCCTGTCTCGGCGCAACCGGAACCGAGACTTGTTATATTCAATCTCTGCTTGTGCTAGGAGTGATTGAATGGCCTCTGGTCGTAACTGTTTTTCTTTTAACCATTGCCTTCCACGTGTTTGATAAAATGATAGCTTCCTTGGCCCAAAACTATTACAGAGGTTGTTTTGCTCGTGAGTGTTGGTGGCCACTGTACTTGATGTTTGTTCTTGGTGGCGTCGGTTCGGAGATGATCAGAAGGTGATTAGGGTAGGAGGATTAATTAGGTTTGATTAGTGTGGGGGTAATCGGTTTAGTGTGTTTAGGCTTATCTCCGTTTTCGTGGGCTTAGACGAGTCTAGTAGTTTTGGGCTCAAGTAAGATTTACAAGTTTGGGCTAGTTTCCATTCATCACTTGATTGGTAATTTTTGGGCTTGGTTTTGCTCTGATAGAGGCGTTTTGGTTAGTCATAGCTTCAGAAGACTTGGGCCTAAATTGCTTTGCAGTGGGCTTAGTGCATTTAATTTTAACAAAATGAGCTTGATGCGATTTCTTTTCTAAATGGGCTAGTTTTAAAGAAGCCCAATCGCGTCCTTGGCGACCAAGCTCGAGAGTCCAAGTTCAGACAGGACCCCAGGGCCCGGCCCGAGTCCCCATTTTCTGAAATAATTTTTATTAAAAAATTCGCAAATATTAAAAAAAAACTCAAAAAATCCGAAAAAAAATCAAAATTTTGGAACAAGCTCATGAATTAGTTTTTGACTAGTTTCATTAGATTTTTAGTGTTAATTCTAGTTCAAAACTAATTTAGCATAAAAAATGTGAAATTCTTTTGACAAAAAATTGAATCCAAAATTGAATAAGTCTTTAGGGCTTTTACAATTTGGCTTTTAAATGCTTTCTTTTTTATAAAGACAATGCCAGGTCGCTATTTGTACACTTTCATTTCAATTTTACTAGATTGCACTTTTTTCAATACATTGATTGTCAATTTTCACTTTAAGCATGATTAGGTTAAATCATTAGTACCATAATAAACAATCATCACTTGGACACTTAATGTACAAGAATCTTAAGCCTCATAATTTGTACAAAAGCATCCCCAGTCATTATAGTCAACAAACGATCTAGTGTAGGTACCGAAGAGCATTAATTAGACAATTCGGCTCCGTTTGTTTTGCAAAAAATATTTTTCGGAAAAATGTTTTCTGGATTTTCCAACGTTCGTTTCACGAGAAAATGAATTCTAGGGGGAAAATGTTTTCCATAAAAGGAAAAAAGTCTTATGAATTAGAGAAATAATTTCCACTTTTAAAAAGTGAAAAACATTTTCTTCACTTAGTCTCTCTTATCTCACACCTTTACAAATCATCACTTTCTCCTCCCCTTTCTTCTTTTTTTTTTTTTTTATTCGAATTATTTTTAAATTTTCTTTTTCTTTTTTAATTCAAATTATTTTTAATTTCCTTTTCTTTTTTATTTCTTTTATTTTTTTTATTTTCTTTATTTCCCATATTCTTCTTTCTTGGCTATTCGTCAGCCATCACCAAGTGAACCTCAAGCTCGTCGATCTCTAGTTTGCGCTCATCAATCTAGCGACCCTCAAGCTTGATGCTTGCGCTCGCCAATCTAATGAGCGGAAAATATTTTCCTTATTGAACATCGAAAAATGTTTTCCGAAATATTTTCAGGTTTTAGCCAAACACCAGAAAATATTGTCATTTTCTTGGAAAATGACTTACGGAAAAAATATTTTCCGAAATGACCCATTTTCTGCGAAACGAACAAACCTTTAGTATAATTAAGCCCCTAATCCTTAAATCTCATGTTTCGTAAGAAGTGAGGTATACTTTTATGGCTTACTTAATTTGTAGCCGACTTGAATAGATTAGTAACAACTCCTCATTTGAAAACCCTCATAGTATCAATTGATGTTAAAATCAAATATCTTAACGTCGCATGAGATATGGATTTAGGAAAGCCCACACCTAATTGAAGGTCCATCTCTTAGGCAATATTCTTGAACTTATTGTCTTTTCCCCTTTGAACAAAAATTCAAAAAAAGTAGGTCGCAACAAATTGCCATTGCTCAAACATAATTTATTGATGCTTTAAATTGTGTAACTTATTTATTCAAGTTTTAACTTCAACAATTGTGTTTATTTTGTTAAATGAGGAATAATTTGTTCACAACTACAAGTGTGAAAAATGTTGAATAATGCAGAAGTAGTTAGGCTACGTTTGGTTCAGCATTTCCAATGGGCTTTCAGGCTTGAAAGCCCCTTTCAGGAAATGCTGGATCATTTGATTCAACTTTGAAGCCGATCTTCAGCTTTCAACTTGCCTTCAAAATACTAAAAGCTCAAGCTAGTAGGGACTAGCTTTGACTAGCTTTGAGCTTTCAGCATTCCGCCGAATGTTAAAATTATTTTTTCTCTTTCAAAACTACACTCACTAATTCTTCATATTTCCGACTTTGTCCCTGATTATTATTTTTTTTAAAATTGAAAAAGGAGGCAGTCCTTCGCTGGACCGGCAAAGGGCTATGGCCGCCGGTGAGCCAGATCTGGCACTAGCGACCGTCGACTAAGGTCGCCCGAGGTTGGGCGACCTCAAGCAAGGGTCGCACGACCCAGCCGAGGGCTGCTAGAGGTCGCCCGACCTCAGGTGACCTCAATTGACGGCCGCCGGTGCAGATCTAGCTCACCGCAGCTATAGCCCTTCGCTGGCCTAGCGAAGGGTTAGTTCAATTTTCCAAAAAAAAAAAAAAAATATATATATATATATATATATATACACACACACATAAATTATACCCATCAAAGCTCATTGTGAAAGTTTTTTTTACCTAACGCACATTCAACTCAAAATCCATTTGCAAAAATTTTTTACCAAACACAATTGCATTTCCCCAAGTAACTTTGGGCTTTCGGCATTTGCATTAGATTCAAAGTTTCTTGCAAATGCTGAACTAAACGCAGAGTTAATAGATTTCCTTCATTTGTTTGTATAGTAATAGAGACATTTAAATTGTCAATGTAAAAGATATTTTACATTAATAATAAGTATCTTTTCTAACTTCTTTTTTCTTTCATTTGATTTATGTTATTTTAATTTAAGGGGTCCTACCTGGTGGTCCCCCAAGTGGGATTCCAAGAAACTCGATGATTTCCCAACAAAAGAGTAACGATTTTGTTATGCTATCATTTTACTATTTGATTCGCGTCTCATATACATTTTTTTCACAACAAGAGTCAATAGGTAACCTCTTGGAAATTCTTACTACAACGTAGTTGACAGTCTGAAGTAAAAAAGCAATTAAATTGCATTCCATTAGAAGAAACTGTTCATGGTTGGACCACCATACATTCACCTCTGAATATTTCCTTTAAACTTCACAAAAGGACAAATTTAATGAATGTACAATGAGATTCTTAATGACGGTGCCAAAGCGAAATTACCAATCACAATTTAAAGACATCACGCAGAGAAAGCTGAATCAAAGTCTGTTTTGCTTGTTGAGCCATCAATATTCTAACAATACGACCACTTTTAGAAAGAATGAATAACAAAACAATGCTAATAACAGAAATCAAAACCTGCGTACAGAAATTTATTCGAGAACAATCAACATATTTGAAAGTCGAAAAAATATTCAGTGGTTTGTTAGTTCCATGTCACTAGCTGACATGGCGTGCATTAATATGAGTTGAATTAAAATTTGATTTGTGCCTTGATTTGAAAAAAAATTGAAATACAAATATTCTCTCTCCTCATCTCCATCACAGCCATCGTCTCTCTAGCTACTTAGGCTGCGCATGGTAACATTTCTATTTCTCCCAATTTCTGTTCTTTTGTTCCTCGAAAAAAAAAAAAAAAAACAGAAACCTATTTGGTAACACCAAGTTGTTTTTCTATTTCAGGAAATATAAAGTTAGCTCATGAATAGATTTGGAGCAAAAACGAGAAACAAAAAAAAATTACTTCTGTTCCCGGAAACATTTTCTAGAAATAAGTCAAAAAAATTATTTTTCTTTTATTCTTCTCTCTTGCTGAGGCTACCTTCAAGCGCCGGAGACACCGCGCCACCGCCGTTGCACAACCATCGGTTGGCGGCGGGCGGCGGGCGGCAATGGCGATGGCGGTGACGGCGGCGGCAGCGACAAGCGACGGTTGGTAGGTGGCGATCCATGAACAAGAATAAAAAACTAATAAATATAAAAAAGAAACTGTTGCGTTACCAAACGCATTTCTATTCTTTTTCTATTCCAATAGTAGAAATTTTGTGTAGTTACCAAATGGGTTCTTTTACTCAGAAATTGTTCACCGGAATAGAAATAGAAAAAAAACTATTTCTGGAAAAAAAAAAAAAAAAACTCTTCCCCAGCCAAGAAGCGTTGTCATGCGCGCTCTTAAGAATCCACCGCCAATTTTGGCCATGCCCACCGCTCAAGGTGCTAAAACCTCCATCTTCAACACCCACCTCCCCACCATGGCTGCCGCAGCAAGTCCTTTCCTCCACCTCAAATGGTCATGGAGTCTCTCTTTGGTGTCCCCTTCCATCGTCCTCCTTTCGAGTTCCTCCAACGAGCTCCCTTATGCGAATTGCAACCGCAACAGATGTGGAGCCATGGCCACCAGAGCTCTACCCTGGCCATGAGCTTCAAGGTCAAGAAGCCATGGCCACGTCTAGATTTGGACCCTTAATTGCGACAAATTTGGAGCATGACCACGCGGCTGAGTCAAATCTAGAGGAATCGGCTATGGATGAGCAACGACGACGAGAGAACTTCTAGATTTGGCGAAGACCCTTAACGAAGGCGTGCACAAATATTGTGAACTTCCAAATGGGAGCTAGTCCATGGCCGTAAGCCTTGAAGGTGAGGTCCATGGTGACTCTGCCGTTAGCAACGGCGAAAGGAGGAGCCAGATCTGGACGAGCAATATTAGAGCTGATTGCGAGCAGTGACAAAGGTGAAGCTTGAGCCAACCGCAAGCTATGCTGAAAGCGGTGGAGATGGTGGTTGGAGGGGTGGTGCTCTGTGATGGAAGAGGATGGACCGCAAGCAACGCCGGAAAGGATGGAGATGATGTCCGGAAAGGTAGTGCTCAGGGATGGAGGAAGAAGAAAATAAAAATAAAAATTCTATTTTTTTATTCCAACTTAGCAAACACGTGTCAACTTATTACTGACATGAGTAAAAAATGCGTGCTACATCAACAATTGACATGGTGCTTTGCAACCACTAATTATTTTATCTTGGAAGTCACAGGAACATGATATAAGTAGTTTTTGGTAACATATATTTTTAGGGACTTGCCATGGAATATGCAGAGTAGGCAAAATCCAATGCTCCAAAATCGACGCTGTCAAAGACAAAAACCAAAGAATTAATGGGTTGTGTAGCTGTAACAAATTATTATGCACAAAAAAATGATTTACTTAATTTATGCATATATTTAACTCTAAGACATTGAGCTATTTGAGAGAACATACTAAAATCTATGTAGCACCGACACGGACATGCAACACGCGACACGACACGACACGACACGCCGACACGTCATTTCTTAAAGATAGAGAATTTTGACACGTTCTGACACGTTATATATTAAATATATATTTATATATAAATACATAAATAAAAAATAATTAAAAAATAGCCTAGAATTAATTTACACGAAAAATATTAAATAATATCATTCATTATTTTAATTTGTTATAATAATACATAAAACTTAGAGGAAAAAAAAAACATTGTTTAAAGAAAAATGCTGAAATGATATTTTTAAATTTATTTATTTATCATATATATATATATATATATATTAACAGATTTATTTATCATATATAGCATTTTTTATTACTTCTTTCATAGTAAAAGACTTTTAAAAAAACTAAAACAATTATAAAAAAAAAACTGAAAAAGAAAATTGACCCCGTGCGTGTATATTTATAGCAATTTTATTACTTCTTTTATTACTTATTTTGTGTATATTTATATTTTGACCCCTCAAGTATTAGAAATTTTTAAAATTGACCCTGTGCGTGTCGGAATTCTGGATTCGCGTGTCGGAGCGTATTGGAGAGAGTTGACCACGTGTCGGATTTTTCGACACTCATTGACCGTGTGTCGGAGCGTGTTGGACACGTGTCTGAGTGTCTGACACGACACGAAGGCTTCCGAAGAGTGTCCGTGCTACATAGACTAAAATGCCTACAAAATCGAGATGCTCAACATTGACATCTTTTGAAAATACTCCATATCCAAATATCAGGACAATACCAACAATCACAACGAGTCACAGGCCAAAAAAAAAAAAATCATTTGCATAATTTAATTATTGAGAAGTTAGAAGTAAGCAACACCTTTGGGCTCCAACACTGCATGAGCCTTCCATTGGCCTTTCATGGGCCTTGCATGATCGGTTTGGTTCAATCCAAAAGGTTTCCAGTTCGTGTAGTTCTTTTTGCTCACAATTGGCTTTTCTTCTTGAGTGACCCATTTTCCAACAAAGAATAACAAAGCAATGCTAATAATGGAGACCAAAACCTAAACACAAACTTATTAGAGAAGAGTCAATATATTTGGAAGTCACAGGAACAAGATATAAGCAGGCCTTGGAGGTAGAAATTAGGGGCTTGCCATGGAATATGTAAAGTAGGCAAAATCTGATACTTCAAAATTGACGCCATTGAAGAAAAAAGTCAAGGAATCAATGAGTTTTGTAGTCACAAAAAACTATTGGGCACCTTAAGATTATTTACTTAATTTATACAATAAAGCTTTAGCGGCAAGACATTGAGTTACGTGATGGAACATAGTGAAATGCTCACAAAAATAAGATGTTGAACATTGACATCTTTTGATAACACTCCATATTTGAATCTCAGGCCTATACCAACAATCACAACGAGCCCCAGGTCAAGAACAAATCCCATATGCTTGATTTAATTGTTGAGAAGTTGGAAACTTAATATTAAGTAGCACTTGTGGACTCCAGCATTGCACAAGCACTGCACAGGCCTTACACGGGCCTTGCACAGGCTTTGCACAACTGGTTCGATCCGAGAGGTTGTTCTCAGAGCATTGGCATTCCACACGGGCTTGCATTCGCCTAAAGGGGTGGTCGACTCTACCGACGCCTATAAATATTTCATCGCATTTAATAGCCTTACTTTGGTGGCACCCTTAAATATAATCTTACTTGTCATCATTGGGCTTCAACAAAAACGACATCAGGGATTCACTGACGTGGTAGTTAATATGATGTGGGCCACCATTATACTAACGGCGATCACATACATGACTCCTATGTTTGTACTTAACTCCTTTAGCAAAATCAACTGGTCATTTAAACTAGTTGTAGTTGCTATTCTCACGTGGTTGATATTATTGGCTGTTCGACTCCTCTCGCAATTTTATCTATTCTATGGCATCGACCGTAGTAGCGCAAGTGACATGATGCCCAAATGGGCAATAGCCTTATGCATCATCTCATTGTTGTTTTATATACCATCATTCGCAATTGTCATAAACCCGATAGCGTCAGTCTATAGTTCAGAAGTGTTCCCATGGGGGTTGCATGCCCAGGAGCATGCAATTGGAATCGCGGCGAACCAAGTGCTGAGTATAATCTTGTCGTTATTGTTTATTCTGCTATACAAGGTGATCACCCTTGACGAGATCGCCTTTGTGTTCATGGCAATGTTGTGTGCTTGGGGAGTGCATCCTCTACGTTGTTATACTAGAGACAAGAGGGAAGACCCTAGAGGAGATGCAGCGGTTCTTTGGGTAATTCTTCGTGTGGAGGTTCTAGGCGAGGGAAACAAAGACAAAAAGGAGCATGGAAATAACATAGGCATCGAGAAAAGTAGCACTTGTGGACTCTAGGTGTTGTTTTTTATATCTTTTGAAAATAGTCCATATCTGAATCTTAGGCCAATAACAATAATCACAACAAGCCCCAAGCTGAGAACAAATCCCATATGCATGATGTAATGGATGAGAAATGAAAAACTTAGTAATTCCTCTATCAATGAGAATCTCCTCTTGACCATCATAGTCCACTTTGCAAAGACCGTGCCAATCTTTATTCTTGTCTTCCGTGGTTAGACGGCGGAAGTCGTAGCTAATAAGCCTCAGGTAGGGGTGAGCAGCGGTCTAGGTCGACCCTAGATTGACCCTGGACCGGCCCAACCCTGCCGGTCCTGGTCCGGTTCCCAAGGGGACTGGGTCGGTCCTTGGTCCTAAAATTCCAAGACCAACACTGTGCGAGTTGGTCCTTGATCCTAAGAGTTTTGAGTTGGTCCAACCCTGGACCAACACTGTATATTATATTATATTATATTATATTATATTATATTATATTATATTATATTATTTATAATTGTTTTATATATTCAAACCTAAGTAAAATGTCTGTTATATTATATTATATTGAGATGTTCTATCAATAGCACTAATAGTAATTTCAATTTAAAACTTCTGTTGAGTATTAATTATGTGTCGTTTGTTTTGTTTTCAAGTGTTTAGAAGTTCAAGTGAATTAACAAGATGTGAAGTTATATATTTATGGTTTATATTAAGTATTTTGAACTTTTTATGGTTTAATTGTATTATACCAATGAATTTCAGCTGCACTTTGTTTTTCAATTTGTGTCAAATGGTAGAAGTTTTTGAAGAGTAGAGTAGTATTGTAGTTACTACGGTGATTTGCTAATCAAGTGGTGTGAACCTCATTTTTTGGTTGAGTTGACTCTATATGATTAAATACTAATCAAGTGATGTGAAGCTCATTTTTTGGTTGAGTGAACTCTACATGATCAAATGTAGGAAAACGCTTTTGCATATGGTGTTATGAATATTAAAGATAGATGATTACAAGAAATTTCCATCTTGTCCCATATCTTGATGAGCGGTTAGCAAGTACAGAATTTCTATTATTGTGTCATTTTAAATTTGCTAAATATGTATTGGTATTTATAGTTTAGTTGCACAATGCCGCATTGTCGATGGATGTGTAATTTTAATTTGTAGGTTTGTTTTTTTATGGAGTATAAAAAATAAGACGAAAAAAATTATCGATCGGTCCGGGTTGACCTCGGAACTGGACCGAACCCATTGGGTCGGTCCGGTCCTTGGTCCCAGGTTCAATAGGGTCGGCCCTTGATCCTAAAAATTGAGGACCGACACTGTGCGGGTTAGTCCTAGGATTAAGGGGTGGCCCGGTTGGTCCTAGGGTTAGGGGGTGGCCCGGACCAACCCGAACCATGCTCACCCCTAGCCTCAAGGGGATGATTCTGTCACTCGTCATCCTCAATATGTGCCTCACTAGCATCATTCACAGTGGCACAAGCAACATGAAGCCCAAATGGGCAGTAGCTCAATGCATCCCCTCGTTGTTGTTTTATGTAGCTTTGTTCGTAATCGTCATAGGCCCATACACACCAGTCTCTATTACAAAAGTGTTCCCATTGAGGTTGCGTGTAATCTTGACATTATTGTTCATTTCACTACACAAGACGATCACCCTTAATGGGTCCCCGTCACGTTCTTGGCAATGTTATGTTTAGGCTGCGTGCTTGTCTCCATTGTTATGTTGGAGACAGAGGGAAGACCCTAGAGGAGATGTGATAGTTCTTCAAGGAATTCTTTGTGTGCAAAGTTTAGGGCAAGGGAAACAGAGACAAGAGGGAGCATCAAAATGACACAGGCATCGAGAAAAGCAGCACTCATGGACTCCAGGTGCTGCTTTTGACATCTTTTGAAAATAGTCCATATTCGAATCTCAAGCCAATACCAACAATCATAGTGAGCCCTAGACCAAGAACAAATCCTATATGAAGGATTTAATTGACAAGAAGTTAAAAACTTCATATGACCTTTGTTAATGAGAATTTTCTTTTGATTATCACAGTTCACTTTGCAAAGATCGTGCCAATCCCCATCCCCATCTTCGGCCTAGATGTGGTCAGGTTGCGAAAGTTGTTGTTTTATTTTGATACTCCTGCAGTCCATAAGTACTATTTTTCTCAATGCCTATGTCATTTTGATGCTCCCTTTTGTCTCCATTTTCTTTGCCTTGAACCTCCATAGGAAGATTTCCCCAAAGAATTGCCACATCTCCTCAAGGGTCTTCCTCCTTGTCTCCAGCATAATAATGTAGACAAACACGCTCCCCAAGCACGACATTGCCATGAACACGAAGGTGACCCCGCCAAGGGTGATCGTGTTGCAGAGATAAATGAATAATAATATCAAGATTATACTCACCACTTGATTCACAGCGACTCCAATTGCCCTTAGGCACGCAACCTTTATGGGAACACTTCCAAACTATAGACCGCCGCCATCAAGCTTATGACGATTGCAAATGATGGTACATAAAATAGCAGTGAGATGATGTATAGGGCTATTGCCCTTTTGGGCATCGTATCGCTCGGACTGCCATGGTCGATGCCGTAGAACAGATAAAGTTGCCAGAGAAGCCAAATGGCCAATAATATTAGCCACATGAGAATAGCAATTACGACTAGTTTAAATGATCGGTTGATTTTGCTAAAGGAGTCGAGTACGAGAGTAGGAGTCATGTATGTGACTGCTGTTAGTATAACGGCAGCCTACATCATATCAACTGCCACGTTAGTGAATCCCTGACACCGTTTTTATTGAAGCCCAATGATGACAAGCAGGATAATATTTAAGGATGCCACCAAAGTAAGGCTATTAAATGTGATGAAAAATTTATAGGTGTTGGTAGAGTCGACCACCTCTTCAAGCAGATGCAGGCTCATGTGGAACGCCAGTGCACTGAGGACAACCGCCACTAACATGACTGCGATCGATACCTACCACACCCTATTCTCGGCCCCATCATCATCTGGACGTGCATGGTCTTGAAGTCCACGTCCACATTCGTCCACACGCATCATCTTGGGGAATGGAAATGACTTAAGTACGTGTTTTTATGGTGTTCAGAGGCTTAGCACTCTTGGCTTGAATTAATAGGGTGAGTCTATTATATCACGGATGACACCCCGAAATCATAAGTCCGTTATAACTGGTAATTTGTTTTGTCTTGCTGTGGATTTCCCGTCATCAAACCGCTTCCATCAACAACTTACCAATACTAACCTATTTCATAGTGCCGGGTCGTTATATCATAGACGACACCTTGAAACCACGAGTCGGTTATAACCGGTAATTTGTTTTCTTTTATTGTGGATTAGAAATGAATAGCGAAATGAATAATAACATCAAGAGTTACATTGATTTGAAATCTTGAGAACTTGTAAAAATCGCGAGGATACTTAATTGACAAATTCTTTTCCTCAAGAGTCTCACACGACATAAAAGTTATGATTAAAACTTTTGCCGCTCTTATTGGTTATCTCATACATACGTAGTATAAAATACGTATTATAGCATTAACTCCTTTTTCCATGGAGCATATGACTTCACTTTCAATACCGTACAAATGATAGTTCTAACATACCTAATATCTAATGTGAGTTCATGTATCTACTCTTTCAAAGAATACGACATCTATATTTTAAGCTTTAGCTCTTGATTATAACCCAAATAATAAAATCGTTTCATCTCTATTTATCACACAATAAATAGAGACAATTACCCATGTAAATAGGATAATTTCTTATCTGTATGACATATTTTATGTATAAAAGTGAAATAAAACTTATAGACATTAATAGTTAAAGATAACTTCATTAAATATAAACACTTAGGGAAATTACAATATTCAGTATATCAGCCTCTACGTAGTCTTAGAAATTTTACATGACCACAGAAAACATCTCTAAATATTGGCTTCATCATAGGATCTACTATCATTATATGTGTAGATACGTATTGCAAGTTCACATCTTTTCATGCACCTATATCATTAACGAAGTTATACTTGATATTTATATGCTTGGTCTTGCCATGATATTTCAGATCCTTGGTATATGCTATCGCTGCTTAGCTATCATAGTTAACTAACAATAAGTTTGCAGCATTCTTAACACCTAAATGATCCAAAAATCTCTTAAACCAATCACCCTCTTGTACAACCGCTAATAATGCCACAAACTTAGCTTCCATCTTGGACAAGGCTATACACGTTTACTTTTTATTGCTCTAAGATATGGCACCAACAAATCCATAGGTAGATTAGCATTTGAATAGTCTTCAAGCTGAAAATTCTTTCCTTAATAACTCAACGAATAATCAGCAATATCCTTTAGATACCTTATTATTCTTTTGACAGTTGTTTAATGTGCTTTACCTAGATTTGATTGATACATACTCACCATTTCAACTGCAAAACATATATCAAGTCTTATGCACATTATAACATACATTAAGCTTCCAACAACACTAACATAAGGAACATATTGCATTTGTTTCTTCTCTTGAGGAGTCTTTGGACATAGTTTACGGCTCAACCTTTCACCTTTTGCAATTGAAGTATTTATAAGTTTGTAATTTTGAATACGAAATATTTCAAGAATCTTGTTTATATACATTTATTGCAAAAGATGCAATGATCTCTTCAAATAATCTCTTGAACTCTTAACTCCAAGAATATATGCAGCCTCACCTATGTCTTTCATCTCAAAGTTAGAAGATAACTAAGTCTCAACAGTATTAACAAATTTCATATTGTTTCTGACAATTAATATATGTCAATATATAATGATATAATCACAAATTGATCTTTGGATCTTTTGATATATACGCAATGATTCTCATCAATCATTGTAAAATCATATGCCATTATGACATTATGAAAACATATATAACATTGTCTCGATGACTGCTTAACGTCATATATTGATATCAAAAGTCAACATATATTTTGCTCTTAGCATTTTGTAATGAAACCAATGGATTGTTCCATATAAACGTCTACTTCTAATTCTTCATTGAGAAAGCAGTCTTTACATTTATTTGATGTAGTTTAAGATTTATACTAGCCATTATTGCCAAAAGAAGGTGAATTGAGGTAAATCTCACTATAAGAGAAAAGATTTTCTCATAATCAATTCCTTTCTATTGATTATACCCATTCACCACAAGACAAGCCTTATATCTCTCTATTGAACTATCAATTATATGCTTCATTTTAATAACCCACTTGTTTCTAATAGTTTTGCATCATTTTAGAAGATTAACCAATTTTCAAGCATGATTTGACTTCATTAACTCAAATTTCATCTTCCACTGTATACATTCATTTTTCCTTATTAGAGCAATTTAGAAGCTCATTTACATTCATTGGCTCATCTTTATCTTGTGAAACGACTATGAAAGATTCCCCTTTAATGTCAAAATGACGATGAGGGATGTTTTTGCTACTTGTTCGTTATATAGGAGATCGTACACTTGGTACGTTATTCCCGTTTATGCTCTCATACGGATTAGATAATGATAGTATCGTCACATCATGTAGTTTCAATTGAGACTGGTCCGAATTTAATTCTTCACTTCTTATATTACTTCTACTTGGACAGACTTCACTAGCTTCATTATCACAATCCAATGTTTCAAATAAGGAATAGTATTCACATATTTCGCCTTTCTTGGGAAACTCATGCTCTAATAATGTGACGCCTCGTGTTTCATAAACAATTATACGTTCACATTCTAGTTCACATATAAATACATACATTTTCGAGTGCTCTAAGTAGCTCATGAAAATACTATTCTTGCCTCTATGAACCAATTTTTATACTTGTGAGAGGGTTCGTAAATATAAGCAGCACAACTCTACAATTTAAGAAAACTTAAGTTAAGTTTTTTACTTATCCATAAATTATATGAAGTAGGAGTAACTGATTTAGAAGATACACATTTAAGTATATAAATAGTAGTTAACAAAAAATTACCATAAAAAGTGATAAGTAAGTGAGCATGCGTCATCATAGATCTAACAATTTCCAGTAAGGTTTCGTTTCTCATTTCCGCAACATTATTTTGTTGAGGAGTATGGGGAATAGATAATCTTTTTATTCTTTTTCATCATATAAATTTATGAACTCATCATACAAATATTCTGGACCTTGATCGGATTTTAATACTTTTATTTTCTTATCTAATTTATTTTTTACTAAGCTCATAATTTTTTTTAAAATAACTTAATACCTCAGATTTATGAGAAATTAAATAGATATATCTGAATGAGTATAGTCATCTACAAATGTGATAAAATACACAGCCTCATGCATTGCTCTTACATTTATTGGACCATAAATATCCAAATGGATTAATTGTAAAGGAAATTCAGCTTTTGTACATTTTCCAAATGATTTTCTTGTTGTTTTTCTCACTTGGCAATGCTCGCAAATAAACAAATTAACTTTTTCAATATTGTCCAAAAAGCTCTCTTTGGCTAATCTATTCATTTGTTGTTAGCCAATATGGCCAAGTCTAGCATACTATGCATTCATATTATTATTATATGAATGAGAAAATCCAAAAAGGAAATAATAAACATTGACATTACTATAGTCAATATCCAACACAATAAAACTATCTCAAAAGTATCCACAACCATAGTAATTTATACTCAAATACAAATAGACACCACTATTATTGAAGTTTAAATCGAAACTAAGTTTAACCAATACTAACACGAATACTAGATTCCAATGAATCTCCGAGCATATAGTACATCATGCAAGAATAAAATACACCCACAGTGTTTATTTAATTGTCATGTATCAATCAATTTTACTTCAGCTTTGGAGTTATTCCCTACATAAATCAATTCCGTTCCAGTTAGAACTCCACGAAGGCATCTCTATCATTTGCTACATGGTCTGTTGTTCTTGAATCTTCTTTGGCTCACCACAATCATGAGCGAAGTGACCCCTCTTACACCCTTGACATTTTCTTCATTCAATGATATTTTCCTCTCTTATATTGGCCAAGTATGGGTTTCTTGCATGAAGGAATCCCTTGCCTTTCCACTTTTTGAACTTAATCTAGACGCTTGCACTTAGAGCTCAAAGCTCATTGTGAGCTAGAACCAACATAATAAATATCAATTTTCGACTTAACCGCTAGGAGGCGGTCTTTTGCCAACTTAAGGTGGTGCACAGCATCCTCTAGTTCTTCCATAACTTGATTAAGAGTTTCTAATGCTTCTTGCTTTTCTAGTACATTGAATTTCATATTCCATATCTCATAATTCTCGCCATTCAATTTCTCTCATTTTTTTAGTTCAACCACTATGTTTTTAGAAGCCAAAGCCATTATATCTGAACATTTCATACATATTTGTACGAATTATTAATGCCTAGCATTTATGCATCTATTTTGCATAAACTAATCATATTAATGAATAAGATCAAATAAGGCATTAGAGTTGAAGGTCACTTTGGGCGCGTTTGGTAAAGTTTCTGTTCAAAAATTGTTCCAGGGAACAAAAAAAAAAGTGTTTTCGTTCCGGGGAACAATTTTTGAACAAAAGAACGCGTTTGGTAAGTGTAAAAAAAAACTATTCTTGAAATAAAAAAAGAACAGAAACACATTTGGTAACTGCAGTCAATTTTTGTTCCTAGAATATAAAAAAAAAAAAAAGAAACACGTTTGGTAAACTGTACAAAATTTCTGTTTTAATTTTTTTTTAAAAATGCTTTTTTTAATAAAGTTTAAACTTGATATTGAATTCTCATTCTCATGAAATGCTCATTAATTTTATTTTGTTCATGGTGAGTGAAGACAAACATTTTGAATATGATCATATGGCATACTTTGTAAAAAAATTTTGTAAGTAAAGTTTGTATCAAATTTTTTTCAAGTACTTTTTTTACTTTTTATTTTTATTTTTATAACATATAAACTTGATATTGAATTCTCATTATCATGAAATGATAGTGAGGGTGGTGATCAAGGCGGTGAGGGCGCAGACGAGCCTGGCGCTCAAGGAGGCCAAGGAGCTGATCGAGGGGCTGCCGAAGAAGTTCAAGGAGGGGGTGTCCAAGGACGAGGCGGAGGACGCGAAGAAGCAACTCGAGGAGGCTGGTGCGAAGGTCGCCATTGTTTAGGGAAGGACCCAATTCGAGGCGATTGATACAGAGCCGATAAGAAGTGATGGTCTTTTAGGGTTTAAATTGAAGTGTGATTTGGTGAGAGGGTTTAGTGTAATTATAGTGGGAAGGAAAAGGTTGTTCATGGGGGCCTAAGCTGATGTTGTATTTGCATTTGTAATGAGGAATTTGACTTGTGCGAATCTCCAAATTATTTTCTTGTTTCTCCGTTCGTTTCGATCGATCTTTTTGGGCTTCTTTTTGTTTGGGATTTCTTTCGATGCAATACACAAGACAACAACATTTGATTTGACAAAATTGCAGAGGAATTGATCAATCAAAAATCACAGAAAATGAAGTTCAGGATTCAAGTGCCAATAGCCATACACGAATGACACATGATTTGCAAACTCAGATACATCCTCGATTCATGGCCCAAAGTCTCCAGCCGAGAATCAACGACCAATCTATTAACATGATAAAATTGGTCATCCACGAAATGGAAATCAATCAGTAGCGTCGACATGTGGTCCTAAGGAGCTTAATGTGGGCCTTTTGATGGTTATGATAGGGCACTCAGCATGCTTCACGCAAAATTCACTAACGGTGCCGACAAATACCCTGTGATGTTATGTGCATGACAAGATCAAGCAATGAGGTGTTTCCAGAAATATGCATGACATTAGCTAACTCTAAACGGATGATAGATAGAGATGTATCGACATGCGAGATGTGACAACTAGTAAGAGAACTTCCACTCAGCCAGCAAGTCAATGATGAGGTCATGAGAGGAAGATCAAGTTGTCTTATGGGGACTCCACAGGGGCAGGCTCTCGATTTATGAGATGTTCAGCTGAAAGCATAATCCAAAAAAGAGCTCAATATACCTTTGGAAAGGGCCAAGACCCCTGCTTCCCACAACAAGTAAATCAAGCCTAACTCGCTTCACCTCATGACAGATGACCTCTTTTGGATCTCCTTTCTTGATCCATGCTTCACATTGTACCTAACATGAACACACCATAAGGAAATGGCAAATATTATTGTTGGCAATGTTTATTCAGGAAAAAGAGAGGAGAAAAATCTCCAATACCCCGATTTCATGACATCTGTTGACAAAGCACTCCAGTAGATGAATTCTCTTGCCTTGTCCCTCTATTTCAAGCTCTTAAAATCATCCGGAGATGCATATACACTATCCATGTCATCAAAACCTATGGCAAAGGCAAAGTGAGAGGCCATATATCGGTGAGGATGCAGGATTTCCCCAAACAATTCACACGGGCAACAAGAATTGCTGAATCAAAAGGCACAACCGACTTATTGCCATACATATATAAATGCCACACCCGAGTCTAACAAGCAAAACCCCACATTGATCTTTCTATGAAGTACTTCTTATGGAAATGATTACAAAACCTGTTGGTTGGGAATGATCTCATTTATCTAATTGCTCAAAGCATTCTAAAGGCAGATAATACTCTCCAAAACCAATATGCAAGAGTTCGAGCTTGGACACCCGGTCCAACTTCACTCTCGGAGAACATATGTGATCAAATGTTTCGAGGGCTTTCCCTTTGAGGCCTAGAATTAATAACTCAAGTTTCACATTCTGTAAATTAAAACTGCAGAGCTAAATACAATAGCTCATGCCTCAAGTCTCTTTCTTCTTTTTACAGAATAAGAGATGGGAGAGACACATATAGATGACTATGCACTTCTACCGTGTTTTTGGTCACAACATGACACATATCACAATAAATCAGTTAGAGTATTCCATCGAAATCCAGAGAAGGATGAAGTGCCATGTACAACATGCCGCATCTCTCTCATTCAGCATGGGCTTCTTCCTAAACAACAAAATCCCACCCCTCCATTCGGGAACTTCTTTAAGTAAGAGAGTAGCTTTGATGACAAGCAGTGACAACAGATTTGAAGATCCAGGTCATCCCTCTCCCTTCCTGCAACTCATCCTCTCCAGGCTATTCAAACACAAGGCTTGGCTAATTAAAGAAGAGGTGTATTCTCAAGCACCTCAACTTCTTTTTGTGCAGGGGAAAGAGAGAAGATCAATCACCATTGCTGATTTACTACGACAACAGAACTAGAACAAGATTTTCAAGTGGCTGCAAAATATCCGAGATCTGCAGTTGTTGAAACTCAAACTAGGCAAAGGGGAGAGTACCTAAATTACCTTGTACAACATGCGCAGCATATTCAATCCTCTTCCATTTCCCGAGTTCTTTTACAACACTGCCTAGTTCTAATCGATTTGATCATTCTCAAACTCTTCTCCACATCTTCCTACCATCCACAGCATCGATTTTCCGCTGATCACACCACCAACGATAGGTACGCCAAAAACCTCTCAATGCACACAAAAACCGAGAGAGAGAGAGAGAGAGAGAGAGAGAGAGAGAGAGAGAGAGAGAGAGAGAGAGAGAGAGAGAGAGAGCATCCACATTCAGTTCTCACACAAAACTAATCAACCAACAGGCCACTAATTCCTAATGTGAATGCAACACGGAAACCGACCGTACATCGATACTAATAGGAATGCTCGGCACCTATCGACAAAACTAACACCGATCACATCTCCTCCGATTGAACCAAAACAAGAAGCAAACGCAAAATCTATAGAGAGAGAGAGAGAGAGAGAGAGAGAGAGAGAGAGAGAGAGAGAGAGAACCGTCTTCGTCGAGGGCCTGGAGGAAGAGGACGTGGAGGAAGAGGAGCTTGACGCTCCTCGCCTTATCGACGCGTGTGGGTACCCCTTGATCGTCGCTTCGTTCACTCCCATCATCACCCTCATCGGCTCCCCCTCCATCTCTCTCTCTCTCTCTCTCTCTCTCTCTCTCTCTCGCGCGTGATGATCGATCTTCGTCTTCTCCAGTCGATGCTAGATGCTACGCCCGCATCTGGCTCTGATATTTTCTTTCATTTCCAGTCGGAGAGTCAGCGGAGTGGGGAGTCGCCGGAGAGTCAGCCGGTGGTGAACGGAGAAGGGCACAAATGAAGGGAGAAGGGCATGAACACGAACGAACGAAGAAGGGCACGAACAAAGGGAGAAGTGTTTCGTTTTTGTTCTTTTATTTTTGTTCTTTTTAGCCCATCAAGAAGTGTTTCTGGAACGGAGAAGTAAGTTTTTTTTGTTTGTTTTTTTTGTTCCAATTTTGTTCCGAGAACAAAAAAACTGTTTTTTAACAGAAACACAAACAAACGCGTTTCTGTTCTTTTTTTGTTCCCGGGAACAAAAAAACAAAAAATCTGTTCTTAAACAGATTCCAGAATCGAAAACATGCACACCCTTTATTTCCAATTATCATCCAAAATTCCTAACTTGAAAATATCATTAATAAAATCATTTATGCAAAAGTAAATTCTCCAAAGTCATTGAAATGTTCTTGAACTTCTCACAAATAATTGTAAATTAAAATAATAATTTACAACAGTAAATAACATTGAAATTTCATTAACTAAACATATCATTTGCACAAAGTAACATGTGCAATAGAAAGATATCAACATCAACATTGAAAGAAGAAATATTTACCCTTAAGATATCTCAAACCAACCTAAGAAAAATAATAAATAAATAAATTTTAACGAAACTCAACAATCTCATAAATAGGGAAATACTTTTCAAATTTCTTAAAAAATTCATCTGAAAGTTTTGAGGTCACATTAGGCAACCACAGAGGACTATCGAAGATTCCTTATGACTCCTCCATGGTGCATTCATTCTGCACCAAGTTACAATCAACTCAAGGGTTGAAATCTTTGTTACCTCAATCCTATAATATTCCCTCAGAAACTCTATTGCAAATTTTTTATAAGCCGAAACTACATTGGCCTCCTATGTAGATTATGGCCGACACCTTCTCAAAATCCGACCTAGGGTAATCATTCCAGATGATTTCTTGTATCATCTTGTTGACCTTAACCACATGCGTCATTATATCACCATCATTCCACCAATGATTAGTTAATTCTACTCTTAGCCTTTCAAGTCTCGCCTTTTGTTCATCCATTCTTATGAATATGGGCATGTGTATGAAATGCATCATTATTCCTGTAACAAATACAAAACAAAAAGGGATTACTCATAATCCATAATCCAATTCATCAACATTTCTTTTTTTTTTTTTTAGGTCAGCAATCAACAAATCAACGTCGGTCAACGGACAACAAATGATCAAGTTGGGTCAATGTGTTAGCCGAGTCGAGTCAACAAGCCATCCGGGTCGGATCGACCGAGGGGTAAAACAGTAACATCAGCGAAAAATGAAGGACATAATCGTAAAATGGCTTATAGGGGCAGAACCGCAATTTTGCAAAAAGTGAGGGGCAAAACCATAATTGCGAGGCAAGCGCATACCGCTCACAAGCTTACAATTACAATGCACGCATGCCGTGCACACACCTATGGTTGCTACACACACATGTGGCGCACATGACTGAGGAGTCCCTTGCACGTGCCATGCACACCTCAGCGACCCTAGTCCCTTTCGGCTGGGCCTAGAGGCACGTTGGGCCTTTCTCGATGGCATGCCACCCATCAAAGTTCTCATCGTCGATTTTCTTGTCTCGGCGAGAACTTCGACCCTATACTTTCAAAAACAAATTTTGTCACATGAAACTTCAAAAAAGGGCGTTGAATAGAACGATCGAGTATCGGGTTTTTCACCACCGAGTGTTCGTCAGCATCGTTTCACAAATTCCAGCCATTAATTCATTTATAAAAACAACGATTAGGAAACAACAAAACTACGCTCCGATACCAATATTGGAAATGGATTCCTAATAAAAATGGATACTCGAACTATCAAGTGACACTAAAACACAAATGTGAAAACATGCTTGAGGATCCTCAGTATCACTTAAAAGATACACAGATGGCTCCGATTAAATGCTCATTTATAAAAACATTAATGGCCTAGAGGCACGTTGGGCCTTTCTCGATGGCATGCCACCCATCAAAGTTCTCATCGTCGATTTTCTTGTCTCGGCGAGAACTTCGACCCTATACTTTCAAAAACAAATTTTGTCACATGTCAGCATCGTTTCACAAATTCCAGCCATTAATTCATTTATAAAAACAACGATTAGGAAACAACAAAAGATGGATCGATACTCGAACTATCAAGTGACACTAAAACACAAATGTGAAAACATGTTTTGATCATTGATTGAAGCCTCTTTCACTTCTTCGTTTTGATAATTGAAGCCTCTTTCACTTCTTCGGTAAGAGAGTCCTTTTACTTGAGAGAGAGTCCACAAAATAAATACTTTCAGAATGCTGCATTTCTTTTTACGTTCTTTTATATTGCAGTTTCTTTTCTATAATAAATAATTGTCAGTTTTATTGGCTGCATTTAATTTAATTTATGCTGTAGATTTTTGCTAACAATTTATTATTTTTTGTAGCCTGGAGATATTCAAGAAGTTCTTATCTCGGGCCCAACTCAAGAATCGATGGTCGCACCAACAAAAAAGAAAACATCAACATCATCCATTTGTGCCAACAAAAAATAAGAGAAAGAACCCAGCTCCGGCTCCGGCTCCAGCTCCCGCTCCTTTTTGATTCAATTCGGCCTAGGACATTTGCAGCTCCATCGAGTCGTGTGGATACCGAGAAGGTTGAAGAAGAAGTTGCACGTCCAGTTAGAAAGAGTGCTAGAATTATGAATCAAGTGAAAAAGCCCATCGAAAGGAGGACGAACGGGGGGTGTCGTGCATATTGATTGATGAGATGAGATGTGATATTTGTGGAGCTTAGGAGTAAACAGTTATGTAAACGATGATGTTGTCGGGCATATAGAAAGTCTCGGATGGTTATCTTTTTTGTTTTGAAACTTTTATTTAGTTTGTCATTCATTGATGTTGTTGTCGGACTCGGACTTGATGAAATATCAATGAAATGATCTTGTCTTGCTTGTCAATTTATGTTGTTGTTTATCATGGATTCCGCTTTTACTTGTTGCTACCGTTGGTGTCTTGTGGTGATAGCTGGAGTGCTTTGGTGTATCGGTGATGGTGGATGGTGATGTTTGCTGGTAGTCGGTTGTTCTTGGGGTGCTAATGTGGTGGCTGGGGTGCTGGTGTGGGGTGGTGATGCCTGGTGATTATTGGTTTGTGGTGGGGGTTATAGGCTTAAGCAGCTGCACCTACACCTGGTACAAGTGTGCAGTTTGCACATCTTACACCATGTGTACTGGTGCAAACTAGTGCAAGGCTTAGCTTGCACTAGTATCTTGTGCAGCAACACCACCTGCATTGTGGTGGCTGGAGCGCCTAGTGTGTAGTGTAGCTAGTGGTGATGGTTGGTAGTGTCGCCGGTGCTAGTGGCTGAGCGCAATTTTTCTTTTCTATAATAAATAATTGTCTTCTCTTATGGGCCTCTTTTTTTGGAGTTATGGGCCGGGTTTGGCCCAACATAGGCGGCCCAACATCTTTTATAAAACCCATCATAAACGAAATAAACTATCATTCAACAAAAAGTTAGACTACACCCATCTAGATTTTCAGAGTGTCGATAGAACATATGAGTATCATCAACATAATCCATAACTATTGTCAGTGCAATTCACGTAGAATTGAACGGTCGATGAATGACAAACAATCATGTCTTTATCATAAGACGGTGCACGTACCATTCATTGCTAAAGTGACGCGTAGGTGATTGGAAGGTGATAAAGATCTGTTCAGCATACGACAATATGAATTTCTGGAATGTAGAGAGACGTGCACTCCTAGCAATCTTCGGTAGCACCCCACTACCGATTGTCCCCACACTTTAGGTGGACCCGGCAGTGACAGAAGGATCGGTGACAACATGAAGGCGACATCAATTCTATCTCGTGAGCCATGGATACGATGAACCTTTAATGCAATCAAGCAACCACTCCATGGGTTTAGAAGCCCAAATGGGCAATAGCCCTATGCATCCCCTCGTTGCTGTTTTATGTAGTATCGTTCGTAATCAGCATAGGCCTGATCGCATTGATCTATAGTTTGGAAGTGTTCCCATTGAGGTTATGTGCCCCGCAACCGGAGGCACCGCGAACCAAGTGCTGAGTGTAATCTTAATGTTATTATTCATTCCGCTATATAGGGCTATCATCTTCGGCAGGGTCACCTTCATGTTCATGGCAATGTCGTGCTTAGGGAGCGTGTTAGTCAATGTTGTTATACCGAAGATAATGGGGAAGACCCTGGAAGAGATATGGCGGTTCTTCGAGGAATTCTTCATGTGGAGGTTTAAGGTGAGGGAAACAAAGATAGGAAGGAGCATTGAAATGACAAAGGCATTGAGAAAAGCAGCACTTGTGGACTGTATATATTGCTTTTGATATCTTTTGAAAATAGTCCATATTTGAATCTCAAACTAATACCAACAATTACAGCGCTGAGAACAAATCTCATATGCATGATTTAATTGATGAGAAGTTAAAAACTTAGTATGACTTCTACCAATAAGAATCTCCTCTTAACCATCATGATCCATTTTGCAAAGATCATGCCAATCCTCATCCCCGTCTTCTACCTAGACGTGGTTAGGTAGCGAAAGTCACAGCTAATAAACCTCGGGAGGATGATTGCGTCGCTTGACATCCTCGGTATGTGCTTCACCAACATCAACCACAGCTACACAAGCGACACAAGGCCCAAATGGGCGGTAGCCCTATGCATCTCCTCATTGTTGTTTTATGTAGCATCACTCGCAATTGACATTGGCTCGATTGCATCGGTCTATAGTTCGGAAGTGTTCCCATTGAGGTTGCATACCCAGGGCCATGCAATCAAGTCCGTGAACCAAGTGTTGAGTGTAATCTTGACGTTATCATTCATTCCACTATACAAGGCGATCACTAATGGTGGGGTCGCTTTCGCGTTCATCGCAATGTCGTGCTTAGGAAGCATGTTCCTCTACGTTGTTATGCCAGAGACAAGGGGGAAGACCTTGGAGGAGATGTGGCCGTTCTTCGAGAAATTCTTCGTGTGGAGGTTTAGAGCGAGGGAAACAAAGAAAGGGAGCGTCGAAATGACACGAGTATTGAGAAAAGCAATACTTGTGGACTCCAACATTGCACATGCATTGCATAGGCCTTACATGGGGGCCTTGCACGGGCTCTGCACAGTTGGTTCGGTCCGAGAGGTTCCTTATTTAAGCGGTTCCTTTTGCTCAAAGTTGACTTTACTTCTTGAGCAACCCATATTCCAATAAAACCATCACTCTAAGAGAGAAAGAATAACGACACTATGCTAATAATGGAGACCAAAACTTGTATACATAAACATATTTGAGAAAAGTCGACATATTTGGAAGCCACAAAATAGCAAATAAGTAAGTATTGGCAATAGAGATTTAAGAGTTTGCCAAGGAACATGAAAAGTAGGAAAAATTCGATTATCCAAATTGACACCATCAAAGACAAAAGCCAAGGAATTGACGGGTGGTGTTAGTTGTAACAAATTGGTTTGCACATAGAGATGATTTACTTAATTTATGCAAGAAAATTTTTACCTTAAGACATTAGGCTACTTGACTGAATATATTGAAATACCCACAAAAACGAGATGTTGAACATTGACATCTTTCAAAAATACTCCATATCCAAATCTTAGGTCAGTACCAATAATCACAATACTTGATTTAAATGTTTAGAAATTAGAAGTACCTATGTGCTCCAACACTACACAGGCAATGGACAGGCCTCACACAAGCACTACATGGGCCTTTTATGGGCCTTGTACAGCCGGTTCGGCCCGGTCTATTCTGGAGGTTCCCTTTTTGGGCAATTCCTTTTGATAAAAGTTGGCTTTACTTCTTAAGCGACCCATATTCCGACAAAACCATCACTCTAAGTGAGAAAGAAGGATAACAAATCAATGTTAATAACAAAGACCAAGCTTGCATACAAAAACTTATTCAATAAGAGTCAACATATTTGGAAGTCACAAGAATAAGATATAAGCAGGTCTTAATAGTAGAGATTAAAGGGATTGCCATGGAATAAGGAGAGTAGGCAAAATTCAGTCCCTCGAAATTGAGACTATCAAAGACAAAAAGTCAAGGAATTTATGGGTTGTGTAGATGCAACAAACCGTTGTGCGCATAAAAATGATTTACTCAACTTATGCAAGAAAACTTTACTATAAGATATTGAGCTACTTGAGAGAACATAATGAAATGCCCACAAAAATGAGATGCTGAACGTTAATTTTTTGTAAACACTCTATATTTGAATCCCAGGTCAATACGAAAAATCACAACAAGCCCCAAACCAAGAACAAATCACATTTACCTCATTTAATAGTTGAGAATTTAGAAACTTAGTGATAAGCAGCATTTGTGGGCTCTAGCACTACACGGGCACTACACAAGCCTTACATGAGCCCTACACAGCTAGTTCGGTTTGGTCTAAGATGTTCCCAGTCAAGCGGTTCCTTTTGCTTAGAGCAGACTTTACTTATTGAACAACCCATATTCCAACAAAACCATCACTCTAGAAAGGAATAACAAAGCAAAGCTAATAATGGATACCTAAACCTAAATACAAAAACTTATTGAAGAAGAGTCAACATATTTGAAAGTCACGGGAACATGAGATAATTGGGTCTTGGCACTAGAGATTTAGGGGCTTGCCGTGGAATATGCAAAGTAGGCAAAATTCGATGCTCCAAAATATTCAAATATGGATTATTCTCAACAGATGTGAATGTTCAGCATCTCATTTTTGTGGGCATTTTAGCATGTCCTCTCAAGTAGCTCAATGTCTTACAGTAAAAGTTTTATTGCATAAATTGAGTAAATCATCTTTATTGGCACAACAGTTTGTTGCAGTTAGATAATCCATCAACAATCACAAGGAGCCCAAAGTTGAAAACAAATTCCATCTACATGATTTAATTGTTAAGAAGTTAAAAGTTTAGTATTAAGCGGCACTTGTGACCAATAGCACTGCATGGGCCTTGCACCATCATTTTGATCCGGTCCAATCGAGAAGGTTCCTTGTTCAAGCGGTTCCTTTTGCTCAGAGTTGAGTTTACTTCTTGGGCGACCCATGTTCCAACAAAAACATCATTATAAGAGAGAGAATAACAAAGCAGTGCTAATAATAGAGACAAAACCTGCATATAGAAACTTATTCGAGAATAGTCAATATATTTGAAAGTCACGGAAACAGGAAACAAGTAGGTCGTGGTGGTAGAGATTTAGAAGCTTGCCAAGAATATGAAAAGTAGGCAAAATCCGATGCTCCAAAATTGATGCCATCGAAGACAAAAGCCAAGGAATTGACGAGTTATGTAGTTGCAACAAAATGTTATGCACATAAAGATAGTTTACTCAATTTATGCAAGAAAATTTTTCCTGTAAGACATTGAGCTACATGAGAGAACATATTGTAATGCCCACAAAAATGAGATGCTCAACATACACATCTTTTGAGAATACTCCATAACCCAATCTCAAGCCAATATCAACAATCACAACGAGCCCAAATCCCATAACAAATCTTATCTACATGATTTAATTGTTGACAAGTTGGAAGCTTAGTATTAAGTAGCACTTGTAGGCTTTGCATTACACGGGCACCACACAAGCCTTGCACGGGCCCTGCACAACCGTTTTGGTTCGGTCCAATTCGAGAGGTTCCTTGTTTAGGCAGTTTCTTTTGCTCAAAGTTGACTTTACTTCTTGGGCGACCCATATTCCAACAAAATCACCACTCTAAGAAAGAAGGAATAATGAAGCAATGCTAATTTGGAGACAAATCCTGCATACAAAAACTTTTTCAAAAATAGACAAAATATTTGGAGACGTGCAGATCCCTCAAGTGCTTTAAATTTGCCTAAAGGGATACTTAAGTGCCATAACTTACGAAAGGTACACTTAAGTGCCAAAATCGGAGCAAAAGGGATCACTTGAGTGCTAATCCGGCCAAAATCAGGCCAAATTGCATACGTGGCATTTTCCAGCGATTTTCGGCGACTTCTTTTACTAATGTGGCAAATGTTTTTTTTTTTTTAAAAAAAGCCAACGTGGACGACAAAAATGACGTCGTCCATCCGCATTGAGTGCGATGACCTAAACGACGTCATTTAGGTCATTATGCGCTGACCTAAACGTCATTTCTCCATGTCCGTGTTCATAGCAGATCTCAGGCCCTTCTCTCCATCGCCGTTCACACCCAGAGCTGGTCATCGATCACCGTCGTCAGTCGTCATTATTGGTCGCCGTCGCCGCTCACCGCTCACCATCGTTGGTCGTCGTCACCACTCACCATCGTCGCTCGTCCAGGTTCGGCCCCTTCTCCCCCTCCCCTGTGATGAAATTAGGCTCGATTATTTAATTAGGGCTTGCTTGATTATTTAATTAGGGCTCGCTGACCTAAATGCCGTTCCTCCTCGTCCACATTCACAGTAGATCTCAAGCCCTTCTCTCCGTCACTATTCACACCCAGAGCTGGTCATCGGTCGCCATCGTCAGTCGCCGTTGTTGGTCACCGTCGCCGCTCACCGCTCACCATCGTTGGTCGTTGTCACCACTCACTATCATTGCTCGTCCAGGTTCGGCCCCTTCTCCCCCTCCCTTATTATGAAATTAGGGCTTGATTATTTAATTAAGGCTCACTCGATTATTTTGTTAGGGCTCGATTATTTTATTACAGCTCCAATGGAATTTGTGTTGATACACTTCAACTGAAACTTGCTAACATTACAAAAAGAGACCAGATTTCTCATTATTTTAGTGAATTTTTCTTTCAAGCCAATGTCAGAGTATGTTTTGATTGTTGGATCATTGTCTATGCATCTCCTTAAAAGCATCCTAGTAAAGCAAGTGACCAATGTCATTATGAGAAGAAAACTAAGTTCTTGAACCACCCTGCTTGTGAGAGTGTATAGGGTATGTCCTTACACCACCCTGCTTGTGAGGCTGTATAGGGTATGTCCTTGAACCACCCTGTTGTGATTGTTGCATAGGGTATGTTTATTAATCCAAAACCCTGTTGTGATTGATGTATAGGGTATGTTTATCAATCCAAAATCCTAAATGAGAACATAATCCTGCTATGATTTCTCTTTGTTTTTCTTTAGCTTTAGCGACATAAAATGCTTTCAAGTTTAGTTGTTCTAATTTTAGTTTAAACTTTTAAAGGAATTTGTAAGAGTCAGCGGCTGTGATTTGATTAAGTTGATGTCAAAGTATGTTTTAATTTGCTTAAGTTGATATACATTCTCTCACATCGCACGTTTAGTGCAGTAGACAAAATTGCTTGGCTTGTGATTGCTGTGGAGGACTGTACTTGTTGTGGGGACCTCTGTTTTTAGTTAATATTTTAAAGGAAGGGAAGGCAAATAATTAAAGTACCGACCTCTTTTTTGGATGTCAGTAGGAGCATATTGTCAGTGTGTGGACCTCTATTTACTAAAGTCCATGAGAGTGGGGGGGACTCCCATGTGCAATTGTCTAGCGGTCCCAAAAACTAATGATTTTTTTCTTGTTCTTAGTGCAGTAATGGCACATGACAAGGATTATGTCACTGTAATAGTTTGCTACGATGGGGAATTTGTGATTGGAGAGGATGAGTGGGAGTATGAGGGTGAAAATGAGGGCACCATCTTTGTGGATATAAAGAAGACATCTTATATAGGATTTCTTAGGGATATAAGGACTTATTTGCCTTGTAAAGTTCAGAAGCTGCTGTATTGTATTCCTGGGAAAGACTTAAGAGATGGTTTGAGATGCTTAGAAGATGATAATGGTCTTAGGATGTTCTATACCATTATCTTCATGGTGAAGAGGTAAAAATATTTGTTGAGTACAATAGTAAAAGTGAGGATGAAGATGATGATGGAGAGAGTGCCAAAGTAGGACAAGAAGGAGATGGTATTCAAGGTAGTACTGACGTTAGGGTCGAAGGAGGGCAGTATAAATATGATGGACATGAGAGAAGCGCAGATGCAATTCACCAAAGTGATGATGACATAGATGATGTCACAATCTCTGGATTAGATTAGGAAGTAGCTGAATCAACTAATGATGATGATGGAGGGTTGCCTACTAAAAATTTTATAAGTGATGACGACGACGAGGAGCTTGTACAGTCAAGAATACAAGGAATGGATTTTTTGACAGCTAAGTTTGCAGCTTTGCAAGTAGTCGATGAAGTTCTAAACAGACCCAAAGGCCCTATAGATGCTGGTTCTGCTGGCGAGGAGAATGACTATAAAGAAAGCGTCGAAAATGCTACTTCCCAAGATGAGCTTGAAGAAGATGAAGGACCTGTGCATAAAATGAAAAGGAAAAGTAAGTTTCCTTCTTATGATCCATTCGTTGCCTCTCCTACTTTGTCGGTAGGCACGAAATTTCATGATGCGAAACAATTTAGAGAAGCTATACTGAAGATCTCCATTGCTGCACAAAGGAACATTGACTTCATTAGAAACACTAAGACCTTTGTAAGAGCTAGGTGTTCGCAGCAAAATTGTCCATGAAAGATCTATGGCGCATTTGTTAAGAGAACTAGATCTTTTCATATTAGAGCCTACCAAGAGGAACATACTTGTTCCATTAATTTTGAGAATAAAAGGATAACAAGTACATGGTTATCAAAGCACTTCTTTGAATTGATTAAGCTGATGCCTTAGATGAATACTACTCAATTCAGGATGTTGGTGAAGGAGCAGGTAGGCATCAATATATCCAGAAATCAATGTAAAAGATCGAAGCAAAAGGTGATGAAGATACTCATTGCTCAATACAGCGGTGAATATGGACAGTTGTGGGACTATGCTTGGGAGTGTAGGCTGCAAAATCCTAGAAGTAGAGTGTATATAGAGGTCGTGGAGAGACCACTTCCTGATATTTGGACGAAGTTCGATAAATTCTATATTTGTTTCGATGCATGCAAACAAGAATTTTTATCTTGTTATAGACGGATTATAGGATTGGACAGGTGTTTTTTGAAGGGCTTGTGCAAGGGAGAATTGCTAACCGCAATTGAAAGAGATGCAAACAACCAAATGTTTCCCTTGGCTTGGGCTGTTGTGAAGGTAGAGAACAACGACAATTGGTTCTGGTTCCTCAAAAATTTGATGACTGATTTGGAGATAACAAATGTGACAGTGTGGGCGTTCATGAGCGACCAACAAAAGGTAATGTTTGCTTTTTAAAAAATTTGGTCACTTGTTTGCTTTTTTATATCAACATGTCATTTGCTTACATTTTTTATATTTTCAATTATTGCAGGGACTTGTTCCAACAATAGCTGAGTTGTTGCCTTATGCTGAACATCGAATGTGTGCACGGCACATATACGCAAATTGAGCAAAGACCTATAAAGAGGACAAGTTGCAGTCGCAATTTTGGTAGCTAGCAAAGAGCATGAATATGGCTGACTTTTTAGGATGGCCAAAGAAGAGATGCTTCAATTGACAAAGGATGGTTATGATGCACTATTCCTAACAGACCCGAAGCATTGGTGTAGGGCGTTCTTCAGCGAGGAATTCAAGTGCGATAACATTGATAACAATATCTACAAAGCATTCAATGGGAGGATAATAGATGCCAGATGTAAACCAATTATCTCGATGCTTGAAGACATACAGGTTTTGGTCATAACTCGGCTGCACAGACAAAGAGATGACACTGCAAAGTGGACTAAGTAATATGGTCGTAGGATTGCTAAGAAATTGGATGATAACTTGGTTGCAAGTAGGTATTGTCATCCCATTTGGAATGAGAATGAAGGATATGAGATAATGAAGGGTTCCGATAAGTATGTTGTCCATTTAGGTACGATGAAGAGGTGCGGGCATTGGGCGTAGGCCGGGTGGCGTTGGGCCGTGAGCGGGAGGTCAACGGCGAGATGGTTCATGTAGAGCATGGCAACTCATTGAAATTCCTTGTGCACATGCCATATGTGCAATTCAATTGAAGGGCCACAATACAGCTGCTTTTGCTTCTTTGAAGATTTCTCCCGAAGACTACCTTAATGATTGGTACAAGAAACTGAAATTTCTTGTTTCGTATCAATTATGTTGCAGCCAATTAGAAGTAGCAAGTTCTTGTTTCGTATCAATTCATGGAGCCAACAGATCGCAAAACACCTCAACCTTTGCCACTAAAGAAGAGAATGGGAAGACCAAAGAAAAAAAAAAGAAAAATGACGGAGGGAGAGGACTCATGTCACCGTAGGATGAATAGGATGGGTGTACCGATAAAGTACTCTTTTTGCCACATAGCAAGGCACAATATTAAGGGTTGTCAATTAAAGAAGCAGCAAGAACAATTGAGGCCAGCCGAATGGCCTAGTGAATGGACAGTTACAGAAAGAGAAACAAAAAGGCAAAGTGAGTCGACTGTTCTTTAGTCAACGACAATAAACCCAGTAAGCCATGATAATCGTGTTTATGTTACTTTATGGTTTGTTATGAATATGTACATAGATATAAGTGACATGTATGTAATGTTTTTGTCTTTGTCAGGTCATGGTAACACGTGAAGAATTGGCCGAAGCCCCTGCTATACTTGAAAATGAATGGCCTGTTCAAAGAAGGGAAGGTGGAAGACAGCCAGCTGCAGGATTGGCTAAAGCAACTGGAGGGCCAGTTAAGTCGACTGTTCTTTAGCAGCAACAAAGAAAAAAAATACCCGGTCAGTTAAATGATTTGAGTTTACTTTTCATTTACATTATAATATGGCCTGATGTTATATTTATGATGTCATTTGCCTTTTTCTCAGGTTCGAAGAAGGCCAGCTAGAGCTCAGCTGCTAATAAAGGGCCCAACTGAAAGGTCACCACAAGATCCATTACCAAGGTCATCACAAAGGCCTCTAGAAGGGTCATCACAAGGGCCACCACCAAAGCCTACTGAAGGTGTCACTGAAGCTGAAGGCGTAACTAGAAAAACAACCAAAAGAAAGCCAAATCAAGAGCCATAAGAGCCACCTACAAGAAGGCCATCTACAAGATGCCTAGCTAAAAGAATTAGTCGAAGAAGCCCCTACTGTAGCTGAATAGCCACAAGAGCCGAAGAAATCACATGCAAAAAGAAGAGGCAACCAATCACAAGTACCTGAAAGTAACGCTCCCCTTCGAACAAGAGGGGCTCTTGGGAAAAGGCTAAAACAATATGGTTATGACCTTTATACAAATTATCATTATGAAACAATTATTCTTAATGTAAGTTTTATAGGCTGCATTTAATTTAATTTATAGTGCAAACTTTTGTTGATAATTGAGTTTTCTTTTTTAAGCCTAGGAGAAGTTTAGAGGTTCTTATCTCTCAAGGCCGAACTCAAGAATCAACGGCTGCGCCAACAAAGAAGAAGACATTGCCTGCGCCAACCAAAAAGAAGAGTAAGAAGAACCCAATTGCAGGTCCATTCGAATCAGTTCAGCCTACTACAACAGTTGCAGCTCCTTCTGAATTAGTTCAGCCTAGGACAATTGCAGCTCCATCAAACTCAACGCATCCCAAGATGGTTGAAGAAGAAGTCTCACGTCCACTTAGAAAAAGTGCAAGGATTATGAATTAAGTGCGATGTCCATCAAAACAAGCACGATTGATTGATGAAATGGGATGTGATATGGTTTGTGGGGCTGAGGAGTCAGTTGTAAACATCTGTGGATGTTTTTTTTTTTTATAATAGTTTGTCATTGAGTTAGTTAAGTTTGTAAGACTTCATTTGTCATTGAGTTTGTGAGATAGATATTTAAAATCAATGGAACGGTTGTTGCTTGTCATTTTTGGCATGCATTTTTCATTCTTTTTTATTTTATTTTTCTTTTACTTATTGCTACTTCTGGTGGTGGATATGCGGTGGTGACTGGGGTGCTCGTGTGGCTGGTGGTGGCAGTTGGTGAAGCCTGGTGGTGGATATGTGGTGGTGAATGGGGTGCTTATGTGGCTGGTGGTGGCTACTGGTGAAAAGCCTGGTGGTGGTGGCTTGGTTTGGAGGTTTTTGCTGCACCTGGTGTAAGATGGAAGTGTGCAATATGCACAGCTTACACCAGGTAGTGCTGGTGTAAGCTGATGTAAGACACCTTACACTTGCAACTTATGCAGCAACATACCACTAGCATAGTGGTGGGTGGTGGTGGCTCAAGTGGATGCTTGGGATGTCCGGTGGTGATGATGGCTGGAGGCCGATGGTGGCCAGTGGTGAGCAGTGGTGGTGGCTGGTAGTAGCCGATGTGTACAAAAAAAATGACACTTAACTGATCACATTCTAAAAAACTTAGCACTTAAGTGTTTACTTTTAACAACAAGTGGCACTTAAGTGATCCTTTTAATAATAACTTGACACTTAAATGACTCTTTTTCTATCACGACTGGCACTTAAGTGATCACTAGATACAACTTATAACACTCGAGTAATCACTCTTGTCTGTTTATGTATATGATGGTTTGCAGCAAAACGGAGAAGCTACTGGTTTACACATTTGCTGCTGGTTTACACATTTGCTGCTACACATTCAATTCAAGTAAAATAGTCACCACAACACATCGACCTAATATACATTCCATCATCACTGATTTATATTTGAGAATAAGCAAAAATTATCGAAATCATTCATTCATTCATTGAAAACAAGTACATTTCTCCACACATTTACAACTATGGCGGTCGGAGAAATTTCTTCTCATCTTCCAATACTTTACATTTCATCATAGAGTAGGATAGACAAAACAACAGCAACACAATAAACGTTTGGTAACACTTCCGTTCAATTTTCATTTTTGAAACTTCGTTCTTTAAATGGTTAACAGAAGATGCTTGAGCTTGAGCTTGCATTGAGCCAACATCGTCCAAGTCGTCGACAAGCGTAGATGGAGGTTGATGACATCCATCAAATAGGTCCAATATCACCTCTGTGGCTCGGTGAGAGAATTGCGCATCAACCTATTTGAAGTATTTGCACTTCGAGCCTTCTCTATATCGAGCACATCCATAGAATCTTCTCCCTAGGATTTGTTCGAGTCCACGATGTTCTTCTTGGACTTGGTAACCCACAAAAACATAAACGCTCACCTTCTCTTTCGCTTCGGTGAGAGAAATTTGAGCCGCTGCTGAAAGTCCTACTCTCCATTTCCAATATTCGATGGTAGAATTTGGGGCAAATTGAATTAGGGTGCGGGATTAGGGCTCCAGCGCTTCAATGGTATTTTGCCGATTTAGGTTTTTAAATTTAGGGCGAATAGGGAAGACAACGGCATTTTCGCTAATTTAAGGGCTCTATTTTGGGCAAACACCAAAACGACGTCGTTTGGGGTGAATTCGAGCTGGCTCAGCTCTCCGGCGAGACACATGAGCAAGAGATATTAATATTTTAATGCAACGTATGATTTTCAGCTAGCTTCGCCGGAGATGACACTCAGGTGTCCCACTTTTCTTAAAATGTGGCACTTAAGTGTACCTTTCGTAAGTTATGGCACTTAAGTATCCATTTGGGCAAAGTTATGGTACTTGAAGCATTCTTTTGCCAATATTTGGAAGTCACCAAAATAGGAAAGAAGTAGGTCTTGGTAGTAGAGATTTAGGAGCTTGCCATGGAATATGTAGAATAGGCAAAATCCGACGCTCCAAAATTGACATCATCTTAGACAAAAGCCAAATAATTGATTAGCTGTATAGCTATAACAAAATGTTATGAACGTAAAGATGATTTACTCAATTGATGCAAGAAAACTTTTATTATAAGACATTGAGCTACTTGTAAAAACATACTCAAGTGCCAACAAAAATGAGTTGCTAAACATTGATATCTTTTGAAAATAGTCCATATCCGAATCTCAAGCCAATAGCAACAATCACAACGATCCCCAAGGCAAGAACAAATCTCATATGCATGATTTAATTGATGAAAAATTAAAAATTTAGTATGACCTCTACCAATGAGAATCCTTAATCGTCATAGTCCACTTTGTAAAGACCGTGCCAATCGTCATCCCCATCTTTTGCCTAAACATGGTCAGGCAGTAGAAGTTGCTACTAATCATCCTCAAGGAGATGATTGTATCGCTTGTCGTCCTTAGCACGTGCCTCACTAGCATTGACCGCAATAGCACAAGTTAGCATGTGCCTCACTAGCATCGACCACAACAACACAAGCGACACGAAGCTCAAATTGATCAAGATATTCTATGATATAAGAAAATCTAACATAATAGTTAGTCAAAAATAGATAGATGAAAATGGCAACAGAGTCCCATCAATTTATGACTCATAATATGAGAAGGTTAATAGTAAATATTTGGGCATTACAATATACAGGTGTATAGATCTTTTGAGAAGAAGAGCAAATGTTGCTCAAAGTCACCAAACTTTCTGAAAGAAAACGACAATCAAAAATCCATATAGTAAAGCCCTAAAAGCTTATTCAATTTTGAATCAAATTTTCATCAAAATATTTTCACATTTTTTATGCTAAACTAATTGTAAACTAGAATTAATATTAAAATTTAGCAAAACTATTCAAAATCAAATTTCTAAATCTTGTCCCAAATTTTTGAATTTTTAATATTTTTTATTCCGAAAATGGGGACTCGGATCGGGTCAAGAGATTGTGTAAAGCTAAGTATTGTGTAAATCTATTCTAGGGAATAAAAAAATTAACTAATGTTACCAAACAGATTTTTGTTTTTATTTTTCTGTTCTAGGAAAAAAACAAAAAAAAATAGAGAAAGATAAACATTATCACACAAGGCCTACATAATCACTACATACAATTTTAATCCTTCCATCTCTCTATTATCATCCCCATTCTCATTTTATTCTCAATATATTCAATATTTTAAAAAAAATGTAGTTATTTAGTTAGCAAACGCGCCATTTCGCACGAGCGGGAACGTTGGTTAATTCTCCTATTCTCGATTGACGCACGGAGTCAAATCGATCTCCTCCTATAAACCCATTATGAATCGGGTGGATTTCAATGGGCCATGGACCCAAGCTGACCCGATGGCCCAAGCACACCAAACTAAGCTCCACCACATATCGTATGCACTCCGATAGTGCTCGGTCACTTGGGGCGCGTTTGGTAACGTTTCTGCTCAAAAATTGTTACAAGGAACAGTGTGGCCGGGCTGGTTAAGGCTTGGTACCCCATATGCCAAGGGGGAAGGGTTCGAAACTCTACTTAGGCCGATGCTTAAGTGCAAACTGCGCGATTCACCCGTTTGGGTCGGTGGTGGGGGCTCGGTTCACCACGGGGTTTACTCCGCCGCCGCTACGGAGGTTCCCCGGGTCACAAAAAAAAAAAGTGTTTTTGTTTCGGAGAACAATTTTTGACCAGAAAGATGCATTTGGTAAATTTGTTCCGGAAATAAAAAATGAATAGAAACACGTTTGGTAAATTTTATTCTTTTTTTGTTTTTTTTAATTTGTTAATATTTTTATTTTATTTTTCTTTTTTTCCTTTCTTTTTATTTTTTCTTCTTTCGGCCGGCAACCTCGCCCGGATCGGCAAGGCCGAACGTCGCCGGCCCCGGCGAGCCCGAGCTTGCCCGGATCCGGCGAGGCTCGGGGCCGGCAATGCTCGGCCTCGCTAGATCTGGCGAGGCCGAGCTCGCCCGGCCAAGGCAAGGCTCGGCCTCACTGGCGCGGGCGAGGCTCGGCCTCACCGGGGGCCGACGATGCTCCGACGAGGTCGCCAACCCTCGACGGCCGATCACCGACCATGGCCGAGGCCGATGACCGGCCAAAGAAAAAAGAAAAAGAAAAGAAGAAGAAAAGAGAGAGAGAGAAGAAGAATAAAAGTGTTTCTTCAAAATCGTTTCGGAACAAGAAACAATTTTTTTTTTTTCTCATTTATGTTCTTTTTGTGTTCCGAGAATAAAAAATTTGATTTTTTTGAACAAAAATGCAAACAAATGCGTTTTTGTTCTTTTTTTGTTCTCGGGAACAAAAAAACAAATTTCTGTTCATAAACAAAAAAAAAAAGAATGAAAACATGCAAGCCCTTGGCAAACAACTCAAAAGCTTTGCCACTTCCAATTAGGGGTGAGCACGGTTCCCGAGTAGAACCGGGAAGCGGAGAACCGAACCGGAGGGCCCAGCTCAGTTCCCAGTTCCAAGGAGACCGGTTCCGGTTCCCCTTTTCTGGTAACTGGCGTTCCCGGTTCCGGTTCCGGTTCTTATGGGAACCGGAACCGGTCATAATTCAAAACAAAAAAAAAAAAAAAAACCCTAGCTTCTTCCCCCCATCCACATGATTTCCCCCTCTCGCAGATACTTCCCCCTTCCCCTTTTCTTTTTCTCTCTCTTTCTTTTCTCCCCTTTTCCCTACTCACGTCACTTCTTGTCCCCCCAACTTTTTTCTTTTCTTCTCTCTCCTTCTCTCAGCTTTCTGGTTCCGGTTCCGAATCGCCTAGGATTTCTTAGATTGCTCTCTCTCTCTCTAGAATCCTCCATTTCTTTCTCAACGAGCGCTTCCTCCCAGTGCCGTCTCCGATCTCCTACTTTCCGAGACCTGATCCGCGCGGCGCCCTCCATTTCGCGGCCACTCCGATTCGGAGCTTCGATTGAGCGCTCATCGCCGTCAATCAATTCCCGCTCTTCTTCTTCTTATTCTTCTTCTTCTTCTTCTGATCTCTTTCTTGTTTTTTGTGGCTTGAGAGAGCGAGACAGAGAGAGGGAGGGGGGAAATGGTGAGGGGGAAGATGCAGATGAAGAGGACAGAGAACAACACGAGCAGGCAGGTGACGTTCTCGAAGCGTAGGAACGGGCTGTTGAAGAAGGCCTTCGAGCTCTCCATCCTCTATGACGCCGAGGTTGCACTCATCATTGTCTCCCCGAGGGGCAAGCTCTACGAGTTCTTGAGCTCGACAAGACGATAGGTTTTCCTCCGCATTTTTGCTCAAGTGACAGATTGCTATGAGCAACACTGATAGTTGCTCAACCTGCATTTCAAAATTTGGAAAAAATGAAGATTGCAGAAAGATGCATTGTTACTCGATTCTGTTGGGGTTTACTGGTTCCATTGGGTTGAATAGTTGATTGGCACGCTGTTTCTTTTACAATGCCTCCTGAAGGTAGCATGAGAATCTTATGCTTCGCGTGCACGAACTGCAAGTACTTGGCCTTGGTGAACCTGGCCAACGGCGAGCCCGGGTTCCGCGCGATGAAGCTCGGGGGCTGACAGACTTAAGCTTCTTGAACTGGTCGAAGAAGGCTTGGGGAGTGTGCTCCTCGATGGACGACGACTCGTTTGCGAGTGTGAAGTTAGGGAAGTTGAAGCCCTCGAAGATCGATTTGGCCACGAACGATTCGATGGCAAAGTGCCGATGGCCGAGCTTCACGAACCTCACTCGCAGCTCGATGAATCGGATGGCATCGTCGAGGTTCCAGTTCGCCGCCTCCATCTCGCGAGCCATGGCTTTCGCGAAGTGCCTCACGAATCGTAAGGCATAGTGGAGGACTTGGATGAAGTGGGTCGAGCTCAACGACGCGAGCTTGAAGCCATCGAACTGGGGCAAGACACCGCTCGGAGACGAACTGGAATTGAAAATTATGAATTTAGTTATCTATTTGGATGTAAAAGATTCACATTGCTGTGTATTGGCAGGAACTGAAAATGGAGGGCCAACTATTGAATTATTTCAGCTTCCGAATATTCGCACCCATTATGAAAATGAAAAAAAAAAAAAAAGAACCTATTGGAACAGGCGAACCGGGAACTGTGACGGGGTAGGTTCCACATTCTCGATTCTTACGGGTAGGTTCCGGGTTCCAAAAATTGAGGAACCTGTACCCGATGGTAGGTTCCAGGTTCGGACGGAACCAAACCGGAACCGGGAACCGCTCACCCCTACCTCCAGTGGCGATCCAATGGATCGTACGGTCAATATTCTCTCCCTCTCCGTCTCCCTCACCACCCATCGGCAAACCCCGATTAGGATCGCCAGATTCTTGTCCAAGAGCAATCGCCATGGGAACTTCAGGGCCTCCATGTTTGTGTTCATTTTTTTTGTTCATGAACACAATTCCTATTTTTTTGTTCCGGGGAACAAAAAAAGAATAGAAACGCGTTTGTTTGTGTTTTTGTTTCAAATCTATTTTTTTGTTCCCACGAACACATTTGGAACAGAAACAAGAAACAAAAAAAAACGTATTTCTTGTTTTTGGAATAATTTCTAAGAAAAAATTTTCTCTCTCCTATTTTTTTCTCTTTTTTTTCTTCTTCTTTTTTCTTTGGCTGGTCGCCGGCCTCAGCCATGACCGACGACCGGCCATCGAGGGCCGGCGACGCCATTAAGGGCCGGCAATGTCACCAGAGCGTTGCTAGCCCCCGGTGAGGCCGAGTGTCGTCGGCACGGGTGAGGCTCGGCCTTCGCCTTGGCGAGGCTAGCCCGAGCTCGCCTCGCCGAGCCACCGCTAGGCAACCGGTGGCTAGGCGAGCTTGGCTAGGCGAACCGGCCAAAACGGCCAAAAAAAAAAAAAAAGAAAAAAGAAAAAAAAGGAAAATTTAAATAAAAATATTACAAATTAAAATAAAAAAAAAAAAGAACACAAATTTACCAAACATGTTTCGGTTCTTTTATTATTTCCGGAACAAGTTTACCAAATGCGTTTTTCTAATAAAAAATTGTTCCTCATAACATAAATAGTTTTTTCTATTTTTGTTCCCTTGAACAATTTTTTAATAGAAACACAAACAAGCGCACTTCCAGAGTCACGCTCTCCAGATCACGAGTAACTCTCGATCCTTTCACCTCCGCCAGCTCATTTGAATGTTCGCAAGGCTTGAGATAGCTAGTATAAACACCTAGAGGGGGTGAAAAGGTGCACAAACAATTTATCGAAATACGGAAGCGACTCTAGGCAAACGATAAAAAGGAAATTCTCTATTGATTAACAAAATGAAGTACGATCAAGGTAAAGAGAGTAAGGAAGAGAAAATTGAACACAAGGTTTATAGTGGTTTGGCTTATTCCAAGCCTACGTCCACTCTTCCGCACTGACAGCCTACCGGCTGGATTTCACTATGAACAAAAGAGAAGTTACAGCATAGCTTTTCCTTGATTCCACAGTGTAGATGTTCTACCACACCTGCTCAAGGTTTTTCACAAATATAGACTCTCTTTTGCATACAAGGTTTCGCTCAAAGGAATTGTCTAAACAATAGGAAGCTTCAGACTTTGGAATTCTTCTATCGCGCACACCTCGAACAACTTAGAACGTCTTCCTTATATATTCCTTCATGTCATCATACCCGTTGGCACTTACCAAAGGAATTCCTCTAATCTACCCATTGGACGGAATCAATTAAGAAGGTTATTCGAGCTATTAAAGGAACGTGTCGATAGCCCATCAATCATGTTCGCCCATACAATCAAGATCTCGATTTCCATAAGTATAACCTTCCAAGAATATTTAGGCAATCATCGGATCCTTAATCTTCCAGTCAATCTTGATCAATCAAAGGATTCTGTTATGTCTTTTCCAGCCAAGAGATCTTCTCCAGTCGATAAAGTCATATCCTTAATGAAACGTCCGGTTCGGATAACCTTTCTTCAACGGATTAGAGACTGTCAATGAGGATAGACTTTGAGTCTTGAGTCGGCTGTCCGGAGGTCTTCGACTTTAAATAGCAGAGTCTGCAAACCTTTAGACTAGACTGATGGAAACATTTTGTCAGCTTCAAAACACTTTAAAAAGATTTCTCCAACAATCTCCCCATTTTTTATGGTGACAAAACTTTCCTGCAGATTTGGACAACTTTGACCTGCCAAACATTTCTCAAACGCATATGCATATCTTATAGAGATAAATGGCTAAATGAATAACACTAGAATCTACAACCACAGAAAATAGGTTAGTCTAATATGCGATAAAGCCATCCATAAGATATCAATAGTAGTTAATAAAAGCAGTCAAGTCCAAGTCAAGTTCAGTTCTCATCCAGACACAAAAATAAAGTCAAACAGAGTTAAACATCAAAACAATCCAACAATCCACACAGTCCACACATGATTAAAAGTCAAAGTGTTCAAATCTTGCATCCATCTCCCCCTTTTTGTCAACATTAAAAAGGTTGAGATGAAAATGGCATAAAGTCAAGATTGCTTGGGAACGTGGACAAGTTGGAAATCTCTCATAGACTGAACGATGCCTTCAAGCCTTTTCAAGTCTTCTTTCAGTTGTGCAATCTCCTCACCCTTGGCATTGGCCTGAATCTGAATAGTGAGGGCTTGGATCTGATCATTCAATGAACATGAAGAAACTTGACCCACATTTTGCAAGTTTTGAACCTCGCATCCCAGAGCATAAATTTGATCTCACATCTCCAAAAGAATATCCATAATTCTGCAAAAATCTGCTGCATTATCAGTCTAAGTACTTGCTTCGGCCCGATCTGATGGAGTAAATGCAGACAATGGTAGGATCAGCATAATCACGCAAGTTTGGCGATGAAACTTCATGACCTTCCTCAGGAAATTGAGAGACATAAATTTCCTCGGATCTGCGGAGAGCGACCGACTCCCTCATTTGCGGCGGGATATGAGGACTTCCCTCTTTTCTCTTGATCTCCCCCTATTTTCATGCCTTCAGGTGGAGAAGAGTGTTCCTCAGGTTCTCCTTCTTCTCTTTTCTCTTCTTCTTCTTTCTCAACTCTTTCCTTTTCAGCCGCTCTTTCTTCTTCTCCCTTCTCCTCTGTTTCTTTCGTCCTTTGTTCCGATTCTTTCTCTGGAACAGAACGATGCAAATTCTTCAAAGCCATTGCAAAAATGGTGATGTTTTCATCATCATCATCTTCATCTTCAACAATGAGAGCTCTTCTTTTCGTCCTTGAAGCAACCAATGGCTCATTTCCTTTCCTTTTTGATGAAGAAGAGGTTTGATGAGCTTTGACTGGAGTCTTTTCCTTGAATTTCTCCAACGCCTTGTTGAAATCCTTCAGACACATTTTAGTCACCATTTTCAATCCTACCACCATATGATCGCACGATTGAACATAAAAAATTTGCGGAGGCTGAATATTCAGATATTTGAATAACTTCGTCACAAGACTTGGGTAAGGAAGTTGACCTCTGTCCTTCATCATGGCTCTATACATGTGGAACATAACAGTGTGAGGAAGAGAAAACCTTTTCCCAGTGAGGATGGCATACATCAACTTTGCCTCTGAACTTGAAACATCAATCTTGGAAGTTGATTTCGGTCGGAGACAATTGATCACAATCTTGTGAAGCAAGATGTTGAATGCACTCATCCTTAAGTAGGAAATCTTTTCCTCTGTTCTCCTGTCCTTAACAAGTTCCAATGTAGCACGAGCAATAGAAACTTTAATCGGTTGATATCTTCCTCTCTCAACTCCTAACACATCTGCCAGCATATCCATATCCACAACAAAGTCTTGATCTTTGACGCTAAAAGAGAATCTATTTGCATCTAAGAAGCTAAGATTTGAATAGAAATATGTAATTAGTTCAACATTGGCCTCTGTAGTGTCGGAGCAAAACTTTTCAAGTTGAAGATAACCGAACTTTTCCCTCAAGTTCACATTCACAGCATCCAGAAAATCAAAATCCACACTTCTAGGGTTTATCACCCCATGCTTCAGCAATTTTGAGTACATATCCTTTTATTCCTTCGATCTGAACAAGTCTCCCATTTTTCCTCAATTTTCAACTGCAACACCCATTCTCGGTTGAAATTGACTATACAATTTCTCATCATCATTTCCATCTACAGGATTAACTCCCCAATCACGAGGATCACTTAGGATATTCGCAAGGGTTTCTTCTGCCACCCCTTTACGAGCAATTCCCAAACTTTCCATTTTTCGCAAAAAGATATATTCATTTCCATACTCTTTGTCTTTAAGAAAATCATCGACATAGTTCAAATGAGTATGAGTCCCTTTTAAAACACGATACAGCTTATACATAAAAGCGGGCTTTTGAACTCTTACAGGGTCTGCATCCTCAATGATTTCTTCCTCTTGTTGATGATCAACGCCTTGAGGACTAGATGGAGGAGAATGACGCTGCTGAGAATGTTGTGGGCTCTGCTGCTGATCTGGAGACACTTCTTCTTCGGTGAGATCGAAGTGCGTAGGCCCCTCATTCATTCGTCGTGGTCCCCTGCTTGCAATTCTCGAAGACTTTCTTGAAGACGACATCTTTCTCAGTTTTTGGAAGATTCCTTGCTTGACTTTCCCAAGAAAGATGACAACTTTTCGAAGATTAAACAAGGGAAGAAAATAGGAATGGAAGATCGGTGCTTTCTAGGGTTTTTGAGAGTAAAGTGAAGAGGAATTAACGGTGCACGATCGTTAAAAGAGAGATATACGAATCGTCATAAAGGAAAATAAAAAGATGCCTTTTCAAAATAACTATCATTTTTCCGCGAAAATAGTCATTTCAAAAAATAACTTCTTTTTTGAAAAGGAAACATTGCAATATAGCAATAATTAACCATAGTTTGACGATCGTACATTTTCAAGATAAGATTTGAGAGAGAGACTAACTTACAGTCAATGTCTTGTATGTCTGAGTCTGAGAGTCTTTAAACTTTGATTTCCTCATACCTTAAAATATTGAGTTTGGAACGAATGGTTTCAAATTGATTTTTCTCCAAAGGTTTTGTGAATATATCCGCCGAGTTGGTTCTTTGAATCAACATATTGAATTGAAACTTCTCCATTTTGAACATGGTCTCTAATGAAGTGATGTTGAATCTCTATATGCTTTGCTCTTGAGTGAAGAATTGGATTTTTGGTGAGATTGATAGCACTGGTGTTGTCACAATTAATCTCCGTGCATGAGTCTTCAATTCCAAAGTCTCTTAGCTGTTGTTTTATCCACAAAATTTGTGAACAACAACTTCCGAGAGCTATATATTCGGTTTGTGAGAGAGAGAGTGACTGTACTTTGCTTTCTTGAAAACCAAGACATTGTCTTGCCTCTAAGTAGTTGACAAGTATCCGAGGTGCTCTTTCTATCGATTCTGCATTCAGCAAGGTCTGCGTCTGAATATCCAAGAAGAGTAAAGTCTCCCCTTTTTGGATACTAGAGACCAAAGCTTGAAGTTGATAAAATATATTTGATAATACGCTTTGCAGCATTTAAATGAGATTCTTTTGGGTCTGATTGAAATCTAGCACAAATGCAAACAATAAACAAAATGTCAGGTCTAGAAGCAGTAAGATAAAGAAGTGATCCGATGATACTCCTGTACTCTAACAAAGCAATTCTTGCCGCAACTGGCAAACTTTTACGACCATTGGTCGATTTTCATTTCCTCCTTCATCTTTGTCTATCTTCAAAGAACTTGACATTGGTATATCAATCTTTTTGCAATTGTCCAGTCCAAACTTTTTGACAAGATCATTTGCATACTTTTCTTAATGAATGAAAATTCCTTCCTTCAGTTGTTTTATTTGAAGTCCAAGAAAGAAGGTTAACTCACCCATCATGCTCATTTCAAATTCATCCTACATAGTCTTAGAGAATTTCTTGCATAGACTTTCATTAGAGGATCCAAAAATAATATCATCGACATATATTTGAACAAGCAGAAAACTTTTGCTTTCTCTTTTAATAAAAAGAGTAGTGTCTACTTTACCTTTAACAAAATCATTTTGAATTAAAAACTTACTTAGTCTGTCGTACCAAGCTCGAGGTGCTTGCTTTAAGCCATATAAGGCCTTTTTGAATCTAAATACTGAGTCTGGTTTTCTTGGATCTTCAAACCCAAGTGGTTGTTCCACATAAACTTCCTCATGGATGAATCCATTTAGGAAGGCATTTTTGACATCCATTTGGAATAACCTGAAATTCTTATGACAAGCAAATGCAAGTAATAAATGAATTGCTTCTAACCTTGCTACCGGTGCATAAATCTCGTCATAGTCGATCCCTTCTTCTTGTGTGTATCCCTTGGTCACGAGTCTAGCTTTGTTTCTTATGACTTTTTTTTTCCGTCCATCTTGTTCCTAAAAATCCATTTAGCTCCAATAATTGATTTACCTTTTGGTTTAGGAGTCAGCTCCCAGACATCATTAATTCTGAATTATCTGAGTTCTTCTTGCATAGCTTCAATCCAGCTCTCATCGGATAAAGCTTCTTCTATGTTTTTGGGTTCTATTTCAGAAATAAGAGCCACAGCACTAGACTCTTCTCGCCTTTTGGATCTTGTGTGAATTCCTTCATTGATGTCGCCAATAATAAGATCTTTGGGATGACTGGACTTATGTTTCCAGTTGCTGGTTAATTTATCAGATTGATGGTAACTTCCTTCACTTGAATCTTCAACAATCACTTGTTGCTGGTCCTTTAAAGTCTAAGCTGCTTCTTGTGATTTAGACTTTGTAGAGTCTAGAGCAGGTTCAGTCTCTTCAAGATGAGTCTGAATAGATTCATTTTGTATAGAATCTTGGAATTTGACATTCATTGATTCTTCCACTGTTTGAGTCTTCTTGTTGTAAACTCTGTACGCTTTGCTTGTGGTTGAATATCCAAGGAAGATGCCTTCATCTGACTTTTCTACAAACTTACCGACTCGATCATTTGCATTTTTCAGTATGAAACATTTGCATCCGAATACAAGAAAATATGAAACAATGGGCTTCTTTTCTTTGAATAGTTCATAGGGGGTTTTTTTTAGAATAGGCCTTAGAAAAACTCTATTGATAATATAACATGATGTTGAAACTGCTTCAGCCCAAAATCGTAAAGAGATATTGCTTTCAATTAAAAGAGTTCTAGTCATTTCTTGAAGAGATCTATTCTTCCTTTCCACAACTCCATTTTGCTCTAGAGTATATGGAGAGGAGAATAAATGCTAAAAACCAGATTCATCATAAAATTTTGTAAAATCTTGATTTTCAAATTCACCTCCATGGTCTCTTTTTATACTTGAAATAACATACCCATTTTCATTTTGAACCTTCTTAGCAAATTTTTTATTGTAAGAGAAGGTTTCAGACTTACTTGCCAAGAAATATACCCAAGTAAATTGTGAGTAATCATCCACAATTATTAGGCAATATTTCTTACCTCCAATGCTCTGCGTTCTTGTTGGTCCAAAGAGATCCATATGCAAGAGCTGCAATACACGATTAGTGGAAACTTGGTTTATTGGTTTAAAGGAATTTCTTAACTGTTTTCCCAATATACATGGTGTACATAGGTCAGACTTTTGGTATGATAAATTGGGTAGATCACGAACAAGCTTCTTTGCTGAGATTTTAGCTATCTACTTGATATTAATATGCCCAAGCTTTTTGTGCCATAAGCTCGCTTCGTCTTGGATTGAGATTAGACATTGCGATTCATCGGTTTCACGTCCAAGAGGTAGATATTTCCATGTCTTCGACCCATGAATGATCGAGTAGAGTCTTTACCGGTTCCTAAACAAATACCCTCTTGAAAGTTAATTTTAAAACCGACATCACACTAACCGACGACGACCGAGCAGATTGTAGTTGAGCCCTTCAACTAAAGAAACATTACTTATTGTGAGGTTCCAAATCTTTCTGAGTTCCAAATCCCATTATTTTTCCTTTGTTGTTTCCTCCAAATGAGACTTTTCCACCATTCACTTGAACAAGCTTTATGAAGCAATTTGAATCTCCTGTCATGTGTCTCGAGCATCCACTATCCAGGTAACATTTCACCTTTTTTCTTGATAGTGACCTGCATTTAAAAAGAGACTCAAGCTTTCTTTGGTACCCATATTTTTTTGGGTCCTTTTGAGTTAATCTGATATGCGGTTTTTGCCCAAACTTTATTGATAGGTCTCCAAACCATAGGACATTCTTTCTCAAAATGATCTGCACTATTACATTTTGAACATCTGAGAGCATTGCGACCTACTGGTTTTACAAAGGTCCTTTCACAATGATTTTTGTAAGCATTTCTTGTGGGTCTTTATTTGATTCTTTCTTTCACTTTAGGAAAATCGATTAAAGGAATGGTTTCAGCAGTCATTCCTAAACCAGATTTATTGAAATAAGGTCTTTGAATAGAAAGTATTTTTTCCAATTTTTCAGATCCTAGAGAAAATCTTTTGGAAATATTTGAAATATCATTTTTCAAGAATGCATTTTCTTTTAAAAGATTATCTTTACTTTCTTTGAGAGAAGAAATATTCCGGTCTAAGCATTTCACTTTTTCTTTCAAAACATTTTCTTGTTGTTTTAGAGCAGAATTTTCCTTTTTTAGTTCGGAGATCTTTTAAGAGAAGTCTTAAGACTAAAACACAGTTCATCAATATATTTTGAAACTTTAATAGGAATTTTGAAGTTACTTACCTCGAATTCACTTTCTGAATCTGAATTTGTCTCAAAGTTTGATTCTAAATCCGATTGTGCCATTAGACATATGTTGGCATAATCATCATCACTATCTTCGCACTCCATATCACTCCAGGTTTCTGCTTTGACAGCCTTTCGATACTTTTCAGTTTTTCCTTTCTTCTTCCTCAGAAGAGGATAGTTGGGTCTGGTGTGTCCCTTTTTTTTACATTCAAAGCAGACTACATCTTTGTTTGATTCATCATCTTCAGCAGATTTGGTCTGTTGCTTTTGAAAACTTTGTTTCTTTGAATTGAATCTTCTTCCTTTTCTGTTCATCTTTTGAATCTTCTTATCATGAGAGCAAGTTCTTCATCATCCATGTTGTCTTGTAATCTGTTACATTAGAATCATCATTAGATTTTAATGCAATGGATTTCTTATCTTTAGGATCTTCGTCTTCATTGATTCGTTCCACTTCATAAGACTGAAGGGTCCCAACCAACTCATCAACAGACAGTGGCATGATTCTTTGGGTCTCTCGATTGAGGTCTTTATGTGATTCCAATCCTTTGGAGAGTCCACGCAGTAGCTTGTTTACTTTCATGGAATCAGAAATTGGTTGACCTTGATTTTCAAGACCATTCACGATTTACGTAAAACGACTAAACATGTCGAGTTATAGATTCTCCCGATTTCATTCGAAGGCTTCTTATTGACCGAGAAGAATGTTGATTCTAGTCTCTTTCACTCGATCGGTTCCTTCATAAGTAATGTGTAATCTATCCCAGACTTCTTCGGCTGTATCACAAGAAGATATTATGTTATATTCAATAGGTGATAAAGCACAATATAAAGAATAAATTATTTTTGCATCAAGAGCTTGTCTCTTAATTATCTCTTCCTGAGTCATTTCGCTAGACTCAACAGTGTCTTTTCCTTTTTCTGAGACAGATGCAGCTTTAGGAATGATTCCTTTTTCTACAACGTCCCATTCCAGAGGATCCTTTGATTTTAAGAACGCCTTCATCTTGTTTTTCCATATGTTGTAGTCCTTTCTATCAAAGTAAGGCGGTCTGATATTGTTTTGCCCTTCTACCAGCCTTGGAGCCAACATACTAACCATGGATCTTTAACTATGAAGTAAAACACTTCAAACAAAGTGAGTACACGAGCTCTGATACCAATTGAGATAGCTAGTATAAGCATCTAGAGGGGGGTGAATAGGTGCACAAACAATTTATCAAGATACGGAAGTGACTCTAGGTAAACGATAAAAAGGAAATTCTCTATTGATTAACAAAATGAAGTACGATCAAGGTAAAGAGAGTAAGGAAGAGAAAATTGAACACAAGGTTTATAGTGGTTCGGCTTATTCCAAGCCTACGTCCACTCTTCCGCACTGACAGCCTACCGGCTGGATTTCACTATGAACAAAAGAGAAGTTACAGCACAACTTTTCCTTGATTCCACGGTGTAGATGTTCTACCACACCTCCTCAAGGTTTCTCACAAATATAGACTCTCTTTTGCATACAAGGTTTTGCTCAAAGGAATTGTCTAAACAATAGGAAGCTTCAGACTTTGGAATTCTTCTATCGCGCACATCTCGAACAACTTAGAACGTCTTCCTTATATATTCCTTCATGCCATCATACCCGTTGGCACTTACCAAAGGAATTCCTCCAATCTACTCGTTGGATGGAATCAATTAAGAAGATTATTCGAGCTATTAAAGGAACGTGTCGATAGCCCATCAATCATGTTCGCCCATACAATCAGGATCTCGATTTCCACAAGTATAACCTTCCAAGAATATTTAGGCAATCATCGGATCCTTAATCTTCGAGTCAATCTCAATCAATCAAAGGATTCTGTTATGTCTTTTCCAGCCAAGAGATCTTCTCCAGTCGATAAGGTCATATCCTTAATGAAACATCCAGTTCTGGATAACCTTTCTTCAACGGATTAGAGACTGTCAATGAGGATAGACTTTGAGTCTTGAGTCGGCTGTCAGGAGGTCTTCAGACTTTAAATAGCAGAGTCTGCAAACCTTTAGACTAGACTGATGGAAACGTTTTATCAGCTTCAAAACACTTCAAGAAGATTTCTCCAACAAGGCTCACTCCCAAATCGTTACTGAACGACCGTTGTTTGCTCTTGACGAGACCAGCCCACGAAATCACCACCATCTCCGAGCAGTCGGAGGGCATCAATCCCGTCCTAGAGAAGCTCAGGTCCCTCGAGATCGTGAGTAGCAGCCCTTCTGTCTAGGATTTCGCGAGCACGTGAATGAACGCGCAGATTAGTTGCTTTTGATATTGGATAAAATGAAACTTGTGGTGGTTTGTTTGCTTGCTTGTTTGATTGATTGTAGACGCCTCCCATTCTCACATCGCTGCCGTCCAAGAGCAGCTTGACCGACATTTTGGTTAGGAAGCCACCATCTTCGTCGGCTCCAGGGGACGCATTGGCCTCGTGATGACACTCTTTATGACTTGGTTTTAGTGAATCATTTTGTTTTGAAGTGAAATAGTGTAACGAAATCCTGAAAGTCGAGCTGTTGGATGGTTACTATAGGGACAGTAAATCCGAAGGTGCTATTGGAGCTATTCTCGATGTAACGCAACTAGCATGAGGAGAAGGTTCAAAGATTGGCAAGAAACAGGTGCGCCTTTGCGTCGGTCGATGCATGTACTATATATAGACGCTAGGACCTTTCGATGAAAAGATCGTCAAAAGGGATTTTAGACGAAAGGAAGTATCTAGTTCTTCGATATATAAACTCATTAGCCTGTGTTTCCTTTGATGGACTATTTCGAAGTGGAAAAATATTGAGAGGCTCCAATTTAGAACTAGTCAGGAATCTGTAAAGAGTTCTTATGGCTTTTTGGGGGCAATCAACTTGTTGTTGTTTCTTTTGGTTCGATCTTTCAGAATTCTCTCGTGAAAGATTACTTGGAAAGATTGAAAGACCTGAAGCTAGTTTTATATATTCGATCTGTAAAATGTAGATATGTGCTTCAAAGGATTGATGGAGATCCCCATTTCTTTGTTTTTCACCCCCCGTCGCCTCTTGTTCTGGTTGAGCATTGCTCCTTGGTCTTTCTAGTTGGAAGTAAATCGTTAAAAGATATAGAACTTAATTGAAAAAATTTAAAATTAAATTGATATAAATCAAAGGTTTAGAATTAAAGTTTATGACTATAAATTGGCAATTATTAAAAGTTTTAAAATTAAATTTGTACAACTGAAAAGTTTATGACTAAAATTGATAAGTTATCAAAAGATTTAAGACTATGGTATAGAATAAGTCGCTTTAACTCATTTATGTGTTTACACCGTTCGATTTTAATCGATCCCAATTCTTCACAAGAGATTCATCTTAAACAATGCTTTCTTTTGTTAAGTAAAGTGAAGGAAAGTTCTCAAAATTTATTAGTGGTACTACTAAAATTTTCGAAAACCTGAATGGAGTTAGACGGTATTTTGAAAATTACATAAAAAAGTGAAGGAAGCACTTGCAATTCTATTTTTCTTTATCTTTCTTTTGAAAATTCCGTTCTTCTTTTCTTATCTTAATTATACCTTTCCTTTCCTATAATATTCAAACAACAAAAATTGAACTTCTTAATATTAGGAGAAAAACGTAGATCGTTTTATATGTGAATATATGTAGAATTTGAAAAAAAATTCCAAAAAAAAATTCCAAATAAAAATTCTAATTTAAGCTCTATAAAAATAAGGGAAAATTCCAAATAAAAAAGACCCGATTTTTTGACCTACTAAACGTTCCGACTGGTCGATGACATTTTTGTGAAAGACAATTTTAATCTAAATTTTACATAAATTAGATTAAAAATTAAGAAAGTTTAAAGTTTTTAGAAAGAAAAAAAGTATAGGTGCGAGGGCTGGCCCAACGCTCTCACCTATGGCTGTCCAGCCCTCCCGCCTATGGCTGTCAATCCTCAACTAATGGCCATTAACTTTAGTCGGTGAGGATTGTCGGCCCTTGCCCTATTTGTGATGGGGCGACGACCACAAGTGGAGTCCCATGTTTTTTCTTTATTTTTTTAGTTTTAGCTTCTTCTTTTATCTTTTTTAAGTTTGTCTTTTTTATGGAAAAGTTTGGATTTTTAACTTAATTTAATTAAAATTATGGGTAAAAATTAGGCTTTGGATCAAAACCACATCATTTCAATGATTTAGTTAACCTTATTGCCACGTAAGAGAAATAAAATATTAAATATTTTCTTTAGTCAAATTAGACGAAATTAGTACAGGGCCCTACAAGCCCTCGAGGCCAACCTTGCTTTTGATCAGCAAGGGTCACCCAAGCGACACTAGCCCTCACCTATGACTTTCAAGGGGCCTAAGACTATCCATAAGAGAAAATAAAAGGAAAAGAAAAAGGAAAAAAAAAGGAAAAAAAAATTGAAGTGAAGGACAAAAATGCCGGTGAAGTCAGACTCCACTTTGAGAATGATATGAGTACTTTTCCTTTCCTAAAAGCAATAAAAATAGTAAAAAATAATGATAACCTGAGCCACAAAAAAGTCATAATTTATACTTATTGTGACATATTTATTTTAATTTTTTTCATGATAAAAAAATTCAAACTCGAATCCATATGACACATGTACTCTAAATTTATATTAATGTGGCACGTTTATTTTAAATTTTTCTTTTTACATTAAAAACCCACAATATGTATTCATGCACACATTTTTCTCAAATATTACCAGTTTTGGATTGTTGGTGTCATAAATAAATAATTTGGAATAAACTTGTGAGTCATTTTTTATGTGATAAAAAAAATTTGAAGTAAATGTAGGACTTGGTTTAGGAAATTTTTTTTTTTGTAACGGAAGAAAATAATATAATAAAAAGGACGGACGATATCGTCTCCCCATTTCGGTTGATAGTTTGCAGAGCTCCTCGAGAGACGGTCATGGCCTCACTCTCGAGCACTCCATATCCTCACCGTCCGCCTCCACCTCCTCCTCCGATTCCTACACGCCAATGCAAAACCCAACGCGCGAGGCCCATCCGCGCGTCGTCCTCCGCCTCCGACGGCGCGGGCGAACTCTCCCTGACCGACGGAGCGCGGCGGCGGAGTAGGAGCGGGGCGGTCGACGCGGAGAAGCTGAGGGAGAGAGAGGCTAGAGAGAGAAAGGAGGAGGTCAACCGGAAGATCGCGTCGCAGAAGGCGGTATCGGTGATCCTGAGGAGGGAGGCCACCAAGGCCCTGATCGAGAAGAAGCGCGGGACGACCAACTCGCGGAAGCTGCTCCCGAGGACTGTCCTCGAGGCTCTCCACGAGAGGATCACGGCTCTGCGCTGGGAGTCGGCGCTCAAGGTCAGAGAACGGGTTGATTACGAGAGAGCGCTTCAGTTGGCGTTCGGTGTCTTAGTTTGGCTCGCTTTTGGTGGAATCTTGTTGGATTTGGGGGGAAGTCCGGTCGTTATGGAAATGGAATTGCTCTTGCCAATGTTGCTGGAATAGTGCTCTGCTGCTGCTGTCTAATTGGCTGTTTGGGTAACAAAAATTGGAGGGAATTATCTTGATGGGGCAGTTTTGTTTGATCAGTTGTTAGAATATCACTCAAAATGACTAGCTTGCCTCTAGGAAAACATTACAGAAACAAATAATGCATAATTCAGTTGGTTTGCTCTGATTAAGTAAATTTGCCATCATTTTGAATTAGTTCTGCTAGGTTTTGAGCTAATTTGTGTTTGAGTTGAGCTCTAGCAGCTTTCTGAGTGTTTTTTGGTGAGAAAATGTAGGGCATAGGGTTTGATGAATTCGAAGTCCAGGCAATGCGACATTGAATTTTGTGATTTTTCTTAGGAAATAGCAAGTCCGGGTGACATTTTACTGAAGGGGCCAATTCTATTCAGTGAACTTTAAGAAATCTCGGAGACACTTTCTTGATTCTCTGCTTGATGAGCACTGATAGTCAAATACTAAATTTTTATCATTTATCTGCATGTACCTTTCAACTATAAACTATGCATTTGTCTCATGTCGGCGTATTTCTAAATGCATTATTTTCAGGTTTTTGAACTGTTACGTGAGCAGCTCTGGTACAGACCAAACCCTGCCACCTATGTTAAGCTAATTGTCATGCTTGGGAAATGTAAGCAACCTGAAAAGGCTCATGAGCTCTTTCAAGCTATGATAGATGAAGGATGTGTTGCCAATCATGAGTTGTATACAGCGCTTTTATCTGCTTATAGTAGGAGTGGTCTCTTTGACAAGGCATTTTTGATCCTTGAGCAGATGAAGAGCACCAGAGGCTGTCAGCCGGATGTCCATACTTATTCTATCCTTATAAAATCATGCCTGCAAGTTTTTGCATATGATAAAGTGCAGGATTTGCTTTCTGATATGGAAGCTGAAGGCATTAAACCCAACACGATCACTTACAATACCCTAATTGATTCTTATGGGAAAGCAAAAATGTACGTGTTAATTACTCTTTTAGTTTTCGGAACCTCCATCTCGTCTCTCAGATCATAGATTATGTTGAAAGGTTGTTTTGATTTTGGATAATCTGTCACACCTTTAACTTTCTTCCCCATTTAGATTTTTCGGAAAGTGGGAATAATTTGGAGAAGGTTAAACACGTGCATGCACAGACACACACATGTATGAATGGGGGGAGAGAGAGAGAGAGAGAAAGAGAGAGACTGTTTCTGCTGCAACTAACACCAGTACCATCATAGCAATCAAGATCAAATTCTTTGAATTCACTTGTATACTTATTCCACTTCTCCTTGAGCTTTCACAAACATGTCCTGCTCCTTGATGTTTTTCTTTGTTTGGCCTGCTATCTTCTCCCCATATATCCTGAATGGCTGGATGGACATGATATGGCTAGAGAAGTAACCTTTTAGCATGATTTAAAGGTTTGCAGAGATGGAATCAAGAATAGCAGAAATGCTACGTCAACCAGACTGCGAGCCTGATGTTTGGACCATGAACTCTACACTTAGAGCCTTTGGTGGCAGTGGACAAATAGGAACCATGGAGAAGTGTTATGAGAAGTTTCAGAGTGCAGGAATCCAGCCCAATATTAGAACATTCAATATTCTTCTGGATTCATATGCAAAAGCTGGAAATTATGAGAAAATGAGTGCGGTGATGGAATACATGCAGAAGTACCAATACTCCTGGACGAGTGTGACATACAATGTTCTGATAGACGCATTTGGGAGGGCTGGCGATTTAAAACAGATGGAACATCTGTTTAGGCTAATGCAGTCAGAGAGGATTAAGCCAAACTGCGTCACACTTTGTTCACTTGTAAGAGCATATGGACAAGCTGGGAAAGCTGATAAAATTAAAGGTGTTTTGCGGTTTATAGATAATTCAGATGTAATGCTAGATACAGTGTTTTTTAATTGCTTAGTGGATGCTTTTGGGAGGATGGAATGCTTTGCAGAGATGAAGGATGTGCTTGAGATGATGAAGCAAAAGGGATGTAAACCAGACAAAATTACATATAGAACCATGGTTAAAGCCTATTCAAACAGTGGAATGATGAGCCATGTGAAGGAACTACAAGCTCTCTTTGAATGGGGTGGAAAAGTTCAACGGAAGATGGAGAAGTCTAGCTTACAGTGAGAAATTTTCAGGTCAGTGCATCCTGCTCTGATGAGGATTTTTGTTGTTTTAGATTCAATGCATTAAGCAAAGGATAAGTTTCTCGTTTTCTTGGCACCCGATTGTGAATGCTTATTATTTGATATGAGAAGATAGGTGACAAGAGGTGAGTGTGAATAGTTAATGATCCTTAACATGCCGAATGCAGTCCAAACAGTCATTGTTCCTATTGACATACCAAATGCATGTGTTCAAGTGCTGACAGAATCATTGGAGTGAATGTTTGTCTCAAATATCATTTTATGCACCATTAGATTTGTCTACTCTATCATCACGAGTTCAGAGTTGTCTATGGGAAGCTTATGCCTAGGGAGACCGTTTAGAGAGACCGCTTTCTTTAGCCTCAGTGAATGAATTTACTTCTGCCTTAAGTTTTCGTGTGGATGCGTTTTTACCTCAGAATCTAAATGCCTAACATCATCGTGCAGAGTTTCACTGAAGCATAAAACTGAATCATGAAAGTAAAGTTGATCTTGGAGTAGCAGCTGTGGAGTGCTTCTCCAGTTTCTGTGCAATTTTAAGGTAAAATTATAACTTATTGGAGATATGCACCATGATAGATTCTGCAGCTTTTCCATTGACCTTTTAAGCTGAAGCACTTTGTTTTTTCTCCATGCAAACAGGCATTGCTAATAAGAATACGAGAGTAAATATTGCCGGAAAAAAAAAAAAAAAAAAGAAAAAAATACTGTTTGTACTTCCTGCTTCTTTCTTCTTGATTCTAATTATTCTGTTTGAAACACAATTTCCTAGGCACATCAAGCTTCCGCAATTGATCTGCTTCTTGGATTGTTCTCGATGACAACTTGATTTATTTCTCACAAGACCTTTTATGTAAGAGAGTGTTCAAATCTATTATTGGATTTGGGTCCTTATCAGAACAGAGAGAAGTGTAGTCGATTTTGCTCAAGACACGGAGCAGAACAAGCGGAGACGCTCTAAAAGAGCCCTGAGATAGCTATGGAGAGCACTGATCAGACAACACTGTATGTGGAGCCATGGTAACTCATTCGTTGTAGCTATAGGCATTTATAGCCTACTCTTTGAGGCATTTTTGGATAAAAATCTGAGCAACTGAAAGGCGAAAATCTTATACTTTCTGTGGTAAATATCATGCACACTCCTAACTTCTTCTAAACTTTGGAATCTCCAGTGACCTCTGAAAAGAGAAATCACATGAAGGTTGTTCATTCTTTATAAGGCATGAGGCTTTTGTATCATCTTACAAGTTATTTTGTGCCGGGTCTCGCATTTGTCAACGTGCTGGTGCAAAACATTTAAAGCATTTGACAGATTCTAGCGTAACCATTGATTCGAATCTCAGTACCCGAGGAACTGAACTTAATGAAAGACTCGATGAGATATGAAGACATTGGTCGTGTTATCTCCAAATGTTTTCCTAAATTTTAGGAGCGTCACCCTGCCTACACCAAAGGGATTTCTCTTTAATGTGATTCGGCACCAGTGAAATGCGTACGTGACGCCTTAACTAGAGGGATTTGGGCCAAGTGATTTTATGACATTTCTGCAGACAGAAAAGGAGCGCTTAATTAGATAAAAAAAAAAAAATAAGAAAAAATAATTATTAAAAATTATATTTAAAAAATAAAAATTAGAAAAAGTTTTTCTCAGAATCGCTCTCCTCCTAATATATATATAAACTAGAATTAATCCATAAAAGTGCCTTTAGAGGAAGCAATTGTGCTTAACTTTGAAACTCTAAAATTAAGCCTAATTAGGTGGGAGCACAATCAGGATCGATGACTTTAAGAGAAAATCAATCCTTTTTCACGTTAATCAACCCTTTTATCATAAACACAGTGAGTTTCCAATTTTATCATCGGGGCCCATTCCCTTTTTATTTAATTTTTGTTTATCCTTTTGGTTAAAATAGCTTGCTTAGTCAAACTAAAGTGGCTATATTCATCAAATTTTGTTTAATATTATTATTGATATTTATTATTTTAAATAATTTAGCTTTCTTCGATTTGCTGTAGTTTTTCATATTCTTACAACAATCAAGAGTAAAAAGATAAATTTCCTTGAAAGATGAGAATGGAAATATACTTTTAACATTGGGTTTATACCATGAAAAAACCCGAAATTATAGGTAGTACAAATGCCCTAGACTTTTTTTTTTTGGTCACCAAAAATCATAAGCTTGCTTGTTGTGACACAAAAACATATTCCAAATTTTTTTCTGTGTCACAACAAACCTCAAACTTATACTAATATATCTCGATGGGATTGAAATAATTGTATATATGTTGTATGTATAAGTTTGAATTTTTCTGTGACACAAAAAAGTTAGAGATAATTGAGTTACAATAAGTGAGTTTAGAGTTTATCATTAAGAGTTTCACAGTACGTGCTAATGGAAAAAAAAAAAAAATAGCGGAGGGCTAACCGTAGTAAGAAAATGAAAAGTTCATGGGAGTACTGTGAAACGGTCGGAAAATACGGGGTCGAAAGGACACAATTTCAAAAGTTACAGGTTTGTGGGATATGATATCTATGACCAGATTAAAAAAAAAAAGAAAAATCAGAGAAAAAAAGGTTCTGCGATTTTAACGAAAAGCCCACTTTATAAGGTGGGCCACTTTCCACGGGGGCCACCCCTTTCTTTATCGATCGTATTCTTCACCGACCAAAATCACCATGACCCGGCCCAACTCCCCTCTCGAACAGACTTCGCCCCGCTCGTGTGAGCTCCCCCGGTTCCAACTCGAACGCAGAGATCAAAACCAGAGAGAATCACCCAAAAATCCATAACGAAGCTCGAGCCCCGCAGGAGCGATGGACGCGTGATGGATCACTTCCTCCGCGCGCACAGAAGATAAATCGCCTCCCTCGCGCGCGCGCGCGCCCGCATTCCGCACGCGGGCGTCGACGATCGTAGCTAGGTCAGTCTCGCGCTGCTGCTGCCGCTGCCGCTGCCTCATCGCCGGCCACAAAGCGCACCGTGCCTCGGTTTCGATACGGTTCTCCCGCGATCGATCGTCGCGATTCAGGTGATTCCTCTCGCCTCCTTTTGCTGGCGCTCGTTTCGTTTACCGAACGCCCTGCCGTCGCATTTCGTTTTGGTTTTTTTTTTTTTTTTTTTTTTTTTTTTTTTTTTTTTTTTGGGGGGGGGTGTTCGTGGGATGAAGGTGCACTGGAGTTCGGTCCGTCGGAGGAACGAGCGTGGCGTTCTTAGGGTTTGGGGGTTTTGGGCTTAATGCTCGCAAGTACGCGCTTCCAGTCGTCTTATATGTCGGCATGCTGGTGGACTGAGCTGGCCAGTGAGAGAGAGTTGGCTTAGGCTCTGTTTTCGTTCATGAGTAGAAGCACTGGATTCATTGAAGGTGCTCATGTACAGCGGCGACCGTAAGTGGAAGTTCTCGTTAATTTGCCAATGCATTGCTGCTGACTGTTATCGGAATTTGGTACTATTGGTTTAAGAGGAGTCTTTGTAATTCGGTGCCCTTTTGACAGTAGCAGGTGACTCTGTACTTGGTTTTCTGTTGGATTATAGTCCTTGTGAGCAGCGTGTTAATTATCAATATAGTTGTTAATGTTGTTGCCGCTTGGAACACCTGTTGGTTCTTGGTTTCAATGATGTATGCCTGCCATATCCAGATTTGGGGGAGGTATTTCTCTTTAATCTGACTGCTCAAGATTGCTCTGGGTTTGAATATGTTGTTGATTTAGCAAGTCGTTTGTCTACTTAAATCTGACAATGGAAAGATGCTTCAATCACGATCAAGTTGAATAATCTTTTGAGGTCATTGTAGATTGTTGAATCAATGGAAAGCGAAAGCTTGTAGGAAAAAGTGTTGGAATGCATGGATCTAGCGCAGAGTCCACTCTCCTTGTAAATGCTGAGGTTGATTCTTCCATGGGTGGAGTTGCTGAAGGCGGAGTTGGCACTAGTATTAAAGCCTCTCCGCAGCAAGCAGCAATTGAGAAGGCTCAAGCAGAACTTAGGTGAACCCTCCATTGTGCCTTTTCCCTCATCCATCTGAATTTTCATTCTGCCCTACATTTGGGCTGAATCTAAAGCAAACTTAATTTTGCCAATAACAGACTGGAATATGACTATCTTGAAGAACGGAGAAGAGAGCTTGAATTCCTTGAGAAAGTATAATAGATTCTTTTCCTGATGCTTCTTCTGGCAGTTGGACCTTTCCTATTCTAATGTAATTATTTAAGTTACTTATGTAGGTAGTAATGATCCTTTTGCGTGGTTTTTGATTTCAGGGAGGCAATCCTTTGGATTTTAAACATGGCACTGCAACCTCAGCCAGTGTGCAATCAACTTCGCTTACTGATCAGCATCTGGAACAAGTGGCGACCAGGTATGCTTTGACTGTTTTTTCAATGGTTATAGACGGTCTTTCAGTTGAGCTGTCGAATGGATCATTTAATTCTGTGTCCTCTCCTGCATACCAACATATGTGTTTATCATTGTCACAGTGAAGCGAGGGGTAGTTTTGCATTGGCTGCATCACCTCAAGGGGACTCTCTTGAGAGTAGTGATAGGCCCAGACTTCTCTGTGGTTCAAACTGTCCTGATAATCAATTAGATTCTAATGGGGAGGGCCATTTGGTTGAAGGAGAAAAGAACTCTATCCGTGGTGGTAGAAGGAATAAGTTTGCTTCTTCTAAGCAGTCATCTCAATTTGATGGGAGTAAAAATGCCAAGGACTCTGAAGAGTCTGCTATATTTCGTCCATATGCTCGAAGGAATCGGTCAAGGCCAAACCGTGATGGTGCCCGATCAAGTTCTGCTGATATGTTTCATGGTCATGGCTGTCATGGATTATCTTTAGCTGCGCGAGTGGGTTTTAGAGACCCTAAGGGCTCAGTATTGGAAACCAAGAACCAAAAGGAAGAGAGTTTGCTGATGATCACTAGACCTAAATGCTCAAGTGCCAAGGGCAACAAAAGAATTCAGTCAGATATTGAGGTAGATGGTGAGAAAGATCTTGAATCAACTTCTGCTCATGCAGAGAGTGACCGTCCTGGAGGTGACTTGGATGTTGCAGATAAAAGCTCAAGGGATAATCAAAGTACTAAATCAGTTGAAGTTGATTTAACGAAAACTGCAGTAGAAATAGATTCTGGTGTTTCAGATATTCAGGCTAGGGAAAATTCAACTTTTGCTAATACTGATCTTCCTTCTGCAATTGTAGCAAAAGTTGAAAATGAAACTAGTTCTGGTGTAGTGAGTAGTTTTGCAGATGAACATAGTGACCGGAGAGACCATTTAAATGAGTGTCAAAATAATGCTACTGCATCTGGTGTGAGGGGTTTGGACTCAGAATCTTCCTGTACCCGTACTAGTATAGGCACAGATGTAAATAATGATTGTGAAGTTTATAATAGTTCAAAAAGTGCCTGCATCACTGTGAATCTTCCATCTGAAACTGGGGGCAATGAGAAGTTAATTTCTGAAGAAATGGTAAAAGAGCAGAATGACAGCAAAAGTACTGAATATGATGCTCTTTCAAAAGATGAGAATAAATGTGATGCTAAAGCCCATGTAGATAATGGTGCCATTTGTAATGGTGAAGAAATGCATGAAAGATCTGACCCCAGAAGAGAGGTGCAAAATTCTCCAGGAGGCAAGGGAATGGAACAGATTGGACATGTTGCATCAGCAACTGAAAGCGATAGAAGCAAGACTTTTGATAACAATCCCACTATCCAGGACAAGGTTTCACTTGGAAGACCTCAAGGAATTGATGTTTTAGCTTGTGAACTGAAAAGTTCTTCATCAGAGAGGGATCATGCTGTTCTTTCAGACCCTAAGACTTGTTGTTCGTACAACTTGAAATTGGTAGACAAGGCAAGAGAGGATCATGTCCTGGAAGAGGCACAAATAATTGAGGTAAATTTTTGTAGCAGCTACTTAGTTACCTCTATAGTTGACGAAGAAAGAGGGGTCTTATAGGATTCACAGATATCACCTTATGCAATATACAGGCACGTCGTAAGAGGATTGCTGAGTTATCTTTTGGCCCTAAAAAGTTGGATAATCGTCGGAGATCTCACTGGAGTTATGTTCTTGAAGAAATGGCATGGCTGGCAAATGATTTTTTGCAGGTTTGGTTGTATGATAATAACATGCAGTTATTTTCTTTCCATCGTATTGCTCTCTTCTTTTCTGGAGCTTCAGTGCTGTGCATAGTTTTGAATATTAGCCCATGGTGGTGAGTATGGCCAACAGAAGTGTGGTCAACCTGGTTGCAGCAGCTAGTCTACCATTATACAGCATTCATGCAGTTCAAGGATATAATCACTTTTCTACGCAAACAATGATTATTAGCAATGGCAGTTATTGAGAACCGCAGTTTCTGAAACTGTGTCTATTCAATCATAGCCATTGAAACAATATCAAATTTCCCAATCTAGAGTAATGATTCGACTATTGCTCTTTCATGTTAGTACAGCAATCAAAGGATGCTTAATCAAACAAAATCGCACTTGAATCATTTTATTTGGAAAAACTTAACATTTAAAATCTCAGAATTATTGCCCTTACAAAGAGTTGGAAATTAGTCGAGGTTCCCATAATTTCTTGAATTTAAGACATAGATTGTCTAAAAATTTTCATTGTTTAAGTTAAAGATTAATCCTTTGCATTTCATGGATTTTGCAAAACATAAGCACTGCAGTGATCCCAAATTTTTTATAAATCATTTGTCATGACTGCTTTACAGCTTCTGTGACCTCTGCTGCACTTTAAAACCTTGGTTCATTTTGTACTTCTTTAGGAGCGTGTTTGGAAGATGACTGCTGCGGCTCAATTATGTCATCAAATTGCTTCTGCATCGCAGTTGCGATTTGAAGAACAAGATCGTCAGAAAAAGCTGAAAAAGTTAGCGTTCAACTTTGCAAAGGCTGTGATGCAATTCTGGCATGTGGCGGATATGCTTGCTCATGGTGGTGATGCAAGTTTTGATATGAAAAGTGACCATCGTCTGGAAGATGGACCAGGGAAGAGAGATGACAATGATTTGCATCATGACAAAAGCAGAAAATCCCAGAAGATGCAGGTATTATTGGGAAGATAATTGTTCTCTCATGCTAGTGCTTGGTTAATTTGTTATAGGCATCAAAATTTATGCATCTTGCTCAGGTTTTTCATGATTCATGAATGAAAATAATGTTTCTTGTAAGAAAATGATAAGTGTCCTCTAACGTCATTTTTATGGATCTATGTTTATAAATCCTTTGTGCCTTCTTATTAAGTAACTTTCCTGCCTTGGCTTGGGGAGCCCTTGGTCAAGATGCGTGTGATCCCACTTATTCTTAAAAATAGTATGATTAAGACGCTACATTCTCAATAGAGGGTTTTCTGAAGGTGTTGATATATTCTGAGGTGTATATTTACTTGGATCAAAGTAAGTTGCACTCTTTGATGTTGGAGCATAAAGAAGAAACTGAAGAAAGGATGTGTGACTAGAGGACTTGGTTTATTTTTTCATTTTGATGTTCTTGTTATTGGATTTCTTTAAATTATTAGATTTATGAAAGTGAATGATTTGAAGTTGACAGTACAACTTCAGTAGTCATATAGTCTTGTCGTAAGTAATATGGTGCATTGGAAGGTATTATGGGGGAGCTAACTCTCTAAAAGGAGCCAATTGACCAAGAGGAAGATCTTAATTAGATAACATAGACCATCCAATTATAAGCAGCTCTATATTATATTCGGTTTCCCCCCGCTTCATCTTGAGGTGTCCTAAACAGTGTATCTTAGCCCCAAAGTTCAGACCCTTTACTTTGTTCCCTTTCCCAATATATGGTGGTACAGTAGCAATCTGTGGGATGATGATGCTTCAAAGAGACAATGTTCAGGACAGAGAGGAGTGTAGAAAGATGTGGCGATTGACTTAAAGGTTGCAGTGGGTGGCATGCCAATGATTCCAGGTGACTGCGATGGTAGCACAACGAGAAATGTGATTCTCGACTAAGAGATTGGGCACACCGCTTGGCAATGGTTCAGTGTCCATGATGGTGGTGTGGAGACAAAGATGCGGAGAGGAGAGTTACATCTTGAGAGAGTCTTGAGAGGTTCTATGTAGTGTTTTTCTGGGCTTGAGAAAACTGCAATCTCTAAGTTTTAAGGTTTTTATAGTTCTTCAGGTAAAACATATATATCTTTCATACCTTTTACCATGCCCTGCAAGGTTAACCCAAATATGCTCCTATTGAGGTGGGGATCTGTGAGGTGCAGGACTCTTATTGTGTCAGTCTGTTGACCTGATAGTGGCAGGCTTGGATGTGTAGTGGATGTAGATAGAAGATTTTCTCTAGCTGTAGAGTTGATTATGTCTTGTCTCTCATGTATTTTGCCCTTGTTTAGTTGTTAGTCAGAAAGTCATCTCTATGTTTCTGTGTTCAGTTTTTAGCTGGCTATGCAATATGACATTCAACCGTCTTAATTGTGGCTCCTGCGGAATTCTTGGTGTGACACACAGGTACTGGGTTCCGCAAAATTCCCTTCACTTGCTGTTCAGGGATATGCCATGCGGTTTTTGAGAGAGAACAATCTACATGTTCCTGCCTTCAAAGCTGAGGTGTTAACAGATATAGATGAAGTGACAGATATGGAGATCTCCAAATTATTCCATGACAGTCATCTTACAGGAGTAAGGATCCACTCTTTGGTTGTATATGTCTCTGGATCATCATGTAATATACTTGGTGTTATCAAACGGGCATCCTGCCGTTACCTCTCTGATTTTTGTTTCCAGTTTTTTTAAGCATGTGCTGTCAGCATTCTGGTGAGTGCACAACACAAACTATGGTGTTCATAGTGCCAGTGAAATTGGAGATCATTGAAGCATCCACTCTCAGCAAATTTTTGTTTTATTGGATGCTTGCAGATTGCTCTTGCAGGTGTTGCTTTAACTTACAGCAGATTGCATTTTTATTTCGGCAGGATAGCATCTTTTACACAATTTCCTCTGGTGCAATGGAGACATACAGGAAGTCCATCGAATCCTGTGTGACACAGTGTGAGGCAAGTGCCTTCCCTGCAGCTGTTAATACATGGATTTTTTCCGTTTGGCTTGAAATTTGTTGCATTGAAGTAGATCTTATTGTTTACTTCTTCCAATTTGTAGCTCTTACAGTTTAATTGTTCTTCATTTTTACATGAAACTCCTAATACCATTCCAAATATATAAATATTTGACATATGGAGTCACTGGTATTTTTCTTTTTTTTTTTTTTTTTTTTTGGCTTGCAACAACTATCATTTTCAAGTTTGTTGGGGGGAATTTTGTCGATAGAAATTTTAAACTGCAACAAGCAGGCTCGCAGAAAGGCTTTATAAGACCATCATTCCTCATCATGCCAGATGGCCTTTCTTTTGCCTAGTGGGAAATGTTGTTGGCACAATTATATGAGCTTTGACTGATCATTTTTTATGCCTTTTGGATTGGTAATGTTCAGAATACAGAAAGTAATATGCGGGAGGAAGTCAATTCATCCTTGCCAGAAACAGTCTCAGGTATTCCAGGATTTGGGATATCTGAGTTCTTTATCAGTTTTCTCCTCCTTTGGGTTGCTTATTTGTTTATTTTATTTAGTCTATGGATACCAAGCAACTCCTCATAACAAAAAAGAGCGAGAGACATGCATGTACAATCTTTCCCAGAAGAATCGGAATTGGAAAAGCTTTAAGTCATACGGTTCTGGATCATATGAAATGGCAGCTGATATACCCGATGGAGAAAACAGAATGGGTATGCAACAATCATTTTTTATGGGCAAGAGAGCTGCTAGTCTTGATGTTGGTCCAGTTCCACCTAAGCGTATGCGAACTACTCCCAGACAGAGGGTCTTAAGTCCCTTTAATGGTGGAGCTGGTTTTAGGGGTTATCCCAAAAGTGATGCTTCTAGTGGAGATACCAATTCTCTTCAGGACGATCAGAGTACACTGTATAGTGGATCACAGGTTCAGAAAATTATGGAGGCTGAGTCAGTTGGGGGCCTTGAAAAGCAGTTGCCATATGACTCTGCAGATGCATCAATCAAATCCAAGAAAATAAAGAAACGAAAGCTTCTGGTGCGAACTTACTCCTTATGGCAAATTCAGGGAATCCTTTGCATTTCTTATTTTTTGGGGCCACTATGATTGATTCTCCTCCACTGCAGATTTATCCATATGAGCAGGATTGGCAGCTGGATTCCACTGCTCACATTGAACGGGTAATTTTCATTCATTATATGCAGAGTAGAAATCCTAGGGTCTTCTCTTTAGTGGGCTAAATCTTCTCAGTTTATGTCAAGTGTAATTGGATTTGGTAGTAAAATCTTACTGATTTACAAAAAGACAAGTTTTAGATTGTCAGTGATCATGTTGGCATATTTTCCCTCTCATTGAATCATTTTCAGAAGTCTATGTGCAGGCAGTGGCTAGCAAAAGCTTTGAGTTCATCTTCTTTGTCGGTTAAGTCCTGGTGGTTGCAGACCTCCTTAGACATCTTTAGATATTGTTATTGCAGCCTCTAGTTAATTTTTGTTATCTGTCTTTATAAGAATGTTGTTTCCCAATTTGAACATTTTCTATAACCTTTTCTTTGATATTTGTAGTCAGACATTTATGTGCAGTTCGTCATTCCTAACACATACTGTTGGTCATTCTGCATGGCACATAGAAGAGCTTTGCTTTTATTTTTCGTCTGCAATTGATGATATGATTTCTATGTAATTTCATTTTTACCCGGTAATAAGTAAGAAGAGAAAATCTCAAATCAGTGATTTGTGTAAAACTTATTGGTATTATTATTTGAAAATATGATGCATCTAATGCTCTTCAAGATCTCATACCTGTCATTTTAGCTTTCAGAAGATTTTCTCTAAGTCAAAAGATCATCTGAATGTTATGCTTAGGGAAACGCCAAGTTCATTGTTGTTTTCTATGTACATGTCCCTCATAAAGGGTAGTTTCATATTTCAGAAGTGTCGTTTTTGTTATTATTAGACATGGTAATGTATTATGAGGAGAAATTAGTGGACTAATGTTCATTGTTGTTTTCTATGTACACATCCCTTCTAAAGAGTAGTTTCATATTTTGTAAGTGTTATATTTGTTGTAATTATTAGTGGTGGTAGCGTATTATGAAAAGAAATTAGTGGACGAACAAATGGAGGGGTTCTTCTGGTTAGTGTTGTGCTGTGACTGTAATAAAAATCATTTAGTTGGTGAAGACTTCTCATTATTGGTTTGCATAGGAAAGGGGAATCTATTCTGCATGAGATTGAAATTTTTTTAATCTTGCCTCCTCGAATTACCTGACATCATATGACTATTGTATCATCGATGCTTGATGACAAAAGTATTCATTAATGCCATCATTGTTGCACAGAGGGATCAATTGAAGAAGAGGTTAGAGAATCATTGTTTTGAATCAAATAGAACCAGTGGTAAGGCTCCCAACTCATGTTTTCTTGATTAGGTTTCTTGAGGAAACATTTTGTCTGGTCTTTTCTCAGTTTTACATTTTCAATCATTTTGATGAAAGTTTGTATGGCAAAAATGCAGCCAAGAAGCCAAAGATGATCAAGCGATCACCTGATAATATTTTTGACAACATCACATCAATGACTGGGTCCATCCCTTCTCCTGTAGCATCTCAAATGAGTAACATGTCCACCCCAAATAAATTGGTAAATTCAACCAACAGTCATGATAGGAGCAGGAAAGTGAAAGGATTTAAGGTACATCCTAATTAACAGTGTGTCATCAGTTCGATCTTGCTGTCACTAGTTTATTTGTTCTTTCACGGTGGTTCTGAGCATTTGTTATCACTGCAGGTGTCCACAGTGCAGCCAGGTTCTGGAAGTCTCTGGTCACTATTCGAGGACCAGGTTAATTTTGTCATAATTGCCCTTTTAGTGAAATTATTATATTTTCTATAGCATTGTTTTCATTGCCATTGAAAGATACACTCTAGATCAAGGCCATTGATAGGAGTGTTCCCTTCCTGACCCATATTTTTGTGTCTCTGAAATGGTACTTTGCTTTTAGGCTCTTATCGTCCTGGTACATGATATGGGTCCAAATTGGGAGCTGGTCAGCGATGCAATCAATAACATTCTACAATTTAAGGTAGATCTCTGTCATGCTGAGTGACCCGCCTATCTACTCTTAGAGGCCTGATATATTTATTTGCTCAAGTTGATCGATAGGTCCATTTGTTCAGGTTATTAATTCTTCCAATGTTTTTATCCAGTGTGTATTCCGCAAGCCTAAAGAATGTAAGGAGCGTCACAAGTTTTTAATGGATAAGAATGCTGGTGATGGGGCTGATAGCGGGGATGATTCGGGGTCGTCTCATTCTTATCCATCTACTTTACCAGGCATTCCCAAGGCAATTTCTCTATTTCTTCCTGTCTGCAACAAGTTGAACTAGTGTTGTTGCATATTTTACCTCCAACACAACATTTTGCCTGCTTCAGTTGATTGAATGATACACCATATTTCATGCAGGGAAGTGCCAGACAGTTGTTTCAGCGCTTGCAAGGGCCTATGGTGGAGCAGGCTTTAAACGAACACTTTGAGAAAATAATTAGAATTAGCCAGAAGCAGCCTTATGAAAGAAATACGGTTTGTGCCCTTAATGTAGGACTAGTTACCTTGCAGAGTTAACATGTTGGTCAAACGAAGAAAAATAATAATTTTTCTGTCTTTGTCTGCATTTTCTGATTAGTAGAATGGTTTGTGCTTTGAGTAGGAATACTTTGAGGTCTTTCTGTAATCTTTGTTTACATCAAGCCCACATTGCACCTAGATAGGTAGGAGTTGGCCTATTTAAAACATGCTACCTAGTGTGCCCACCTGTTGGTCATCACATATTTCTGTTGAACATGTATATGTTGTCCATAGTAGCGACATTCGTGCCTAGCTCAAGAATTATTCCACAAAGATGTCGATCCAGTGACCAACAAAATGTGGTGGCACTAGAATATACAGCGGATGAGAATTCAAAAACTTGATAAATAATTGGGATTGTACAATCTGGGTGCAAGAAGTACCTTTGATCTTGAAGCAAACATTGTCAACTTTTCTTGTTGTATTTCAAATGCTTCCTGACTTAACGTTTTTGATTCTCTCTCTGTTTTTTTTTTTTTTTTTTTTTTTTTTGGTTGAAGAGTGACAGCCATAATCAAAAGCAAGTACCTGTCCACCAGTCTCATTTCGTTGCTCTTTCTCAAGTCTGTCCAAATAACCTGAACGGAGTTTTTCTCGCGTAAGTGTGATGCTCACGGTCCATCTTTTTCGAATCTCTTTGTGCAAGACAAGATTTGGTAGCTTTATTCTTGATTTTTAACATGAGACTAAAGTACGTTTTCCCCCTATCTGTAGACCTTCTGATCTTTGCGAACCAACTGCTCCTCCTGTGTATCAAGGTTCTCAAGCTTGTAATCTAGCATCATCAAACCAATGTGCTGTGCCACCAATGCTTGCTACGTCTGGGGAAATTTCATTATTGCATGGATCAAGCACTGTGGTTCTTGGTCCTAACTTCTCGTCATCTACTGATGCACTCACAACCTCTTGCAGGTACTTTACTATGCTTGAGTGAGCATGAAGTTCTTTTCTAATAATTTTCTCAATATTTTGATCTATTATTTCTTGACTATGCATTTTCTCATGGATGCTAGAGTTAACTTTCCGAGAACATTATCCATGCCAGTTGATCAGCAGAATAAGATGCAGCATTATAATCAAATGACATCTCCCATGAACTTTCAACAACCCTACCTATCTGTCTCTGGGTCTCTCTCTCTTACCGATTGTGATGTTCGTATGAAGCCTGGTAGAAACAGTGTGGTTGTGAATAGTGGGATGGATGGAAGCATGCCAATGTCTCGACCAGAGATTCATGGAATGACCTCATCATCAGTACTGAGTTCTAGCAGCATGGTGGGTATGCCAGGTCCTGTAAATATGCACCCTCGACCTGATTCTGCACAAGGAAATTCAACCTTGCAACCTCGTGAGGCTTTGCATTCAGTGAGGGTGAGGTTTATTATTTTCTTTTATAAATTGAAAAGTCATGCTTATTTGTCTATTTCCTTTGCATGAACGGATTGCCCTGGAAAACAATCTTAAATTTTAGAAAGGCTGGTAGTTAAAAATTGGAATGACTTGTGAGTCTCATAGCATATGAAGTATCATGATTTATATGTCCATCATGGAAATCATAATAAGATGGACAGTGTTGTCATTATCAGATTGTGGCTTCATTCTTCTATAAATTGTGATGCGATGCATCGATTCTGGTAATTTATATGAAAGCTGTCTTCTTTGATACCAGCCTGACCATATCTCAGAGCAGCAAACCCAAAGGTTGGTTCCGGGACCTCAGAAGCAGCTCACTCAAGGGAATATTCAAGGTGTTCCTCCTCTTAGTGGGTTGGGTTCTCCGTTTTCTAATCGTGCAACTCCAACTCAGATGTATCCAGGCCATTCCCAGCGGCAATATCAAACGTCCTCTCAACAACCTCATTTGCCTAATAGTCCTTATAATCGCCCTAATATTCAGGGGCGGAATCAAGCAACTGATTTGCCACAGCAAACTTATGCAATCCATATTGCTAAGGAAAGGCAGCTTCAGCGGCGGCATCTCCAACAGCCTCGGCAGCAGCTCGCTGCATCTAATAATGCTGTCATATCTCATGTGCAACCACAACCTCAGTCTCCCATGCCATCTTTGCAGAATAGTTCCCTACAACAATCCCAGCCATCATCGCAGCCAATGCCTGTGTCACCACAAACACCCTCTTCACCAATGTCACCTACATTTTCTCCTCAACATCCTCAGAATTATCCACTTCAACCTCATGCTCTTGGCCTAAATCATCAGAATAATACTATGAGTTGCCCGACTAATCAGACTGGAAGGCAACATCACCGTCAGCTGCAGCAACAGCAACCTCAACAATATAGCGGGCCCCCTCCTAAAAGGCAGCAGCAGAAGCATTGTATAAAGGGAAATGGGAGAGGAAATAACTTGGTGAATCAGAACCTCTGTTCTGACTCTTCTCATCTAAATGGTCTCTCTATGGCCACTGGAAACCACGGGGTGGAGAAAGGCAATCAGGTATTGCAGTTCGTGGAAGGTCAAGGTTTTAGGAATCCTGGGTCAACAGTAAATAGCCCTGTCCAATCACCTAAATCCCAGACTCCTCCTAATCCCAATCATCCCCAGCTGCAGCAGACACGGCTTTCTAGTCCCACATCTCCTGTGTCAAGGCAAATACAGCAGATTCCTTCTAGGTCTGATTGTAGCTCTGCTGAGCATGGGTCATCCATTCTAAACAAGGCCATTACATCTCCACTGACAGCTTCGAACCATCTACAGGCACTGCACATACATCAACAACCCAAACAAAAGCATGCTAATCCCATTCAACCACCATATACTGTCTTTCAACAGGGCCATCCAATGACATCCAAGCCATCTATTAAGTCTCAAACCAACCAAGCTCAACTTGACTGGAGTCCTGTGAATAATAGTACTTACCGGGAAAATACTGCTGCAATGGCGCCTCAAGCCTCTGTTGATTCCACTAATGCAGGACCTGGTAAAAAGTCTCAACTGTATAACGCTTCTTGTTTGCCTGCTCAACCTCCTTGTGTGGGTTTTGTTGGAAGACCAGTTAATGCAAATATGGCCAGAAACGAGTCAATGCCTTCTGTAGGCCAGAGTATGGAGCAATGCCGAGAACCAGGTAGCTTGTCTTCTCATGGTCATAGCATTAATTGCTTGGGGACGCAGCTGGGGCAGAAGCAGCTGCAACCAATGATGCCACCCCTCATGCCTCGGCCGTCACCCAAGCAACAGTATCAGCTGCAAGAACAGTTTCTAAAGTCTGAGGAGCAACAAGCACTTCAAAAACCACTGCCAAAGTTGCCTTCTCAGCAACAAAGGCAGCATTTGCAAGCAGGGCAAGGAAATTGACATGTAATGCAAGAGGTTTTTTTTTTTTTTTTTCTTGGAAAGCATGATTCATTAGATGAAACAAGGTATTGGTCGCCCTAGTGATGAATGAGCATGTCCCTGTGACAACTCTGTACAGGTAAGTTTTATTGCAGATTGATATTAGGTGATATTGGATCTTCTTTGACATTTCCTTCCTTGTCTCATTCTAGTTATGCACCATCCAACAGGGATTGATGCCGATTTTGTAAGCATCCATGCAAATGGAGCTGGCTAATACAAAAATAGACCACAAAAGTGAGGACGGCTAGGAATTATGACCATTTATTTCAAGCGATATGAAGGTTAAGTGAAGGATTGTAGCAGATCGTTTGTTTATTGACTTTCTGGAATCATGTATAGTGACACTTCCCAGGTCTTAATCTCGAGAGTGAGACAAATATAGAGTTTTTTGTACAGAGGTCTCATCTCTCCTTTCCTTCTTTAGGTGTTTTTTGGTTCTCTTGGCTAAGTAGACTGGTGCATGTGTAATTACCCTTTGAGATCAAGTGGGGAGCAATTCAGTCACAGGCAAAGCCTTAGAACATTGTGTGAATATAATGGTTCCTGATGTATAGACTGATCATGTCAATGCAGTTATTTGGCCTCTCAGCAAGTTTTTTAGTGGATGTATTGCCTTCGCTCAATTTGTTATCGATTTTTGTAATGCATGGAAAATGATTGTCCCAGTAGCTTTTGTAGCTTATATTCTCTGGTTGAGAATTCTTATTATAACCAGGAACATCATCTGACCTCTGGTCATATAACTGTTAAACATGCCATATCGATGCCTTGATTTTGTAGCTTAATGAGTTACAGAATTTTGAAAGAACATTTTTGCTCAAAAGCTTCTACATCTTGAGCCACAAGAGACTGTCATCATCCCATGCATGCCACTCTGTAGACAGATTGCATTATCTGTTCTCGGTCCTCAGCAAGACTTGGCCTCAATGTTGAAGAGCTGTAGTTTGAAGTGAACAAAATGGTATGAGCATTCTCGAACAAGCAAGTTCTGTGTAGGCATGAACTCTGACCATGTTTGAACAGTGTTTTATGGTTCCAGGAGTCTAGTGTGGTCAAACGAGAGGCTTTCTGGACCTTGCTCTTCTCCTGACAGCTCCCATGGTAAGCCTAAGAATTCCCTGAGTGGATAATGAGTGCTAGTAATTTAATTTATGTGCATAGGAAATGTTATGTCAGGAGAATTATACAGATGAAGCTGGTTATATGAATGGGGCGTTCTAGAAGTTAGGGATGGATGCAGAAGCTATGATAGGTTGCTGCATGTTCTGGTCAGTAGAATGCGCGATTATGAGCATATCACTCGGTCTTTTCCGCTTAGAACCACTTGTATTGCAATTTATTTAGTTCTTCGGAAAATACGCAGGTGCATTATGAATTTCTTCTTTTTCTGCTCCATTGCTGCATTTCTGCTCTCTTTTTGCCCTCATTAGCGACCCCACTTGCGGGTGAAGTTCGTTAACATGGGTGTCACTTGCCATGTTCATCGGCGGGTTATTGCTGCTTCTAGTTAATTTGAAACGTTTTAGCTTAAAGCACAAGAGCCTAACTTCAGTTAATCATCTACTTTAGTTATCGTATGCATCTATCTCTCGAAGCTTTCCACTGTTTACTACTTTGGAGTCTTCGAAAGATATCACTATGCGAACAATTTGGTTAATGTTGGTCTCCTCGGGGTCGTAGCTTTGTAGCTATTGTAGGATATCACTGCTTAAAATGCAACAAAAGAATGCTACTTCTCTGTTCTGTCACTGAATAAGTCATTTACTATTTGTTGATTGATGGATGGGAAAACTTAAAATTTTTTTTCATATGAAAATTTGTTAATGTGTCCATAGCTCTTTTTCGTCGTACACAAATTGACTAAATTACTTCGGAAGAATCACTGTTAATAACCATGGTGAAACTACTTAACACAAGTACCGTGGACTGCTTCATATATCGAGTCCTGCATTTTATAAGAAAAAGCAAGCCATATATTTTATAATTTTTCAGATTTAATCGAGTTAAAAATACCATATTTGTGCAATAACTTCCCCGGGAAGCTCTGGACATTTTTATTGAAGGATATGACAAGTGAACCTCCACAAGACAACCCACACGAATGGAATGAACATCATCTACCCCAAATATCAACGATCGATCGATCGATTAATCTACACTAAAAAACAGGGTCAAAGTATTTTTTTTTTTTTTTTTTTTTTTTTTGAAGAAAAGGGTGAGAGAGGGGGGAGAGAACAGATAAAAGTCAAAGTCAAAGGGGTCAGTCAAGAGGGGAAGCAAAAGGCCTTGGCGATGGTGTCGAGGATCTTGCTCTGCGACTCCGCGATCAGGTCCATCCGCTTCCTCTCGAACTCCATCCTCCACCGCTCGCTCTCCCTCATCATCTCCATCTTCACGTTCTCCATCCCCACGTACCTCTCCGCGAACCCCCTTATCTCCCCGGCTATCTCCCACACCGCCCTCCTCTTCCTCCTCCTCCTCCTCTCCCCACCCCTCCTCCTCCGCCTCCTCCTCCTCCTCCTCCTCCTCCTCCATCTTCTCCGCCGCCCTCTTCCTCTTCGCCCCTCCCGCCGCCGCCGACGCCGACGCCCTGGGGAACCGGTTTACCATCGCCGGCCTCCTCAGTATGTGGTTTATGCTCCTCGACTTGCTGTAATTCCCATCGTATTCCTCGTCCTCGTTGTCTTCCTCCTCCTCCTCGTCTACGGCTTCCTCTTCCTCTTCCTCCTCCTCGTCCCCTCCTCCTCCTCCTCCCCCCACGGCCCTTCGGGCGCCGTACGGCACCACGGCGATCGGCCGCGCCGAGATCGGCATGGGGCCGCGCTCCAGGCGCTCCATCATCTCGTAGTACGGCCAGCCGGAGGCGGCGCCGGCGCGCTGCTTCTCGGCGCGGTAGCGCTTGCGGAGCTTCTCCATCTTGTGGCGGCACTGGGTGGCGGTCTTGGAGGGCTCGGCGTAGGAGTAGCCGCAGCGGGCGGCGACGGTGACGGCCACCTCCTCCCACTGGCTGGACTTGAGCGGGCCGCGCTTGAGGGCGTACCACTTCTCCTCGTAGGCGCGGATCAGGTTGACGGTCTCCTCATGGGTCCAGGGGACGGGATGGGGCTTCTTGACGGTGGAGGCGGCGGCGGCGGGGAGCGGGGTGGCGCTAGGTGGGGAGGCAGAGGGGGAGGATGGGGAGCGGGTGGCCATGTTTGCGAAGTCTTTTTTAGGGTTTTGAGATGGAGATGGGAGGAGAGAGAGAGAGAGAGAGAGAGGGAGAGAGAGAGGGGGTGGTGGGCTTAAATAGGGGAGAGGGTGGTGGTGGCGAGGCGGTGGTGGCGGTGGTTGAGTTTTGGTTTGGGGGAGGCGATTAGGTGGGGCGGGGGTGCCGATGAATGGGGAAATTGCGGGACTGCGCCCGAGTTTTTACTCTGGTTTTTTTGGAGGGGGTGGTGGTGGGGCAGCGTCATTTTCTGTACATTTTCGGGCTGGATCGGGGTCACCGTGGTCCAATCAATTTTGTCCTCTGCAGCTCGGAAGGTTTCTGAGTTTCTTTCCGACGTTTACCTGGAAATCAAAGTCCTCATTGTGTGTGGACGGGAGGAAATTAAGCAGAAAAAAAGGTCGCTGAAGATGGAGGCTTAGGGGTTAAGTCTTTTTGGCCGGAGTTGGACCGTGTTGATAGACAGACAGAGGAGGGGTAAGTCTTTTCCGCCGGCGTTGAGTCGTGTTTATAGACAAAAAGCATGTAAATTAAGATTCCGTTCCTTCTGCAGAGAATATGATGATTCTTAAAAAATTTAAGGAAAATTTTAAATAAAGATTTGAAGTATTCTTGTTTTCTTAAATAAGGATATAAAATAAATTTTATTTTTATTAAAGATACGAAATGTCATCAATTTTTTTAAATAAATGATTAAATATGATTTTATTTTAAATAAAGATCTCAATTGTCATGTCAATTTTAAAGAATGGTTTGACCTTGCCAATTAATTTTTTCTTAAAAAAATTTCTTCAAAAAAAAAAATACAGGAGGAGAGCAAGGGGGCAAGGATTAGGAAACTCTCTCCCAGATCTAGGCGATGATGGGACAGCAACCATAGGCACGAGGTTTGGCCCCAGCCATCCTGTCTTATATATATATATATATTTTATATATAGATATATATTATTTATTTTTTTAAGTTTTAAATTTTATTTCTATTTTGAGTTTGTTCGTTTTTGGAAATAAAAAAATATAAAAAAGGAAAGAAAAAAGGGTAAATGATGGAAATACACTCAATCACTTGGTGAGGTCAAGCTTTCTTTGACATTGATATAAAACTTGAAGAAAGTAAGATCCACTTTAAACCCTCATTTGAAAAAAATGATGGCCCTTTAAATTCTTATTTAGAATATTTCCTATTTTTTGGGAAGTTATTCTTAATGCAAATGACGATATTTTTCAATACTAAGCTAAAATCTGAAAATGAAGTGGCACCGTTTAGTAAGGAAATTTTTTTTTTTTTATCTCCACACACTCATTCTCAATAATTTTTTAAATCATTAATTATTTTTTATTTTATTTTTTCTTTCCTTGGCCGGATACCGGCCACGAGCGAACTCGACCTCGATTGGGGCTATTTGGCGAGCTTGGGTATCACCAGAGCCACGAGCCGTGTGGGGGCTCAAGTCCTCTTTGTGTGTTGGAAGGAGAAAATTAAGCACGGAAAAAAAAAAATTCATTGAAGATGAAGGCTTTAGGGAAAGTCTTTTGTGGCCGGCTATGGATCGTATCGATAGAGTAAACGCACGTAAACTGGGTCTTATGAATACTTCGATACTACGATATAATCTATCCATCTCGAGTCTAGATAGTATATTATGTCATTGGCTATGTACTAAAGAACCGTTTTCTTCATTTCGATGAGCATCGAAGAGATTCCATAAGCGACACACCCTTGCTGATGGTTGGAGAAGAGGAAGCCGAGGGGGTTAAAGGCGACCTCTTTGCCCCGGTCGGCTTCGAGACCTTATAAAACCAACTCTCACATCGAACCTTCATCTCCCTCGAAGGAGCATCTGTTCCAATGGATCATATCGTAATATTAGAGCTGCGTGGGGCTCAAGTCCTCATTGTGTTGGAAGGAGAAAATTAAGCACAAAAAAAAAGTCATTGAAGATGAAGGCTTTAGGGAAAGTCTTTTCGGCTGGTTATGGATCATATTGATAGACTAAAAGCGTGTAAACTAAGACTTATGAATACTTTGATATTATGATCCATCCATCTCGAGTTTAGATAGTATTTTATGTCATCAGGTAGTACATGTACTAAAGAACCATTTTCTTCATTGCGATGAATATTGAAGATATTCCATAAACGACACACCCTTGCTGATGGTTGGAGAAGAGGAAGCCGAGGAAGGAAGGAGCATCTGTTCCAATACTCATGCTTTTACCTTGTTTCGTCAGAATTATTCCTACATCAAAATATTTTTCCCTAGAAGCAGTTTTTTGGCTTTTATTTAAGGAAACCAAGGTTCTATACTAACTCTGGATAATTGATATCTCATGCGAAAAGAGATCAATTTCTTCAATTCAAATAGCATTGTAGAGTTCCAAACTAAGCCAGAATTTAATTGACTGCAAGATTCAAAACTTATGAAGTCGATGATGTTAGAGGACGTAAACAAATTGTGCAGAATTTAAATGAAGACATAATTTGAGAACATAAAAGTACAATGTTGGAATTTAATCAATGATGCGGCGCAGAAATAAGATACTTGTTGGAATATGATCGATAACACAAATTGGAGAACAACTGTTAAGCAAATTTAGAGTATGATGCATGAAAGATAACAAAAATATAACATTTTGTTTGATTTGCGTGAATGCTTTCTTGGTGGATGACTAAAGATACTTATAATACTACAAAAAAAAAAAAAAAAAAACCTAAACTGATGTATATGTGACAAATTTATCTTAAACTAGTACATTTATTACACAATTATCATAAACTAATTTTTTTATCGTTAAAAAACTCAACTGGTGCACGTACGACAAATTTACTATATGTTAGTATACCAATTTAGGATTTTACCCCCCATTTGTCACATGTGTACAAATTTTGTGAATTTTCGTAGTATTAATCTAATTTAATAAAGGATATATTTGTTATGAATGTCTTAATTTAGGTTTTTAGAGGTAAAAAAATTAGTTTGAAGTAAATTTATCACAAATATACTAGTTTAGAATTTTTACTTGTCAAAAAATTAATTTAAAATAAATTTATCACATATATACTAATTTGTATTTTTTATACTATTAACCCTAATAGCTAATGGTAACTACTTTTCGAAGGTTCCCAATGGTTACAATTTCCCCGGGAACTCCTGTTGGTTTTATCCATGTTTGTAGATTTCACATGTGCAAATTGCTCCATGACTTGGTTTTCCTTAATTAACGTCCACTCCACGATCTTTCTTCTAGGCGATATCTCCCCTTTTTCAAAAAGGTGCTTCTGATTTCAAACCATAACTGTTTCGTCCAAAATCGTACGCCTTTGATAAGATATTGCAAGCATTCATATTAGTGAATATTAGCAACTATTTGTGATTCCTTGTCGTTTTCCGACAGCTGAATATACGGTGTGAATCCCCACACTTGTCACTTGCATTAGTGCTCACATGGCATGCACATGACCGTTTATATAAATCTCAATTGATGCTCACGTGCTTGCGCTAGACAAGCCATATTTTGGGTGTCAACGTACCCATTTCACTCAACAACAGTTCCAAGTGTAAATCCAATAACGATGACTTTACGTAGTCGCGGTAGGAGTAAAAAGAACGAAGAAATATTCACATTCAAGACGTGAGGAAGACCGTAACACAGCGCGCCGCTAGCGAAAGCCAGAAATCAGCACCTCGAATTGCCAGAGACACGGGAAGATAAAAAGAAACTTAAGTAATAAGCGCCACCACCGACCTAATAACTCGACTTGCCTGAGAACTGTACAGGCGTATATACACTTCAAGAGGGGCAACAGACATGCCTGACAGCAGCCCCAGCAAGGCTATCTTACACATAACCATGGGACTATACAAGCGACCATATGCAGAATTCCTCACCACCAAATTATCAAAACATGAACCCGAAACAGAAGCCCACAGCTTTTTACCCTTCTCAGCAAATTCTTTTGCAGTCACTACGTGCTTTCCCAATTCCCGATCGGCGGCTACATCTCTTCAACTTTCACCTTCACCAAAGGAAAGGACAACAGGGTCAGATATGCACAGCGAGTTTGGCCTATTGGCCAAAAAAAAGGCAAGAGGATTAGTATGCTAAGGCATAGAAGCTTTCTTTATGGTCTGCAAGGTGCCCTGTCCAATGCAAATTTATAGGAAAGTTCATAACTAACGACTTAAGCCCATGCTACTATATATCCCCCCTTTTGCAGCTGATCGATCATGATAATTTGGCATTGCAACACCGTAAAGAATGAAGCTGAATAGAAAAACAAAGTGACATCAAAAGAGATCAAATTAACATACATCACACTGCAATACCTAATCAAAATTCATCTAACTTTCACATGCTGAGGAGTGAATTGCACTCCACAAAACTTAGATGACATCGCTCCAACATTAAGTGGCAGTACCTTAGATAATGCATTGGGTAAGGAAGTGTGCCGCATGGGCCCCCTTAGCCGTTGAATCTCCTGAAGCTGATGTTGTATATCGTCTAACAGTTCCAACTGGTTTGTCTCTCCTTCCCTGTTTTTTCCAGATATTCTCAACTTCTCCTTTTCCTCTTGAACAATTCGTAACATCTCTCTAAGCCATTCAACTTCAATGTCAAGCTTTAATCTTTCATAACGAACCACCCTTTCAGAATCATGTGTCATTGTTCTACTCCGTGAGTTAACCAACAATTCTAATACGCCATCAATATTAGTATCGCTGATATGACCATTCTGCCTCATGTCTTCCTCATTTGTGCCATTGTTCGGTGGGTCTGTTTTATCATCAACCACATGAACATCATGAACTACCTGTTGCATGTCATGCACAGTTTCTCGAAGATTGCCACATTCAATATCTCCGTTTACCCTATTTTCCTCCACCCCTTCTCCATCACAAGAGAAACATCTCGTCATACCTGTACAATACTGGGTTGGCTCCATTATGTAATCCTTAATTACTCCACCATTGTTGATCTCTGGTACCATAGACTGTACATACTCACCCGGGTGAAGCACAGGGTGAATTTTCCCATGGCTATCCTTGATGTCTTGCACATGATCATCGCTGCTTTTATCTCCGGAAGAAATTTGTCTATATGCTTCAACCTCATTCTCCAAGAAAAAATTCTCCCTCTCCCTCCTAATTAGGATCTCTTTGAGAATACTCATTTCCTCTTCATCATAGGCAAACTTCTCTTCCATCATCCTCTCATTCTGCCTAACTTCCATTTCTATTGATGCCTTCTCTTCTTGCAGGCGAAATATCATGGCCATGGCTTCATCAGCAGCAGTGGCAGAAGCAGCTCTCTCTTTCTCCAATTCCAGGCAAAGCGCAGCATGAGCAGCTTTCTCTTCAGCAAGTACTTGTTCTAGCATTCTGATTCTATCCAACTCGGTTCTATAAATTCCTAGCTCATCTGGTGGATCAGTGATGGAATTGTCAATAGAAGATGAATCCAAATTCACTCCTTTGCTCCCGTCAAAAGATCTGCTCAGCTCATAGCTATGGCACGTTCTTTCATCCTCAGAAACGTCAATGGGTTTTCTTTCATCTGTAGTTGGCAGTATCACAAAATTAGCATGTTATATGCTGCAGCATTTGCATACAGCTCCAAATAAGATGTAATCTCATTACAGGATTGCGATGACTCAACCAAAATTTAGAAAGCTTTTTCTTTCCTAGGTTTGATCTACCTACCACACAGCATCATCATTCATACTATTGATAATTGATTCATAAGTAATGCAAAATCCTAGGCCAGAATAAGATAGAAAACTTATCAGGATTCCTATAACTAACACAAACATTGAGAAAAATATGGACAAACGTGCACACGCAAGATTAAATCACAAAGTATGCTCACCCAGGATTTGACCATTAATCCCGCTCACAAGACCCAAACTTTCTGCAATTTGGCTACTCATTTCTTCAATACCAGGAGGGTAGGGGCAAACACCACCAACCGCTGACTTCAAATTGTTAGGCTTGAATTTCCCGTATCCAAGAGTAGCTCTACTTCTTCTTCTCCGAATTCCAACTCCAGACCTTTGCTTCTGACTGACAACAACACCCTTTCCTTTAACATCATGTGCAATCTCTCTGTCATTCAAATTCTGTGAAACCGTCCCCGACAAAGAACTACAAAGCTTTTCGCTGCTCAAGTCAATAACACCATTCTCAACTTTCTCGTCTTTGACAAACTTCAAGTTTGAATTACGTGACTCGTCCTCAGAAATAACAGAACCAAAAGGGAATTTACTCCTCACCTGGCTCTGAACAGAGTAGATCTTCCTCGCGGGTATTTCAACAAACAGCTTGTGCAAGCAGATGCTACTACTATGAAACCCTAACACACCCTCACACGGACAAGGAAGATGGATCCCGAAAGTACTCCAGAATCTTGAAACACAAAACACAAAAGCCGATATATACAGCAGGAAGTAAGCAAGAGCAAGATCAAGAAACGCCCCAATAAGACCAACCAAAGTCCAAGAACAGCCTCCGCAAGAAACCATCTTCCCCACAAGATTCAGAGACCCCAGAACTCTGCTCAAGATGAGAGCTTTCTACATGAGAATGAATTTCAGCAGGAACTATCATCCATCAAGAATCTCGGGTTGGAAATTAAGAATAGAGTATAAAGAGGAGGGAAAGAAAGAAGGATTTTTTAGGTGGATCTTCTCCTGTTTCGTCGTCGCCGTCGTCTGCAGCAATCATTCTTCGCGAATAAGCAAATGGTGTGCTGATCTAAACGAAGCTGACGTGGGTCCTACGGAATTTACAAGAGAAGGGAAGTGGGCAGTTGTTAGCTGAGGAGTCGCCTGTCTTTGTTCCTGCATGGCCCCCAGTTCCATCTCCCACTGCTAACTGTTCGCGTCGAAACAAAAGCACAAGAAACGAGTCAAAATGAGAGAGAGAGAGAGAGAGAGAGAGAGAGAGAGAGATTCCATTGGTTTGACTATAAGGAATCACGAGCACCGCCATTAACCTTTACCTCGTCGTAGGCGACAGAATTACTGGCAGCCTAAAGCCTGAAGCGGAATCCAGCAAAGACACGATTAAATACGAATCTCTGGTTATCCAATTAATTGACTTGCCAAAACATGTCTGGAATTATTTGACAACTGAGCTTCACTTTGCCTTCCTCTTACGTTGATGCTGGTAATTTCGCGATCCGAGATGAAGCTACTACAGAGTTCGGCAAAATTGCCACGTTGGCGTCTTGATCAATGAAGCAAAAGAAGAAATTGAAAAATGTCAAATAATACGGTTTCCAATTCCTCTCCCTCTCTTGTTACCTACTCCTGTTCGGACACAACCCCATTTCTGTAACCATGATGATCATTGCCTCTTGCTCTGATGAGTCGCAATCGTCTCATTGTTCAGAATGACTAATCTAGGCTCTAGTGAAGAATGTGACCCAATAGCACATCCAAATCGTCATTATTAATATTAATGAATGAATCCTGTCGTGATCATAATTAGAGATGTGCAAAACGGACCGTCTAACATTCGGACTAGACTAGACAGCCAATTTGGTCAAGTTCCAAGAAGTGTCGATCCAGTTCTCAATTCCTAAAAGTGGAACCGGTATCTAGGGCGATCTAGTTCCTAGTTTAAAGGGAAAATCAGACCGAATCGACTAAATATGTATTTTTATTTTATTATTTATTAAAAAAATCAATAAAATATGAATGGTCCAGCTTCAAGCAGTAGGAAAATATAAGTGATTGATTCTATTAAATCGGACTGCACCGGTTGGGTCTACTCTCCGATTCCGATTTTTGGGAACCGGTCCTCTCCTGGCAACCGGACTGGACTGGAAAGGCTTTTCTGTATAAGCAATATTTAGATTAGAAATTATGCCGGCGAACTGCATCGACCGTCGATATGTCCGAGTGGTTAAGGAGACAGACTTGAAATCTGTTGGGCTTCGCCCGCGCAGGTTCGAACCCTGCTGTCGACGCTCTCTCCTCTTGGACTTGTATTTTTGAGAAAAAAATTATAAAACTTCTTTCTAATCATTTTATTTTTTTTTTAAATAATACAAGAGAGGGAGAAAAACTTTGGCGGGGGTTGTTGAAAGAAAGTGCCATCCCACCCTCTCCAACCTCCGAACTCCCCTTCAAATCTTCATCTTCTCATCGACTCTCTTGTCTCCTCTTCGATTCATTTCAAAGCTGACATTGATTGGCCTGCTCCTCTGTGAAAGGAACCATCGAAACCCGGCGCTGATCTCGTCTCTCCGTTTCCCCTCCCCGCTGTTTCCGCGAGACTCGTGCATGGGTTCGGAAAGCAAGTTCTTCACTTTGGCCGACGTGTCGGAGCACAACAGCCCCAAGGACTGTTGGCTCGTCGTCGAGGGCAAGGTATCGTTCCCCTGTCTTTTGTTTATTCCCATTTAAAAAGTTGCGATTTTGCTTGATATGGACGACGACCCTCTTGCTGGTTTGCATTCGATCCGTCTCTATGCGAGTTTGACTTATGTGGGTGCAGATTGGTGTGATTATTTGATATGTGATGGATTCGAGATACGTTCTGCAGTGAAATTGCGTGTTTGAGTTTGTTCGTGTCTGGTGCGGAGTGCCTCGTGGACTTTGGCATTTTCTTGCTTGGCTGCTTTGTCTTATTCGGGAGGAAGATGAAGAATCATCTGCTTCCGGTGGTCACGGTCCTTATGGAGAAATCCTTTACGAAGGAGATTATAGTAATTAGAAATAAGGCTTGCAAGGAGTCTCATTGAAACCAAAAGGTATAGGCCTGCCTTTAAAGGACTAGAAATTCCTTGCTTACGTCTGAATGATTTTTTCTTCCCTTGGGGCTACCTACTTAAGAGCAAATCTCACCCGTCGATCAACTCGTTGACTGGGTGAGACACGAGCCAAAGCTTAGGTGGGTTGCCCAAATATGAGACTCTTTGCACCTGACGTTATAGGAAGCCCGATTCACGAACGTGCACGAAAAAGAACATTAGCCACTATCGGATTTAACCATCATGGTTTCTGTCAAAGTAAGATGTTTCGTGTTATTGTCTTTTATGTTAGTTTCCCGCTCCCGCGTACTTACTCACTTGAAAGGTGTAACCCTGTTTAAAACCGCCTCGAAACAGATATTGCCTCTCTAGCTACTGGTGCAGAAACCAGGCTATACATAGCAACTGACAGCTGTTCTGGGTCTATTATGGGTTGTCCTTTTAGGGAAATATTCATAAAGCAATTCAAAGTATGTGCGGTGATCAACAGTCTTTGGGGACGGTAGATTCATTTGATGGCCTTGACTTGTAATTTTTGTCAGGCCCTTATTCTCCGCTATGAGCTGTACAATTGTGACTTTGTAATTGGGAAGCATCAACTTTCTGGTCGTTTCCCATTTATCATCGTTTTTGTCTTTTTTGTTGGTCAATATATTCCACCACCCTTTAACATCCACATTTAACTTAAGTTTTGGCTTTTCAAAATGTCTACAAGTTCCGCTCACTTTAGGAGATTGACCTTAAGAGCTGCTGAAACTTTACAAAGTAGTCAATACGAGGCTCCGTTAGGTAAAATACTAATTGAAGAATTAGCTTTGACATAATTCTTTCACAGCCTAGCTGGATTAAGTTTCTTCAGTGCGAGTCTATTACACCATTCTTTAGGTGATAAGATTGAAAAAAACCTACTGCAACTTACTTTATGGGTTTGGTTTTGTTCTATGTTCGTTTGATTTAATCCGCCATGTGCAATCTTTGAATGAATCACCATCAGAGTGCCGCAAAGTGGCTTCGCTGATTGAAGTACCACTGTTGCTGGTTTTCTCACCCTATTTCAATGGAGCATCAGACGAAACTTCTTTTCACGAATTTAATTTGTCAGGACAGGTGTATGATGTGACTAAATTTTTGGAGGACCATCCCGGTGGTGACGCAGTGTTGCTGTCCGCCACAGGTATCTATTTTGTGCGAGAAGGCTTTGAATCGAAATCTCGTTCGACCTAGTGATAATTTGTCCTCGAGTTATTAACTACCATACCATTTACTGCTTATTATATGTGGATAATTGTAGGGAAGGATGCCACTGATGAGTTCGAGGATGTTGGACATAGTAGCACCGCTAAAGCAATGATGGATGAGTTCTATGTCGGTGAGATTGATACATCAACTGTTCTCAACAAGACGAAATACACTCCTCCTAAGCAGCCTCACTACAACCAGGACAAAACTCCCAAGTTCATAAAACTTCTTCAGTTTCTAGTCCCTCTCCTAATCTTGGGTTTGGCTGTTGGCATCCGTTTCTATACAAATTCAACTTAACATTTGAAAGCTCTTGAAGTAAATTGTACTTTAAGAATAAGTGATACTAATCATCATTCCTTCCTCAAAATTACCCTTAATTTGACGGTCATGGTTGTGACTTAAAGTCCTCAATTCCCTTCCCCCAAGTACTTTTCTGAAAGATCAGTGATTCTTGCTTTTGATGTCGAGTATTGTATTGCAATGAAGAATTATATTTTCCTCTAATTTTGGCTGCTTCATCGTGTTTTGTCTTACCTTAAATTCCGCGTGTACAACTCAGTAATGGGCCCTGTTCCTTAAATGCAGTCCTCTAAACCCTTTTCCAGATATTTGGTCTTTTTAAAGCCATTAGTTCTGCCTAGGCTCAATCCAGCGGATGGTATTGGGCGTCTTGTGATCATTTTGTAGGCTCGACACGAACGGTGGATCTTTGCGCAGCCTGATGAGACCAGTGTCAGAAGTTATTTGGGATCGTTTCCGGTTAGGTGTTATTTTCATGATTCGAGATCTTTTTGGTTGTGTCTAGTGCGATGTCTCTTCCGCACATTTAAGGCAAAGGGAGTTACAGCTCTAGGAAGCAGACGGGTTAAGTCTGGTGCCGTCCCGCACAAGAATAGAAGGCGGAACTTAGGCAGTATCGATGTTGAAGACATAATTCTTCTGTTTTGGGAGATTTACAAGCATACAGTTTTCATGTTTTTCCAATCTGGGGAACTCAGACATAGGTCCGAAAGCTATGCTTCTTTTACTCTTTTTGGCTGGGCCTAAAGTGCTAAAACTATAGTTAAAACGTTCAATTAACCTACAAATTTCTCGGCAAACATCTTAAAATTGATTATATATCTTTTGCTTCCGATTGCTGGTACCCAAGACATTTTTGCTAACCTGTGGCCTTCATTGACTTGGTATATGGATATTTGTAAACTGTCAAGAACCATATCTTCATGGACTTTACTGCAGATGGAGAGAGTAAAAAAGTAATGCGTGATTTGCATTCCTTTTATTTTACAAATAAGTTGTCTATTTTGGGTCAATTTTTAATTTCGCGCACCAAAGAAAAGGTCCGCTTTCTTAGTCCCGTCAAAGGCAAACCATCAACCCTAGGATTAGGGGATTCATGAGAAATCACTTTCTTGTATTCTAGTTCAAAGTAGTTGGCCAAGTAAGAACCGAATCTGAGGTCTCGCTTTCCTCGAGGCCCGAAATCTCTTACGCTCTGCCATTTACATCAACGGCTGCTGTTCTTTCCAAATTACACGGGGACTTAGAGCAGGGCTTTTTAATCTCTCTGATTTTCTTGCCAAACTCAAGGTAGTAGTAGCTATGAACTGAAAATACCAGACAAAACTAGCGGAGCCAAGCCACCTTTGTTGCGGATCCTGTCATGGTCGTTCCACGATAGATGGAAGGATTTCATCCTATGAATTTCCCCTCAAGCAGCCATTACTAGAACGATATTGTACAGCCGAACACTTCCGTGCAAGACAAAGAAAACGTGCTAACTTCGGCAAATTATCAGGACTAAATGCATTTAAACAGGATTAATCCGTTCTAACATCTTGGAAAGCTTCTTATACAATATTTTAAAGAGTGAAGAGGGGGCGCCGGGGTGGTGAGATTGAAATAACTAGAGTCCACAATGAGCGAGAGAAGTCGATGGGAAGCACGTTGTCTGAAACGAAATCTGTCTTTGATGGTTGTGTTCCAGGCTGTGCCTACTACAGCTCATTTCTTGTTTGGAAACTTGCACTGACATTCCACCCTCTCGGATAATTTAAGGTTTTTTTTTTTTTTTGGTGGGGGGATTTGATGAACTTTCTGAGTAACTCTCATTTTGACTTGCCATTGATATTGTCCAATCCTAAGAAAACAAGAAAAATTCCTCCTCTTTTGGTTGTCAAAGAATTGAAATGTCGAACCAATAAGTAATCGATCGAATGAGATTAATTTTCAGAAATGTTTGACAGCAAAGAATGCCCTCTACGGGACCAAGACCAAAAGAGAGAACCTCTGTTTGGCTCTTTACCTGCACTTTCCTGGAAGGGCAACATCTAAATTGGGAACTTTCTAGTGATCATCCCTCCGTTCTCTCTCATACCCACAAGGCCAGAGCCAAAGCTTTTTGGCAGAAACAAGGCAAAAGACAATGGACGACTACTGCAATCTAGATGGTCTAGTTTGAATTTGATGAGATGCATGAATGTATGTCACACTGGTTGTCTGCTTTTCGTGAGGATGCACTGTAAAGGATAAGAGATAATTCCCTTACAAAAGACAATGAGTCTGACACATATGCCTATCTAACCGCCCCGAAAAGAGTCAAGAGATCCTTCTGAGAGGATGACTCTGCCGTCTCCGCACCACGCGTATTCAAAAGACAAAAAAAAACTAGAAAAAAATGATTAGCTGATCAGAACAAGCAGTCCTGTTTCTCAAAGATGCTTCTCTTAAACTCCCCTCCAGATTTTGTCACATTGTGCAGCAATATGGCTTATAAGAAGCAGAATTAGGACTCCGCCTCAATCTCCCTCCTCACTTCATCTTCATCAAACCGCTAAAAGGAACGATTCCATGGGAGCATTGAGAAAGGACAAAGGTGTTCTGAAGTTGGTGCACCCGGGCAGAGTCGTGGAGACGCACACAGAGCCAATCACAGCGGTGGAGGTCATGCAGAAGAATCCCAGGCACAGCGTCACTCGGCCAGACGTGTTTTATTTCCCCTGGGTCGTGGTCAAGCCCGAGTCCCTCCTGACTCCAGGAGAGGTGTTCTTCATCGTTCCTAACCGGACGATCCATCAACTATTTAAAGGTGAAAGCAGCCGTTACTGTGGGCCTTCTTTGCAACAAAGGGATCATCCCTGTGACCAGGACCATCAGCAATTTGAGCTAGCTTCTCCTATCAAGGAATATGCTGGGATGACGCCTAAGCACCGAAACAAAGAAAGTTTGCCCAAGAGACTGTTTCAGACCCTGTATCGTAGAAAGTCGTATCATGATGAGGATTTGAAAATGGAATCCTCAAGTAGGTTTATGACAGAGTCTAGGACCGAGGGAATTCCCCAGCATGAAGATGACCAACAAGAATCTAAAAGACTATCTCCAGAAGATTCCACAGTCCAAAAGAAAAGTTTCCCCAAAAGACAAGTTCAGACCAAGCATCGTAGAAAGTCGTTTCATGACGAGGACTTGAAAACGGAATCCCACAGTTGGTATAGGACAGAGCCTGGGACCGAGGCAATTCCCCAGTCTGCATCTCCAGGAGATTCCACATTCGAAAAGACATGCTTCAAAGCCATAGATTTTTACTTGGGAAGCAGGAATATGAGCAAAGAATTGCTAGAAAAAGATGCCGCAGTTGAATCAATCTGTCAGAAGAACAGTACCGTGTTGAAATCGTGTATTAGGAAAGCGGATGGTGCTCGTAAATCACTGAACCTTAAAGTGGGATTTGTCTTGCCAAACAGAGACCAGAAAGCGGATGCTTCAGTTTCTTGAGCAGAATCCACTAGGTCATTTAGTGGATTAGAACACCAACCTCACGTGGGCAATTTGTTCCCCGCTCAGCCGCGGTTGAGATTCTTCTCATTTCCTCATGATGGGCACGGCTCTCTTGAATACACTGTTTTCTAGTTTTGGTTTGTTTTATTTTCAGTTTCCTTCTTGTGAATTTGTCCAACAGTAGGAAATATGATGCCAGATTGTCTTCATACAAATAATTCCATTTGGACATTGATGTTATTACATACGACAACACCTCGCCCTCAGCAATTTCGTGTATGTAACTTACCGCATCATGTATTATTCTTCACATGAAGGTCAATCTGATTTATATTATTTACCATCAAAGTATATTTATTTAGCACCGTTCACATTCAAGAACAACTCTATCTACTCGGAATTACCAGCAATTCCACGATGTGCCCTGTCCCCAGCAAGAACAGTAAAAGAAGTTTCAGATTTTCATCTTATCAATGGTTCTCCTTAGTAGCATAGTCCATGCTAGTAAATAATACCGAGGTTCCAAATGAAAGACAGAAATGCCAGTAAATCATCTGGCCTGGCTGGGCCAAACAGGAAGGAACAGGAAGGGCTATAAATGGAAAAGAAAGAATCTTGAGCTAAGACGAAATGAGTTACAAGAAACCAAAAGAACAATAGAGATCGAGTAATTGATTGGTTTGTGGAAGATTTCGATTATGGAGCAGTCTTTGTTGAGTGCACCAGTGACGTCTGAAACAAAATCAGACGTATGTAGTGAAGATAAGACATTGATAACGCCCAGTCGACCATCACTCATGGCTCAATCTTTCGAGAAAAGATGGTTTTAACTAGGCTTATGTGCAGGCTTAAATTTTGGGTTTCATCTTGGAAATTGTGTATCCCATCATTCTAAGAAAGCACTGAATTGCATCCTATGTTCTGCGTATAACGATGAATTCAAACAAAGAGGTGGAGCTGTATTCAATCAAAGCCACCTTCAATACCTTTACAATGAAAAAATGTCATTCACTCAAGCTTGGCACATAGCACTTCTGTCTATACAATGTGCTAAGAAGAAATGGCAAAAAGAAAAAGGAACAGGTCACCAAAAAGCAGACTTGGCATGTAACTCTCAAAAACGACGGGCCCAATTTAACTTAGTCTGTGCTTGCACAGGTTCTCTCGATCACCTTCGAGTCTGTTCTGTGAGAGTGCCTCGAGGGAGAGCTCGATCCTCTGGAAGAACTGTGTCCAAAGAGGCTCAACTTGCCTATTTTCTTTGAGAACGAACTCATGAACTTCCGGGAATTGGATTTCGCCATGTCCCTCTTCATGCAAACATGCTCCTTTTCCAGATCATTGAGTCTCATCCTCAAACGGGCCAGCTCAAGTTTCAGTTCCCGATTCTCACGCCTCAGCGAGGCGTAGTTGTCTCGAGGAGACATGGCAGCACTGAGCGCTCCGCTGCTGATCCGCCATGACTGATGGTGCATCGGCTTGGGGTCTTCATCGTTGTAGGAGCAGCATAAGGAATTCCTTAGCCTTATTTGCTCAAAGTAGAGGACCTGGACTATAGATTGCAGAGGAAGACGCTCGTTCTGTGCAGCATGAGCCCCGGCTTCTTGCGAGAGCTTCTGGAAGTCAATCAGTTTGCAGAGCTTTTTCCTGTCTGATTCCGACAAAGACTGATGAGCCTGAAAAAATTGAGTTGTCACAAAGATATCATCAGGTACCCTATATTATTATCGAACTATGAACACATCGGACATACTATACTTGTCCAAGCTAATGTTGCGAAATATTTTTATTCCATCTGTTATCTGTTCTCCATACAAGGTCAAGGTCATTGTTCTCTTGGGATCATGATTATCATAAGGTGACTTAACGAAATTAATTCATTTGTCGAATTGATATTCATGCCAGAAGTACTGAGGTTGTTTCGTGATTGGTTTTGAGGAGTGAGTACAAAGCATTCTTTATATGAACTTATGCTCGTGAATGCACTAAAAGATCATGAGGTAAAAGATCAAAATGCATACTTTGAGGTAGATGTCCACAGCTCGGTATAAACCATCATGGACAGTACGTGCATGTGCTGGTAAAGACTCGGCAATGACCAAGAACTTGTTGAGCTTGAGGTTTGCGTCGGGAGCAATTTCTGCTAGGTAGTTATCCACTAGTTTTGCGACCTTAAACAGAGCGCTCTGAGAGGGAGAACGAGGACCTTCTGATTCAAACACCGAGGCGTCATCCTCCAATTCATCTTCTTCACTGTCATCTTGCTGTGAGAAGTTCACCAAGATCCTTTGAACTGTGTCCACATCAAATAAAGTATCACCAGCATGCCGAAACAATGGGATCAGAAGGTCGTCAAGAGTGGCAACATCTAACTGGGACCCGATCCTGCGCTCCAGATCAAGCCTGCAAGCGACACTGCAATCGAGCATCACAGCGCTCCGTAAAAGCCCGAAGAGGAAACTTAAAGGCACAGCTTGTTTCTCAACGGGCAAGAGGCTTATAATAGTCTCAACCACCATTTTCTCGTGCTCCATCGTGTTGGATACTAACAAATCGGCCTTCTGCTGGTTAGATAAATTCCATAAGCTGGATTTTCTCGTCAACTCCTTTTGAGCATAGTTCATGAGCGATGCACCGATGCTTTCAGGACGGACCCCACGACACTTCATTGCCATTATGACGCGTTGATACAAATCCACCCGGAGATTGGAGATGTCATCTATCCACCAATCGCCATCACATTTTACTTGCTTGCTCATGTGAAGCCTCCCAGAGCTACTGTATTCTAGCCGTGAAAAGCTCGAAGCTATTTGCTCAGCGCATGCCTTTGAGGCTATAGCATCCACGCAACGACTCACTATTTTGAGCTCGTCGGCTAGAGGAAGCAAGTTTTCACATTGCTGCAACACTTCGACGCTCATCTCAAGATTCTTGCAGATGATTGTCTCGAGATACTCTTCGGCCCTTGAGCCAAGGTTGTCTTTGGAATATTCCTCGTTCATTTCAAGGTAGTCAGAGACACAACAAAGCTGTGCCACATTCAATGGGGTGATCTCGAAGTTGATCCCATAGCAGAACTTCGCGGCTAGCTCGAAAGAATCAGAGCCTCCTGGTAGGTTTAGAAGCTCTATTCTTGAGATATCCGAGTCTCTGTGCTCGGCAACTAACTTTCGGATTTTTCCACAGCGGGAAACGAGAGGGAACTGAATAGAAACCCAACGAGTTAGGCGTCATTGAAATCGTGAGAGATGAAACTGCAGAAACTTGTGGACCTAAAGTACGATAGCATAAGGAATGTCACTGATGACAAAACGAGTAAAAGTTTCCGAAAGATCTGTAAAATCTGACCTTGTGCAGGGCAAATGTTCCCCCTCCAACGTCCAGCGTAATATCGCTGGGAACATCTCGGAAAATCCTACAGAAGAAACAGTCAAACACTGAGAAAACTTAAAGAGTAATGGCACAAAATTGAAACCTAAGGTGACTGTTTCTATACCATTGAGGAAATCATTCAAACGGAACCCATCTGTGTCTTCCAATTGTCACTGGCAGATATGAGAGTGGTTTTTATTGTGATGGTATCCGTACAATGTTTTTGTACTGGACACTACCAATTGTAGTTTCAGTCAGAGGATCACAACTGAGGCACAAAATGAAGCTAAGTAGTAAAAGATAAATATTCCTTCGACAGAGAACTGTATCTCCGACAGTAAGGAGGGGAACTCATTCAAAATCCTATGGGGTAAATAGATCTTCGGAATTTTAGTGCGAAGTAAGAATTCCCCGAGAAAAAGAAAAAGGCCCGGCAAGCTCTCTGCTATTGCATCAGCGAGCCCTGACATGGTGGAAACTTGTAGAACTAAACCCACTTAATATACACAGACGCTTACTCTGACCATAAACACAAGTATGAGAGGAAGGACTCTCAGTGCATGTTCTCATGGCACAGCAATAACATGAACAACGCTACAAGTTTTCTACTCAACAATGAACACTACACCAAAATTACAAAAGCTTCCAGCATCAAGAAGGAGGAAGAAATGAACCCAAAAAGAAAAGGCGAGAGGAGAAGAAGAAGTGAAGGTACCATTCACTGTATCTTTGCCTCGAAGACTTGGCTAGCGACATCTGATTCTGCTGCTGCTGCTGCTTGTCACCGCGGTCCATGGACGCAGAGGAAACTCAAGGAAGGAAAAAACAACTAGAAGATGCCAAGAATGAGGGAAAACTATAGAAAGGAAAAGAGAGTTGGTGCGTTTTGAGTAGAGAGAGAGAGAGAGAGAGAGAGAGAGAGAGAGAGAGAGCGAAAGAAGCAGAGGAAAGAGACAGAGCATCCAGTTGGAGATGTCTGTGTGATGGCGAATGCTGCTTTGGTCGTTCTCGTCAAGCAGGCGGTGCGCATACGCTTTCAAACTGTTGCGGATTGGCAATCTTCCAAAGCAAATCGGCCCTCCTCTCTTTTTGCCGGGTGGGTCATGGTCATCCCACTGCCTTACAAATTCCCATCCTGAAAGCGATTACAATTTTTCACAGTTTTCAACAGTGAAGATTGCCTTAATTGCAGGTATTCCGAGATTCGAAGGCCTGCGAAGAGAGGCCAAAAAACCGAGACATAAACGTGGGCGGTGCTCGTAACTTTGTTTTTTTATCAGGAGAAAGTCAAAATCAAGGGAGGAAAAAGAACGCGGGAAAAAGGAACAAAAGTGGTTATTGTAGTTTGACAACTTTGTCATCTTTTACTTTTTGTCCCCCCCACCCTTCTCAAAAATAAAACGAAAGAAAAAAAAGTCAAATTAACAGTTAAATACTATTGAATAATAGAGAGCATTCAAATTCGGTTGTTAAAATAATTTTCTTTTTAAAAAGTCTTTAATCTGTTTATGAGATTATACCACTCGATCCATCACCGAAAAGAAAAACACTTAATTTCTTCGCATATTCAAGTGCGTTTGTGCGATTCTTTTCAAAGCCCCTTATAAAGATTTTTTTTTTATATATATATATCAATGTAAGACGAAATAGAAGATTGATACATGCAAATTAGATATGCTTCAAAAATAATTGTTGATATCAAATTGTGAATAGATGATTAGAGTATTCGTGGCCATTTGCTAAGTGTGATGAGTGAGCTTTGATGATTTCTTTAGGAAATGTCAAGAACAACATTCATGGAGCTCTCATCATATTCATCATTTTCCAGAATAATTATCACTTGATAGCTTGGGTTGCTTGTTTGTGGTGAGACTTGAGGTTTTCACCATGATCTGAAATTAAGGGTGTTTTGGGTGACTTTCCCATTGACCTTTGGAATTCAAGGTTAAAAGTTATTGGACATTTAACTCTTTAGATCATTTTGAAACTATAATCGATTTATTTTGATGGAATACCTCCAAAAAGGCCAAACTGAAAGACTACTTAAACTAGATGGAAAAGTAAAATACATTTTGTAAATTTTCAATACCGATGCTTGCACTACTAATCTTATTAAAACCCATCAAACAATCTAATCCTAAAACCGTTTAGACCTGATAATATAGAAAATTGGATTTGCGCCTTGTGCCAAATCCGCAGGCACATCTGCTTCTCAACTGATAGGCCAACCCCGCTGAAATTTGATTGCCACACATGAAAAAATTAGGAAAAAAAAGCCCACCACTTGACTCATTCTGTAATATTCACCAAATGAATCCAAAACGAGGGTGAAGATACCTGTCTCATAAATGGAACTCCTCTGTCCCACTTTGCTTCAATTCATGAACAGCTCGTATGGAGATCGGGGTGCATATATCAGTAAGTCAAACCCATATGTTTATAACACTATTTACAATCCCATTAAGATTTTCTTTTTCTTTTTACAAATTATAATAATCTTTTTAATTATCTTTTACAAGTCAAACTCATATGTTCATGCCACTATCTACAGTCCCATTAAGCTTTTCTTTTTCTTTTTACCAAAATTATGGCGATCTTTTTAATTATCTTTTGCAAGTCAAACTCATATGCTTATACCATTATCTATGAGTTCCCTTAAGCTTTTCTTATTCCTTTTTTTTTTTTTTTTGGTGTGTTTTTTACCAAATCATAATAATCTTTTTAATCGTCTTTTTCACTAAACAGTCTTCTGCTCGATGCTCGGAAAAGGCACCGGCATTTTTCTATCGGATCCCCTCGTGTCAGAAAAAGAAAATGCATGAATCGCTTGGTTTTTTTGCCTCGTATTCTGCATCCCTCAGTAGAAACGATACGAAAGTTTTCAACTTTTTCGTAATAGCCTTTTTTATCTTTAATTACCTCTGATTTCCAGGCACGCCTTTAGGGGCACAATAATTGGTGCATGTCATGTTCGCCATGATTGCCACCCTTTCACCAATTTACCTTTGACGACAAGAGGATTGCCAAGAAATTTGCATTTATCTTATCTTTCGGCTTTTGGCTATGTTTGCAGCATCCAATGAGGATATTAATGTAATAAAAACATCCAATTTTTTTCTTTGACATCTCACGAAAAATTTAAATGTTTCAAAATTTTTGCTCAAATTTTCACCACTTCCATTTTTCCCCATTTCCTAGACATAACCTTAGCTCCATCCAAGCCTCCGATATAATATCGTGCCTCGATGAACTTGTACTTTCATAAATAAATAATTTCTCAATAATCCCTTAAAATTCCACGTAAATGGCATGCCTATGACTCTTGGGTTCTGGGGCAGGAAAATCATTCCAAAATAACCTAATTGCTACGCCCCAGAAAGAAGATCATAACTTTGAACTTGTTGTTCAAAATTGGAACAAAACAGGGAAACTAACTTTGACTCGAATGAAATCATTGTTTAATACCAAATTGAAAATTTTCTGCTTTTTACCTCCCAAAATAAAGCAAGACCAGGTGCATATATCTCTAATTAAAGACTGAAGTTTCTGTTTATCCTTTCTTAGGATCAACTTTTACGGGGAGAAAACAAGACCAGAAAGAAGGTCCATAGCTAAGGAGTGGAAAAGGGGAGAGCAATAAGAGATTCCAATAAAGTGGATGAAATGCCTAGGGATCATGAAAAAAGTATTTTAGGATATACAACGTGACATTGATAAAGTGGTGTAATTCATCCATCGCTATTGCTCGTGCGTTATCAATCTTATCCTATTTTTGACCATGTATACATGTGCATCTCATCTTTTATTGATCAATTATATCGAGTGTCATTGCCATAAGACATATTCATCACATCGAATATCTTATTAGGTTTGGGAAAATGATACTATAAGTGCCATAATTTTTTTTTTTATCGCTTGAGTGCTATAACTTATATATGATGCTCATTAGAGAGCTATAATAAATTTTCAATCGATCACTTAAGTGTCACAATTTTTTAAAAATAATCACCAAAAGTGCTATACCACATTAGATTTTTAGCACTTGGATGAATGTTTCTAAAAATTTTTAACACTTAAGTGGTTAATTAAAAGTTATAACACTCAAATAAATATTTTTTAAAAATTTATGATACTTAAATGATAAAAAAAATTATGACACTCAAATGAGGGTTATATATGAGTTACATCATTTGTGATGTCCTAATCTCTCTTAGGTTTACGGCCGTGACTATACTCTTTCTTTTCTCGAACAAGGTGTGGTCACCTTTCACCTTTCTCTTTTTATTCTTGCATCATTATCCACCACAAAATGGTGGGTCCATTGTCTTGTCGATTACCCATTCCCATGATTTACGTTATATGATATCATTTGAAATGATATCCCTCCCACTATCACCCCTATCCCCCCCTTTTCTCATATAGGTAGAGAACAAAACATTCGTGTTCAAAGTCAAAAAGGCCGAGGAGCCATTTTCAGCGGCTAAATGCATGCTTATAAAGTGCGAAATATATGGGGACCATAGCATTTGCCAAATCGTCGCGAGAAAATTGACCGTCGCCGATATCGGGTCGGACTAAAAATAAGGGAACACTGACATCCCCGGTCAATTGATTATGGTTTAAAAGAAAAAAAGAAAGAAGATAAATTTTAAGTCGGGTAGCTCAAAATTATGATCACGAGAACATCGGAAACATGCCAGCTTTACCGCTTATAAATGATTGGCGAACGTATCTTGACTTGTATCACGTAAATCAAATCTCAGTACACAAACTGATTCCAGTCCTTTCTTTATCCAAATTTCACCAAGATAGTGGCATAAATGATGTTGCGTGATCGATGAAGAACTCGGTGATTCTCCCACTCGGCCGTTTGTCCGAGACCCTTTTAAGAAATAAAGCTTTGGCTTTCAAACCGGGAATTTCAAGAATATTTTAAAGCTCCTATGATGGATTTCAAGTAAAAAAAACCAAAATTCAAAGGTCACGATCACCCTAGGCATGCACGAGATCGAATCATGAACAAATGTTTATAAATGTATGGAATGCAAAGCACATGATTGTCCAAATTTAATGAATCTCGTCATGAGAATGAGATCAACAATAGTCGATGATCAAAATGGAACGAACAGTAGATCGCTCGAGACCATGATGTCAGATCAATCCAGGGTCTATTATTGATTATCCAATTATTATTTGATGCAAAACAAAGAAGTCGGACCTACCATGGAAAGAAAAAAACATGTATGCTTGTCAATCCTTGTCGATCCTTAAATGGGGTTTCACGAATGAAAACATAGCACATCTCCGTCGCTTGTCATCTCCGCCATGAAGTTAAGAGAAAGGAAAGAAAAAAAAAAAAAAAGAACCTAGGACACCACCACGTGCAGAGAATTTGTACTTAGGTGGATATGTGGTTGAAGTGCTAATCGTGACGAGGCCAATCGCTTTCTGGAGCGTTCGGACAGACATAAATCCAACACCCGGATCAATAATTTGCATGGTATGCAAGTAAATAGTCATAAATTTTGATCCAAAAAGAGTTATGAGGCTCATCATGCCAATCCAAAGTGCTCTTTACGATCATTATACTTGGGCCAAACAAGTACCTCACTTGCAGTTGTTTCGGACCTCAAAATCCATCGTTCAGGCACATAGCGGGGCGCTTTCCATTTTTATCTCATTTTTCTGAGTAATTAAGGCTTTTGCTCATATTCTTCCCTGCTTAATTATTTACAAATTTTTCATTGTCTCCTAGGTAAGCAGTGTATCTATTTGATTTTTATCATGTATTTGATAGCTTTTGTACTAAATAAAAATTTCTATCTATACTTGCAATTATCAATTATGAATGTCTCCACCCAATTTCGTGTTTACATAATGTTACAAGTTATCATTTGCTGTTATTATACAACTATCCAAAACCGTAGTCTAACATAATCTACTCTCTCTTCTCCCCCCCCCCTCTCCCCGGCAGGCCTCTCTCCCTCTCCCTCTCTTTTGGCTTTGCCGACATACTAGTCTTTAGGCTATTATAAGAGTAATAACATCTTTTGAGTCACAAATTCTTGAAAGAGTAGACTTTATAACAATTTATAATTATTTAATATTTATTATTTTAGTCCAAAATAAATTATTATTCTCAAAGAGAGTTACATAAGTATTTCTTTTTCTAGATTTTTTTTTTTAGTTAGTCATACTCTACTCTTATTCTAACTCTCACTCTCAGACTTTTACCCTACCTCTTTGTAGGGCGTGAGAGTCGAAATCCACACTTCAAATTAAATCGTCCTCACCCCAACCCCCAAGAAGGTGCATGCTAAAAGGGGAGGGACAAAACCATGTGTTTTCTCCTAATGTTAGCCCAAACATAAAATGGGATGTGGCTTATAAGTCAAGAAGTTGCAATTCTCAGCCCAAGCCCATCCTTTTGAGCAAATATCAAAAACGAAAAAAGAAAAATCAAGCCCATATTGTTGATTTTGATTCATCGCTTTTGAGAAAAATGCCATACGGCATGCTTGGCTCAAGGGGAATCGGTCATGGATCTATGAACATTCTTTTGTTTGGTAAAGAATTACGATGCATGGAATTGTTTAAGGGTTTATCGATTATAAAAAATCGGGATCAGGAATCTAAGGTTGCATTTGTTTTTGTTTCTTTTTTGCTGTTTTTAAACAACTTTTTTGTTTTTTTGTTCCTAAGAACAAAAAAGGAACATAAACGCGTTTGTTTGCATTTTTGTTCAAAAACTATTTTTTTATTCCGAAACACATTTGGAATAGAAACAAGAAACAAAAAAAAGTTGTTTCTTATATCTTGAACAAAATTTAGAAACACTTCTCTCTTTTTTCTTTTTCTTTTCTTCTTCTTTTTTCTTTCTTTTTTCTTTGGCCAGTCGTCGTCCTCGGCCATGGCCGGCTACCGACCGTCAAGGGCCGGCGACCTCCCTAGAGCGTCGCCGGTCCCCGACGAGGCCGACCTCGCCTAGCAGCTAGCGAGGCTCGGCGTCATCGGCCACCCCAGTCGGGCGCTTGTCGATGGCCCGACGAGGCCGAGCCTCACCGGCCGCCGGGCGAGGTCGGCCTTGCCGAATCCGAGTGAGCTCGAGCTTGCCCAACGCAAGGTCGCCAAGGCGAGGCCGACCTGCGCTAGGGGCTAGGTGAGCTCTCGCCTAGATCCGGCGAGGCCGAGCTCACCCGGCGGCCGGTGAGACTCGACCTCGCGTTGGGCCGGGCGAGCTCGATCTCTCCCCAGATCCCCAGCCGAGCTCACCCTTGCCGGCCCTCGTCGGTCGGTCGTCGGTCATGGCCGAGGCCGGCGACTGGCCAAAAGAAGAAAAAAGAAAAAAGGAAAAAGAAAAAAAAGGAAAAATAAATAAGAAAAATAAGAAAGAAAATAGAAAAAATTAAATTAAAAAAATTAAAAGAAATAAAAAATTATACAATTTTATCAAATGTGTTCTTGTTCATTTTTTATTCCTGGAACAAGTTTACCAAATGCGTTTTTTTGTTCAAAAATTGTTCTCCGGAACATAAATACTTTTTTCTATTTCTATTTCCTAGAACAATTTTTAAACAGAAACGTTACCAAACGCACCCTAACCGGCGAAAAGATTTTGTAGTTTTAGAATTAACATTTTACAGCATAGCATACTTTATCTTGAATACAAGAATTGCTAGCCAAGGAATTGCATGGCATACTGCATTTCGGCGATAAAAGTCCTTTCCATTTTAAAGCTTAGATTATCAAAATGAAAAAAAAAAAAAAGAGAGAGAGAGAGAGAGAGAGAGGATAAATCATCATCATAATTTGATTATATCTTTCCTTGGTCTTGCCCAAACGCAAGGACAGAAATGTGGGTTTGGGTCTGTTTCAATACCCATTCTATTCCTTGAACAACTCCATCCCATCGTACCAAATGCAGCATAAGATCTTGTGCTTTTTGTTCGAAGCAATAATATAGTGATAAAAAAATAAAATTGCGAAATGATTTGTATATCAAGACGATACATTTGTGGTTTGATTGAATATAACTCTCACTTTAAATACTCATTCATTATAATTGACCGTATACCTTTACAAACCAATTTTGTAATTTTGAATTTCCATATCGTAATCCTACTCCTTGAGTTAACAAAAATATCTATGACTTTTAACAAACTCAAAGCAACTTATTCCACAAAATACCATAAGTTGGCCACAGGACCTAAGCAAGTCCTTAAAAGACTTTACTTGAGTCATCATCTAGATGTCGGTATCACCTGGATGTAGAACAAATAGAGGATATTGCCGGATGCAAGGCAAGAAAATATACCATATCAAATTAGGAGACACTAGCACGTTAAAATAAGGAATGCAATTATGGAAACTACAATTATTGCAAATCAAATGAACAAACCGCGGAGACCTCTATGAGAATTTAGGCTCCTCTTCTACGGTGAGGTTACGGCTTGCAACCAACAACCAATAATCCACAGGAGACCCCTGGTTATTACAAGGTTAGAACTTGTAATTTTGAATTTCCATATTGTTCTCTTGCTCCTTGAGTTGAAAAAAATATATATGACTTTTGACAAACTCAAAGCAACTATTCCACGAAAACATCATAGGTTGGCCACCGACCCACAAATTCATTGAATCAGTCAGCATATTTTGGACACAAGCCCGACATTTCAAAGTCACCGTCGGTCGTCTCTCTTGCTCGCACAATCACGGGGTCGACAGTACAAAATGGAGTAGTGCTCCCCATATTAAAACCAGTCTCCATAAATTTAGGGTTTTTATTTGGTACATTTATCGTGCAAAACGATTAATCACACAAATAGGGTGATACAATTTCAGTAAATAACCCATCCGTAGATAGCCGTGATGGTTGGGCTTTACTACCTCATCGCCGAGGAAACGAGTTTGAATCTCCGAATGCTCGCGAGTTATGTGGGGGTCCTAGGGGAGGTTTACTAGGCTAGTTCCCAAAGGGTGTACGTCTAAATAGCGGCTTGAGGTGAGACCCCACCGATGCTACCAAGCACCGGAGGATCGTGTGATTCCCGAAGGGTGATCTCCGGCGGTCCCTCAATCATTAAAAAAAAAAAAATCGGTAAATGAATTCATTCCATTAGATGGTGAGAGTTCCATTTCATGACTGCATGTGTAAAAAGCAATTTATACCGATGATGTTTCTCTATCTTATATAAATCTATAGAATAATATGAATTCTATGGTGTAATAAACTGTGTAAGTGGACAAATAATTAATTTTTTACGTACCCAACATTTAATAAGAATATGACATGCAACTTGATATGGGCCGAATTCCCTCAAAAACTCCTAACTTTAGGTCTAGTTCTAATTTTTCCCCAAATGTTTTCTTGTCTCAGAAAAAATGCCCTACTTCAAGTTCAATCCCAATTCTGTCCCTAAGTTTTTTCTATTGAAAAAAATCCCCAAATGTTATGTCTAGCTCCAAATCCACCCCAAATTTTGTTTTGTCCAAACTAAAAATAACAAACCTTCAATCTATTATCAAATCTACCCATATGATCCATTCCCAACTTGAAGTGATCAATATGGTGACAAGGAAAATTATCTCCAAAATATAAATGTTCTAGGATATGAAAATTAGGGCCAACTGATGGCAATTTTTGGACAAAGAGCTAATAGAGATAGATTTGGGACTAGAGTAAAAATGATTGATTTTTCTCTTAGACAAAAAGAAAAGTTCATGTAGATTTAGGAATAGACCTAATGTTTAGGGTATTTTTTATACACAAAAGAAAGTTTGGGACAAAATTAAAATTGAATGTAAAGTTGGGGGTTTTAAAAGGGATTAGCCCACTTAATCTGTGGATTTGCAAAACATGGGTCTTCGTCTTCGCATGTGCTCAAAGTCAAAGTCTCAAGGCCAGTCAACCCATTGTAGTTTTTTTTTTTTTTTTTTTTTTTTTTTTTGGTAGGAATAAGTAGTATATTGGGGAATGATCAAAATGTACAAAAGATCATGACATCAAAAACTTATACTCAAGATGTGTTAAATCATTATGAGTGGAAGGATGCCGAGACCTAAAAGAGCTAAGCAGCTAGAAAGCTACACTCCTAGAAAAGACTAAGCAGCACTAACATGGCATAAACAACCGTCAACCAGATACAATCAAAACACAACGACGCGGGCAGGAGAGATGAAAATCAAACGCCTCCCGTAGCAGGCCGCGGCAGCCTTGGACTGAGAGGTACAAAACTGACAAGAGCCACTGTGCACCAAGTGAGCCTCAGATAGGCGGATCAAGATCTCCAGAAGATAAGATAATCGGGTTAATACCCCGTTTGTGCTGCAACCTCCAGTTCCATGTAGAATCCTCCAAATTTCTAAAGGTGACAGCCTTGTCTTTTAACACGCATTGTAGTTGGTCCACACGCATGTGGAAATTAATGTCCTCATCCATTTACGTTCCCATTCTATCGAAGACCGAGTCATCCACCACTTCCCTCCCCCATCGCTCTCCTATAAATACGCCATGCCCTTCCCTTCACTCCGTATCCCAAATCAATACATTATCCCAAACATACTTCTCTCGCCATGAATCGAAACACGCTTATCGACGTCCTCGTCGCTTGTTTCGCCATCGCCGCCTTGGTCGCACCGCAAGTGACCGCCCAAACCTGTGGATGCGCCGCCGGCCTCTGCTGCAGCCGGTACGGTTACTGTGGGACAGGTCAAGACTACTGCGGAGCAGGCTACCAAGCCGGCCCCTGCGACCCTGCCGCCGCCCCACCCGCCACTAACGCAGTGGTGGTCGGCAACATAGTCACGGACGCCTTCTTCAATGGGATCATCAACCAGGCGGCCGCAACCTGCGCCGGGAAGAGGTTCTACTCAAGGCAAGCGTTCCTCGATGCCCTCGGTAGCTTCCCGAGGTTCGGCCAAGTGGGGTCAGTCGACGACTCGAAGCGCGAGATCGCGGCTTTCTTCGCTCATGCCACGCATGAGACTGGAAGTAAGTTAGACTTGTCTTCTTCTTTCCATTTTATGCATGTTCTCATTCTCGAGCACCATGCGACATTAGTTTTGTATGTACAGACGAATAATTTACAGTTTAAAATGTCCTCTTTAGTGGCAAGAATTAGTAATGTCAGAAATATATTTCCCTCAAAATAAACGTAACGGAAGCTTTCTAAGGGAGAAAAAAAAAAAGTCATGTAGCCATACAAAAAAGTCTGGCTGCAGACTTTTTAAAAATAGATTTTTTAGACCTCATTCTTGGTATAGAGAATTTTTTACACATTCACCGTTACACCACTATCTCCAAATACAAACACACGTCACCCATCAACGGTCCATATATAAAAAGTTTTTTACATGATCAGTAGGCGCAATAATAATCCTTTAAAAATTAAATACCACAAGACTCAAAAGTTACCATAAAATGCTTATACATTTCTCCTCTGCTGGTTTTTGTTCTATCGAAGAGAAAGATGGGCAAACCGACCCCGAAAAGACCTACTGCGACCCCAGCAAGCCACAGTACCCGTGCAAGCCGGGCAGAAAGTACTTCGGGCGAGGGCCCCTCCAGATCACATGGAACTAAAACTACGGCCCAGCCGGTGAGAGCCTAAGGTTCGACGGGCTCAACTCACCGGGGACCGTTGCCAACAATCCGGTCATCGCCTTCAAGGCCGCCCTTTGGTACTGGAGCACCAACAACATCCAGTCCAAGCTGTCGGGCCAAGGGTTCGGCGCGACAATTCGAACCATTAATAGCATGGAGTGCGATGGAAAGAAACCAGAACTTGTTCAAGCCCGGGTCACTTATTACACTAATTACTGTAAGCAATTTGGGGTTGCACCTGGTGGTAACCTCAACTGTTAAGGGTCTTGTCTAGCACCGGTAGTAGTAAATGTGGGTACAAACTTTTGCCAATAATGTACCCTAGAAAACAGCCTTTCTCTGCCTGATAGAGCTCTGGTCGTCGGGATGATAATGACCTTCCTGCACTAGTAATGTTGGAAAAGACCCTGAAGATAAAGGGAATGATGAAATAAAGCTCTTTGCTTTTGTTATGAACATATATATGGGTGTGCAGACATGATTTGATTGAATCTACTGAATTCAAAACTACATGAAGATCCCAGTCAATAATCAAGTTAAGCTAACTAAAACATTTTGGGAAGCATATAAGTTCAGAAGGAGAAAAGTAAAAAAAAAAAAAAAAAAAAAAGCCCTAAATCTATTACACTTGTGCCAATTCAATTATAAACTTTTCAATTAAATCAATTTAGTTCTAAATCTCTTTACACCGGTACAAATTGAGTTCATCCAGCAATTTAGGCCGAAAATTGGTGACGTGAACACTGGCAATCCTTTTAAAATGATTTTTTAAATTTTTTACTAAAAATTGTTGAAAGGAATGAGGTTTGAGGCCCGGTAATATCTTGCTGATAGGCTAATTTCGGTAGCAAAAGAGAAAGCATTGGAGCTTGGAGAAACCAAGTCAAGGACACAAAGCTATTCTCGTTAGATGGATCTGTCATAGTGTAGTTCCGACATATTCGATTAATTGCTGTGTCACAGAGAACAGACTATACGGGGAAAGACTAGTGGCCAACAACGCTCTAGGCTGGCATTTTGTTTTGATCATTAAATTGGAGAATTTAATGGATTTAATGTGTTTTCATGATGTTAGATCTAATTTTATTATAAAGTAGGAGCTTATTGTTATGTTAATAAACCTTCTTGCATCATCCGATGTCAGTACAGATGGAGACGAAAAAATTTCTTGGTATTTACACAGGATATACTCAAGCAGACTGATGCTTGAGTTCCTTTTTTTTTTACATAGAACTAGGATTAAGACACACTGGGTTTAATCTTGGGTTTGTTGTGGCAGCTTTTAATAGAATGAGCCAGCCTTTATATATGTGGACTGCTCAAGAGGACTAAAAGTATCCTCTAGAAACAGATTTGTTATCTGATGAAGCAGAGAGCTCTATTTTTTGGGATAACAAGTCTTTAAGATTGTACTACATAGAGTCCTAATGAAATTGAGATGACTGGACAGGAAAACATATGGTTGACTCTCTATAAAGCTGCATTAGGTTTTCATACTGTCTTGAAAAGACTTTCAATTGATCGAACATGATAAAAAAATATGTTCCTCTATGATCTTTAAATAGGACCCACTTTTGCTTGTGTTTTCAATAGAATCGGATGAAATAGTTTAAGATGCATTCTTCTTATTGTGATGCTTCTCCCTCTTTGACTTTGAAGTTTACTCGATAGTGGTTGTTTAGTTCAGTAGCCTGCACTTACTTACAGATTTTTCATTGTCTCCTAGGTAAGCAGTATATCTATTTGATTTTTATCATGTATTTGATAGCTTTTGTACTATATAAAAATTTCTATCTATACTTGCAATTATGAATGTGTGCACCCGATTCCGTGTCTGCATAATGTTACAAGTTATTATTTGCT